>CM074742.1:21010862-22377008 GCA_037367245.1 Phrynocephalus guinanensis
CACAACTACAAAAAGTAAGTAATAAAATTCTGACTTGAAATTCTGTTGATAAATAAACCCCAGCTCCTTTGAGATGAAAATTACTACTGATCCAACTGAATGTCAAAAATGTGGAAACATGAAGCATGAGGTTTGACGGGTAGAAAAAATATTTCTAGCCTGCATTCTGCTGCCTGACTCTAGTTGAGATTAATTGTGTAGCTGCAATCCTCAGTGTACCAAATGAAACTAAATTCAGAATCAATCAGGCAGAAGAAAAGAAGCGGGTTTGAAAGCAATGCCCTTTTGGAGTCTCTTTCTAATTTCCAATTATTTCCATCTCTCCATTCTTTCACCTCTGAACTGCCCCAAGGTTTCTCATATTCATATATCTGTGAATAAATCTACTGAATATGAATAAGGCTATTTTCTCTACATAAGAATGTGACATGTAGATTCAGTGAAACCAATGTCAGATTCTATTTACCTGCATTTCCCAGAGGGCATCAAATTAAACAGAGCTAACATGAAGCCCTGGTACAGTGTCTGTTATTGTTCTTCCTATTCCAACAGAGCATAGTTATTGATTCTGTGTACCTCAAGGTGCAGCCTGATAACATTACACCTCAAGCTGGTTCCTCAACCCTGCAGTTTCTATTTTGGAGTTAAGTAACTACACATACCAAGACTTTTAAACTTTTGGCCAGAATGAATTTTGAACTCCTCTTCCACCACCCCTCCCCTTTTTTCAAACACCTAGCTTGAGGAAGTGTTCTGAAGGACCTGAAATCTCATCTTTTTTTTACAATGCTTTGTGGCCCGATAAAGGTAGTACTGTACTCAACTCTGGTTTTTCCCATTTAATTTAAAGGAGATTCAACATGCCCAGGCCAACAGAAAAATAGCTTTAATGGGTTTAGAATAGAATAGAATATTTATATTATTCAATGTTTGCATGATGCATTGTGTTAATTTCTGGATGCTTCTCCTGAAGAAAACAATGGATAAAATATAGAATGCTTTGAAGACAAGCAAAAAATACCGACTACAATCCAGTAGCAAGTCAATGCATATGTGTGTATGACAGTGTATATGTCTAGGAATGGTCACCCTTACCTGTTGCCTCTGTTTCTTCCTGCCATTTGCTGCTGGTCCTCTTACCCCAGCAATCATAATACTGTAGTCTCCAGCGACCACTGCATCCTCGTGATGCAATTATCCGCTCTCTTACCAGCACAAAGCATAGTGATGGCTGCTGCTAGTCTAGATGACTGTTTTGTGGAGGATGAGTAAGTCAACGTCTACTAGTCATTAGAGATGGGCACGACTTAGCGGTATTCCCGTTTCCGTTTCCGTTACTCGTATCCGTTACTCTACGGAAACGGAAACGGGAATTACTCCACCAGAATTCGAGCTCGAACCGACGAACGAACAATTTGGTCTGATTTGTCGTGCTCGTTACTTGCATCGCGGCGATTGCGCAATGCCAAGCGGCACAGAAAAAAAGTTTTTAAAAGTTAAAAAAAACCCGATTCCCGGCCCTAAAAGTAGGCGAAAACTGTCTGAGGGCACCTACCAGGCCAGAAGGGTGTTTTATTTGGGGGGGGGGTCCCCGCCCCCCTCTCCTTGGCTATTGCTACTGCTGCGCTGCTGGTACCAGGCTGGGAGGGCGCATCCATTTGCCATGCAGTGCGGGGGATCCAAAATGGCGACCACAATATTTTTTTTGAAATCATCAAAACCCCACCAAAGCACCACAGAAACATGCGAAAATTAGCTATTTTAAATGCTTGAATTTTTACAGTAGCAGCAGTGGGTTTTTCTTGCAAAAAAAAGTCTCCGTTGATTTTATTTTATTTTATTTTATTTTATTTTTTTACACCTGCACATTTGCAATGATGGGCTCGCCCATGGGAGTAGACTATGCAAATTTTCCACCAATCGCATGGCCACTTGGCCAGGTTGACCACAGAGACTTCTGGGATGTGCCAATCGGGCATAAACAGCCCACTAATCGTAGCCCAAACCCGAACCCTAAGCCTAACCCATACGCCAGTACACTGTCCTTCTAAGTGGGTCAGAGAGGCACCCAGAGGTGCACCCCAATACTCACCCTAACCTCACCCGTAACTAGCCTAACCCTAGCCCTTGCGCTAACCCGTCTTAACCCTAAGCCAGATCTACTTGCATTGCACTACATGCAAGTACGTGAGACACAGCGGGTGCAAGGAGTCTGCCAGTCCGTCACTTGTGGCTCTGGCTGACTCCTGCATCTCCCTCCAGGAGCCCGCTACCCCCTCCCCAAACCAGTACTAACGACAACGAAAAACGAAAAAATGAACCGACTAATTTTTGCGAATTTTCGCGAAAAACGGAAACGAGCCGAAACGGAACCGGCCTGACTAACTACAACTCGAAAAAAAATTTTTTCAAGTCGTGCCCATCTCTACTAGTCATATATATATGAGACTATAATATCCTTTGGGATTAAAAATAGTTTCACATTACATCTCTTGGCTTCATATTTTGCTTGCAGGTGTCCCAGAGGCATCAACTGGGTGGTGGTGGTAGGGAGGACATACTAAGCAGATTGATCCTGTCCAGAACTTATTATTTATTTTATTTTATTTTATTTTATTTTATTTTAGAGTACAGTATTTTCAGAACTTCAGAGTTTTTAATTTTTTCTGTTTACCATGCTGGCTAGCATATTGCCCAACCCCAGCCCAGAGATAAAGAGGCAAGACAAGAATTGTGCCATTGTAAATTGGTCACAATTTATTGATAAACTTGTAATAATTAAACTGTAAGGAGGAAAGCAAGGGGGGCTCCTAAAAGTGCAAGTGGCTGCCATTAAAGGGCCTAATTAACTTGAGGGATATGCTATCCTCTAAAACAGCACACACATCCCCCCCCCAAAAAAAGATAACAGTCTGGCCAGCCCTCATCTAACATCTATGATCCAGTTTTAAAGATCTAACTAATTTTATCCAAATCTAGAATTATTGAGGCCAGGTAAATTAAGCAGATTCTAATTCCTAATCCAGTCTGCATTATTTTGCAACTTGCACTGGCCGTCAATTATGACCAGTTTGCTCTCCTGTGCGTTGAGCCCCCCCCCCCCCCACCACCACCACAAAAACTGAGTTTTTGCCCCGGGCTCTGGAAGCCCTAGCTACGACTGTGATTTACATGCTTTCAATCTGCTGGGTTGGCAAGAGCTGGGGTTAACAGCGGGAGCTCACTCCACTGCGTGGCACCTGGGATTTTTCCATGGTTTATTTTTTCTACCATTTAGTTTATTTTTATATTGTTGTTTCTTATAGTCAGACTTTGCACCTCTTATTTTCAAAGTATTCTCCATTTTCGCTGCCTTAAGTAGTTTTTCCTTACTTATTCAAATATAATCATTTAGGCTTCTTTTTTCCTCCTCTGCTACCCACTGATCTGCAATAATCCCCTTGTTTGTGGCAAATATAACCTGCCCATATCCCTTTTTGGATGAATTGCATGGTACATGTTCATTGGTCTCCATGTTTTTCAGTCCTATTCTTCATTTTGGTTGCAATCTGTTATTCCAGCAGCGTATCTAATTACTGGAACTGCCCATGTGTTTATCGCTTTGATTGTATTTCCACCATTCAATTTTGATTTTAAGATTTCCCTCCGTCTTTTGATGTATTCTCTTTCAGTCTGTCCTGTAACTTTTGTGTGCAGCATGTTATCTGCTACTAGTATTCCAAGATATTTATAATTTTCATCTCTTGATAGTGATTTGATAATATCACCATTTTAAAACTCTATTCCATCCTGCTTTTGGAACTTCATACATAGCATAGGCAGCACTGCACATTTGTCAATTCCAAATTGCATTTGAATATCTTCACAAAACAGTCACACTGTGTTTAGCAGGAATTCTATCTCTGTGGAAAATCTTCATATAGTTTTAGGTCTTCCGTGTATAACAGATACTTGTTTTTTTCTGCTTGTTCTGTAACATATTAGACTAATCCAGTTTTAAATTATTGACATGGGGGTGGGGGTGGGATGTTGAACACCAGTGGTGACAAAGAATCCCATTGGAATATTCCTCTTTTGGGGTTAACACCCCTGATTTCTTCTCCATAGGTTTCCTCCGAGTGCTGCCTCTGAGGGGGTACCTGTCAGAGGAGGCAGGTACTGAGAAATGCCACACACCTATTTTGTTCAAAAACGAACCAGCACGAACTGCTAGTTCATGATTTCATGATGATCTCTACATCTGGCCATATTCTCTTTACTAGGGTGATGCAAGATCAAACTGGGTAAATTTAGAACTGTGGGAAGAACATATCCTTTCATTTAGAAAATGAAATAAAGTGTGACTATAACTGACATACATTTATGTGGCACCAAACAAGAGAAACAAAAAAGAAAGAAAAAAGAAAAAAGAAGGTAAAGATTATAGAGATTTGTTCAAAATGTGTTTATACCAAATACAATTGGTCTCACTCTGATGAAGAAAATTGTGACTAGGTGACTTGTTCACCCATAGCTTAGTCTGTGAAATGTTGGCAAATGACTTCAGGGTCTTAGTCTCCCCTCTTTTTGGTTCCTTATCTTTAAATAAAATACATGTCAAGTAGTCTTTCAAGGCATGTATATGTTATGTAAGACATTTGGTTACCTCCCTCCTGTGAACCTGTTAGTTTAGCCCTGTGGTAGCAAAGTCAACGCTCATGATACAGCAAAGAGGCCACATGAGGATCTGAATAATGAGCTCCTTGCCATGTTGTCTGAGGTAAACGACATTTCTGTCTTATACATTTATGGTTGATTAGCAAAGGAACAGGGAATCAATTTTTATACTTCTGTCATTTGCTAATCTGTATTTTTTATTGTTGGGGCTATATATCTTTCAAGTCACAATGTAGAATTTATTTGCCATTTGCTGAATTTGTCTTGCTGCTGTGGAATACTGCTGACAGAGAAGTGATTCTGGTGTACCCATCACTTTGGTAGATTATAGAATCATTTGGACTGGCTATCTGCATTGCTTTTAGGTGAGAGTTATCAAAATTTATGTTTCAACTAGGACTTGTGATTCTTCATCATTTTATCCAGACAGAACTCTGTGTCACTCAGTATTAGTGATTGGCCCAAGGTTAACCTGAGGGTTTCGTGGCCAAGTAAGACTTTGAACCAGACCTTCCCGGTTCTAGTGTGACACTAAAGGTGTGACAGGTTTCAGTTTTTGAATTACGACATTCAGCACTCTCCACATAGCTCTGCTCCCAGGGGAGTTGTAGACTTTAATGTGGCATGTAGTAGGATAAATTAAGAAATATTTAGATTGAACTCTACTAAGAAGCACTCAGTAGCTGATTCCCTATTTTTACAAATACTGTTTAAAATCCTCATTCAGTATGCAACTCCAAGCAAAACAGCTTTATTGTTAGGTGTAGAAATGACGCAAAGCATACCAATTCCTCACTTTTTTGCTGCTTGTTTTTGTCAGGCAGATCGAAAAAGTCGATGAAGGGTAGTGGAAGCCAAAATATGATTTTCTTAAGCCCAAATGTGACAGGCACAACATTAATTGCTAAGGTTCAATCACAGCAGGAACAGCCATCTGGACCTTTTCTTCAGAGTAAATGACGCATGCACTGGGTTGTAGCTCATAAATGAGGGGGGTTCTGGAGTCAAAAGAACAGGATAAGTCTCTCTGGATAAGGAATATCTGATATCAGGGGCAGCTCAAGGTATTTTATACCTCAGGTAGGACTATAAATGACAGCCATTCCCCAAACTGAGGGAGCATGACATCGACCAAAGCTGGCCAAGGTTTTTTGGACCTCATGACAGAAAATGCTGCAAATACCTTTTTCCTAGGAGCAAAATTATAATTACAAATGAAGTAACAAATAGCTTGTGGCTTCTCTGTGACATCCTAGCTCGTCGAGCAACCTTGTGTATTCTTACTGAAGAGCTAATCTGATCTCTAGTCTTTTCTGAAACCAGAGCCCGCTGTATTGCTAAGCAGAGTACAGCACGCTCTTCAGGCAGCAGATCTGGGATGTTATGAAAGGACAGCAAAGTGTTGTTTATTTTATTTTTATTCTTGTTTGTACTGCAAAACCCAGTAAAAATAGATAGGTGCATCTAGGATTTTCTCCTTTTTATGTCAAAAATAAACCGTCCAGTTTTAGCTAATATTTCCCTTCACTTGGATGCATAACATGATTTGTTTTTTTGCCTCTGGCAGAAGAAAAATATCTCGGACTAATAGTATCTGACCCTAAAACTTTGTGGAGGATTAGTTTAACCATGTTAAGTGTCAGAGATGAAGTCCAGAAGAATATGAGATGAGAAGGTGTAAGGGCCGAGCATAGGTCTTTCTGGATAACAAACCAAAACAAGGCCTTGGTGTTTTGCAAAAACAGTGCTACTTCAAAACAGCTGACTCAGATCCCATAATATATCCTTGTTGAGCCTGCCCATCAGTAAGACAACAATATTATATCTCAGCTCAGCTCTCATCTCCATCATTTCCCTCAGTCCTCCTTATCCTCTTATATGTAGAAAAAAGAATCTTACATAAACCCAGGCATTTCCTTAAGCTTCTGCTGGAAGACTGCCAGTCTCTGTGTTCCTACTGGGTGATTTGAACAATGGTGCCTCATTCACAGCTGTCGTATATCTGTCATGAACAAGCCATGCAAAACATTAGGATGTTGTGCAAGGTGATTATGGTGGAACGGCAATCAAATAAAAGGGAAGAAAATATTAAAAGCACTCTCAGGCAGAGACTAAAAAGGACCTTAACAGGAAGAGGACAAGAGAAATAACCAGTCAAAGCCAACCCAATTTGCACACAACGTGGCTTTTAAAGTGCCAAGAAGACCAAATTGTGTGCTGTGACAGTGACTGACAACATTGCCACAAAAGGTAGAGATACTCAGATATGGTAAAATACTGTAGGTCTGATTAACTCTCCCATTAGTAAGGATGTGGGACTGGGAGGGGATGGATCGGTTTCACTATTGGAAGGGGAACACACTGAAAAGAGGTCTCCTCTGGAGACTCTGTGGCTTAGATTTTGACCGTCAGCAAGCCAGATTAGACCCACAGGCTGAATGTTGACCTCTGCTGTGTTAAAACTTGTCTTTCGATACACTACATACACTGTTAAATTAGATTGTGAGGTGATTTGGAGATCAATTTAATCATGTGGATTTTGTGTTGGTGAGTGCGTCCTCTCAGAACAAAAACAACATGCAGTGTGGCTCCAAATGGGGTGTTATACTGGCATTTAGGTGCACCGTATCTGTTTTCCCCATCCCCCCCCTAGAGCTCTTCACTTCAATTGTATTTTGTGCTTTTCTTGAGGTGGACTCAGCAGCTTTTATTATTCAAAGCCAACATCAGCAGCTTACAACACGATCCACAACTGCTATAATAGCTGTCTCCTCCATCCTTTAAGAATCATAGCTACATCTACTTACACTCCTGGTGGTATTGTCCCAGAATTTATGACTTTTGGGTCAAGGTGTCTGAAAAAAAATCAGAATGATAACATCACAAAATATAACTACAGTATAAGCCCAGCACTGGGTTTAATGAATTTATTCTTAGATTCAAATGCACAGTTAAACCATAAGAAGTGGATCACTTTTCTATGTGTGGCAGCAAGACAAACAATTCCAATACTGGAAGACAGCCGCAGAAATCTAACTAAACACCTAGGAATCTAAGGTATGGAGATTAGTTCTGGTGGAAAAACTTACTGCATTCACTCAGCAGAGGTACTGGAACGTGAAAATAGATGTGTTCTTTAAAACTTGGTCCCCATTTATTCAGCATTGTAATAATCATATTGACTCTCTTAGTATTCCCCCAACAACTCAAGACAGTTTATGGAAATACTGTATATACTCGAATATAAGCCTAGTTTTTCAGCCCTAATTTTGGGCTGAAAAAAGGGGTCCTCGGCTTATATTTGGGTCAATACTTTTAGCCACTGAGGCAAGTTTGGCGGTCGGTGGCTAAAAGTCATTTTAAACATTGTGCGCCACTTCTCCTGACCCCCCCATGTTTAAAATGACTTTTTAAAAAGTCATTTTAAAACAATGTTTAAAATGACTTTTAGCCACCAACTCAAGCACTTGCCTCGGTGGCTAAAAGTCATTTTAAACATCACACACACACACAGCTCACAAAGGAGGAGCTGCCAGGCCCTGCTGCATTTCCCACCCTAGGCTTATACTTGAGTCAATAAATTTTCCCAGTTTTGGGGGTTTAAATTAGAGGCCCCGACTTATACTCGGATCGACTTATACTCGAGTATATACGGTATGTTTTGTGTTAAATACTGGTTCCATTGTTCCGTATATTATTCATGTATATTGCTTTTTCTTTTTTATTAAAATTTTAAAAAAGAATCATACCTGGTTTAAACGACTTTTAAAATATTTAATATTTATTTTTAAAAAACATTGAAGTGACATATTGTTAGTTTGATGCAGTGCTATGGAGGTGCAGAAGAGAGCAACTAAAATGATTACTGGGCTTGGGGACCTCCCTTATAAGGAAAGGCTACAGCATTTGGGGCTCTTTTGTCTGGGAAAAAAGGCACCTGAGGGGGAATATGATTGAGATGTACAAAATTATGCAGGGCATGAGTAAAGTGGATAGAGGGAAGCTCTTCTCCCCCTCACAGAATATCAGAACTAGGAGACATCCACTCAAAGTGAGGGTTGGGAGAGTAAAAACAGACAAAATAATTTTATTTTTACCCAGCATGTTGTTAGTCTGCAGAACTCCCTGCCACAGGACGTGGTGATGGCATCTGGCCTGGATGCTTTCAAAAGGGGATTGGACAGATTCCTAGAGGAAAAGTCCATCACAGGTTACAAACCATGATGGAGATGTGTAATCTCCAGGCTTAAAACCAGGGTACTTCAAGGGCCAGATGCAGGGGAGTGGTGTCAGGAGTTAGATATCTAGTCTCATGTGCTCCTAGACACATTTGGCACAGCCACTGTGAGATACAGGAAGCTGGACTAGATGGGCCTTTGGCTTAATCCATCATGGCTCTTATGTTTTTATGAGGAAGAAAAGACATTGTACATGGCACAAAAACCTCAGAAAAGTCCACCCATTCCTATATACAGTATTTACTCTGGAACAGTAGACTGTACATCCAAAATAATTTTTAAAGGCAAGACTAGGATTTATTTAACATAAACAATCCCCCATATGGATGTTTCAAAAGCCCTGGTTGCTGGCTGAAAAAAATGCAGGCTTAGCATGTATGAAATGAAGTTGGAGATTTTTAACTCATTTTCAACAGAAAAATGAGTATGGTCATGACTTTAGTTTGGAGTTTTTTGTGAGTTCATGCCACATTTTTAACTAGGTAATGTTGCTAACTATGATTACCCACTACACAAATGGGTAGGTGGGTGGTATTTGTATTGGACCTCTGTAACATCATACAAATTGCAAAACTTCATGGAGAAACCCCACTTTCTTAGGCACAGCACAACTCCTTCATGGATTGTCCAATTGTACACAGTCTACCTTTTCCAGGTTCTGTTCTGCTTTTACTTGATAATCCTCTGAGAAGTACAGAATCATTCTTGTTTTTGTGACGTAACAAGTATTTGTGTCAAAATAATCTGTCATCCAACATAACAGTCCTGGCATCATTGTAAGCAAGGGCTCTGATGTGGAACATGGCTGACACCTGCTCTCAGCCCTTCTTAGGACTGGTATATGAGCCTCCATGTTTATTTCCCATAATGCCCAAAGATGAATGAATGACAGAGCACTAGGTACTCCAGAAAGTTGTTCAAAATTCAGATAGCACTCAACCGTGGATATTGCTGGGGATGCAGAGGCATCATCAAATTATGACTGGATCCACCAGAGATACTTTTTCCAGGACAGGACACACACAAATCTGGAGTCCACCATAATCCTCTTGTTTCCTAGCATGGCTACCCTTTGAGAATTTTGAGAATTCAGAAACACAAGGCTTCCTTATTGGTTGAAGAGCTTAACGAGATACAAAGGACTTGGAGGTGAATTTAAATAATCTGACAGGAGAATGAGAGCTTGTTTCTGCTGGTTGTATACCTGGGTCTTTGATCATTTATAATTAAAAACTGTGTAGCTGAAGAAAAACATGGTTACATTCTCTACCATTCTTTGAAGTATCACTTTTTTGTTCGATACTCCTCTATGTGATTGATGGGCTTTCGCTTTATTTCAAAACTGCTCCTTTGTACCAACTGAGCCCAAAATACTATCACACCCAGGAAAACTGGAATGACCTCCATTTCCTGCCACAGAAAAAATGACAGCAGGGAAGGACTGCTCAAACCAGGTGCCCTCAGATTTATTTATCTACAAATCCTTCCATCTTAACCAGGACTGGCTTTGTCAGGGCTGCCTGGAGTTCTGATTATTAGCAAAAACTGCATTCTTCAGTGGGTTTTGTTGCAGTGCCTTGCAAAACAATGTTGGAACTTGGAAAAGTGCCTTCTTTAAAACTAGCAGTTTAAATTTAAAGGAAGCCATGGGCTTGAGTCTATAAAAATTAAGTAGAGTGGCTGAGGACAGGATGTGTTAGAGAGCCCTCATTCATAGCGTGGTCAAACACTGGAGGTTACTTGTCAGCACATAAACAACCAATTTTTCAGCAAAACAAAATATCTGTAGAAAATAGGTTCAAATGCCCTTCTCTTGGCAGGCAAGCAAATCATTTCAAGGACTAGTTGAAACATTGGTGATGCAATAGCGTCTTCGGCCACTCCTGAGAGCAGCAGAGCAGCTGAAGGGAATTAGTACAGGCTGTGTGGCACAGAGTTTCATCCTGTAACACAGCACCTGCCCTTTGAAGCAGCTCCCTCACTCTGCCCTGTGAAAGGGCCCAGCTTGCTGCACTGAAAACCTAAGAAATCTATACCAATTATTTGGCCATCATAGTTCTTCTTTCCATCTCCTTGTTGCATCTGGTGATCTCAACCTTAGTTTGGGTCACCATCCCTTTTTGTAATAGCCAAGTAGCCTGTTAAGCAACACGTGCCCACATACCTGCCATGTACGCATGAAAGGCATTTTAAGGGGGTCAAGATGGCTTCTTTCTCCCATAAAACTCCTGGTTCTCACACATACACCTAGACCAGTGATGGCAAACCTTTTAGACACTGAGTGCCCAAACTGCAATTCAACACCCACTATTTTTTTTTTTTTTTGCAAAGTGCCAATACGGCAATTTAACCTGAATACAAGTGGCTGTGAAGGGGCGATGTCGGGTGCCCACAGAAAAGGCTCCAAGTGCCACATTTGGCACCCGTGCCATAGGTTTGCCAACCCTGACCTAGACGCTATTAATATCTCAGTCTGAAAAGCCAAGGAAGAAATTATTGAACTTGGGTTACAACACATTCAAGGTGACCTGCAAAACCCCAGAAAACATTTTGACTCCCTTGGGGTACTAGAGAGAAGTTAATTGTGGGGTGGAAGGAGGCAACCTTAAGCCCAGTCTCTTAATTTTAATGGAGCAAATGCAACAATATCTCAGGATCTGGCTCATGCCTGTTCTAGGCTACTGTTTGAGGATGAAGATTCATGATAAACTGTTTTCACTCTTAACACAGATGGAACTGCTCTTCCCACACAGATGGGTTTTCAGTCATGACTTTAAAAAAAACCTGGTCCAGAGCCATGTGGGGGCAAATCATGTTGTTTTAACACCTCATCTTACTGCCTTTTACAATCCATAAGAATCCAAATATTTTAGAAATAAATTGATTATATTTATGGCATTTCAGCTTCCCTGCTCTCACCATTAACTCCAAAACACCAATATCATGGTAGTTTATTTCAAGTACTTGTTTTGTGTTCGGATAACATTGCAGAGCCTGAAATACTTCAAAAAGAATTGAGCCAGTATTGTGGCTGCCATTTCACAGCAGAGAGCTAATTTGCATCTCAAAGGATGATGGACCTATCCATCAAGGTGACCCCAATAACTGGAATTGCCTTGCCACTCTCTGTGCACCTGTGTGAGTGAATACAAATGCCATGAGGTTGCATGAAGCACTGAATTAAAACATTATGGTTAGGGTGCAGTCACAAGTGATTTGCTGTGTTAAATCTAGTGCAGTGAAAAACAAGTCTTTATTTGGTATCGGCTTTAGCAAATGGCTAGCTATTTCGATCTGGCCTCATCCCAGAGAACTGACAAGCACTGATGATCAGGGACAATCAAGTTTAATTATGCTTTTGATGAAATGAGTTGGGGTCCAGATAAGTGTTATGCCAAATAAAATGTGTTCATTTTTAAGATGTGGGGAGGCAACTGCATTGCATCCATCAAGTCACATCCCAGTTCAATCTGTAGTGTCCCTAGTGAAAAGGATTGTTTTGGTATATCAGGAATAAGAGACCTGGGATCCTCAAAAACTTTATGAATTACTTCCTTCACCATTTATCAGGCTGACAAGGGGTTGAGGGGACCCAAAGTCCAGCATTAATAGAGAACGTCAGATTCTCCAACTCCAGCATTAACCAAGAACCTCACTTTCTCCAGCTCTGCACAGATGACGGAAAATAGTTTTGCCTAAAACCTTCAAGATCCATAGTCCATTAGAGCAGAACCACAATCGTCTGTGTATAAAGCAACCTAGTATGTTCCTGCATTGTAACCCAAGAATTTGATTAAAGGAACAATGGGATCAGATCCCCACAAAACCAGAAGAGAAGTGCCTGGGAGCCCTTTCCTCAAGATAAAGCTATCTGCAAAGTTGCTTTGAGCATGAGTGCTGTATGGCGCTATGTATTCTACCAGAAGGCATGGAATAACTAAAAACATTTAAAATGTCAATTTCTCAAAGAATATCTCAAAGAGTTCCTTTGATTGTGTTGGTGAAGAACTGTTAATATAAGTAATAAAGATGGAGAAATAATAAAATGCTGCGGAGAACTAGAATACTTTGGTCACATAATGACTAACAAAAGAAGTGCTGAAGAACAGAACTCGTGGTCTGTAAGATGTTGAGAAACTGATTTGCAGCACAACACAACTTTTTGGGGGGAAGTGCTGCATTCTAAATCAAACCACCCTTGATAACCTTCAGTCTCTGGTAGGACAGGAACAACAAGAATAGTCCTGGGTGGGAAAATGTTTCCAGAGGGGACTTTCCATGTTACATTCATTTTCCATGTTCAAGGTTTTGTTCTTGCTGGGGGGGGGGCACTCAATCACATAAGCCTACTCTTAGTTACAAATACATACCAGCAATTTCCAGAAATTCAACTCATGACCGGCATCTGAAAATAACGGCATCTCACAATGCATGTGAAGTAAGCAGCGCTCATAAATATATGTTAACATGTTATAATTTTGAATTAGCTGGCCCTTTCAGAAAACTGACCACGTCTTGTACATTGTTAAATGCACCTGGGGGAACCTTACATCTTCCAGATTTCAATTCACAGCTGTCCCAGTCAGAAAGGTAAGCGGTAATGGAGTGCTTGGAGAGCCAAAGGCGAGATAACAGAGAGGAAGGGAGACTCCTTAACCTCCCTGAACCCTTTGATGAAGTGAAGAACAGAGAGGCACAAATGGAACTGGGATTGTTCTGATTTTAAAGAGCTGACTCAGAGCGAAAAACTTGGAGCTATTACTAAAAGGAAAACGACAAAGAGGCTGCATTATTAACTGAATTGCTTAACAAATGGAGCCAAGTGTTCTGGAAATCAGGCGCAAATACCCAAATGAGTTTTTTTTTTAACCAACAAAATGCTTTTTAAAAGTAACATGCCATAGAACATTATCCCAGAACAACCCAGAGAAGGCTAGGCTAGATGTGGCTAGATGTCTTATTCTTGACATCAGCTTTGCCTGTGAAAGGAACCAATTCCCTTTGGTCTTTTTCTATGCACTAGATCAACCCGCTCCAACCAACTGAAGCGGTGCAGTCTATGCACAAGTTCATCACATGAGCAGGAACTAGGTCAGCAGCTGGTGAACATCAGAATTCCTCAACCCTACAAAAAGAAAAAAAGCAACAGCCCATGGAGGGTCTCATACAATCTCATTAGAATTAATCCAAATACAGTTGTACCTTGTATAAAGGAATTAATTTGTTCCAAGTGAAATTCTGTTAAGCAAATTTTTCCTTTTACAAATTTCCCATAGGAATGAATTGAAAATGGATTAATCCCTAATTGCAGCCATTTTTCTGCTGTACGGATTCACCCTATAGGCGATTCTGTTAAGTGATTTCCATCTCTGGAATTTTTTTCCTTTAAGTGGATTTTCTGTTAAACAAACTGCTTGTTATACAAGGATCCACTGGCTTTGAAATAATTGGCAGATGCTGATGGCTACATGGAGGCTCAAATAAGGTCTTTATTTTTCATTGAACCTTTCTCTTGTTCTCATTCTAGTGCGGCTGTTCACTCTAGGGTGACTGTTTAAGTGCCCCTGCAAACCATTTCTGCTGAGCTCCAGAATTTAGGCAGCCACTCATTACAATGGCTGAGCTGGCAGAGGCAGAGAATTGTTCTACGTTTGGTATCATATTTGAGCCCACCCTGGCTCAGTTTTTTTCAATTGATTGAGTGGTCTTGGATTGATTGATTGTTGATTGATTGATTCATATGCCACCTTTCTCCCAGCAACAGGAACCAAGGCAGCTCACAAAACTTTTTTTTAAAGTTCACTGAAACACATAAATTGTCTAGTGCAGGATTGAATGCCCCTTGATTGACCAGGAGCACTTCTATCTTGCCTGGATTATGTTTCCATCTGCTTGCCCTCATCAAATCCAGTAGTCATGAGAACAAAGGAACAACTTCCTCGAAATCAGAAAGGGAAGAGAGTGTTTCTTGGGTATAATCTGCATATTGGTGACAGTGAACCCCAGAACTCTCCCATCAGTTTCCTGTAAATGTTAAACAGCATGGGGGACCAAGCAGAACCTTGAGGGATACCACATTCTAATGGCTAACATGGTGAATAGGAATTCTTCAGCAGGAAGGCTGAGGCCAGTGTAAAACAATGCCTCCAGGTCCCATCCCAGAGAGATGACCCAGAAGGATATCATGGCTGATGGTATCAAATAGCACTGAGATGTCCAGAAGAATCAACAGGGACAGATTCCTGATGTCCAGTTCCCAATGTAGGTCATCCACCAAGGCAACCAAAACTGTCTCCATCCCATACTCACATTTGAATTCAGATTAAAATGGATCCAGATTAGATGCTTCATCCAGGAACTCCTGAGATTGAGAAGTCACCATAGACTCTATTTTCTTGCCAAAAAAACTTAACATAGGAGACCAGCCAATGATGTTCCTCTATAATGGGGTTTAAGGAGGCTTTTTTTGGCCCATGATTTCACTATGGGCATGCCACTTTGCTGCAGGTAACCATTTAGAATAACATTCTTTTTACCCATTCACCAGACCTCTGATGGTTACTGGAACGTCAACGATCCAGCAAATATAAGGTGGCCTTCACCTGTCGAAGAATCCTGTCCACGTCCTCAGGCTCCACAGGCTGCAACTGATCCATTAAAACAGGGCAAGTACAGTCACTGCTATAGAGCGGGCCAGGCATGTCCAAACTTTGGCCCTCCTGATGTTTTGGACCACAGCTCCCATAATTCTAAGCTTAGATTGCCAATGGCAAAGGACTGTGGGAGTTGTGGTCCAAAACTTCTGAAGTTTGGACATGCCTGGAGTAGGCCTTTAAATGGGCTCCAGCCCTGTATTTATCAGTGGGTGGGGGAGGACCTGTGGCCTTTCAGGTGATGGTGGACTACATCCTCCCTGTTATCCCTTACCAAAGTCCATGCTAGCCAGAGGTGAGAGAAGCTGGATTTTAAGAACGTCTGGAATACCACAAGCTCCCCCTTCCCCCAGCTTTCTCCTTCGCCTCCTCCTCCTCCTCCTCCAGCAGAGCTGGAAGGGACCCTATAGATCAGGCATTTCCAATCTTTGGACCTCCAGATGTTTTGGACCACAACTCCCACAGTCCTTTGTCATTGGCAATCTAAGCTTAAAATTCTGGGACTTGTGGTCCAAAACATCTGGAGGGATGAAATTTGGGCTTGCCTGCGATAGATTTATCAAGTCCAGCTCTTGTCAAACAGACCCAGTGGAGAATCAAACTCCCAGCATCTGGCTCTGCAACCAAGCCACCAAGCTATTCAGCAGTTTATTCCACCCATCTCTGCACAGTTTTTCCCCACCAATGCTTTTCATTGAAGGCTAAAACAACCTGCCAGGTTGCCATTAACTGCAGACAAGCCTAATTTTGAATCCTATTATTAGTTTGCCCGACAGAATTTAAAAATGCTACACATTATTATTGCATAGACATTGTTCTCTATGACAGCATTTCAAACCGTTTACTGAGTGAAGACACTTTATGCAGAGCAGACTACAACAATTAAGCCCTGGATTTTTTTAAAAAAGGATACACATTGTTGCCTCATACAGAAGCCAAACCAAGATTATGAAAGATTATGATGACAGCAAATATAGTGGTGGGGGTGTTCTGAGTAAACTTCTGAAGCATGAGATTTGAGGCCTACCTGAGCAACCCTGGCCTAGTCACTGGCACTCAGCCTGATGTACCTCAGTGGCCTATCTCTGTGAGGCTCAAGTCGAAAGCAGAACTATGTTCTGGACGAAAGATGGTGACTACTTTTATTAAATGTAAACATATCAATAATATTAAAAATTCAAGAGCCTGCATGTCTCACCAGTTCTTGTGAAATGAAATTATTATATATCAGGATCTGACATGGACACACATTTATAACCTGTAAATTCCAAAAGGAAGAGAAAGCACTTGAACAGGTTTTCAACAATTTAATGAATACTCTGTTACCAAATACTTTGCTTTGGGATACAAATGTTTGGAGGAAACAAACACACACACAAATCAAAATAAATAAATAAAAAATAAAAACCAAGTCAAACAGCAGAGAATACAAAAAAGTCTGCCCATCCAATAATATAACTGAATGCTGATATTAAGCTGGGCATAAAATATTCACCACCCACCAGACAGAAACTGAGAGAGAATTATCCAGATACAACAATTACTTTTCAATCTGATTTGAATTTTTGTAGCCTCATGCGGGCTTCACTTAAGGGCTGACAGTGTTTTTACCACTAACGGGCAATAATGTCACACAGAGAAGACACACCAAATGGAAACTGAGGCACTAGCAAGGTCTGCCAAGTCTGTGCCCTTCCCACCCCCCACAAGAGACAAAACCACCCAGGCCTAGTCCCAGAGTCCTAAGAACATGGGAACAATGGGACCAGGCTTGCTTTGATTAAAGTGCCTCGTCACAGCACAATGTCCAAGTCTCCAAGAAAGGTTACGTACTGCACAACAGCACGTCCGCAAAGGGGCCAAGGAGATCTTTGTTGAAAATGCAGCGGATCCAGACCAGGTAGTTAGTGAATGGCTTGATGTTGTCTGAAAAGGTATGGTTCTGATGGGACAAGATGTAAGGCATGTACGTGTTCTCCCCTTGCTCCTGTATCCACACTTCATACTTCACTTCCCGGACCTTCAGGTATTTAAGGTTCCAGGGGATCTGCCATGACACAGAGAGTTTGGCTTCGCTGGTGCCCTGGACAGAGGCTTGGCATTTGGCATCTCGGACTTTGCCTGGGTAGAGACCACTAGTCCATTTTTGCCTCTTAGGCCCAGGCTTCGTTTTCACTGTTTGCCTAATCAACTGGGTAAGAGATGCAATGTTAATTTTTGTGTCCTGGTAGATGCGGAAAAGCCATTCTGGGTTGCGGCAACAGAGGTGGCGAGGGACTTCCGTGCTTTTTATGATGCGGTCTTGCTCACCCTTGTCCAAATGGGCAATTCCTCCTTGATCCCAGGGTCTGTCCGGGTAAGTCACAGAGTTCTCCTTCTCCATATTCTGCCAGGCAATGTACTGGAGGTCCATGCCAGGAAGTGTCGCCAGAGTTCTGTAAGGTGTGTAATGTTCAGGGTTGATGGCATAAGGGAAGAGTTCCACCACCGTGGCTCCCCGCGGCAGGAAGAGAGACATGACCAGCTGGGCTCCATGCATGCTGACCAGCATGGATGCATTACTAATCAAGCGTACAAGATCTGAAAATGTATGGTCTTCTATAGAAATGGTGATGGTTTTCATCTGAAATTCCTGGGCAAGGGCCAAGATGAGTTCTGCCTCATTCAGAATAAGTCTATTTATAGTACGACTGAACACAACAATATAATCCTCACTGGGCATTCCCTCAAAGCTCACATTCAGCTTCTCCATCATGAATTTAGTGAACTGTCGGATCTCGTTGCCAGAGACCAGGATATTGGCCTTTGGGCCCTGGGGCTGAACGAAACCATACTGGTACCACGTGGTGATTTTCGACAGCCCCACATAGGACTTGGTAAAGCAAAGAAGCCTCCCAAGAGTTTTCAGCTGCTCTCGTAAGAGAGGCTGTTTGTTGCTCAGCAGCTTGTACAGCTCAAAGTGAAGGCCTTCACCCCATCCCTCCATAAAAAACAGCCTAGTCTCCAGGTCCAGATCTGGGAACTGCTGCATGGTATAGAAGATGGGGAGGAGATCATCATGAAAGACATGCATCAAGTTGTCTGGATTGAATCTGTTGACAATCAGGGCCACATCCGGGACGAAAACGGGCTTTGGCATGAATTTCAGGGCAGCAGCTGGCAATTCTACAAAGTTGAAGTACTGGGTGTTGTGGTCCTCCACCGAGGAGAGGTCGAGCAGGGCAGGCTGAAACCTTCGGGACCCCAGATTCGGAAGCATGACGGAGGCATTGCTGTGGAAGAAGACAAATTCCTCAGCCTCTGTGGAATAACAGAGGGACTCAAAGCGACAGATGCGGTCCGTGTGCATCCGGCCGGTGCATACCATCCGGGTGCCATCTTCCACCAGGGCCTGAAGGGCAGCATGATAGTCAATGCGGACCTGAGAGAGTTCTTGGGATTGGCGCGTGAGAACCAGCTCCTCCTCCAAGACAAAGGCGTGGTCGCGCAGCTTGATATATTTCCACAGCACGGCTGCAAGGACGGACACTAGCAAGGCATTAAACACAGCTGCTATGTTCATTCTGGATCCCGATCCTAGCAAGAGGGCTGGTGACGAACACAAAGGAAGAGGGAGGCATCATCAGTCCACTTTAGCATGGTGGGGCAAAGACCTAAACACCAAAAGAACAAAAAAGGACAAACAGGGGAGGGGAAGAGCCAGAACACCGTTAAATATAATTTTGATAATGTAATTTGTTAGCAAGAGGCACAGGCTTCAAAGCTTGTGGGATCTACTTAGCATCCTTACCAGAAGCCCAAGGTCCCTGAAAAAGTGCTCTTGGAAGACAAAGATAAATGTAATCTTAAAATTTAAAAACACGGGTACTTCTGCACACAGGCTCAGCCCAGCAATTTGACACCAGTAGGAAAACTAAAGAGACCCAATGTATCTATTTATTTGTTTTGGGTAGTTAACAAATAATGTAATGAAAGAAATAACCAAGACACAGGGGACAGCAATACATTCATAAAATAATAAAAAAGTCAGAACAGACTATCATGAACCTCCAGCAGTGTAGTATTTGCATAGTAATAAATAATAAGACAGTATAGTTGCAGCCTTCCTCGCTTGTCCTTGGTAGTTCAAATCCTGGCTTGGCCACAGAAATGTATGCAGTGTGGGGTGACAATGGTAAGCCACTCCTTGAATATCCCACATATTTCAAAGAGCCTATTATGGTCACCATAACTCAGAAATCACTTGACAAGACACAACAACATAAGATCTGGGATCCTAATTGCATTTCACAAGAAAGAAAGACACTTCTGGTTTTCACTCCAAGTTTCATTCCATGGTGGATAAAAATCAGTGATATTTTTTTAAGAAAAAAAACCCAAATTGATTTAAATCATTATTCAAATCAGGATTTAAATAAACATATTTTTCTAAGCAATGAAAAATCATTTTTAAAAATGCAAATCACGATTCAAATCAATTGGATTTAAAGCAATCCCTCCCTGCTCCCTTCTGTTTCGGAAGCTTCATTTCAACAGTTAGAGAACCAGCTTTCTTGTTGCTGTTGTTAACTAATTCAGAATCACAAATGCTTGGTGACCTAGTACAAATGACACCAGATTTAATGGTCACGCACTCCTGTGGCCAAGTTTCATGACATCACAGCAAATATTCACCTCCCCCTATCACATTCTTAAATTGTTCAGTAAAAATGAAGCTTAAAAATACTGCCTAGGACAGCAGCCCAAGAAAGATTCTTTTCCAAATGCTGGAGCTGATACTCCAGGCAGCAAAAATACAGGCTGTGATGCTTGCAGGCTGAGGCATAAATGTTACAGTCCCCTTAGACTGGTTGCAGCCTAGGTGCCCTAAGTACATCCGATCTTGCCTGATTTCGGAAGCTAAGCAGGGTCGGCCCTGGTTAGTACTTGGATGGGAGACCACTAGGGAATACCAGGTCCTGTAGGCGCCTGGAGAAGGAACTGGCAAACCACTCCAGTCTTCCTGCCAAGAAAACTCCATGGGCATGGAGTCACGACTGTAACGACACAACACACACACACAGAGACTGGTTGCCTTGAAGGTGTGCTCGACTAGCAATTTGTAAAAGATCACCTCTTTTGAGAAGGATGCTGTGTTTACAGTAACATTACCATTTCTTTGATCCAAATGGCATAGGTGTAAGTTGCACTGGAGGCAGCAAGGGGAAGAACAGCAAACTCCATGGCCTCCCACTGCTTGGGTTAGGAGTGGGCGGGATACACAGGCATTTTAACAGAAATGTATTGTCCAGAAAGACTGTGCTGGAACATATTTTGAGTCTTAATGGCCTGTGTGATGAGGCTCAGCAACTCTACCCTATCCAATTATCTGAATGACAAATAACCATTAACAGTGCTCTCCTGTTAAAAATGCAGTAATTTCATCTGAGTTTACTTGTGTCTATAGGAATACATCCTAAAGGGATGGACCAATCAAGAAGAACAATCTGAAACTTGGAAAAAGTTATTTTTGGGACTGCGTCTCCCCGAAACGCCTACGGAGTCAAGAGAACTGGAATCCAAATACGTCCTTTCCCCAAGCTGTTCCCTACAGTGGTTTTAGATGTTGCCCAGCCGACATCAAAAAGGCCGGCAGTGCTGAGGGATAATGAGCTGCAGAGAATTGGCTAAAAAGGACAATGCTGGCACAGAAGACGATGAAAGACGCACAGGCAGATAAGTGACTCTCCTTGCCATGCCAGACCAGAGAGAGGTGCATTTAGGATTCTCAAAAAGAAGTGAACTGCAGGAAGAATAAACAATTTTCTTGAAAGACAGCGGAGCACAGCTATGTGGATTAAATACTAATAATCAGCACCCTTCCTCACATGGTTGCTGTTTTCAAGGACTGGAAGAATATCTTCGTAAGAAGTGGATTATTGCTAGGGAACTTGTACGCTGCTAAGACTCCCCTTCCCAGCAGGCTCAACCCCATGGATGGTGGTTAAGGAGAATGGGAAATGTAGTTCTATATTATTTGGAGGTTGTGAATGTGCAGGTAAGAGAAAGGATTGAGGGATAAAGATGCAGTCCTAGTAGGTATATAGCTCTAGCAATATTTCTACCGATTCTGCTGATCAGTTAAAAGGAATGAGCATTAGGTTATTCCTGAAAGCACTCTGCATCTGTGACACAGAACTGCAGGTGGATGTGCAAGGACATTAAAAACTAAGGCCTATGTTTCTGACACTCATTGTTTTTTATAAATCCATAGAGCTGTTTGCTATTTCCATGTGGGTGAACAGAGTTCCCTCTACTATGTTTGGTGTATGAGCATTAACACATTAGATCATCTACCATTTCAGTAGGGTGAGATTTTCTTCAAGTGCACTCTTCATCAGATGGTAAGTAATTGCAATTAGGGCTATGGGGAGTTAAAGGAAGGAAATTATCTAATTAGTCTCATTGCTGAAGGATTAAGTGGCAGTAAGGGAAGACAAAAGACAGAGCAATTAAAAACTGATTTTTGCCATACAGGTGGATGAGGAGAATCACACAGACTTAATGATTGAGTCCAAAAAAATTAATATCGATTTTTTTTTCTATTTTAAGTCAGACAACTCACTTTGGCCTCAGACTTATTGGAGTACAAAAATAATGGAAGACTAAAAACAAGGTTAATGGAAATGGCATAAATTAATTACTGTATACACATTCACATTTTAATGTAAATAGTTACATTATTATCCTACATACAAGTATTTTGCTTCAATGTAATTCGTTTGGATCTTTGAAAACTGCCAGTTTTTAACATTTAATATCACTATTTTTTAAAAAAACATCATATTATTGTGGTTCATGGCTGTTTTGGGAAGGTTTACTCTAAAAGGGCACTTATACATCTTTTAAGCAAAATAAATAAATAACATAGTTTGAGGATAGCATTATTCCTCCTAACTGTCTCACTGATGGATTTTAAGAACTTCTCAAAACACAGCTCATCTACCCAGGCAGGAACTTAATAATAATACTGCATTTCAAGAACTCAGCAAGCTCAGATTTAAAATGCTATTATAATTAATGTCCATCTAAATCTGTATTTGAGATAGGAAAGATAGCAATATGGCTGAATGCACCCCACAGTAAATTGCAATGTCGTGCAATTTTCAGCTCCATAAGAATAGAATTTATGCATGCTTATTCCAAAGTGTCAAAAACTTCTGAATAAATGTTACCATCCACAGCTGGACCTACCCAGCAGGTTAACATGTACAGAATTGTACAGCACAATTACCCGAAAGTACACACTAGGGAAGAGAATGGGACTGGGTTCTGAATAAAACAGGGAAAGATTGAAATACTGTATTAAACATGTTTATTGCACATTTTATATACATCTACTGAAAAAGGAGTACTGTATCTGGAACAGCCTTGATTAGAAAGGACTGATCTAACAACTGTTACAAAACTAGCATATCACAGCCTAAGCAACTAGTGGAATAGGAGTGGTTGTGACATGCACATCTAATGAAGCATGACTGTAAGTAACACTTGCCACAGAATTGTTGCTGTTCTTATGTACAATACCCTTTAAGTCACTTCTGCCTTCTGGAGACCCTAATAGAGTTGTTGAGGTCCATAAGATGTCCAAAGAGTCGTTTACCGTTGCCACTGCCCTCATGGATTCCCATAGCCAAAGGGGGAATCAAACACACTTCTCCTGAGCCCTGGGGTGAACCGTGAGCCACTATAGCAGTGGTAGCGAACCTTTGGCACTCCAGATCTTTTGGACCACAACTCCCATAGTCCTTTGTCACTGGCAGTCTAGGCTTGGAATTCTGGGAATTGTAGTCCAAAACATCTGCAGTGCCAAAGGTTCCCACCACTGCACTACAACATGCTCTCTCTCCAAGTGGATCCACATCCATTCTGTTTTTAGTGAACGCAAGTGGCAGATGACGGGTTCAAGGCATGCACAAAGACACATTTGTAGCTGCTTCAGCAGAGGAAAAATGATACCTACTCCTCCTGGGAGGGGGAAGGAGGAAAGGACATCCCAAGGAGATTTTCTTTCCAGAAAGCATGCTCTGGGGGGATTCCTGTTCCCCTCTTCTGTCGACCTCACCCCTTTACAAAACAACAATAGCTCTTGGAGCAAGACTGTACATTTTTGTCTGTGAATATGACCAGTATCTTCTCTCAACCCCTTCTAGACAGGCTGTCTCTGAGCATGCACCATCTGCCTGCCGCATCCTGTTTCTCCAGCTGGCTCACCTCAATTTGCTAGCCTCCCCAGAGGTCAACCTCACAGAGGAGAATCTACTGCCGTATTCCTGCATGCACACAAAAGGCATCAAAATGGAAACAAATAGCTGGGTGCCATTTTAAAAAGGTGAAGTGTTTCTGGAAGACAGGCAGGAAGCTTGTTATGTTATGTAGGTAATTAAAGTGAGAGAAGGGAGAGAGAGAGAGAGAGAGAGAGAGAGAGAGAGAGAGAGAGAGAGAGAGAGAGAGAGAGAGAGAGAGAGAGAGAGAGAGAGAAGAGCCTGCACATATACAGGAAGGGATGAGGAAAAGAGGAAACAGTAGAAAATATTTTGAATTTCAGTCTGCCTAGTCCTTGGATCTTTGTAAGAGCCACTGTACCTAGAAGAGGTGGAGATATGACTCAATGCAAACAGTAAATTGCATGCATGTATTTTGAGATTTTCATTTTTATGTGATAGAACTATTTCAACAGAGAAAACACATTTTCTTAGGTGGCAATCTTCCATGCATTTGCTTAGGAAAAAGCCACTTTGATCCCTCATGGGAAAATTGCAGCCTGTGATGGGAAATCAAAATGAAACAGGAAAATAACTGCCTAATTGGTATTTTTATTGGAGGCGGCAAACCTGTGTCAATCTGTACAATTCCAGGTACAGGAGAGTATTTGCGTAAGGTACTTCATGTATACTCACAAACGGGCATGCAGACAAGTCATGTCTGCATGATCTTATGTCAGCAACATGAACAAGCTTTTCAATCATGTTTGCAGTTCCTTCATGCCACTGAACAAACCAGTAAGCCTTCAACTAAGTATGGCTTCCCAGTCCATTTACACAAGCCCAATGTAAAGAGCTAGTTTTAAAAAAATGCTCTAAACAGCTTAGAAGCAGATGAACTGGAAGACAGCGTCCTCTCGCTATGTAAGCAGAACTGTGCATTCTTGTCACAGGAGATAATTTAACCCAAACAAACGACAAAATCCAAAAATCCACAAGTGAGCAATATTCTAACTAGGGTCAATCATAAATGCACAAATAATGCAAACCTAATCTGACTTCTTTCAGAGTTCAGTACAGCCTCTCTCAGCTGACAAGATTGGGGCAGGCAACATCTGAAGGTTTGAGAGCCAACCACTCCTATTCCTGGATTTCGGGTGGCTTCCCCTATCCCTGATCTAACTCCAAATGTTTTATTTTTAAAGATGCCTTTAGAAAAAAAGGGGGGGGAGGGGGAAGCCCTCCATATGCCCTCTAGTGGTCAACACTTTAAAAAATTACAAAAGGGTGTGTGTGCAGTGACTGCACAGAATTGTGTAACCCCACTACTTTGCTGGACACTGTATTTGGGGCCCAGGTGAGCCACAGGTAGCTGTAAACCCCACTTTGCTGCATGGTAAAACAATGGGTGGGGAGCAGTAGGTAAGTTCAAAAATTGTGTCAGAATGCAAGCTTATTAGCAACTAGCTCAGTGAGTTAAGTACAGTTGTACCTTGTATAAAGGAATTAATTTGTTCCAAATGAAATTATGTTAAGCAAATTTTCCTTTATAGGAATTTCCCATAGGAATGCATTGGAAACAGAGTAAATCCTAATCATGACCATTTTTATGTTGTACGGATTTGCCCCATAGACAATTCTGTTAAGCAAATTTCCCCCATCTCCAGAATTTTTATGTCGTTTTATGTCGTACAGATTTTATGTTATACAAACCGTTTGTTATATGAGGGTCCACTGTATAATGCTGAAGAGCCAGAGGTTGGAAAGGCAATTCCCCACCATGTTTCTTTTAAGCAGAGCCAGCCTGTGTGACCTTGGGCAATCTGCACAGTCCCAAGACAGCATCCACAAGAAGGGAATGGTAAACCACGTCTGGGTATTCCCAAGCTGTGTGTGTTGTATCGTTACAGTCAAGCAGCCCTGAGGCCTTTGGGTTGTTGTTGTTGTTGTTGTTGTTGTTGTTGTTGTTGTTGTTGTTGTTGTTGTTGTTGTTGTTGTTGTTGTGTCTTTACAGTCATGACTGACTCTTCGTGACTCCATGTCCATGGAGTTTTCTTGGCAGGAGTACTGGAGTGGCTTGCCAGTTCCTACTTCTGGCGCCTACAGCACCTGGTATTCCCTGGTGGTCTCCCATCCAAGTACTAACCAGGGCCGACCCTGCTTAGCTTCCGAAATCAAGCAAGATCGGATGTGCTTAGGGCAACCTAGAAAACTCTAAAAAGGGTCATTATAAGTCAGAATTTACTTGACAACACAAAAAATTTATTACTATTAAGTTGGATAATAAGACTTCAGTGTGCATACTAACTCAGACAACAGATTTTGATTCCTGGCTTGAACCTTTAGAACCTAAGAACATAACAGCCCTGCTGGATCCGGGCAAGGGGCCATCTAGTCCAGCTTCCTGCATCTCACAGTGGCCCCACCAGATGCCCCTGGAAGCACATAAGACAACTAAATGCCTGTCTCCAGATACCATTTCCCTGCGTCTGGCACTTTGAGGTACCCCCTCCTTTTAAGCCTGGAGATAAAACGTATCCCCATCATGGCTTGTAACTTGTGATGGACTTTTCCTCCAGAAATCTATCCAATCCCCTTTTAAAAGGCGTCTAGGCCAGATGCCATCAACATTTTCTGAGATGCTAAGGAGGCACTGAGGCCAGAGAGGAATTAAATGAGTGCCAGATGAACAGGAATTAAAATGCAGGAAATGTCTCAGGAAAAAACCTAAAAGCACATCACAAACCACAAAACTCTTTTAAGCAGGTACAGTATTCACAAACAGAACCATTTGGAAGGCTGGAAGTAGTATCCTGACAATGTGCCAGCACCTGCAAGGTCTTATTTGGAAGAACACATACAGGCTGAAGGGTTAAGTGGTCTGAGAGGGTATTTTTTAAATGCATTTTGTGCTTCATTACTTTTGAATGCATTTTAGTATTGATTTTATTTAACTTTTTAAATATAAGATTTGTTTAATTTTTTACAAATTGTATACTTGCTGTCTTGATCTTTTAAATATTGCCTTTTAGTGATGCAAGACACAGTGGGTCTTTTTTTAAAAAAGAGGAAGGCAGAGCAAACGTATTTTAAATAAACAAGAGTTCAAGATATGGGCAGAGACTACAAAGGCAGTAAATGGCAATATATGACAAAGAAAACTTAAAGAAAAGAAAAGGGCAGGAATGGGAAAGTTATTTGTACAGAATGCTGGCAGGAAGATTTTTTAAAGAGAAAGAGTGCAGGAAGATCAGAGAGGGAGAAAGAGAGAGAAACAGAATGAGACAGCAAAGAGAGACAGAAATTATTCACCATAAAAAGAGAAAAAAATCAGCAACAAGAAGCTTTCGGGAGGCCAGCTGATTTGCTTCATTGAAGGAGCAGAAAGCTTGATTGACTGACTCTCCTACTTATTAAGTATGCTTCTGGGTAAAGATAATAGACCTTGGGCCAAAGTCTAAACACGTATGTAAACTGTGCTCTCCCAAGATGGTGTTTTCCAGTGTACTAGATCACAACCTCCATCATCGCCAGCAAGATGCTGGGAATGATAGGTGATGTGATCCAATTAAATTGAAAGAGTCCAGACTGAGCAAAGCTAGTCTGGATACCTGGTACCTCCCAATTCCGATTCTGTTATTTATTATTTACTCCAATCCTTATCAATGTCATTAACAATGAATGGCATCAAATTAAAAAAAACATATATATGAACTTGACTAGACAATGAAGTACAGTATGCCTGTTTAAGATCACTTAAGACAGTAATGCTTCAGAGTAGACCCTTGAGGAATACAGTCTCCCTTTTTGCTTGTAATAAAAGATACAAAATTCACAATACTGCCAGGATCAAGGGCAACAAGCCTGCTTGGACTGGCTTATGGCCATAAATTCAATGAGGTTTGTGTGCTGGAGGAAAACAGCACATCCCAAGATGTCTGGTGAACAGATTTAGCAAGGATCATCCCTTCCAATGCTTTCAGCAAGGAAGGAAGGCTGCTATTGGTAGTCACAGAAAAGCTGAAAACCTGTAAGCATCCATCTTGCTCCAATGAGAAAGGAGAGACAGAGATGAGCTCTGTTTGCCTCAGCAAAGCAAAAATAAGAAAATGGCCCCTTTGATTAGCTGTTTTCTCCCCAAGGACTGATTAAGATTGAGACAGTATATGGCACAGTTTTCCAGAATTTTACCATTCATATTAAAGATGGAAGGGAACGATGCACAGAGATCTTGCCAAGGTGGAGCCAGCATGTAAATATGTGACAACACCCTGGAAGCAGGGGAAATACATATGTAAATCATCAGCCAATCCCAGCAGGAGGGCGGGGGATTGTATGGTATAAAAAAGGGTGGATCCTGGTCTGTGAGGAGTTGTTGAGAGTTGAGAGCTGAGAGAGTACAGCTCTGTTAGAGTTCAGGCAGGCAGGTTAGGTGTGAGGGCTTTACTGTTTACTGTTTATTAAAGACAGGGAGGCTTGAAGATTTGATTTAATCTATTCTATGTTTAAGGCAACACATACCAACTTCAGACATTATTGTATTTATTTATTTTCTCAATAAACATCATTATTATTTTCATATTACACATCTAAGTCTGTCCCAGTTCATAAGGCGTCGATTTAAAAGGTGGCAGCATTACCAAGAGGATCCTGTGAAGATTAATAACTTGATTCTTTACACTTCACGTTTTCATCACAATTACACGTTGAAAAGGGAGGCGTCGTCACAAAATATGTACCACCTATTTTATAGATGCCACATTTCTAGGAAGATAGGTTTTAACCTTCTCGTGGATATGCCCTCCAGAACAGCCAATCTTGTCATGTAATAAAATCATGCATATTGTTAGCAAAGAAGCTTGAACATACCTGTCAATATGTTTGTAACAGGTTGATTATTATTCCTCTTCATGACCAATCGAGCATACTATCAGATTCCTTGCACTATCTGACCATTGTTGTCAAAGGGAAGCTCTTCTGAAAACAAAGCCAATAATGAAAAATCAGCTACCTGTAACCTTGACGTTTCTTCCAATCATATCATTACATTTTCTCATTAAAACTCACTCAAAACGGCTCTAGTTTCAAGTCAAACACAGGTGATACCTCTATTGGACTGTTTCAAAAGTCACACACAAATGCTAACTTTCCTGAGATCTTCGGTTAAGGAGCTTTCAGTCCACGTGGACCGTTAGACTGGGTATACGGGTGGTGCAGCAAAAAAACAGGCGTTCAAATAAATAAATCAATAAATAAAAATCTTGCTTAGACATCTATACTAGGTTTCAATATGTGGGCTGTGAAGGTAAGCCAGGGGTGTTGGTTTTAACTTCTAGCAACATGGACCACCACAAACTCACCAGCCACTCGGCATTTGGGCCTCCCACAGTTGCCTGACACCCATTTTTTCCTGTATTCATGGTCTGCCGTTTAGGGTTAGCCATTTCAAAGAATCTTCAAAATACTAACAATGTTAGTTCCCCCCCCCATGTATAATAATAATAAAAAAAAACATTGCGATACTCTGAAAACTGATTTATTTCTTGGGATTAAAACCCACTTCCTTGGACACTCCTCAGAAAGTAGGCAGGAATCCAGAAAAGCTTGCACTGAAATAAACCTGTTACTCTTTAGGGTGTCATAATACTTTTGCTTTTACCATACACACTATCTTAAAGATGTTCAGTAGTCTATAACATTATTACAAGTTGTACATTTTTAACCAGTATGAGAGAGCAGTAAAGTGGTCAGGTTGACAGATGACACAAAATCATTTGGGCTTGGATGGAACAGGATGGAACAGACTGAGAGAGACAAACTGGGATAATAAGCATTATATTTGCAAAAGTGAGTTAATTTAGACATGCACAGAATGATGTAGAGCTGGAAAATAGTGTAGGAAACAACCACCAAAATGATCAGGGACTTGGTGCAACTCCACTGGACAGAAATAATGTTTGGCTCTGTTTGCCTTGGAATAAAGGCAAGTAAAAGGGAAAGAGACTGACAAAGTTATAAAAACTATGTCTGGTGCAGAGAAGGTGACTCTACTAATGTTAGAAATTAAGTTCGTTAGCTGAAGTTGAATGGCATGATGATCAAGGAGAGAGAGAAGAAAATACTTCTTCAAACAACTTGTAGCTAATGTATCGAACTGACTGCCTTTAAGAGGTACTGATTGCCACCAACCTGAACAGCTTTCAACAAATTTACATATAATACTATGAGTTATGATGGATACATAAGTTACTCCCCACCCACACCCCGTATCGGAGAGAGCATATATTCTCCATTACCCTAGAGCTGTATATTATACAATTTTGTTTTATGTTGTTTCTTGGTTACTAGTATCTACGTTCAATAGGTATGATGGCTGGAAATGGGGGTGTGTGATTTTTGTATGCATTAATATAGTATCTAAAAATACTGTGATTTATTTAGCAACATCTAGGCAAAACAAGTTTTGTCTGTTCAGTTGCCTAGTGATGCCTATCCTACCATTTAGTGCAAGCAGAAATGTCCAGATTGCATCTCTCCTGGCATTTCCACTTAAAGGGATGAGATTTTCCCTAGAACTGGGAGCAGTTCTCTGCCCCCACCTTTTGGTAGTGCTCTGGGACCATAATGCTATTAGCCACACATGGCTCAGGTGATCTTGGCCAGCTTTTCCCAGGAGACATAGGCGGTTACTTCACATCCTACTTTGTTCCACGACTACTTTTGTACCGTGACAGCATTGGTTGCGATCACATGGTTTTGTCCCTGTTTCAGTGTTCTCATGGTCGTGATAACTTGTCTCGCGACAAGTGTTACCTCACAGTCTTGTACCGTGACAAACACTGGATTTGTTTAGCTTCCCTTTTCCTTTTGTGGGGGGCTTAAAAATATTTTTCGATATTTCACTTCTGAAAAGTCAAAATTTAAAAAACCCTGGACACAGTTTTCTGAGAGAAACAAATGTTTTGTTGTGTCACAGTTGTTACTACATGGTGTCTTGTCTCGGAACAGAAAGCGGGAACAAAAGTGACAAGGGAAAACCCCACCTTGGGACCACGTACAGGATTGTCCCACTTAAAACCCATTCTGGGGGCGTGGTCGAGACAAATTTTAGTAGTTGCGCGATGGACGTAAAGTAACATTTTTTTGTACCGCTCCTAAGCGCAACACTAATAGAGACACAACGGACATGAAGTAACCACCATAGTGGTGATCTGAATTTCTGGACCCTGGCTCTATAGCTAGGTACTCCAGCCTACTGAGCTATACTACCTCACTTGACATCTAAGAGGCAGACAGTTCTCAAAACCCTGACACCATTTTAGGCATATGGGCTGAAGATCAAGCCAGCACCATTGAGGATGATAGGCAGCACTGCAGAGCAGGAACTACAGTCTGGAAATACCCGACACTGCAAGTGTATGGAAACTAAGCAGCGCTGTCTCTACCTAGCATGTGGATGAGGGGATATAAGAAGAAATACACTCAATCAACCCAATGGCCCATGTCTAGCATTCTGTTCACACTGTAGGCAGACAGAGATATCCATGGGAAGCCCACAAGCAGAAGATCAGTGCAGTGGCACCCTCCCACTTTTAACTGGCAGAAACTGGGGAATGAAATAGCTGGAAAATAAAAATTAACCTGAAAACGGCGTTGCTTGAAACTTGGAAGGAGACAACAGACTGTGATGATCTAACTGTTCACATTTGCAATGCAAGGACTAAAGCATCTTTTCTCTTCTAAGAGATAATCATTCTGCATTCTATAAAAAAGCATATTCAGTGATCAATGAGGCCCTCATTGAGCTCTGCTCACGACTATTGAATATGCTACTTCTCAAAGCAACCCAGAAAAGACCCAAACTCGTTTCCTGGTCCCAGGCTATCTAAAGGACGACACTCTACCATGAGTGGGACCAGAGATCTTCAGGGATGTCCTTTTATCAGTCCTACCACCTCTGGAGTCACATTGCACGGGGGTGTCAAAAGGGCCTTATAATAAAGAAAAATCAAAGTGGCTCTTCAGTAACTCTAGGTACTGCACAAAAATGCAAGACCTGGTGTGGTTTAAAAATAGCACTAGTGTCCACTTCCAAAAGCCACACAAAGATGTCACCATCAGCAGCTAGTCAGTGCTGGGAAGCTTCCCAGCTGCAGAGTGTCAGGGTTAATACAGCAGAGTCCTCACTCACTTGACATTCAGCAAAAACAGAACTGCTGGAGCTGCCCCGCAAGGCAGAACACCATTACTGGTCCCACCAGGGCTAGGGAGCTTCCCAGGTACTTTGACACCGGCTGGCAGGCCATGTTGTCCTTTTCAAGGGCAAGGGACAGTACCAATAGCTCCGTTTTTGCCACATACCCAAGGAGGTGAGCTGCTGCCCTGGCCCCAGTGCTGTCAGGAGTGACAGATAGCCCCCCCCCCAAAAAAAACAACAACCCAGAACATCCTGTGGGCCAGTAGCTACTAACAAGAGCGTGCAGGGGACTCCCAATAAAAACCCTTACTGTGGATTATCTGAAGTGTGCAGTTCCTGCCTCAGGGGCTGCAGGGATCCCTTCCCGGGAAAGGTAATCTCCTCCCACGCCCTATTTGCCTTTTCAAGAGCAGGTGAAGATCTTATTTAGTTGGAGTGGCTGGAGAGCTTAGTGGTTTAGGTATCCGGCTGTAGGCACAGAAGCCGGGAATTCATTTCTCCATGGGACCTTGCCAGGAGTCTGAACTCCATGATTCATAGGGCCTCGCAGCTCTGCATTTCTAAGCAGAGAGCTGGAAGCTGAGTCATAGCAACTGGACTTCTTTTCTCGAGAGATCGAAACGGTTTCGCTGCTCATCCAAGCAGCTTCACCAATTTTGTGGGGGTTTGCTTATGTTTATCCCACCTAGAGTAGTACGAATTCACTAACAAGGCAGTTAAATCATGATCATGATCACCAATATCATCTTAGAGCTGGAGATGATTATCATGATCATGATGCCAAGGATGGCATTTTAAACTGGTTAGTACATTTTTTAAAAAAAAGAACTAATGTGTTTTTAAATTTCTTTAATTCTACTGTGTCTAATATTATAACTTGTTTTAACTTTACATTCTTTAAGAGACTGCTACAACATTTTGAGTCTATACCTTTTAAGTCAATGTGGTTATCAGTTGCCTTAAATCCCAGTTTCCCCCAGCAAGATAACTTGTTTGTTGCTAGTTACTTTCAACCTCTGGGCTACTGGCAAGCAAGAGGAAAGAAGTGTGCCCATAACTTCCCACTCAACATCAACATGAATCCTTGCATGCAAAAAACAAGGGCAATCCAAACCTTTGGAGTGATTGGCACAGAGTCTCTTAGGTGCCGTATGCAACAATTTACAGCTGCACGGTAAGGCGGGACCCTTTTGCACTTTTTGACAGCTGGCAAATTGCCAGGTTAGCTACCAGAGGCGTATTTATTCATCAGAGCTGGAGCCAGAAAGCCAAACCAAATTGAAAGGGCTTCTTGTTTTATTTACTTAGCTTTATTCATCAATAAAGCCACCGGGATAAAAGCAGAGATGAAACTGACAAAGTCATGGGGGACCCATTACCTTAAGCAGTCTGGAGAACACAGAGGAACATCAATAATATTGCTGTAGGTGGTTTGGGCGGGAAGAAGCACTCCCGTGTCAGCTCCCCCTCCCACACATACATTTGATTTTCTAATGCAATCACATCACTAGCAAGCCACTTGTCAACTGCTCCAGGAGCAGCACCATGTCACTGCTTCAATGAGAAGCCAGAGCAGATCTTTTTCCTGATTAGTTAAATTATTTGAATTATTTGAATGTATTTATTTATTTATTTAAATTATTTCTATCCTGCCTTCCCCCCAAAAAAGAACCGAAGGTGGCTTTGATAAGATTATCTTGTGTGTCAAAGTCTGGGTTTATTAAATCATTGTTGAACAACTTGAGTTTGTCATGCACAGTTGTGTTTGTTAACAGCTGCATTATGGCTATCCAACAGTGAACATATATTAAAGAGGGTTTTCCTTCTATGAGGCCCCTTTGGTAGGATGCTGGAGACTGTCTAAAGGAGGGATGGACTGCAGCTCCCATCATCCATTACCACTGGCTATGCTGAGTGAAATGATGGGGACCTGTTGACCAAAGCCCACTGGAGGGCCACATGTTCCCCATTCTTGTTATAGAGGTGGACGATTTGAGAAAACATGGAATATTCAGAAGAAGTCCTACCTGTGATTTTAGATGGCAGAAACAATAAGACGAGAACTACAGGTGAAACTCGAAAAATTAGAATATTGTGCAAATGTTCATTTATTTCAGTAAGTGAACTCTAAAGGTGAAACTAATACAGTGGAACCTTGACTTACGTCATTAATCCGTTCTGGAGGTCTAGACATAAGTCAAACATGCCTTAAGTCAAACAAACATTTCCCATAGAAAGTAATGGGAAAGTGGATTAATCCGTTCCAGATGATGAAAAAACCCCGAAAACAGCAATTTAACACAAATTTGACTGGGATAGGAGATTCCTTCCAGGGATGTAAATGAAATGTCTCTTCAAATAGAGGAGGAGGCAGTGGAATTATAGTCCACGGGTTATGCACCTCCACTTTTTAATGATCATAGCAACAATGTCTAACATTTAAGTTTTACTGATTTTAGAAAATTGAGTGCGATTAGGGATTAATCCGTTTTCAATGCATTCCAATGGGAAATTTGTACAAAGGAAAATTTGCTTAACAGAATTTCATTTGGAACAAATTAATTCCTTTATACAAGGTGCCACACATGCAAAGCTTTGTGTGTATTGTGTCGTTACAGTCGTGACCAACTATCTGTGACCCCATGTCCATGGAGTTTTCTTGGCAGGAATACTGGAGTGGCTTGCCAGTTCCTACTCCAGGTGCCTACAGCACCTGGTATTCCCTGGTTGTCTCCCATCTAAGTACTAACCAGGGTCGACCCTGCTTAACTTCCGAAATTGGGCGAGATCGGATGTGCTCAGGGCATCTAGGCAGCTATGCAAAGCTTTACTTTGGTATAATTGTGATTATTAGGGCCTGGAAAAGGGAATTGGCAAACTCTATAGATCTACCAAATGCTGCAAGCTGCAGGTAAAAAGTCCTTATTGCACATGCGAAGGTATAGATGCACCTAGGCATGAGCGACTGGGACACAGGACTTGGGCTCCGACCAAAGTGAGTCACTTTTACATTTGAGGGATGCTGGACACAGGTGCAAAACCCATGATGAGCACAAAGATGAAAATGTTAATAAAGTAATGAATTCAATTTTTCAAAAATGCCCTTCATGACACCTCAACCAGCTACATGAGGCAGCTGCCCCACTCTGTCCAAGTACAGGGCCAGTACTAATCAGGTAAGTCTGTACATGGATTGCTGATCAGTAACTCACACTCTGGGTTTCAAAGATACCAGCTCAGACTTCTTTCCCAGGCCGGGCAATTGAGCACGAAAAGCAAAAATGGCATTCCGTTTCCGTTTTGGTTCGGGCCCTTTTCATTTCGGTTCGGTTCCATTGAAATTGATTTTTCTAGAAAAACTTCATTCCGTTTGTCGTTTTGGTTCGATTGTCGTTTTCCTATAGGAATGCATTGAAGCAATGCATTCCTATGGGAAAAAGCAAGCACGGAAACTGCAGGATTATTTTTATTTTTATTTTTGGAACAGCCCCAAGCGCCAATCAGCTGTAGCGCGGGCTTGGGATTCAGCAAAAAAAAAAGTTTTAAAAGCTCGTGCTTTCCGGGTGCATTGGGGCGGAAGTGCCCTGGCTTATTTTTAAATATCTTTTGTTTTTAAAAGAACAAGAATAATTCTCGCCGTCTTCTGCCCCCGCCCCCGCCTCCCAAACTCCGGAACAGGTGCTCGCTTTCTTAAATTCTCCCCCTCCCCCCCACCGCCCTTTACCATACCGTCAGAAAAAAACAAAATAGCAACAAAGCGAGCTCAGCGAAATACACCCTCTTTTACCCCCACCTTGATTCGGGATCTCCTCCTAGGGTTGCTGCCTCCTCTGCCTCATGGTCCCTCACCCTCATTGCCAAACGGATGCGGATGCGGATGCGGAAAGACAACCCGCCCCTTTAAGGAGCACAGCATTGTTCCCAGAATCCCCACCAGCTTCCCCCTCTTCTCCATACACATGCGCGGCGCGCACATACACACACACACAGAGCACGGAGGGCATGACCATGAGGGCGGAGGAGGCAAGCCCGGGAGATCCGGAGGAAAGGTGAGGCCAAGGGGGTGTACTTCGCTGAGCTCGCTCGTTAATATTTTCCTTTTTTACGATGACACAGCAAAGGGGGGGGAGGAGAATGTAAGAAAACGAGCAACCAAACCTTGACTAGGAATAAATTGCTTGATTTATTTAGGCATGCTTGACCCAGAGTTCTGGAGGTGGCAGTTCTTTAAAAAGCAAAGGAGGTTTAAAAATATGCCGGGGAGCTTCCCTTCCCCAATGTGCCCAATCGGCGACGGGAAAGCAGGGGCTTTTAAAACTATTTTTTGCCAAGCCCCAAGCCCCCTGCACTACAGCTGATCGGTGCTTGGGGCTCTGCCATAAAAAAGCTGCGGTTTCCTGTGCCGTTTTTCCCCACAGCTCCAGTCCAGTTTATCGCACGCCGCTACTAGCGGAAACGAACAGCACCGAACAAATTTTTGTTGGTTCTGTTCGGTTCGAGCCTGACCTGTCCAAATTGTCGTTCTTCGTTCCGTTACGTAATGGAAACGAAAAACGGAAACGGAAATTTCGCCGTTCCGTGCCCATGTCTAATTGGCACAGATGGGAAGCAAAAGCATGTGAGCAGGCAGGACAACAGAGAGGGGCGACCATGTTCAAGAACCATATGGGAAAGGAGAACAATTGCAGTCTTCAACATTTCCTAATGCTTCCCTGCTCCCTGCATGCATAAAAGCAAAAGCCAGAGGCATGAAGAACAAATCGTGAAAACCAAGGAGCCAGAAAAAGCAATATTCAAAAGTCAACAGCGTTCATTCAGTGGAGGGAGAGAAAAAAACACCAAGAAGAGCAATCAACCCAAAAAATCTGAGCTTATCGGAAGCACAAATATGTGGTCTATGATCGTCCCAGACAATGGTCTTTCTACCCACTTTTACTGCTTCACAGGTAGTTTACTTCAGCTGTAATTGTTTTAAGATATATTGTATTGTAAACCCTCCTCAGAGTTTTCAACAAACATAACTACCCTAAGTAAACACAGAGATCTTTTTATTTATAATTCTCTGCAAAAGGAATAAAGGGAAAAGAAACAACAATGTATTTGTACATGTGCACCCATATGTTCAGCACATGCAAATGTTAGGCATATCAGTACCACCTTTGGTCTTCCTTTATTGATGAAAACACTTCCTCTTTTTCTTTTCTTTGACAAAACATAACTGTCGACTCTACCTGACATGGCGTCTGTAACTCCAGTTCCACCTGTCCATATGGACACAGTCTGCTCTGTTGGTGTGTACTGTCACCCACCAAACGGATCAGTGAGTAAAACCCAGTTGTGTCTGTTTCCCATTCCATGGTGTAGCACAGTGGTGGCGAACCTTCGGTACTCCAGGTGTTTTAGACCACAATTCCCGGAATTCCAAGCCTGTGCTGCCAATGACAAAAGACTGTGGGAGTTGTGGTCGAAAACATCTGGAGTACCAAAGGCTCAGCACCACTGGTGTAGCAGATCTCACAGAGTCATAACTTTGGGCTTTCTTGTCAGAAGGTATTATGACATTCTCTTTCACCCCTCCCTTTCTTTTCTCTACTGCTCCATGGAGCAAGAGAATAAAAACTATTTACCTCTAACTGTTTGGTGGTCTCTCCGGGTCTTGCATCCACAACCTGAGTATTAGAATCCTCTATCTCACGAGTTTACTTTCTTTGAGTTGTCATGGCCTCATAACATTATGAAACCTTTCTGTAATTTCTGCTATTCCTAAATTCAATCATAATGTATATTCTAAATGTTGTGTCTCTAATAATATTATATTTCCTTTCTGAATAGCTCTGGGCAGATGTGGCTCAGCCCACTCAGTGTTAAGATGTACATTTGCCAAGGTTAAAAAATTCCTTACAGGTACGCCTCAGAATGTGTGAGTTCATGCACATGCTCTGTCTGCATACCAACTGACAACGGCATGAGACAGTAAAAAAATATACAATAGGGGCCAATCTAAGAGAAACTACTATAAGAAGCTAATGAAACAGAATATAAACAATTTATTTCATGGACTATGAAGAGGAGAAGTAACTCTTCTAACTATAAGGAAAATGCTACAATCTATATTGTGACAATTTTATTGAGCTAATTTTTTATTGAGCCAATAAACTGTAAGCTCAATAAATGTGTGCAGGCCTCCCAGACCCTAACTCTGTGCATCAGGTAAGATGTTTACGAATGACAAGAGAGATCAGGAGAGGAGGAGTGATGTTGAAGTTATGGTATCTGAACGGTCTCAGTCTTGAATTAAAATGGGGAAAGGGAGATTTGAAGACATTCAAACAAGCCATTTAAAGTGAATGGCAAAAGTCTGGGTTTTTACATGAAGTAATCCACAGGAAATGTTGGATAAAAAAGCAACCCTCTCCCCCCCAAAAAAAAACAAACCTTGATTTTCTAATTTATAAAATAAAACAAGAAGAACTGAAAATTCATAGGAGCATCATTAAGGCAGGGATAAGGACATGGAGTCACGTAGAGTCGGTCACGACTGTAACGACACAAGACACACAAGGAATGTGGAGAAGCCCTTCAGATACTGTTGAACTACCAGGCCCATCAGCTTTAGCCAGTGTAGTTGACCAGTGACTGATCATGCAAGCTGCAGACATTATTAGATTTTAACTCCTATCACTTGTCACCACTGGCTATGCCAACTACGGATGAGATAAATTTTAATTCAACAACCTCTGAAAATCACGTTCCCCCTCTTTTTTCCAGGGCCGCTTTCAGCAGCATTAATCCAGGACATTACGATAGTACAAAATCAGGAGAGTAAAAAACTGCCAATTCATGGCAAGACAAATAATACTGGAAAACAAATTGTAAGGATCCCTTGAGGCAGTCTTCTCTCCTGTTGCTTTGGGAGAATTGAGCAGACATTTCTGTGGCTAATAATAATAATAATAATAATAATAATAATAATAATAATAATAATAATAATAATAATAATAATAATAATAATAATAATAATAATGTGACCTGACCAGCACAATCTAAAGCAGGAGTGGGCCTCTTTGGGTAAGTGAAACAACACACACACTCTCACACACACACAAAACACAGATGACTGTTCCTTGATCTAAAATTCCCTGTGGATGTGGACTAAAAAAAATATGTACTGCAGCTGCCTCCAAAAATCTTCAGAAGAGCAAATCTATTGTATCTTGGTCTACATTATTGTATCATGGCCCACATTACTGGAACCAGTAGGGCATACTAGCCATAACTTAACTCTCTGAGTCATTTCAATGGAGTTTATTGTATTTAGTCTGGCTTTTACTGCTATTATATGGAGAAAACTTAATATCTTCTCAATTCCTTCTTTGAAATAAAAAGAAATTCAAAGAGGTGCACGTTATTCTAATCAGCATAGATAGCAATGGGGCTGGGGAAATTTAAGGCTTTGAAATGTTACTGTAACTCTTGGCAGACAGACTATTAACATCAGTTTGAAAAATAAAAGGATCTGCCAGGCAGAAACAAATTATTCCAATTTCATCATAGAAATTTGCCTCAACACTTCAGGTGAACTTAAGTACTAAAAACTAAAGAGATGCTTTGCATTTTTTTTGGCTAGGGTTAAGATGAGTTCAACTGTCAGCAACAATCTACCGTATATACTCGAATAAGTCGAGTTTTTCAGTACTTATTTTTGGGCTGAGAAAAAGGCCCTCGACATATAGTAGGGTGAAGGAGAAATGGCAGGTTATTAAAACTTTTTCTCTCTCTCCAGAAGCAAGTGTCAATGTCTGCCATCGGTGCTTGCTTCGGGGAGAGAAAAAAAAGTTTTAAAAAACCACTGCTTCTCCCTCTATGTGCCTGATTTTGGGGGGGGGGGGGTGAAGCGGCGGGTTTTCAAAACTTTTTTTCTTTCCCAAAGCAAGCACCGATGGTGGACATTGGCGCTTGCTTCGGGAGAGAGAAAAAGTTTTAATAACCTGCCACTTCTTCACCCAACTGGAAGCGCTTTCCCCTTCCCTTTCTCACAATGAAGGCTCTGGTCGCGGTGGCTGAAGGAAGGCAGGAAGGAAAGAAGGAAGGTGGGTGAGCAATCAGGTAGGCTGCCTGCCAACCCAGCCAGGCACTGTCAGGGCTTGAGAGGAGGAGGAGGAGGAGGAGGAAGAGAGGGAGAGGGAGAAGGAGGGAGATGGAGGGAGGGAGAGAGAGAGAGGGGGGGAGGGAGAGAGAGGGGGGCAGGCTAAGGAGAGCTGCGCTGCAGGAGGACAAAGAGGAGGCGTTAGTGGCCGCCGCCACCCCCCTCCGCTGCCACCACAATCACCCACTTTGCCGCCACTGCCACCATCCCTGGCGGTGAGGGGAAGGATAGGGTGGGCAGAGGGGGTGTCTCTGCTGAGTCACCAGCCAGTGGGCAGGGGTGAAGGAGAAGGAGGGTTGCCTCCTTTCAGTGGGGGCACCCGGGCATCCAGCCCCCCGCTGGGTCAGCAAGAGGCAATGCTGCCAGCGGACCTCATGTTCGGCCAGCTCCTGTGCCTGCAGAGGCATTTCCCACCCTCCGAACTCCTGCTGCCCGCCTGCCCTGCCTGAGCATCGGTAGGTCCCTGGCCAAACCCTCCCAGCAAAGTTGGGGCGAGCTGGGGAGGAGATGCGAAGCCCCTGCCTGCAGCCTGGCCAACGAGTGAGGGAGTGAGCCGCCTGAGCGTCCTCCTCCTGCTTCCCACACTCCATTGCAGTCCCAGGAACAGCCCCAGGAGACTCGTTGCAGCTCAGCTTGGGCGACCTTTGGGGGACGGAGGGGCGAGGGAGGGCGCACCAGCATGCAGCGGGAGAGCGGAGCCTGCAGGAGGAAGGGGGCGGGAATGTGTGTTTCTCAGCTGCCTCCCAACCCTCCCCAGCCACCCCGCCCATCCTCGGCTTCTCCCGGCAACCAGGGCAAGTGGGGGGGCTGCTCTCCGGGCAGTCAGGGGAGGTGGAGGCGCTGTTTCCACCAAGTTGGCACTGGGGTTAATAGACCGCAGGGATGCTTGGGATTTAAAAGTAGACCAGGGGATGTTCAATGTTGGACGGCCCTGTTCTATAACAGCCAGCAACAGAAATGGGGACAAATCAGAAAAATTGTGATTCATTCTGAGTCGTGTTTTGTCAAGGTCAACAAATCACCCTTCCCAAAATTTACACATTTTTTCTTATGAATCAACAAATTTGTAGATTTGTTTTTTACTTTAAAACCCTATAAAATGCTCTCCAAGACATCTCGAGTCACCATATTTGCAGGGATTCCCCATGACACCCCTTTATAATCCCTTCAAGTTTGGTTAAGATTGGGTTTCAGACATCTAGGTAGCACATTCACAAGATGGGCAAGAAAAATGTCCTTTAGCAACTGGCACAGGGAAACACAATCATCAACAAACATGGAGAGATTGTAGAGAAGGGCCAGAGAAAGCTTCTCTGAATGTTTTATGTCTCTGGGTCCCTGGGGGAAACTTTATTTTATCTATTTATTTATTTATTGGATTTTTATACCGCCCATCTGGCAACGAGGTCACTCTGGGCAGTTTACAACAATGTTCTGTTTCTTATAAACTTTCTTGGAGGGATGGTCTCTGGGAGTGTATAACACAGAAAGCAGAATTCCATTCTTCCCCAACCCTAGAAAGACTGTAGAAAATAGTTAGGGGAAGATTTCCTGCATATTTGGTGTCCTTAGGTTCAGGAACAAAGCTTTCTCAAATAGAATATGACCACTTGCTCATTCCTCTCTGCTCCCATGATCACTTCAGAGCCCTCACCTAAGGCTGAGTGAGAATCTTTCGCTTCTTAAGACTCACTTCTATGTTTCCACAGCTGAGGTGAGATCTTGACAGAGGATTCCAAAGCTCTCAGCCCTGGCCTCTGTGCTAAAATGGCTCTCTGAGGCAATTCAGAGCTCTGCATGCTATTTACCTCTCTTTCCCCATCACATATACAAGCAGGTCTTATGTATGCTTCCTTCAATGTCAGTTATACTGAGTTCAATGCAATTTCCTCTCAAATAAATCCTCTTGCCTCCTCAGAGTGGGTGAACAACTGATCACTCAGAAGCAGCTTAAAGTCCTCCAATACTTATAGTTTAATTTTCTGAGTGGAGAATACAGTACAGTATTGAACACATCTTGAAAACCTTTAATTTTCTTTGGAGGTTCTTCCACACTCACCCACACAGCTCCCACTCTTCAGCCTCAATTTTTCTTTAAAACATTGCCATACTTTGTAGTCCTCATCTGCAGAACAGCCCAACGCACGTTCAGAATATTTTGCCAGAATCACTGGGCTCATAAGGCATTACACAATGCCAGTTTGAATTTCATTCACACAACCTAGGTCCCCCACCACTACCAGGGCATCACTAACAGGACATGGAGATAGCCTAATTTTTATCACTCAACACGCTAGTTGAGTATATATGTCAGAAGAGACTCCTGAAGATTTGTTCTGATACAACACACTTAGCTTTGGGCGTTTATACAAGACCCCTAAGCTGCGCTGCAAATGGCTCCCAGCTCCGGAGCTTAGAAATGTTTTCCCACCAGCTCCGGAGTTCGGAGACAATTAAGTGCGACCCCGCCCACTTTAGCATGACCCAGCGCACTTTTCTTGTACCTTCTCTGGAGGTGAAAAAAATTTGATGCGGATAAGAGTGCCGGGCTCTCCTGGCTTGTCTGTTGTTTTTTTGCCTCCTGCCCCTTTAAGAGCTCCTTGAGACGGAACCAGGAAGTAACGGGGCTCGTGGCAAGTTCGACCGGCACCGGCAGGTTAGTAAAGGCTTCTTTTGTCCTCCCCCCCCACACTGACAGGAGCAGGAAGTGCTGAGGGGTGGGGACGCAGGAACAGAAACGAACCCCCAAGATCTCTGGTCTGAATTTAAGCGACCAGGGGATCTTAGGGGTCGTGTGAAAAGGTCCTTTGATGCAATGATTCCCAAAGGTGAGTTCAGAAGTATTCATGTACATCACTCCAGTCAGGTACTTATGCCTATCATTCCGTGACTGAAGCATCCCTGGATGATTCTCAGTGTAAAAAGGCTTCCAGAGATCAATACACAGGCAGAGCTTTTATATCACAACACATCACATTACTTCAGATATGATACTGTCAGCTTACAGAGGTAACAAGGGATGAGACACTGAGGTTGCAAATCTCCACACCAGAGGTGCACCCTCTTTTGGGCCCCTGTGGCCATATTCTGTATCAACTGTTGGCCATACATATCCAGAGAAGAGGTGCACTATCCTACACAAAAAACTCCACCCCTAGGGATGTGAGAGATGAAACCTCCCTTCACTGCGTTCTGATTTCAAAGGATCACTACGGGGAGTGAATGAGATGAAAGCTTATGCCATCCACACCACACCCCCAGCTCTACTGATCTTGGCTGAGAATGCAGGCTTTCCTAATGATCTCTGAAGCCAGGAAAAAGGTATTTCATCTCTCCACAGCCCAGCTGATTAGTTTCAAAGAGAAATAAAGCGAGGTTTTCCCAGCGTGGGGGGCTACACAGAGAGAAGCCAATGACTGTGCAGGGGAAGAGGGTTACACACATCTGCCTAGAAGTAAGATCTGCCCGGAAAGGCAGCACAGGGGTAGCAGACCAATTACTCGGGAGACCTCGGTTCAAATTTCCACTTACCCGTGGAAACTGCCTGGTGGTTGGCAATGGTAAAACCACACCGACTTACTTCGGAATGAGGAGCTCCAGTTTAAGTGATGTATGCACATTTGGGAAATGAGCCCTATTAATCCATGTGTCTGAAGACCAGCCACAAATATTTCTGGCAGCATAAAGAATTCACAGACATGCCAACATATGTAAACAGGGCCCCTATGCCCAGAAGTGAGTACCTGAACTAGAAACAACCACAAAAAACCTCATCCAGTTCACAGGTGGTGATGTTTAATGTGGGACACCGGGTCAGAGGTAGCACCTGCGATACCTAAAGGCTGGCTTTTGGAACCCCTACTTTCCCAACCTGGTGGGATCTAGGTTGCATTGCCCTACAACTCTCAGCTTCCCCAGTCAGGAAAGCAGAAGAACATTTGGTCTCTGTTGTTCCATCTGCCAAATAATAATAATAATAATAATAATAATAATAATAATAATAATAATAATAATAATAATAATAATAATCATAATAAACCAAACAAAAACTACGCTACAATTTTGGTAGCTGCACAGACTGCATTTTGTCTTATTTCCAAGAATAGGTGGTTAGTCCCAAAAAAGCACTTAAAGAGGAGGCAAAACTATGGGACGCGATCAAGTAAGGAAGAAACCTTATCGATTACACGTCATCTCTTCCCTCTTTCCCCGTCTGTTGGCACTTCTTCAGACTTTATAAAAATTACGGGGTGGCTTTGTTTGTTTTTTTTAAACTGCGTTAAAAAGCGAAATACCGGCCAGCCTAATTCAGTAACGCCACCCTTCCTTCGAAATTTACGACAGCCTTAAAGCCTTAAAGCTTGATATTCAGGGCTTTTTCATTTTGCCCTTCGTAAACCAGGCGATCATATCTCTAGGCAGCCGCTTACAAATAGCGCGATCCCGACACCGGAGAGCGCCTGGGTGCAGCACCCGGGGCTTAAGGCGATCGTTCCAGCCGGGGGCTTTGTTTTGCAATCATCGTGTTGATGTCATAAAAACCAAGAGCAAGTAGGGTCATTTCGTTTAGGATCCCTATCTACTCTAGAGCCAAGTCCTCGCCTGGATTAAAACCTATTCTCGAGCATGCACCAGCATTACTATTATTTTTTACTTGCCGCCGCTGCCGCTGCCGCTGCCGCTGCCGCCGCCGCCGCCCCCATCCCTTCAGCACCCCCTACTGGCCACAGCGCCAAGCAGCTCCTCACCTGGTGCGGCAGCGGCGGCGGCGGGGGAGGGCGCGGAGGTTTGCCGGCGCCTTGGACACTCGCCGCGGCTCCTGCCGTTCCTCGTCCTGGCGCTCCTCCTTCCTCTCTTGCCCGGCCGCTGTTCCAAGCCGCTCGCTCTCCGCCCATTCGCGGAAAGGCACAACTTTCCTTGGCGCAAGAGAGAGGCGGGCGCGACGGAGGCGGGAGGGCTGCACAAGAGAAGGCGCTCTCCCTGTCCGGCTCGCCTGTTTATGGCCAGTGTTTCTCGTCCGGCAGTGGTCCCTGGCGAGACGCACGCATGCTCAGGCCCGGCATGGTCCTTTGGACCAGCCGCCGTGAGGCATGCCGGGGTTTGTAGTTTCCTTCTTTCCGTCCCCCCCCCCCCCCGCGCGCCAAAAATATCGTGTTCTGCGTTCTGTTATTTGCTTGGTACAGCAAAGAGAAAGAAAAAGGGTGGGGGCGATGGGCTCTCATTAAAAGGACGGTGCCAATTCCTTGTTTAACGGGGGGGGGGGGTGGAAGAGGAGGGGTCCCTGCTTGTCACCTGCCCTTGCCTACAAGCGAGCTTCGTGTATCCCTCCTGTATGGGGAAACTCGACTTGTGACTTGACTTCCTTGTCACGTTTGATCCCTTAAGTTTCACTTGAGTGCACACAGACCTGAGAAGTCGTCCAGCTGCAGTCAGTGGAGTTGCCCGGGACTGCTCAATATTTAATTATTTTGAATTCTAGCCTGCCTTGATCCCAAATGTGGGACTCCAGGCGACTGGCAATCGAAATAGAAAGGTGTAATAGTAAAACGAAAGGTCTAAGATTGAAATACAAAAATGTTAAAATATAAAAATATAAAATGCTGAAACAATGCGTGGATTATGCAATTAAAATACAATCTATTCAAATAAGGTTTACTGTAAAGCAGGTAAATACTTAAAGGTGCAGCACTGATCTGTTAATTAAAAGCTCCTTCCTCCATTCCCAAAGCTCACTTGGCACCATCCTCCTCCTCCTCCTCCTCCTCATTGTGTTTCTGTCTAGCCCCAGAAAGAGAGGGGCAAGAGTGAGCTATCCCCCCTCACCCCACTTGCTGCTTGGAAGACCTCCCAAAAAGATCTCTTTTGTTGTTCAGTCGTTCAGTCGTGTCTGACTCTTCATGACCCCATGGACCGACCAGAGCTCGCCAGGCCTTCCTATCCTCCACTGCCTCCCGGAGTTTTGTCAAATTCATTTTGGTTGCATTGATGACACCGTCCAACCATCTCATTCTCTGTCGTCCTTTTTTCCTTTTGCCTTCGATTTTTCCCAGCATCAGAGACTTTTCCAAGGAGTCCTCTCTTCTCATGAGGTGGCCAAAGTACTGGAGCCTCAGCTTCAAAATCTGTCCTTCCAGTGAACATTCAGGGTTGATTTCTTTCAGAATGGATAGGTAGTGAGACCCAAATCTCAATGCCTAAGTGGAAGTACTAAAGAATATTCAAGGCATTTAAGGTGGTTATTAAAACACCCCTTAGCGCTTTCTCCTATTTAATCCCTTTCCAGTTTGCATCGGTAGTCTGGCACAATATTCTGTACTGCATCTGCATGTTTACCAAGGTATCCAGCTCGGTTTGGCTTGCCTAGAACCTCAAGGTACCACCTTTGCACAGGCATTGTTGAAATGCTTCCTCTATTGAGACCTGCAAATCCAGCTCCTGTCCAAAATGCAAGAAACGTCTTCGGCTGAACTGTATGGATCAGCATTGATCACAGCTTGGAAAAACGACTTTTTGAACTCCCAATCTGAGAATCCTCAGTGTGGAGGCACTGGGGAGTAGTTGGGGATTTGGGGAGATTTAGTAAAAAAAATGTGGTTTAAGAACAATTTGGGCCTTTTCACACGGCCCCTAAGATCCTCTGGCCACTTAAATTCGGACAGAGATCTTAGGGGTTTGTCGCCGTTCCTGCGTTCCCACCCCCTCCGCACTCCTGGCTGCTGGCTGCGTGAGGGGAGGGAGAGAAAAAGGAAGAAAAGAATGCTGCTCACCTCCGTTCTGCCATCTCGCTTTGCTCCTGGCACTGCCTTCAGATCTCTTAAAGGGGCGGGGGGGGCAAAAAAAGAACAAACAGAAGCAAGGAGAGCCCGGCAGTCACTACTGTTATATCCGCATCAGGAATTTTCACCCTCCGAGAGCAGGTACATGAAAAGTGTGCTGGGACGCGCTTAGGTGGGCGTAGTCGCACTTAATTATCTGTAAACTCCGGAGCTGGTGGGGAAATAATTTTAAGCTCCGGAGCTGGGAGCCATTTGCCGCAGAGTTTAGGGGTCGTGTGAAAAGGCCCAAAGCAAGTGCATTGTAATGTAATTCACAAAAGCTCACTTTGAAACAAAAGTGTCACTGTAACTGTGCTTTTTAGTCTTGTGGTTACAGGGCTGCCCCTTCTAGTAGGCAGACTGAAACAGTTGCCTCAAGCAAAAGATGCTAAGAGTGGCAGGTGCTTCTTTTCCTTCACATTTTAGCTATCCTGCTGTATTTATGAGCATGGAATAATGATGTTCCTTACCTTATTTGCAGTTGAGTTCAACTACCAGTTTAGGTGGCTTCTCCTTCCGGAACTGGGGTGTTTGAGTGCTATATTGTCCTTTCCCTCAGACTGTGATACCGGGCTCATAGGAAGGAGAAATTTACAACAGCTGTTCAAGCCTGTTGCCCAGTAGCAGAATAACAAAATAACTAAGGGCCTTTTTACACGACCCCTAAGATCCGCTGGCCACTTAAATTCGGACCAGAGATCTTAGGGGTTCCTCGCTCTTCCTCTGTCCCCACCCCCCTCCGCACTTCCTGGTTGCTGGCTGCCTGAGGGAGGGAGAAAAAAGAAAGAAAAGAATGCCTTCTTACCTCCGTTTTGTTCCGGGCAGCATTCAGATCTCTTAAAGGGGCGGGGCGCAAAAAAAGAACAAACGGAAGCCAGGAGAGCCCCGCACTCACTATCCTTACACCAGATCAAATATTTATCACCTCCAAAAAGCAGGTACAAGAAAACTGCTGTTTGGTCTTGCTAAAGTGGTCGTGGTCGCACTTAATTGTCTGCAAATCCGGAGCTGGTGGGTAAACATTTTTAAGGTCCGGACCTTGCAGCCATTTGCGGCGGAGCTTAGGGGTCGTGTATAAACGCCCTTTGTCTCATATTAGCTCATGTTTGTATGTATAATTATATATCCCCACAGAGATGTGATAGTTAAATATCTTCCTAGTAAATTAATGTCAGGCTTTAACTGCTGAACTGCTCAGCCCTGATAAGTTGATGATGATCTGGGTGAAAGCTAAATTTTTAATTGCTGAGGACTCCTTTCCCCACAGCTTGTGAGTGTGTGTTGGTGTGTATCTGATAGAGTGCATGTGCTTAATGCATACAAGTGCAATTGGTTCATTTCCTTATTTTTAAGCATTAATTTAAGAATTTGTGTTTTATGGTTCATTTAACAAGACTCTTATAAATGGTTATAGGTTGGTAAGAACAATAGTATGTTATAGTATATAACTGTTTACAGAAGTGGCAAAGAAGATTTTATTTTTTTCCTCTGTGAGGCCAGAAAAGCAGAAGCAGGTAGATATGTATTAATGACAACTGGACCCCCCCCCAAAGATATGGTAATTGTGTTCCTAAATTGATAATTTAATTACTGGGAGGATTTGGGAGAAAGAACTGAAAATCAACAAGGTTCATATTGTGAAGAAACCGATGAACAGCTATTGTTTCTATTAGTCAGTGATCGTTTTTGTCCAAAAAAACTGGCTGGTGAAAACCAGAATTAAGGCTTGCCAGAATTTTTCTGGCAATCTGAAAATGTAATCACTATAGTAAACCAATTCATACCAACAACATCCCTACCTATACTTTTTGAGTCCCTGTCAGGGGTTCTAATTTTTCCTTTCTTTTTCTTTTTCTTTTCTTTTCTTTTCTTTTTTTTTGCACCAACAGGATCTCTCAAGTTCAGATGGTTCCCAGCACACATGATTGCTGGGAACAGAACAAGAAGCAAGCCTTAAGCTGTCAAACCTCCTCCCACTATCAGTTTCTGATACAAAACAGGGCATAATCCCCATGCCCTTAAGGAAGAGAGCTTTGAAAATAGAAAAAATGAGGTTATTTTGGGTATCATTCACATATGGGGTTGTTGCTTCCTGCATTTCTAATAAAGGAGGAGGAGGAGGGCCTAGAGATCCACAAGTGTTCTGTGTAGGGAAGCATATGGCAAAAGACGGCAGTTCCTTTATTTCAGATCTGGAGCATTATGGGAGTTGGAGTATAAAAAGGCTGCGCTTCCTTCATTTCCAATTTCTACTTTATTTGCATACACATTTTTTTCAGTAGACAAGATGCTGATATGAGAAGCTTGATAACCTATAAAGCATCAGTAACAAAATAGAACTGTCACATAATCATACAAATAGCATCAATAGTCTTAAAGTAAAATATTATACAGTGGTACCTTGAGATACGAATGTCTCAAGTTATGAAACACTCAGGATACGAAAGAAACACCATTGGGGGAAATCACACTTAATTGGGGGGGGGAATCACACATGGAGTTTTTCGTAACCCGCCCAGCTGAAGGAGCCCCCGACGGCTCCTTCAGCTTGGCCAGGGGGAGGGCTTGGAAAGCCGAAGACAGGGCTGAAGCAAAAGCGTCTGCCTTTTGCCCATGACTCGCCACCACTGTGGTGAGCTAAGTTGGGTGGCTGCTTCCGAAGCCTTAAAAATGCAGAAGAGGCTTTGCAAGCAGCCACCCAACTTTGCTTGCTGCAGTGGTGGCCAGGTTTGGCGGGGAGTAAAGGCGTTTTTCTTTTCTTTTCCACTTTGGTGAGCACCCAAACACCAGCTGCTCCCCTGTGGTGTTGAGCACCCTGCGGGAGCTGGACTTGCATCACAAAAAACATATCACCTCCAAAGTGGAAAAGAAAAAAAACCTGCCTTTACCCCCCACCAAACCTCACCACCACTGCCCCGAGCAAAGTCAGACGGCTGCTTGCAAAGCCTTTTCAATGCTTTAAGGCTTCGGAAGCAGCCCCCCAACGTTGCTTGCCATAGTGGTGGCAAGCCATGGGCAAAAAGTGGCCAGTTTGCTTCAGACAGCTGGCTTCTTTGCCACCAGTCACTTGCCTTAGCTCCCTGCGGTGGTGGCAAGCAAAGGCAGGTGAGTGGTTGCAAAGGAGACAGCTGACTGAAGAAATACCGACAAGACTCCCCCTGCTTTGTTTCCTTTTGCTTCAGAGCACCTGAAAAGGAGGTTGGTGGCACAGAGCTGAATGCACCACAGCAGGCATCCCAAAATGCAGTTTCCCATTGGAGTGCATTGAAAACCAATTAATTTGTTCCCTTTTTTTCTGTTTTCTGACATCTGGAATGGATTAATTGGTTTTCAATGCATTCCTATGGGAAACCATGCTTCTAGATACAACATTTTTGAGATACAAGGGGTCCCTTGGAACGAATTGATTTTGTATCTAGAAGTACCACTGTATAACAATCGCATAAAATGGATTAATAATAAAACAAATACAGAGGATACAAAAATAATGTTATTTCTCCTTTTTTTAAAAAATATATGAACATTTGTCTTTTTCAGTTCCAATAGCAGAAAATGAACAGGACAGAGGAGAAAACCAAGAGCCTAAATTTGTAGGGGGAAGGCTGAGCTGGTTCCCAGTTGCCAAAAATGGTGGGAAGAACAGAAGGGCATCCCTGGGCCCAGACCCTCAGCAAGCTCCCGTCCCCAATAAGGTGGTGGCTGCTCTTCAGGCAGACTTTCCGGTTTCTGCATCTGGATTTTACATCTTATCCTTCCTCCTCCTCCTCTACAGCCTATTTCAAAGTGTTCTTGGATCACAAGGCCATGTCTTCCCACCCCCCGGGTCTCCAGCAGCAGCCAAGCCTCAACACAGCACAGGGAGGAGCCTGCACCTCCAAACAGACTCTTGCTCTTCCTCTATGGCTCCCACAGGTAGCTGGGCCTCATTCTGCTCCCTGGGGGAATTTATGTCTCTGAGCCCTGGAATCCCCCTGTTTGGAAGATCTGGCCTTAGTTTTTCAGGCCCCAATCCACATGGTTTATAACTACTTATAACCTTATTTATGGGTTTACAGTGACACTATGTGTTCAATGATAGTTTCCATCACTCATAATAACTATATGGAACTTTACTCCCCTTTAACTGCTCACATTCTCTTGTAGCTTTAATGTAATGTTGTCTATTAATACTGTAAGATGGCCCTCAATTCCCAGTTCTCAATACTTGAAGATGTCTTAATTGTACTGGACTGTATATTATCTCTCATTCTGTAAGCTGCCTTGGGTCCTTTTTTCAAGGAGAAAGGCAGGATAAAAATACTATTAAATAAATAAATAAATAAATAAATAAATAAATAAATGGTTGGTAAATGTCTGTTTTGTCCTGATCCCAGGTTGCTTTATAGAACAGCTGTTCCTTGTTACAGTGCTTAGGAATCTTCCTGTAAATTGACTCATGCCGGTCAACTAAATCAGTAGCCTGCAGGTTGGGATCAGTAGGGTCTCCTCAAATGTAGTAGGAGTGAGTGTTCTAGTATTGTGAGTTCTTGGGGCATATTGCTTGTAGCTGTAGGACATACTACATACAGAGGAGGTTACACACCCACATATTTTAAGGTTTCTAAATCTGTAACCCCCTTCTAGGTAGGTAGGTAGTAGTTTATTGCTAAAAACCATTGGTCACCGCAATCTTGATTTACAATAGAGAAAAAAAAACTTATAAGGTTACATCTATGACAAATATAATTAAAACTTTTTTTAAAAAAACCATGTGACACTTGCAGAGCAATACAGTCCTTCCAAAGTTAGAGGTTGACCCGGATTTTCATAGCTGCCAGCGCAAACTTTGCAACTTGCTGTGTAACAAACCTGTCTGAACCAACAAGTAGCATACTAAGTTGGGCTCCAGGGGACCTGTCGGCCAGTGAACCAATAATCCCACCAAGGAATTTGCCTCTGGGTTGGTCGTGAAGGGGGCACCTGAGCAAGTAGTGGGGCACGTCATCGACTTCACCTGAGCCACAAGGGCAAAGTCTGTCCGAAAATTACTTCTAGGTAATTTTCATTGTGGAGCACAGTGATGGATCCCTGGGTGTAGTAGTGGAAGATTGGCCCTAGATCGTCCAAAATTGCTGATCCATCTCTACGTATTCAGCCCTTCATCAGCATTTGAGGGCTTGGCTAGGCAGTTCAATTGGATTAGTCTGGATAGAATTAAATAGGGTTGCTTAAAGTTATTTAGAGGTCCAATATGACATTTGGTAACATCTTTGCATCCACATGGTGCAAACACCACAATATTTGTCCTGCCTCTTTGAAGAGAACAAAACGAAACAAAAATCCTTTCCTTGCCCTCTTATGTCTTCTCTCCTAGTGAGAAGAAGCCTCCTATTTATTTGTTTTTTCTAAGAGTTGCAGTGCATCAGTGCTGCCCTACTGTAAAAAACAAAAACAAACCTTATTTCTTTCCTCAGCCCCTCCACAAAGGAAAAGGGGAAACAGTGAAGGTTAATGATACTAGGAAATTGAAAGTAGATGGGAAATTGAAACCTACAAAGTCTGCTTTAGTTTGACACCAGCAATTGCATGTGCTGGAAATGAACCAAAATGGAGCAATCCTACCTGCAACTGAAAAAGGGTAACCCTGACAGGGAGCCAGAAATGGGCTGATACGAATTATTTGGGGAGGGGCTCTTTCATATTGGAACTGGCATTGTCTAGTAGCCAGCAAAAGGATTAAACCAACCAGTCCCTACTGCAGTCCAAATATCAGGACAAATGCCCGCGTAATCATCCCCTAACACTCCTGACAATTAGATGGATGGCATACCTGTACTTCCCTATAGAATGACGCTGTTGGGATATCTAGACTCTGGCTTGCTCCATTCAATGTCGAGAGCACTGTGTTTAAGGTAAAAGCATCATCTCTGCAGCACTGGAATTTTCCTCCTTTTACTTTGTTCTGGTACTTCTGTTCTCCTGGCTGGAGGGTGGTGGTGAATTAACCCTTCCTATTTAACATGGTCAAATTGCTCAGTTTTCAAGAACTGTTTTGTTGGCAGAGGAAAGCTTGAAGAGATCCAGCATATGCCGAGTCACACCAATCCTACAGGAAACCATACTTGCCTTACTTGTGATGATGCAGTTTTGTGATACAGTAGTCTAGAATAGCAGTGGGGGTTTAGCAAGACCACTCCCCTTGTCCTTGTCTTGTTAAAGAAACAGTTTATGGACCACTCTCAAAAATCCTGACCAAATGGCATGCCACTCAATGGCTTGAAATGCTGCGAATGGTGACGAATAATCTCTTCATGTCAACATTGTTTCTCCAGATCAGAAATAATATGCCCATGATGTTGATGCAATTCATTGTCATGATAATTCAACATCTCCTCCTTATGGTGTGGCCATAAGCATTTATTGGCATGAGTGCTTCTGATAATTTATGTGGAGACCAGATTTTCACACTTTCCTCAACCTCATAGTTGATATTTCAAAAGACAGCCATTCCATCAAGCTATCCTGCTTTGTTCCTCTGGTACTGTACAATCTGTTACACAGGATTATAATAATCTCGAGGGGCAGTCTATTTACGGGTCACATATTTCATTGCCTTTCTAGATGCTTATTATGATCAGCAAGGTGCTTTCTTTGTGTGTGTGTGTGTGTGTGTGTGTGTGTGTGTGTGTGTGTGTGTGTGTGTGTGTGTGTGTGCGCGCGTGCACGTGTGTGTGTGTGTGCGCGCGCCTCTCATGTAAAAGCACCTGGATTGAACTTCGAGGAAAGTATATGACTTTATTCATAAGATTCTCAAACAAAGCACACTTTTAATACAGATTCTCTGTCAGTCCCTTCTGTTAATTCTTTCCCCCTTGCTTATATTGCAGTTTCTGTCTGCTTGGCTGAATTCCAATGAGAGGAATCGCTTGAAGCCAGTAAAATGTATTTTTGGAAACTTAGCTTACACAGGTGATCTTGACCAACATTGACTTTAGAGTTTCAGTAGGTATTCTAGCATGAACTGGAAATGCTAACTATGGCTGGCTGTAGAGGCCCAAAGCATAAAATATACCCATTGCCAAATCTCAGTGACTCAAAGCAAATTATGAATCGTAGAAGAACACATGTGCAACCCATGTACAAAATAAAAATCAGGGATGGGTAATACTTTTATTAGACAATTGAAGTATGATGAAAATGCACACATTTGAATCCTATAGAACTCTTAAGAGTGTGGTGGCACTGGCAAAAGCTGTGGGGAATGATACAGTACATGTTTGGGACAGGTGGGTTTGCATTTTTTTCCTGTTGACCATGTGGTGCAAATGGAAATATTACTTAGTCTGAACTCCCCCCCCCCGGGGGGGGGGGGCTTTTACTTTAAAAATAATGGATAAATTGAAGTCACAGGGCCTGTAATTGTAGAAAATATACCACAGTTTTTTCTATACATCCTTCTACTTCTCAGTCTGTTTCAAACCTGAAATTTTTTATTAAGTATTTCAGTTAGAGGAGATAATATTCATATATAGTTTTGGTTACATGTGTAAGCAGCATGAGGTTCCTGATTACTACTGTTACTGTTGTCAAGAGGTGAAATTCTGAAAGTACAAGATGTTAAAATAATAAAGGGGTATAGAACAAGCAGCCCTTAAAATGTACAGTATCATATTGTAAAAATGAGGTTTGAACAGCAGTTTAGTAAAAGTCACTGCAAAATCTGGAAGTTGAATTCACCTGGATGACTGAGAATCTTCACAGTCACTGCAAAATGATCAGCCAGTTCCAGCCAAGTCTATAAGCAAGGTCACTGTACAATAGCATTACATTGCAAAAATAAAATCTTTATCATGCCTGATAGTTGACTATGTATACAACTGTTAGTTGTATTAAAAGGATATTGAAATAATTGCTTTGCATTATATAAAACTTTGCAACGTGTTAACATTACCAGAAGTGGCATTTTACAATTCAGTAAATGTTAGCCCTTCACTTATTTAAGCCAAGTGCAATCCACTATCTTAGCAAATGTTAGTCAAAATAATAACATTTATTTATTTATTTATTTATTTATTTATTTATTTATTTATTTATTTACTGCCCAACTTTCCAAAGGAACTCTGGGCAGTTCACAACAAGAAAATCCATACAGTTCAGCTATACAAACAAATGTAAAACAAACCCAATCAATCAGAACATTAAAATCAACAAAAAAACATGGGATATATGATCATCACGGTGGCAGCCTGCCAGATTCAGATTTAAAGAAGTTGTAAAAAGAATAGAAATCTCCATTGCAATTTTTTTACTGTGCATCAAGCCCCTGCAACTTACTACATTGACAACGTTCAGTTGTTTACTATTGAAGAGAAATGTAAGCGTCTGAAAGAAATATAAATATAAGGAGACAAGAGCCACATGCATGAAACACAAGACAACACACCACCAAGACATATGTACTGGATTGCAACAACACTGCTACTGTAGCAATAGCAACAAAGCAACAGTGGCAGCAGATGAGGACAGCATGGATTTTCCTCCATAGATTCAAACTGGTTTGGCTGGGTGAGCACTTAAAATATTGTTCATTTGCCATCACTGATATCTTTAAAGGCTAAAGGTTGCTCAAATACTTTTTACTTTTAAATGATGTTAGAAATGTATTCTCTGCTTTTTTTATTGTGCCTTTTTTGGATTACAAGTTCCTCCATTTTAAAAATGTAATTAAAACATTATTTTTGGTATTTTATTCTACATTGTATGCTCCTATATTTTGGATTGGATTCTGACTAAAATATTTGCTGATAACATATTCAGTTTTCTTATATTTGTAAGCATTTGTGTTTACATTTTTGCATAGCTATAAGATATGTGGATGTTTTCGACAACTTTGAAGTATGGAACCTAGAAGCAATGGAGATACATACATCTTGTAGAATTAGATGGGTTGGTGTGGCCTGAAATCACTGTAACAGTGAAAAGACTTATCTATTGATACCCAGGTGAATTTTTATATGATTGGAAATGGGTGTCTGATTTCATTCTGGACTTAAGCCTTTTGGGAGAATTGCTAGCTGTAACGAATATGGGATTCTGAATTTTCCTTAGAGGTCAGTAAAGTTCTACAGAGCTCTTAGGAAGATGGTTAGGAATCAAACTCTCTGACTTGACACCATTATTTATGTGATATTATGTGATATTTTCCATAGCAGAGTAATAATTCTTTTTAAGTAAATGCCAAAAATCAACATGCCTTTTCATGAGGGGAAGAGACCAGCTAGCTAAAATCCCATGTTGGAGCATTAACTCATATTGTTCAACTCTGCACTTGGTTTTGTTTTTCCTTTCCTAAAGAATGCTGGCTGCAATTTGATTTGATTTGAGGATGTCTATATTCTATTCTTGTTACCGCTTACCTCCTCTCTTTTTCCTGTTTTATCAATCTCCTGCTATTTTTAATCTTCATTTTAGCTTAACATTTTAGTTTATTGTTGTTGATGTATGTATATTTTGTTTTATTATGCTCCTTGTATTTTGGTTCTTTAAATGCATTCCTCTGTTAACTTGTCGTGTGATTCCATGTTATAAACCACCCAGAGTAGCCCTAGGGCTAGATGGGTGGTATAAAAGTCAAATAAATAAATAAATCTATTTTATGTTACAATTATGTGCTGTAAAATCAGTTCTGACCGCTTGCAATGCTATGAATTCGTGTTCTCCAAGCTATCCTATCTTTAACAGCCTTGTTCAGGTCTAGCTTCCTTTACTGAGTCAATCAATCTCATATCCAATCTCCCTCTTTCTCTGCTAACTTCAGTTTTTCCCTCAGTGAGTGTTGTCTTCTCATAGTGTGTCCAAAATACAATATCTTCAGTTAATTATAATGCCTTTTCAAAGCTGTTTACAAAGCAGTTGTAGAATAATTAAATTGCCTATAGCAAATAAGTGCAATTCAGGGGCCTCAACTGACAACTAAAATAGTGCCAATAGCATACATGAAAAAACAACAACATAGAAAGCCAACAAAGGTTTGGCAATATAAAAAAAACTCCATGTGCTGTGTGGAAATGCTTCCAAGTGTCACAGTTTTCATAAAATGACTATGGCACATGAGTTGACTACCAGTCCAAAGAACCCATTGGTGGCCTGGCTTAGGACCTGTGGTTTTCATAATAGCTTGCCAGTTTCCATTCAGATTCTGGCACCGAAAGAAAATTTTTCCCCCCAAAATACAAATGATGTATGTGTTTTTATTTTCAGAACAAACAAAGCTTGCTAAGCAGTCTGCAGGGACATTCCACACTTTTAAAGTGTTCTGAAAAATGACGATTTGGAAACTGCTATTTTAGGTCCTTTGAAAATCAGCAAGAACTGCTGCTTCCTTGAAAATGACTGTTTGCAGAACACAAGCGTTATATGCCTGTCCTTTCTTTTCTGAGGAACTCTCCTGTCCTTCAACGCTAGGTGTTCCATGTTTTCACAAACTCTTCGCATTATGCTCTGCATTATGAATTATATCCTATTGTTCCTTATTGTCAGTTCTTGCTTTATGCATTATTGCCTGTTTCACATTTCTTTAGGTAGGGGAGCAGGTTGATGTGGGCTCATCCCTCACATCTTAATGTCTGAGTTATGTCTTCTGGTGCAACCTATATGTTACCATTGTATGATGATGATTTGCTACTTGACTAGTACTGTATGATCAGCTCACAGCCCACTCTAAAGCGTGGAAAGGCTACCTTTTTGGAGGACTACTCCTTGAATCCCTTGTTTGACTGGGAGATTCTGGGTGCTGTGTCACCTCAAGAAGTACCATATTTTTCCACCCATAACACACCCCCAAGTATAAGAAGACCTCCACTTTTCCAACTCCAAATTACAGTTTTGCAACTGCATGGTTCTCTCCTTGGCTTTACTTCCGTGTATAAGACAACCCTCAATTTGTTGTCTAGCAATCTAGGACAAAAATATAGTCTTATACATGGAAAAATACTGTAACTTTTTCCAAGTTTGATCTTTCAAAGTGGGGAGCCCTGCAAATAATTGCAGCAACAAATACTGAGTTCTGTGGCACCTTTTAGCAGCCTATATCTAAGATCAGCTTTCACATTAGCTCAAGGGATGCGGTAACCTCAGGTAGAGGAGCTGTAAGAGTAGCAGCTACCTGCTACTGAAGCTTGGCAGCTCTTACTGCTCCATGATACCTCTGTGGCTTTTTGTTTTATAAGAGGAAGCAGTACTGTCACTGGTAAAGGAAGTAACTATAGAAGAGCTCCCAACTCCAAAAATGCATCTATAACTTTGCCTATTTTTGGCAGGCTATTTTTTTTAAAAAATGCAACATTTTTAATAGGCGACACCCCTGGCCCAAATATAAAAGCATCAAGGAGCAGCAAAGGCCCTTTCTAAGGGCCTTTTCACACGACCCCTAAGATCCGCTGGCCACTTAAATTCGGACCAGAGATCTTGGGGGTTTGTTGCTCTTCCTACGTCCTCACCCCTCCACACTTCCTTGCTCCTGTCTGCATGAGGGGAGGGAGAAAAAAAGAGAGGAAAAAATGCAGGCTCACCTCTGAAGCCGCCCAGAGCCCCGTCGTCGTCCTGATTCCTTCTCTTAAAGGGGCGGGAGGCAAAAAAACAACAACAAACAGAAGCGAGGAGAGCCCGGCACTCACTCCCTTAAATCTGCATCAGGGATTTTCACCCTCCGAGAGCAGGTACATGAAAAGTGCGCTGGGACGCGCTTAGGTGGGCGTGGTCGCACTTAATTTTCTGCGAACTCTAGAGCTGGTGGGGAAACAATTGTAAGCTCCGGAGCTGGCAGCCATTTGCGGCGGAGTTTAGGGGTCGTGTACAAAGGCCCTATGGCAACAGCTGCACCAGTTCTGCTTCATGCAGGGGGGAGGTGTCATTGGCGCTGTCTTCTCAACACTACATTCCTCCACCTCCTTTTCAGGGTGAGCATCCATGTGCCGCTGGGCCAGCAGCAGGCAGGCCCCATTAAATTAGGAAGGTGGCTGCCACCCCTCATTGTACTCAACTTCTGCAGCTGCATAGAGTCTCAGTACACAGCCATGAGAAGGGCATACATATGAGACATTAGCAGTGGGTGAGGTCCAGGCTTCTGGAATGGAAATGCCATCACTTTCAGCTGTTCCTGTGAAATTTTGAACTGGCATATGGAGCCAGTGGTGGAGAACATGTAGGCTAGGTAACCAACACTTGATTCAGACAAAATGGACATACTGTTCCTTGGAGATTCTGCAGATATGCCTGTTCAGGATGGGGCTGCACTCTCCCTTCAGAACTCATTTTGCCCTCAAAAGATAGAGGATCACATATTTTCCTAGGAGGCCCAGATAGAGTTCGTGGCCAGAAGCTTTTTCTTTTTCTTTTTAAACGGGCTTTGGTTGGTTTGCCAGTGCCGCTTAATCTGTAGAAGACTCTTAGCTCCAATCAGAGATCATTGCAGTGGTCTAGCCTGGTCATAACTATAGTGGTTGAATAACTCAGTGCAGTAATCTCTATGCTGGGTGGTCTTTAAAGACAGCTAGTAAAGCTATAATTACTTGACAATATAGTTGTCAAGGTAAAAGAAAGAAAGAAAAACAAAACAGTCAGATGATGACAATTTTTTTTATGAACTGGATTCGTGACCCATTTGTTTCCAAGCTTTTTTAAAAAAATGCTGGTACTTCAAATCTCTACAAGGCTTGGCCATGTTATGTTAATGGAATTTATTTGTCAATGCCCTAAGACAGGCATGTCCAAACTTTGGCCCTCCTGATGTTTTGGACCACAACTCCCAGAATTCTAAGCTTAGATTGCCAATGACAAAGGGCTGTGGGAGTTGCGGTCCAAAACATCTGGAGGGCTGAAGTTTGGACATGCCTGCCCTAAGAGGTCTTATACTCTGAGTCATTGTTCGCCAAGGTCTCGGTAATGGGTGGGTATCAGAAACAGGACCATTTCCTGGTGGTATCACAAGTGTGAAGGCCTTTCCCTCTCTTTTCATGTGTTTAAGGATGTGTTGCAGTTCAGGAGGCAACTTTATGATTGCAACCATTATTTGTGGTGCAGCAGGGGAGGGAGGAAAAGCAGGGATTTATTGCAGCTTTATGCTTTTGATTAATTATATCATTTCTGTAGCACATTTTACTGTTTTAATTCAAGCCACTTGGAACTCCTGTGAGAAAAATAGGATATAAACAATTTAATTGCAAGAGCTCCATAAATAAATAATTAAACCATATAGCAGAGATCAAAACAGACCTGTAAAAACGCAAGCATGGTGGTCATGTAGAAGTGGGGCACACAGGTATAGGCAATGGCCCAAAACCTATTGCAAAATATTGTCTGGGAAAGAAGTATCATGCCTGTGTTGTTGTTTTTTGTTTGTTGTTGTTTGCATTGTTTTCTAGCCATCTATTGGGTATGTGGCCATGTGACTGAATGCATGATCTGAGCGTGTCCCAGGGTGTAACAGGCAGCTGGCAAGATTGCTCACCTAGTTTACATGATTGCCATTTGATGCTGCACAATTCCTAGAAGGTTATGGCGAAGGGTTGTTACTCTGTCTAGACCAGTGATGTCGAACCTTTTAGAGACTGAGTGCCCAAACTACGATTCAAAACTTACTTTTTTTTTTTTTTTTGCAAAGTGGCAATACAGCAATTTAACCTGAGTACAGGTGGCTGTGAAGGGGCAATGTCGGGTGCCCACAGAAAGGGCTCCGAGTGCCACCTTTGGCACCCGTGCCATAGGTTTGCCAACACTGGTCTAGACAAAGAGGTGCCTGCCAACCTACATGGATTTCATGAACAGTTTAAGAAGAACAGGACCTGTACTTGGCTAAATGTTTTCAAATCAGGGACAGGCAGGCTGCCTCCCTCTGGATGTGACTGGACTGCAGCTCCTAGCATCCATCACTGATGCTTATATTGCCAAAGGCTGATGGGAGCTTCCATCTAAAAGCCTCTGGAGGACCATGTCTTTCTCACCTCTATTTAAAATAATGACAGAGTAGGGAAGTGACTTGAAAGGCCCCATTTTCATACAAATCAAAGGCAGCACCCAGGTGGCCATTTGAGAAGATAAGGTGGTAGTCATTTGATCATGATAGGGCTAAATGTAGTATTATGGGTTGGACCAAGATTGCACTCATCCTCTTTACAGATTCTGCCCCCTGCTATGCTCATAATCAAAAGCCTGCTTTGGTAGCCTATAAATAAAGGGAGTAGGAGTTTTGTTTATCTATAAAAGAGTGTTCCTATATTTAAAAGAAAGCTGTATCTCCCTGCCTTTCAAAGCCATCGCTCCACCAGTCGGCCAATTTCAATAGCTTTTCCTTTTAAAATTGTGAGCTACATCTCTGATTTTTTTTATGCTAGACTAGCAGAGAGGCAGGAGCAGGCTCAAGCCCTGGATGAGTCTTGTGCTTTCCCCCCACATATTATCTACAGTGTCCCATGGTGTATTAGTTAAAAGAACAGGAGCGCTGCATCAAAAGCACACTGGCAGCATGGTAGAGAGGATTATGTCTGTACACGATCCCAGTAGGAAAACAAATTCCATCTGGTTTCTAAAAACAGAACAGCCATCACACTTTAGGAGAATGTACATCAAGGAGAATCATACCAAAACTGCATGAAACCAATGTCACAGTCGTTCTAAGCACACTTCACCTCTGTCACCTCCACTAACCCCATAAGTGCAAGAAACAATTAATCAGTTTTTTTAACAAAGCAAAAGCTCAAAATGTTTGCTTAAATAAGCATAGGGAGATTAAATATCAGAAATTTCAAAAGGAGCTCCACTTCCTTTGCACTCACTTTCTTTCTACCCATGAAACTGCTATTGTCGTCCAGCGTCCATGCCATGCAGGGCCCAAACTGGTGATGCCCGAGTCCCAAGTGGGAGACAGCCTCACTTCTTTTAAAAATGACAGACATATTCCCAGGTGCTGTGTGATAAATCTGTCACTTCGGGATTTCCCTCCTCCAAGCCACTGTGCACATTTTCTGTCAAAGTGGGACACATCCTTTTGCTTTCTATGGGTGCTTTTACACGACCGCTAAATCCGAGGCAAAGGGCTCCCAGATCCGGAGCTTAAAAATGTTTTCCCACCAGCTCTGGATTTTAAAAAAATTAAGTACGACCATGCCCACCTAAGCGCGTCCCAGCGCACTTTTCAATTACCTGGCCTCAAGGAGGTAAAAAATCTTCCAATGCGGATTGTAAAGCTGTGAATGCCGGGTTCCCTTGCCTTCTGTTTCTTTTTTTGTCCCCGCTGCCCCTTTAAGAGACAGGAATCACTACGGGGCTGCTCGGGGCTGCTTCGACCGGCAGACGGAGGTGAGCCTGCATTATTTTCTCCCTTTTTTCCTCCCTCCCCTCACGCAGACAGGAACAATGGAGTGCGGAGGGGTGGGAACACAGGAAGAGCGACAAACCCCCACGATCTCTGGTCCAAATTTAAGTTGTCACTGGATTTTAGAGGTTGTGTAAAAGCGCCCTATGCTTCTGGCAAAACAAACAAGCAAACCAACAAACGTCCTCACCATAACCATAAAATCTATAGTTAGAAGCTAATAAAACCTGTAATTGGACTTTACAAAATGGCAAGATGCAAAAGTGAAAATATGCTGTGTGTATAGGGCAGAACCATTTATAGGAAAGCAAGGGCTCCACATAAGCAGATCCTGCTCTGGAGCGAACTGGAACAAAACAGAACAAAAATACGCCACTATGTAGCGGAGGTGTTTTAAAAATAAAACACAGGGGCAGTATGGGGTGGGGTTGTCCACTTTGGCAGAAAATGTGCACAGTTGCTTGAAGGGGAGAAATCCCTACTCGACAGGCTCATTCTGCATCAACTGGGTGTACATCTCCTCCTCCTCATTGTTATTGTTGTTGTTAATTAATTAGCTGTTGTGAGTTTTTTGGACTGTTTGGTCATGCTCTTGAAGTTTTTCTGCCTGACATTTCTCCAGACTCTGTGGCTGGCATCTTCAGAGGGCAAGGAGAGAGACACACACAGAGAGAGAGAGAATGGCCCTTGACTCAGCAGAAATGGAAGATCCATCATCATCAATTTGACTGAATTTTATCAGAACTAGCCAAAATGCTTTTGAAGTAGGTAAGCTTTTGACTTCTCCAGAACTCTTGGCCAAATGAGGAAGGAAACAGAAAGTGAGGCAATAAGTACCTTATAGGGCGCTTTTACACGACCCCTAAAATCCGCTGGTCCCTTAAATTCGGACCAGAGATCTTAGGGGCTTGTCGCTCTTCCTGTGTTCCCACCCTGGCTTCTGGCTGCGTGAGGGGAGGGAGAAAAAAAAGGAAGAAAGACCGTGGCTCACCTCCCGTTCTGCCTCTCGCTCTTGCCGGCTCTTGCCCCGGCAACATTCCAGTAGCTCTTAAGTAACTCTTAAGTAGCTCTTAAAGGGGCAGGAGCCAAAAAACAGTAAACAGAAGCGAGGAGAGCCCCGCACTCACTATCGTTGCACCGCATCAAAGAATTTTCACCTCCAGAGAGAAGGCACAAGAAAAGTGCGCTGGGTCGCGCTAAAGTGGGCAGGGTCGCACTTAATTGCCTGTAAACTCCGGAGCTGGTGGGGAAACATTTTTAAGCTCTAGAGCTGGGAGCCATTTGCGGCGGAGTTTAGGGGTCGTGTATAAACGCCGACATCCTCATTCTCTGAGATCCCATGGACTGGAGCGGCTGACCTAAAAACTTTGCCACATCTGTAAGTTAATTCGTATCCAATTGATATAACAAGGAGTGGGATCCTGTATAGACTCATGATGACATGGCAAGGTCTCTTCCACAGTGAAAAAGCTTGGATAGTGTTGCATTTTTTCTATTTTTGAATCAAAGCCAAAGTTCTTAGTACAGTACTAGGTTATAAAACAGTTACCATATGTGGTGCAAGTGGAGGCATTCTCCAGGATCCTGGCCATGAAAAGTGAGATTATAGACTGCAGCTACCCGTGCATGTAGTCATTTACAATGTGGAAAGACAACAACAGGTCTCTGCCCCACGAGTTCGACAGTGCAGAGGTTGACAGAAAAGAGATAAGAGAACAGGAAGGGAATGAGAATGGGATAAATGAGAAACATATGTGCTTGTGTTCTATTGTTTAGTTAAGTGTTTTAAACTGTGACATACTTATATTGTTTTGATTCTCTGTTATATATTTGTTTGCTGTGAACCTCCCGGAGTTCCTTCGGGAAGACGGGTGGTATACAAGTCCAATGATAAATAAATAATAAATAAATATGAGATTATTTCAGTTACATGTGGCTGGGATTTATAAAAGCAGGGCTTAGGGACCCAAGTGTTGCTTAGTAAGCCTTTATTTTTCAAAGTACAGAGGCAGGATACATAATGCTTTAGCTGGTGACCTGTATCAATTTTTTTCTTCAGGTAAGCAAGCCATATTACATTTTAACTTGAAATTAATGTACCAGAGTTTCTGAAGTGGGCCCCCAAACTGCTATCCGGGCAGCTTGTGTGTTTTATTAATAGCTGTTTGTCAAAGCAATGTAGAAAAAGAAAATTATCATAGACAATGATGCCCCCTGCTGATTTCTGAGTAGTTCCAAAATAAACCCATGATTCAGAAGCTGTGAGCAACAGAAGCCCAGTAATGGCAATGAATCCTTTACATATTTTCTCCCCCCCCCCTTTTTTTTTCCTTTTTGGTAATAATGCTGTGCAAAAGCATCGTCCTGAAGAATGATGATAAAAGACTAGACACTACAAGGATGGAGTCATTTATAAAACAAGATCAGTTTGACAGTGGAAGTCATATGTCCCTTATTTCTTCCATTGTACAGTCAAGAGTTGCTAATGTTCAGCAGAGATAGTAATGTTGAACTTTAAAATGTTGCAGCAGTAATTAATTATTTGATGTTCATAATCACAAGAGATTTCCATTGTCCCCCATGTTGTTACTGGAACGTACAAAAACCTGACAGCACGGCAGGTAGCACAGTGCCTGGACCCCACACCCAAAAAGGTACATATCCTAATAAATAGAACCTCATTGATTTATGCCAATTTGCCACTGTGAGTTATATGAATTCTCTTATACCTGTGTAAATTCACTTAAACTTATGTTTGAGGTGTATCATGACCTTAACATGCATTATAGACCACTTCTCAGTTCACAGCCATTTATATTTCCCCCTACTTGCAGATTACATACAAACAGAGGGCCTTTTCACACGACCCCTAAGATCCGCTGGCCCCTTAAATTCAGACCAGAGATCTTGGGGGTTCGTTGCTCTTCCTTCCTCCCCACCACTCCGCACTTCCTTACTTCTGTGTGCGTGAGGGGAGGGAGGGAAAAAAAGCCTTAAGAAGGGACAAAAGAATAAAGCCTTACCTCCAGTGCCGGTGGAAGTTGCTCCAAGCCCCGGTCACTTCCTGGTTCCTCTTAAAGGGGCGTGAGGCAAAAAAACAACAACAAAAAGAAGCGAGGAGAGCCCGGCACTCTCCGTATCAAAATTTTTCACTCTCCCAGAGCAGGTACTTGCAAGCTGCGCTGGGTCGCGCTTAGGTGGGCGGGGTCGCACTTAATGTTCTGTTAGCTCCGGAGCTGGTGGGGAAACATTTTTAAACTCCGGAGCTGGGAGCCAATTGCAGCGGAGCTTAGTGGTCGTGTATAAACGCCCAGAGATAACATCATGAACCTAGGGATGGAGTGTTTCAGATTGTCTTGTAAAAGCTACAGGGCAGGTTGGCCATGATCTCCATGTTGTTTTCTTTAATTCAGGTACAGGGTAGGTTGGGGGCTTCTACATACACCCTAGTCTGAACCTTCTTCAAATCTGTTTCTTATCTAAAACCTCCCCCATGTCAGAGTTAAAATGTAAAACAAAGCCATTGGTGACAATTGGTTTAAACTAGAGATGGCCATGAAGCGATTTGTGTTTCTTCATCAAAATTTGATGATCCCTGCCCCCCACCCTGAGTGGCTAGCTGCCAGAAGGAGCAGGGCAGGGAAGTCCTTGCTCCTGAAAGACTGACGAGCCAGCCACGAAGGAGGACCCTGGCAGCAAATGCCACGCGGTGAGTGGGGCACCCAGCAGGAGGAAGGCAGTATGAATTTTAATACCGTGCTCACTTCTATTTTAGACTTCCCCTAGCTGTACATACAGTGATCCCAATCTGGGAAAGAGCTAGTGTGTGTTAAAAGGAGAGTTTACAAAAGGATTCCTCAGTTACACAATGCTTGAAATCAGTGGAGATTTGGTGTGTGAACGTCTTCATAAGTTCCATTGATTCAATAGGTCTGTTCTTGCAATTTACTACTGGATTTCAGACACACAGTCTGTTTAATGTGCACTATTTCAGTGGTGGGCCAAGTGTGGCCCTCCAGGTGGTTCTTGGATTGTCATTCCCTTTAGCCCTAGTCAGCAAAGCCGGTGGTGAGGAACACTAGGAATGGCAGAACTGCCACATCTGAAGTGGCACACGTGGCTTACCTGCCATAGAGCATGTCGTATGAACCCCACCGACCCCACGGGGCTGTTTGGTTGTTGCTGGTTTCCCTCCAGCACATTTGAGCTCCTCCTTCCCCCATGTTGTGATGAAGACACCATTTCAGGTGACACAGTCTCCAAACTCACGTCTGAGCATCAATGCACCAAGCGGATGGACACAGAATAGACAGACCGTTCAAGCGACCCATTTGGTGCCTGGAGAGTCTCTGACTCGTTATAAGGAACTAAGGACAGCAAACATTTTGGAGAACCCACAGATGAGGGTTGGATGCTAATTCTGGTTCCTCTTAGGGATGACATAGCATGCTTACCTTACATCTCCTTATTGTTAAGCAAAGTAATGACTGGTTGCTGTTGTGAGTTTTTTTGGGCTGTTTGTCCATGTACTGGAAGTTTTTCTTCCTGACATTTCGCCAGACTCTGTGGCCGGCATCTTCAGAGGGCAAGGAGCTCAGGGAACCCAGAGCACAGAGAGAACTCTTCTTTCTCTCCCCTAAGAGCCAGGGTGCAGCCAGCAGGAACACAGAGACACATACCTGCTTGGCTGGCCTAAAGTAACAAGACACAAAGACAGCAATCCCACCCTAACTCCCACCGCAGACTGCAAGGAGGACGGGGGCTGCCAAAGCTTTTTATGCCCTCTGTGGCTGCCACACCTACCCAGTCTGCAACCTGGGCATGCTATTGGTTGAAATTGTCCAAGAATTTACATGATCCCATCACATGGCTTGCATCCATCTTGTGGCTGGAATCCATTTTGTGTCATCCTTAAAGGGAAAAGAAAAAATACATCGCAATGGGAGAAAAACAAAAACAAACGTTTTAAGGACTGCAACCCCCTGGTAGGTAATAATTTCAAATAATTATCACTGTGTTTTTACGGATTTCCAGGGCGTTTTAATACCCAAGAAATCAGTATTAGGCATCTGGGAGCCATTTTGGGTCGATGTCCCCTAATTCCCCTTAAAGGAAAAAAAAATACAGCGATCTGAGAAAAGACATAAATGCACGTTTTAAGGACCCCAAACCTCCTGGTAGGTATTATCAGGCAGAATAAATAATTATTGCTGGGTTATTATGGATATTCAGGACATTTTTAAACATTTAAAAACAGCTCATTTAAATGCACCTCGCCATTAACAAAAACGAAACATAACAAACCTAATTTTCGTGGTGCTGTTCTGTTCGTTCCAGTTTCATCACAATTTTCATTATTCGTTTTGTTACTAACGAAACAAATAACGAATAACGGAATTAATTTTTTTTTCATTTCGTTCCCATCTGTATTCTCATTCCACAGCTGCCTAAGCTTATAACCATAAAACAGCCATTAGAGAGACAAGCATGGCATCCTCCTCTTGCCAAGAACTGCTGGATATATCACCTAAGAGCACCTTTCCTGCCATGTAGTTTTGGATATTAAGCTCTGGATTTTGAGTTCTTCGCACTGGTACAAACCTGATGAACTGGTGTTTTATCCACGAAAGCTTGTTGATTGTACCATGATATATTTAGAGGTCCATAAAGCTTTCAGTTATGTTTCCATTTATAGTTGTATTTTATTTTATTTTGGCCATGCGGCTACCTTTTACTTCATTGTTTTTGCTATTTTTCTCAGTTCTTTTCAATAATTTTCCCTTCAGTTACACTAAATTAGTGTTCATTGTGAATCTATCTGACTCTTTAGCATGAGTGTTTTGTTCATCAGCAAGGCTTGTGTTTTGTTCTAGTCGCCAGTTTCATGATTTTGACTTACGTACTTTTTGGCTTGTATGTTTGCCTGTCTTGGTCATTTAGGGCCAGTGTTGGGTGTGTCCAGATAAGATCCCTGATAATGCACAGATTGGATTACGATATGGGAGTGAACCTTACTCCTTTTGCTTGCCTTAGACTTGCAATGATAGAACTATAACTGCAATGCAATTTGTTAATTGTATATTTTATAAAAAAATACTTCCCCCTCCTAGTTTAGCATTAAAGTTAGCATTTTAGTGCTAAATTGGAAGTGCGTTACATTCGGAGTAAAAAAACTGTATTTGAATTGGGTTCAGCATGTTTGAAATCAGCTTTTTAAAGGACTACGCATATGGAAGCACATATTTTGTCGGGGAAATATGTTTTCGTTGGAAAGTGAGGCTTTTTACTCGTTTGCAAGAAGGTCATTAATTTCAAATCACTTATGAAACTGATTTATTTTGAATTGATTTGGTATCCGTGAACACCTCTTTTGGTGCAAATCATGTCTGTGGGGTTGGTCCTTCACTAATGTGCCTTCTGTGGGCCATCTACTTTTTCACCCTGTGTGTGTGTGTACGCATATATTGGGTTGCAGGGAAATCTCTGTTTTATTTTTTCCCTATTTGTCATTCTGTTCTAGTACTATGCCAGAGTGCAAGAAGTAAGATAAAATAAAATAATTAAAAATAAAATTACAGCAGCAGGAGCTACTACTTGGGAGAGGCAGCCAGCAGAAGGGCAGGCAGGTGCAGGACAAAGCCCTAAAATGCCGCAAGAATAGCAAAGAGTGAGGAAGAAGTGGGCTATATGATGTGAGGACACTTGAAACACTCCTTCCTGGACTAATTATGGTAAACTTTTGTGCATGAAGTGCACAGTGATTTAAATGTCAGAGTGCAATACAGAGCAGTTCAAATCAACCCAGGATAGTCTTCTGTGTGGTTGCACCTGTATCTATTTTAGGCTTATCTGAGCTAGCGGCTGAAATTGCTACTTCTTTTGGACTGCAGTTCCAAGAATACCTGCTAACTGGAGGTTTCTGGGAGGTATACTCCAAAAAGTAAGGTTCCAGGCTCTGATTGCTACATATATATAGTAGGAGGTGTCCTTCCCTGTCTAAGTACCTCAGGTTGGGGGTAGGAACTTCCAGAGGTGATGGCCTAGTCGTGCCTATCTTTAGGTGGTTTGACAAGGGACAGTATTTCAGAGATGAACTTCTATGTATAACAGCCAGATAATCAATACATGCTTTGAGCACTTTCCTTCAAGTCGTAAATAAAACTGTAAACTTTTATTTTAAAAAATGGTAAACTAAACAAGACTTTTATTATTCTTTTCAATGTCAGATGTACTAAATAACTGTGCTCAGAAGATGACAAGGTCACTGTACAATGGCAATTCTCATCACAGACTTCTTTTTTGGTGCCTCTGTCACCATAGCAACCTGAGCTTGCCTTTTACTTGAAATCAGGAAAAGAAAAGGGGAGGGGGGGAAGAGAGAGAAAAGATAGGCGTGCAGAGCCTGGTGGGGATGTCACATGGTTATCTTGGGACACATTTTTAATTACTGTCTCCGCTTAATTACTGCTGCAGTATTTTCTCTGGTGATTTGCCTTCCTGTAATTCCAAGGGGCTTATTGGACAGTGAGATAAATCAGCTGCTTCTTTGAGCAGATTTATTTGTAATGGCAGACATTAAGCTCGACTTAGGAATTCTGAATTGCTTTGAATGTCATTTACTTTGCAGGGCAATTCAGAAAAATCAAATGGCCCAGGCTGTGTCCCTAGAGTGGTCCCCCATATTCCAGAAGCCACGTTTCTTTCGCCTAGCACTGTAACTGCTTTGCACAAGCAGCGGGGAAACAGAATTTCCCTTCTACATGCATCATCGCCGGCTACAGTCCTGAGACAATTAAGATTCTGCCTGGAAAGAACAATGTTCTCAATTTTTCGTTTCTGTTTTCATTGCAGTCGTGTAACCTAATTAGCTTGTATCACAGTGATAGGCTCGAACTTCATAAACAATCATCTTAGTAATGTCGGAGAGGAAACAGGCTCCATTCCATTCTCTCTTTATGCCATACTTAACATTTAGGGATACAACAGAAACGTGTGCTTTCTTGGCTTGGAAATATGAAACTTGCAGGCTTGTAAATGGCCAGAAAAAAGGATCATTGCTACTACTGTCTGTGGATTGGCAAGGAAGAAAGGAAAGCCCATCCCAGTTGTCTCCACCCCACGTGGCAATAAGATAAGTGGGTGTTAGTTTTGTGGAGATTCTACTTAATGAGAATTCATCTGACTTCTGACTTTGTTCTACTTTGAGTATTTTGCAAATGGTTTAAAGAGTGTTGCTGGAGGTGTATAAAGATAATGTTACTGTTGTCCCACCAACATTGCTTCAGGTTCTGTCCTCTTGTTGCTGGAGTGACGTGTGAAGCTGTTAGGGATCCAATTCGTGCTGATTGGAGAAATATTTTTCATGCACTGAAAACCAGTATGTAATTTGTCCTTGAGTAGGATTCATTACATTTGGGAAAGTAAGAGTAGTCCTTCTTACAGGGATGAAGTTATTTTCAGGTACCTCCCAAACTGAATTCACTGACTAACCATGGATTCACTTTGCCCAAAAAAGTGTGAATTGTTGTAGTGAAGTATGGTGTGGAGATTTACTAGTACTACTGTCCAAGGTAACTGCAGTTATATTAAGGCCACCACTAAGCAAGCTCTTACCATCCTTGAAGATAAATTATTCTGACAATGTATCTTGAAAATTAATCTGCTGTGTTTTAGATTATTTATAGATCCCACTCTTAATTTAAAGTTGCTAAAAGATTTGTTTACAAAGAGGAACTTGACATTTGGTCTTTGAACTTTCTTTCACATTACTGCATGTTACTGTGCAGAAAAAAGGGAAATACAGAAAAATGTAAAAAAAAGACTATATATTTGTGAACAATATCAAAGAGAACAATGCACCAGGCATCACTAGCGCTCTGGTATGGGATGCTTTGAAGGCTATAATACAGAGTGTATGTATTGATTCATATCCACTAATTACACTACTACTGAATCAAAATGCCATTTTTTTTACAGGTATATGAGTCAACCCATTGGGGAACTTGCCACAACATTTAATGAAAACAATCAATTTGGCTTCATAAATCCAGTTTGTTCACTGCAGTATATCACAGTTCAAACAATTAAAAATGCATATGCCATTTCATCATATGATGATACTAAAGCTTTTCAGAGCTTCGAATGGTGTTTTATTTTGAAAGGATCTGAAGTCATGGAAATAGGGATTAGAGATGGGCACGACTTGAAAAAATTTTTTTTCGAGTTGTCGTTAGTCGGGCCGGTTCCGTTTCGGCTCGTTTCCGTTTTTCGCGAAAATTTGCAAAAATTAGTCGGTTCGTTTTTTCGTTTTTTCGTTGTCGTTAGTACTGGTTTGGGGAGGGGGTAGCGGGCTCCTGGAGGGAGCTGCAGGAGTCAGCCAGAGCCACAAGTGACGGACTGGCAGACTCTTTGCACCCGCTGTGTCTCACGTACTTGCATGTAGTGCAATGCAAGTAGATCTGGCTTAGGGTTAAGACGGATTAGCGCAACGGCTAGGGTTAGGCTAGTTACGGGTGAGGTTAGGGTGAGTATTGGGGTGCACCTCTGGGTGCCTCTCTGACCCACTTAGAAGGACAGTGTACTGGCGTATGGGTTAGGCTTAGGGTTCGGGTTTGGGCTACGATTAGTGGGCTATTTATGCCCGATTGGCACATCCCAGAAGTCTCTGTGGTCAACCTGGCCAAGTGGCCATGCGATTGGTGGAAAATTTGCATGGTCTACTCCCATGGGCGAGCCCATCATTGCAAATGTGCAGGTGTAAAAAAATAAAATAAAATAAAATCAACGGAGACTTTTTTTTGCAAGAAAAACCCACTGCTGCTACTGTAAAAATTCAAGCATTTAAAATAGCCAATTTTCGCATCTTTCTGTGGTGCTTTGGTGGGGTTTTGGGCAACGATTTCAAAGAAAATATTGCGGTCGCCATTTTGGATCCCCCCCCACCGCATGGCAAATGGATGCGCCCTCCCAGCCTGGTACAGTCAGCAAAACCTGGCCATGCGATTGGTGGAATGGCTCCAAAACTTTGCATGGTCCACTCCCATGGGCGAGCCCATCATTGCGAATGCGCAGGTGTAAAAAAATAAAATAAAATAAAATAAAATAAAATCAACGGAGACTTTTTTTGCAAGAAAAACCCACTGTTGCTACTGTAAAAATTCAAGCATTTAAAATAGCTAATTTTCACATGTTTCTGTGGTGCTTTGGTGGGGTTTTGGGCAACGATTTCAAAAAAAATATTGCAGTCGCCATTTTGGATCCCCCACACTGCATGGCAAATGGATGCGCCCTCCCAGCCTGGTACCAGCAGTGCAGCAGTAGCAATAGCCAAGGAGAGGGGGGCGGGGAAACCCCCCCCCAAATAAAACACCCTTCTGGCCTGGTAGGTGCCCTCAGACAGTTTTCGCCTACTTTTAGGGCCGGGAATCGGGTTTTTTTTTTAACTTTTAAAAACTTTTTTTCTGTGCCGCTTGGCATTGCGCGATGCAAGTAACGAGCACGACAAATCAGACCAAATTGTTCGTTCGTCGGTTCGAGCTCGAATTCTGGTGGAGTAATTCCCGTTTCCGTTTCCGTAGAGTAACGGATACGAGTAACGGAAACGGAAACGGGAATACCGCTAAGTCGTGCCCATCTCTAATAGGGATTCATTTCTTAAGTATATTGAGTGTGTTCTATGATAAACACTAAGCCATTGTGACAAGCAATAATATGAGAACAGATTCCATAAATATCACCAGGGGCATGAAACATGGTTGTCCACTTTCTCCCATACTTTTTGCAGGTGCAGTTGAACATTAGCTGATATAATCAAGACAGATCCAAATAATATTGAAGTTTAGTCTAGCCTCAAGTTTGAAAATTAGCCCTAGCAAATTTGATGCTTAACGTGTCTTCCCCTCACAGTCAACATTTATCTGCCCTAGCAAGTATGCCCACAACCAGCATCTCAATGAAATAAACAAGGTAGCTAGAAAGCTCAGTGGTTTAGTCTGCAGAGCCAGAGATTGGGAGATTGACTCCCTCCAGTACCACCTGTGAGTAGAGTCAGGCTATGTCGTCTTGGGCAATCGGCACAGTCCCAGGGCACCCCCCCCCAGAAGAAGTAGCCAATAAACCACTTCGGAGTATTCTCTATCTAGAAAATCCTGAAGTCAGAATTCACTTGATAGCACTATTTATTATTATTATTATTATTATTATTATTATTATTATTATTATTATTATTATTATTATTATTATTATTATTATTAAAACCACACAGCTATCTATGCTGGATTTTGTATTACAATCACTAGTCGAACGCTTCCCAAGCATTTAAGACTCAGTGATGTATCGGCGAATTATGCGAGTAGATCCCAGTAAGGCGGCTTTCTGCATCTGACTGATGGTGACTTGGTCAACTCCAAGTTCTTCTAAATACTTGCTTAGCTCTTTAGGCACTACACCCAGCGTGCTGATTACCACTGGGACCACCTGTACCGGTTTATGCCAGAGTCTCTGAAGTTCAATGTTCTGATCCTGATATCGGGTAATTTTTTCAAATTGTTTCTCGGTGATTCTACTATCACCTGGTATAGCAACATCAGAGATCCACAGTTTTTTCTTCTCCACAATCACAATATCCGGGGTATTATGCTCCAAAACCCTGCATGTCTATTTGGAAGTCCCAAAGTAATTTTGCATGCTCATTTTCAATCACTTTTTAAGGCTTATGATCCCACCAGTTCTTTGCTATGGGCAAATACATTATGATTCTGTTTGTAATCAGTCTGAGCAATTATTATTATTATTATTATTATTATTATTATTATTATTATTATTATTATTATTATTATTATTATTATTATTATTATTATTACTACTACTACTACTACTACTACTACAGTGGACCCTTGTATAACAAACAGCTTGTATAACATAAAATCTGTACAACAAAAAAATTCCAGAGATAGGGGAAATTTGCTTAACATAATTGCCTATGGGGAAAATCTGTACAACATAAAAATGGGATCACTCTGTTTTTAATGCATTCCTATGGGAAATTTGTATAAAGGAAAATTTGCTTAACATAATTTCATTTGGAACGAATTAATTCCTTTATACAAGGTACCACTGTATTATTATTATTATTATTATTATTATTATTATTATTATTATTATTATTATTATTATTATTATTATTATTATTATTATTATTATTATTATTATTATTATTGCTACTGTTGCTGCTGCCACTACTGGTACTACTGCTACTACTTTAAACCACTGTTGCATCTAGTGAAACAAAAACTCATACAGTGGCAAAAACTGAATCTGTCATTAATGGGCTGCATAAAAGCAATTAACATGTCAATTCTGCCTAGATTATCTCTTTCAAATTTGGATACATGGATGTAAGATATGGCCTTTCAATACTGGCAGAGTATATGCATGGATTTTGTGCATCAGTCTCCAGTGGCACGTGACAGAGGGTGAGTGGTGCCAAGCTGACAGCGTGTGAAGTGCTTTATTGTGCTTCATGCCCATCTCTGCTAACATTCCATCAACTTCTCATGCCTCTCTGTGGTGCAATATTCTAATCTAATGCAAATTACAATGGTGTGAACATATATCAGATTAAGCATTTTTAGTCCAAAACCTATACCACTGATGGCGAACCTTTTAGAGACTGAGTGCCCAAACTGCGATTCAAAACCCACATTTTTTTTTTGCAAAGTGCCAATACAGCAATTTGACCTGAATACAGGTGGCTGTGAAGGGGCGATGTTGCATGCCATAGTTTCTCCAACAGTGACATATACTATTCTTTTGTTGCTTCTGTTGTTTTCTTGTTCTTTCCATAAAGATTCCAAAAGAAAAGACAGGCCATTGAGGGGTAAGGATCAGCAGGGGCAGATGTGTGGATAAAAGTGATGTACAGTCCTGACCCCAAATGGAAGTCAGACTCCGGCCAGATCTCAGAACAGTTCCTTTCCTTCTCTTTCATCAAGTGAAGGGTGAATAAAGGGAAACAAGTGCCCAGCCATGTTCAAAGTGGTGTTTCCTAGTAAGTTCTATGAAATATATGGAATGACTTTAGCCATTTATATAGCTTGCATCACCCACTTAGTATGGCCAATGGCAAAGAATTATGATTGCTGCAGTCCAAAACTCTGAAAAGTCAAGGCTTACAATTCCTATTATAGAGAAGAAAGGAAAGTTCCTTTAAGCTCTACTGGAGGTCGTAGTTAAAATGTGCCCCCTGCATATACACTCACTTTATAGTATTGATCTGGAGCAGATTTCTCCAACTATGATTCACCATCAACGCCTGCCAGACTGAGATGAGCAGATTAAGGGAAGATGATTTACAATACAGTGGTACCTCTACTTAAGATCAGCTCTACTTAAGAGCAATTCCACTTAAGAGCGGAAAACCATTGGTGTTTTAACTGCCTCCTTACAAATTTTAGATGTGGTATGCTCTACTTAACAATATATTTTTAAATTTTTAAATTTTTTTATTTTTTAGATATGATACCTCTAATTAAGAGTTGTTCGACTTAAGAGCATGCATTTGGAACGGATTAAATTCATACGTAGAGGCACCACTGTACCTTGAACACACACTAGATACAATTAAAACTGATGAAAAAGCCTTAAAGCTGAAGCCCTGTCTACACTGAGCATTTGCTTAACTTTACCTGAACCCACGATGCCAGTACTATATCCTCCTGTTATCCACACAATGCAGTGCTGAAGCTAGAGTCAGTGGAATCAAAGGATGGCAAAATCCCTTGGTTTTTTTTTGTTTTAATTTTGTTCTGGTGTTCCTTGATTTGCTCCAGTGCAGGATCTGCTCATGTGGACCCTAATAATACTGCACTTGGTAGGTGTGTGTCATTTAATGCCATTTCCTTGTGGGCATTTCATTTCTGTACATTATGGATACTGAAAGTAAGAAAGGAAGGGACAGAAGTAAGACAGGAGAAGGCAGTGGAGATGGGCAAAGAAGAGGGAAATAGATATTGGGGTGCAATCTACGTATATGTGGATGCCAATACAAAATGAAACACTACCTCAGGCAGGAATGAGTGAGAGCAATATACATTAAAATGTGTGTGTGGCAGGAGGGTTGTTAAGCGATTAAACGAAAAACAAACCAAGTCATCCAAAGGCGGTGGCAGGGTAAGGATAAACAAAGGGTAAACAGTCTTCAGAAAAGTACCACCTGGATTCTGATAGAGGGCAGTATTTAGTTTATTTTCACAGCAAATATATATATCTATATATCTATATATATTTGTGGGCTTTCCAAGTAACTGTGCCAACTGAGGGAGAGGAAAAACAAAACAGAAAAAAACTAAAGCAGGGTTTTTAATCATGCCAAATTAACTTTTGTGTTGAGATGAATCATTAATCAAATCATTAGCCACTATATCTCCAAGCTCCAAGCTTTTGTTTAACAATTGGGAGGTAGTTTTGTAAGGAGCCTGGCTTTTACACAGATCTCCTGACTTGGCTGCAAAATTTTCATTTCTATTCAGCAGCTACACTTAAAGAGCTTGACCTTGTTACAATTTAGTCAATGGGGGTTGGCCTTAAAAGGGCATAAAATGAATCCAGTGGCTTTATCCCGATGGCTAGTCTAATGCTGCAGTAAAATAAGCAGATTTGGGTGGTGGTAGCTGAACCCAGAGTTTATGCCATGGGCGCATTTGCCAGACGATATCTGTCCTTGCTGTTAACAGGGGTCCTCAAACTTTTTAAACGGGGGGGGGGGTCACTGTCCCTCAGACACTGTTGGGGACTGGACTATAGTTTTTAAAAAATATGAAGAAATTCCTATGCACACTGTACATATTTTAGCAGTGCACAAAAAACAGGAGAAAGAATGCACTTTAAAGACATGCAGTGCTGGAGCACACACACCCAGAACACACACCCCGCAGTGCAATGCAAACATGGAGAAATAAAACCAGCAAGACCACCCCAGCCTTTTCCCGCCAAAATTCAATGGGGAAAAATGCAAACAGACAAAGATAAGCAACAATTGCAATTGCTGGTGGGCTGGATTAAGGATCCTGGGGGGCCAGATCCGCCCGCAGGCCGTAGTTTGACGACCCTTGCTGTTAATCTAAGACCTCATATGTGCACACCCGCAGGGTGCGGTATAACTGGGAAGGGAGGACCTGACACAACTGGAGCCTTGCAAGAAGACTTCCAGTTAGATCTCCTGAAGTTGTATTTTATGTGCTTTCAAGTTGCTTCTAACTTATGGTTTTTCAAACTGGTTTACCCTTACCGCTTCCCAATGAGTTTCCATGAGTAAGTGAAGATTGGAACCCAGGTCTCCTGGTGTCCTGGTCCAACACTGTACATTTCTAGTAAGGGATGCACCTCAGCAGCCCCTGATTTCCAGAGATGTCAGGAGGACCAAAACCTTTGCAGTGTTGTAGGAGGCAAATCTTTATGCAACATGTACAAAATGGCGTATGTGTATGTGTAAAAGGCAGATAATGTACAGAACCTTGAGTGGCATTAGCTTAAGAGCATGAGAAAAATGAAAGTGCTTCTCAACATGTTCATATGGCTTATTCTGAAACCATGAAGCTAAGCCCCCAAATCTATGGTTGTCAATATCCCATTCCCTGAAAGTTTGGGCCCAAAGTCTGAGACCCAGAGAGTGGACTCAACAATCTGAATTTCAAGGCAAAATGTAAGAATTCAGAAACCTCCTCTAGCTATACACACTTAAATGCAAGTCACTAGTACTGAATATTATGTGCACAACTACATGTAAAATCACCTATTAATGCTCTCCCCCTTTTCTGATTGAACCCAGATCGGATCTACATATGCCTGGCCCAGCATTTACAAAAATTGCTGCTTGAAATATAGCTTCCAAAACTGTATCCTGCGAGTCTCCAATGGGGTAGGAATACAGTACCTATTTCAGTATCCATCTCTTTTATACAGCACTATTAGGAGTTGTAGACCTAATGAATTGTTTTTTCTTCTAAACTTCACTCAGATCCACATTTAAATTGCAGTACTGTTATGCTCCTGATTTTACTCTTTCTCTAAATTTTCTAATGAAGTTCTCATTTTAATAGAACTTTTAATAACTTTTAAAATGAATATTTTAAGAGAATATTCATTTGGACATGTATACTTTGGGAGATACATATACTGTATATGACATATTCATGTACATCTTTTTTAACATGGGACCATGACAAAATTAATGTATAAATGAAAAGTTCCAGAAATCAGAAATAAACTGGCCTGCATGAAACATGACACACCTCTGGTGGAACCAAGGCAGAATTAGATGGGCAAAACCTTGCAGACTGTAGTGTTCACACACACCCCAACACACACACAATATCTAGCATTGATTATGTGATAATATTTCACTCATTAGGCCACCACTCATGAAACCATCTTATACTGAGAATTACCATTAGCCCAATACAGCCTTACACCAGGGATTGAAGATAATAATATTATCATCCTCATCACCATTAGAACTGAAGAGCTGGAAGGGACCTTATTCAGCCCAGAGCCTGTTAAGGAGGCGCACAGCAGGGAATTGAACCCCCAACCTCTGCGTCCAGAGCCGAATACGAGGGTTGACTGAAAGATAATGCCTCCATGGCTGTAACTTTATTTGTTAACCAGTTTTCAAAATTCTTTTTGTACCTGATGGCTACATTTGTCCTCTATGCAATGCGCTATTTCACTTTTTGACATAGTCCCCACCCCTTTCCATGTGCTTGTGCGTGACTTATTCGGCTAACCCGTCGGAGGAGAAGTCTGGTGGTTGTTGTCGACACCAAGATTGAATGACAGATTTCGCCTCGTCATCAGAACGAAAGTGATGTCCCTTAAGGTGTTCTTTCCTCTTTGGGAAGAGGTGAAAGTCGCAAGGTGCAAGGTTGGAACTGTAGAGCAGGTGTGGTTGAACCTCCTTGAACTGCAGGCACTGCAAAATGGTCCAGTCTGTGAGGAAAGTCATGGTGGTGACCCTTTTCTGGGATTTCTAAGGTGTCACGCTCATTGACTTCTTGGAAGAGGACACCACGATAAACACTCAACACTACGTGAAAGCATTGGAGAAGATCCATGCACGGTTGCACTGTGTCCGGAAGGATTTGGACCATATTCTGCAGCATGACAACACCTGCCTGAACATGAGCCATGAAACACAAGAGGCGTTGCAGTGCCTGCAGTTCTAGGAGGTTCTACCGCACCCGCCTTAGAGCTCTGACCTTGCACCTTACGACTTTCACCTCTTCCCAAAGATGAAAAATGTAGCTATTCAGTCCAGTTGTTTAAGGTATTAACTTTAGTCAACTGAGAGGGAACCATGATTCTCAAGTATTTTGTTGAGGAACTGGTTGAGAGAATACCTGAGCTATCCATCAGATCTGGTCTCTCTGACTTTCCAGATGTTTTAGGATTACAACTTCCATTTACCCTGGATGGAGATGATGGGATCTGGATAACTACAGAATGCCCACTACTGTAAAGTCAGTCTTTCTTAGTTGTTTAGTTTTTTATAAATTCCAGGAACTGAATCTCTGCTGAATGGTTATCTTCCTCCTATCATAATTTAATAATAGCATAGAATATCTCAGTCACCAGTGTCGGGGGTAAACCCAACAGAGCTCCACAGACTTGCCACTGGCCCTTCATGTGTTCTGCCAATGAATTAGGTCTACAAATGGTAAATCTTGGCCAGAGTATGTGGATGTTACAGGGTTTTTTGTACATAATGTCTGTAGTCCAGTAAAGTGGAATTTAAAAGGGTAGATCCTATCACATACAGGAAAGCCAAGCAAGCAGGAAATCAGAAGAATAGCATTGGAAAGGCATTTAGCATGGAGAATCAGGGAAGCACCCTGACCGAAGCAAATGTATAATTTGGTAGAGAAAAACTGAAACAAATAAAAAAATATAGAGAGAAGCAATGCCGTCTCCTTGGTCATATTTGCCTAAGGCTGTCCTAAACCTAGATCTGTGCTAGTCAGCTCTTTACATAATGCAGCCATATGGCTCTAAATGGATGTCAAATACAGTGGTACCTTGTATAAAGGAATTAATTCGTTCCAAATGAAATTATGTTAAGCAAATTTTCCTTTATACGAATTTCCCAAAGGAATGCATTGAAAACAGGGTAATCCTATTTTTATCTTGTACAGATTCGCCCCATAGGCGATTATTTATTTTTTATGTTGTACAGATTTTATGTTATACAAACTATTTGTTATACAAGGGTCCACTGTAATCCAGTTCTTGTCTAAGGTAGGCTATGTGCTCTCTGCAAACCTACCAACCAACAGGGGCACTTCCCATGGCAGCCCCTTCAAGGTTTCACAAAATTAATCTTGCTTGGCCAGCTGTTGATCCTTCCCCAGCTGTAAATGTGAGATGCTCTAGAGTGGGCATGAGGTGGCCACAGGGGTAGAGAGCTCTTTACATCACTCTGAAAGGGATACTCCCTCTGGCCATTTTGGAAACATAATAGTCGGCCTCTCGAGGTTACTTGATCTAGCATTACATAATCAGAGCAATGGAAAAAATTGATGTGCCATAACGATCTGAAGGGACAAAGCCAGAATAAAAGCAAAATTGGGCCAATGTGGGGCAGGGAAGATAGACTATGTATGCAAGGGAGTAGTTTTGAAAAAAACAATATTGTAGGAGGAGAGACTTACAAAATTAATTTAGATCAATATGCTCTCTTGTTTTCTCTATAGGGGCATATAATGAGGATGTTAGAATGTAGCTGACTGATACCATGTTTGTTATTATTAATAGTGTTTGCATGATGCTTTACATAGTGTGGATTTTTCTTAAATGCACAGATACATGGAGGCAAATGGTTGTTCAATATCTAAGCCTAAGCAGGAGTCGATGGAAAAATCAATGGGCACCTGCCAATCGCACCTTTTTTTTAAAAGCAAGCTTTCTCCAATTTCTCATTGTAATAAAAATCCCAAGAGAATTCAAGCTTGCATAGAAAATATATGAAGTGATGAAAATTCATGTGTGGACCATGAATGAAAATGTCTTACAATAACTGTGGGCCAGACCCCTTTTTATTTTCCCCTGCTAAAAGAATTTGTAGAGAAAAATGTGACTTGCCAGACCCCCAGTTTTGAAATCTAGTGAGCCATGCAAACAGTGAAGAAGTAAGGGGTGGAAATCTATGATTCCACTCAACAGAGTAAGCAAGAAACAGATGGTTTACCACATTTTCAAGCAAGCAAAAGCAGTATATCTTAAGACTGTGGTCTGAGAACACATGGTTTTTGAAGCTGCACAGGTTTGGATCTGGTTAGTGTCTGAATAGGACACTTCCTTTCAACACACACTGACATTTTAAAAAGATGAGCGACCAAAATGCAAAACAGGAGAGAGTTTCTCCATCTTTAATAACCGTGCTTTTGGCAGTCCCTGCAGGTTTAATGGGGCTCCTATACCTAAAGACAGGATGTCAATGGGTGCAGCTTGCCCCACTCATATTAAAAAGGCAGGAACACCACTCTCTTTTATACCTCATCCTAATAAAGGTCATCCCACTGCAGAGGTGCTGGGCATGGAATTTGTAGCTGGCTGTGTTACCCTTTGAATACATGCCTGAAAGCACGCACGCACGCACGCACACACACACACACACACACACACACAGATTTTTTAAATTTAATTATTTCTACCCCACCTTTCTCCTAATGAAGGACCCAAGGTGGCTTGAATAATTAAAGCTAAAACCAGGAAGTATAGATATACTAGAAATGATCAAACAAATACCACCGTAAAATATGGTAAACAGGTGCAACATCAAAATGCATTCAAAGCAGTAAGGCACAATAACCCCCACCCAATCAGACAGTCTTTAAGAAAAAGATTCCAGAAGGACAGCAAAGATGGGGCCAACCTGGCCTCCTGTGGGAGGGAGTTCAAAGGCTGGGGGCTGCAGCAGAGAAGGCCCCCAACAAACACACTGATGGTCTTAACACCAAGGCAAGCTCATAAGGTAGTCCTTGAGACAGCTTGGACCCAAGCTGTTAAGGCTTTATAGATTAGAACCAGCACTTTGAATTGTGCCTGGGAATGGATTGGCAGCCGGTGGAGTCCCCAATGTGTCATGTTATGGGGTCCTTCCATGAACGATGTAGCAGCAGGCAAACCAACAGCAGGTAAAGGAGCATGCCTTTGAACTTTTATTGGTAGTTTGAGTGCTATATTATGTAAGGCCAATTGAACAACTTTGTTGTAGCAAGTTAATATGACTGTGGAGTTCAGAAAATATTTTTGAGTCCATCCATAGATTTTAACATCACAGCTCTCAGTTTAAACAAGTGGGGATGGAAGACAGTTCTGTCAAAATTTCAAACGGGCAGAATCTGACAGCTTCAAAGCAAACAGTATTGTCAGATTGATCTCTGACATGATGTCGGCATCTCTGGCAGGCATTAAGTTGTATTTTATTTTGAAACTAGTGTAATATCATATTCTAGCATTTATATTCCTTCTAGCCTGATGCTGAAATATGGTAAAAGGATCTTTGGCTATATGAAACACATCCTTCCAAGGAACACTTTTTTTAAAAAAATAAATAAATCTGGATGACAAGAAAACCATCTATTCTAAGAAATCAATTAGTCACAGGAAATTATGGCTGAAATCCAGTAATAAGTAAATTGAAGCTAAAGTAGGACTACCAAATCCAGGGAGATTTGATATGTCAACAGTACACCTACCTAGATAAGTCCCATTGATTCATTGGCCTTACTCTAGTTGTATTCTATTGGATTTAAGCCAGTGTATCCTAATCCTCTTTGATACTTTGCAAGCTGGAGTTCAGGTTGGCTTGGGATTTTCTCTTTGAATTTATTTTCACCCCAGGAACAAAGCACTTACTTCCTACAGTGGTATTCAGTGTGGATATTGCACACAGCAGGGATGAGCAACATTGATTTGGTATGATTTGCTTTGTAATCAAGAGGCATATCTACAGTTGTCATCTCCATTTATGAAAAAGTGACTTTTTCTGCTCTAGCCTCATTCCTGCTTTCAGGAAGCAAGAGGAGATAGGAGTGGGGAAAGATGGCCATTTTAAGGAAGCCCAGCTTAATACTTGAGGTAAGGATCACACCAAATGGCACACTGCACCTCTACCTGACCTTAAAAGGCCCCATTTAGGCTGCTCCAGCCCACTCCAGTTGAATCCATAGAAACAAACCCTAGAGTGTGTGTTAGAGAATTAAAGTGATTGTTCCTTCTGTACCTGCCTTGAAGTGTCTTTGAAATCCTTCACATCACACTCAGCCTCCCTCACTATCCTTCTCTCACCAGTGCAACAGTCAACCTGTCTCAAATATCCTGCTCTAGCTCAAATAATGTTCTCAACCTAACTCCATTCTTCAAACCCTCAACATCATTCCATGGATTGCAGACTGGTGAGCCAAAAAGCCAGCAGTAGGGGAGACACTGCAGCTGCCCATCACACATGGTGAGAAGGCAGAATGGTGGAGTACAGTGTCATATGCAGACAATTCGTTCACTGCTGCTTGGCCCTGCACATTATCAGGTGGCTTACCTGCCAGCAGTGACAGCAGCAGCCATAGTTCCACCTGCTCCATCTACAGACAGGAAACAGGGAGCCCTGGGCAAAGAAACAAGAAATAAAGAAACTTCATATCCTCCTCGATATTGGGTGAGCCAAGCTCATTGGGGCTTTTGTTGTCCTTTACCCATTCAGGAAGCAGAGGGCTAGGAACATTGTTTTCAAAGAACCTGGATACCATCAGGCCTGCGCTGAGAAACTTGTTTCTATCTTCATATAATTTCTTGGCTTTCAGCCTATTTCCAAAAGTAACCACAATGCGAAGAGAGTGGTAGTTGTAGAACAAAAAACACGAAAGAGAATTCTGGTGCTTAACTAATTTTAAGTTTCTTTTAATTACTGGAATGTGTACTTGTTGGAATGTATACTGTATTTTATCGGGACTTTGGCTGTAAAATAAAATTGATTGATTGAAATAAAGAAACAAAACTGTTAGAAACATGTTGTCCCATGAGGGTGATATCTTCTCCTAAGGCAGAAACATCAACTACTGAGTTGATGTTTTGCCAAAGCACAAAGTATAAGGGGAAAGGGGATGATATACAGTGCTGTATTTGGAATCTAAGACAGTTAGAACTGGGTTCTAACAAGAATTAAGAAAATACATGCAATAAATGCCATGGGATAATGAGCACTGACTAGATTCAGCCATGGTTGGACCACCACACCAGCATGGTCTACAAGAGCAGTGATGATGGTGGGTGATGGGGCAACAACTTCTCGGCAGCTTATGCGCTAGTCCATTGATGCCCTCCCCTGTCATATTCACTCCAGTGGAAGATGAACCATACTAAAAACTTGTAGAACTGGTTTGTCCGAGATTATCTGCGAACAGGAAAAGATAGGTGTGTGCTGAATGTGGCAAGGGCTCTTTCACCAGTCTCGTTTCTATGAAAACACGATTGCTTCAGAATTGTTAGAGGCTGGCTTGGTAGGGCAAATGGGGGCACGCATACACTTAGACAGACAACCTATTCCTGCCTGCTCGCCAATCTCAAGTGGAGGGTCAACCTCTCCTTGTTCCCTCCTGATGAACAGCCAGCCTCATATCTGATGTAGGTGGGGTGGGGTGGGGTGGGGAAGAAAATGAGACAAGGACTGTAAGTGATCTAATTGCCTTGCTTTGAAATTGTACAGGGGAAATGAGGAGACAGTAGGAGTGTTACTCATGTGGAAGATATAGGGGTGTATTTCTACTCCTCAGATGAACTGTAGTGAATAGAGATGGGCACAAATTTAAAAAATGGCATTTCATTTGTCATTTGTCATTTAGGGGGTCCATTTCGGTTTGTTTCCATTTTTTGCGAATTCTTGCAAAAATTCATTTTCGTTTTTGTTCGTTTCGTTACCGTTTTGTTACCATTATTTCAATTTTTTGTGATTTTTTTTTAGCTTTTAAAGCAGTTCAATGTATTGCCGTAACGAAAACGAAACGGATGACAAAATTTCTGGTGATTCTGTTTGTTTCGTTTCATTTTAGAGATAAAATTCATTTGTCGTTTCATTGCGTAACGAAATGAAAAAACAAAAACGGAAACGAAAAATTGTTCGTTTCGTGCTCCTCTCTAGTAGTGAATTAATGTTGTGGAAGTGAGGCATCACCTACCTGGTTGAATGCTTCTCTCTCTCTCTCTCTCTCTCTCTCTCTCTCTCTCTCCTGTGTGTGTGTGTGTGCGTGTGCGTACGTGCATGCTTGCGTGCATGTGCGTGTGTAACCTGGCCCTGTCTGCTCTGACTTTCAGCCTTGGGTCCACCCAACAGGGCCCAGAAATCACAGTGAACACCAGCCACCACTGTTCAGCCTCAGTGACCATAGCTGAGTGGACACGACATGACCAGTAACAGGAATCCTGGTCAGTCTCCATGGCTTATGACAATTAATTGCTGCCTTGTCTTGCAATACATGGACAAGGACAGAGCCACAAAGATGGCAACAAGAGCACCTGCTCTGCCCACTACAAGAAAACATTTCACTGATGTGATCTAGACTCTGGGACTGCCCGGAGTGCTCTCCTCTCATAAATCATGCACTTGCCATAAGGGCTTTTTTTAAAGTGAACAAATATTTTTAATACTCTGTTGCCAGTGTCCTCCCCTGTCCTTTCATGACCTATTGAATTCCAAATAAGAGCTGTCAAGCTCCAAGTTTACTCATTTTTAATAACCAGCTTTTTGGAATGCTTGTCTAAGACAAATAGCAGAAATGTGATATCATAGTGCAAATAAAAGCTGGGCAAAACCACAGGCTTGTTCAGAGTGAAGCGTCACATTCAGAGATGTGGTTCATAGATTAAATATCCAAAGAATGCCGTAACAAAGAGACACAGTGCAATTTTTTGTGTGATTCTTCCTCCAAAATGACCTTTGCATGTCTTGTACAAGAACGACCAAGTCTACCAATAAATTAAGCAATAGCAGTTCTTTGAACAGACCAGATTCCATTGAATATGAGACACAAGTAAAACCAAAGCAGATAGGACCTTGTGCTAACCTACAGTATGGCTTCAAATATAGCTCTCAGGTGAGAGCTAGGGGACTCAAAAGCGTCACATGAAAATTCCTCTGCAGAGGTCTCACTGGCCCAGTGTTTAAGGGGAAGCTCAGGTAGTTTCCCATGATAACACTATGGTATTTGCTCTTGAGTAGGCAATTAAGACCCATTAACTTTACAAAAGACTTGCTTCAGGCAAAGGAAAACTGCTAGAATTGCTTAACTAGCTTTTGAGACAAAAGCGGGAATCTTATCACATTTCTGACTCAAAAATGTGGCCCTGTCTTCTGGTTCAATGTTGTCAGCAGATACTGAACTGCAGTATTGACCCGCAGATGCTGTCCAGGGTTCCAGAGAAACCTGTTCCAACCTCATCTGGAGATGCCACAGATTGAACCTGCCAATTTATGGATACTAAGCAGGTTCTCTACAACAACACAATACAGTAGAACTCACTCGACTTTTTCCCAATGAAACCTGCACTACCTTTGTTCCATCACAGTGCTCCTGGCATGTGCATAAGTGCTCACTGTCATCTTATTAGCTACCCAGTGGCAGCAACAGTCCTGCCATATTTCTCACCACTGCAAAGATCTAGATTACAGGACAATATGTCCATCCTTCTTGGTCAATGTACTCCAAGTATAATACCATTAATTTATCCATTCACTTGTTGCATTTAGATCCTATCTTTCTCCCAATGAGCTTAAGGTATATATAGCTGCCCTTTTCCTCCTCCTTTTTAGAACAAACTCAGAGGTTCTACCTCATATTGAAAGATAATGACCAGCCTAAGGCCACTCACTTAGCTTCATAGCTCAGTGGAGACTAGAACTGGAAACAGGGTGAAGTCCTAATCCACCATAGTAATGAAATATAGGAAGAGTAATGAAAGATGGCTCAGGGGCCAATCCAGAAGGGTCATTTCCAATCATGATCTCTCTCTCTCTCTCTCTCTCTCTCTCTCTCTCTCTCTCTCTCTCTCTCTCTCTCTCTCTCTCTCTTGTCGCCTCCCTCTCTCATTCTTTCTCTCCGCCCATTATGCAATCCTGAATAAACATTTCATGGGAACCAATAATGGGCCTTTTTACATGACCCCTAAGATCCGCTGGCCACTTAAATTCGGACCAGAGATCTTAGGGGTTCCTCGCTCTTCCTCTGTCCCCACCCCCCTCCGCACTTCCTGGTTGCTGGCTGCCTGAGGGAGGGAGAAAAAAGAAAGAAAAGAATGCCGGTTTACCTCCGTTTTGTTCCCGGCAGCATTCAGATCTCTTAAAGGGGCGGGGTGCAAAAAAAGAACAAACAGAAGCCAGGAGAGCCCCGCACTCACTATCCTTACACCGGATCAAATATTCGGACCAGAGATCTTAGGGGTTTGTCGTCGTTCCTGCGTTCCCACCCCCTCCGCACTCCTGGCTGCTGGCTGCGTGAGGGGGAGGGAGAAAAAAAGGAAGAAAAGAATGCCGCTCACCTCCGTTCTGCCATCTCGCTTTGCTCCCGGCACTGCATTCAGATCTCTTAAAGGGGCGGGGGGCAAAAAAAGAACAAACAGAAGCAAGGAGAGCCCGGCAGTCACTACTGTTATATCCGCATCAGGAATTTTCACCCTCCGAGAGCAGATTGAAACAGTTGCCTCAAGCAAAAGATGCTAAGAGTGGCAGGTGCTTCTTTTCCTTCACATTTTAGCTATCCTGCTGTATTTATGAGCATGGAATAATGATGTTCCTTACCTTATTTGCAGTTGAGTTCAACTACCAGTTTAGGTGGCTTCTCCTTCTGGAACTGGGGTGTTTGAGTGCTATATTGTCCTTTCCCTCAGACTGCGATACCGGGCTCATAGGAAGGAGAAATTTACAACAGCTGTTCAAGCCTGTTGCCCAGTAGCAGAATAACAAAATAACTAAGGGCCTTTTTACACGACCCCTAAGATCCGCCGGCCACTTAAATTCGGACCAGAGATCTTAGGGGTTCCTCGCTCTTCCTCTGTCCCCACCCCCCTCCACACCTCCTGGTTGCTGGCTGCCTGAGGGAGGGAGAAAAAAGAAAGAAAAGAATGCCTTCTTACCTCCGTTTTGTTCCGGGCAGCATTCAGATCTCTTAAAGGGGCGGGGCGCAAAAAAAGAACAAACGGAAGCCAGGAGAGCCCCACACTCACTATCCTTACACCGGATCAAATATTTGTCACATCCAAAAAGCAGGTACAAGAAAACTGCTCTGGGTCACGCTAAAGTGGGCGGGGTCGCACTTAATTGTCTGCAAAGTCCGGAGCTGGTGGGTAAACATTTTTAAGGTCCGGACCTTGCAGCCATTTGCGGCGGAGCTTAGGGGTCGTGTATAAACGCCCAATATCATCCGAGGATCAGTCATTGGAGACAAAGCCCAATATCATCTGCACTTTTGCATTTCTGATCATTATATTTAGGTGTGAAAGCTGGACAGTGATAATGGCTGACTGTGGTGGTGGTGGGGATTAATTCTAAATATGGTGCTGGAGGAGAGCTTTATGGGTACTCTAGACTGTCAAAAAGACAAACAAGCGGGTCCTAGAGCAAATTAAGTCTAAATTATATCTGGAGTCAAAAGGGAAATGGCAGCACCATTTGGGAGGTGGAGCTTGTGATGGTCCTGACCTTTCCACTTGTTCCTCAGCAGCTACAAACTGACACATTTTACATGAGTCCTGGAACTGCTCAGGGCCTGGATCAGATCCTGAAAAATACTCATTGCGCAAGAAGAGATTCCAAATATTCTGGAGGTTCACACTGAGCCACAAGGCTCCTACTGTTGTCCTTGCATCTCAAGCAACAGATTTGTCTCCTTCAAAATGCGTTCAAGAGACATAGATGCAGAGTCTGTGAATACTGATTCTTTGTAACTTGGCCACACCTGGTGGAATTTGGAAGCTATAGTCCAAATATTAACTTTTCCAAACTCTGCCTAAAAAGTAGGAGCATCGGAAATGTAAGGAAGAGTACATTCTGAAAGGGGGATCCCCAGTGTGGTCTAGCGCAGTGTTGGCGAACCTATGGCACAGGTGCCAAAGGTGGCATTCGGAGCCCTTTCTGTGGGCACCCGACATCGCCCTTTCACAGCCACCTGTATACAGGTTAAATGGCTGTATTGGCACTTTGCAAAAAAAAAAAGTGGGTTTTGAATTGCAGTTTGGGCACTCGGTCTCTAAAAGGTTCGCCATCACTGGTCTAGTGGATAGAATGATGGATTAGGACTCTGAAGAACAGGGTTCAAGTCTTGACTTCCATGGGGGAAGTGGAACTGATAAAACCACTCCTTACATTTCTCAGGTACCTTGGAAGTCCTATTAGAGTTGCTTTAAGTTGGTTCCAAATTGATGGCACAGCAGGACACGTACAAACACTTTTAAAGAGAATTTTGTAAAGGCATAAATCAGTGTGAGAGGACAGAGAGTCTAGAATATATACTATAAAATGGATGGCGAAACATTTTTAAAAGAATACTGATAGGCCCTTAAATAAGTGATTGGGTGCTTTTTTCATTATTAAGATGGTGCGCTTGGCACACAGCACAGACTGACTTGATAATCACTTATGAAAGAAGACCTTCATACCTATGAAGGCCTTCTGTGCAGACATTTTCTCCCAGGGCAGAGGGGAGAAATAAACTCTTTGTGTATTTATTAGCATTATGAGCTGTCATGTTAGGAAGACTTATTCTGGCCTGCAGAATTACCTTAAGGCATTGTTTTATCACTTCACTGCCTCTGCCAGAACAGCAGCATGGGTAAAACTATTGAGCAGAGAGATAAATGAAAAAGCAGCACACAATATCTATCCTACCCATTTATAAGAGAACGTTATTAAACCATCCTTCCCAGACTACAACCTCCATCAGCTCCTGCTAGCATGGCTTATGGCCATGTTAAGTGACCTATGAATATGAGGTCAATAGAATTCAATGTGCATGAACGCTGGGGGAAAACTAGGATAAACTATGGCAGTTGTGCTATATCAGAGATGAGGAGGGAAGGAGAATGAAGCATGGGTAGAAAGCACTTACTAGAAGAGAGGGAAATAATGTGAATTCAACAACCTCTGCAACTCTGGGGCCACCCAGCAGTAAACCACTTATAACCTTGTGTGATTGCATTGACACTGTGTTTTCATTGTTAGTTTCCATCACTCAAAACTTTTACATGGAATTTTTACTCTCTCTTTAACTTCTCGCATTTTCTTGTAGCTTTAACGTAATGTAGTCTTTTAATGATGTAAGATGTCTCTCAATTCCCTGTTCTCAACACTTGAATATGTCTTAATTGTACTGGACTGTATATTGTCCCTCGTTACTGCAAGCCGCCTTGGGTCCTTTTCCAAGGAGAAAGGCGGGGTAAAAATACTCTAAAACAAAATAAATAAGAGTCCCTGTTTTAAGCACAGCTACTGCATATGCCCAAAAAGATAAACACCAGTCCTTTTAAACTTCCTGTCCTTGTGCTTTCATAAACATGACATACTGGCCTGGTTTCTCCAAATGCATAGTGATCCTCCAATAAGTAAGCAACAGGATTCATTAACACTTAAAGTAGATGAAGGGAAACTTTGTATTCCTAGATATTTGGGTGCTGAGTTTGCAGAAGCCTTGGCCCACATGGCCAGCAGCCAAGGACCGTGGAACCCGGAATCCGACAATGTCCTGGCACTCTTGATTGAAGGGTTCACGCAAGGCGTAAGCGGCATCAAGGCATAGCCTCACTTAGCCCTGACCCACTAGGTTGCTGCCACCTGTGAAGAGGAGGGGTTTCCCTAGTTTGAGGAGGAAAGCTGGAAGGTTTCAGCCAGGAGGGTTGCCTTAACATGAGGAGGAGGTCCCCTTCTTCAGGAGCATCATTTTCCATGTAAGAAAAGCAGCAGTGAAAGGGGGTTGGGCTAGCCCCCACCACCACACATGTTGAATCCTAATGGCTCAGTCAGGCCTGAACAGGGCTAGGTTTGCCCTGCTGCAGTCAAGGAGCAGGGTGTGCAAAATGTAACACTAAAATATTTATTTATTTATTTATGTTTGAGTATTTTCACCCCGCCTTTCTCCTTGGAAAGGGGTATTTTATTGCTCTGGCCTTAGTGCTACAGTCAACTCTCTTATGTATTTAATCACAGACTCAAAATTCATTGGTTAGTGTCTTTAGCTGATAAAGCATAGTAAAATGATGACTCCAGAGTGCTGTGCTATAAAGGTCCATATGGCTCTGTTTATTTGATTTGATCCTGTTTCCACCTTTATGGGTCACCGTCACACTTTTGCATGTCTCCAAATATTTATGTATTTATTTATTTTTATATTTATATACCGCAATCTGATTTTTCTCGGATATGCAAAGGATAAAGTCTGCAAAGCAGTTATTTGAGGAGCATAAATCCACTTGACCTCAGTGGGACTTCCAATAGACATATAATTGACCCATTTAGCAGTCCCAAGAGGTGTGCACCTCTGAGCAAATACAGTTCTTCCAAGTTGGCTCAGTGTATATTGCCACCTGAGGCAGTGCAGCAGTTGGCACTAGTCACCTCAGTGTGGAGTAACCAAACCCACCAATTTTTTTTTTACCACATGACACAAAATCTGACAAGCACCACGATAAATTAAGCCACGACAAATTTTCTGCACTTTTATAACATCCCAGTCCTGCAGTCTGAGGTAGTCATTTCACTTCTGCCTAATGCCAGCCGGAGAACTCATGTAGATTGCTCATTGCAGCGAGAATGAGGAAATGAGCAATCTACATGAGTTCTCCGGCTGCCCAGAGCCTGTTGACTGATGATGGGGAAACTGCCTGTGTGTGTGTGTGTTGTGTCGTTACAGTCGTGACCGACTCTTCATGACTCCATGTCCATGGACATTTCTTGGCAGGAGTACTGGAGTGGCTTGCCAGTTCCTACTCCAGGCGCCTACAGCACCTGGTATTCCCTGGTGGTCTTCCATCCAAGTACTAACCAGGGCCGACCCTGCTTAGCTTCCGAAATCAGGCAAGATCAGATGTGCTTAGGGCATCTAGGCAGCTCTAAACTGCCTGTCGTACTGGATTATTACTGGATTATTATTTTTTTAACTGCTGAAAAACAAGAAAGGTCAAGAAAGTTCAAAAATACTAAAGATCCTACTCAACCTTTCTTTGGCAACAGTTATAACACTGTTCTTTTTCTGCAATTCATCACTGGTCAACGACAGATGTAGGACATTCTAAGCCCTGCCCACCCAACCTATTCTGAGTAGTAGTAGTAGTAGTAGTAGTAGTAGTAGTAGTAGTAGTAGTAGTAGTTGCTGCTGCTGCTGCTGCTGCTGTTGTTGCTGTTGCTGTTAATAATAATAATAATAATAATAATAATAATAATAATAATAATAATAATAATAATAATAATAATAATAATAAAATTAAAAATTTACAGTATAGTATAAAACAAAATAACACTAAGTCAATCAAAATCAATAAGGGCAGAGAGAGACCAGCAGGCAATACCTAATGATTGCATTTACAAGAAATACTGTACAAATAAATCTTGCTCATTAACTCTTTCAAAAGAGTGTAAAAGACGTTTTATTCACATTTTAATAAAATTGTGTGACATTAGGAGTGTATCTCATAAATACTCTACACAGTAGAGTAGTCCCTTATATATTAGCCAAAAAGGGCACTGATTTGCATACAAGTATCCATGCAACTTTGCTATCTGCTGTTATTACCAATCCTATTCGTATTTGCTGAAAGGGAGGCACTAGCAACTGCTGAAGATGTTCCCATCAATGACAAATTTAATAGGGGTTTCCCCAGTACCGTATGTGAGGTGTATAACGAGTTGTTTGTCATTGCTACCAACTACTCAGTTTTCATGGCCAAGTGGCATTTTGAACTCAGATCTTCTGAGCCCTGACCTGACATACTACCCACTATACAGGATCTCAATTACAAAAATACAGACAATGAAACAAAAGAACACTTCACTTGCCATTTAGGACTCATAAGGGGATAGCATGTAATCTAAACATTTATGTCACTGTTTAGCTGCCCAGGGAACTATCTACAACCAAATGTGGACATTTAACATTGCACAAGTAGGACTGAGAAATGAAGACAATGCTGAAATTCTGGACCTTCATATATGGCCATGAATCCTGGAACTTTTACATTTTTTCTATGCCTCACACAGAGATCTCTGGTGCCAATTGATAAGCTAGCTTCTGTGTATGAGTTTGTACTGGTCAACATAAGAACATAAGAACAGCCTTGCTAGAACAGGCGACAGCCCATCCTGTCCAGCATTCTGTCTCACAGAGCGGCTCAACCCAGAGGTTGTCCTTAGGCATCCATAATGATAGCCATTTATGCCCTTGTTCTCCATGAACTTGTCTAATCTCTTCTTAAAGCTGTCAAGGCTCACAGCTGTCACCACTTCTTCTGGGAGGGAGTTCCAGAGACCAGTGATCCTCTGGGTGAAAAGGTACTTTCTCTTATTTGTTTGAGATCAAACACCCAAAAGTCTCATGGAGTGCCCCCTAGTTTTAGTGTTGTACAATAGGGAAAACAGTTATTTCCTTATCTACTTTGTCCACACCATGTATGATTTTATAAACTTCAATCAGGTCACCTCTTAGGCTCCGTCGTTCAAGAGTGAAGAGGCCCAGCCTTTGCAGCCTCAGATGGTAAGGAAGGTGTTCCAGTCCCTGAATCATTCTCGTTGCCTTCCTCTGCAACCTAATAAAGGCATCCCCCTGCCATTCCCTTAGGATTATTTTAAAGAACATCCCTTCCTTTTAAAAACATGCCTTAAAATGTTCTTGAAGAATAGGTTTTGAAAGGAATTAGGAAATGTTGGCCATTATATCCAAACAGTTATACTGGGGCAACTTAACAGTATGTTTATTGTGCCATCATGTAACTACTGATTACATTTCTCATTACACACCACTGCTATAAACAAATGATAGAGCGTGAAAAAGAAGTGAGGCCTTGTTATGTTATTATGGGAATGAAGTGAGTGGTGGTTGGGGGGTGTTGCTTGTATGTATCCCACCCAGAGTAGTATAAGTTCACTATGATGGTTACTTCATGTCCACTCTCGTACCGGGAGGAAGTTCGTTGTGTGTTAATGTCGGTCACGTGGTCTTCTTGCAGTTCTGTCCCTGTTCCCGTGTACGCACGGGCGTAATTGATGATACCGGCATGACTGTTTCCACTCATCCTCATTCCGTGATGAGATGTGAAATTCCATGCCTTTGTTCTTGGGTTTTTTTTCGGCCCGACTTTCGATGTTTTTCGATGTTTCGATTCTCCAAAGCCTTGCCTTCAATGCGTTACGGAGCTAAGTTTGAGGCATTTGTCTTTTAATCTCTCTGCACTGCGTTGCTGACTCCATAGGGAATGTACTCGCTAATGGCACTTTGCACTCCTGCCACTAGATGGAGAATGGCATGTTGCGTGATGAGCCTTACGTCACAGGCACTCGTATCGGATTTAATCCCGCTTAAATCGCAGTTCAGGGGGCGTGGTCGGGATGAACTCCCCTCGTCCCGCAATGGACGTACGGTTAGATTACTTCGTACCGGTCCCCAGTGGGACTGCAAACAGTGATGAGATGGACGTGAAGTATCAGCCTGTTAATAAATAAAATAAAATAAAATAAAATAAAATAAAATAAATACACAACCAACCATACAGCAATTGCAAAAATTAGGAAAAATGGCTCTAGGAGAAGTATCATGGGCAGATTTGCATTCATGGGGCTACCTTAAAATTTCACAAGATAATATGTTCAATATACCCAGCAGTGGTTTCCATCACTACGACTACTACCATTGTTGTGATCACCAGCACAAGGGCAAATATAAATATTAAACAGAAAGTACTGCATCCGGAAGCCAGAGTGTTACTTTAGGGTGGTCTTTGTCCCATGACCTTGTCTTCCAATTACTCCTGTGTCTTCATGCTGTTGAGAGCTGTTAAAGGCATAGCAATGTCTTTGCAACTATATCCAGGGTACCCTGCATATGCCCATATCTCTGCTGTAAAATGAATGAGCAGAGTCTGCCCTGATGCTTTCCCAAGGATGCTTGCTAACTACTGCAATCACTGGCAGTCTCACTTGCTTTTTGTCTTCTGTCATTTGTTTATATTGTATTATGACAACTACACAGGAAAGCCTGCCTGGGGCACAGTGTTTTGTAACCAGTTGAACATTCTGTCCCTGGGGCACGACTTGCATAGTTATTGTTTGTTTATTTATTACATTTATATCCTGCCTGATCCCGCATCAAGGCTCCTCCATATATGGTAGAGAAACTCACTACTGCTCATTGGCCTCATACAGCAGGAGCAGGCAAGCTGATGCTCTTGATGTTTCAGGTCCCATAAGCTAGCCATGTGGTCTGAATCTAGGGGGAAGTGTCATCCAAGCAAACCTATAGGACACTGCACTGTCTACCCAGCTATGCCATCATGTCAATTCTAACTTATGGTGGCCCTTTTCAGGGTTTTCTAGGTAGAGACTAGTCAGAAGTGTTTTGCCATTCTTTTCTTCTAGGGGCATCATGGGACTATGCAGCTTGCCCAAGATCACACCGGCTGGCTTTTCTTCAACAAGGTACAGTGGGGAATCGAACCTCCAACTTCTAGAAACAGAGCTGGACAGGAAGATAACATGCAGAATGGGTACAGCATATAGAGCTGACTTTGACTGCCTACAATCCTCATGGAGTTTCCTCTTCGCTAATCAACATAGCCAGTGGTGAAGGATGACCGGAATTTCAGTCTAACAGTACTGCCCAACCCAATGGTAGAAGGACATATTCTGCTAATCATAATGCGTACGATTTGATCATTTCAAAACGCAGCAGACAGTTTGCCGCTGCTTCATAAATCTAAGCTATAACCAATACAAATTGCCATGTGGAAGGCCTCCATCATTCATGACATTATATGTACTGGTATATACTGTATTATGTGGAGGGCCATAGGGGAAAGCTTCTCCACCATGTTAAGCAGATGCTTCTGAAAATAGGCTACAACCCTCAAAGTGGGTTAGCACCAGAGAGTTCATAGGGAGGGCAGCAGGCCAAATGATAGATCCAGGTTAGGACAAAGGCTAGCCAGGAAAATATTTACAGAAGCTAAGGAGATAAGCCCAGCTCCAAGAAATTTTACATCCCTCGTGATTAGATAAGGTTGCCATTGAAAATAAGGAAACATATAATCCTTCAAGAAGAAGGAGAAAACAATCTCTAGTATTGTAGTCCAGACTGTAGTTTGATGTCAATGCAAATATCTGACGCTCTACTGAATCCTGATTCCCAGTGTATGTTTGGGCTCATTGATACCTTCTGGCAAGGTAGGACAAAGCAGCATTTCCTCTAATCGCGTTAGAGCTGACTTGTGCTTGGTTGTTTTCCTTTGCTGCCTTCTTGTTCTCATAGTGACACACATAGCCTTCGAGCAGGAAAGATAGCTGCAGTCTGTTGGAAGGAATTCAACAACAAACATTCAGCTTAAAGGTATTCATTGAACCTGGCCCTTCTAAGGGCCAGTGCGCAATGCAACAATATAGCACTGCAGTGTAGAAATATAGCACAGAACATCTATTTACTTTGACCTCGGGATAATTCATTGGTTCCTAAAGTGTGTGCTGCTGTCACAACAGGAACCAAAAGGATGCTACTACATAGGCATATTAACCAAATGTGTGGGATTCAGACTTAAATAAACCCATTACCCATTCCACCTAAAGGGACTTATGTTAGTCATTACTAACCAACCATAACCTGGAACATTGCTTCTTAAAGGGAACTCATTGCACTTGACAGCAGCCAGGCTGTTATCATTGCTCTAAACTGGCAAGCATTATTAGCACCTTGTAGTCTCATTACCTACAGAACACAGGGAACTACCCCATGATTCCTTCTTGTGGCTTAGTCTGATACCCTATTTTGGAAATATTTCTGCAAGTAGCAAGAATACTTCTCTTGCCACTTAGAATGGCTGTAGCAGTAGCCATTCTAAGCAATTCAATATGGCTCTGTGAATGACTTAAAATGCCCTTTAAAGTGTTTTCTAACTATCTAGTGTTACCTGTTGCACCCCAGGATAATCTTATAACAACTAGTTATGTTACTAGTTATCCAAAGTAACTAGTTACACTAAGAACTACAGGCAAGTTGCATTGACTTCAGTGGCTTTACTGGGAGCATATTGGGTTTTTTAACCCTAACAGAGCTATGTCTTTCCAAATGGAGAAAAATCATGGGCAGCACTAGTTCATCCTCTCATTGCCAAATATAGCTCACCATAAGGCAGTATCTCCCTTCAGTACATTGATTGAGGAGTGACTGTTGTTGTACATATTTAAGACAACACTGGCTTGGCTCCAGAGTCCAGGGTATGTCAACTCCATTCAGTTCTCATTGTAATCCGTGAGACTTCAGTGGATGGCCAGATCACTTCAGTTCTGGAGAGAGAACTGGGGATCAGGAGGAAGCTGTCTTGTCATTGAACTCAGGCAGCAAAATCTTTGGGGCTGGTTTTTATTCAAAGGATGATTGTTCTGCTGGGAAACCCAGACCTTTCCAATGCTCGTGTGTTTATGTTCTGGATCTTACATTTCCAATGCCCTTACTTTTTATGCAGAGGTCTAGAAAGTTGCTTTTGGGGACTACAATTCCCAGAATTCCTCAGAGCCCATGCCAGATGAGGAGTCTGTGAGCTGTTATCCAAAAAGTAACTCTTCCGAGCCCTAAAGAGGTACATAAGTATTATATGCACCCGGCAATTTTGAGACAATTAAGAATCTCTTTGGATATAAATACAGTATATCATGATGGCCCATTGCATCATAGGACTTTGCTAACTTCTTTTTTAACAGGCATGTGTGAGGGTAAAGTTCTGACTGAGGCTTCCAGTCTCATTCTTGCAGAAGCACAAGGTTCATCTGCTACCAGGCCCATGCACCCTGGAGGTATACGACTCAGCAGCTAGCTGTCTCCTCTGGGTACAGCATTTTCTATTTTCTTTGGATGCACTTCATGGAAAATATTAGCCCATGGAGAAACAAATGTTATGAGGATGCAATCCAGAGCTGCCGAGGCATTCAAGGAACTCTTGATGGAGACGCATACTCCACCCACTGGGAGAAGCATGCAAGTCATTGGCTAAGCGTCCAAAGAGGGAACACATGGAACACTCAGAACTGGGAAGAGCTCCACTGGGCGCCTTAGGATGTCCAGTCATATTTGCCTGAAGGTGGATGCATATAGACAAGGTCCCGACTTTTGCCTAAAGCCCAGGATTCAATACAAAAGGATTCCTCCACAGAGTTAGTTCCTAATTCTGTTCATGCAAATGAGCTTTACCAAGCAACCAGGATTATACCTATGGACTGCCAAAGGCAGATGCTGACTTGGCAATAAGTTACAACTTTTTAACAACTTTTGAATGGCAGAGCATTGACCCCACTCCCTCTCAAGAAGGCACAGTGGGGAATTGAACTCCCAGCCTCTGGTTCCAAAGCCAGAGATCTAAAGAAGTGAGTGATCCAAGCAATTCCTGATCATATCCCTTCTTTGCTCAGTTCTGAGGGCCGTTTGGATCCCAAGTGTACACATTCCTTTCTGGGTTGGCAAAAGCCTCCAGCCAACAAGGCTATGGAAAGAGTCTGTAATTAGTACATGAAAAAGTAACTATCTCAAATTCTGGCCATTTGCCTTTGAGGGACGGCCACATGAAGAAGAACCTCAGAAGGGATCTCCCTTATGAAGAAAGGCTAAAACATTTGGGGCTGTTTAGGCAGGGGAAAAAGGCGGCGAAGGTAGATATGGTTGAGACATACAAAATTATGCAGGGCATGAGCAAAGTGGATAGAGGGATGCTCTACTAGGGGACATCCACTCAAACTGAGGATTGGGAGAGTGAAAACAGACAAAAGAAAATATTTTTACTAGCATGTTGTTAGTCTGTACAACTCCCCGCCACAGGATGTGGTGATGGCATCTGGCCTGGATGCTTTCAAAAGGGGATTGGACAGATTCTTGGAGGAAAAGTCCACCACAGGTTGCAAACCATGATGGAGATGTGTAATCTGGCTGGACCCCCTTTCCTACGTCTGTGAGTCCCCCAGTGGGTGCAGTTTTGGGTATTAACCCTCCAAGCAACATTGGTTTAATGGAACCCCCAGCTGATTTCCGTGGGAGCCTCAAGGAGTCTCAGCCTGGAAAAGCAGGAAGGAAGGAAGGAAGGAAGGAAGGAAGGAAGGAAGGAAGGAAATAAAGAAGTTACCACATCTTTGGCACAATCATTGTGGGTGGGTACACAGAGGTCCCTTCCTGCCAATAAAGGACTGTTGTTTCCCTTGTCTGGAACTGTTTGAGAGTGAAGTGAATGCCCTGCCACCCTAAAAGTTTATGCATTTACTGTTGAGCCATGTTGGCTTGGTAAGAAATTATGCTGCTCCAATAAGAGCTTGTTCTTGCATGTACTTGTCATGTCATGATGGGTGTGTTTTGTGCGGGGCCACCCACGCCTCATCACAGACTTTTAATTTTTACTTTGTATTGCATGCCTTAGAATAAGAGTTGGACATTATTTTATTTATTTATTTTACTTTTTTAAAAATTGAAAAAGTATGACTGGTGCCAAAATGATTTGTTACAGTTGTTTTTAGGTAAAGGCATTTGAGATAATGGACCACTTGATTACTGAAAAGGTATAATTGCAGTAAAGTATTAGGATAAGACTTATGATCTCTCTCTCTCTCTCTCTCTCTCTCTCTCTCTGTGTGTGTGTATTTATTTATCTACATTGATTTTTGCCAAGTGATAACTGAATTTCATGAACAAATTAAAAACACACTGAGCACACAAACATTGAAATCAAGAAAGAATGCCACTTAACAATATTTCCAATAACCTGGGTGGGGTACAATTTGAAGCGTTACTGTACTATCAAACATGTTGACTCTTAAGCCTTGACTTCATTCAGTGGATTTATTCAGTTTAAGGCTAACAATTTGGTTTAGCTCAATTTTTCTTTAATGAATAGAACAAGAAAGGCAGAAAGTCCCCCAACACTGAGAAGAAGGAGAAAAATGCTAATCCAATTTGGTTAATGGGAACATGTGATTGCAATATTGCTCTCCATGCTGTTCACCTATCAACCCGAGATCTATTCCAGAAACCAGTCTGAAACTAGTCACAGCATCTTCTTCAGGACTCCTGGAATGTTAATTCAATTATCACAGAACTCTTTCTTTGGCATAATCCCTCTGAATACAATCCCCTGCAGTTAGTTTATTATTACTTGGAGATCCTAACAGCTAAATGACTTGAAACAAATTTTAAATTATGTTGCCAACATGTCCCAAGAGAGGAGAAAACACTTTTCTTTAAGACAAAGTACGTGCTCTATTTATTTAGTCAATTGTCTGGATGGAAACTGAAGCCCCAAGGAAAAGATCAGGCTTTATATTAGAATTCATGGTGTGTGGAGAGGGGGGGGAGGGGCACCGTTTCAACCACGAAAGCAACCATTTATGCATTAAAACAAAAAATGATTTCCCCAGACCATATTTCCTGTATTTCCTAAATTGATCCCTAAAATGGAAGGCTCACCATTCACTTAAATCCGCACCTGATTTTGATAAGGCTGTTTTCCTCTTCTGTGCAAGAAATGGTCATGTGACACTGAACTTTGAGTTGACCAGAGCTGAGCAGGGCTGTTTTGGACTCAGCATTTTGGAGGTCACTCACTCATTGGGTGGCTATGAAGGTAGGAGTTGACATGACAGCACATAACAAAGATTTAGCTTAGAAGCTGATTCATCTGATCTTTTAAAAAACAATGCTTTTGCAATAATGTTAAAATCTTACTTTCAAACCTTTGCATTTAAAAGATGCAACGATTGATTGTCTTCCTGTTTATTGCATCTCCCACAGTCCTTTGTCATTGGCAAGCTAGGCTTGGAATTCTGGGAGTTGTGGGCCAAAACATCTGGAGTGCCAAAGGTTCACCACCACTGGTCTATGCTAAAGGGAAATCAGCATAGGTTCAGACAGGTAAAGGACAGTACCTAAACTCCCTCTCTCACTGTGCCCATTCCTGTCTGTGCAAAGAAGTGCATCTGGACTGAAACTGAGCCGCCTCCATCACCTTCCGATGTACTCCCTGTTGTACAAATGAACAATGTATTTCATACCTCATGAAAACTCAGTGGTTTAGGTATCTGGCTACAGAGCCAGAAGTTGAGAGTTCAATTCCCCACTGTGTCTCCTTGACAGGTACAGGCTCTATGATCAATAGGGTCCCTTGCAGTTCTAAGACAATAATAATTATTTAAATTAGATTTGGGAAGCACATAGCCAAGGGCTATGATTCCTTCCTTCCTTCCTTCCTTCCTTCCTTCCTTCCTTCCTTCCTTCCTTCCTTCCTTCCTTCCTTCCTTTTGCATTAGTCTCCAAAGCAGAATGGCAACTGCTGGATAGTTGGTTTAGGTCAATGGTTGCGGAGAAGGAGGTTGAGAGTTCAAATGCACACTGAGCCATCTTGACAATGACTGCATTTGATGATCCATAAGGTCACTTCCAGCTCTACAGTTCTAATATTATTATGTAATTATGCAACCCTAAGAGCAGATCCTTACTCTATATGGGACGGTTTCCTATCCAAATAGGAAAAACAGAATACTCTTTGCTGACATTTCTATCTCTTAGCCTTCAGCTCTAAATATTTATCTATACATTTAATTCTAAATGAAACATCTGACTTCTTTTTGGCAGGCGGTAACTAAGGACCAGAAGGAACAACTGGTAAGTAGCAAAGGACTTAATCTTTGCTGATGATAAATATAGAGCTGATGACTGAGCTGAGACTAATGTAGCAGATTGTAATGCTACTGCAGGAAAACATACACAGTACAGGAAAAGCTTTTCCTACTTCTATTCCCCATGTCATCTTTCATTTTGTGGATCAAATAAAGGCAGTGGCTGCTAATTGAACTATTTAACATAGTTTCACCATCTGCCTGAAAATCAATGTAGAAGACAGTACAGCAGGGGTATCACTTTAAAGATGACATGAACTTTCCCAAAAGTGAAATAAATTGGAATGCCCAGTTTAATGTCCCAGATCTCCACGGTGTGTACAAAGATTGGCCCAGACTTTCTACCATCACCCCCAAATTGGACCTAACTCTGTGTTAATGAAATGGTACCCTCATGTACATAATCAGAAAGGAAATCACAAAAAGAAAGCCTTGAAAGGTGGTGAGCACTCCAATGCTGGCGGCATTCAGGAGAAAACGGCACAATAATCTGTCAAATCTGCTTTGCTTTGGATTCCTGCATCGAGCCAGAGGCTGGCCTTACAGGACCTTTCCAACCCACTTCTTCTATGATTCCATGATTCTAAGGCAATAGGGCATCTGTGCACAGGTACACTGAAAATCATCTTTGTAATTTAAACCAAATTTACAATACACCTCACTGGAGAAGGGGAAGACAGTGATCAGGAGGTTTGCCAGATCAGCAGCAACTTGTTCTCTGAATTTCAGAGCCAAAACTTCAGACTGTTGGCGTGTCCTGTTGATGTCACAAGCAAGAGTTGCGGGTGTGTGTGTGTGTAACTGCACAGGAGCCAGATTATAGGTAGAAATGGAAACAACAGGAATTTGGATAAAACCTACATAACCAGGTAACATAGCAACCCATAGCCAAGCAAGTAAAAAAACAAACCTTTAGTTGTCGCCAGCATCATGCTTCGTGTTTGCTATAGCCAAAGCCATCTGGGTTGCAAGCACCAAGCATGATGTTCACCTGCTGCTGGGTTTTGCTGAGGTCTCCCACAGTTGCCAGGACATATGTCTCAAGAAGGCTCGTGAGTTGCAGTACAGGTGCTCCACAGTCTCTCCACACTGAGAAGAGTGAAAGTGGAGCCTATAAAGCAGGCATGTCCAAACTTAGGCCCTCCAGATGTTTTGGACCGCAACTCCCACAGTCCTTTGTCATTGGCAATCTAAGCTTAGAATTTTGGGAGTTGCGGTCCAAAACATCAGGATGGCCAAAGTTTGGACATGCCTGCTATAAAGGATGCACTGCCAAGCTCTGCACCATTTACCACAATAAAGGGAGGGAATGGAGCTTTTCGTGAGGTCAAATAATGAAGAAGACCCACTCCGCCACTCATCCAATTAATTTCATTATGTTTGATTTTTATCTTGTCTTACACCATTGACATGTGTGCCTCTTTTTGCCATTACACTTTTTTATGTGCTCTGGGGATGCACCAGGTTGGAGATTCCTGGGATAAAGCAATGGTGTGAGAAGGGTCTAAAAAGGTTCTGGAAACCATTAAAAGACCCCGGGTAAAGTGAAATAAGAGAAATATCATGTGAGTGTCAAACGAATTTCTTGTAAGGTCAAGGCATAAATGGGGAACCTGAAGGAGTGCTAACGCTCCTTCCAGAAGAGCCTTAAATGACAAGGACAGCATTTTTTTAAATTCTGAAGATGCAATTTAAAACACTGCCCACTGAGGGGAACCAAACAGCACTGTAATATCTTATAATAAAGCATAAATATACCAGGCATGGTCCCAGAGTAACACTATAGTGGTTCCAAACCTTCCTGGATGGCCGACCTCAGAAGGTGGTGTTGGGGGAATTGTGTTTGACACCCTAGCCATTGGCTTGTGGTGTCCACCAGGGTTCAGTTTGTTCCCCATCATTCACAAGGATATGCTGGGAGAGGTTGCCTGGGGTTTGTGGTTTGGTGCCATCAGTATGTTGCTGACATGCCACCCTCTCTCTACTTCCCATCCAGTTCCAAAGAAGCTAGCTGTTCAAGGCAGAGAGTAGTACCCCTTGACAGCGATTGACTGGATGAGTAAAAAAAAAAATTGAAAATTTAATCCAGACAAGAAAGAGGTGCTCCTGGGCAATAAAAAGGCAGATCAGGGGACAGGGACTCAGCCAGTATTAGGTGGGGTTACACTCTCCTTGAAAAGTCAGGTTAGCAGTTTGGATGTGCGGGACCTGGCAGCAGCCGGGAGCTTATTTGTATAGTTAAAGCTGGTGCACCAGCTGTATCCATTCCTTGAGGTCTCTGATATGGCCACAATGACACATTCCTTCGTTATATCCCTTTTCAATTCCCGCAACACACACTCTGTGAAGTTGCCTTCAAAGAGTGTTCAGAAGCTTTCGTTTAGATTCCAAATGCATCTAGACTGCTAGCGGGTGCTGGTTACAGGAAACATATACAGTGGACCCTCGTAGAACAAACGGTTTGTATAACATAAAATCTGTACAACATAAAACATTCTGGAGATAGGGGAAATTTGCTTAACAGAATTGCCTATGGGCTGAATCCGTACAACATAAAAATGGTCGTGATTAGGGATTACTCTGTTTTCAATGCATTCCTATGGGAAATTTGTATAAAGGAAAATTTGCTTAACAGAATTACATTTGGAACAAATTAATTCCTTTATACAAGGTACCACTGTACCTGCTTTACTACAACAGCGTTACTGTCTGCTGGTCTGTTTCTAGGCACAGTTCAAGGTGCTGGTTATGACTTAGAAAGCTGTATGAACCTTGGGTTCCAAGTTATCTGGAGGCATGTATCACTCCATAGAATCCTTCTCGGCTCTGAAGATCCTTTGGGGAGACCCTTGTCCTAGTCCTCCTGCATTTCCGTGGGTCGTACAGTGAAGACCCAAAGGAGGACCTTCTCCGTGGCTGCTCCCAGTGCCATGAACTGCTCCATGAAATTAGGTGGTCTTGCCTGTTTCTCCATTGTCAGATAAAGACCTTCCTCTTCAGGCAGGCTTTTAAGACATACTGTCTGGTGTGTGTGTGTGTGTGTGTGTGTGTGTGTGTGTGTGTGTGTAGGTTCCCTCAGGAATGCTGTATTTTTTGAACTCATAATTTTTAAAAATGCAGTTAAAATGTTTTTAATTGTAGTTTTAATACTGATCCACATTTAATTGATTGTTGGTACAGGTTTATATTATGGAGTTTCAAAATCAGTGATTACTGTATTGTTGCAACTACAGAGTTGCCTTGGGATCCTATGGGAAGGAAGGCAACTTATAAACAACAAGCAAACACACTGGACTCTGGCAGCTCCAAATAGCAAGTTATGAGACAAGTTCCTTTCCAAAATAACACCCCAAGCTCTGTTTCCTCCTGCCCATCTATTTTGTTGTGGAAAATCTGAATCATCAGCACCCCACTGACTGGTGCCGTTCCCCCCCCCCCGCCACCCTGTAAAGTTCAGTGGAGCTGCCAGGAGCTAAAATGGGGACTGACCATTATTACGTAGTGGGGAAAAAGCAACCCTTTAAAGATCTGAGGCACTGGAGAAATAAGTGTTCTCTATGACTGCTAATGCCCGTCATAAGATGATGGCCTCATCAGAGCATGATTCCCTGCTTCCTGTAAGGTTATTGTGTACCAGGGATATAAGGGCTGGTTGACCAGATAGAAATACCATCTCATTTCAACAGGCAAAGAGACACCTCTGTGTTTAGGACACACTGAAAGTGTGTGCACTGCTGGCTCAAATGCCCATGGAGGTGGGCACTAATATTGGACAAAGTGAGGCAATCGTTTCAGGTGGTAGGGTCCAAAAGCGGTGGTAACGCAGCAGTACAACCTGCCCTATAACCCATAATCTGACGTGGTGCTCTTGGCTGCAGTGCAGGACGCTGTGTTGCACCACTGCTGAAGTAACATTCAGTTGCTTCTTTGGCTGGCATCAGTACTCGGAACAGAGAGGGGAAAGACACCCCCTCGTCCTTTGCCTAAGGCAGCAAGCCATCCCAGGGCAATCCTGCTCCTCTGTTTTTATGCAGCCAAGAATAATCCAAAGGTTGGAGACATTATTGTGACGACATATCCCAGAATCCCTGGCAAGCATGAACTTTGACCATGCTGACTGGGTTTTTCTGGGAAGCCTAGCCTGAAAAAAAAAACCCAACCCCAAAATCCAAACTACTGTGCAGTGCACTGACAGAATTGCACGTACCTGCATGCCATTTTGTCAAGAGGTTGACAGCAAAGGGGGTATCTGCCAGATACTGCGTCCAATAAGTGCTTGATAAGAAATGCTGCCCAAACATTGTCAGACATCTCGTGCCCACTCAAGAATGATCAGCCATTTTTAAAGACAACCGCGTGACAAATGAAACTGGACCTCCAGGAATTCTGGAATCCATCCCAGCTTTATTTGGCACACCACCAGGCACACACTTTGCTAGTGCAGCAGCAGCAACGGCCTATGAGACATGAAGCTCCCTCTCCCTAGTGACAGGGCATCAGGTTTGGCCTCTTGCACAGTCAGTGTGAACCGGGAGCAAATGTGTCCCAGGAATGCAGCCCCTCAATGCACAAACCAGATGTAATCTGCATCTTCTTTCCTGCCAAAAGCATATATCTCTCCACTCATGGTACTACACCACATTGCATTGGCTCTCCCAGAAGTGTTCCCATCCCTCTCCGGTTCAAGTGATCCTTTCGCCTTTTTAGCTTCTTCTCTTCGAAGAATTGTTCAGTTCTTCCAGACCCAATGTCTTCTGTAGCTGTGATTCATTTGCATCTGCCAAGTGTGGAACCTATAGGAACCTATAGAAAGAGTCCCAGTTCTTTTATCAGTCCTCGAGAGTAAGTTTCTGCAGAAAATCAAGTAAAATGATCCAAGTTCTCACTAAGATTTTGTTCTCTAGCCGTTGTAAATCAATCCAGTGCTTTGTCAGTATCTTCTATTAGGTCAGTTCAAAGGAGGCTGAAATAGACATATGGAAGAGAGAGATTAGGGCTGCAGTTGATAGACTGCCCACCTGCAATCTCCATGCATTCAAGGTGACCTAGTTAGGGATGTGATGGTGACTTTAGACATGTAGACTCCCTTGATGGCAGTCCCCATTGTCATGCATGTTGCTAAAGCCATTCCAAAACTACCTGATCTGGCACTTTCCCCCTCAGTCAGGAGCAGGTGCTTTGTAAAGCTAATGGGTCTTAACTACCCACCTAAGAAACAAAGCACTGCAACATAAAAACAGGAATATAATGCCACTTGATAAATTAATCCCCTGCATCTCCCTGGACTGCAGTTAAGCCTCAAGAGGACAGGAAGCCTAAAATGGGTAGCAGATGATGTTATTGTCAAAAGATTCTGGTGCTTCAGTCTGGCTTCAATACACCACAGGTCTTAGAAATATGAGCCTGTCCATGTACTTTTCTACTTCCAACGAATACCTGCTCAGAGGTTTTCCCTGAATGCTTCTAAGACTCTTGTACATCAGGTCCCTTCTCTGGCATTCATTTCTTTCTAATGAAAGCATTGGGCACAGGTGGCCATAGCAACCTGTGTAAGGAGTGCATTTAGCAGTCCTTTGCCTCCTGTCAACTCTGTAGGGCCATCTTGCTGGTTTCCTGGCTGATAAGGTATCAGGAGGCCTTCTGCAGTCCCTTATGAGTACAGTACCGGTACATATGTGTCCGACGCTGTGCTCCACTAATTTTTTTTCCAAGTGCAAATGAGGGCAAACAGGAAATTGAAACCTACTTCACAGGTAACTGATGGAGACTCTTTGGGTTTCTTAGTAGCTGAACAACCAGTCCTCTGGCCCCCCCCCCCCCCCCCGCACATGCATGCAAGTTATTTCCAACTCTAGGGGCGGTGCTCATCTCCATTTTCAAAGAGCCAGTCTGCGGCCATGTGGCCGGCATGGCTGCATGGAGCACTGTTTACCTTCCCACTTTTTATGGAGGTACCTATTTATTTACTTGCATTTACATGCTTTCAAACTGCTAGGTTGGCAGAAGCTGTGGTTAGCAGTGGGAGCCCGCTCCACTGCATGGCACCCGGGATTTGAACCGCCAAGCTGCCGACTTTGCAGCCTACCGTTTCAGTGCTCCAGTCCGCTGAGCCACCACGCCCCCTGAACAACCAGTAGTACCTCCAAAAATATTATAGCCCCCATGCAAAACTTGGGCTAGATGGATAACTTAGTGAATTTAGGTATTTGGCTGTGAGGCTGGGAGTTTAATTCCCCGCTATGTCTCCTGGGAAAAGAGTCAGCCTGTGTAGCCTTGGGCAATTATATGGCTCCTGAGAACCTCCAGAAGAAGGGAATGGTGATAAATTTCTGTATCTTCTTCTTCGTAGAATGTTGGCGATCAGTAGCCTGAACTGGTTTCTTTCTAAGCTATTCTGAACAGCTGCTCTGCTTAGAATAGCTTTACATAGAAACCAATTGAGGCAACTGTTCTATGTACACATCTGGAAATATATAGGTCCAGAATGTTCCTTGCCTCATTCTAAAAATGTTCTGGGAATGGCTTTACCACTGGATTTGGCCAGTGCAGATGGGGGAATCTTGTTTGCCAGCCCAAATGTGAAGAAGAAGAAGAAGAAGAAGAAGAAGAAGAAGAAGAAGAAGAAGAAGAAGAAGAAGAAGAAGAAGAAGAAGAAGAAGAAGAAGATTCTCAAATTTATCTGAGGCAAAAAGAATGTTAAAACAAAAAAAGGGTTAGAACATTTAAACACAGGAGAAAGTGAAAGAAGCTGCTATTTCCTTTCACTTGAACAGATGTCTTTCTAGAGAAATGGAAGACAGAAGTTGAAGGACGAAATGCTGTCGGTGCTTTAAGGTCTATACATTCTGTCATGTGCAGCTGACCCTGTGAATGTGTGGAAGTTGGAAGCAGGGGCAGTGATCAAGAATGCTTCCTCCTTCCATGCCTTCATTTGTCATTTCTACAGAGAAGAATGAGCAGGCTTAATGATTCCTCACCTCCAATTCCTCCAAGTTTTAAATATAGACTGTACTTCTGAATTAAACATACATGTCGTTTTTCATTTCTTTTTTTATAATTCAGCATTTCAGATATAATATCTCAATCTCTTGCAGTGTCATTTTTAAAACATGATCAAGATTCTAAATCTAGACACATTATAAATGGCTAGCACAGATTGGGAAACGGAATAATCAGAAACTCGTAAATGCTGTCTTTTTGGACTCAGTTGCCTCAAAGTGTCTGATGTAGAATTAGATGCTTTCTTATATATCAAAGATTGGGACACATGACTCACCTGTTATTGGAATGCATCTCCCATCCTCCCATCCTCCTCCGTATTGCCTACGACAGTCCAAAAACATCCAGATGGCCTACATATATCATACAAGCTTCTGCAATGTTGTATACTGAGGGTGAGACAATGCATAACAGAGACTATGCCTTTGGAAGATGAAATCATGTTCACATTCCAAAGTGTAAAGAACCAAGAATACTTGAAGTTAGAATCCGAGTGTCTGCCTGCCTTATACCTTTCAGAGATGGCAGCCGAAGCAGCATATCAATCATGGCCTGGCCAGGCCTCTGTGACCCTGCATAATCACATCCAGCTAGTTGGAAACCAAGTGCATGAGATCTGTCAGCTGTCATGAAAGGCACAGATCAAGCCAGATCAAGCCCACACTGAGGAGCTTGTGAAAGGGAGGGAGGCAGAACCTTGACCGCCCCCACCTGTCAACAGGTCAGCACGGAGGGAACAAAAGAGGCCTACCTTCATGAAGACCGACTGGATTGCAAGCCTTGAGGACATCAAACTCTGGAGTGAGATACCAGCTGAGACACAACGGGCTCCTTCGCTCCTTGAGTTCAGGAAACTGTTGAATGCAGAACTATTCAAAGCTGCCTGTAACCACTGAGCCTCCCAGATGCTATTAATATCAATGCTTTTTTATTTTTCTTCCTCTCTTTTTGTTTGTTTTTCAAAGATTTATAAGTTTTAAATTGTAAACTGCCCAGAGCAGTTCATGCACTAATGGAGCAATACATACAGGCATGTCCAAACTTTGGCTCTCCTGATGTTTTGGACCACAACTCCCAGAAGTCTAAGCTTATAATGCCAATGACAAAGGACTGTGGGTGTTGCAGCCAAAACATCTGGAGGGCCGAAGTTTGGACATGCCTGAATACATACCTACATACCTACATACTTGTCTCAGCAATCTTACTTGCAGAAAACCAAAATAAGTTCATTTGGAAACTCCAGGAGGTGATCTTTAGACAGCCTTCAGACCTTCTTCAAGTGTTGTGCTAAATGTAATGCTCAGTTTAAGCCTCACCTAGTGTCAATTGTTATTTTGGCCAGCAATAGGTCAGATAGTATGAATACAAATTATGTACTAATTTATTTCAAATAAATTAATATATAATTGGGACCAGGGATTATAATTATAGTAATACTATTGATTTCAGCCAATATCTTTTAAATGTGACCTCGAAGGAGGAAACATGTGCACCCCCCAAAAAACCTGATGTAAGCATGTCATATTTACTGAGAAGCTGTGATTGGCAAGATCTCCCTGCCATGGAGTGACAAAATGACAGATCTGACATCATTGCTGCATGACAGGCAAAACAAGAGAGGGCTAAATGAAAATAGACAGCAAGAATATGTGTGTAAGTGTGTCAGGAGACTGATGCCTGAAAGTCCTATACAGTGGTATCCTGGGTTACAAAATTAATTTGTTTCCCGGGATGCTTCATAAACCGTAAATTTTCATAATCTGGATCCAAATGGGGCACAATGCATCCTGGGAATAAAAGTCTTCCAAAAAAAATCATAACCTGGGGTTTTTCATAGAACAAATTCGTAACCTAGTTGTTGCAGAAATTTCTTTGGATGGGCTTCCAGGTGGACTTCCTTTCATAAATAAAAATTACATAACCTAAGGGATCCATAGCCCTGGGTACCACTGAACAACTATATTATACCTGAAGGAAAAATCAGAAGCTGGTGCTAATCACAGCTGGCACTGATATGAGAAAAAGGATACATTTCAGAATGAAACCAGATGACCCTTTCCAAGCAAATTAAGGTAAAAGATGTTTCATTGTTTCATTTCATTGCAATAATCACAGGCTTGCTGAGTTCTGCAAGCTGCAGTCATCTCCATTGCTTCTATGTTCTTCATGCACAAAAATACTGTACTTCAAAGTTGTTGAAAGCATTCAAAAGTCCTACAGCGATGGAAAAACTGTAGGCCCAAATGCATAAAAACATGTGAAAGCTAAACTTAAGGTGCAGGAAAGAACTACATTCAAATTTCAACCCAAAATACTTTACATACCAAACTGTTTTAACTCCCTTCTAAAAATGCAGGAGCTTGTAACCCAAAAAGGCTCAGTGAAAAAGAGAGTACATCTCTTAAAATATCAAAGTACTTAAAAGTGAGAGCACATGAATGTAAAAGACATTTTTTAGCTTTTATGCGTAGTATAAAGATACTCACTGAAAATTACAAAATAATGTTCTCCCATAGCTAAGCCAGCCATGTGCCAGCCGGGAGAAAAACCCATGGGTTTTATGTTGCCAGCATCTGGAAATAAAGCCTGCTGCTGCACTGCTACATGCTTGCTGCTCTTTGATATCTCTATTATTACTGCTGTTGATACCTGGTGTGTACAGGGAATCAAAAGTAGGTGAAGACATCTGCTTGGGAATACCCTGAAGCAACTGGTGAGCCGCTGTGTGAGACAGAATGCTGGACTGGATGGGCCGTGGCCGGTTCCAGCAGGGCTGTTCTTATGTTCTTGTGTGTGTGTGTGTGTGTGTGTGTGTGTGTGGTCATCTTCTTGCGTACCCCTTTGTCTCCCTGCATACCTACTGTATTCCTCTCATTTGTTTACATTTTCTTTCAACAGTAAACGGCTACATTTTGCTGCTACAATAAAATTGCTAATCCCTATCAACAGTTCAGATTTATAAATGGACCTCTCTATCTTTCATGAGGGTGCCGAGTTACAGCTCTTGTAACTTACAAGGCTCGTATGTTGCCCGTCTAGCAGAGAATCACATTTATTTTGACTATATGATATGGGTCAGCACTTGGAAGAATAGGAAGCTACTTGGATGTCATTTTACCAGCACTAGGCAAAATGTGATGGGTATCAAGTGCTGCTAGACCAAGCATGTCCAAACTTCGGCCCTCCTGATGTTTTGGACCACAACTCCCAGAATTCTAAGCTTAGATTGCCAATGGCAAAGGACTGTGGGAGTTGCGGTCCAAAACATCTGGAGGGCCGAAGTTTGGACATGCCTGTGCTAGACTAAGAAAATCTCCCAAGAAATGGGATTTTTAAAGTGCCGAGTCTCCATTCGGCTACTATTTAGAATTCCTCACGTACTCTACAAGGGGCAACCAGCTTTAAAACAAATATTGTTTTGCTCCATTGGCCCTTTTAAGAGCCCACAATATATCACAGAAAAGTAGGTGTGAGTGTAATATAACCTTTTTTTCATGGAAGTGTAACAAATTGATATTAAAAGCACTTGATATCCGAAGTTAGACCTGAAGTCTACCAGTGGTGGAGGAAAAAAAATAGTTCACTGCAATCTTAATTCCCAGATCAAGATATTTTTATCCTGGAACATTCTAGGCCCTGTGACAAATGAATAAATTCTCCATGACTCTCTTGGCACATGGACAGAATCAACAGTCCTATTCTTGGGAAAAGTCTCTCCGTTCTAAATTTCTGCAACCAAAGAAAAGAACTTGGCGGCACAGTGGCTCCCGGGCCTTGCCCCAACCCCCTCACAGAAAGAATGAATGAATTCCACAGAGGCCGGTTGCCAAATTGCAACTAACTTTTATTCCAAGGGTCCAACGTTTTACCTTTTAAATTTGGCACCTTTAAAATCTGGAAGGCCTGTAGCTGCTCTATTCAGTCACATCTCTGTGGGCCTCGAAAATTTCCTACCACGTCAGCCTTGTATAACCTGTTCTCCAACTTTCAGTGAGCGACAATTGCCCACCTCAGGACAAATGCGGGCCCACTTGTCCCCCAGTTACAAGGGGCTCACCCCCTTGGATGGCTAGTGACGGACAGCTCCTTACCATTTGAATTGGAATTGGCTTGCGATCATGGATGTGAGTTCCGGCAGGAAAAGCATTCAGGAAAAGAAAAAAAGCCATCAACGTTTAGAGCAGGGCTTCTTTTCTTTCTCTGGCATTTCATATCAGCATGCATGCAGAGATGGCATTATGTATGAGTATACATCAAAGGTCAGAACAGTTACTTTTTTTGGACTACAATATTCTCAAACTTTCCCAAACGTAAGGCCGGCTGGGGTATTGTGAAAACTGCAGTTTTAAAAAGTTACAACACAGTGTTGCTGTACCCCACATTCAAATTACAAAAATAAAATAAAATAAAATGAAGACGAAGGTCTCCTTTTTTCAGAAGCCTCTATCTCTCCATTGCTGAAAACGATGGAGAACTAGTTCAGTCTTTGGTCTCATTCAGGAGGACCGTGCATTCATTATTGGCACAGTTAAGTTATTTGGAGTCATCAGTGGAAACAGCAGCTAGCCAATCATGAAATTAATTTGTCTGTCACCTACCTGAAAAGACTTAATGAATTTTTTTAAATGCGTGTTTTGGTTTAGTGCTCAAAAAGGCAGTCTATTAGTTGGCCCCTTTGTTTAGAAGGTTAGTCAAAGGATATGTATAATCCAAAAGGCGGCCACTATGAAACAGAAATATTTCCCATTTTCTCATTGCTGTGAGCTCACTCTGCAATTCCCCATTTGCTATCGTGAAACATAGCTTGTTCAATTTTGATCACTAACAACCATAAAAATCTTATTGATTTGTCTAGGTTGTGACTCCTCTCTCTCTTTTTTTTACATAGCTAGATATGGATGAAGCTGCCTAAATGCCCTAAGAACATCAGATCTCGCCTGATTTCAGAAGCTAAGCAGGGTCGGCCCTGGTTAGTACTTGGATGGGAGACCACCAGGGAATAGCAGCTGCTGTAGGCACCTGGAGTAGGAACTGGCAAGCCACTCGAGTATTCCTGCCAAGAAAACTCCATGGACATGGAGTCACAAAGAGTCGGCCACGACTGTAATGACACAACACACACACACAGATATGGATGAGGGGGCATGTGATGGGTCAGTGGGCTAAAGCACTGACACTGTCAGCTGCAAAGTCAGCAGCTTGGCGGTTCGAATCCCGGGTTCCACACAGCAGAGTGAGCTCCCACTGTTAATCCCAGCTCCTGCCAACCTAGCAGTTTGAAAGCATGTAAATGCAAGTAGATAAACAGATACTTCTGTAAAAAGTGGGAAGGTAAACAGTGTTCCGTGTGCAAAAATACATTTGGCCATGCCGGTCACGTGGCCACGGACTTGCACCACGACTAGAATGCAAGTGCAGGGGGAAAGTTTACCTTTTTAGATATGGATGATGTAAAAAAAAAAAAGAAATTATTCCCTGTTCTTCCAGACTGCAGGCCTAAATGTAGAGGATTTGATCCCAAAGGGACATCTGTGAGTTTCCGGGTTTTAGAAATTCCTGGCTGACAGTGTTGGGAACATCAATTCCTGGGACCAAATTAAGCCCATGGACCCTGACACCATGCTCTTTTTATCTACAGGACGGATTATGACTGCCCAGACTGCGTTCACAAACTCTCCCTCTTCTGGCCAGGCACCTAAGCTTGTAACTACAGTGGACCCTCGTATAACAAACATTTGTATAACATAAAATCTGTACAACATAAAAAAATCTGAAGATAGGGGAAATTTGCTTAACAGAATCGCCTATGAGGTGAATCCATACAACATAAAAATGGTCACAATTAGGGATTACTCCATTTTCAATGCATTCCTATGGGAAATTTGTATAAAGGAAAATTTGCTTAACAGAATTTCATTTGGAGTGAATTAATTCCTATATAAAACCAAATTGTTGGGAAATAAAAACTACCATCAATACAAATGTGTACCTGAGAGAGGAGCTCTTTATGGTAAGAACAAGGGACCTGTGGTGCTCTAGAGGTGGCTGAGCTCCAACTCCATTAGCAATGACCGTTGGCGTTGCTGACTGAATTTGTGAGAGGTAAAGAAAGACAAACCATTACTGGAGACCTACATACCAACCACCACTACCACCCCCTGCCTAGAGTTCAGACATTGCTTGAAGCTATTGAACTATTAGCGAGGAGTACAGATGGGGACAAATGAAAAAAAAAGGTGATTCATTCTGATTTGTACTTTATCAGAGGTGACGAATTGACAAATTTCCAGTGACAAATCAATGAATTTGTTTCTCTTCCCTTTTAAAATGCTATAAAAAGGCCCCCAGTACCCAGAGGCCCTACATTTGCAGGTATTCTTCCCCTGCCTCTCCTCTACAAGCCCTGCACATTTGGTTAAGATTGGGGTTCAGAAGTTTGAGCTATGTACCCCCAAAGAGCCCCCCCCGAAAGTGCTCCCAGTCACCTAGAGACACCAAATGTGCAAAAAGGCTTCTCCCAACCCTTCTCTAAAATCCCTCCAAGTTTGGTGAAAATTGGGTTTCAGACATCTGAGTTATACCTCCACAAAGTGGAGGCCCCTAGGAAAATGTCCTTTAGAAACTGGGTTGGGGAAACCCAATTTTCACCAAATTTGGAGGGATTGTAGAAGAGATTCAGTGGAAACTTCTCTGCAAGATTGGAGCCTCTAGGTGCCTGGAGAAAAACATGCCGGGGGGGGGGCACTTGGGGTAAATAACTCAGACCTCAAAAATCCAACCTCCCCCAAACCTGGAGGGATTGTAGAGGAGAGTCAGGGTAGGTTTCCCAGCCATTTTGTAGCCAAGATAAATTAATGAATTAAAAATAATAAAAAATCCATCAGTTCACATATGATGAATATGAATCAACAAATTTTTGATGAATTGGCCAAATTCATCAGGAAACATTACTTGTTTTCAATTCTTCCCCATCTCTAGAGAGGAGACAAGAAGATACCTGAAAAAATACGCAAAAGAGCTCCATCTGTATTTCTGTATTTCTCAAGCATCCATCAATTTACTGCCAGATATTTCAGTTCCTTACAGCTGTCTTACTTCCTCCTGTCAGCTGAATGTCATTTCTTTACCTTCCCTGACAGGGAGTTGCATGAAATTGACAAAAACAGCAACAGGCCACAGTAAAAACAATAGGAAGCAAAACAAAACACCCTCTGACATTTTGCTTGTCCATTCTTAGTTTTTGAGAAGGCAAATACCAAACGTTTGAGATGCTCCATTAGGAAAACATTACTTTTGGCTATCTTTAACTTCAACACTTTATATTTACTTTGAAAGCTGGCATTTCTACCATTTCTACCATGGTTTAGAATCGGGAAAGGAGTACGACAAGGCTGTATACTGTCACCTTGCCTATTTAACTTATATGCAGAGTACATCATGAGAAAGGCCGGTCTGGATGAATCTCAAGCCGGAATTAAGATTGCCGGAAGAAATATCAACAACCTCAGATACGCAGATGATACTACTCTAATAGCAGAGAGTGAGGAAGAATTAAAGAACCTCTTAATGAGGGTGAAAGAGGAGAGTGAAAAAAATGGGCTGAAGCTCAACATCAAAAAAACTAAGATCATGGCCACTGGTCCCATCACCTCCTGGCAAATAGAAGGGGAAGAAATGGAGGCAATGACAGAGTTTATTTTCTTGGGTTCCTTGATCACTGCAGATGGCGACTGCAGCAACGAAATAAAAAGACGCCTGCTTCTTGGGAGGAAAGCAATGGCAAACCTAGGTAGCATCCTAAAGAGCAGAGACATCACTTTGCCAACTAAGGTCAGGATGGTTAAAGCTATGGTTTTTCCAGTAGTGATGTATGGAAGTGAGAGTTGGACTATAAAGAAGGCTGATCGCCGCAGAATTGATGCTTTTGAGCTGTGGTGCTGGAGGAGAGTCTTGAGAGTCCCCTGGACTGCAAAGAGATCAAACCTATCCATTCTGAAAGAAATCAACCCCGAATGCTCACTGGAAGGACAGATTTTGAAGCTGAGGCTCCAGTACTTTGGCCACCTCATGAGAAGAGAGGACTCCCTGGAAAAGGCCCTGATGCTGGGAAAAATCGAAGGCAAAAGGAAAAGAGGACGACAGAGAATGAGATGGTTGGACGGTGTCATCGATGCAACCAAAATGAATTTGACAAAACTCCGGGAGGCAGTGGAGGATAGGAAGGCCTGGCGAGCTCTGGTCCATGGGGTCACGAAGAGTCGGACACGACTGAACGACTGAACAACAACAATTTCTACCATGAATGGATGGGCATCAAGAGATGCCAAGGTAAAATGCACAGACAAGCCTAAGATGAGAGGAGATCATACCTGATTTCTGCAGCACTAAGGAAGCTTCAGTGGCTTCCGAGTGGAATTATTTGTGAAAGGTAAAGATGCATTTTGTATGTCACACTGTTAAATCTTCCTTTTCTTGGCGGGAGTGATGCTAAGTCATTCTGTTGAGACACGAAGAGGTGTCTCTTATGAGTTGGATCAGAAGGTGATTAAGAGGGTGTGCAGAGCTATTGATTGTACGGGGGGAATTCCACAGAAACCACAAACATGGAAAACCCAGTAGAATTTAAGCTGGTAAGGTTTTTCAATAGCTTCCAGATTTAATTCACAGATGACTTCTTTCTTTCTGAAAAGCAGAACTGAACATTTCAGTCAACACTCGGAAGGGAGGAAATAAACTTTTGTGGACTAAAATGTCTCCTATCCCTCGGCCAGTGTTGGGATTCATTAATCCTGTTGCTTAGCACAGGATTAATGAATTCATCAATCCTGTTGCTTAGCACAGTAAGTCAGAACTAGAGGAGGCCAGTTAAGTCATTTGGATTTACAGATGAGTTGATTCAATGGGGCTACTCTAGTAGTGACTTACCACACCAATCAACAGGATTTTAGGCAAGGCACTTTAAACTTAAAAAAAAACTTTCCCAAGTCCTGCCTGAACATCTGGAGACCATAGTCTGCAAACATTTGTCACTATATTGACCTTAGGCAAACTGGCAAAATAAGCGGTGGACTCATCCAGAAGGAATATTTGCTTCTTCCCCCTCTGTTCCAGGTGGTGGCTCTCTGTAGCAAACAGATCTTACAATGGCTCTTGTTCAGATTCCTTCCAACCCTCCTGTTCTCCTTAAGAAACCAGTATCTTGGGTTTTGTTTGCTTTTTTTAAACAAAGAAAGATTAAAATATGTCAGAAAGCTTGAAGAAATCCCTTTGAAGCCATTTTCTATTAGGGACTCATTGGATATATTTTAGTAGATGAGTGCTAATGTAATTATTGTAAGCCACCTTGGGTCCTTTTCCAAGGAGAAAGGTGGGGTAAAAATATTTGAAATCAATAAATTACATGAAGAATGCTTAAAGCTTCTGATCTGAACTTTTGTTTGTTTGTTTGTTGTTTGTTTCTACAACTTATATGCCACCCACTACCCAAAGGCCATCTGCCTAGATGCCCTGAGCACATCCGATCTCGCCTGATCTCGGAAGATAAGCAGGGTTGGGCCTGGCTAGTACTTGGATGGGAGACCGCCTGGGAATACCAGGTGCTATAGGTGCCTGGAGTAGAAACTGGCAAGCCACTCAAGTATTCCTGCCAAGAAAAATCCATGGACATGGGGTCACGAAGAGTCGGTCATGACTGTAAAGACACAACAACAACAACAACAACAACAACAACAACAACAACAACAACAACAACCCAAAGGCTTCGGGGCTGCTTACTGTTAAAATAAGCAATTAAAACAATTAAAATGTTGAAATATCAATGAACAATTAAGAACGATAAAAACATTTAAAAACAACACACTAAAATTGCCATTCACACCACATGATCATCCAGTCCTGGCAGGAGGAGCATGGGCTTCCCTTCTCCGCCTCCTCCAGCAGCAGGCCACTCAAAGCCAGCACTGTAGGAACCCCTGCCCCACCTCCTCTCCCGAGTGGGCAGCTGCAGGAAGAGGCGGAGAAGAGAAGTCTGCTGACAATTTAAGATGACCGGGTTGGAAGCAATTCGTACCCACCTCTACTTCGCATCCTAGTAAGGGGTCTGGGAGGCTTAGTCTACAAAAGGAACATGACCAAACTCTCTGGTGCAGCTAACTGTCATGCCAATGGTTCCGCTGTATCTGCTATCTCTGTTTGCGTCTGTGGGGGGGCTGTGGGGCCACCCGTGTGTTCTTTGCCTTGAGCAGCAAAAGACGATAGGTCAAGTCATTGCTCATTTAGCATGATGCTGCAAAATCAAAGCCACCGTGCCTGCCCAATGGTCTGAATAGTGTTTATAGTCTGAGACTGGTTTCTGAGACCGCTCACCCACTCTCCCTTTACAGAAAGAGTTCAACCTCAGGTTAATAGGCTGCCAAGAAGACAGGCTGCTTAAAACTGAGCAAATGAAAATGAATTAGACAAAGCCAAGCTCCCCAACTGATCCATAAGGACACATAACAAGTTTATTAGGGGGCTTACAAACAAACAAGAATGCCCTTGTCTTATGAAGGTTTTGTTCCACTAAGGAGTTTGACTCATGTGAGCGCCTTGAAGGCACACAACTCAACACATGCGGCTTCAGCTGCTCAAGGAATCATTTGCAGCCTTTATACCTATAAATCATAAGCTCCTTAGTCAGAAAGATCAAGCTTCTAGAGGTCATCTCCCTGCCACACAGCAGAACAATGGGCACTGTAATACACAGTCATTAAGACAGGCATATATGGGCAATAATAGAAACGGTTCAAACAGACAGCCCTCAGCTCCATATAAATTATTCATCCTTACGGCTGCACAGATGTTCAAGGGTTTCCGTTTCTGAATAGAACAAGATTGAGTCTGTTCTTAGCATCTGGAGTCCAGTGAAAAGTGGCCTTCAAAAATGACCCCCGATTTGAGAGAGAGGAATTTCAAACAATGCAAAAGAGTGCCATCATGATACATGTATTGATTTAACACAGACGAGCTATGAGAAATTCTCCTTCCTTCTTTCTCCATAATGTGCTTTTTTGTCTGAAATGTCATCTCAACTGCGTTTTTCAATTTTACCTATTTCAATACCACATGGAAATTATTCTCAGAATGAAAGACAAACAAATCTTGTATGTTTAAAATATTTTAGATTCATCATAATGAAAGCCAAACTGTACAGTCCTGGAAAATCAGAGCCATGTGGAGTGATGGTAGTTTTTTCAGGATGTTCATCTGGAAACTAACATGGGTTTCTAACCATTTTTCTGTCTCTCTTCCCTATACTCAGGGAGTTGTTCCAGATACTGCATTTATTCTGTATGAAAAACTAGGTTATATGCTGATCTTATCTACATTTTCTCCCTCATCAAAACCATACTCCTCTTATCTCACTCTATAATTTTTTCCTCGGCTCCTATGTTATTTTTTCCACATCCCATACTAACATTTATTTGTTTTGTATTTCAAGTGAAGGGGATATTTACCACTAGAGCACTTCCCATATGCGATGACATCCTGGTCTGATGTTCTCAAATTAGCGCTATGCCATCACTCTGTACAGAAAGAAATCATGAAGCACTGCAAGACAGAAATGGGGAATAGTGAAGTGAAAGTGCCCCAATGTGGAATGGTTGTGGGTAGTAGTAGAAGAGGGGAGTGGGAGAACAGGGGGAGAAAGAAGGGGGAATTCGAAACCAGGAGTTGTAGTGTATTTGGACAAATAAATGAAAAGAAGCATCAACAAAAGAACATAAGAACATAAGAAGAGCCATGCTGGATCAGGCCAACGGCCCATCTAGTCCAGCTTCCTGTATCTCGCTGTGGCCCCACCAGATGCATCTGGGAGCGCACAAAACTAGATATCTGTCTCCTGATACCACTCCCCTGCATCTGGCCCTTGAAGTACCCCGGTTTTAAGCCTGGCGATTACACATCTCCATCATGGTTTGTAACCTGTGATGGACTTTTCCTCCAGGAATCTGTCCAATCCCCTTTTGAAGGCATCCAGGCCAGATGCCATCACCACATCCTGTGGCAGGGAGTTCCACAGACTAACAACGTGCTGGGTGAAAAAATATTTTCTTTTGTCTGTTCTTACTCTCCCAGCCCTCAATTTGAGTGTATGTCCCCTAGTTCTGGTATTTTGTGAGAGGGAGAAGAGCTTCCCTCTATCCACTTTACTCATGCCCTGCATTATTTTGTACGTCTCAATCATATCCCCCCTCAGGCACCTTTTTTCCAGACTAAAGAGCCCCAAATGTTTTAGCCTTTCCTCATAAGGAAGGTGCCCCAGCCCAGTAATCATTTTAGTCGCTCTCTTCTGCACCTTTTCCAGTTCCACTATGCAATGCAGAGCATTTTTTAAAAGACCACACGTGCACAGCCCTACAGAGACATCCATTAGGTTGCAATCTAATACAGTTACCTAGGAGTAAATCCTGGTGAACTCAGTGAAGCTTATTTCTGAGTTGGCATATATAAAATTGCACTGTCATTTGGGAGTGTTAATCTCTGCCTATATTCATCTGTCATATTACTTTGTTTAATTAAGTCACCCGCAGCTGGAAGAAAATAGCTTTCTTGAACAGCAGCATTTTTCATCCAGCAGGGGTATAGTTTCAAAGTGGGATTCAGAAAGGCCTCCTTCTGTATATACACAGCCCTGTGACCATAAATCATTTACCATTATTGTTTCCCTCCATTATCACAAAGACTTACACACAGTGGTTGTTGTCTGCATTATATTCTGGATCATTTCTTCCTGTGCAACGTTTGGCAAATCTGAGAACATCTTAAAGGGGCAATAAAAAAATGCCTTTATGTTAGGATTGGAATTAAGACAATAACACCCATCCCTCATTTTTTAAATCTTTTTAAATAATCTGGTGGAGGACTACATGGATCATGCTTGAACTGAGCTGTAGCTGACCTGTTTTGAGTTGCCCTCCCATATTTGCGGCCAGTATGCTCTGGATCACACAGTTTTCCTTCCAGAGGCAGAAGAGTAATGCAAATTCTGTCCCATCCAAAACAAATTACAAGATAGCCAAAACTAGCCAAAATTCTGTAGAATCTAGAATCTATGTTCAAATCCTCATATCAGCTGCAGCCAGGTTTTTGACTGGCCCTTTAAGAGAAGGCACTTCCCTTGCCCTCTGCTGAACAGGGGAAGTGATTAACTTGCCAATATTAAGCCACTTCATGATATTGGCAAGAGCCATTTCTGCATGATTAGAGACTGTTCTAATCAAGCCTGGCCAATCCTAAGCAGTGCATCTTCTAATCAAGCCTGGCCAATCCTAAGCGATGCATCTTAGCTAACCCCCTCCACCCTCGCTGCTAGTGTAGCCAAAACCTGAGTGTAATTGCTTAAAAGTTGGCCCAACTTTTGGATTTTCTTGCCTTTTCCTCTCTCCCTATTTAAAAAATCAGCCAGCCTAATGAAGAGTTCTAGAGAACTCTTTATGCACTTAGTGTTTGTGCATTTACAGTAACGTTTGCCCCCTAACCCCTGATTCTGAAGGGAATGTATACAAAGGAGCAAGAAAGGTAGACACTAGTTGCCTCATTTCAATATCAGTCCAAAATTTGAATCTGAATTGTTCTTAATACCTAACTGGAGATGAGAGCAACTTAAGAAACAAATTGCAATTTTTTTTAAAAAAAATCCATATTTTGTCAATTTGCATTCTTACAAATTCCACCCCCCAAAAAATACAAATGGATGAATGTGTAGTTATTTTTGATTTGTTGATTTGTTGGGCTATGAGACTGGGTTTTTCCAAGCCAGTTGTGAAAGGAAACTTTCCTAGAAGCCCCCACTTTGTGGATGTATAACCCAGATGGCTGAAACCGAATCTTCACCAAACTTGGAAGGATTGTAGAGAATACTTATGGGAGGCTTCCTTGAAAATATAGTGTCTCTAGGTGCCTGGGGGGGGCACTCTGGAGGTGCATATCTCAGGCATCTGGAACCCAAACGTCACTAAGCTTGCAGGAGTTGTAGAGGAAGTTTTCCTGCAATGGGTCTCTAGAAGCTTTGGAGGCCATTTTAAAGTTTTTAAGGAGTTTTAAAGTAAAAAAAAAACAAATTTATGAACTGATTCATCGATTCTTCAGGAAATAAAATCTTACATTTGTTGTTTGGGATTTGTTGACCTTGATAAACCATGAATCAAAATGAATCAAAATTTTCTGATTCTTGCCCATCTCTGTTCTTAACCTGATCTCATTTTTGTGAGATCATTTTCACTCCATCTGCCTGCTGAAACTGGAGGAAATTCCAGGTTGAAAACTGTAACCACAAACTAGTAAGTAATTTTGGTTTTGTTTGCATGAGTTCTGCTCATTTTAGCTCACTTTTCCATTGGGAAATTGAACAAACCCTGTCAATGGTTAATTTGATGGGTTTATTCAAGTGTCTCTGGTAGTGGTGTCTCCAACATATACATACTTTGCTGATCCAACTTCCAAAACTCTCTTTCTGCAATGTAGTCTCATTCTCCCAGATGCCTAAGCAGTTATGATACTTTTGAACCACTTGAAAAGCTTGAAGGTACATCTCTACAGTACTTGATAGACACTGTCTTTGATGTCAGTGTTTCAGCTTAACATCAAGCCAGGTCTCAAGTTATTTCAAAGTGTGACTTTTCTCCTCTCTCCTCAAAAGTGAACTCCATTCCCAGTTGAGCTCATAGGAAGAGTCCAAATCTGCTCCAACGAGAAAGAGGAGGTTGTTCAGGGAAGTCCCAACATTGCCATTGCTGAGAATCCTTGCTGAGATCCACATTGGGACGGGTCAGTATGCTGGAGCACCCTTACTGCTGGACCATGCAGATGGTATCATAAAGCCTAGGCAAGTGGGAAGCCTGCTCCTCATCGCCTCTGAGTAATCCCAATTACAACAGATAGGGCGTTTATACACGACCCCCCAAACTCCGGGGCAAATGGCTCCCAGCTCCGGAGCTTAAAAATGTTTCCCCACCAGCTCCGGAGTTTACAGGAAATTAAGTGCGACCCCGCCCACCTAAGCGCGACCCAGCACACTTTTCAGGTACCTGCTCTTGGGAGGTGAAAATTGCTTGATGCGGATGTGACGGGCTCTCCTCGCTTCTTTTTGTTGTTGTTTTTTGCCTCCCGCCCATTTAAGAGAAGGAATCAGGAAGTGACGGGGCTCGGAGCAGCTTCCACCGGCACCAGGAGGTAAGCCTTTATTCTTTTGTCCCCTTTTTTCCTCCCTCCCCTCACACAGCCAGCAGCCAGGAAGTGCGGAGGGGTGGGGACGGAGGAACAGCAACGAACCCCCAAGATATCTGGTCCGAATTTAAGGGGCCAGCGGATCTTAGGGGTCATGTGAAAAGGCCCATAGAGCTGCAATACGGTGGGGAAAAGCTCAGAGAAAAACGACCGCCACAGGTGTTGGAGGGAGCTGCCAGGTTCAGGTACAGTATTACTGCCATAGACAGGCATGGCCACAGAGAGATAATTTGTTTCTCTCTAGTGCATGAACATGCCTAGATGCCCTAAGTACAGTGGTACCTCAACGTACAAATTTAATTCGTTCCAAATGTAGCTATCTAAAAAACTGAAAAAAATAAGTTAAAAAAATCAAAGAAATGAAAAAAAAATTGTAAGTCGAGCAGATCATATCTAAAATTTGTAAGGCAGCAGTTACAACGGCAAGAGTTTTGCACTCTTAAGTTGAATTGCTCTTAAGTCGAGCTGTTCTTAAGTCGGGCTACCACTGTACATCCGATCTCTCCTGATTTCGGAAGCTAAGCAGGGTCGGCCCTGGTTAGTACTTGGATGGGAGACCACCAGGGATTACCAGGTGCTGTAGGCGCCTGGAGTAGGAACTGGCAAAACTACTTCAGTATTCCTTCTAAGAAAACTCCATGGACATGGAGTCACGAAGAGTCGGTCACAACTGTAACGACACAACACATACACAGTGTGTGAACATAACCAGAAACAAACTGCATGGGGATCTCAAGTTGCACTGGTGTGTCATTTATGCCAACTGGCCCATGGCAGGGCCCTTTCAGTGACGAGGTGGCTGTACACTATCTACAAATTGCACAAGTGGCATGCAAAGCAAGGGTGGCCTGGCCACATCAAGAAAGGCTCATAGAAATGTCAGAATCAGCTGCTCAAGATGGAGTTTCATCATAAGGCCTGCCTCTCCTTAGGATTGCAGCAACAGCAACAGCACCTCAATCCAAGTCACGAGATTGGAGTGAGCTCTTGTTATGTTATAAGGCTGGATTCTTATGCTTTGTAGGAAAGACAAAAGTGTGTGTGTGTGTGTGTGTGTGTGTGTGTGTGAGAGAGAGAGAGAGAGAGAATTACAGGCAACTAAATCTGTAATACAGGTACAAGGGGCACTACACCTGCCATGGTTCAAGCAGCAGCAATGCCACCATGCATGCTTGCTCTGTTCTCAGTCTCTTCTCCTTGCTCCTGCTTTTGGATGCCTTGACAGGGCACAAGTGCATCTCATGTGACAATTCTTTCACACCGAGTTAGGGCGTTTATACACGACCCCTAAATTCCGGGGCAAATGGCTCCCAGCTCCGGAGCTTAAAAATGTTTACCCACCAGCTCCGGAGTTAACAGGAAATTAAGTGCGACCCCGCCCACTTTAGCACGTCCCAGCGCACCTTTCAGGTACCTGCTCTTTGGAGGTGGAAATTATTTGATCCGGTGTAACGATAGTGAGTGCGGGGCTCTCCTTGCTTCTGTTTGTTGTTTTTTGGCTCCCGCCCCTTTAAGAGCTACTTTTACAGAGACTTTTACAGAGACTGGAATGTTGCCGGCAGGAGCGAGAGGCAGAACGGAGGTGAGCGGCATGCTTTTCTTTCTCTTTTTCTCCCTCCCCTCACGCAGCCAGCAACCAGGAAGTGCGGAGGGGGGTGGGAACGCCCGAAGAGTGACGAATCCCTAAGATCTCTGGTCCGAATTTAAGTGGCCAGCGGATCTCAGGGGTCATGTAAAAAGGCCCTTAGTGAGCTCTGGTGCCAGCTGGGAAAGGGTAGAGATGGGTGTTCAGGCTTTGCAGCCAACCCCGCACACCCAATAATAAAATGGTGTCATTCTTTGGCATTGCTCACTGCTTGGAGACCCAGGAAAGCACAATTATCTCCTGATACTCCAGCCGGCACCCTGCAATGTGGCAAACCTATGCTTCTTTGGTTATAGGGGGTGAGAGTGAGTACAGGCAGAAAGCACTATAAAGACAGCCTGTACACCCCCTAGCAATGAAGCAGCCTTCCATGTTGCTCTGTAATTAGCCCCGTTGGCTGATGAAAGAAGCAACACTGACAAGCTCCAGATGGTGCCGTTGTCCTGGTTGTCAGCTTTTCTCCTCTCCAGAATGCCGGAAGTCAAAGGAAGACCTCCTGTTGATACCAAGGCAGGATATGTATGTAGAGGGAGAACTGAGACCGTAGAGCATTCATAATGGCCGTTACTTCACGAACCTCTCGCTGCGCGGCGAGCCGTGATTTCTGCGCGAATCGGTCGGTTTTGTCCGCACGATCCTCCATTTTGGATGCGGCGCCACCCCGACCACGCCCCGACCACGCCCCTAAACCGTGCTCCAAGCGGGGCGAGAGATTCCCCTGCCGGAGGCCGGGAATCTCCCTCGCTTCGCATCCCGCTTCGTATCCAAATTCACGTGTGGCCAGTTAAAAAGTATATTTATTTATTTTTAACTTACTTTTTCTCCGAAATGCCGATGCATAGATATTTCGGCTAACCCGTTCTTTTGATCTTGCCTTCTGTACACGGGGCAGGGGCAACAGAGGGGGGGCAAGCGTCCCCGGGTGACGTGAGCAGAGCCCCTCCGCTGGCAAGGGATGGCGAAGGGCTGCGCAGAGGGAGGGGGAGGGGGTGTCGGTGCCGCCGCCGCCGCAAGACATCCCCGCGCGCGCCCACCCAGAGAGCGGCGGCGGGGCACACAGGGCGATGAAGCTGAGAGAAGCCTCTCCCCGCCCCGCCCCCCCCCAAAAAAACCAACCCAGCAGCTCTGCTTCAGGGAAACACGATGGCCGCCCACAAGTCCTCTGACCGCAAATGACAGCCGGGTATTGATGCATCGATACGCCGTGGTAATTTTTTTAAAAAAATAAAAGAAAGCAGAAACCGGACGTTGCAAGTAAGCTTCCGAATGCGAAGGGAGCACGTGAAGTACTACTGGATTCGACCCTAAAACCTCGCCCGGTGAGGACACGGAAAGAGGGGTGGGGGCGAATGGAGACCACGTGACTACCACGTGACCGCCTTCGAATTCATAGCGAAGGCAATCACGCTGCGAAGAGAAGTTCTTCGTGAAGTGACGGCCAATGAAAGCAGAGGACCTAGGGAGGTGGCAGGGGTGGCAAGCAAGTGGGGAGACACGTTAAATGCCTCAAAGCCTTCCTTCCAAGGAAAGCCCTCTGTGGCTCATTTAATGACATTAAATGCAAAACCAAAACCAAATGTTAGAGGGATTTTTGAAAAAGGCATTTGTAACCATTTGCTGGCCTGCGAGATTCTGGATGCAGACAGAAGAAGGAGGAGGAGGAGGAGGAGGAGGAGGAGGAGGAGGAGGAGGAGGAGAAGAAGAAGAAGAAGAAGAAGAAGAAGAAGAAGAAGAAGAAGAAGAAGAAGATCATGCCAATGGAAACTGAGACTTAAATTTTGGGAGGAGCCAAAATTTCCTCCAACACAATGAGAGAAGCTGCCCAAGTTGGTTTCTACCGATTTCCATTCCCCTTTCTGGCATTAAACCACCTCAAAACTTGTCAATATAAAAATCACTTGTGAGGACCTGCTCTCTACCTACAAGAGCCTTTTAGAAGCTTTGAAGTGGAGAGAGCTTGAAAATTCATGGGAGCTGTTTGTATTTTCAAGTGAAAGAACCAACAATGGTGGGTTTTTCCTGCCAGCACATCTAGAGGATATTCAGGGTGAAATCTGGAAATCTCCCAGGTGGAGATTATTCAGAAAAGGCATGCCATTCCCATCTTCTGAGGGGTGCCTTGGTGCTGTGCAACTTGCTCCAGGCCACACAGGCTTGGCTTGATCTCCTGGGATGCACAGTAGGGAGTTTAACTCTCAACCTCTGACTCCACAACCAAGTCCTAAACTCACTGAGCCAGCTCCAGGAACAGAACCCCAAAAGATCAATGGCGATACGAATATTCAGCAAAATCTGGAGAGGCCCAATTGGGCACTTTTTGATTGGTGTTTTATTTTTCCTTTTAGAATATCAAGCTAGGGGACCTCTGGTCTTATAGATGTGTTGAATTAAAATTCTCATGTGCCCTACCAAGCACAGTCAATCGTAAAGGACTGTGGGAATTGGGGTGCAAATACTGTATTTGGAAGGCCACCAGAGGGCACTCTCCTGCACCTCAAAGAGCCACCATGATGGCCACCAAATTATGGTGACAGGAGCCTTGGCAGCAACTGTTCAATTTTGGCAAAGCAGGAAGATATTCCCCGCCTGATACTAAAAATTTGCCTATCCACAACCTAATTAGGCAGAACAGACCTCCAGACCAGATAGTCAACTCCCCTTCCAAGATGCCATTGTTTTCATTGCCCTTGACAAAGTCAAGACTTGGGATAAGTAAGGGAGCAACAGTAGTCTCCTCTACCTCTTCAGTATGGAAGAAGTGCTTCATCATTCAGCTTTGGAGGAAGGATGAAGGAGTAACTCACCCTCTCATACATTCAACCCTGGAGTACAAAAATATTCTAGAGATCTGTCAAATGTGATTCAGTCCTTTGGGATTCCCTTCCCTTCTCCTGGTATCCTCGTTGTGATTCTATCCTCTTGTGTCCTCTTCGTTCAGTATCCTACTTGTTTCCCCCCCCCCCCAACATACTGATCCAATACAAGTGGCTTATACGGAGCCCCGTGGCGCAGTGGTTAAATGCCTGTACTGCAGGTAAAACTTTGCTCACGACCTGGGGTTCAATCCCAGGTAGCAGGCTCATGGTTGACTCTGCCTTCCATCCTTCCGTTGTCAGTAAAATGAGTACCCAGCTTGCTGGGGGAGGGGGCAATGTGTAGCCTGCATACTGTAATTAAAAACTATAAACCGCCCAGAGACTACTTGAAGTGGTATATAAGCCGAACACTTTTCTTTGCTTTAGTACCATCCAAGTACATTAACCACAATATATTACTCTGTCAATGGAAATCTCACCAGAGGTTTGTCAGTAGAAAAGGTGTGTGTGTGTGGGGGTATTTACCACATGGACAAGAAATACACACAAATACTCAGTTGTTGTACAACAAACCACAGCATTCGGGCACACAAATGTATTTCTAATGGAGAGGTGGGTTACGGCAGAAGCAGGAGCATTGTTGCTGGTGCATTCAAATGCACGTTGAGCAATGCAAACACTGACGCAAGGCAAAAGAGAATTAATGGATAATATATGCAGGATCAGTGGCATTAATGCCACAGGCCCTTCCTAGGAATCTGATGGCAGGGCTCCTGAATGTGGCAGCAGTACTTCGGGACATGACCAAGAATTTAGCTGCTGGCCCACAGCCTGAATAACTGGAAGTTGAATAATTAAATTAAAAGAGGATTATATCCCGCAGGCGCACTAAAGAACGCTGCCTGCAGGGATTGGCTCAATGGCAGCATTTCTGTTGTTTTCTGCTCAACTCAGTGGCATGGGATTATGGAGATGTTTGCAGAAAAATCTACAGGGGCACCTCTTTCCCCCCTCCTTATTTTCAAAAGAGAGAAGAAAAAGCAAACACTGTTGAAGCTGAAATGATTGATAATTGTGTGCTTTCTGTAGCATGGTCATCCCTGGCCTAATACTGAGGGAACAAAACCACCATCACCACCACCACCACCACCACCACCACCACAACAACAACAACAACAACAACGGAGCTATCATGACATTCTGCCAATCCAGTTGCAACCAAGAGCATAGTCCCATTCAGGCAGTTGTTAGGGAACAATGTGAAGTCCACACCCATCAAGGGAAACACTCTAGCCCCACCTATTCCATTGAACATAGACATGGATGGATGGATCGATCGATCGATGGATGGTATTTATATCATGCTTTTCTCCTAGAATTGGGATTCACTTCCTGGTGCTAGCTACTCTTGGAAGTAGGCCCTGTTCCAGGTGAGCAAAATGTCGGTGACTATAGGTATATATGTGTGGTCTGAAACTCCCAGAATTCTGCCTGGGAGAATTCTGGGAATCGTAGTCTGAAAGCACGAAAATGCGCCGTTAGTTAATTAAAAACACATCACGGACAAAATCCCTTCTATATGTCTATTACTTAGGCAGAATTTGTTATTTATTTATTTATTGGATTTTTATACCGCCTATCTGGCAGCGAGGTCATGAGTAAAGCCCCATTTACTCCTCCCAAAGGTGACCACTTATGAAAAGGAGTAAAGGTATCACTGCAAGACAAGATACAGGGTTGTGTTCAGTTTTCTAATTCACAAGTCCAGGGAGGAATTTTGGAAAGAACAACTACTGTAACTGTGTCGTTACCATCACATACATCAAGACAATGGGTGGATGAAAAGCCTGCTCAGTCAGTCTACTGTCCAGGTACAAGCCTTGGATGGGAACCATTAAGGCAGTGGTGTCCAAACTTCGGCCCTCCAGATGCTTTGGGCCACAACTCCCACAGTCCTTTGCCATGGGCAGTCTGGGCTTGGAATTCTGGGAGTTGTGCTCCAAAACATCTGGAAGGCCAATGTTTGGAGACCCCTGCATTAAGGCTCTGCTTTCCCTTCACATGGCTTTTTTTTCTTTAAACAGGTCATCCTCCAAATGGAGGCCACATTCAACCAAAGGTCTTCTGTAAAGCAGGGCTCCTGGACATTTACCAGACACATGAGAACACTGGAGGTAGGGGGTGATGCTCTTTTTCTTGTGATCATTCCCCTTGATATTGGAGATGCTGGAGCTACAGTGTTTCAAAGTAGAGTCATTGCACCCATCTTTTCAGCAAAGAAAAGCAACTCGACACTGTCTTTCCAAAGGTGTGTCAGCAGCACCTGCAGTTTAATCAGTTAATTATGGCGTATATGCAACACTTCTTTATTTTATCTTTTATCAGGAGGTCAAAGTCAAAGCCGACTCTCCCTTCCAATCGTGTTGCAAAATTCAATAAACAGAAATGAATAAAGGGAACAGAGTTGGGCTTAGCCTAGAGGTGAGTCAAATAGCTTATACGACAACACCTGTTTCTGGTACTGGTGGCATGCCAGACCAATTACATTGTTTTCTTTTGAGAGGCTGAAACCCAGAAAGGTCATACATAAATGTTAGAGTTGGATAACATTTTGAACCTAGTCACTGGAAAGCTACCACTAGCCAGGATGGCTTCATTACTTCTCCTTCTCTAATAATTCATTGGCTCAAACTGACTCAAGATAGACAGAATTGCTTTTTGGACTACAATTCCCAGAATACCCAGCTAATGGCCATGGTATCTGATATAACCCTGAAAAGAAAGTCTGAAAAAGTACAGTGGTACCCCACTTTACACACGTCCCTTTTTATGTAATTTCTGCATGACGTAAGGAAGTCCTTTTGAAATAATGTATGTTTATGCAGTTTTAAAGCAAAACAACTCCTTTGTGCATTTTATGCAAAAACAAAAACAAAAACAGGCTTTACACATTTCTTTCAAAAGACTTGATTTCCCATGATGCTTTGTGCCACATTGCGCCCCATGCGGATTCGCTTTATGTAATTTCCGCTTGACGTAAGTTCGCAGAGGATGGGTTATTTCCATAAAGCGGGATACCACTGTAATGGCTTTCATCTCTGCTCTTGCTCTACTACTGTCCAGTAAGAACCAACACTAACAAGTGTACTCAAAGGAGTAAAGAGGTAGCTTATTATGATACTCCCATTACCAGAGCAAACTCTAGTTAGCTACAATAGTTTCATTATTGTTGCATCTCCTGTGCCTTTTTCTATGAAGCTGGGTAGATTTCCCTACACATGGGACTTAGACAAATTACTTTTTCAACCGTGTCTGATAGAAGGCGTCAGCCAGCAGGGGGATTCTAGGCTAGGATGTGCATGATGGAGTTTCTTTAATTTCATTCATTTTAAATCCTTTACAGGGGGGGTGCTTCTTTTGTTTTCTTTCATTCCTGTATTTTCCACACTTTGGTCATTTCATTTTAGATGAAAGAGAAAAGCATTTGTTTCATATTTTTCCCCATTTGTGTTTTCTGGCAGTCCAGAAGTCCTAAAGAATGCTTACAAATTAGTCCAGAAAAAGCACAGGCAATGAAACAGAGAATCAGTCCACTCCAAAAGCAAGAAATAAGAATAATCATCAGACCTATACAAGTACTAGTTCACATTATCATATTCATATTATCATATTCAAAACAACACCTCAAAACACCTCTGGCCAATCAGGAGCTCTATGTTTTGAAGAGCCAATAGAGAGGTGATGGTTGTAAGTAGAGATGGGCATGACTTAGCGGTATTCCCGTTTCCGTTTCCGTTACTCGTTTCCGTTACTCTATGGAAACGGTAACGGGAATTACTCCGCCAGACTTCGAGCTCGAACTGACGAACGAACAATTTTGGTCTGATTTGTCGTGCTCGTTACTTGCATCGCGGCGATCGCGCAATGCCAAGCGGCACAGAAAAAAAGTTTTTAAAAGTTAAAAAAAAAAACCGATTCCCGGCCCTAAAAGTAGGCGAAAACTGTCTGAGGGCACCTACCAGGCCAGAAGGGTGTTTTATTTGGGGGGGGGTTTCCCCGCCCCCCTCTCCTTGGCTATTGCTACTGCTGCGCTGCTGGTACCAGGCTGGGAGGGCGTATCCATTTGCCATGCAGTGCGGGGGATCCAAAATGGCGACCGCAATATTTTTTTTGAAATCGTTGCCCAAAACCCCACCAAAGCACCACAGAAACATGCGAAAATTAGCTATTTTAAATGCTTGAATTATTACAGTAGCAGCAGTGGGTTTTTCTTGCAAAAAAAAGTCTCTGTTGATTTTATTTTATTTTATTTTATTTTATTTTATTTTATTTTATTTTTTTTTTACACCTGCGCATTCGCAATGATGGGCTCGCCCATGGGAGTGGACCATGCAAATTTTCCACCAATCGCATGGCCACTTGGCCAGGTTGACCACAGAGACTTCTGGGATGTGCCAATTGGGCATAAACAGCCCACTAATCGTAGCCCAAACCCGAACCCTAAGCCTAACCCATACGCCAGTACACTGTCCTTCTAAGTGGGTCAGAGAGGCACCCAGATGCACCCCAATACTCACCCTAACCTCACCCGTAACTAGCCTAACCCTAGCCCTTGCGCTAACCTGTCTTAACCCTAAGCCAGATCTACTTGCATTGCACTACATGCAAGTACGTGAGACACAGCGGGTGCAAAGAGTCTGCCAGTCCGTCACTTGTGGCTCTGGCTGACTCCTGCAGCTCCCTCCAGGAGCCCGCTACCCCCACCAAACCAGTACTAACAACAACGAAAAAACAAAAAAACGAACGGACTAATTTTTGAGAAATTTCGCGAAAAACGGAAACGAGCCGAAACGGACTGCCTCCAACACACGACGACTCGAAAACGTCATTTTCCCGAGTCGTGCCCATCTCTAGTTGTAAGCAAGAGGGAGGTGCCTATACCATGCCGCTCTTTGTTTGAACAGACGTGTAAAGTCCAGCCCCATCAGACCATGCTGCTCTGTGCCTTCCAGGAAGAAGCCTGGCATCCATCTTGCCAAGTGAACTTTTAAGAACTCTCTCCTGGCAAGTTACATCCCTTGCCATGTTTGGACTTCTATACCTGCTATGAAAAAGAGAACTTGCTCTCGAAAGCTCAGCAACTTTTATTTTATTTTTATTTTTCTTCTAGCAGCCTATGGATGTATCACCCATAGTCCAGTATGATTTCAGTGTCACTCACACAGTATGAAAATCCCTTGGGCCTGTGCCGCACAACAGAAAACAAACAAACAAGGAAACAACCATTCCGTCAGCCAGCCAGGCACTGGTTATCTAGCACTGCAAGATACCTACCCATCACAGCAACCGATGACAACACAGCACAAAGAAAAAGTGACAAATGCTCTCAGGTGTGCCCAATTGAGCACAAGGCCCACCCTCATACTCCATTGGTACAGTCACAAAGTTCACCCCACCACACAGCCTGCCCACAAGAGCAAACAAAGCAGTCCTGAAATGCCCGCCCCTACCCCCACCAAATATGTGCCATTCAGAGAACAAATAGCAAGTAAAATAAACAAATAACATTTTTTTAAAAAAATCAAGTAAACTGGGAAAGCATCCCCCACAGGATTAAAAATAAAACCACACATCCAAAATGAAAAAAGGCAATCAACCAGATAAACTCATATAACTAACGAAAGAATGAACGAACGAATGAACGAATTAACGAACTAAGTCCTCCCCCAAAATGAAAAGAGCAAGAAGGTGGGTGTGAAAGGGTCACTTCTTGCTTGCTGGATATGAAGATTGGCAGACCTCAAGCAAGGTGATGGGAGTTGTCAGGCTGCAGGGGGAAGAAGGCAGGTGGAGGGTTCACCGGAGGAAGGAAATGGGTGAACGCTGTAGGCAGTTGGGGAACATAATGCTTTAGCAGACATAGGGGAGGGGAGATCACAGCAGGGCCAGAGGAGGTGCATGCTGGGGATTTGGGGCAAGAGCACCTCTGGGATGACACTGCGGAAGAGTCCATGCTGGCCTACTTGGTGGAGAATCTCTTTGAGTATTCCCCTCAAATAGACTCTTGGACTGAGGTTCTAGGGGTGCTGCATGTTCCTAAAGGGACAGCGGGGCCATGTGAAGCTGCTTGGATCTGCTGACAGCCACCAACATGCCAGGGCCACCACCAAGGGCCATCTCCACTAGACCACTGACCCAGCCCCCAACCCTGATGCAGAACATGCATTGGGGAAAGCAACATCGGTGCCAACGGGAGAACCTATGGCATCTGCAGGAGGAGTCAGCTTCAGCCTAAGGCTAGGGGTGATTTGGTGGTACAAACCATCTTTATGGGGTCCAGATGTGGGGATTCTTGGCTGTGTTTTCTCTTCTACCTGGCCTCCATGAAGGATAGTAGATGTGCTAGGGATACTGAGCTAGGGATGTGTGTGCACTAGTGACTCAAACTCAGTCACCTGGGGAACGTGCACATGGAGGTAGAGGGTTAACATGGCTGACAGCCTGGCTGTACCCCCGATGCCCATTCACTAATGGTCTGGAGTGTGGTGGTGATGGTGATAGAGCTCATGACGGGAAGATTTCTCTCCCACAACACCTGATGTCTTGCTTCTCCTCAGTAGGCAGGCCAGGTGCAGACTACAGCAAAAATAATCTATGTAAAGGAAGTACTCACACCCACACCTAAAGCAGTCTCAAAGGCATAGTAGCCATATAAAAACTGAAAACATTCCAAAAAGGAATGTTGGCATTAGCATGCTGCTTGTAGCAGCAATAATACAAATACATTTTAAAAAAACACAAATACATAAAAAGGGAAGGCAACCACCAGCCTCTTTCAACAGAAAGAAGGGGGAAAAGAGGAACGATTCAAGACAGAGATGCTGGCAGGCAGCAAAAGCACTCCAGGATGGAGGGCAAGAGGAGCTCAGCACACAGTAATCCTGCTAGGAATAACTAAAGCAAAGTACTCTCCACAGTCTTGACTTAGTTTTGGACCTTCTACAGATTCAAAATTCCTGATCCTCTCCCCCAGACATTCTGATTGGCGGCTGAGTTTTATAGATTCAAAATTCCTGCTGCCCTGAACCTTTTGATTGATCCTGACAACAGCCCCCGTGATGTTATTGGGTTAAAAGTTTCTCATATTTTTTGACATCTAAAAAAAAAAAGGCAAAATAAAGGTTACACAAAAGAGACAACAGAAAAGCAACATGAAACTTGGGTGTACCAGTTTTATAAACACAATAAAGGTTACACAAAAGAGACAACAGAAAAGCAACATGAAACTTGGGTGTACCAGTTTTATAAACACAACTCCTTTGTGTTTAAAAGGCTATCTTTGGGGCAGTTGTGAAAGAGCATGACACAATGCAGGAAAGAGAGCATATTTTGTATTTGGGATCTTTTGTTAAAGCACAATAGACCCAGCCCTAATTTCTGGGAGCTATATTTGAAAACAACATTTGGGAGTTTTGGCTACTCAATGTTTTCCTGGCTGTGGATGCTTTTCCCATGTTGGTGTCGTGAAGCCATTATTAGCACTGGGACAACTACGCCATCTGCTTCCCTGTCACACTTCTCTGTATCCACCAAGTTCAACTGCAGTCTTTACCACAGCTGAAGGTAAATGGAGTTTCCTAACAATGCTATATTTCAAAAGGGCCGGGGGGGGGGGCTTTTGAAAGAGCCATCCCTCAAGGAGGTGAGAAGGATGGCTTGTAGACATAGAGCCTTCTCAGCAGCTGCTCCCAAGCTATGGAATGCCCTCCCGATTGAGATCCACCTGGCACCAACACTGATTACATTTCGGCGCCAGGTAAAAACCTTCCTGTTCCAGAAGTTTTTTAATTGATACAATATAGACTGTGGGTCCTCTGATGACAATTTTAGGATAATGATTTTAGTGTAAGGTTTTTATTATTGCTTGATGATTTATTGATATTCTATTTTTAACTATTTTAAATTGTTTTTAATGCTTTTGATTGTAAGCCGCCCAGAGACCTTTGGGTAGTGGGCGGCATATAAGTTGAATAAATAAATAAACAAATAAATAAATAAACTATCCAAGCCATAATGAAAAATGTTTGGGATGGGATTATCTTGAGTTAAAACCCCTTCATTTTGCAAATGGCCTCCCCCTGAAACCACACTAGAAAACACACCAAATGGAAGTTTATACATGTAATTCAACACACTGCAGTGTGGGTCATCTCTGGGAGTATGACCTCTCAAGACTGTCATGATAAGATATTGGGTTTCAAGTCTTACCATTATACCATTGGCTAGAATACTCATTTCTCTTGGCAAGTTTGTTTCCTTTGAATTAGGCTCATGGAGAAGACATTCCCAGTAGATTATGCCTCCCCCTCCATCAGTAATAGCCTGCCTTATGTCGATGAAAAATAATGCATTTAAGCCATGATCTAAGCTACTGAAGTCAGTACATGCCTTTCAGAGGGCTTTAGTTCAAGCCCCTAGGGATGACATTATCTGAGGCAAGATTTATCTTCTGGATCATAGTAGTATTTCAGCCCGAGACATTGTAGTAACGCTTGGAGTGAATGCAGAAAACAAATATTACCTGTCCAGTATCAATTCTTCATTACAAATGACAACATAATTATAAGAAGACCTTGCAAAACCTCCTGAATGTTTTGAATAGAATAAATGAGATAGCTACCTATACATGCAAATAGACTGATTTTTTTTTAAAAAAAGAATGCCTTACTAAGCAAGTGCTTACCATTGCATTAAAACTGATTCCATTTTCAAGTTATTTTCTGCTGCACCTAGTGAAAGGGTATCTAAGTGGCTGATGAATTTGACAGATGATTTTCATTTGGGCCTCCAGACATGCAGTCTCAGCAGATCTTGGAGTCAAGGCACACATCTGTCACCTCCTCCTGTCAAGCCCTAGGATATTTAATTATATTAAAACGTCATTTCTCCAGCTCTCCTATGTACACATTACCCCCTTTGGGGGGGGCATATTTTAAGCAAGGTGGCGAACTCTGCACCATGTAATTTTTTAATGAAACAAACCCAACTTCTCTGGTGAAGAGGCTGTATGCGAATGACAGCAGATTACAGAATCTGCTTACTGATTCCAATATTGAGATTCCAAATATTTATTTTCTTATTCTTAGTGGCTACAAGTAGGCAGCAGAAAGCAATGAAAATCAGAATTAAATATAATCAGGAAAAAGAAAAGGCATTTTCATTGAGAAAGTCACAAACAGGAAATGTTGGCATCATTACAGGAAGACATCAGGTCATAGGAAAAGAAGCATTTTACTAACGTATACCTTGGAATTTTCTGTTCATGTTTCAGAAACACTCCAGCTAGGCAAAAGAATATTTAATAGTTGATTTTTGTAGTTTGTGACAGCAAGTGGTTTAAAAAACCAAAGCTTTAACCAAAGTTTTAAAAGAAATTATTTTCTTTTGCAAAAATTTTATATTTGTAAATTTGTATATGTAATAATAAATTCACTTGGAGGAACCTGTTTTCAATTTCTCCTTCATGTCCAGGAATGCTCAGAAATATGCTAACTTTTTAAAATAACTCCTAGCAGTTTTGTTGATTCTTGTCAGGTTGCTGTTTTCCTTGTTGCTTGATCTACACAAATCATTTTTGCTCATTGTAGCATGTTGTCATTATCAATGGGCTAAATAACACCTGTAAATAAACTCTCATTCTTTTGAACAGCCAATTTTGATACCATACCCTGGAAATACTTATAAAAATACACGAAAGAAAACCGTCCAACTAGACTTAAAGTGAAATATATATTCCCATCAATTAGTCCTCTCTCCTATGATGGGGTATCATCAGGGATACACATTTCAGGAACCAGACCTGCAAATTAAGCCTGTTTCTTTTCTAATGACGAACGCGATCTTCCTTCTCACAAACCACAAAAAGGGAAGGAACTTTGGCAAGGATACAATGGAGAGGGTGTCTCCGTTGATTGCTGATATGTGAAATCTGAAGGGGTTATTCAGAATAAATTTGCTCCTCAGGCCTAAGTCCCCCTATTCTGTGTGTTGTGTCGTTACAGTCGTGACCGACTCTTCGTGACTCCATATGCATGGAGTTTTCTTGGCAGGATTACTGGAGTGGTTTGCCAGTTCCTACTCCAGGCGCCTACAGCACCTGGTATTCCTTGGAGGTCTCCCATCCAAGTACTAACCAGGGCCGACCCTGCTTAGCTTCTGAAATCAGGCGAGATCGGATGTGCTTAGGGCATCTAGGCAGCTCCCCCTATTCTAGTGTGTATAATAACAAGCTATGCTTCATGGCTGTAGTTAAACACTTCTAAGGCTGCAGTCCCAAGAATGCTTGCTTTACTAGCAGCAATTTTATCTGAGTAAACATGCATGCAATTAGCTCCTACTTGCTTCTGATTTTATCAGTCTAGAATATTTACATATCAACGTTTATCAAAATTAGAGTTTAGGTGGTTTACAATAACATGATGTCAGGCAGATGTTTAAAACCTCACCTATAGAAATCAGGAAGTCTTCAAGAGCTTTCCGTAAGTTTGTTATTTTTGGAAAACATAACCAATTTTCTGTACAATCAAACAGTGTCACACAGGAGGAACTATCAAGTCAGATTTTTTTTTAAACAGCAAACTCCTCCTACACGTTAGCAGGATCAAAAATGTGTTTCAGTTTAACTGGATTATGCCCATAGTCTTTTGCTTTTATTATATTTGTGCTACAGAATGGCCCATATTGCTCTGGGCCAGTTTGACAAGACAGGAACTCCCAAAAAGAAAAAGACTCACCAAAGACGTCTTAGGGTATTTGTACACGACCCCTAAACTCTACAGCAAATGGCTGCTAGCTCCGGAGCTTACAATTGTTTCCCTACCAGCTCCGGAGTTTGCAGGAAATTAAGTGCGACCACACCCACCTAAGCGCGTCCCAGCGCACTTTTCTTGTACCTGCTCTAGGAGGGTGAAAATCCCCAGGTCCGGATTTAATCTGGTGAGTGCGGGGCTCTCCTCGCTTCTGTTTGGTTTTTTTGCATCCCGCCCCTTTAAGAGAAGGGGCGGGAGGCAAAAAACAAACAAACAGAAGAGAAGGAATCAGGACAACGACGGGTCTCTGGGCAGCTTCGGAGGTGAGCCTGCATTTCTTCCTCTCTTTTTTCCTCCCTCCCCTCACGCAGACAGGAGCAAGGAAGTGTGGAGGGGTGGGGACGCAGGAAGAGCAACGAACCCCCAAGATCCCTGGTCCGAATTTAAGTGGCCAGCGGATGTTAGGGGTCGTGTGAAAAGGCCCTTAGACACGCCCAGCACCCTGCTTCTGTCCATTATCTGGAGCAATTAAGGACTTCTGCTTCACTGAGTTTACAGGAGGCCAATCAGTAGAACATTAAGCTAGCATCCATCCGACTCAAATTACTGTTCTGCTCTGCTGTGGTTGTGTAATCATTTCTTCAGGGCAAGGTATGCCACAGATCCAATTAACTGGATTAAGTTATAATTAATTGTCAAAATCACTCTCCTTTTTATTAACTGTGTTGATTTCCAAACGTACACAAGTCTTATATACCTAAAGGGAACAGGGAAAGGTGTCTTATATCAAGCCAGACCCTTGGTCAACCCAGCTTAGTGTTATATATACAGGCGGTGAATTACTTCCAGAAGTAGGGAAAGAGTGCATTTTGATGGCAAAGCAGTAATCCGTCACCTTCTGTTGAAAATAAAACACGCAGGAAATATTGTTTCAAAATGGGATTACGCTTCTCAAAGGATGATCTTGCATTTAAATAAGGGGTACACTCACTGAGTAGCTCATTTTCATAGAGAATTCGGCTCCGAGATAATTTGTGATGGAAGGATGGTCAAAGCTGCAAAGACAGATGCCTAGAGTCCCCCACATATTGCCCATTGCAAATCTACACTGCTTGGTAATGGCTGCACAGAATTTTAGGAAGACATCTTCCCCAGATTGGTAAGGGTTTTGTTGAGGTGTCACCTTCATAGATAAACTCAGCTTCCTTTGAAGGGAGTGTCTGACCCTTTCACTCTTCATTATCATTTCCAATATATGGAAAGTGATGTGACCTACAGATGGGAAATATCTCTAAATGCAAGCCAGATTCCCAGTTTTCTTGTTCACGTATAGAACCCACATGTGTGCAGGAACCGTTATATGGATATGTCAGTTTCCATGTCTTGAAAACAACAATACAGAGGGAGGAACAGACTGTAAAGGTAATGCCTGAATAGGCCTTCAGAGAGGCAAGGACTAAACCTGGAATCATCTGCATGCAAAGCCTAAAGTCAGACACCTGGCTACAGCCCTTTTTCAAAGGAATGGGCAGGAAGGAAGGCCATTTAAGTCAACAATCAAATATAATCAAATGAGTATTGTAGGGCTGGGAATGAGCTGCCTAGATGCCCTAAGCACATCCGATCTCGCCTGATTTCGGAAGCTAAGCAGGGTCAGCCCTGGTTAGTACTTGGATGAGAGACCACGAGGGAATACCAGGTGCTGTAGGCGCCTGGAATAGGAACTGGCAAGCCATTCCAGTATTCCTGGCAAGAAAACTCCATGGACATGGGGCTGGGAATGGACACAGGGCTGGGAATGGGTGAATGTCCCTAACCTATGCCTATAGGAATTACGGTAGTTAAGTTTAGCTTCATGTTACAGTGATCATGGACTCATTGTTGGAGGCATGTCAAATCTTGAAATTCTTGGATACAAGAAACAACACATCCTTACTGGCTATGTTATTTTAATTACACAACATATTGTATTGACACATACTTTTGATGTGTGTGTTAGGAGAATTTATGCAATAGTCTTGCCTTATTAATAGAAAGACTACAGGAGGGAATGTTGTAGAATGGCTACAAGCTTCAATATGTGATTAAGTTTTCTTCAGCCTTGGCAGTGTTCTTCGAGAGGTTTGTTATTTGGTAACTTTGTCCTAACTCACCCCCTAGCAGTTTCATTAGATCATTATGTACTTTTGTTGTTATTTATTTAATATCCCTCAACAACTCGGTCTCACGGCAAGTTGCAACACAATTAATTAAAGAGGCCCTGATTATAAGCACAGAAGGTTGCAACCTTAAAGCACAGTTAAACAAAATATCCTATTAAAGCTTAGCTGAGCTGAAAACACTTTACAAGGGCATACCTTTTTTTTAAAAAAGAAAATGCATCAGTCACCTAAAAGTCTTTTTCTTTGTAGCCAGTAAGTTATCCAAGTATGCTTGAATAAAAATCCCTTTATGTGCTGACAGAATAACAAGGAAGGGCCAGTCTAATTTAATCTTCCAGGGAAAGGAATTCCATAGTTTGGGAAGAGCTAGCCAGATATCACTGCCTTGTATCTATGCGATACACATCTGAGAATAGGGGCTCATCCATTAAGATCCCAATGCCCAGACAGGCTCATAGAGAAGGAAACGGTCCTTAAAATAACCTGAATAATTCTGCATAATAGCCATGCAAATGGAGGTGATTTGGTAAACAAATATGAAGTATTATCAGGGATGGAGTTCTGCAGTTACTATGTGGTGAAAACCAGTTTCAGCAGAACCTTTAGAAGAGCCTGCTGGAACAGAACAAAGACCTTTCTAGGCCAATGGTTCCAAACCTTGGGTAACCTGGGTGTTCTTGGACTGTAACTCCCAGAAATCCTGGCCAGCAAAGCTGGTAGTGAGAGCTTCTGGAAATTGTAGTCCAATAACACCTGGGTTACCTAAGGTTGGGAAACGCTCTTCAGGTCAACCTTCTATTCACAGTAACCAACCAGATGCCAAATGAGGTCCATCAGTTGGATGGGAGACAACTGCACCCTCCCATTTGTGTTCCCCAGCTGCTGTCATTCCAAAACATATGATACCGGACATTGCATGCAGTCATTGTGACTAGTAGACATTCTGCAATCAAATTCCCTTTTAAAGCCATCCACCATATCTTGGCAAAGCAAATTCCACAGCAATTTAATGTATACTATTATAGTATTTCTCACGAAGCTGTCTTTCTTCGGCCGAGGAGAGTTGTCGCTGTGCTGGGGGCTGGTCTCCTGCATCCCTTGTGTCTCCTGGCGAGGTCTCTCTGCCATCCGAGGGTTGGTTTGTGTCTCAGAGTGGGTCCTCTGCTGGGTCTTTCTTGGTGGGTATGGTAGCACTCACCGCAGCTTCAAGTCATCTGCTCAAGATTCATCAGCTCAAGATTCACTGCAGTTTGAATTCATCAGCTCAAGTTTGTCTTTATAAAAACAGTTACATACATTGGAGTTAGAATATCTTAGTGGTTCTGTTTGCAGGGAAAAACTCCCCATTAAACTGATAAGAACAAATTGACTTTTTGTTTAGTGAATATTTGAACATATAATGAAGTCGAGAAAAGTTACTACACTTGATCTTAGCCAAAAGGCTGAGAAGCCATCTCAACACCAAATAAAAAAGACAGGGTGATGGAAGAAAAGGCTAAAGCAGTGCCCCTAAATTAAAAAAAAGTTTCATCCATATCAGAGTTTGATATCACAAAAAAGGCAATAAATGACATCCTCCTGACTGTTTCCAAACTTAAATTGTCAACTTAAATGATCAACTGAGTAAATTAAAGTCTCTAGAGCTAGGAACCTTGCAACCATACAGCATTTACACTTGAACGGTTGCTGCAGTTTCATTTTATTTTAATTCAATTCAGGCAGCATATTATTAAGCTGATAATCTTTACTGTAATGTTAAGCTATATAAATACTTGCGACAAGAGTTTACATCAGTTTTCACCAGCCATCTGGTAATAGTGACACTGTTTTGAGTTTGAGGCACCGGTTTTATTTTTCCTTTCAGAGGTGAAGTATCCCAGGCTCATAGATATGACCCAGAGGCATGACATGACTTGGGAGACATACCAGTGCTGGCAGAATTCCTGTCTGGGGTGTTTACACAGATGTACATTTATGTGTGCAGTCATGTAAACAGGTTTTCTGAATGATGTGGAGAGGGGAGGATCTTCTGAGCGCAAAGACAGGCTTAACCTTCTTTACAGCCAGCACAGTGGAGTAGGATGTGAGGCCAGCTTTGCAACTTGCTTTAGGGTCAAACCATATGTATTAAGGGGAATGTGTGCTTCCACCGATTGACCTGTGGGATTTTCTCTACGATGCATGCCTCAGTGATCAGATGTGCAAATTAAGCTTGCTTCCTTTTTCACCGAAGCAACTTTAAGCGCGAGCTACAAGGTGAAACTCATACATTATGGGCGTTTATACACGACCCCTAAACTCCGCCGCAAATGGCTCCCAGCTCCGGAGCTTTAAAATGTTTCCCCACCAGCTCCGGAGTTTACAGGAAATTAGGTGCGACCACGCCCACTTTAGCGCGTCCCAGCGCACCTTTCAAGTACCTGCTCTTTGGAGGTGAAAATTCCTTGATGCGGTGTAACGATAGTGAGTGCGGGGCTCTCCTCGCTTCTGTTTGTTGTTGTTTTGGCTCCCGCCCCTTTAAGAGCTACTTTACAGAGACTGGAATGTTGCCAGCAAGAGCAAGAGGCAGAACGGAGGTGAGCGGCATGCTTTTCTTTCTCTTTTTCTCCCTCCCCTCACGCAGCCAGCAGCCAGGAAGTGCGGAGGGGTGGGGACACAGGAAGAGCGACGAACCCCTAAGATCTCTGGTCCGAATTTAAGTGGCCAGCGGATCTTAGGGGTCGTGTGAAAAGGCCCTATGACACATGGATTTCTTCCCCCACCTGAGGTAGCAACTCTTCTGAAAACAAATTAAGTTTACCATGCAGTTTGATCCTGAGACATAGTCTATCCAAGTGAAAACAATTGTCTGTATGTCTGTTTTGAGCTTCAGTTTGGTATATGCCTCAAGATCAAAGTGACTGATGAACTTAGTATGTTTTTAGAAAGTTGCTCCCTCAGCTGGTGGGAGACATCCCTGCGTTATAGTGTTTGCTTTTCCTTGTGTATGTTGCATTTAATGTGCTTCAAGGAAAATTGTTTTTTTTTTTAATTTTTGAGTATTTTTACCCCGCCTTTCTCCTTGGAAAAGGACCCAAGGCAGTTTACAGTAAGGAGAGACAATATAAAGTCCACTACACTTAAGACATATTCAGTTTGAAAAAATGGGAATTGAGGAGCATCTTACAGCATTAGAAGGCAACATTAAAACTAACAATTGATAACATACTGTCAGTGCAGTCACACAAGGAGATATAAGCACAAAGTTGTAAGTGGTTATAAGCACAAAGTCTGTGTATCCATGTATGGTAGATTCATATAATGACACAGTAGGTAGTCCATCATTCAGGGAAAGCTTGCATAAAGAGAAAGGTCTTTGCCTGTTTCCAGAAAGACAACAGAGATGGGGCAGTCCTGGCCTCTAGTGGGAGGGAGTTCCGGAGTCTGGGTGCAGCAGCCGAGAAGGCCCTTTCATGGGTTCCCACAAGACGTACCTGTGAGGGTGGCGGGATGGAGAGAAGGGCCTCTGCTGATGACATCAGCACCTGAGCGGGTTCATACTGTGAGATTCGATCTTTGAGCTAGCTTGGACCCAGGCCAGTTTGTGCTTTGTAGGTTAAGGTCAGCACTTTGAATTGTGCCCAATAGCTGATTGACAGCCAGTGGGCTGCTTTACTAGGGGTGTGATGTGATCTCTGTAACCTGCCCCAATCAGCAATCGGCCTGCTGCATTTTGGACCCGTTGAAGTTTCCTTCATGTAAAGGAAACAAACTCTTATAACTGGCCTTCTCGTTGCTCTGCGAAGCACATAACAGCACACTTTGCTCAACCAAGTTGTTCAAGTGATGAAATAATAAATGGCTATCTTGGGAAAAATCAATTTTTATGAAGTATACATTGTACGTTATGCAAAACTCAGCATATTTGGAAAGAAAGGAAAGAACAGTACATATTTTATCAGAACTGTAATATTCTCAGCAACAATTTCAAAGGAGGCTATGGATCCCCCCCCCCAAGTGTGGAATTCAAGTTTTAACCCAAATAAGGATGACTGTAGTTGTTTCTCTCTCCTAAACTTTCTATTTATCCCTTCCTCCCCTTTCTTTTTTGCTTCTATGTGATCTGAGGCCAAGAATCCAACTAGTTGCCTCCTCCAGGGAAACCCTTTTTAAAAAGAGTAAAGTGTAACATCATAGAATAACATGATTTGTCATGCAATTAGTACATTCCACTGAACAGAGAGTATAGTGGGCAGAATCAAACAGCAAGTGCCCCTTCCTTATTTTTATGCAACCAAGGCTTTTAAAAAGTTTCGGCTGTGCCACATATAATTAGGATTGAAGATGGATTTGGCATCTTCCGTGGCAAAGCCCCCCCCCCCCAAATGGGTGAAATGGTTTAGCTGGCACAGCTTGTCTCGCAGGCAGGATAATGGTAGCAATTAATTTGGCAAGACAGAACAGAAATTAAATTGGTAGCAAAACTGAGTTGTCTCCTGGCCAAATACAGGGTGAGAAGTGACCTCACACTGTGATCTACAACATCTGCTGTAGAATTAGTAATTATGCTTGTGGGTTTTTTCTTTTCCTTGGGAGGAGTGTCTTCGCTTAGGGAGGGGGTATTAAAATGCCCATTTATTTTACCCGACTATACCATCAACCCGTATTTCCAGTGGCACCCTCAGAGAACGAAACAGACCTTTATTTGGAGATGGCATACCCTGTTATTTGAACAGTTTGGGTAGATTTATTATAGGTAAAACTCACTTTCAGATGCTCAGCAGCACTTACTGAAAGGCTTTTCCTGGTTATTAGTTTCACTCATGATGTCTCGCTGCTCAGTTACCTTCTTGTGTATTCTGATCTGTCTATGCTATTGAAGCAAACAGGCCTATAAAGGTATCGCCGGTAACCTATTTTTGCAATCTATGCTATTGTTTGATGGACTTAGTGTTATTATTAATCCTAGTCTGGCTGGGCCTCCTCCTACTGAGTTCAGTAGTGAGAATTTCGCAGCCTTTTTTTGTTCTAAAATAGAGGCCATCCGGGCCGGCTTCGACTCTGGTTGCAGTAGTACTGCCCCGGCATCCCCAGATGCTGGGCCGCCTTCGTCGCCTCGGTTGGATGTGCTTGGGCCTGTTTCTGCTGTCGAGGCCTCTAAGGCTATGGCTCACTGTCGACCGGCGTCCACTCCTTTCGATCCCTGCCCAGCCTGGCTTATAAAATCTGCCAGCGGGACTATGGCCGAATGGGCCTCGGCTATTGCCACCGCCTCCTTCAGCGAGGGGGTTTTTCCCTCTCGTTTGAAGGAGACGGTGGTGAAGCCCATTCTTAAAAAACCTGGCCTCCCTTTGGACGATTTAACCAACTATCGTCCTATTGCCAACGTCCCGTTTATGGGCAAGGTGATCGAGAGGGTGGCGGCGGCTCGGTTGCAGTCATACCTGGAGGATCGGCAGTGCCTCGATCCATGCCAGTCCGGGTTCAGGCCTCGTCGGGGGACCGAAACAGCTTTGGTCGCGCTGCAAGATGACCTAATCCGGGCGGCCGACAGGGGTTGCTCTACCCTGTTGGTTCTCCTGGATTTGTCAGCGGCCTTTGATACCGTCGACCACGGTATCCTGTTGGATCGGCTCTCCGAGGTTGGTATCGGAGGCACTGCTCGCAGTTGGCTCCGATCCTTCCTGGAGGACCGTCCACAGTACGTTCTGCATGGGGGGGAGTTGTCGGCTCCTTGGATACTCCCTTGTGGGGTTCCACAGGGGTCGTCGCTGTCCCCTATGCTGTTTAACATCTACGTAAGGCCGCTGGCTGGGGTCATTAGGAGATTTGGAGTCTGCTGTCACCAGTACGCTGATGACACGCAGCTCTATCTCTCCTTTTCCACCTCTGCAGTGGAAGCTGTGAGGATCCTTGATGAGTGCCTGGACGCCGTACTGACCTGGACCGGGGCGAACAGGCTTAAGCTCAACCCCGAGAAGACGGAGGTTATGTTCTTTGGGAGTTCGCCATCTGGGTACGGTGGCCCTCTTCCGCAGCTGGGGGGGGGTCTCCCTCCGGCCTGTGGAGAGGGTGCGGAATCTGGGCGTGGTCCTGGACCCGGCGCTGACCATGGAGGCTCAGGTGGCGTCGGTGACCAGGGCCGCTTATTTCCATCTTCGCCAGATCGCCCAGATCCGCCCGTACCTGGATGTTGACTCTCTGAGAACAGTGGTCCAAGCACTGGTGATCTCGAGGCTGGACTACTGTAACGCACTCTACATGGGGTTGCCCTTGACTCTTCTCCGGTGTCTGCAGCGGGTACAGAATGCGGCAGCCAGGCTGGTGGCTGGTGTGCGTCGTTATGACCACATCACCCCAGTCCTGGCTCGCCTGCATTGGTTGCCCGTTGCAGCCCGGATTAGATTCAAGGTCTTGGTTTTAGTTTATAAAACCCTCCATGGCTTGGGACCGGACTACCTGTCAGAGCGTATCGTCCAGCGATCCACCTCGGCCCGCCCAGTTCGGCAGGTGCGAGCGCACTCGCTCCGGGTTGCCACCCCTCGTGAGGCCCGGAAGACGGTGACCCGGAACAGGGCCTTCTCTGTGGCAGCCCCATCCATATGGAATGCCATCCCTTGCGAAGTGCGCTCTGCAGAGTCCCTGCAGGCCTTTCGAAAATCCTTAAAGACCTTTTTATTTCGAGAGGCCTTTGGCGAATTTTAATTTATTTATTTATTTTTTTTCCTTTTCCTTTCCGCCATCGCTATTATTACTATCATTGTTATTATTATGCCTATGGGTGCCTCCAATTTTATCTGTTAGGACTCACGTCTTTGACGTGCTGGGACGCGCGTGGAGGCTTCAGGCTTTTAGGATTTTGGGATATCAAGATTAGGGAGGATTATACTGTTTTGTCTTAATTTATTATTCCTGTGATTTGTTCTTGTTGTACTATGATTTGTTGTTAGCCGCTTAGAGTCCTTTGTCGGAGATAAGCGGGATATAAATATAATAAATAAATAAATAAATAAATAAATAATTATTTTGTTTTATATTGCACTGCAAATTTTAATATATTACTGTATTATGTTTAATGGTTGTATCTGCTTGTTGAACCCTGCAAAACCGCCCAGAGTGGCCTTTGTTGCCAGATGGTGCAGAATATAAGTCTAATAAATAAATAAATAAATAAATAAATGACTGAAAGTCAAGTTAGAGGTTGACTACACAGGCTGTTTAGTCTTCTGTTTGGAGCACTACATGGATGGACTGGTGAGCTTTTGAAGACAACAAGAAGACCATGTCGGCTAGGATGCACCGGCCCAACAACAAGGCATTCCTACTCTCATCTTTCTGAATACTGTCAAGGGGCTTCTACTTTTCTGACGCTATAGTAGGATCACTTTGGTTTCGATCAGTTCTAAAGCAAGCCTTCCTCTTCAGTTTGCCAATATCATAAAGTGGCTTATTAAACAAGTCACTTGGGGATATTGCAAGATTAATCGGTTGCCTTACTAAGTAGAGGGCAGATGAAATGGGGGGGGGGGAATCAGTTATAAAAAATATTTTTTCTATGCTTCAACTTAAAGGACTGTTGAGAAATCATCTGAAATCAAATTCACAGTGATGGCTTTGGCTGAAGGCTGTTCTTGACCATCGCTTTAAGAGAAGGCAAATTATTTTTAAAATAATATACAGAATTATATTAATTAAATTTATATACAGATTTTTTTTCATTTCCCAGGCCCTCTGCCAAGCAGGGGAAATGATTAATTTGTCAATAGCCTGCCTCACTTAGTAATCCACTTCACAATACTGGCAGGAGCCATTTCTAACAGGCAGACTGAATTAGATGATTTGAATGAAACCCAAGTGTTCTTAAGCAGCCCACACTCACTTGATCCTTGCTGCTACTGTGGTCATACTCTAAGATACAGTACTTAGAAACTTTCCCTTTCAAGGCGAACAATGAATGGTCTTAAAAGAAGAGCATGGGTATCGTTGCAAAACACTGATCTCAACCCAAGCCTGATTCAATTCCAAGAACCTATGATCACAGCACAGAAAAGTTACAATTTTGGACCACAGTCTCCAAATCTCCTAGCCAAGTGGTGGATTACTGAGGGTAGGTAGAGGATTTGTGGATACGTAGACATGTAGTACAAAACACTACATTTCCAAGCTCTGAGGTAATGTAGAAGAGTCCCCAAAGCATTTTCATGAAATAACAACAGCTTAAAAGAAAGAGTAGCCTACAGTATAACAGCAGGTAGAGTGTCTTATTAGGATAGCTGTTGTGAGTTTTCCGGGCTGTTTGGCTGTGCTCTGGAAGTTTTTCTTCCTGACATTTTGCCAGTCTCTGTGGCCAACATCTTCAGAGGGCAAGCAGCTCAGGGAACTAGGAGTTCTCTCTGTGCTCTTGGGTAGCTGTTGTTATTTGAGCTGGCAGCTCAAATTCATTTTACTGAGAGAGGCCCCAAATCTTGCAGCGCTCTGTTTGAAATTCTACCCTTAGAACTTGTCAACCAACACCCTTTGCTTCTCTATTGTATGGCCCAAACGGAAATTGTTTTTTTCAGTTGAAGGAATCCACTATCATTCCCAGGATCTCCATTGAAGGATGCGAAGTGTCATGTCTGTTTCATCCTACTCCCTTGTACACGAAAGGTATCAGCCCTTTCGTTTTGTGCCATCACTTTGCATTTAGAACGGATCACTTCCCACACTGTGAAAAGATTCAAGTATCAGTTTTTGCATGAAGAGATGGACAGGACTTTGTTATTTCTAATCTGGAAAGAAGGAGGGTAGGCACCATAGTAAGCTGAGGTGTACATTGGCAGGAATAATTCAGTATCTCATATCTAGTTGTTGTTTTTTTTATAAAAAGCATTTCCTACTAACTGTCACTATCTGCCTGAATGCTCTTTTGTTAATAAGTGGCCATTGTGTTCCCAAAAACTAGACAAATTCTTGTAGTGGCAGATATTTTACAGTCTTTGAAAACAGATTACATATACGGACTTCCTCTCCCTACCTCCTCATTCTCTATCTCTCCCGTAGGCCAGCATTCGCTAACCAATCACTTTCAAGATGCTTTGGGCCTCAGCTTTTATCAACTCTAGCCATCACGAGTCACGATCAGTGGGCAGTGGAAGCTGAAGCTTCTTCACACACTTGGCACTAGGGCAGGCACGTCCAAACTTTGGCCCTCCTGGTGTTTTGGACCACAACTCCCAGAAGTCTAAGCTTAGATTGCCAATGGCAAAGGACTGTGGGAGCTGTGGTCCAAAACATCTGGAGGGCCGATGTTTGGACATGCCTGCACTAGGGTGAGGAAAGCTGTCCTCCACAACAGCTCAAAAATATTCAGGAAGACTAGCCAGTCACAAGAGACATCTACGGAGTCATGAAGTGATGACTTGTTACTACTCCAAGAGCCACTCTCTTCAAACAGCTTGTATACAGTGAAGCCATTTTATTCGCAATTTCCCTGACAAACAATGGAAAATTTAAAAGAGCCGGCTCATATTTACTTACATAAGCCATGTTTACGCCACTTCTCAGACAAAAAGGCTCCCAAAGCAGCTTATATAAGCTCTGTAACAAACAAGGCACTACCTCCCTCCCTACTCACCTGCTTTGACACAATGTACAGAACACACCATAAAAGAGGCAATGGACGATGAGAGCAAGGGGAAATAAACAAATTGCAGGCACAGTTCTTGAGTTTGCATCTCACGGACATGACCCATTACTGGAAATAAGCAACCTCTCCCATTCTTTCCCTTACTGATTCGCCTCCATTCATTAGCCTATTTTAAACTGAGACAAAGGTTTTCTATATCATGTGTAATTTTAAAAAAATCAACTTTTAAAGATCTCTTTTTTATTTTGCACAGGGTGTTGTTTTTAATGCAGCTGAAATTGTCCAGAAGCTGGTTCAATATAGTGCTGCCTCCCCAGTGGTTACATTAGGTGAATTAATGTATTATTATATAGATGGTACTGCTCATATTATACTAGACAGGTAGCAATTCTTCCTCTGGATTTTTAATATATGACTTTATCTCCTTCTCTGCACACACACCACAGCCTTGGCTGGCAAATTATTCCAGGTCTGTCTCCAAAACACTGCATGAAATTTACCTCACTCTGGCTGCTTGTTAGTACAGAATGGAAACAGTCGAATTTACAAATATAGGCTAACATTTTTGACTCCACCTCTTTAAACCATCTTTTTCTAACCTATTTTGCTATGTCCGTAAGGCTGTGGTTTCTTTTAGAATCAACATCATACTTGGTCTTCCCCTTCTTCTCTTGTCTTCAACATTCCCCAGCATTACTGTCTTTTTGGTGAGTCCCGTTTTTTCATGATGTGACCGAAGTACAACACCCTTACTTCATCACTTTGGTTTCTAGGGAGTGTTCAGGCGTGATCTGATGCAGTAAACAAACATATCTTTGTCTTTCTGGCTGTCCGCAATATCTGTAAACCTCTTCTACAATACCAAATTTCAAATAAATTTGATCCCCCCCGGTTGGATTTCTTCACTGTCCAGCATTCATATCAGTACATTGTAATATGGAGTACCATAGTATGCATGGTCCTGATGTTTGTCTCATTTGACAAATTCTTGCACTTGAGAAGCTCTTCTAATTCCTTCATGGCTTCCCTTCCACCTCTCTGTCTTCTCCTGGTTTCTTGGGTGCAGTCTCAATTTGAACTGAGGATGGAACAGGAGTTATACCAGATCTTTAACAATATAGATCTTTAACATTAAAGTTATGTATTGTCTGCATTAAAGTTATGTAATTCTTCTGTAGTCTAACCTTATTCTTTGTAAAGATATGGGAATTCAGCTCTCATCAACCTTGGCTGGGGGGGGAGGGTGTACAGGCATTGGAGTTAAAACATATCTGAGGGCACCATACTGTATTGGAAAAGGTGGGTGTATAGGACTGCTCGAACTGAGGCTAAATAACTCATTTTTTGTGTTTCTGAAAGAACTACTGGGTGGCAGGTCAGTGACACTTATTGTTGTTGCTGCTGTCTTAATAAACTATAGCCGTACATACAAACAAAAAGCATCATGCCTTAAAACTAGTGAAGAAATAATGATGCTCCCTTTCAGAAACAAATAAAAATTGAAGTCAATGAATCACTGGCCAGCAACTGTAATCAACTGATTTATATAGCTCTTATGATGCCTTAAATGCTTTAAAGATCTGTGACAAATTATTATAGAGAAATTACGAGCCACAGGGTACATGTCAGTGAATCAATAATAAGATTCAAAATTGTTACAACAGAACATTAAATATGGATTGCAATAAAGAAATAAAGCCTGTGGGAGTGAAACATGTGTTTCATTACACAATACCGAGGGCACTAATGGCTACTCCTGAGTTAAAAGAAACTGTTGGTAAAATGACAATGAAATTCTGCTTCTATTGCTTTTTAATCTGTCCATAGTTCTCTCAGTGGCTATCTTGCAATATTATATTTGCTGCTGCTGAAGATTCATGTGTGTGTGTGTGTGTGTGTGTGTGTGTGTGTGTGTGTGTGTGTGTGTGTGTGTGTGTGTGTGTGTGTGTGCGTGCGTGTGCGCATGTGCCTGCATGCACAAGCACACAGACACAAAATTTAATTTTTGGTCAGCTACAACCAGAGTTTTGGAACTCTGAACACACCACAGTCCAGTAAATGAGAACTGACAACCGCCTAAACTTTCCTTTCCTTTCATTGGTTATATTTATCTACTTTTTGGAACACATTGCCTTGCCTTGTTGAGGAAAGTAAGGCAAGGTAAAATGAACAGTAATCAAGCATTCTTCTATAGACAGGAATGTTTGGCTTGTCGAGGTATGACAGAGAATGTGGGTCAATGCATTTTGAACTGGTGGCTAGCTCCAGCACCTTGTCTACATGCAATGTTCCTATTATAGGCCTGCTGGGCTGAGTTTGAGATAGAACTGCATTACAGGGAACAATGCTACCTATAGCCCATTATTTTTGGATGAGAAATAACAAGAGACCAGCCATATGAATTTTGCATGCTGACTACAGATTATGGGTGTTGTAGTCCAACATAGCTGGAGTAACTCTAATATTGTATTAAGAAATGACGGAGATACTTCTCCATTTGTAGGCAGGCAAGGCTCCACCGTCAAGTGTGCTCATGAAGATTCTGCAATTCCAAATTTAATGATGGGTTGGAGCTGAACATTGCGGATGGGAAAGGAAATACCTCTTCTACAGAAAGTTTAAATTTAACATGGGTGGAGGAAAAGGATCAGAATACTTTGGTCCGACCCATAATTAACACTGCTTCCTCTCAGACTTTTTCCAGGAGGGGGGGAGGGGAAGCAAATTCAACTTTGATGTCCTGATTGCTTTTTGATGCAAAATAATTCTGATGGAATCTCCCCTGAGTGCACTGAACACCCTTAAGACAGATAAGTTCCCAAGGAAACCAAAGATGTGTTTCCAAGCATTTCAAAGCTTGGACAGCTGACAATTAGTCACTGAAGCTGTAAGCATCATAGATACTAGTAAATGTATTTGGATTTCAAACCAAAATCTTTTGCTGATTGGAAGACTGGGAACAACCGTAAACAAAGTAATGAGTTTTAATATGCCATTACGATTTCAAGAGGTTGTCAATACTACTGCTTATTGCTAAACTTGGCTTGGCACAATATCGGCTTGCTGAGTTTGTGTTGACTAGAGATCTGTCGTTAGTTTAGTCCAGGGCTTGGGAGTTCAAATGGAGAAAATCTAAAAAAGGTGGACATATTCTGGTATTTTGGCTCCCGTCTCCAAGGCAATGGTGGCATCGGTTGTGATGTGTGAACAAGAATAAATGTGGCCTGGTTGTGATGGCGAGAACTCATTGGTGTGCTTTGCAACAGATGAATGCCAATATGTCTCAAATCCAAGATTTAAAAAACAATTGTCCACTCTGTTGCATGGTCTGGCACCGAGTGCTAGGCAGCAACAGTGGGCAAAGAGATCCGTATCCTCCATTGGATATCAGGTATCACCCTACTCGAAAACATCACAAATGACACTACCCAACAGCAACTTGGTGTGGTATCAATAACAGAGAAGACAAGAGAAAGCTGGCTCTGCTGGTATAGACATGTCCTCAGAGCAGCATCTTCCACAGTTGCCCAAACTTGGTACAATTTGGAAATCAATGGATGGGGGCCACATGGGCTACCAAACCAGAGATAGCGGGACGCTGCCAATAAGGACATGTGAATCACTGACCTCCGCCCTGAAGACACAGTCAGTTGGGCAATGTGACATTTTAGGATCTGAAAAGAAGAAGAAGAGGTGTTTGCTTAGGCCTTAGAAACAAACTCACACAGTGAATTCTGTGTGAGTTCATACAGACATGTATTTCCACTGCTGAAACAGCTAGGGTCCCTTCCCGAGTTATCTCTGGGAATGGAAGGACAGCATTTCTTCTTCATAGACTCCTAGTTTGTCCTTGGATACACAGAACGGTCTTTGGAAGAAAATAAAACACAGAGAGGAACACCCAGTTGCCAGTTCCTACCATACCTTAAAAAAAGTGTGGTTATGCACATCCAGACACTCATATAAGAGACACGCAAAACCAAATGCAACAGCAAAATGCCTATCTCTCAAAGATGGAAAGAAATAATGACTCCAAGAATATACCCTACTAGTATGGCCACTGGCTGTGCTAGATGGAGCAAAGAAATTTTCTCCAGCTGCATTACCGCCTTGTATAAAACAAAGAGTCATAAAAGGCTAGCAAAAGAGATATTGGTCTTGAGATTACAGGAGAATTCATGCAGGAAAGGAATAGCAAACCAATTGATAAAGTAATTGATTTGAACAAGTGGGCAGTGGTGTGTGTGTACCAGAGGGTGATGGATGGATAGACAAGGCCAGGGCTTTTGTTTTCAGGTTGGCTCTAGGATTATTTTATTTATTTAAAATATGTATACCTTGCCTTTCTCCTTAAAAGGATGCAAGGTGTTATTATGAAAGGACAATACTGTATTTAAAAGCTAAAAACAGTAGGTAGGCAAATATTTTAGAACAATTAAACAAATATATTCAAAACAATAAATAAAAACATTACTAAAAAGTTCAAGGTAATGGTTCCCCCTGCACATGAGTGCTAGTCGTGTCTGACTCTAGGGGCGGTGCTCATCTCTGTATTCAAGCTGAAGAATCAGTGTTGTGCAAGTCCGTGGCCATGTGGCCGGCATGGCTGCAAGGAAACACTGTTTCACCTTCCTGCATTTTACAGCAGTACCTATTTACCTACTTGCATTTACATGCTTTCGAACTGGTAGGTTGGCAGGAGCTGGGGTTAAGAGTGGGAGCTTGCTCCACTGCGTGGCACCTGGGATTCGAACCACGGAGCTGCCGACTTTGCAGCCAACAGTTTTCGGAGCCTTAATCCACTGAGCCACCATGCCCCTACAAAAGATTACTAAAACATTACTAAAACACATGTAAAAGCAACAAGGCACAACTATCCATTAAAAAAACCCTCTCAGAAAGCCAGTCACTAAGGGGAACCCTACTTAAAGAGAACGGTCTTTGTCTGCTTGTGGAAAGATGGCAAAGACAAGGCCACCCTGGTTTCCTGTGGGAGGGAGTTCCAAAGTCTGTGAGCAACAACCAAGAAGGCCCTCTCCCATGTCCCCACCAAATGCACCTGTGAGACTGGCTGGACCAAGAGAAAGGCCTCCCCAAATGTTTTTAACACCTCAGTAGCCTCATCAAGGGTGATGTGATCCTTAAGGTAGCTTGAACCCAAGCTTTATAGAACAAAACCAGCAACTTGTTTTGTGTCCAGAAATTGACCAGCAGCCAGGGGAGCTGCTGCAACACAGCAGTAATGTACCTCCATCCAAGATCAGGTACAAGCCTATTCTACTTTTAGGCTGTCCTTTCTTCCTCTTCTCTCTGATGTCCTTTCCTGCTTCCAGTTGCTCTTCTACTCAACGATACAGGTACAGACCTGCAAATTTGGAAGTCAACCTGGGCAGCTTCTGTAGTTAAATTTAGTAACTGTTTTCTTCTTCCCTTCCCAGCCTTTTTATTTTGCCATAACGTTCAGTGTAATAATTTTCTTCTTTCAGGCATCCATTGCACTACTAGGCCATTCTGCACTGACAGTTAACTCTCAAATAATTGGTACAGTTCACACATGCAGTTGTTTGTCACCCAGTCATGTCAGCTGAAGAGAAGGATGTGCGTGTTGGAACAGGTCTGTACTTGGGGCTGTTGCTACATGAATGAGTAGTTGTGCAGCTCAAGTGCCAACAAACAACTAAATTTTATAGCTAAAAGACTAAAACAGATTGCTTTATACACTGCTATATTAGTCTCACAAGCCACTGTGGTAGCAATTTTATTACAAGTGCATGCTAGAGATGGCCACAAAATGAAAAATGAAACACTGTTTCGTCATTTTGTTGCGTAACAAATTTCTGTGTTACGTAACAAAGTGGTAGGATGTGTTTCATCATGGAACAAAATGAAATGCCATTTCCCCCCCTCTAGGAATGAAACGTTACGTGCTAGAGGAAATGGCAGAGGAATTTCCTCAAGCTCTTCCCTGTAAGCCCCCCAAATTTGGAGAGGTTTGGGGCTCAGGGGGCTGAGTTATGAAGCACCAAAGGGAGTGTCCCTAGGGGGAAAAATCTAATTGAATTAGGAAACCACAATACCCCTCCCTGCGCGCGGGTGAGCGATTAGCTGCTTCGCTTCGGAATCCTGATTCAATTAGAAAGATTTTTATCCTAGGGGCACCCCCTTACAGGGAAGAGTCCAATGAAGCTACACTGTGATTCCCATGTCTATACATGGCTGCGAACCCTATTTTTGAGGACATAATTTTTAATGTCTTCGAAAACAGGTTTCACAGCCATGTATTGGTATGGAAATCACTCACTGGACTCTTCCCTGTAAGCCTCCAAAATTTAGAGATGTTTGGGGCTCAGGGGGCTGAGTTATTAAGCTCCAAAGGGGGTGTCCCAAGGAAAAACTCTTTCTAATTCAAACATGATTCAGAAGCGAAGCCACTAATCACTCCCCCGCAAGGGGGGGGGGGATATTGCAGCTTCCCAATTCAATTAGAATGATTTTTCTCTCGGGGCACTCTCTTTGTAGCTTAATAATTCAGCCCTCTGAGCCCCAAATCTCTCCAAATTCTGGGGGCTTACAGGGAAGAGGTTGAAGAAGCTCCCCTTCAGTTCTGGTGCCTTTAGGACTCAGGGAAGCATAGCATTTCATTTTGTTTTGTAATAAAACTACTTTAAAAATTCATTACAAGCGAAACAAAGCAAAACTACTAAAGAAATGAAATGAAATGAAACGTTATATTTCTGTTACCTGCCCATCTCTAGTGCATGCTTGTCTCCTCATGTCTGATGCTGCTGCTGCTACTGATGATGGTGGTGGTTAAGGATGATGATGATGTAAAAAACATAAATAACCAGCCTCCAAATACCGCAGCAAAGTTCAGTTAGAAATAGTGTCAGAAAATGATGAAACCAAGATACTATGGGATTTCCGGATCCAAACTGATAAACACTTTGAACATAACACACCAGACATAATATTAATAGAATGAAGAAATGTCCGGATCATTGACATTGCAATTCCAGGAGATGCTAGAGTTCAAGCTAAAGAATTGGAAAAACCAAGAAAATGCAAAGACATGGCAGTTGAAACATCTTGCCTGTAGATTTGTGAAAATCTCCTATCCCCAATAATTGCACCTCTGCAGTGGGTAATGAGTCAGACGCAGACTGAATGGGAAACAGAATTTTTCTTTTTGCCATGGGCCAGCAGCATTTAGCACTCAATATTTTTTTTAATTAACCAACTGCGATACTTTTAATTACTTTTGAGAAATTTGAAAGTAAATATCTAAAGTATAGACTTGTAAATATCACTTTACAAAGTAGCTACTTTGGAACTGTTTGGCAGTATAACCTCAAAAAAAGTTTACTGAATTTAGTTCACCAGTGAATGGCTATCTAAATTCTTCATGTGTTGCTCCGTATGCAACAAAAACAGCACCATCCCCACACAAGAAGCATACTTAGGGAAGGCTTCTCAGCTTTTGGCTAAGATCAAGGGAAGAAGTATACTCGGGGGAAACCCAAGCATTGCAGAAATATCACAAGAAGAAAAACCCATAAAGAAAATCTCTTAAAGGATTCTCCCCAATTAGGAAAACGAAGCAGGGGCATAGAGTTTTAACTGGGGGAATGGAAAATGGTGGGGGGGGGGGAGGAATGTGATGGATTGACATCTGAACAAGGAGACTTCCATGCTAAAGCATTTGTTGGGGTACCTAACTTGTTGGTTTTAAATTAAAAGGGCCATTATTGCCAAATGGATTCTAAAATTCATACCAAGCAATGAGAAAGCAGAAGACTTGGAATGGTAGCTGTCAAGGAGCTCAGATATATTCTCAAGTGTAAGAATATGTCACTAGAAGCCAAGACCAAGAGCATCCATACTATGGTGTTCCCGAATACTGTGTGAAAATTGAAAAACGAAAAAAGGAGACAGAATAAAAACTGATTCATTGGAAATGTGGTGTGGGAGGTTTGCTGATACCATGAGCCTCCAGAAAGAGAAATAAATGGATTCTAGATCAAATCAAGTCTGAGCTCTCATTAGAAGCTAAAATACCTAAACTGAGGTTATCAAGCTTTGGACATACCATGAGAAGTCATTAGTTGCTGAAGAAGACAATAAAATTAGGATTGGACAGTAGGAGTGGGGGGAGGAAAAGATTGAACATGAGATGGATTGACACAATAGTGAAGGTCTCAGAATTTAGTTTGAAAGACCACAGCAGGACACTGCATGAGCGGACCATTCAAATTGACTTGTTCTTAAGGATGACTCATTTTAGTATAGTAAGCTGTACTTAAGAGTTTGTATAACTGAGTCACTTGAATATATGGAGGAGTCGCTTCATCCATCTCATGCATAATGAGGACCTTTAATAATGAGCCCGACAAGGCTCTTTTTCCTTCATGGAGATATATCTATGTAGGCATCTATTCTATGTACCACTAGCCAAAATCTTGTTGCTTATAATTTACTAGGCTAAGCAACAAGATTTGGCCAGTGGTAAATGGTATAGATATCTCCAGAGATTAATTTCATGAAACAGCTACAATTTCTCCTGGTGATTCCATTCTATTCCAGCTCCATGCTGTCTGCCCAACCTGCCTACACAGCAGAGTGATATACTGTACCTTGGGTTCCATTTACTGCAGAAGTAGAAAACAGATATAAGAAGAGATTGGTAAATTTACACTGTTTTACCAACATATCATGTCAGCAATTAAGCCCACAAAATGACACATAATCCCGGTCTAATTTCAAAAACTCTCTGCAAGCAATCATCTTTGGACCAAATTATGCATTCCCAATAGCCTCTCATTGTCAGCTGGAAACCCACTAGTGCTCTAGAGACATGAATCAGGCAGGCCTTTCTGACTGAACAATTCCTACTTGTAAAGGAAGACTGTGTATCCTGATTATGAATCACACACACACAAAAAGGGTAAGCTCATTTGCAAACTGCAGGATATATGGAAAATTACTGCTGCAACAATCAGATCTTCTTGGCACTTAAAGAGTTCTCTCTTCTAATTATAGGGTATAGCATAGAGAACATTGCTTGGTCCTCAGACCTTAGCAAGAAAGATCTGTCTCTCCTTGGAGTGGAGGGACAGATGGGCCAAAGAGGAAATGGGGGAGAAACTGAAGTAGCAATAAGGAAGAAGGGATGGACCCATTTACTGTATTATATTCACTTTGGGTTTTGCTCTTGCTCCACACATTAGCTCCAACAAAGTGTGATCTTCAATAGAAGAGGCTTCACCATCCCTCTTTTAAATGGTCAGAAATAATGGCCAAGCAGCAACCTGATGTAAAAATATTTTGACAAACCACTGTAGTTTTACAAATTCAGTATGTGCATTGTCTGTAAGCCTACATATTTACAATAGAATGTGTTTTCCAAACACTCTGGAGAGGTCAATATGCACCTACTCACGGGGCATTTCCTCTTACTTGGAACAACCACTGACATAAAACTACCCTAAGCAGTTTAAAGCTAAATTATAATATGCCCAGTACAAACAAAGACCCCCCACCCAACAGTCTCTATTCCAGCTTTCTTCTCTTCTATGTCACACCTAATGCAAAGAGTCAGATGAACTGAAGCAGCTTCCTGCATCAGTGCAGTTTCCCTTACACGAGGCATGCATTAGATATTTGACAGGGTGTGAACAAAATACATAGAGCATTCTAAATACCACGGCTTGAGTGCCCCTTAGTTCAGGAATCTCACTCCGGCTACATTCAGGTGTGACTCAGAATGAAAGTATTTGCATTTGTGATTGGGTGGAGCCCATTCTCAGGCATTTACAGTCCAAGCAAGCCATAAGGAATGTGTCTAGTATTTCTCAAGTGGTGTCTATCCCCCTCCGAGATGAGACAGTAGACAATGTCTTTTGAAGTGCTTAAGTCTCTGTGCATTGTAATTGAGGCTTAAGCCATGATTTGACAATCGGCTGTAGTTTTACAAATGTTCCATGAGCCACTACAAGGAAAGGCATCTTTTGATGTTACATCAAAATATACCTCCCTGTTCAGTCTTGTCAAGGAACCCCTGAGCTTGTGTTCATTGTGGAAAGAAAGAAAGAAAAAAGATGGGCTTCCATTCAGAACTGAATGGATTGACAAAATCAAAACCAAAACAGGAAAAAAGAGTTCAAATCCTCTCTCCGATTCCAATTCCCAATGAGATTAAATGTGGCTGTGATGTAAGGAAGAACAATGTGTTTCCCCTGGAAAGGTTTCTTCCTGTACCAACATCTCTGGCTCTTGGCAAGAAGTGTCACAAGCTGTACAGCTGAAGAAAATGACATTTTTGTAAAATATTTCTGAAACGAACCGAGTCTCTCATCGTTCAGCTCAAACCCAGGCTAGAAACAAAAGGGTTTGCTTTCTTGGTCTCTAGAATCAGCTTCAAAACAAAAGGGATAAAATAAGACTTGCAGATTCCTCCCCCCCCCCCAGCTTTAAATTAGCCAAGGTCTTTCTCTTGATGAAAGGCAGGAGGAGCTGCTTCTGGGCCTTTATCTCATTTGTTTAGCTCTCAAAAGAAATATTTCCCTTTGATTCTCAGCTGAGCATCAACATGGGATGGAGCTTACAGGGTTCTGCCTGACCTCACAAATGTCAACATCACTTTTGAGATTCTAGTGATGTGCAGGTTTCAAGCGCTGGAAGAAATCTTGCAAGAATTTCCCCTGGGTGGAAAGGTTACAGACAGTGTTTGGGGCTGTTTAGCTAAGAAGAAAGGCAAGTGAGGATAAAGGTGTATAAAATTATGTGTGATGTGGAGAATGTGGGCAGGGAACTGTTTCCCCCTCTCTGATTATATTAGAAAGCAGAGTCACTGGTGGAAGCTGAATGGTGCAAGATTCAGAACAGGCCAAGGAATGCTGTTCTACACACAACACATAATTAGAAAAAGGCTTGGAAATCTATTTATGGGACCATTACAATACTAAGAACAGGTCAGCTTTCAGGGTCAGTATGGCTCTTCCTCAGAGTGGGCATTGTAGACCTTCAGGATGTTGGGAAGGAAAACAGAAAAATCCAAAATGATCTTGGCAAGAGGTTGCTGTGTTTGGAACTCTAACACCTTTTTTTTTTTTTGGCAACCTTTAATTTTTTTTGTGTGTCACCTCCTTGCCGATGACTTTCTCAATTATCTTGTCATTTTTTGTTTTTTTTGTTTTTCCTTTCCTCTTTCTTTTTATTCTTTCTTGATTCCTTTGTTGATTGTTGCATTGGGTTTTATACTTGCTTTGTTTCCCCTATTGTTAACTGCCTGGAGTTCCTCTGGGAAGAGAGGCGGTATAAAAATAAAATAAAATAAATAAATAAACCCCGTTGAAGTAATAATGGCCCAAGATGGAAGCTACAAACAGCTGGCTGAGTCTCAAGCAATACAGGATGAATGGTCTTTCCTAATCTCTGTCGACAAAGGAACAAAATTCTGTGGACCACCTCTGTAGATATAGCACACAGTTAAACTGTGGCTATTATAAGAAGTAGGCTTTCAAGTACATGGCATTAAAGGGGGATTGGATGCATTTGTGAAGGATGGGGATACAGCAATACCTTGGTTTACAAGCATAATCTGTTCCAGAAACATGCTTGTAAACCAAAGCACTCATATATCAAAGCAAATTCCTCCCTAAAATATAATGGAAACTCAGATGATTTGTTCTGTGGTCCAATAGATCACATCCTGTACACACAAAATGCAAAAACTCACAAAAGAGGTCGGCTAGAAGTCCAAGTCCATGCCATGGTTTAGGTACCTGGCTGCAGAATCTGCTCTGCTTGGGACAAACAACTGGGTTTTTACTCTGTGTTTTTAATGTGACAATAATAAAATGCAATTTGTAGCCATAGGCACACTTCACTAGCTGACTCATAACTAAAAATGGTTTAAAAAAAAAATAAGGATGTTGAAAACAAATTAAATAAAAATATAAGTAAAACCCTAACTTGCACGCTTGTTTGACAACCTTCCTGCCTGGTACAAGGGAGACTTCCCTTCCTCTGTCCGTCCTCTGCTTTTGAGGCTTGCCTGAGAAGGAATGCTCTAGACAATCCCCCCACAATCGGGGGGGGGGGGGAGAGAGAGAGAGAGAGAGAGAGAGAGAGAGAGAGAGAGAGAGAGAGAGAGAGAGAGAGAGGTGGACCACTTGTGATCATGTGACTGATCCAGCACTCATATTGTAAGACATTGCTCATTGATGAAGGCAAAATTGATCAGAAACGTTTGCTCATATTGCAAACCACTTGTAAAACAAAGTATTAGTGACTAAATAAATACTGGTCATGATAGGTTTGCATCAGATATAGGATCATAGGTATTGTGCCTCTCATTACCAACTGCTGAGGAGCAGGAGCATATGGATGTGGGTACACTTGTGGGCTTCCCATAGGAAGCTGGTTGACTAATTTAGGAACAAAATGCTGAGTTAAATTAGATTAGTCTCTGGTCTGATACAGCATGGCACTTTTTATGACAGGAGCAGCTGGGTTACTTCTAGGTTTGCCACATCAGAGGAGTAATTGGTTAGAGTCTTATGGGTGCTCATGTTAAGTTTGTATACTTTCCTGAAGCTACGGTGATGAGGTGCTGTGACATATCTTAGCTTTTAAATGGGCACATTGAGCAAACAGGCATGTATGTGATCCAAATGTGAGCTGGTGCCTGATCAATCAGCCACAAACATCATCATCAACAAATTAAGCAAATAAGAGGATTCTGGCCATTAATGTTGTGGCCCTGAATGCCTTGAGTGTTTTGTATTGTTTCCCTATTAGATTTCTCTAGATGTAAATACATATTTATATTCCTACCCAGTATTTTTTGTTTTGGTTTGTGGAGCTTCATGGCTTTCATGGCTACAAGATCAATCATCTAAAAGAGGAACCAAAACCATGTGCACATTCCTTTGCTCAATTCATGAACAGTAAATTTCCCTGGCGAAGCTCAAGACCAAGCAAAATGAAAAAAATGTAGGAACAGAATAAAACTTTGTGAGCTTAATGAAAGCCAAGTTAACAATGTTCAAGACTGAATGGAATCGAAGAGAGGAGTAAATTAAGAAACATTTGCTTCTAAAACTCTTGATTTTTGTTGGTTTGCACCCTGTATCAAAATTTTTATTTTGTTTTTGTTCTTCACTCTCAGTTAAAAAACAGAAGAGGTTAAATGCTTAAAATAAACACAAAACAGGCTTCCGTTTGTGTGTGTGTGTGTGTGTGTGTGTGCGCGCGTATTACAGGATGTACAACAAACATTGCTTCCCAAACCTTTAGTGGTCATTTGAAGCATAAACATTAGTTTTCTCTCAGCTGTACAGATAAATGTGGATTTCATATGTCTAAATATAGCACATTGTTTGATATTTCACTTGTTAAGCTCTGGGTGTGCCTGCATGTACCTCAAAATAGGGTCCACAGAAACCTGTTTTCAGAGTCTACGTTTGCGCTAGCACGAAACAAATATAATACACATGTAGAGATAATATTTTCCATGGGACTCTTCAACCTGGAAATTTAGACATCGGTCCTTTCAAACGAATGAAGCACTGTCAAACTCGACCAAAACAACCAACAGAGAGAGAGGGTGGGAATTATAGTTTAACTACATTGGAACCACCAAGTCCCCCCCCCCCCATGATTTTTCAAAATTATAGAAAGCTAACATTCTAAACATCACATTAAAAAACTCAACCCTATGACTGAATTATTCTTTCCCGTACAAAAAAGCTTGTTATATTAACAGAAGCTTCAGAAACAACACACAAATGGCACACATGGCAGAAATGCTACTCCTGCAAAATCCAGAACCCTGCCAGTGATGAAATCCATGTACAGTAATACCTTGGTTTAAGAGTAACTTGGTTTAAGAGTGTTTTGCAAGACAAGAAAACATTTCTTCTAAATTTTGCCTTGATAACAAGCAATTTCTTGCAATACAAGCACTGGAGGAGATCACATGATCACAAGTGAGCCAAACCAACCCATTGGACTGTAGGTGATCATCAGGCACATTCAGTCTCAGCCAAGCCTCAAAAGCAGGGGGAGGACAGAGGAACACAAGTTTCCCGTGCACCAGCCAGGAACATTTTCAAGGGAGAGTGGAGATTTTTCTTTCTATTTATATTTTTATTTAATTTGTTTTCAACATCCTTTCTGATTTTTCAAAGTATTTCTAGTCATGGGACAGCTAGTCAAATGCGTATAGGGGTACAAACTGCATTTTCTTATTGTCACATTAAAAAAAGAGTAAAATCCCATTGTTAGGCCCAAGCAGAGCAGATTCTGCAGCCAGGTACCTAAACCATGGTGTGGATGTGGACTTCTAGGCCACTTCTTTTGTGAGTTTTGGCATTTTGTGTGTACAGAATGTGGTATATAGGGCCCAGGAACAAATCATGTGCATTTCCATTACTTCTTAAGGGAAAAATTGCTTTTATATAAGAGTGTTTTGTTTTATAAGCATGTTCCTGGAAGAAATTATACTCTTAAACCAAGGTATTACTGTACTGTTTGATCCATTGGAAAGAAGCAGAAGGCTCAGTCTATTTGCTTTGCCCTTGCTGACCTCCTGACCTTTTACTTGCCAACCACACATCTCTGAAATGCCAAGCTATAAAATGGGGAAAAGCCCAATTTCAATCTGCACAGAGTCTTCCTTTCCCATTACATCTCAAGATACCCTGCCAAATACATAGCTTTAAAAATTATTCCTTCTTCCCCCTACTTTTGTAGCATTTTACCTGTCGAGAAGATCTGGTGATCTTGAAAATGTCCACACTTGGTCAGAGAGGAAAAGTTAATACAATTTTGTTCTCCCCTCAAAGAGTTCAAAGCAGGAAACACCCTCTTCTCTGCTCAAGTTCTCTTTCCCCTTTCCTTCCTTAAATCGATAGGGGGTAGGGGTGGAGGCTGTCTACCTCTGAGCAATGCATTAATGTTGTTTTTTGTGGTTGCTCATCCTGCTGCTACCAGCAATTTATCGATATCCCTTTCATTTTTAAAATATATATATATATATATACAATATACAGTGATACCTTGTATAAAGGAATTAATTCGTTCCAAATGAAATTATGTTAAGCAAATTTTCCTTTATACAATTTTCATAGGAATGCATTGAAAATGGAGCAATCCCATTTTATGTTGTACGGATTCTCCCCATAGGCAATTATGTTAAGCAATTTTCCCCTATCTCCGGAATGTTTTATGTTGTACAGATTTTATGTTATACAAGATGTTTGTTATACAAGGGTCCGCTGTATGTACACTAGTCTACGGCCTCTTGTGTACAAAGACTTGTACTCTAAGAAGCTGTTGTGCTACTCTTGCACTACAGCCCTTACTGGAAAATGTTCGCTCCCTGGTGATTTTTCTCCCTCATCTGCACTAAACAATGACGTGCTATCCCTATCCCAAGAAAAACATCAGGCACAGAGCCATAAATCTGTGGCCAAACTAATTAGTGCATACAGGGGGATCTACCACACTGTCATCTATAAGCTGCAGTACTGGGAAGAACGGAGACTAATTAGTACTGGATCGTTTACTTACAGTGACTATCTGCCAAAGAGGACTGGACTCCTCATGTCTTACTAGTTGTGTAGTGTGGATTTTGGCAGCAACGGATTATCTGTTCTGTACATGACAAGTCATGCCTGCCAATATTCTCTTGTCTACACCACTAAACTACTGTAGTTCTGTCTTCTTTGATCCCTGGATACTAGATTTTTTGTCTAGCATTTTAATATGTATTTATTATAACTACACATATGGAAACAGGTGAGAATTTTAGTTTCTAAAATAAAAACCTACCAAAATGTTGTAATCTCTTCCCAAATGGGAGGCTAGAATATGAGATTTTTAAAAAACATGTGAGAGAGTAAAACTGACAGATTCATGCATTTCTAAACAAGAGAGTGAAAAATAGGGCTGGAAATTCTGTATGAATTTTAAATATGAAAGTTTCATTAAGAAGTCACAACCTCTGGTTTTGATTCATGGCTGTTTTAAATTGCTTTCCTTTCCCAGAGAGCTCATCTCATTGACAATTTATAATCCAGAAGTGACTTCTGGTGGACCGGAAGTGACTTCCAGGGCCTGTGCTGGGACTTTGGAGCCTGTGCAGGCTCCAGAAGTAGCTTCTGGCAAACTGGAAGTGACTTCTGGGTCACTGGAAGTCACTTCTGGGGCTTGTATGGGCCCGGGAAGCCCGCTAGAGACCCGTTCTGAGTACCACCAAACCTGGGGTAAGTACAGGAGGCCCCACATAGGCTCATTAGTCCTGACCCACGGCTTGTCCTGGGGTCAGCACCGCCCGCCCACGCCTGCATTGCTGGGAAATCCGCGATATACCAGGATGGCAGTATATGAAGCATGATATGGTGGGGGAATACTGTATATCACTTACAAGTTATTAAAAATAACAAAATTTTAGGGCTGTGGGGACCCCCCAGAAACAGGGTAGGAAATAAAGAATTTTAAATAAGATGACATGTGTAGCCTACAGAACCAGTACAAATAGCAAGAAACGTATTGAATGAAATGAGATAAATGAGTCCAGCAGTATATCAAGCCCACATTACTGCACATAAACATTGCATTGATTCCTAAAATGTATGAAAAGAAAATGATTCTTTTGGCACATGTGATCAAGCCCCGAGCCTCCCTTTCCTTATAATTTCTTAGCAACATTTTAAAATTGGATTGATATTTGAACCAAAGCATAGAAAACCTGTAAAAATGCCATAACCTATTTGACAACATTACAAGTATCTAGTTCTGTGATAATTAGTCTTGTCTTGTTATTTTTAAACTGTAATCCTGCTTTTCCACCTTTTTCTTCTTCCTCAGTAGTCATTTCAAATATTGGTATTTTTGATAATAATGGCATATCATTTGCATGTCTTAAACTGCTGATATTTCTTTTACTAATTTTCTCTTTCATCTCTATCTAAATCAGCTCTCCATTTAATATACTTTGCAATTTATTTATTTATTTATTTATTTATTTATTTATTTATTTATTTATTTGTATCCCGCCCTACTGGCTTAAAGGCTACTCTGGGCGGCTAATAACCATAACATACAAGAATACAGTAAACCTGGGGGGGGGGGGGACAAAGCCTGAAGTACATAGCAAATAAATGCAATCCAGGGACGAAAAAGAAAAAATATGAATAATATTAAAATACAGCATAGGCATCACAGTTTAAAAACAAAATAAAATTAGAATTAGATGGTGGGGAAAAATAGCAGGCTGAGCAGAAAAAAGGGGGACAACCAGAGATAAGGTGTGCAATCGTCTTCTCCTTGTGGGCCTCCTTCGGGGCTACCTGTCTTAGGTGACCCAGTCTGAGAGGACTGTATGCTACGGGCTGAATCTGGTGGCTGAAGGTGTTGAACATAATAACACCTGAACAAAATAACACCTGGTCTGACTCTTTTGGAAAATGGAAGCCACTCTGTTTCTCCACATTTTGTCCTAACAGTAGCCTCTTGGCCAGAGTATGAGTTTTGTATTAGTACAGTACTGTATAATCAAATGCTTTGGCACATCCATTTAAAATGATCCACAACTTTTCATCACATATATACAAAAAGAACTTACTGCCATCTATTAAGCAAAAGTGATTTTTCCTGTTTTTGTGTGTGTACTACATCAGTCGTCCATTTGCAATATGATTTCTAGTACCTGTTTATTTTCTGAACCCAACATTAATATATGACATTTCTTGCTTCATGTTGGGTGGAAGCTCAGTTGTAAAATCTTGCATACAAAATTAATGCAGTTGCCCTGTATTTTTAGTCACCTAGTTTTCATGGGACTAGAATGTTTATTGAACAATTCCAGTCTGTGTGGCATTGTTTTGTTCTCCGTACATGTTGGTATAGTTTTCTTAGCTTGGAAGAGCTATATTGGTATCCCATTTATTCTTGTGATTTATTTATTCCAGCTGTTTTATGTGCAGCTTTTGCTTCACTTTCTATAGCTGCTGGTTCTTCAAAGGGTTCAGCAAAAGGAAGCTGCCATCCCCACACCTCTTTTGCATAGTTCCTCAATATTTTGCTTATATCACTTTATGTTATCCTGATAGGATATTTCCCTGTTGCTCTTTCAGCATCTCAGATCTTGGTTTACCTTCCTTTTTATTTCTTGGCTCTTAAGGAGGAAAGTTCCTACCCTTCTTTGCTGTTCTCTTCCATTTCACTGCAATGATTAATGTAACAGTTCTCTTTGTTTCTACATGAAAGTCAACAATAATGTGCATTTAGGAGTCTGACCCTGTCACCTTTTACTATTGTTTCTAGCTTATGTCTAACAATTTTATGAGTGCCATCATTGTAACTTTTTGTTTCACTACAGGAATAGTATTTTTATTTTTTGCATTTTCCTGTTAATATCTTTGATTTTAATCCACTGTTCTTTTGATTCTCAGTCAACAAACTTTAGTAATGCAATTCTTAACATTGTACTTGTAGTCTTTCGAAATCTTATTTGGCACTCTAATTTTTTAAAATGTGCTTCAGCTCCACTCTAGCTTTTGATATTAACAGTTGGTCCGTACAACAGTTGCTTCTGGTCTTGTTTTAGCAGAAACAGTAAACCTTCTGAATCTTCTGCTTCCAGTTTTACATTATCTATTTGATTTCTATATTAGCCATATGTTGACATCCATGTATACAGTTGGCTGTTAGATTGCCTGAAGAATATGTTTGCAATAATCAAACTGTAAAGGAGTCTAGGCTCCTGATAGTATTGTTCACAGTTCCCTGACACATTCAGTTGCCTGATATTAAAGAATGCATCCAAAAGGGAACACGGCTTCCAGAAAAATGGTGATCTATATAATACTGTTTTAATATGTAATTTATTATGTGTGCTTTGGGTTTATTGGCATTTAAAATTATGTTTTAAACCTCCTGGGTTCTACAAAAGAGAAAGGCAGGGTAAAAATAAATAAATAAAAATGAAAATTTTACCATTAAGTGTCTAGTGTATTTCAAAGGAAGCAAGAACAAAAAGCGATTTACAATGTAAATTTCTGCACATTGTTCCCAGGAGAGGAAAGGGAGGGTGAATTAATGGCAAGTGTAACAAGGGACAAGTATGCATTCAGTTCAGTCAGATACAGACTTTTACAGAACTCTCAAGGTCAAAGGTACTGCAGTCAGTAGAGTGTTCAGTTTTTCAGTTGATACTGGATAAAATGTGCCTATAAGCAACTTTGTAAAACAAAGGTTTTTCTGGTCAAGACAAGTGCATTCCTCTGTCATCTCACATAATCTTTCCTCGTTCTTATTTCTAAGCAATTGGGGACGGCATGCTTAAATACAGAAATAATCATACAGTACTAATACTTGTATACTGTTACGTCAATTCTGACTTACTGGTGGAAAATATGGTGTCTTCTGAACGACACCAATGCCGTTGATCCATTTCAGTCCAGTTTTAGGCCGTGCCATTGTACAGAAAATGCACTGAGGGAGGCCAACAGCTAAAACATCCCTGTTGGTCCTCCTTGATCTCTCAGCAGCCTTTGATACTATCTACCATGGTATTCTCCTGGGGAGGCTCTCTGAGTTGGGGATTGGAGGTCACGCTTTGCCGTGGTTCTGGTCCTTCTTGGAGGATCGTCCCCAGGGACTGCAGCTGGGGGAGATGACCTTGGTGTCTTGGTTTTTCAATTGTAGGGTGCCACAGGGGTCGGCGATCTCTCCCATGCTCTTTAACATCTATATGAGACCATTGGGAAGGGTCATTGGGGGGGGTATGGAGCTTCGTGTCCAATATGCAGATGACACCCAGCTCTGAATCTCTAGATCCACTTTCATTAACTAACATGTATGTTCACTTATGTCAAAAATTGTGCACTCATACAAGATGTATACTGAGTCAACTCCTCTGTAAGTTCCACTGATTCAAACAGAACTTCCCTAGCTGTAACTTACTAGATACAAGTCACAACTAGAGTACTGTAGCCCCATATGAATCAGTGGAACGTATAGAGGAACTGACTCACCACAACCTCACTGATTCAATGGGTCTATTCTAGCACAACTTACTCTGCTAAGCAACAGGATTCTGGTCAACATTGTTTGTGTAAAGAAAGGAATCCATATTTTTTCATATTTATGCCCTAAAAAAATGGGACGTGTAGAGCACAGTTGGCCAACAATATCATCTTGGCAGATGCAGCAGTAATTTTAAAGAGATATCTATTTGACTGGGAGCTCTTTGTGGACCAGGCATCGGAAGCATCTTCCCACACCTTGTGAGAGGTACTGCTGTCCTGCCCCACTGTAAGTTATTTTAGGATACAAGTCAAAAGTCACCTGTATCTTTGACATGTGCAGTTCTGTTTCATGCATATGGTCCCTAGTGCTGCATCAACGGCATGCTGTTGTCCTTCTAATCAGTATAGTACTTTTAAAAAAAAACCAATTGTGGAGATTTATACATATTTTCCTACATTTAAAAAAAGGGCACTAACATAACTGTGGAACTTAAATATACTTGAACATTTCACCTGATATGTAAAAAATGAGCATGTTCTGTAGTGTACAGCCCCTACTTACTCTCCTTTGGATAGACAACACTGTAAATGCAGTGGCACAAGTTCTACCCTGCTGGACACAATGTAAACACTGCCACAACTTCCAGGATCCCAACTGCAGAAAGCTCAATTGTGAGAGTAACTTGAATCATCAACTGCCACCAAGCAGAAAAATCTGTAAACTCTGCCCTTACCCTTTGTAAAATGCAAGAAGGGGGTGAATGGATTTCTCATTTAAGTGAAATGTGGTGGAAACGTGGTGGAAAATAGAAAGATCAATTTCCTACCCAACCCATTGCGATTCTGCGAAAGCACATAGTAGCCATGTTTCTTGCTGTGGAAAGCTAATATGTGAAGGACCTCTATGCACAATGTAATGTAGACCTGGTACATGTAGGGAGCCACTTTGGTCAAATCAGGGTTTCTCCTTGTGTTGATGAATTCCACATACTGTATCAGCATTATTATGTCTGTAAAGATTTTTGTTAGCTGAACATACCCATGGCATAGGAATACTTGTGGCATGACCAATGCATCTGACCACAGAAGGGAAAGAGTGAACTTGTGTATGTCTTACAACCTGTGCTTCTTCTAAATGCACATGTGCAACATGTCACCTGGAGGCTTGACACGGTATTAGCTGCTACAGACAAGAGAGTACCGTAAACATCTTCAAGTGTCTCTGATATGTATGCAACCCTATGCCCTCCAGATCTTTTGGATTATAGGTCCCATAATCCTTAAAAAACAAACCATGGCCCCTTAGACTTTCCCTAGACTCTAGAGCAGTGGTTCCCAACCTTGGGTTCCCAGATCTTATTGAACTAAAACTCCCAGAAGCCTTCACCACTAGCTGCACTGGCCAAGATTTCTGGAAGTTGTAGTCCAAGAACATCTGGGGACTCAAGGTTCAGAGCCACTGCTTTAGAGCAGGCATGTCCAAACTTCGGCCCTCCTGATGTTTTGGACCACAACTCCCAAAATTCCAAGCCTTTATTTCCAATGGCAAAGGACTGTGAGAGTTGTGGTCCAAAACACCTGGAAGGCCAAAGTTTGGACATGCCTGCTCTACAGGATGCCAGGTTGCCCTTCCTTGCTGTAACACTGTATATAATAACTTCTTGTAGGTTGTAACTGTTTAGATAAGTTTGGATAAAAAGGAATAATAAACCTAAAATAGTTTTGCTGGATTTAATAAAGTGACAAGAAAGATCAGCTATCTTCTGTTCAGTAACAAAACTGAACTACTGTATTACACATCTGCTGCCTGATGCAGAAAGAGCTGCCACAGATGACCATGTGTTCAATCTTTGTTAAAAATGTGAATTCATTCTTCAGAAATAGCACAGGTTGTACAAGTGGAAACATCCATTCTTGCCCCACCTTTTTATTGACTGGGCTTAGAACAAAATATTTGGATAAAATAAAGCTCAGCTCACAGACTGGATTAAGAATGCTTTTCGAGTCATTGCACTTAAGGTGCAGTATAACTGGCAAGACTCAGGTTCAAATCCCCAGTGATTCTATCAGTCACTAATACCTTTCGCCTTAAATCTCTCACAGGGCTGTTGTAAGGATCAACAATGGGGAAGAGGATTCTCTCTCCTACTTTGGTCTCGTTGGTAAATCAACAAGCAAACCCAGGGCAGAACCACAATGAAGAGTCATTTGGCAGAAACCGAAACAGCTGACATTCTAAAGCTAAGTCACGTTACCTGTTTCTCGGGGCCTGCTAACATTTTGGGAGACGGGTGTCGATTGCCAAGGGCAACCCACTTATCGCTATATACAAAAAATACCTCGCTCCTAACCAGCGTCTCTCACCCTTTCGACGCTTGCAATTGCAAAGCAGAAGCGCAGCCTGGAAAGAGGGCGGAGGGGGGGGGAGAAAAGCGTTGACCCCCCCCTCCCCAAACCTCCGCGGGGCCTTGATTGGTTAACGTGGGCCCGCTCCACCCTGCGCCGCATGCGCACTTCTCGCCCCTTTCTCTGCCGAGGCCCCGCCCTCTCTTGCGTTTCCTTTTCCTCCTCGGCTCTCTCTCTCTCTCTCTCTCTCTCTCTCCCCCGCCCCCCGCCCCCCGCGCCCCCGCCCCCCAACCTCCCCGCGCTGTTCTCGGACTGCGAGCGAGTTGCTGCTGCTGTTGTTGTTGTCAGTCCGCCTCGCAGACCGGCCGGGAGAGACAGGAAGCGCGAGCGCGCTCCGTTGGGTGGGCGCGCGCGCGCGCGCGAGAGAGAGCGAGAGCCGCAGAAGCCGAAGCGGAGGCGGTGTGTTTGTAGGTGTGTGTGTGTGTGTGTGTGCGTATTGGGGGGGGGTCGCGCGCACAGCGGCGCGAGCCTTAGAACGTCGCCGTCCGCCGAGAGCGTTTTGTCGGCCCCGCCGAAGAAGAATCCCTGCCGTTGAGGAGGCCCCGCTGCGGCTTTCTTCGCCCCTCTCCTAGGTCGGGCGCCGAAGAGGGAAGCCGCCGCCGCCGCCGCCGCCGCCTCTTTCCATGCGGAGAGCGGCGGGAGAAAAGGCGAGGGCCGCGGCTGCCGAGGCTGAGAGTAAGTTCGCCGAAGGCAAGGGCTGAGGAGCGCGGGGGGGGGGGGGAGCCCGGGCGGCTAGGCTGGCCTTCCCGACGCCGGGACGCACGGCTTCCTCCGGGGGGGGGCCTCGGCGGGCAGGTGCCGGCGACGACCCGCGGGGGGGGGGGGAGAAGACGTTTTTTTACGGGAGGGACGGGACGGAGGAGGAGGAGGAGGAGGAGGAAGGCAAGGAAGCTCCCGAGGCTGTGGCCGTCATCCTCCGAAGGCCAACATCCGCGGTGCTGAGGAGGAGCTGCATCAGTGCCCAGCCTCACGGTGTGATGTGTTGGTCTCTATCTGTCTGTCTGTCTCTCTGACACACACACACACACACACACACACACACACACACACACACACACACACACACACACACACACGGTGTGGTGTGTTGGTCTCTCTCTCTCTCTCTCTCTCTCTCTCTCACACACACACACACACACACACACACACACACACACACACACCGCTGTCGCGTTGCCCTGTGTCCGACAGATTTGGGGGGGGGGGAGAGAGGTGTGTGGGGTGACGATGGATACGGGAGGGGGGGCTTTGTGCCAGTGAATGCGGACATACTGAGGTGGGATGCTCTGTGTGTGTGTGTGTGTGAGAGAGAGAGAGAGAGACACACAGAGAGAGAGAGAGAGAGAGAAAAAAAATGATGCATGTAGGTACCGTCCCTCCCTTAAACCAATGTTTATGGCGATGCATATGAGAGAAAGGTGAAGCCGAGTTCATCTCTTGTGGTCCCCAATCCATCTTTTTTTTGGGGGGGGGCTGTTTCTCCTCGCTCTCCCCTTGCCATCCCTCCTCCCCGTCCCCTGCAGTCTGAGGGAAGAAAGCAGCCCCCTTGATCTCTTGTCCATCACAGTGTATTTGTCAGGCTTAGGGGGTGGCTAAGAAGTTCATAAACCTAAGCTGCAGAACTGTCTGGGGGATGACAGTGCATCTTATTTTATAAATGCTGGGTGGAGAGCCAACAGGTATGCCCAGAAACAGCTTAGCTGCCTGTTCTTTGCTTTTGATGATTGAAGTGTTTACATAGTGGTGCCAAGCTGAAAAACATGTTATTGCATTGAGGGTGTATTTAGTAAACAACAACCTGGCTGTATTTGCCAGGTTTTCACCACAGGCACTGAACCTGTGGAACATTTTGTATTAACAATCCACTTAGCATTAATGAAATAAACTGCTAAAAAGACATGACATCTATATGTACATATTTTGCATGTATTTGATTGATGAAAATTTTGATAGCATGCAGTGTTATAAAAGAAAGCTGATTTCACTAGAACTGTGAAAATGCTGCAAGATTTAATTTCCTTGGGTTACCTTAATCAATACACATACAATGAAGTGCAGTATTATAAATTATATACATAGTAATTTTTTCTTGAGTAAATCTCAGAGCTTGTGCTTTGAAGCTTGGTGGTGATGGGCTTCTGGAAATGCATATTCTTCATTTACTACTAAGGTACTAGACACCTAATTATTTCCTATAGTCTTCTAATATGGATATGAATTATTCTCAAAGGATGTGAGTCAGGATCTGTTTCAAGTCTGCCCTCTAGTGCAACCACTCTTACTCTTCTGGGTTGTTTTTATATAACACTTTATGAGAATTCAAATACTGTACTGAACAGTTGATATATGAGATAAAAGAATTTAGCAGAATGTATCTGACTTTCCTCCTAAGCTGTAGAAAAGACTTGGCAAATATCCAGAAACAGGTTGTTGGGTGCTCCTCTCATGAGATAAAATTAATCATCCAGTTTTAACAAAAGATACCATTATTTTGCAGGTAGCAGTCGGTTTAAAAAGATCCATGAAATAACATGGATGGTGATGATAAGTTGTTCATCTTTCAGATTGATCACCTCTCACAAAAATGTACATTTTGCCTTTTGTGGAACAGATGTATGACATAATCAACAGTTATCACATAATATCTACAGAGGAGATATTTAACTACAGAGGTGAGCTCAGGGGCACTGTGTACAATATATTCCTTAAGTGTATGGGTGTATATTGAACTGGAAGAATTGAAGGAGATAATTGTTGAAATTAAGTCAAAACGGATGATTTGAATTAACTTGATATGCAGTTATTGGCAGGAATCTTTATTGGGCAGTGCAATTCATCCTAATTAACTGACTTAAGCATCTATCACAGATATGCTTTTAAAATTGATGAATAGCGGCTGCAGTAGTTTGCCCTTTTTCTTTCATTTGAGTAAATGCTCAGATCACTTTCCAACAAGGTGATCCAGCTGTCACCTGGTATTCTGATAATTCTGCTGTCTGTTTTTGAATTGAGTTGTTAACTTGCCAGCTTGAACCTCCGATCTTTTTCCAGTGCTCTGGCAACGTTCTGCATGTCTTCTGACTGCATTACTTTTCTATTCCATGCTCTTTGATGTCACATTGATATCTTTCCCTACTCCTTCACATAAAAACAGGAGAAATCTTGATCTTCTTTGCCAAATAAATAATAAATACAGTAATAGAAATAAATGCCTTTCACAATAGTTATGGTTCTTATAGTATTGTCTCTTTTCTGCAACATTATTTGAAGTTGGGTACTTCAAATATATTATCTACAGTTGAAGCTTTATGTATTTTCTGCGCCAGTTGGTAACATGCACAAAATAAAGTGCATGATAAAGAGAGACCTACACAATGTTAAGCACTTTAACCCTTGAATGAATAATAATGTTTGGCAGATGCATACATTATTTATTTATTTATTACATTTCTGACCTGCCCGTCTGGTGACAGAGCACTACTCTGGATAGCTAACAGCAAACTTACTCAACAAACAAACAGACAACTAATAAAAGTGGACTCCTAGAAGAAGTACTAAGGCATTGGCAGACAAAACTGTAATTTTAAAAAATAACACTGAAATTTCATACAATTTTGGGACAGCCTTGTACATAAACAGTTATCTGTTCTAGGCTTCCTAGATGTGTTTTCTCCAAATCTTGATTGCTTCTGCTTATCCTCTATATGCATTCCCATAATGCACTGTTTTTTTCTCCTTACATGATAAATCTAATACTTCTGTGGGGTTGGTTTGATTTTCTTTCTCATTTTCAAAATTTTTGAGAGAAGGCAGTGCTTTTTTAAACTCATCATTAGAAACATTTAATTTCTTAGTTGTAGATATATAATGTGCAGAATTATAGTTCACAAGTGAAAGTAGTTGGCAATGTAGTATTTTGTAATATGACTGTATAAATCATTTGAAGAAATTAATCAGTATAGAATGTTAGGTTTCAGTATGAATGAAATGGTTTGAACGTACTCTTTATGGTTAACATTAGGATAAAGAAGGGTGGAGGCAGTACAGCAAGTCAATAATCTTTGTAGGTAGATTAGATAGCATAAGTGCATTTAGAAAATGGTTTAAAAGAGAATAGTACAGTGGTACCTTGTATAAAGGAATTAATTTGTTACAAATGAAATTATGTTAAGCAAATTTTCCTTTATACAAATTTCCCATAGGAATGCATTGAAAATGGAGTAATCCCATTTTTTGTTGTACGGATTTTCCCCATAGGGGATTATGTTAAGCAAATTTCCCTATCTCTGGAATTTTTTTTATGTTGTACAAATTTTATGTTATACAAGCTGTTTGTTATACAAGGGTCCACTGTATTGTAAAAAGGTGGAACAGGAGTTTTGCTAAGGTCTTCTGATTCTAAATAAATAAATAGCAGCTATGGGGAGATGTCAGGAGATTGTGTCATTGAGGTAGATATTTAAAGTCTTTCTGTTTGTGCCATTTTCCCAATCAGAATTAATTCCAATTTGCTCATGATGAAAGAACTTGAAGGTTTTCTTCAGAGCAAATAATTGTGATGTGTGTAATCTAGATTGTCTGTAATCCACAAACAGTACAAGAGACAAGGTAACCCATTCTACATCACCATAGAAATACAGTAATGCAAGTGTTCCTTTATTGCTACGTTTACTATTTTTAACTATAGATTATTCTCAGTGAAGATTTCCCATATTGCATCTTGTTTGGCCCTGATGTATTATGGAAAAAATGTAGAAATTAAGAAAATACGCAGTGTATGGTAGGCACACATTTTGCCACATGTCATAAAGTTGCAGTTGCAGATACATGAAGATGGTGCATGAGTAGTCTTGTTTGTTTGTGTGCTGCTTGTTTGTAGCAAAAATAATAAGAATGTTGTGACACTGCACTGTAAAATGCTGTGGGAAATCTTAGGGCTACATGCCTACCCCCGGAAACAGGTTTGTGGTTTCCCAAAGCGTTCTTAGCTCTCAGAGAGGGGAAAACATTTTTCATATAGTTTTTTAATGCAAAAAAGCATGCTTTTGTGCTTCAGAAGGCTTCCTGGAGCAAGACTTTTCACATAAAACTAGTTGAGGAAACTCACCTAACCGAAAGTCCCCAAATTCAAAGCAGAAGTGGATGTCTGGGCATTTTGGCTTCAGTTTTTTAATTTGTTAAAATACTGTTTTGGATGGTTTTGTGCCTGGTACAGCCACCCATATGTGCTGGGGTCAAAAATTGGATCCTTGGCCCCCACCATTGTTCTTCACTCATTCTGAAAGATAGTAGTTTCATTTGGCATAATGTTTGTGGGCTGTAGCTCACCTCTTCAGGTATATGTACTGTATTAAGATGACTTACAGCAGAAGAGAGCTGTAGTCTGTGAAAGCTTGTGCAAATATAAGTGCTAGTGTTTATGTGCTTCAGAAAGATCTTCCTTGAAGGATATAAACCTAGAAAATTACTTTGTGTTATTGACATAAATTCTTGCATTTGTCTATTGCTGGAGCTTCCTTAGTCTTCCTGTGTTTTTCCAAGTTACAATTAAGCAAAACACTTTTTTGAAATGGCATAATTGGAACAAAACATGCTTTACATGGAGTTAGGGAGCCTTATAGAAGTAACTATCAATGAGCCATCTGTTTACCTGAAAGATTTTTTATGTTTTTTGTTTCAAGGTGTGAGTATTTGATATAACCAGAACTTAAAAATAAGGGATAGGCTGAAGACCCTCTAAATTTTTTTTCCTTAAGTAATTTGAAAAACCCTACCTTTATGGCATAAAAATGTACAAGTCCGTAGGGTAATATAGTTAACTGATTCTTATTTCAAGTTTCTGCAACTTTGCTTGGCTGTTCTCTCATATTTATGGTTTTTCATATGTATTTGAGCCAGCTTATATAGTACAGTACTGCATTGTGTGAATCAATAATTATAGTTATCGGAGGGACTGTTCTCAGTTGGTTCTGATCCTTCTTGGAGGACCGTCCCAAGTGTGTGCAGCACGGGGGGGGGGGAGTTGTCTGCCCTGTGGATACTCCCTTGTGGGGTTCCGCAGGGGTCGTCCCTCTCTCCCATGCTGTTCAACATCTATTGAGGCCGCTGGCAGAGGTCATAAGGAGATTTGGAGTCTGCTGTCATCAGTACACTGATGACACGCAGCTCCATCTCTCCTTTTCCACCTCTTCAGTTGAGGCTGTCCAGACCCTCGACCAGTGCCTGGATGCAGTCATGGCATGGACCAGGGCCAACAGGCTCAAACTCAACCCCGAGAAGACCGAGGTTATGTTCTTTGGGACTTCCGCTTCTGGATATGGAGGCCCTCTCCCCAGTCTGGAGGGCATTTCCCTCCAGCTGGCGGACAGTGTCCGGAATCTGGGCGTGGTTCTGGACCCAGATCTCACTATGGAGGCCCAGGTGGCCGCCGTGTCCAGGACTGCTTTTTTCCACCTTTGTCAAATTGCTCAGATTCGTCCATACCTTGACGGGGACTTCCTGAGAACGGTTGTGCAAGTGTTGGTGATCTCGAGAATAGATTACTGCAACGCTCTCTACATGGGTTTGCCTTTGACTCTCCTTCGGCGACTGCAGCGGGTGCAAAATGCGGCAGCCAGACTGGTGGCGGGTGTGCGTCGATATGACCACATCACCCCAGTGCTGGCTCGCCTGCATTGGTTACCCGTTGCATCCCGAATTAGATTCAAGGTCTTGGTTTTAATTTATAAAACTCTCCATGGTCTGGGACCTGATTACCTGGCAGAGCGGATCCCCCAGCAGTCAACTTCGGCCTGACCAACTAGGATGTCGCAGGCGCACTCGTTGCGAGTGGCCACGCCCAGGGAGGCTCGGAAAACGTCTACTCGTAACCGAGCCTTCTCTGTGGCTGGCCCTACATTATGGAACCATCTGCCTAGTGAAGTGCGCCTTGCAGAGTCCCTGCCAGCCTGCCAGAAGGCTTTAAAGACCTTGCTTTTCCGGGAGGCATTTGGTGACTCTTAATTATTATTATTTTTGGTCCACCATCTGCCCCTACGCCTTTTTTTTGCCATACTGTTTAAACTGATTTTGTTATTTGTTGTATTTTAACTGTTATTTGTTGTTTTTAACTGTTTTACTATTTGTTTGCTGTGAACCGCCCGGAGTTCCTTCGGGAAGACGGCGCGGTATATAAGTCTTAAAATAAATAAAAATAAATAAATATACAGTATACAGTAACTAAAGTAATTGACACAGTATTACTGTGTTAGTTACTCACTTGGGCTGGATACCTTGCACCCTTCTGGATATTTTGGTGACTGCAATTCCTATGAGCCATAGCCAGCATAATTCATGAGGATGGATTAATTGTACCTTATGGACCTACAGATGTTATTAGAGTATACTTCCTGTCATATTCCACAAGTTATGAATATTTGGAGAGGGACCTACTTTGTCAAGGAGAAGTCGTATTTGACAGTGCAAAAATAGTAGTATTAGCCTGTTACCTATACCACATGCTGTGCTGCTTCAGAGTGTCCTCCAACTCGCAGGTAATTTTAGTGGGTATATCAGTAAAGAAGGGAAATTGCTGAAAATGTCCTTAACTAGATTGTCCACTGCATAAAAAGCCACTTTTTATGGAAGCCTATAATTGGATCCAGCCCATAGTAACTTAAAATGAAATAATAAAAGATGTAGAGCAGTAGTAAATACAAAATATGTCAACAAAGATCAGTCTGAAAAATACAACAACAGCAATTATTGAGGTAAATGGTAAGAAGGAATCAGCCTCATTTTGTAAATAAAAGTGATCCCAATCACCAAGAAAAACGTGTAATGTCTAACGAGAATAGTAAAACCCTAAAGTTGGGGCTACGTATGCGCCACAGAATACGGCATTCAATAATGTGGATGCCCTGCTTAAATGACCCTGCTTTTTGTATCATAAGCAACAAAAGCAAAATAAATTTTGGCATTCTTCTGTCTATACAAGTATTGACTGAAGTTGGAACAAAAGGTTGAAAGGAGCCTTATTTTGTTTCTGATATATCTAGAGCAGTGTTTTTCAACCTTTTTTGGGCAAAGGCACACTTGTTTCATGAAAAAAATCACGAGGCACACCACCATTAGAAAATGTTAAAAAATTTAACTCTGTGCCTATATTGACTATATATAAAGTAATTCTCTTGAATAGGAATCAAATAAACACAAAGAAAGTATTTTATAATTACTTTATTATGAAATAGTAAGTAAACAGAAATATGAAAAATTATAAAATACTTTATTCAGTGTGCAACCTGGGCCTGTTTGGCTGAACACAAAGCTGATATTCTTCAGCTTTTCCAACGGCACACCAGGCAACATCTCGCGGCACACTAGTGTGCCGCGGAACAGTGGTTGAAAAACACTGATCTAGAGTTATGTTGTTTTGTTCTGAGTCTCTGTTTTTTATATTACAGAGTTACTGAAATACATTTGTTTAAATTCAAGAATATGGCAGTAATTTTTCTGATTTTTAAAAAGCACTGGTCTGTAGACATTTATACCACTGGCTTCTATGTGATTTATGTAAATATGTACTGGAAAAAATATAGTAGCATGTTAGCCATATATTTATCACTAAATGTACTAAAACATATTTTTCATAGGGAATAGGAGGGAAAGAATGCAAAGCTGTCCTCAGAACTGGATATGGAAATATCAGTAGGTGAATCTTCAAAACACACAAAGAAAAATTGAAACTTAATGAAGAAATCATAGATAAGATGATACCTCTGGAAAGGGCACTGCCAAGGTTGGTAGAATCAAATTTAATTTACTGAATGTGAATTCTTTTTAATTATCCCACTACATTAATGCTTGTGAAATCTCTTAGTAGCCGCTAGTGTAATGCAACATTGGATGATCATGTTTTATATGAATTTTACACAATCCACACTGCTTGACATTGTTGGTTCACTTATCTTTTAAATGATGCTTGATTATTACACCTAAACAAACTGGTTAATCTTACATTGTGGTTTGTTTGAGACAAGGTTCAACAAATCATAGTTAAGATTACTAACAGTGTGAGATTCATTGTTAATTTTGGACATGTTAAACTGTGATTAATATGACCATTGACATTTTTAGTCTTTCATTTGATATTCTAAATCTGACCATGTCAGAGGAAGAGTGCAGAGTGGTCTTGTTGTAGAGGTTGTTACAGCCAAGGTTAGTGTTGAATTTACAACGTGTCACTGTTGAATTGCAGACTTATATTTTTTAATTTCAATTTTTGCTGACTATTTCTGTGTTTCACTGCTGTAAAATGCTAGAACTTGACCCTTTTGAGGTTGTCAGTTATTTGGAGAGCTAATGACATGAAGTGTAAACATAGCATACACAGCATTGTTTTTATATTTTGATATGAGAATACAGACAGCTTGATGGAAATAACACTTTATAACTGGTAGATTTATAATGCAAAATGTATCCCCTTATTAGGCGAATTTGACTGTATAACTCAGTTAGTAATGTTTAGTTTGGGGTGATTTGTTAGTGTTAGTGTTAGTGTTAGTGTTAGTGTTAGAACAGGGAATAATCACTAATTAGGAATAATAGCCTCTTGTAGACCTTAGCTGTTATTCTCATGGAACTTTTAAAGAACACTATCATGCTTCTGTGATTAAAAACACTAGAAATAATTTGGTAAAACGAGGTTAGATTTTTAGTGCAACACTATTTGTTGCTTCTAAATGCTCAGGACTGTTGTGGTGACAATAGGAAACAGATCTTTTCAAACCTAAAATATTGAATGTCTCAAAAAGCTAAACTAATTCTAATAAATGAGTATGACCTGCAGAAAGATTTACTCACCCACTGGTAACTACAGAAGTATATTGCAGAGCACTTGAGCAAGAAGGTTTAAAGTCGTGATTCTTTAGGGAAATAATTTTTTGTTTACCATATAAATCTTTGTTTGCTAAAAATATGAAAGTATTGTCATATTTTATCAGATCTATAAAATAATTCTTGATATATAAGATGTCTGTAGTGGTAAAAGCTCAAGAGTGTGCAAGTCATTTTCTTACATTTGAGATAACATTGTGCAGTTGAAAATGTAAATCATAGGTGAATTTCAGCACAAAATAGTGGTGCAGTTTTCTTTTGTTAACTCTTCTACAGTATTCTAAAACCCTTATCCGCCTCAGTGCATTGATGGACAACATTGTTTCCAGCCATGTGATACCAGCCACAAGAAACTGCAATCCTGATGAAATGTATATATTAAATAAAGTTAAAAAAAAGACTGTCCAAATAAAAATTGACCCATTAACACAATGCTTCTGCTTCTGCCATACTACTTCAAGTCATCTCTGGGCGGTTTACAGTTTAATTACAGTATGCAAGCTATACATTGCCCCCCCCAGCAATCTGGGTACTCATTTTACCGACCTCAGAAGGATGGAAGGCTGAGTCAGCCATAAAGGATCTCTCCAAATTGGGGGAATGGGCTGCGAAATGGCAAATGCATTTCAATGTAGCAAAATGTAAATTAATGCATATTGGGGCAAAAAATCAAAACTTCTATTAACTCATGCACTCTGAGCTATCCGTGACGGACAGCTCAATGAAGGTATCTACCCAATGTGTGGCAGCGGTGAAGAAGGCCAATTCCATGCTAGGGATGATCAAAAAGGGGATTGAAAATAAAACAGCCAACATTATAATGCCATTATACAAAACAATAGTAAGGGCACACCTGGAGTATTGTGTACAGTTCTGGTCACCGCATCTCAAAAAAGACATAGTGGAATTGGAAAAGGTGCAAAAGAGAGCAACTAAAATGATTACTGGGCTGGGGCACCTCCCTTATGAGGAAAGGCTAAAACATTTGGGGCTCTTTAGTCAGGAAAAAAGGCGCCTGGGAGGGATATGATTTAGATGTAGAAAATAATGCAGGGCATGATTAAAGTGGATAGAGGGACACTCTTCTCCCTCTCACAAAATACCAGAACTAGGGGGCATACACTCAAATTGAGGGCTGGGAGAGTAAGAACAGACAAAAAATATTTTTTCACCCATCGTGTTGTTAGTCTGTGGAACTCCCTGCCACAGGATATGGTGATGGCATCTGGCCTGGATGCCTTCAAAAGGGGATTGGACAGATTCCTGGAGGAAAAGTCAATCACAGGCTACAAACCATGATGGAGATGTGTAATCTCCAAGCTTAAAACGGGGGTAGTTCAAGGGCCAGATGCAGGGGAGTGGTATCAGGAGACAAATATCTAGTCTTGTGTGCTCAGACGCATCTGGTGGGGCCACTGTGAGATGCAGGAAGTGGACTAGATGGCCCTTTGGCCTGATCCAGCATGGCTCTTCTTTTGTTCTTATCTTCTTATGTTCTTATGTACATGGGATTGAACCCCGGGTCATGAGCACAGTTTTAGCTGCAGTACAGGCACTTATCCACTGCACCATGGGGCTTTTAATATTAACTCCATAACTAGTTTCATGCACTCCCAAGATTTCCTTATTAAGAAAATGAGAAATTACATTGTTACATATCTAGTATTGGCTTAAGAGCTGCATTGGTATCATTTTAATATAAGATATGAGCTAAGGATATTGGTTTTTCTTTACTACAATTAGTAATATGGTAGTAAACTAAATCAACATATGGAAGAGACCCCAAATGAAATATTATTTCATCAGACTATGTGTCAACGTTTTTGATCATAAACATGCTTAATATGGCAATTTAGCGAATGAAATTGAGTTCTGATCATAGAAATTTTGCCATTAGCATGAATGGTATGCAGAATGTAGCCTTAGTCTGCAGTATTTAACTTGGAAGCGCTTATACTGAGACTTAGTTGCATATAGTTTGCTTAGTTTTGCCAATGGTTTTCAGAAAATTATATTTTTGAGTAATCAAATTGTATGTCAGGCGTACAGATCTTACCCCTTGTTAATAGATGGCTGACATTAAGTCTGTAGACAGAGTAATATTCTTGATAATCTTACCTTAATTAATTGAGTATGTTGTTATTGGATTATTTCAATATATAAAGCATGTGTGTGAATATGTAGAAACCATTTTTTCTAGTACATCAGTTTCATTAAATTCCCTATATACTGGTGGTTTAGGCACAAGAAATAGTACATTTCTGATAAAGTTTAAAAGGAATTAATCTGTTTTCTTCTTTTTTCTCTAACATTCCTGCTTGTGTATATAGTAACCAATCTGACTACTTTGGAGTTTTGTAGAAACATATGTGCATGTTGCCAAGGAACAGTTTTGAATTAGATACTCCAACTCTGTTTCAGAGAAGTCCTTTTAAACTTTGTTCCTAGTTCACAAAGATAAGCTTTCATAAGAGCATAAACATTCTAAAGCTAAGTAAATTTACATTCTGTAATAATTTTCTTTCTGATTTTCAGATGAGTTTGGCAGTGAAAATGAGTGGAGCATATCCTACCCTTATATAAGAAGATACAAGTTTCCAAAAGTATCAGTATTCATATCTGGAGCAATATGGCAGGTTTCAAACGAGGTTATGATGGAAAAATTGCTGGATTGTACGATTTGGATAAAACCTTAGGCAGAGGACATTTTGCTGTAGTCAAACTTGCCAGACACGTATTTACAGGTGAAAAGGTAGCAGTGAAAGTAATTGACAAGACCAAGCTAGATACTCTGGCCATGGGACATCTTTTCCAAGAAGTTAGATGCATGAAATTAGTACAGCATCCCAATATTGTTCGCCTGTATGAAGTTATTGACACCCAGACCAAACTTTATCTGATTTTAGAACTTGGTGATGGAGGAGATATGTTTGATTACATCATGAAACACGAAGAAGGTCTTAATGAAGACCTGGCAAAGAAATATTTTGCTCAGATTGTTCATGCTATATCCTACTGCCATAAACTGCATGTAGTTCACAGAGATTTAAAGCCAGAGAATGTTGTTTTCTTTGAAAAACAAGGACTTGTAAAACTGACTGATTTTGGCTTCAGCAACAAATTTCAGCCTGGAAAGAAACTCACAACAAGTTGCGGATCTCTTGCATATTCTGCTCCTGAAATTCTACTTGGAGATGAATATGATGCACCTGCAGTAGGTAAGGCAGTCAATTTAATGGTTGTGTTTCTTTGTTTAATGTTTCTTTGTTTAAATTGATTTGTTTAAATTAATTTAGTGTTTCTTTGTTTAAATTGAATTAGAATCAAGTACTTGAAAGATGCATATTTTAAGGGGGTTTGGATATTTCTCCATACTAGTTTAGTTGATATGGACATGGGATTGTTGCTTTAAAATTTTAAGATAGGGTTAAAGTATCGATGTCAAGGTTTGCTCTAAGGTGTGCAACCATACACATCTCTGGCACCCTTCGCACAGGGATTTTCCACCTCTGTGCAGGGGTGAGGTTGCTCTTGTGTATTGCAAGAATGCACTATGACATATGAAGACACTCCTATCTACGTTGCCTCCTCAAAAAAAGGGGGGGACCATTTAAAAATGATTAATGGTGTTATGATCTCAGAAATTTAATGATCAGTGATCAGCTTTTACAAAATGCCTTTTCAAGGACTAGAACTTACTCACATTCTCGAATAATGCCAAACTTTCTTTTATCAGAACAGGATCAGATATAGGAGGATAAATTGCACAGATATAACCATTTCAGTGGGGCTAAAATAAAAAGCTATGCCTAATTACAAGTTGTTATAATGTGTTTTGCACATGTTGCTACTGTGTTGCTCTAGTTTAGAACTCTTTTCTTCATATAGCACTATCCTGTGAGGAAAACCAGTGAGCCTAGAACAGTGTTGGTGAATCTATGATATGGGTGCCAAAGATGGCACTCGGAACCCTTTCTGTGGGCACTTGACCCCTTCACAGTCACCGTTATTCAGGTTAACTCACTGTATTGGCATTTTGCGAAAAAAATTAGTGGGTTTTGAATTGCAGTTTGGGCACTCGGTCTCTAAAAGGTTCGCCATCACTGTCCTAGAAGGTGCACTAGATAAAGTTAGTAGAAGTCTAGTTTCGTAATATTATATTGACTGAAATCTTGTTGTGCACCACAGGACTAGCATTGAAGCTAGGTGCAAATTCCCACTAATTAACACCTTTTTGCAGTTTTGAGGTGTACATAGCTCATACACAATATGATAAAAATAAATGCACCCCTAAACCACAAAAAGAATCTTTAACCAACAGTAAGTTACTACTGCCTTTGACATCATTCCTGTTGTTCAAGTAGAATGACCCAACAGGATTTCAACTATGGTGTTAAGTATAAGACTCTGATTTGACCAAAGACTCCTCTTTTCACCTTGTTTATCTTGGTAGGCTACAATGACTTACCAAATGTTTATTGAAAGAAACATATAGTTATTTCCTTTTGTAGTTCATTTTCAACTGAAAGATGATTTTGTAATCTATCAAGTTCAAAATTACTGCTGTTAAATATAAAATGAGGATCCCTCTGATACAAGGTTAAATTTATTGTGAGCTGTCTTCAGTCCCCTTTATGGAAGAAAGGTAACATAAAAATGGAATGGAATGGAATAAATGAACAAATAAATAATATAAAGAAAACCTTTGTTATTCCCTATGAACACATTCTCAGATGTCATATATACATTTCATGTAGTGATGTGGCATTGGAATATGCTTGAGATTCCATTGGTGTATCACCATCCTAGTTGTCCTGCTTGAGAGCTGGAGGTGATCTCAAGGGTGACATTATTTATGCCCAAAAGGTTTATATGGGGATTTCCTCTTTCATGTGGAGGCATAATCAGCTGGGCTACCTTAGGATTTTGTGGCTTCTGTTAGAGCAGGGGATCCCAATCTTGAGTACCTGGATATTCTTGGACTAAACGTTCTTCATTACTAGCTGGCAATTTTACTCTTAGAGTTTCTGGACCAAAGGTTGGGAACCACAGAAGTAGAATAGGCTTGTTCCAAATGATATCTGGTTCTACCTGATAGTAGTGTATAGTATGGCAGAACTTTTTAGTTGGTTTTTAAAATCTGTACATAGTGAAGTTCAAAGGGACTCATCTTATTCAGATGTTACTATTAAGTTCTAGATATTCTGAGAAGAGCAGGTTTTACAGGAATGGAGGCCTACTATGATGATGGCCTCTGGATCCAGAAGTGTGTGTGTGTGTGTGTGTGTGTGTGTGTGTGTGTGTGTGTGTGTGTGTGTGTGTGTGTGTGTGTGTGTGTGTGTGTGTGTGTGAGAGAGAGAGAGAGAGAGAGAGAGAGAGAGAGAGAGAGAGAGAGAGAGAGAGAGAGAGAGATTCATTTCCATTTTAGGCCTTGACCTGAAATGCCTTGTTTTTTAGGAAGCTGTGGGTTGATGAAATACTTGGTGAGACAGCTAAAGCAATATTGAAGATTCAAGATTAATTGAATGGACTCAGTTGAGAGTTCATGTTGAAGCATATTCCATAGTGGTGGCGGCAGTGTTCTGTTTTGCTTGGTTTGCTTGCATAAGTAGTGTCATCCAAGTAAGCTGTTTGAAATTATGAAACTGCTGTTACATTCTATATCCTAAAGTTAAGCTGGTTAATCCTAAGCAGTTCTCTGTGATTAGTTTGCAAAATATGTTGCTGGTTAAACAGTACATATCTGATCCAACTTAGATTTGAAATGGAGGACGGATGTCTTGAAGTGCCTAATGTACCTAATGGTCTGATTCTGTGGACAGGTTTCAGCCTCTTTTTATGATGTACTTGTTAGACTGTATCAAGGATTACCTGCTTCCTATAGGGGTATCCTGGCATTCTAAGTTTATCACTCTGAAACCCTGCTTTTATTCCAGATGAGCTTGGCTGGGAGCACTGAGCAGGATCTTTGCTGTCCTAGCAACTCACTTGTGGACATTTCCTTCCTAGAAGGGTCAAAATAGGCTTACATCATTCTCAAAACAGCACGTCATTTAAATGTACAAAATATTTTATGTGTTTCTTGTTATTTATCCAAAGCATCCTATCAATCATCACTCCAAGGCTCTGGGATTTCCTTGCAAAGGAGGCTAGGTTGTTCTCTATCTGTTGACAAGCAAAGACATTTCTATTTAACCATGCTTTCTACTGCTGAGTGGCAAGGAAAGGGGTGTTTAAAAAGGGATGCTGCATTTTCATTTTCATTTAAAAAACTTTAAAAGTGTGTAATTTTTTGTTTTTTATTTCAATTGCTCTGAGTTATAAGAACTTTTAATGTTCGTTTTTACATGTATTGTATGTATCTTTTGCCCCCTGTTGCCTTCTGAGCTTTGGATCCCTCAATGGAGAGAAAGGCAAGATATAAAAATGAAATAAACATTCAGTTGCACTGAATGATACTCGATTCTATTCTTAAATGAGGTGGAGAAAATTGCCCTGTTGTTTATGCCATACAATGAATTGCACACTTTCCCCCAAAATAATGTGTCTTTATAGTGGAAATGTTACACGCCACTGTTTCTTTTCTGCACTTTCTCCTGCATCCCTTTTGAGGAGAGTTACTTGAATAGCAGGCAGGATTTAAGGTGTGCTTAAAATATAGGAATGTATAAAAGTATGCCATTTGGTAGTTCTGTTTCCAGTACCGTTCCTGATGCTTTCTCTTCCACAGTACACTGGGTCAATACTTTAATCATGCTAATCATCAGAACCCAGTATTGTCTTCTTGGTCAGACTATCCAAGACCCTAGTACTGGGATGAATCAGAATTATTTCCTTATGCATCTCTTGGCTTTTGCTTACTATTATTTGTGACTTTAATACTATTCCCTGTGATTGAATGTTGTAGCACCCCTCATGATTTGTACTACATATTTTATTTGAATCTCTGTTGTAATTTTTAAGGCAATCTGAACAGTCAGTGATGTTGTTGCATGTTCTCTAATCATCAGGCAGTTTTTTTGTCCAGTTTGTATTCTGTCCATTGTTTTCCCTGATTCTAGTCTATGCTACTTGGTTGTTGCACATGGAACCCAAAAGTTTTCTCACTACTGTATTTTTGTCATTTTAATCGGTTCTAATTGAAGTTTTATCCTACTCGAGCTATTCTTAGGTTAACAGTAGCGGCTGCTATAGTTTTTTAGCATATAAATGGTGGAGGTCATTGCACAATTATATCTATTTATTGAATATGCATGCTGTGTACAAACAATAAGTTACTTTAGTTTGGTTATCTTCATCAATTGAGGATGTACATTAGTTTATTTGATTGCACTATGTATTTGTTTAAAACGTTTGGATATTTCTTAGCTATCAGGTTGACATCTCAATAGTATCATTCAGTGAAAAAGGAAACAGGAAGTGCTTGGACAAATAAAATGCATTTTGCTTGGCATTTAATAGCATTGTAGATACTATTATTGTTATTGCATAGGCACTAGGTGACTCTTTTTAGGCACTGTATTCAGTAAGCAGCATACTACCCTTGAGAGTACAGTGATGCCTTGAATTACAAAATTCATACGTTCCAATGGAATTATTGTAATTCAAAAATGTCATAATTCAAAATACGGTTTCCCATAGGAATGCATTGAAAACCAATTACTCTGTTCTGGAGGTCTGAAAAAGGCAGTAAAAGGGAATGGATTAATAGATTTTCAATGCATTCCTATGGGAAGCCTGCCCCGACCCAGCGAACAGCCTGACAGACAGCTGATTTTGACAACTCCCAGCTGTCAAAATCAGCTATCTATTTGGAATGTGAGGAGCAGCCTTCATCTGCCAGTCAATTGAGAGGGTGTACCTCGAACTCAGCAATGCAGGGAGGCTTTTCCTCTGCCTTACGGTTGGGACAGCCCTGCTTTCATCCCCATGAATCCTTGCTTGCCTCCCCACCCTCTCCACTTTCCTCTCCATCGGCTTTCCTCCTCTCGATCCCAGCTTTTGTCCCCACCTGCTTTCCTCCCCGCCATCTTTGCTTTTGTTCCATACCTTCTTTCCTCCCCTGAAGCCCTGCTTTCCTCCCCACCCTCCCCACCGTCTTTCTGACAGCCCCTGCTTTTGGAGGCGCACTGAAGAAAATACACCACTTTTTCCTTTAGCACATGCCCAGAAAGCAGGGGTCGTCAGAAGGGGGATGGTGGGGGAAAGGGCTGGAACTCATGGGAGAAAAGCAAGTGGGGACAAAAATGGGGAGGGGGGGGAGGAGAGCAGGAATTCAGGGGAGGAATTGATTGATGGGTTTTGCCCCAAACACTGCAAAGGGGGAAGTGGTGCTTTTTTCCTTCAGCATACCTCCAAAAGCAGGTGGGGGCAGGGGCTCGTGCCTTCGGATCCCTGCCACCCACTTGCTTTATGGGTGCGCTGAAGGAAAAAACACTGAATTATAAAAAAAAAATCAGTTACGAAGGAAAAAATAATGTGGCTGCAGCGCTGTCAAAATCACCTGGCTGTTGGGGTGCCAACAGCCAGAAATTTTAACAGCTTGGCAGCAGGCAGATTTCCCTTCACAATTCAGGTTATTTGTAATTCAAGGTATCACTGTCCACTGAAGTTTATTACATCTACTGAGAAAGACACCTGCAGAAGATTGTGAAGTAGTCTTAAAGCATAGGCAGTTCAGGATGGGAAAACCTATGTGGGTTGCAGATCCTTTAGGTCTTTAAAGATAACTAGTAACACCTTGAAGCTAATATGCAGCTAATGTCATTTCCAGAGGTTTATATAATGTGCAGTAGCCTGTTCATATCCCACAAAATTCTGCCCTCTATATACAGTAATAAGTGAATGTTCAGTTACAGTGAAGACGGGCGGTATATAAGCTCTAAAATAAATAAATAAATAAATAAATATACTCCGGTAACTCAACTGGGAAATGTGAGCATACCTCTCGCCATAGGGACACAAATAGCTGCACATAGCAAACCATACAAAGAAGTGAAAATGGGCTGCTTATACTGTATACTACCTCATAGCTACAGATGGGCATGAAACAATTTTTTTATTCGTTTCATTATTCGTTATTCAGTTCATTACATAATGAAACGAACAACAAACTGTCCCTCAAAGGAAAATGAAATGAAACAAAACAAATTTTTTCATTTCATTTATTTTGTTTTTTCATTCTCCCACTGTTGCCACCGACCAGTCCCCACAGAGCGGGCTTCCAAAGCAGCAGCACTGATGATCAACTGCAGTGTAAAAAAGTGCCCTCAGCCAGCTGATTTGCGCTTGGGGCTCAGCCAAAAAAAATAAAAAATCCTTCCTGCCTCCCCCCCCCCACCTGATTGGGTGCGGGGAAAGCCGGGATTATTTATTTATTTATTTATTTATTTATTTATTTATTTATTTATTTATTTATTGCTGAACCCCAAGTGATATTTAAACTTTTTTTTGCCAACTCCAAGTGATGGGCACTTGGGAGCAAAAAAAAGTTAACAAATCCCGCCTTTTCCCGCACCCAGTGGGGTGTGGCAAGTTACACAAGCGACACACACACACACACACACACACACACACACACACACACACACACACACAGAGTACACAAACGAAAAACAAAACAAAATTAAAAATGAAATGATTTTTTTTTAAAAAAATGTTTCAGATGAACCAAAATGAAACAACAGAACAAAACAAAAATGAAGTGGAACAGTATTTTAGCGTTTCGTGCCCATCTCAACTCAGCACTCAAAACAGTCTCTGGGCAGTTTGCAACTTAATTATGCAGGTTACAAATTATTTATCCCTGTGCCCCCTTCCCCCACTGTAATCTTAGTATAGTGAACCCTTGTATAACAAACAGCTCGTATAACATAAAATTTGTACAACATAAAAAATTCTGGAGATAGGGGAAATTTGCTTAACATAATCGCCTATGGGGAAAATCCGTACAACATTAAAAAGGGATTACTCCATTTTCAATGCATTCCTATGGGGATTTGTATAAAGGAAATTTGCTTAACATAATTTCATTTGGAATGAATTAATTCCTTTATACAAGGTACCACTGTACTCACTTTACCAACTTCAGAAGAATAGAACACTGGGTCAACCTTGAGCTGACTACCTGAATCCACTGGGATTGAACACAAGTCATTAGCAGAGTTTTGACTGCAGCTTTGAAGTTTAACCATTGTGCCATGTGATAAAAAGTGTTTAAAGTCAGAAATGGGCCCTTACCGAGAAAGCTAGATCTTATTGTAAAGAAAGGGTGACTTTGTCAAAAACAAGTGAATCGTCAGGTTCCCAAATTTAAGAAACATCCACCCATGGTGTTTCCATTCTGTTTGAAAATGGGGGATAGGAATGAATGGACAGTTTTCACAGTGGCAGTCTGTACTGGGTGAATAGAGGGACATGATACAAGTTTATAAAACAAGTCATAATGTAGCTCAGGAATCAGAAATCTTCAGCTCTCTTACGTTACTATTACCATCATCCTTTTCTGTTGACTAGGTTGGCTAGGATTGGAGGAAACTAGAGTTCAGCAATGTCTAGAGGACTACAGGTTCTCAATTCTTGGTAAAGAAATTTAGTATATGGTAGTTTCCAGCTTTCATATTTGATACTGGAACTATTATGCTCAATCCTGGGAGATTTAGGACAGAATAAAAAGTACTTATTCAGAAAGAATTAATTAGGCTGTGGAGTTCATGATCACAAGATGAGATGAAGTCTTTAAAAGACAGGAAAAATTAGGTAGGATACACGTGTTAGTGGTTGTTAGTCATGATGTCTACATGTTTGTTTTATTTTACCTCTGGGATAAGAAGCACTATGCCTATGAATACCAGGTTAATACCTCATCCCTTAGCATAGGTGGAGTTATCCATTGCTACTATATTTTTATCTACCAGTATGTCCTTGACTTTGTTCTCTATCTAGGAGATTGTCCTTGAGCATATTGTTCAGAAATGATTTTTAGTTAATGCTACAGATAACTTTTTGGGGTGGTGGTAGTCGTAGCTCTTAAATGCTAATTTATTTTGGGGCATGGAATTATTTTTGGGCCCTGTTACTACCTCCTTTTTCTTGGCACAGAGGCTTCTACTATTGCTATATAAATATCTATAAATGCTCCCCATCTGCATTGATCTTTAATGAGTTTACATTCCCCTTTCACCTCTATGACTTGCTGTCATTTCCTATTGTGTGCTTATTTCTTGGTTTTGAAATTAATAGTTAATTTCATCTCCTTAGCCTGCTTTTCCTAGGAACACTTTAAAACTAGTCTGCAGCCTTTTGCACACTTGATACCTGCGGAATTCTGGGAGTAGTTGTAGGGAAATATTAATTTGTACACCTCAGGAATGTTCTGCACAGGTGAAGAAGAATCCATTAATGTGGGTTCACAGAGGCCACACTGAAGAACATCATGTTATACCTGATGTGAAGCATTTAGTTCAACTCACTGTAGACTCTTAGTTATTAAATTCTAATAAAGCTTTCTGGATTCCAAATCAAACATTGATAATCTGTGAATCTGACTATAGAAGAGGGTATTCCTATGTGAAAGAAAGTAAGCCAGGCACCCCCCAAGCTTTTTATGTTTATCAGAGCTATGTGAAAAATTTCATCTGTAGTGATTGTTCAAACCAAATAGGGTGCCACAAATCCCTTTGGGATCACTGTAAATCCAGGTTTTTTTAGTCTGCTATCAAAGGGAAAAGAATAATTATGAATCTTGTGATATTTGGTTCTGTTTACAGGCTAGATATAGAGATAAATCTGGAGGTTTGGAGACATTATGACTTAAGACATTCAGTGAATTACTTATCTAGCTGTGAATCCAGAGCTTAGGGATTGGATTATTGAATGTGTGTTCCAGGAGAAAAACCAACCTATGTAGCCTCGGGCAAGCTGCAGAACCCCAGTGTGCTCCCAGAACAAGGGAATGATAAACTTGCATTCTTATGAATCTGGAAATGAAAAAAAATCTCAGATAATAATAGCATGCATAGTATACTTAGTTAGCACCCCAGAGCACAGAGATAACTCCTAGTTCCCTGAGCTCATTGCCCTCTGAAGATGCTGGCCGCAGGGTCTGGTAAAACGTCAGGAAGAAAAACTTCCAGATTGTGGCCAAACAGCCCGAAAAACTCACAACATCTATCAGATCCTAGCTGTGAAAGCCTTCGAGAGAAAGCCTAGTTGTTTCTACCTAGGAAATCCTGGAAAAATTGACTTGGCAGCATGCTATTACTGTTTGAGAATTTTGTCCCTTTCAAGATTCTTATAGCTGCATTTTCATTGGTGGTATAAGACATGATTTAATTCTCACAGATCAAGCACTTTGTGGCAACAGTTCACAGACAGGAAATGCTCTGTTTCAGAAAACATCTTTTAGACCAAAGTAGGTAGGGACAGGAAAGCGTCTGAACACAGTTAGAACATATGGAAAGATGGTTAAGGCAGATATGACCTGGGGCGACTGTGGGAAGATCTTACCTATAGAAGTATAGCAGTAACTATTGGGGCTAAATTATGTTGTCTACAATATTGACTGTACGTAAAAATGACATTTTGAATTCTTTAACAAAATTGTTGGATATGTTTATGAAATCATGTGGAACGTATTGTCCTCCAAATGTCTTTGGACTTAGTTCCCATCAGCCCTGGCCAATGTGGTCGTTATTCAGGAGACCTAGGAGATGCAGTCAAACAATACCAGGAAAGAGATGTTTTCTATCCCTGCATCTCTGGACATCTCCTTTTGTACTAAGAATAACTGACCTTTGCTCAGAAGAATTGTATAGAATACTCCAATTGTCCATAGAAAAATAGCTACAAATCTGAGATTGCCTAAAATAGAAAAACATTAAATTAATGGTTGGAATAAATAAAATGAACTGCTGGACAGCTCAGTAGTCTAGATATCTCACTGTGAAGTCAAAGGTTTGGGGTTTGATTCCCCACTGTTCCTCCTCAACAGTCTGAACTCTTGGATCTATAGGGTGGGTCCTTTTCTGCTACACAGTTCTAAGGTCCCAAAGCTACTCAGGCTGGCTTTTCCGCTGGGAGTCACAGTGAGACTGAGGAATAAAACTCTTGACCTTGGAGCCAGGTATCACATTGACTGAGCTATCTAGCCAGCAAGGAAATTTACTCATCTCTTAAATGAACTACAATACCTGCGTTTCATATGATCTGAAAAAGGAAATCGTTAGGAAGCAGAAGCATAATTATGAGGCATTAATATGAGGTGTGTTATCCTGCATGTTTGACTGCTTCCTAGAAATATTACTAGTGTAAATAATATAATTTACCTACTTATTTTGTAGAAAAATTCTCTGCAGCATTATGAGAGGATACATTTGGATATGTAGGAAAATATCAATGAACCTGGCTGTTATGAATGTGTTATTTACTGGTTTTGTCTGCAGAATCCCTGTACATTTCTTATTTCAGGTGTACCGTATATACTCGAGTATAAGTCGACCTGAGTATAAGCCGAGGCCCCCTAATGTAACCCCAAAAAACTGGGAAAACTTATTGACTCGAGTATGTCTAGGGTGGGAAATGCAGCAACTACTGGTAAATTTCAAAAATGATAATAGATACCAAAATAATTACATTAACTGAGGCATCAGTAGGTTAAATCTTTTTTAATATTTATTTCAAAAAAAAACAAAACAGTGAACTAGCTCCGTAAGTGCAAAAAAACAAGCTAAAACAGAAGAGTTAAATATTTTTACCCCAACCTTTTCCTCGGAAAAGGACCCAAGGTGGCTTATAGTAATGAAGCCGCACACCACCACCGCTGCTGCCTCTACTCACTGCCCCAGGGCCCCCACTTTGTATCAATTGAGCATGCATCTGATGTGATGCTATAAAAATTTCATAAAACAGAAATGCTAGCAGATCCTCAACATATATAAAATATTCACTTTGGTTCTGCAAAGACAAAAATGCATTTCTTAAGCCTTTACAGTAGAGTAGAGGGGGCAAATGTTTTTCTTTGGAATCCTGTTTCAAAAAAAAAATCAACTATCCTTTTTTTTGTAGCCTGCATATTTAAACACAGGCTGAGTAGGGTGCGCTCTGCTTACTGCATCAGAGATGAATGTGGCAAGGGTAGTCAGTGACATAGCTTGGTTTCCATGGTAGTGACTTGATGTTATATAAGAAAGTTATATGTATGCTATCTGGTTGTCTTGGTTCTGAGAAACCTGCTCAAACAGCTCTTCCCTGATAGGTGTGTTTCAATACGAACATTAGAAGTGTATAGATTCTGACCAGGATCACTTCATATAAGAAAGAGGGTCCTATGTTTATTTGTGCCTCAGTTGGATATTACACTAATTGTTTTTCTTGAAGAGATAAATCCTATTTTAAAGTACAAAAGTTATTTTTAGAATCACTGACATTTCCAAATCTTCTGCAACATCTATTCAGATCACCTTTCTAAAAAGAATTCACAAAACTTAAAATCTAACTGAACTACTACCAACCTGTATCTAACATCCCATTCCTTGGTAAAGTAATAAAGCTGGTTGTGGCCTCGCAGCTCCACAGGTTTCTGCGTGAAATAAACTATCTGGATCCAACTCAATCTGGCTTCAGGCCTGGTTATGGGACTGAGACGACACTGGTTGCTTTGGTAGATGACCTACGCCAGGAAATGGATAGTGGAGCTGTGTCCATTTTAATTGTATTGGACCTTTCAGCTGCTTTTGACACTATCGACCAAGGCATCCTTCTGACTTATCTCTGAACTAGGACTTGGTGGCACTATCTTATAGTGGTTCAGTCCTACAGGAGAGAATGCAGAAATTGGTGTTAGGGACCTCATGTTCAACACCACAACTACTGACCTACGGGGTACCTCAGGGTTCTGTTCTGTTTCCTATGTTATTTAACATTTATATGAAACCATTGGGGGAAATTATTTGGAGTTTTTCGGTTATGTGTCACCAGTATGCCGATGACACTTAACTCTACCACTCGTCACCTGCGGATTCCAAGGAAGCTATTTTGACTTTAGATCAGTGTTTATCTTCAGTAATGAACTGGATGAGGAAGAACAGACTGAAACTAAACCCAGAAAAGAAAGAGATGCTTCTGGTCAGCCAAAAAGGGGATCAAGGGATAGGGATGCAACCTGTTCTAGATAGGATTACCTCCCAATTGAAAAAAGAGGTGCGTAGCTTGGGGTGCTCCTGGACTCATCCTTGAGCCTAGATGCCCAGGTCACAGCTGTGGCCAGAAGTGCATTTGCAAAATTAAAACTAGTATGCCAGTTATGCCCATTTCTTGAGAAATCTGCTCTGGCCACAGTGACACATTCCCTAGTGACCTCCCGGCTGGACTATTGTAATGCACTCTATGTGAGGCTACCAAAGGAACATCTCAGGAAACTTCAACGGGTCCAGAACACAGTGGCCAGATTGCTGCTGACGCTGACTGGGGTGGGGTACAGAAATCACATTACACCCCTACTAAAGCAGCTCCACTGGCTGCCAATCACCTACTGGGCAAGGTGCTGGCCTTAACCTACAGAGCACAAAATGGCCTGGGTCCAACCTACTTCAAAGATCAAATCTCAGTATGAACCAGCTCTGATGCTAGGAGAGACCTTTCCCTCCATCCCGCCACCTTCACCGGTGCGCCTTAAAAGAACACATGAAAGGGCCTTCTCTGTTGCTGTTTCTAAACTTTGGAACATCCTCATGCTGGAGGCTAGGACTGCCCCGTCTCTGCTGTCTTTCCAGAAGACATTCCTTTTCAGGAAAACTTTCCCTGAATGAGGGACTTCCTACTATGTAACTTTATATGGATTACCATACATGATTGCATTGACTGATTTCATAAGAACACCAGTGTTTTCCATGTTGCTTTTCACCCCTCATAATGGATTTTTCTTTTCTTTTTGCTTGCTCTTTGTAGCTCTACTGTTATCTTTTAATATTCTAAGCCCTGTTCGTAACTTGAATATGTCTTAAATTTTCTTGGCTGTATATTGCCCCTCATTATTGTAAGCCACCTTGGGTCCTTTTCCAAGGAGAAAGGTGCGGTAAAAATATTCAAAATAAAATTAAATAAAAATAAACTAGATTCTTTCAAGCTGAGATTTTTTTTAAATGATACTGAACTACTGAAAATGTACAAAAAGCACATGCTACCACTTTGTTTACATATACAAATAGAAACACAAAAATATCTACCTCCTCCAAACACATGTACTGTCAACATTGTCAAAATGAGCATTAAAATTGAGTACGTGAGAGAGTAGCTATATGTTGGGGGGGGAACCACTAATATTTGGTTTAGAGGGTAGCAACAGGGATCTAAACAATTTTGTATTCATTTCCTCATATTCTTTTTTCTTTTCCTGTGATTTTTTTCTGCTTGTGAAAGTTAGTGTGTTTCCAAACTATAAAGTGCTGTTATAATTCCATCAAATTCTTCATTGATTTAATATTAGTATCAAATGCTTTAGTAATCTTCAATGAATATTATTCATGTTTTTAACCAGCTGATACTTTTTTTTAGTTTAGTGTGCTGCAGGTAACATTCAAGAGTTTATTTGAAATGAAGACAAAAAGGTTATTTGAAAGTATAGGACTTGGTAAAAAGAAAAAGAAATCATAATCATATGCATCCACCCAAAGGAAGTGCATTCTAGTTCTTTAGCAGTACAGTGGTACTTCTACTTACAAATTTAATCCGTTCCAAATCCATGCTCTTTAAGTCAAATAACACTTAATAGGGGAACCATATCTAAATAAATAGATAAATAAATTGGGAACAAATGTAAGTAGAGCAGACTGCATCTAAAATTTGTAAGGCAGCAGTTAAAATGCCAATGATTTTCTGCTCTTAAGTCAAATTGCTCTTAAGTAGAGCCGCTCTTAATAGAGGTACTACTGTATATCTTAAGCTTGATCTGAAGTTGTTCTTTAAAAAAATAATGTTAGGGTTTTGTTTTGCTTTGCTTTGCTTTTTGTGAATATACAAATCTACCTAACAGGAAATGATGCCATCACTCCATCTAGGGCTGTCTTGTTTGTTCAGGCTGACTCTCCGGGGCCAATTCTCCCTTTTTGTTTGGAAGTGGATTTTTCTTGACTTGGAAGGCATATTTGAATCTCTTTAGAAATGTATGTCAGAAATTGCCCCTTTCTGAATAATTATAATATTATTTCAAATTAATGGCTACAGTAAACTAAACTTCCAAGTTTAATATCTCTTTCTGACAGATATATGGAGCCTGGGAGTTATCCTTTACATGTTGGTATGTGGACAACCACCTTTCCAAGAAGCAAATGACAGTGAAACTTTGACTATGATAATGGACTGTAAATACACAGTGCCATCTCGTGTGTCCAAGGAATGTAAAGAGTAAGTAACATATTGTTGTACACAACATATTGAAATTAAAATTGTGGGGCTAACAATTCAATGAAGAGCCAGGAGATTGTATTGCTTATGGCTAGGGGTAGCCCCAGGTCACATCTCTGCCCAATGATGAAATTAACTGGGTGACCAGATGATAATCCTGTTTTTCTACCTGCCCTATCCCACTGGGTTGTTATGAGGATCAACTGAGAAAGGAAACTGTTTTGTGCCACCCTGAGCTCCATGGGGGGTGAAATCTATAAATTAAATAATTAACCAAGTAGAATATATTCTGTTTTCAGTTTGAAAGCATTTGTATATTACCTCTTTTTATATAACTCCCTTTATATTCATCAGCCTGGGGGCCAAAAGGAAAATACAAGGTTAAAAAAAAAAGCTCAAGAATGCCTTGATGGCTGGAAAACAAAAAATATGTTGTGAGATTTAAAAAATCATTAAACTATTTTCTTGATAGATGTATTGAGAGCAATATTTAATTTTTTTATGTTAGAAGAAAAATATTTAAGAACTCAGTTCTGCAAAGTATGAATTACGGTCTCTGTTTGAAATTAAAATTTCAGTTGAGTGTAGTTTTCACTGTATTTGTATACATAATTGCTTTTATGACTACCCATATTCAGGGTCTAACATCCTGAATTTTTCTGACTCTTGAAATTAGTGGAAAGCAATAGAAGGTAATGTACCTGGTATAGACATATTCAGAACCCTTCTATTGGAAATTTTCAGTTTCCCCCCCTCAGTATGTATTTTGTCCTTCGTTTTTTTCCTGTACTCAGCTGTTCAGCATAGGTGCAAGGAACATCAGAGAAGCGTAGAGGGACAAGTAAAAATTGTGAATGGGCAAAAGGCTTGTTATTGAAACAAGTAAGCAATCGTCCATGCTTTCTGACAAATTAATTTGGGACCCAGCGCGTTACTTTTCCCTTTAAGCTTAAGTAAGGTATTGCAGACAGAAGTTCCCAAATCCAGGATAATGTCAATTGAATGTCTATCGAGATATAATGAGTCATTATGAATAAATCTTGTACTGCAGCATAATGTAATTTTCCCCAGACTTGAACAGTGGAACTCAGATCAGTGGCCCTGTTTTGCTCAAGGAACATAGCCTGGGCGTACAGGGAAAAGAGTTTTGGGGAAACAATGTAATGGAGTTCATATGCTTAACAAAGCTATGTGTCTGTTCCTAGTTTAATTACACGAATGTTGCAAAGAGACCCAAAACGAAGGGCATCTTTGGAAGAAATTGAAAACCATCCTTGGTTACAAGGAGTTGATCCGTCACCTGCAACAAAGTACAACATTCCTCTGGTGTCATATAAAAATCTTTCTGAGGAAGAGCACAATAGTATAATTCAGCGCATGGTTCTAGGAGACATTGCGGATAGGGATACCATAGTAGAGTAAGTTACCATTTTATTCTTTTTTTTTTTGTATTTCAGAATTGCTAAGATAAAATGATATGAGTTGGTCTCAACTAATATTCTTATAGATCTCCATTCTGTTTCCATCAAATCCCCAACCAGTGTATAAAGCCAAACATGAAAGCTACAATTCTTTGTTGTTGATTGTCTGGGATTCAGAGGAATATTTGCATGTCTACATTATTTTAAGTGGTCCTATGCCACGTAAAATAAGGTAGACATTAAGGAAAATATAACCACAAAGCCCTGTAGATCCTTGAAGAGAGATGACAAACATGTAAAGGGCATCTAAATGGGTAATACAATTATTCATATTGCTTCTTTTCAGTTGGACTTGGTGCTCCTTATGCTGCTTCTAGGTTCTTTGGGCAGTGATCCTTCTCACCGTTTCTCTTTTTCCCTATTTGTAGCTGGGTGGAAGGAATTGGAGATCTTCAGGCAAAAGGGCTGGAACACTTTGCCTTATGTGTCCCATTGCTGTTCATGTACTGAGATCCAAATAATGGAGGTTCATTTATAGGGCAGGGAGAATTGTTGTTTGAAGGCTATGTTGGCTACTTCTGACATGTAAAAATCTCACTGTGTATGCTTTTTAAAAAAAATGGTGTCAGGTTATAATCTACATTCATTAGTATGTTCAGCTGTCAAATACCGTAGTAAAGATGGCAATGCCAGATGTAGTTTGCTAACAAGTCATTATAAAAAAAACATTCAGTTAATAAGTGTAAGTTCTTTAAACAGTTGATGTAAACAGAAGGTTTCATTGTCTGTCTGCTGTCGTGCTTAATGACTGAGCAGATGTAACTCATGTCTGGTAATTTGGCTTGGTGTCCATTTTAGTTGATGAGAAGCTCCCTCATTCAGTGTTTGTTATTCTTTGGTTTCGCCTAAACCCATTGACAAAAATCTTATCTCTTGAAACAAAAATTAAAACTGACTATACTATGAGAGAGTTTTTTTTGGCCCAGTGACTTACTGTTTAGTTTGCTGCCCTTCTTTCTGAAATGTAGGATCTTTGAGTCGATTTTTAAAGTAATCTGATCCAACATGAGGAAGAACGTTTAACCTTGGGAATGTTATCCATCATATCTTCTGAATTAGATTGTTGATGTTTAGTTGCTTTTTGTTGTCAAAAATGGCAAGAGAGCATAGATTTGTTTTTCAGCATATGCATGTATGAATGAAATTTATTAACGGTCAAAGATGAACAAAATATTACAATTACAATTAAATTTATCATTGTACCTCTAATATATATATACTGTATGTCCATTATAAAATAACAACCTCCAAATTAATATTATTTCTTTAAACACATTTAATAAACATTGTAACCACACAAGGATAAATAAAAATATAGGGCAACAACATTATTACTTTATTAATGGATTGTCTTTCCTAGACAGCAAATTCCCTCACTAGGTCTAGTGAATCGAGGGCAATCAGTAAACCCTACAAGGGTAAAAAGCTGTGATAAGATATTACAGAAGCACAATAGTGAGCCACTTCAAGAGTAATATCTAGAACTGTCAGAATACAGCAAGGTTGTATAGAAATTTGTATTTCTCCCTTGAAATTGTCGGTAAATAGACTGTAACAAGATGCTTTGTAGATCTTGATAAAAGGAGCAATATAACAAAATATGACTTGCAGTTTCAAGCTCCTCTATTGACATAAATGATCAGTGTAAGAAACATTGTACAGTGGTACCTCGACTTATGAACGACTTGACTTACGAAGGAAATAACTGAAAATGGAGTTTCGAAAAAACTCGAGTTGCAAGAGGAAATCTATTTCCAAGGATTACCTGTGCATAGTGTTTCTGGAACCAGGCCATCGGTTTCCAATGATTTCCTTTCAAATTGGAAACCAATGCCCTGGTTCTGGAAATGCTATACACAGCACTCACTGGGTGGCGCTTCAAATTGAAAAGCTCTGTTTGACAGGTCAGACTGTAGGGAGTTAGAGCAGCCTCCACTCTTTACAGCCGGACCTGTCCAAAAAACAACAACAACAACAACAACAACAAAACCCAGCTTTGAGGCGCAGTGGCAAGGCAAAACAGAGCAGCGGGAAAATTCAAACAGTGCTCGGTTCTGCCTTGTGCCGCGACTTCCAGCTGTTTTTTCTTTAGAGCTTGAGCTGTGTTAGGGAGAAAACCCCACAGCAGAAGGCTGCTCCTCCCAGCCCGACAGCCAGGTGATTTTGACAGCTATCAAACATCAGCTGGGTGTTGAAGCAGCCTTCTGCTGCCGGTGGATTGTGGGGTTTCTCCCCAATCCAGCAAAGGGGGAAGCTTTTCCCCTCCCTTTGCTGGGTTTGGGCTACCTTCCCTTAGGAATGCATTGAAAATCAACTAATCCGTTCCCCCCTTTTTTTCAACCTCTGGAATTGATTAATTGATTTTCAGTGCATTGCTATGGGAAACCACATTTCAACTTATGAAATTTTCCACTCCTCAAAATGCATTCAGAGGTACCACTGTATGTGTTTAGAAAATGCAACATATTTTTTTTTCTTCACCTGTACGAGTAGGTAGTTGGATCTCAATACATAAACAGCAGAAAGAGAAATAAACAGTGGGACATGCTACTAGCAGTACCACTTATACACTTATACAATGAGGGGAAATTGGAACAGTGTGAAAAAGGGTTATGCATGGTGAACAGATTTCCACTCTACTCCTCATCCCAAGACTCCTTCATGATCAAATAGTATGAATAATGAGAGGGGGGGTGCTGAAACCAAAGTGGAGTTGCAGTTGGTAATTGCAAAATGTTACTAAAGCAAATTCTTGCATTGAGGAAGTTGCTGGCATTCCGGAATATCTACTCAGTTTTTGGTGTTCCCCTTAATATAGCCTAGTGCAATTTTTGAACTTGCCATGTTATTATATCTATTTTAAGTAAGGCAAAAGCCATTTGTCATGATGTCAAAAGCAATAATTTCTTTTAGAGACTTGCATATATTTTCCACAATGAACACTGTAACTTGTGTTGGCTGCATATCTGGTTTCAGAAAACTATTAATGTATGGTGTGTTCCATTTTAATTTTATTTCCCTTAGGGCTCTGGAAACTAACAAATACAATCACATCACTGCAACCTACTTCTTACTAGCAGAACGGATTTTAAGAGAGAAACAAGAGAAAGAAATTCAAACCAGATCTGCAAGTCCAAGCAATATCAAAGCGCAGTTTAGGTGAGAATTAAAAATACTCAAATAGTACACAGTGTAACACTTTTTAATTGTTAAAGTAACTTCCAGCCTTTCATTGATAATGTTAACCAATAAAAATTCTAAATATGTTATAAAATAAGTGTAATTGATAAAAACATGTTGGTAGCTGCTGAATAACAAACAGACTGTGATTAGCTTAAAGACTTTTAGCTATCAAAGACTGCTAACCTCTGGTGCAGTTTGGGAGTTGGAACCTTAGTCACCTTAAGCACAGTTATGGAGTAAGAATTTCATAGTTCCTTTTCCTCTCTCCTACCTCCCTCTGGTAGTGATTTTGATATGGTCAGCCTTTCTATCATCAAATCCACAGTGTTGGTGATATTGGGGTGGGGGGGGGAGGAGTACCTGCATTCCCTTTTATCACTGTACAGGCTGTAATTGTGGTGTTGAAAAAAATAGTTTTTCTGCTATTCAATTGCTTGCTGCCTGTTCTAGGCCAAAGAACACGCAGAATCTCAGAACCTCCCAAAGCTAAGAAGGACAGAGCTAGACAGAGCTTGAACTCCATGCTTATCCTTTCCTTGGATGCAGTGTGGAAAATGCACAGGCTCTTCTTTCCTCTTCATTGTGCTTCTTTCTTGTAGTGCTTCAATTCAGAGCAGTTTTGCATACTGATATGTAGGCACTTGGAGTAGGAACTGGCAAACCACTCCAGTATTCCTGCCAAGAAAACTCCATGGACATGGGGTCACGAAGAGTCGGTCACTACTGTAACGACGCAACACTCACACACACCTTGTGAGAGATAAGTTTTCCTTCTCAGAAAGAGGTCAAAAAGGTTAGGGTATCTGGAAAGAGAAGTGACTGTTCTTGCTTAGTTATATTTCCTCACCAAAGAGCTGTATTTCCAAAGCTACCATTTGATCCATTATTTTTAAAGTACATTTTTTAAAACATGGAAAGAAATTGGTTCAGCTGAGAGTCAATTTGTTGAAAGAAAAAAACTGCTCAGGAAGGTATTTAATTCCCCCCTGCTCCTTCCGGAGTCCCAAACAGATCTGTGGTGAGGCATGGCTACTTTTGAAAAAGAACAGCCAATCCCAAGCATGAGATTTACAGTTTAAGTTGATTCTAGTAGTACAACCCTAATGTCAAGCCTACAGTATAAGCTTTTGTTGTACTAGATCATAATGAGTTGAGTGAGTCAACTTCAGAATAAAGATGCATAGGAACAGGCTGCACTGCATTCTGGAACCATCACATTTGAAATGGACAGAAAGACAGTAAAAGGAAATAAATATTTCTGTAAATGTACCAGAAACAGAAAATCAGTAGAATTTTAGAGATGCTGTAAGAAAATAGGGGGAAATGGGGTTATGATGGGATCAGTGGAACAAAACCTAAAGACCCATGGGCCCCGAAACAAGCTTCTGAATACCACAGCAGGAGAGTGATGCTTGGACTAGAAATGTACTGATACACCAGGAGCATATGTCTACAGGGATTGTTTTCTCACCTTACTGTGACTTGGCCTGGTCCATGATTGAGGAAGAATATGTAGAAGACACAGTTGGGTATCTGCCATGTCAATATCTTAAGCAATATCCTGGAAGACCACGGGATTATTTTCATTTACTTTTTATTCTGGTAGGCTCCTCTGTGACTCCAGAGCATACTATTTGGCTCTTGTTGGCTTGTTTGTTTGTTTTTTTTAATCTGGTGATCTCCAGGCTAGGTAGTTAAAGCCTGCAACTGAATTATCTGCTCCCCTTAAATGTGGGACTCTTTAAGCTAGTTCTTTGAGCAAGTCATTGAAATTCGTGGGTATAGTTTCAAAAGTTGCTCAGTATAATTTATTTTGGAGATATTGCAGAATTTGTTAGCCTGGACATGCTTTATGAATGATGACTTCTGTTATGGAACCAAAACATCTTAACAACATTTGTTTCTGCCTTGGCCTGATTTTAGCCAAAAATCAGAATTCATTTCTGTGTTAACTACAGCATAAAAAACCTTCGGTAGCTGGAGGGGTGTCATAGTATTTTTATTTTGCTATGTGCTTTGGAGTGACTTCTTAAAATATTTTTTTTAAGATTGGGGAGGAGGATTAGTGTTCATTTCTGTAAAATAGCTTTAAGGAATTACAACATTTGAGACCTTTTCTTCAAAAATACGTTTTCTAGTACAGCTGCAGATTCAGAGGTATGGTTCATGGAGAATATGGAGAAGCTCAATGGAATGATCTGCTTCTTTCCCTTCTTGACATACAAGAGTCCCAAACCAAGTCACAAGTTGCTTTTGAAACCCTCTTGTTTTTCAGGAAAAGCTTGGGGTTAGTTTGAAGGTTAAGAAACCAGAACAAAATGCTGTATTGATTGTGTTGCCTGGTGAAAGAAAATTTTATCTTCTTCATAGAACCAAGGAAATTTAGAAATCTAGTTCTTTGTTTCCTTAGTCAATCTTAACATAGATAGATAGATAGATAGATAGATAGATAGATAGATAGATAGATAGATAGATAGATAGATAGATAGATAGATAGATAGATAGATAGATAGATAGATAGATAGATAGATAGATAGTATTAATGGTGATGTAAGGTTGACTTAAAATAATTTTCTTCACTCTTGTCACTTCATTAAAATAGCAGTTTCTTTTCCTCTGCTTTTTCACTTCCTGCAGGCAATCATGGCCAACCAAAATTGATGTTCCTCAAGACTTAGATGATGATCTTACAGCTTCTCCTCTGTCCCATGGAGCTGTTCCTCAGTCTCCTGCTCGCACTGCTGAGACTGTGTTGAATGGTCACAGGAGTAAGGCATTGAATGATTCTGGAAAGAAAGAGGATATTCCTGAATTAGCTGGACCAACACTTTCTGTTGTTCCATCAGTGAGCTTAAAGCCTACAACCAGTGGTCGGAAGTGCTTGTTTAGAGTAGAAGAAGATGAGGAGGAGGATGAAGAAGATAAAAAAACGGTTTCCCTTTCAACTCAAGTTGTTCTGCGCCGGAAGCCTTCAGTTACAAATCGACTTACTTCCCGAAAGAGTGCTCCAATCCTCAATCAGATCTTTGAAGAAGGGGAATCAGATGATGAGTTTGATATGGATGAGAACTTACCCCCTAAACTTAGCCGGCTAAAAATGAATATTGCTTCACCAAGCACTGTGCACAAACGTTATCACAGAAGGAAAAGTCAGGGACGGGGATCTAGCTGCAGCAGCTCAGAAACAAGTGATGATGACTCAGAAAGTAGGCGACGTCTAGATAAAGACAGTGGCTTTACTTATTCCTGGCACAGGCGGGATAGTAGTGAAGGGCCACCTGGCAACCAGGGAGATGGCAGTGGGCAAGGAAAGCCAAGCAATGGAAATGGAGGGGTGGACAAAACAAGCCCTGGTGATAACAGTAAAGGAGGTGGAAGTCCTTCTGGTAGCTCTGGTGGAAGCACGAATAATAATTCTGGTTCAACTCGCAGGTGTGCTGGACCTAGTAATTCAATGCAGTTATCTTCAAGAAGTGCGGGTGACCTGGTTGAAAGCCTCAAATTGATGAGCCTTTGCCTAGGTTCTCAGCTGCATGGTAGCACTAAATACATTATTGATCCCCAAAACACCATATCCTTTTCCAGTGTCAAGGTGCAAGAGAAATCAACGTGGAAAATGTGTATAAGTTCTACTGGGGGTGTAAATCCAGTTTCATCTTTGGGCAGCATAAAGTTCTTCTCTGACCAAATGTCAGACACCACAAATGAATTAGAACGAATCAAGAACAAGAACTTGAAAAATAATGTGCTACAACTACCTCTGTGTGAAAAAACAATATCTGTGAATATTCAGCGAAACCCGAAGGAGGGACTGCTGTGTACTTCGGGTCAAACTACTTGTTGTCATGTTGTTTGACAAGAACCAGATTTAACCCACCCTACTTGATATCACCAATCTTCCTGTTCAGAGCTGTGAATACTTTGTTTCACTGAACCCCCTTCATTGTCGTCTTAATATATTTTAAAATGGGCTTGGAGCAGTAATTTATTACATTTTAATTTAGTTTTGCTTGATATGACAATGCATGATTTTGTGCATGCTGCTAGCTGATACTGTTTTTGTTCCCAACAACCCAGGATGTATGTGATTTTTATATGTATGATTTTACTATAGAAAATCTGGATTACAGTAAGGCCTGTGTCTGAATCCAGTGTAAATGAAGCACTTGATAGTTTTACATTCTGCACTTAAACGAGAGAGGGAGGGAGTGCATTTGTTTCTTTGTGAAATGTACAGTTTTGTTCAGCTTTTACCTAACTTGACCTAACTATGTGAGATGTGGCATAATTTTGTGTGTTTGCAACAGAACCAAAGCAATAATGTTTTGATGCTGAAAACTCTTCTGGGAGGTTTCAGATTTCCAAGGCTTGTACAGAGCAAAAGAAAATGCACTGAAAATTAAGAACTCTTGAACTATGACTTTTAATCCCACATCTTTGTCTTAAACTAATATGCATAAAGGCGGTGGCTGATCTGAAGATCTTGCTTTGGCACAGGCAAGATTATAAATCTTTAAGGCAGCTTTTCCCCCCATATATTGTTACATGCAGACAATCTTTTAAAAACTCTATAAAAAGGCAAAGTATGAAGTAATTTGCTTGGAGTCTTTTCCAATTCAAGGGAAAGTACATGCTTTATTGATGTATATTGTGGCATTTGTTAGGTAAAATTCAAGATTTTTCAGTGGACCAATTTGTGTGACTGTTAAGATCTTTTCCAGCAAGTCACTTCAAGTAAGTAAACCAGTCATAACCACATTATAAGAAGTTTAATGAAGTTTGCATCTTCTCAGTCTGTCCTCCACCCTGCCCTTGTAGCATTCATAGCTGGGTTTCAATATTAATAAAAGTTTCAAGGAGTACTGATTATTTTGAAGCTGAAAACTAGCGTTTGTCTCTTGTTTCACATTACTTCCAGCTAAACGAATGGGGAGTCAAGATAGGTAGCTACTATTCTGATGACATGTAATATCGAAAGGGCTTTAAAAGACACCATTCAGTCATCTCAATCAGACAGGTTAAGTCAAGCTGTGGAGAGCAGAAACCACTGAATCTGTTCAGATTAGCAACAAGCTGGGACTGGAGTGTATTTTTATTGTACTCCGTAGATTTCAGAATGCAGCACATAATAAATTTAACAACAAAATCAATCAATTGTTCTGATATCATATTTAATTTGGAGTATACATTTTGGTTTTAATTCCCTTCAGCAACTCTCTCCAAATCAAGTCAGATAACACACGTTGGCATGGATTGATTTCCTTTTATTGCTATTACACGTTATGTGTTTTTAACCCTTTCTACGGAAATGACAGCAAATTAAAGTTGGAACTTTTTGTACAAAGGAATACTTTTGAGCAGATGAACTATCTTTTGTGAACTTTTATCTAGAACAAATTGCAGATTCCCAACTTGGGAATAGCAAGAATATTATGTTCATGCTCTGTACACTTGCTCTTGAAAGCAGTGCTGGTAAGAATTGATGGTATTATGTAGCAACACAGGCACAGATTGAGAGTTTACATAGCTTGGTTTCTTAATTCTAACAAAATGGTCAAGTAGAAGGCATTTCATTAACATTGTAGACTGTAGAGCACCAAAGACTGTTGTGTTTATGCTTTATCGTTCACACTGGCTTTCCCCCCACTATCCTAAAGGTTGCTCAATAAGTACTGTATATTCTTGAATATAAGCTGAGTTTTTCAGCCCTTATATTTGGCTGAAAAAAAATGCCCTTGGCTTATACTCGAGTCAATAAGTTTAACCAGGATTTTTTTTTGGAGGGGGTAAATTAGGTGCTCGGAAGGCTTGGGGAGGGTAGCAGAGGGCAAGTCCTGATCGGGCGAGCGATAGCGGTGCCTCCTCTTCCCATATGATTCCAATGAGAAGGTTTAGGGGCATCCCCTTTGGAGCTTCATAACTCAGCCCCTTTACTTCCAAATATTTCCAAATTTCAGGGGTTTCCCTAAAATCACTTTCTGAAGGTATCCCTGCTACTTTGGTGCCCCCAAGGTAAGTAATTTTTGAGTGCATTCAAAAATTGAGTGAACTCAAAAATTAATTTAAAAATATGCAATCAAATTTACTTACCTTGGGACTCCAAAGTAGCAGGGGTACCTTCAGAAAGCAGTTTTAGGGAATCCCCAGAAATTTGGAAACATTTGGGGGTAAGGGGGCTGAGTTATGTAGCTCCAAAGGGTGGTGCCCCTAGGAAAAAACCTACCTTGAAGTTGATCGGGTGGGAGATAAGGTTGCTCCCGCTTCCCTGATGGTTCCAATTAGAAGTTTTTTCCTAGGGACACCCCCTTTGGAGCTTCATAACTCAGCCCCCTTACTGCCAAATGTTTCCATATTTCAGGGATTCCCTAAAATCGCTTTCTGAAGGTACCCCTGGTACTTTGGTGCCCCAAAAGTAAATAATTTTTGAGTGCATGTTTTTAAAAAATATGCACTCAAATTATTTTAAAAATATGCAATCAAAACTTACTTACCTTGGAACACCAAAGTAGCAGGGGTACCTTCCCGAAGCGATTTTAGGGAACACCCTGAAATCTGGAAAGATGGTCCTGGGGGTAGTATTGGCAACTGTGCAGGGATTGTGGAGGCATTCACAGAGTTTACTCAATGGTATTAACTCCCTAATTGCCTCCACACTCCCAGGACATATTGCCAATTACTACCCCCAGACCCTTTAGAGCTCAGCTGGTATACTGTATATTCTCGAGTATAATGAAAAAATGTCCTTGGCTTATACTCAAGTCGTTAAATTTTCCCAGTTTTGGGTGGTAAAATTAGGTCCTCGGCTTATACTCGGGTCGGCTTATACTAGAGTATATACTGGTATTCTAAGAAGCAAGCTCCATCAAATTCAGCATGACTTACTTCTAGGTAAATTTGATTAGAATTAAATTGCAGTGTATTTTAATATCTAGCCTTGTTGGGATTTTCTTCCTTTCCACTTCCGAAGTGTAGTTAGTTATCAATATAATGTTCTAATTTCATGTTTTAAGTTATTGTTGCAATTTAGTTTCAGAACAACCTGTTATTCTATACATGTATGATATATACAAGCTATGGGAACAGATGTGTGAGTGAAGCCATAGAACGTATTTGCTTGGAAATTTCTTGAGCAGGGATTTTACAAAGGGCCAGAAACATGGGCAGTTCACAAACGTTAGTGAACAGAGCATCTACAGAAGAAAGTTGATAAAGGGCATTGGCAATAAACTTTGTTGCAGCTTTTTATTTTCAAGTATTGTAAATATTCTTTCCACACATTATGTACAGCCTTGGAACACCTTTTAACTAACCCTGGGTGTTTTTCATTTCATCTGTTTTTATATACAAACATGTATATGTATATATGTATGTGTATATATGTATATATGGTGCTTATTTTAGAACAGCAGTGGTGACCATGTATGCTGCATAGCTGTAACATAGCCTCTTTTAGTTGTGTATGGGTGAACTTTGGGGTGTACAGATGTTAGTTTGAGTGTTGTGGTTTTATCTTTGTTCACAGGTGAATGATTGTGCATGTGTTGTATGTTATGTTGTCATGTTAAAAGGAGGGAGAGAATAACCACTACATTGAAATATATTGGACCAAACTATAATAGCATAAGTAACAATTTCTTGTACCCCTTAAATCTGTCTTTACAAGTTGCTTATAGTTACCGTAGCATATAAATTTAATATTGTGGAAAGCAACTAGTCTTGTATTTTTCTGTATGTGTATATAATGTACCTCTAGCAACTTATCTGTATTTAAGACGTGACAATCTTGACACAGAATCTTACAAGTAGCAATGAAATTAAGCAGAACAGAATAGAGAAAAGCTACGTGTGTTAGGGAGGGTACAGAAATATCAGTTGACCTTTGTCAGTTGCTTCCAGAGATGTTTGGCTTTCTTCACTGTATGGTGTGTGACAATGGGGGGCGGGGGGGGGAGAGAATCCATTTAATAAAAATGACCTCTTGATTGGTGCATAAATGACTTTCATGTCACCTCCTTATACTCTTTAATTTGGCTACTTTTTCAACACTGAGAACATGAGAAGCTGATCTACTCTGTCTCTATTAAAATAAGATTAATTGATGTTTAATCAGTAACTCCTTGGACATCTACAAGGGAAAGTGACAACTTATAGGGCACTCTAAGATGTATTAAGTATGCATTCTATGTGACGCTCATGCCAAGAGGACCTCCCTCCTCGACTCCTTCCTGGGCCAGTGCAAAGACAGAGGTATTGCAGAATGTCTTTTTCTTTGAATGCTGGTCAGTATGTGAATATGTGTTTAGTTTTTTAAAAAAACTGCAATAGGAAAACTAAAATTTATGATCTTGTGAACTGTTTCCCCACTTGTTCAGGATGCATCAAAGAAAAACTGGCTCAGTCATGCGACCCTTCTCTCTCTATGTTACCTACTTGACAAATCACACCAGTTATGAAATTGCAAAGTCTATAAATATAACATGAAGGCATAAGAAGTAAATTATTGAACAAATAAAGCTGCTAAAGCAGTTGGGAAATGGCAGTAGTTTGTCCTTTGTTTGTGAAGAAGAGCATCTCCATCAGCTTCAGATTCACCATTTAAAGGGGGGGGGTGAACAGTTAAGATTGAATAGTAGCACACTGATGGACACACAGGTCTTGACACTATAGCCCACAACATCAGCTCCCAAGTACTGTACAATAATTATGTGCTGTCATGTCAAATCTGACTGATAATGACTCTTTTCAAAGTTTCTGGATGATACTGAAGTGGTTTACTATCCTTTTTCGGGGTTGCTTACCCAAGGCTAAATACACAGGGTAGCTTTTCTCTTGGGTGAGAAAAAGGGAAAATGAACTCCCCTCCTCTGGGTCCAGTCAGATGCTGAACTCACTGAACCATCCAACCAGCTGTTAGGTACTACATAATGTACTTACTGTAATCAGATTGTATCGGGTGGTTAGTATTCAAACAACTAAATGTGTATTTGTTATCATTTGGTTGATAAGTAAACAACCCATTTGATATTGAAAAACATCAGCAGTAAAGTAAGTTAGGTATGGTCACAGCCATAATATGATGTACCCATAAAAATACAGTATATTTGAATATAAAAGGCCTGGTGAAATGGATTAAGCAGAACTACTTAATCCATACTACCTTGAAACAACCTGTCAGTCCACAATTTGCAAACACAACATTCTTCATTAGCAAAACAGGATTTTTGTTTACATCTTTCCAAAAAGCCGTTGCCATCTTGCTGCTTATAAACTGCATTTTCACTTCTGTCCAAAGAAGCTAGCTGTGCATATGGATGGAAATTAGATGTACGAAGGTAGGGTTTTTTTCCTTTATGATCTTCCCCTCTCTAATCCTTATCTAACCAAAGAAAGAGTTTTTCAGTATTTTGATCGTTTATGCCATTTTTTGAATTTAAAATGCCAATATGCTCAAATAAAGATTGCAGCCAAATTCAATTCCTATTTTGGAAGTTAAGTTTGTTTATTATGAATACTTCATGTGGATATGCTAATATGCATATAACGTTCATTCTGCTGTTATAGCTAGCCATGTAGGTGACTGCTGTTGCAAATTCCTCTTGAAACTATTTCAGATATAGAGAAACCTACGCACAAACACTTTTTTCATTCCATGCTTTTAATGTGTTCAGTTTCAAACTTTACATATTCAGTGTTAGCAAGGAGCACTTCACTTTATACTGGTCTAGATAATCTTGGAGGTGTTTGACAGTGAAGCCTATTTTCTAAAAGTTAATTAAGGTTTAAAATCAAAATATTCATTACTGTAGGAAACATATGTATGCCTGTGTGTATTTACATCTTTTTGTGCCAAAGCAATTCCATCAGGTGATTTGAACTCATCATAAAACATACAGAATGTGTTTATATTATTCCAGTGAAATAATTGAACCTATCATGTAAGAACATACCCAGGACTTTATTCCTTCAGTGTAAATGTTAGATCATGTTTGTAAAAGGCTCAGTGTGCATAAAAGCCCCCACTTGATATCAAGAAGGAGTAACAAAGGGGAGACAGAATAACAGCTCTTGAAGAAGAGAAAATTCTCTCTATGAGAAACTCGGCACTGCAATAAGAATGTAATTGAGTCTCAACATTATAAACTTGGCTGTATCGATTATCCCGGTTTTATAAATGTGACATATTGAAAAACAAGCCAAATACAAGTGTGAAGTTCTGGAAAACAGTCTTCCTCAGGCTACACTAGATATACCAATTCAACTCTGCCAAAAGATGGAAATAGTAGCTGTTAGGCATTTCCTTCTAAACCCAAACAGATTCAGAAGGGCACTTTTCAATCAATAGTTTATTGTGGTCATATGACCTGTTCAGAGGACTGCAACAGGGGAGGAGGTAAATTGGCCACTGAAGTCCAGTTGTGCCTTAGATACTCGATGCTTAAAAGCAACTATGGCTCTAATTGGACCTATTGTTACACTCAGTTTTGCTCTTAGAAGAGGAAAGGAGTTTATGTAACTGCCTCTGTTCAGTGTTACTAAGCAAAATGCTGTGAGGTACTATCCCCCCCCCTTTTTTTTGTGGTTAGCCATTCAGTGTGAATCTCAAGAAGAAAAACAAGTACTCTTGGTTTTAGGGTTTTTTTTAAAACTGCCACTCAGTTTCTCAACAGATGTTTGTCCCAGCTTCCTTTAACACAAAGGGATATTTAAGCAATGATATTACCTGAAGTGTGAAACATTTTGTAAGTCTTCAAGCAAACAACAACATTTGTGATCTTCTCCAAAGTCAAGAAATGGCAGCTTCTGGCAGTACAGAACTAATTGTCCTGTGTTTATAAACTACTTGAAGCAGACTACATTAAATATCAAGTGAGATGACTGATTATATAATTTTGTAAGCTCCACTATTCAAACTTCTGCTGACATGAAGGTATATTTTCACTTGTGTAGGATTTACATAATGGCTGAAATCCTGTTGCTTTATTAGATAGACAGAAGGCATAACATTCACTAGCTTCTACCTGACATGAACTACCCCTGAGATTCTTGGAAGCACACATGCCTGGTTGCTTGGTGCGCGTCCAACAGTCCCAGCAGTGGTTTACTAATTACCAGTGAGAAGCAAGGAAATGTTCTCCTTTTTGCCTTCTGTCTGCGTAAGAACGCAACAGGATTTGTATTTGTTCCTTTGATTTCTGTTTAAGCTTTAAAGTAAGCATTCTACAGTCATGTCATGTCCTTTAAGTATTAATTGTTGCTAAATTTCTCTTCAATTCAGCATTTCATCCATGCAATGCTGAATTTATCATTCAACATGAACAGTGGCAGCAAAAAGCATTTTTTTCCAGTAGGGTGCCTAACTAGGAATGTTTCTTACTAAATGTAATAAACATTTAAAGGCTTTCTACTTTCTACTGCTGTGTTTAAAAACAAAAGCCAATCACATTCTGTTGTGCAGAAAAGTATACCAAGGAACTATGACCCCTGACAACAAAGACCGGTTGCTGGGAACACTAAGCCACAGCAATTCTGCTTCCTTCCTAAGTAGCAATTCTTCCTTCCTAAGGCCATTTTCTGCTTGCTTACTTTTGACAGAACAAAGGACAATATCCGTCCTGCATTCAGCAGCCACAAATCATTTTGAGGTCAGTAATCTCGCCGGTGTGCTTTGTCACGTTATATGCTATCAAGTTGATTCCAACTTGCAGTGACCTGAGAAGTGTTTCCAAGATATTTCAAGAGCGGCAAACCGGTGCCACATACACTCTGGCCTCAGTAACTTCCCATGGCTGAATGTGGACTTGAACCTGGGTCTTCTGAGTCCTAGACTGACACTCTCTTGTCACGTATTACAAATTGTTTGCGCTGACAGCTTTAGTGTGAGCATACACGAGAGGTGGTTAGCACAACAAAGCGTGGACAACTTTTAAGACTACAATTCCCCAGGCAGCAAGACCACTGGTGGAATCCATGAGTTATCGACCAAAAAGTAATTTCTTCAAGCTCTGCACAGGAAATATATTAGGATAAGGAGAAATCTGCAATGTATTTTGGACTTTGATTAGTATTATAATAGTTCTCTGCTATGCACCTAAACCACTACAGCCATTTTAACACAGAAGATAATCTTAATTCCAGAGCTGACTTCAAATGTTTTCATAGAGGAAGTATAAGCCACATAATCACAATGAAAACCAATCAGTGCCCTCTTGCCACGTGGTTAAGACCTTGTCTTAAACATCCCACCTCCAGCAAACAAAGAGGAACACATCATCATATGCCATAAACAAGCATTTTGGAACCTACCTGGCTAGTGGAGAGGTTCACAATGATACAATGATTGAATGACATGCTTTCTTAAGAGTCAACATTTTATGCAATGAAGTCTATGTTTAATATCACACCCGAGCGGAAGTCAATGCACGCAGATAGGAGATAGATGCACACGGGATTTAATTGTGATCTTCACTGGGATAAATGAGCTTTGTTCCATGTCAAACGAAACTTTTCCAATTCCTTGGAATGAACCATTTTGCCAGGCACAGAGGTTTTAAAGCTAAGCACTGCAACACACAGTCTCATACAGTATACATAAAAAACAGACTTTATATGAGATTGGTCCTATGGGACACATTTATCCACACTTTACAGTAAATAAAATTTAGATTAATTTCTTCTTAAATGCAGAGAAATAAAATAACTTAATAAGTTGATTAAATATTCTAATATGAAGAAAAATTGTTTGCCATGGGGGATACAGAACTGTCAATTAAAAGGACTGCTGCCTCCAGATTTCTTTTAAAAGTTGCAGCTTAGGGTTATTGGGTTATTATTAATATTTGCATCTGCAAGGGACATACTGATCAAGTTGATAGCTGCAGAGCATACAGATCTGGTACAGACTTCCATCAAGCTCTATATTTCATATGGCAAGCTGATATTTCTTTCGATTAGGTTTTCATTGTTGAATAAAGATATGGTAATAGTCTTGCATGGAGTGCTACGATCAAGTAAAAATATCAGGCATTTTTGTAATACATATATATACTCTTCTAAAGTTGTTCAGTTTATCATCCTAGGCTGTTTGTTCTTTCATAGATTCAGCTGACAACTTCATTTCCTGAACAGAAAAAAAAAGATAAAAATTCAAGTTATACACTGCAGGTACAAAAAAATATAGAAAAATATAAAGCATTTTAAATCTACAAATTACCTCCTTTTCCCAGTATTTAAATTATTCCTTAAACTGGTAAAAGAAAGAATTAGCACAGTTTGTAAATTTTACACAATAGGTTACAGGGCCATCCATTCCATGGCTACTTGCAAGTACAGTGGTACCGCTACTTACGAGTGGCTCTACTTACGAGCAATTCGACTTAAGAGCGGAAAACCGTTGGCGTTTTAGATGCAATTGTTACAAACTTTAGATGTGGTCTGCTCTGCTTACAATTTATTTATTTATTTATTTGATTTCTTGGATACGCCTGCTCAATTTACGGGTTCTTCTACTTATGAGCATGTATTTGGAACAGATTAAATTCATAAGTAGAGGTACAAAGAATGGAACCATACTGTATGCACTATCATCAATATGCATAAAAGGTAACATTTCTATAAAAGTTCCACAGGCTAATTTAATGTACAGTATAGCTATGCATATGCTAATTTCCCGTATATGTACACAGGCACATTTAGAAAGTAATGTTAATACGATACTCTTATGCAGTTCTTTGTCCTTAAACTAAACATGGAAACAACAGCCTTTCAATTAGAGCAAAGGCTCCTCACCCAGGTGTTTGGACTGCAATTCCCAAATCTTCACCACCAACTGTGCTGGCCCAGGGTTTCTGGGAGTTGCAGTCCAGGAACACCTGGGTTATTCAAGGTTGAGAGTCAATGAACTACTAGAGGATGAAGAGAACTGCTCTCTGACAACCCTTCAGATACAAGTTCTTTGTCAGGTAGTTTACACAGCCACAATAGTGCAATGAAACTTACTCCCAGTAAGCATGTGTTTGATTGCCACTATTACTGAATGAGTAATGGTTAAAATCAACATGAAAGCAAATTCTTACATTGGCTCTTGTTTTCCAGGAAGAACTGAGATAATTAAAAAAAATATAGTGAACTGTAACCAAGCCATTTATGCACTGCACTGATTAATCAAAATTATCACTAAATTATCACAAAACGTTGGCAAAAATGATGTGAACAATTACATGTATATATGGTGACCGTATATTCCTTTCAGCAATAAAAGCAGTGTACCTCTCTCTATATCTGCTGTTGAAAGCAGAAGCAAGAGGCACACTGGGGCCTCCATGGTCTGCACGTGGCCTGTTTCCACGGTTAAACCCTTAACTACTGTGGAAACAGAACGCTGGACTAGATAGGTTTCCGCTCTGATGCAACACAGTTTGTTTCAAAGAACTGCTCTGTGATCTGTCATCCTCTTTTAAATGACAAAGAAAGCCCTTACAGACATGGGAAGTCCTGCTGCTGAGCCTGAACTGAAAAGATGTTCAGAACAATCCTGCTACACTACATTTCAGCTACACTTAGTTTCTGTACTATTTTATCAGTGGTCTAAGCCAGAGCTGAATGATGGTATTTGTGTTCTCCCTTAGGCAGTTGTCCTGCCCCACTTTGTTGGAAGCCAGGGTGAGAACAACCACGACAGCTATATTAATTAATTATAAAACTGTCAGAAGAAGGCAGAAAACAGTAGTAATGTCAAATTCATGGCCAGTCAAACTTAGACTTATCCTGAAGCAATTTTTTGAGTTCTCACTGTACTGTGAGTTAAGAGAAATGTAGACAAATCAAAGTGATGTGAGCAGCAATGATGCCTATGTTCATAAAACATGGAAACCAAGCATGTCATATCTGAAGACAGAAATTTTGTACTGCTACTACAGTACAATATAAAAACTGAAGGCTGTTTATGGCCTAAGTCTTTTTTTGCCCAAATGATTTCTTCCTTGGAGAAGAGACACAAAATCCATGTTCAGCTTCTACCATCTTCTGCTAGTGCTGGAAAATATTCTTGCCAACAAAGCTCTGACCCAACACTGTAGAAAATAACGAGTTAAGCAGCCAGTGATGGGATTCAAAATAAAGTAATTTCCTGCGACTGCTTCCTGGTATTTAAACTGCTGATAAGCTGTTTGGCTGGATCAGAACAATGAAAATGGATTCGTCTTAAGGTAGTAAACAAGACAGTTCTCTGTTGTTTCAGTAGCAGTCAGCAGATGTTAAAAAAATAATCTCAGTGTAACCTCCTAATTCCCCATCTAATGGCAAAAATCCAATCGTAAGTCACAACTAGAATAGACCCATTGAATCATTGGGACTTACAGAGGAGTTGACTCACCCCGTCCCCATTCCAATGGGCCTACTCTAGTTACTACTTAGTACTGGATATCAGCCACTGTGTGCTTTTCATTGCTGTGTAAGCCATGTTAAGTAGTGGTTCAGTAATTCAGTTAATTAAAATAAAACTAAAGGTTCCAAATTGCCTCCTCTAGAGCTCAATGTTACATCTAGACTGTAATAGCAGAACAGCTCAGTATTTTGGAATCAGCACTCAGTGCCTGTTCTGTTCTATTATTTCTAGCAGCGATCAAGATTTTTGAAAGCTTTCTAACTGTCAGCTCATAAATGAATGCAGACAATGATGAATGAGTTTGGAAATCCAGCGCATGCTGCCAAGGCCTACTTTTGGCAAAAGTAGAGAGGAAACGTTCTGCTGAGAATGCAGATCACTCCCATCACAGTTCAAGCACTAACATGTCTTTCTATCAACTGCATCCTGAAAGGCAGAGTGGCTGGCTGGGATCCTAAAGAGGAACATTACACAGTGTGCACGTTATGGCAGATCCCATTTTCAAATCAATCAGTGTTGGCCTGGACATTTAACATGGGATGCTGACACTCCTAGTTGGAAGTAGATGTGTTCAGAAGAAGAGTCTTACAGTTTAAGCTGTACATGTCAAACTAAATCCCCCGATATTTGTAAATAAAGAATAAACATGACAAATGCAATAACCTTTTGGTGTCTATCATCCCAAGGAACTGACCCTAATAACTACGATGGAAAACTTGTACCATTCCAAGTACTGTGGTTATACAGAACCAGTAGTTGGAAATGGCCTTTTTAGGTGTACTACTCTCAAGAATTTGCAAGCCAGTGTTCTTGAGTCTGGGGGCTTCAGTTCTTCCAAGCTCCGTGAATAACAGTACACATATGAAGCAATATGTGGACAGACTCCCAATTTATATTTTTTTTACCCCAGTACAACCTGCTTTTGTCAGGCAGGCAGACAGGTTTTCACAGCCTGAGTGCAACATGAAAACGAGCAACTGGAGTTATTAAGAGACCTCTCCTTCAGCTCAGATTGGAGGGGGGTGGTGTCTTCTAAACACAAAGCTAGAGTAGCCATGCATTCTCTTTTGGAGAGAGTAGTCCTCTTATTTGACAAGCTATCAAGAGACAAGTTTCTGTTTAGAGTTCCCTTCCATTTTTGGGGAACTGTCCAGCCGAAGTCTTATTTAGAAGGAGGGAGATAGGGATATAACACTTGTCCATCCATTGTCAGTAGCGACTAGACAGAAGGCAGGCTAGCAAATGCACTAGTAATCCAGTTCCGTCCCCCAATATACATACAATAATGGGGTGCACTGCAATTCTGTTTAAATTATAAATTAAAAATCACCTCTATATTGGCATCTGTATGTGCCAATTTAGTGGCCTTTTTGATGATTCGCAAGTGGTCACCTGGTAGAAAGGAAATGCTTTTGCTTGCCTACCCCAAAAAGCAGGAGGGCAAGCAATCTTTCCATTGCTATTTGACAGGTTCTCTATTGGTCTTCCTTGCAGTTTTCAACAGCAGCACAGTTTAATCAGGACTACCCCCTGTGTGCACGTAGACTAACGATCCACTATTAGTGAAAAGTGGGTTGAGGAGTTAATTCACTGGGGAAGGAAGGGCTCCTTTACAGGTACATAAAGAGCTGGAAAGCAGCTGGAAGTTACTGAGTGACGCATTGCACAATAGCACACGACTAAATACCTGACAGAAGCACAGGCTTCAGTCCACGCATGAACTAATTAAATCTTGTTTAATAATGGGGTCAAGAGGACAAGTAAAGAAAATTAATTCCTGAAAACTAGCTGTAAGGTGCCATGGTATTGTTTTTTGTCTCTCCCCGAATAACTGATTCATGCTGAGAAAGAAAAATACAGTAAGTTGTTTTGGATGCTCTCAGTTTTAAAGCCCATCTTTTCATGTTCGGCCTCAAGAAAAATTATTCAACTATCATCTTTAGAAGAGAGAGTTTTGTTTATTTTGCACACTCTGGGGGGCTTTTCCATAAGCAGGCGTCACAACCATATAAATACCAAATGGAAAAGATGGGATGAGGCATAACCTTTCCTCTTTTACTGATGAATCCCTTGACCTCAGTTCACCACTGAGACCAGTATTGTACATCCAGAGCTATTCTATGCAGGGACCCTTACTGGGTCATATAACGAGGCTAGCATGTGTGCCATTGCCCTAGCATATTAGGTTTGTTAAATGTTATTAATGCCAGATGCAGGGGAGTGGTATCAGGAGACAGATATCTAGTCTCATGTGCTCTCAGACACATTTGGTGGGGCCACTGTGAGATACAGGAAGCTAGACTAGATGGGCCTTTGGCCTGATCCAGCATGGCTCTTCTTATCTATGTTCTAACTGTTCTCTTAGAAATTATTTTAAGCTAATTGGGACATTTCTCTTCTTTTCCTTTTTACCTGACACAATGCTATATCCTTCAGCCCTAAGAAATCCATATACCCAATGGCACAGCATTGGGTTCTTTGCAATGTTTGATGCTTAAATGCAGTACATTTCCTCTCCCAACAAAAAGCATTTTGGCAAGCCATACCAGGATCTACTGCTAACAAAAAAAAAACTTTAAAGGAAGTAACTCTATTGTCTAACGAGTTCCGGAGTATGTCTTGTTTTTGGATATTCAAAAGCAAAACGTATTTGTCAGTCAGGTTTACATATACCAGGTGTATATGTCAATGTAACACATTGCATTTGGTTAAATGCTGTTAAATTACTGTAATTAATTCATTTTAGATAAACTGGAAAACCTTTCATTTTTGAAGAGATAAAGATTTTGTTTTGTAAAGATATACAACTGTAACGCAATAATTTCTTTCTTTTGCGAGCTGGCCTCAAGACAAAAAAAATCAGTTCATTCTGAGATACACCAAAGAAAGAAAAGAGCTCTGAAAATAACAGGATGAAAATGTAATGGAACTGTAAAGAAAATCAGAATCAGACTGGGAAAAAGGAATTTACACTGAGAAAATCCACATTAACGGCTGCCTTTTTTCATGATAAACTTGAAAACATTCACACTTCATAAAAATATAACTCTCAGAGGAGAATGAAAAATAATATCTGTCATATTGGCAACCAACCAGAACTGTCTTCTGGCACTGTCTGAATGAACACTTATGAGGAGATTAATTCGATACATGCACTGATGAAAGGACTCCTGAGATCCATAACTGCCTCTCACATATTACACTTATTGTGCAACTGACTGTTTAGAAGAGACTGTACATTATCCACCTCGACCCAGCCCTTTTAAAGCACTTTTATATGAAACAGATTAAGCACACATGATGCATTATGCCATTCTGACCCTTTCTATTTAATGGGTGTTTCATAAACAGCATATTGGGCTTTATTTGAAATGTATTGGTGTTGCGGAGCGCTGTAAATAGATTTGAATCTCAAGGAATTAACTCCAAAAAACATGTTATGCTCAATAAATGTGTGTGTGTGTGGGGGGGGAATGCAGAAACAAAAATATTTGCATTATTGCCATGCTATGACTGACCGCTGGCAATGGGATTCTACATCAAATGTAGAGAGCTAACAGCAAAGGAAGGTAGCACAGATCACACAAAGCATGATCCAGCAAACATCAATTCTATTGAATTCCAGTCGTTCATAAAAAGAGCCACAACCTCGTGCTCCGTTTAAGCTCCAGTTTGGATGGCACTTTCTCCTAAAGCTAAATCACAAAGTCTGTAGAGGCGAAATGGATTCACTACCAGATGAAATAAATCAACACCCTTTTATCTATGAACAGTAAATACATAGTATATTGTATGAATAATACATAAGCCGGTATGCAGACATTCTGGTAATTTTGAGGCTAGGATTAAAAAAAATCGATATCTGAATCTATCTATGAGCTAGATATAGGTTAGAAATAGCCTATATTTAGAAGAAAGAAATCTTTAGGTTCTGCCTGAATCATACTACAGTATTGGAATGCTAGCTGATTTCAGTTTCTAATAGGGGATGCATGTTACATATAGCCCTGTCTGGCTACCCATTATCCATTAAGTAATTCAATGTTCTGAAATCAATGCATTTCAGTGAACTTACTAGCCATGCCTTTTAGGTGAGCTTGGGCATGTGTTCAATAGATGCAAAAATATTTTGGAAAAACTGACATATCTGTACTGTGCTTGTTTGCTTGGTTTTGAAGAACAGGAAGAACATAATGTCCAGGCCTGCCCAAAGTCCAGCCCGGGGGCCCAAATCCGGCCCACCAGGCCATTCTGAGTGGCCCGCGGCTGGCTGGCCCGCCCCTCCCTCCCCCTCCTTCGCCCCATTTTTTTTTTTTTAAAAATGTTCCGCCAACACTGACACCGCCGGGAAGCTTGAGGGGCTGGGCGGGCTGGTGGGCCAGTGAGCAGAAACTTGTGGGGTGGGCGCGCAAGTGGGCGGGCCACCACCACCAGCACCACCGGGAAGCTTGTGGGGCTGGGCGCGTGCACGGGGGCAGCGAGCGGGCAGGCCACTGCCACCGGCATAGCCGGGAACATTGTGAGGTTGGGCGCAACCGGCCCCTGACACATTCTAAGCCACCAAATCTGGCCCTCCTTACAAAAAGTTTGGGCACCCCTGATAATGTCTAAGCTAGGATAGCTGTACATAAAAAACTGTGGCTGATATATTCATGTAGTAACAACCCAAATGCTACTGCATGGCTACACCTGCAGAAGGCAAATGGGGTAACTCATACCAGCTTCTCATTGCTAACGAGCAAGTTCCTGTTTAGATTTACCATTGTACTCCAGTCAGGTTGACTGGCATGCACCCAAAAATCCAAGCAGGGATCATCAATTCCTGGCAAGAAGCTGCTGTGAATCACATTGTGCATTCTGTATGTATAACGAAGCAGTAGGATGTTGGCCAATAAAATAGAAATTACCTCTTTTTTATTTTAACAATAATTGCTAATAAATTCACCATTACAAAATCTGTGGTCTAGGTGCCTAAGCAAATTGGCATCGAAGCAGAGTTTTTTGTCAGCCAATCAAAGCTGGACACCAAAGCATTCCCTTGAAAAAGCAATGGGGGGATTATTAATGTTTGGCCTTCCTGGATAAGCAAGAAAAACCTGTGCTTCGAGGCAGAACACCCAATACAAATTGCTCCCCAAAGTAATTATCAGATTACATTAACAAGAATGTGTACAATATAGTATATCTGGAGAAGGAGCCAAACTGTGCCACAGTAACAAGCTGCTTCATAGTATTTCACTGCCATAACATAGAGCAAGCCAGGGGCTTGGGTGTGCCATGAGGTTAAAGCAAATGTCATGGCACAGAGGAAAGCACCACAAATGGAAAGGCAAAAATACTTTAATGATTAACTATGATACGGTTCTATTTAATTTTTAAACTTCCTCCAAAAGGAGTTACTAATATCAGGAGAAAGGCAACATAAACAAACAAACAAACAATAATATCTTACAAAGAAATAATATGGATCTTCTATCCAGGGACAGTTATTCTCACACTGAGTAAATAGCAGTTGCAATGGCATTATCATCATCATACAGAAGTCTGATTTGAGGTTTTACAGGATATAACAAGGGGGGAAAGGTGGAGAGAAAAGGGAGAGGGGAAGAAGAGATGGGATGGAGAGAGTTTTTTGTTTTTTAAAGTGGAGAGTGTTTATCAGAAGTGTGAATGGAGAGAATTAAATAACTCATGGACTGGGGAGTGGGAAAAGTTGATGATACCCCAGGAAGAAATTGGTGACACCCTGGGAAGAACTACAGAGGAAGAGATGAGAAAGGGTGCTTCAAAAACCCTCATATTGGGAGGGGGAAGAAAAAAGGAGAGAGATGAAAGACTTGGCCCATGAGACAGTGACAAGAAGCAACTGGAAGAATGGTGACAGAGGACCCCCTCAGGGGGAGACCAATGCCAGGTTAGACTGGAAAGCCTGGGAGAACCCAAGAAGATTTCAGAGTGCAAGAAATGGTGGAGCTGGGAGCCTGGGCCATTGCTGCCAATGTTGCCACCAGAGTTCACATTGGGAGTAAAGTCTGAATGTAAAAACCACAGGAGGGGGAAGGACCTTTACCTGTTGAAGATGGGGTGAGAAGAATTATCTTGGCTTTTAAAAATAGATATTTAAAATGGAAATGTGTATGAGTCACAAGAAGACATGACAGCCAAGGGGGGAAATGCAGTGGAGGGGGAACAGGGATGGGGGGAGGCAGAGAACAGCTCAGCAGCCCCAAACTTTAATTCCTTACATCTCTGCAGAGCTGAGTTCAACTTCTCTTAAGAGATTTCATTTGGCATCTCTTCCAGGAATGCCTTTGCCCGCCTCACACTCATGCCTCCAGGCTAGCGAAGGTCCTGGTCTGATCCACTCCCCCCCCCCATTTTGTTTTATCCCCCCATTCTGCTACATCTAGGTTTGGAAATCCATTCATGCCCCCGCCTGCCTGGTCCCTACTCTCGTCTCTTGTGATCTCACCTGGCCATTTATGAGCTCTGAGTGCTTGGTGGGTCTGTTTTTGTGCACAGGGAATGGAAAGGTGGAGGGAGGCAAGGAGCGCAGGGAGGTGAGGGAGGAGAAAAAAGAGGCAACACACTCTATTCTCTCTCTCTCTCTCTCTCTCTCTCTCTCTCTCTCTCTAAAGTGGAGAGTGTGTGTGTGTGTGTGTGTGTGTGTGTGTGTGTGTGTGTGTGTGTGTGTGGCAAGTGAGAATAACCCCGCCACTCCCGAGGCGTGGACTGGGGAATCTCGGGCAGGGAAAGTTGCTAATCCCTTGGTGCTGTTCCTAGAGTCTTAGGTGACCCCTGTGAAAAGGTCATTTGACTCCCCAAAGAGGTCATGACCTACAGGCTACACATCTCTCCTCCCCACCCCTACAAGCTCATAACTCAATTTACTGACCTTGAAAGGATGGAAAGCTGAGTGAACCTTGAGCCAACTACTGTACCTGCGATTGAACCTGGGTTGTGGACAGAACTGTAGCTGCAATGCTGCAGTTTATCCAATGTGCCACAAAGCTCCTTAACACTGAAGAAGCTTTTCTTAACTATTATGAAATTTGAAGGTAGGGCTGTGTTTGAGACACAGCTGCACTTTAGAGACAGAAGAAACAAGACAGGAGAAGCCCTGCTTCACCATTATGAAATATTTCAAGGAGATGGATTTCCATCAATTTATACAAGATATTCTTATATTTGCTGTAGGTTGCAGCCACATCGTAAAGATTCAATAATCACAAGAATCCATTTGAAATTTAGCACACTGCATTGAAACATGCAGGAATCTCACCCTTGAACAAAATTCCTTAGAATAATTTCTGAACTATTCAGAATTCAGCTTGGATTTGTTTGACTGAAAGTTTACATCATAACAGTGTGCTGTCTCAGCTCACAGCTGCTTTTTTTCTATACCTACGTTTTTCTTCCCGAATGGCCATAAAATGATAAATATAGTAACACATCCTCAGAAAGCAATCTTGCCATTTAAACACCCTCCAACTTCTCAAGATGACAGCGATTGTTGCCAAGGCAACGGAGCCCATTCAAAACTAACCTGGAAAGTCATGTTGAAAGAACATAGGCCATTTGAAAAACCACATAGAGAGCCAAATATTTCAGACCCCTGACAATTACAATCACCCAGACCTTAATAAGAGATAAAATAAATGAGAGGAGAAATGCCAAGCTTTTGACATGTATTGAATTTGACAGCAGTAAGTATTTGTTCAATTGTATTATAACCCTTTTGAAAGCATTCATACAGATGCTTTCCATCCATGATAAGAAAGCTAAACCGGACTTTCCCATTCCAACCTGCTTTGGCAGTTATTGTTACAAAACATCTAATTATACTTCCCTTATCACCCAGTAAGTTGAAGAGGATGGGAAAACCTGCAAAAACAGGCCACCAGTTTGGGAATTCTGGCAATGGTAAACTAAAATGAGTAACACTTTCAAGTTGTAATTCTAAAAGGTAACATTTCCAAATTCTGGAAAAGAGATTGAGAAAAGCACGGGGGGGGGGGAGGATGCAGATAAGTGATTAAAAAACATGGAGACAGGAAAAGTCATTAGCATCACTGCCTGGATTTTACCAGTTGTTTCCATTCTAAATATATTTGCATGAAACAACATTCTTCCCCTTCGGCACTTGCCAAATTCTATCAGGCACACAGAGAGTCATGGTGTAACTGCATACAGTACAGGTGTTTGTTGAGCTTTTTATAGCACCCATCTAGAAATAGCTACTCTGGAAAGCTTACAGACCCAATGAATAAGAGCCACAAACAAACAATTTAAAAATGCAAAAATAACTGTAAACATTATATAAATCACATTATAACTTAACAGACCACAGAAAGCTTGCTTGAATGGCCAAGTTTTTAACTGGCATTTAAAACTTCCTAGTGACTGGGTCAGACTAATCTCTGGGGGCAACTGATTCTACAAACAGGGGGCCACAACCAAGAAGGCCTGGTTCCTTGTTGCAGTTCTCTAAACCTCTGTCAGTGTCGGCAATCTCAGGTGCCCTGCCTGGGAAGAGTGAGTGATACAGGCAGTTCTCTGTGGGAGAAGCCATTCTACCAAATACTGAGGTCCTAAACTGTGTGGAAAATGAGAGAAGCCTGTGTAATAAAAAGAGATACCATAACCCTGCATAATTATAACTGAATAAACAAGTATTCAAACTCTTTTTAAATAGCTACGGTAAGTAGTCTGTTTGGGCCGATAAAAAAAAAGATTAATATTAAGTTCTCACTCAACCCCTACCTATACCTCTGTTTAAGAATCATGGCTGCATTAAACCCTGTTTCAACAGGAGCAAACTGGAGAAGCCTTGCTAGTATAGAACAATATGAAGTATGCTGGGAGTTGCAGTCCAACCACATCGGGCAGTCTTTACTTTACTCACATCAGTATTAGATGCTTCTCGTGCAGCCTAGTTCCATACAGTCAACATTAACAGCTTTAGCATTATGCCAGCTACTTCAGGTCTCGCTACTGAGATGCAAGGTTTGGAAACAAGCTCTTTTTACTCTCAGGTCATCCAACTGGGATATTTATAAATGATCTCTTTTCCAGAGAACCAAAAGTTCATGGACAATGTGTATACACAAACATTATATAAAGTGTTGTGAATTAGAGGGCATGTACCTTAAATGCCCGGTTTAGAAAATAAAGATCAGGTTGAAAAAGAAAGTGAGGTCCTTCAAGAAGAAGAGAATTGTTCTTTAGCACTGCAAACTAAAGTACAACATGAACTTGATATCAACCCAACATCATTGAAAGCAAATGGGAAGCAAACTAGAAAGTGGCCTAAATTCAGCCACCATGGCTTTCGTTCAACCACCCCCTTCCATTTTCATTTAGAAAAGGTTTCTCCATTTTATTTATTTATTGCCTTAGGCTTTCCTCCAAAAAAAGCAGTGCATTCTCTTCCTACTCCAACAGAGTCCTTGAGAACCAAGCATTTTGAATTTTATAGCTGAAATGTCGAGTATAAAGAAGGCAAATTAAATGCTATTTAACCAAGCTAGGAGGCTAAAGTTTGCATCCAAATAAAGAATATTGTTAATGAAAGTGCAGCGCAGTTCAGAATGACTTGAATTCTTTCTAGGTTTGTAACCTAATTAAATCAATTTAAACAAATTGCCTGGTAGGATGGGGAATTTTTAGGCTGATTCTTTGATCGCTTCACTTATTCCTATTTATAGCATTAGCACATTAATAGATAACACTGTATAAACCAAGGTTTTCAAAACAATGATTTCCACATTCACACCCTTTACACTTGCTACATATGAAATTTGTATGTGGACTGCTATTCATTAATTAAGACCAAGTAGGGCTGGATTTAAATCTGTCACCCCAAAGGCATAAACAGTGCTAATGGTCTGTTTGATTTATTCAGGACACAATCCTGAATATTATTTGTCATTGTAAAGAACTACTTATATTTATATAACACTATCATGGAGCATTTACAGTGTGCATCATCCAGCCATCTTTTGCTGGATTAACATGAGATAATGTTTTAAGAATTCGATTAAATTACAACCTACAATGGCTTTTTTAAAAAAGTTTCCTATTTATTTTAAGAAGGGCAGGGAATACGCGACCCTACAGATGTTGGGAGTACACATTCCTATTTTCTATTTTAAATCCAACACAGTGGATTTATACAGTAAATATAGTTTTGACTAAAAATTGGAGGCAAAACAAAGCATTTCATCTGCTTCTGTATTAAGATCCGATAAGGTTTGGAACAGATTTATAACAGATGACCGGCTCAAAACTGGAGATTTTAACTATGGTAACTGAAAATGGGTGTATTCATTTGTTCAGTGAATCTGTGAAATGCTCTTTAATGCTCCAATTATAATCAGTTTCCAAAACAGGACTGATCGACTGCATTACAGGACAGGCCTTATATAACCTGCTTTATACATGTTATATAACATTCATATATTATGACAGCAAAATGATTGCCCGGATTTTTAACCATTAGGCAGATTTCTCTCTCTCTCTCTAAGCTGCAATCCTATTATAACAAATTTCAGCTGAAAAACAACAATCATAATGGTATGCTTTTGACACAGGAACAAAATAGGAATGCAAATGAAACGGAAGTATCTGAATGATGGGAACTGTAGTAAAACTATCTTCATAAACAAAGCACATTGTTGTTTTAATACAGTGTTGAAAACTGGTGTCCTTTTTGCGGCTCCTTTGCACTCATTCAGTGCTCAGAATGAAGTAATTACATGAAAAGAGAACAAATTACAAAGAGAGGTGCTAAATTAAACACTAAGGCCCACCCTTGCAATAAAATGGAACAATAAAAGTCAATCTGAAAGTAGGGTGGGGGGAAAGGAAAGGAAAGAAAAGAATTTTGTACCTGGTGACCCCAAGACTAAATTTGTATTGTCTAGTGACAAAATACTAAAAATTCTACTAACTAAAGAAGTACGGTATATTCTGGAGAACAAATCTCCCATCTAGATAAGTCATTTGTCATCCACAGATTTCCAAAAGTTTAACAACCATTTAGCATATCATGAACATTCCCTTCTCTGCCAGCAACTTCCCACACCTAAGTGGACTACGGAAGGCATTTAGTCTTCCTAGTACTGTACTAGTTTGTATTATGGTAAAATTTTGGGTGAAATAAAGAGTTGCAGTTGATGCTCACAAATGCTTAAATGAGCAAAAAGTCCTCAGGGAGATGTCAAAATGGATGGATATTTTTAAAATGTGTGGGTTTTTTTTTTTAAAAAAAAAAAACCTCAGACCCCTAACAGCTAGGGTAGTAGAGATGAACATTTCTTCTCCCAAGGGGAAGCATGTAAGTGATATTGCTGAATATGTCACTCTATTTTGGGGGGAGGGGAGGAGAACTCTGCTCTGGCATGAGTCAGTTTAGTTCCTCTCCTTGGCAGCTGCTCTCTAGCTCACTGGACATTCTACATGGTCAGGTAGCCCTGATGAATGTGATAGACTGAACTGGAGGGGGAGAAGAGAGAAGGAAATTTATTTTAGATTGACTAGATGTGTTTTATTCAACTTTTTATTCTCCAATTCAGTGGTAAAATAATATAGCCATCAATTTTAAACTTGACGATATCCACAAAGCAACTTTCTGACTTTTTAAATTACAGGTCAGTCTATATCTTTTGCAAGCAATTAAATAACCAAAGAAATAAAATAAGTCATGTTCTTCCCTAGTATTACAAGGATCGAAATACATTGGTATAAAAGACTGGTTGCATCGGGGTGCATTCACAGTTATCCATTTGGCTTCAGAAAAATGAAAGAGGCTTGAACAATCCAAGAAAAAAACTTCAAACAGTCTTCATTTCAGTTCTACCACCAGCAAATAACCAGTTACGTAACATTCACATATTTAATTAAAACTTTTACGCATATGATGCAAATTCTCAATTATCCCTCATTACAGACCTAAATTTGTCATCATGCCACATGTCTTCAGTGCTATCACACATTTTAATTATTACTCACAGGTAACGCAATGTTAAAAAACTTGCCTAAGTTACCAAATTTTAACTATTATCTTTCATTTGTTTATTGTTCATATATTTTACACTTAAGAAATATAGTCCTATACCTATGGATCACGTGAGGTTAGCCCTGTTGATCTTCACTTGGCAGTGGATTACCAGGCTTCTCAAATTCCAAAGACTGGTTATCTGGGGTTTTCTTGGAAGGCATTAATCTGGGACTAATTACTTACTAAGCATGCTCTTGACAAATCACTTCTACTGTTAGACTGACTTTCAAAGGTCAGCCATCAGCCTAGCAAAGCATCAACTAGTACTTTAGCTTAGCTTATGCAGAAATTATTTGCCCACAGATAGATTTAGATGCATGTCTAATCACTCACTGTCTCACAGCTGACTATATAAGCGACCTCTTTTTAAGGAAGATTTTATTAGTGATGCTGTGATGAATTGCTAGTAGCTCAGTGGGTTAGGTAACTGACTGTGGACCGAGATTTGGAGTTTGGAGTTTGGTTCTCCACTGTGCTTTCTGGATTCAATGATTCCTAGGATTCTTTCCAGCACTTCAGTTCTAATGTGAGGATGGCAGAAGCCAATATGAAAGCTTTGATCTATGACAGCTATCATATATTCAGCTGGGTAATAATACAGTCAATAGCTGACAAATATACAGTTGCAGAAAGTTCGAAACCTAGCAAAATGGTGGCCTGCCAAATCTTGAATGGAGCTCAGAAAAGTTACATCATCATTGGCTAAGGCTGCCCTGGATATTCCAGGAGCTGTGGTATGAAAAGGAAAATTCTCAAAGCTCTGATTCTGAACAGATGCATATAATATATATGAACAGGCATATATTAATCTATGCTGAACTGCCCTTCTACAGACCTGGTTTGAATAACTTTTCACAGAAGCTTCTTCTCCTTACTCTGATCTTGTGTTATATGACCTGGGAGAAGCCTATAAGCAGGCTGTCTCTTCTACAAATATTGAAAGCAAGGCTACCAAGTCACCCTTCCTCCCTTGTCCTTCAAGGCACACACATAGGGGCAGGCGGAGGAGCAGGGCTGCCCTCAATATCTGGTTTCACAGAATTCCATTCCAACACAGGATCATTGACTGATGAATGTGCAGCACAGCCTCAGTGTCACTCATGTCACATCCCTCTGCATGAATGCTGTAAAGAACCACAGTGCAATTCCAGAAGTTCAAAATAAGGCAGTGTTCCCTTAACGGGAACATTTTCTTGCTTCGTAATATACCAGCTTCACCTAATGTGCTACAGAAGAGCTGATGTGTCTTAATTAACAAACCGAGAACCGTCTGGTCGAGCTTGGGCATTATGATTCCTCAGCTACAGTTATTCATCTGCTAAGTACAGTATATATATCAATAGCTCAGCTCAGAGAGTTATGCAAAATTATAAAATACATTATAATCATAATGTGTAGTCAAATCAATTCTGACTTGTGGCAACCCTTTTCAGGATTTTCTAGGTAACAAGTACTCAGATATGGTTTACCATTCCCATCTTCTGGGGGCATTCTAATACTGTGCAGCATGCCCACGTTTGCACAGGCTGGCTCTACCCACAGGAGGAATAGAAGGGAAATGAACACCCAATGTTTGATACCACAGCCTGATACCTAACTCACTGAGCTATCCAGCTGCTCTGCTGCTCCACTGTTCTGACTTGCTCTGGTCACTATCTTATCTACCTCTGACTTTTGTGAGTGATGTTTGATTTAATTATTTTTTACTTGTATTAATTTTTGTTTTTATTATGATTTTGTATATTGTAATTGTTGTTTTATTTTGTAAACCACCCAAATTGGCTCCCCGTCAGATGGGTGGTATATAAATGGAATGAATGAATAAATGAATGAATAAACAAACAAACTTAGTATAGTACAATGTTGACTGATCTAGAATCAGCAGTTCCACACAGCACATAGTACTAACATAGCACTCCAATAAAATAAAAAAACCATGGATAGTTATATTAATTTGACAAGCAGTGCTATAACTAAGGGAAGCAACCAGGGCTTTTATGACAGTGAATTGGAAATGTTGACTAGAGAATGTCAGGAAAAGGCGTATTATCAATAGCTAAGCTATTCACTACAATCTGTTCTCTTCTCTATGCTTGATTTTCTTCCTCTACATTTTCTGAAAATCTATAAATATCTAGGCTGAAGTAAAACAAATCCAAAAGATGTCCAACTCAATGAAATCATCATAATTTTCTGCTTCACTTATTTGCAGTTTCATAGAATTGATGTAAATGTAAACAACTCTGTTTAGACTCATATCATTGTTTTGGTTTCCATATTTTCATTAAGATTTTGATAGCTAGAAATAGCTTTGTTGATATCTTACCCACTTGTAATGTTATTTCTTCTACCTGCTATAAGAACACTTCTACTTCACTTTCTAAAATTTTAGGTTCTTCCCCACAAAAGTATTTTAAATATATATATCTGTCATCCATTAAGCCTAGTGTATGAGTGAATTTCCTTAACAATGGCTTTCTGTGCCATTATATATATTAATCCAACTATCTAAGTCTTTTGTTACCCAGTCTGACCCCAATCACCTCCATTGTGACAGAATCTGTCATGGCCTATTGTCTGTTAAAGATCTTCACCTAGAAGCAAGACACCCCATTGTTATCCTGACACTTCATTCACTTGAATAAGTGTGAATGGATACATGACAGCTTGTGAAAAATAAAACTCGCTAGTCTTAATACTGCTACAAGACGTCTGGTTTCTCTCACCACAAGGTTTGCAAGGTATAAAATATACAACGGCCTACCATTGCCTTCTTCTACACTGTTAGCTTGAGTATCACTGGTTTAGCTTAAGTATCACTGCCATGTTCTACAGAAATCCAGTATCAACGTTACCTTCAGCTGCTGCTGCTGCTGCTCAGAAGCTTCCAACACTTTTGGATCTGGAACTATCAATTCTTTTACACTAAGGAATCCAGAAGTTCCATAAAAGAACAAATGCATCTTAACCCGTGTTTCAGCTTCAGTCATTCTATTCTGAGTGACCCTGCTCTGAAAGTATTCCCAGATTTCAAATGGCATTGCTCTCGGCTTCCCTGGCACACTGAAATTCCCTTACCATTGGCAAGGTGTGTATCCACAAGAGGCAGCCAGACTTAAGTCTGCTTAATTCAGTACTTTTATTTTTCAATCCCTTTCAGAATATTGTATACATTCAAAGTATGGGTATCCCATTACCAGGAGTAGCTCAAAAGCAGATATTCTAAATAGGTGCAGGTGGTAAACACTTTGCATGTTGGATTCTGGGTTTGCCTACTAGTCATGGTATCTGTACCTGATTACTGGTACTGGCCACAGGGAACACCATGGTCGTTGTTAAGGAAAACTCACGCTTTCATGAGTTTAGAAACAATTTTTCTTTACATTTTACAGTGACCTATGGGAGATGCCAGTGCACAAATATGAAGCTAAATTTAAATGTTACCCCCCCAAACTTAGCTGACCCACAGACTGAATGGGACTACTTAAGTCAACTCTTGTTAAATCAACACATGATTAAGGTAGCTGGGGCTAGCAAATAACTAGATTTAGGCCAAAAACCCCATCAATCTCTTAATAAGAAGAAACGTGGAAAACATGCACAGTTTCAGAAGAGCAGAAATTAAGACGAGGTATCTAAATTAACTTCTATGTGTTCTAAAAGTATTTTAGAAATCAGTGGTGCCAATTTACGTCTCAATGTGAAAGACAAGTTTCTGCATGCTGTTGACTTGCTCAATGAACACATAGAAATATACACTAATCAGGAAGATTTCCAATATCAGTGTGAAGCTATGCTGGCAACAGCATTAATTCTGCAGAAGATTTTATAGAAGATTATAGATTTTGTGAAGTTTAATCTGTGATTAATCTGTAATTAATCTAAATCTAAATATTCAGATCCCCGAGTAATGCTTAGGATGGTCTTGTTAATTGCTTCACTGGGGACACAAGTAATTCTTATGCATACAGACAAAGGGGACTATGACCAAATTGAAGGCCAAAACAAGAATAGCGGACATGACCACCAAGCGGGACAGACACTAAGAAAAAGAAGAAGACAACAAAACGGACTAGAACTAACAATATACATAAGCAATCACTTTATTTCATTACATTAAATGAAAAGCTCCAATGATCAAAGAGATGGAATGGAATCAAGTAAGTGATATCTTCAAACAAGACATATAACAATGGTTTCTTTGTTTAACATGAGGACTTTATTTCTGAACAAGTCTACTGAAATAGGGAGGAAAAGCACCAGCACATGTGATTAGTTTAAACTGATTTCTCATTAATATTCGGGAGATTCAATTCACCAAAGAATTCACCAAAGCTAAACTTGAATTTTAAGATTTTGGATAAGTATGTCTGGAACTCAAAAGACTGAGGAAAAACAGTCTTACAAATATGTATGATTGAAAGATTCAGCACATTGTAGTTGGCACGTGTTTTACTTTCCTGGACCTTAGAAGGCCCATCCATCCCCTGCTCCTGCTTAATTTTTTAAATTAATGTAATTTAAATATTTTTTTTAAACTGAGAAACATACACACCTTCTAGTGGCCATTTTAAAAATCAGTTTGGGGGCCTCAGGGGTGTTGTGAAGCTCTAAAAATGTAGTCTTGTCTCTCAAATCCTAAATGCATAAGGGGACTTTCTTAGGGTGATTTTACACGACCCCTAAAATCCGGGGCAAAGGGCTCCCAGATCCGGAGCTTAAAAATGTTTTCCCACCAGCTCCGGACTTTAAACAAAATAAAGTACGACCATGCCCACCTAAGCGCACCCCAGCACATTTTCCAAGTACCTGGTCTCCAAAGGTGAAAAATTTCTGATGCGGATATAAAGCAATGAGTGCCAGGCTCTCCTCGCCTTGTGTTTTTTCTCCCCCCTGCCCATTTAAGAGACTGAAAGAGACTGGAATGGTTCCCGGAGCAGCTCAACAGCAGAGTGGAGGTGAGCCTGCATTTTTTTCTCCCTTTTTTTCTCCCTCCCCTCACGCAGACAGGAGCAAGGAAGTGCAGAGGGGTGGAAACACAGGAACAGCGACAAACCCCCAAGATCTCTGGGCCGAATTTAAGTGGCCAGCGGATCTTAGGGGTCGTGTAAAAGCGCCCCAAGTGGAAAATATTTAGGGTCCATGGAGTGTGTGAGGAGACTGTATTGGGATACTTGTGAGTTCCATATAGCCTGTTGGCTACCATGTGTCCCCTGCTGCTCAAACTGAAAGACCATGTGTTTAAGATTTCAGTAGATGATCTACTTTCTCCACTCTGTCTCTCTCTAACTGCAAGCAAGTATAACTCCAGATTTACAACCCTGCTTTTTATAATAGTATGCAAAGCCACTGTCTAGCCATGCTTTCTACTTAATAAATGCATCTGAGGATGGTGAAATTCAGCTGTAACACATTTGATTCAACCATTATTTTGTTTTGCAGTTATTGCAGAAGACAGCACTGACCTGGATAGGAACACACACCAAGAACTAGAGCACAGACACCTCAGAACAAGACTTCTATTTCAAACATCTGGCACAATATTATGCAAAACTTTCCAGGAAACTGCCTTACCTTTTTAGAAGAGCCTCTAAAATTACTATGTATCTAAGTCTCATCTGAAAGTGATGAGGTATTTTCCCCATGGAACAGCACTGAATTCCCATGTTCCCTTATTATAAATCAGATTTCAGGGCCTGCATGTATAGACTACTATCAATTTAGGTGGCTTTTTAGGACGAAGCTGCCAATAACTGGATAATTGTTCAAAAGTTCACTGTATCAGCCTGGGAAGAATAATAATTGACGTCTGCTTGAGACAGGAAGTTTTGAACTGCAGATAGAAGCTAACTGTATGTGAAGAGAATATTTCAGTTATTATTCTTCAACTCAGATGCTAAAGGTTTGTCCAGATGGATGGTCTGTCCTTCCCTGCTTCATGCCAACTGGTGTCACTCAGTGCCATTTGAACACATATTTGAATTGGATTTCTCTCCCCATCACCTCACTTAATTTCTCTCCTAAAAATCACTTACTTTTTGCAAAATGAATGAAAAATATTTCAAAAAAGTTTGAAGAAATTCTTGAAGGTTCACTTTATAACCCTTTAGGATCTTTAAAACAGTATCATCTGGTTGATTTTTTTTTTGCTTTAGTAAATTAGCAATAAATTGAAAGAGTCTGATTGCAGCGGGCATTTGTTGTTAATTCATCATGGAAATCTTCTGCCTTTTAAGAAAACATTGTTTTAAAAACCTGGAAGGAACTTTAAAGCAAAGCAAGGTGTGCTGCTTATAAACTGCCCCATAGTGTTTAAAGCACTCTCTGGGCAGTTTAAAATTTAATTATACAGGCTACACATTGATACCAGCCCACCTCCCCTGGGAGCTGGGTACTCAATTTACTGAGCTTTGAAGGATAGGAGATTGAGTCGACCTGGGATTGAACCTGGGTCATGAGCAGAGTTTAGGCTGCAGTGCTGCAGTTTAATCACTGTGCCACATGGCTCTTCAGAAATGATCTGCCAGATTATTGTGCTTGAGTTTTTCAAAACTCTAACAGTGCTAAACTGTAAACTTGCAGCACAACAGATCTCTGTTGCTAATCTACGTTTGATATCAGATGACTTGAGACGCTACTACAGTTGTACCTACTTACTTACTTACTCACTCACTCTACTTACAAGCAGCTCTACTTATGAGCATTCGGCTTAAGAGCAGAAAACTGTTGGCGTTTTAACTGCTGCCTTACAAATTTTAGATGCAGTCTGCTCTACTTGCATTTTTTTTATTTTTATTTTAGATAGGCTACTCTACTTATGATTTGCTTGAGTTATGAGCATGCATTCAGAATGGATTAAACTCATAAGTAGAGGTACCGCTGTATTTCCAAAATCTGGGGTAAACTGTAGGAATTATCTTCTGCTACATTTTTAAGTCAGATTTTTGTGTTATTGTTTCTTTAAGTAGAACAGCACTGAACTGAAAGCTTATGAATAGAGAAGCTTGTGCGGCCTGCATAACATCACTGGTATGTATAAAGTGGAACAACAAGTAAGTACCACTTCTTGGAGGTGTTTTTTAAAAGCGCAGAGAAACAAAGTTGCTTGTATTCTCGAAGGCTTTCATGGCCGATATCTGGTAGTTATTGTGAGCTTTTTGGACTGTTTGACTATAAAGTTACTTGTTCTTTGTCCCCCAGTTGGCCTCACCTTTAGCCCCCTGTTGTCTGGAGAGCAGGAAAATACCAGTATCAGTAAACATAAAGTGCAACAAAGGATTCACCTGGATGAGCTCTGAGACTTTTATATTCTATCAGTCTCAGGGAAGCAGAAAACAGAAACCCCTAACAGATGACAAAAACCAAAACCTGTTGGTTCTGCAGATTTGAAAAATGGCATACATACACCTAAAATATGCCTGCAAGGAACAGCATTTCCTCTACACTTATGGCATTCTCCCTGCGTCAGACACTTGTCTGTCTCTTTCTTTTGGAAGACCAAAATAGCTTTTTGGTTACATTAGGTATCCTGTGACCATGGTTATGGTGGCAACTAAGGGAGTAGGATGGTAATGGTATGGGCATCCTGTTAAGATGTGTAAAACTGAAACATAGCAGGTTTGATTAACAGGTGAATTACCTATGCCTCTGGTTATTAGGCTGTTTTAACATAAATTAACAAAAATATATTGGTGGGTTAGTTACAGCTGCGGCAGACAGGACAGATGGTGCCGCAACAAAAGTGATTTAACAGAAGCAGCCGAGAAAGCTGGGGTGACGCCTGCACAAGTTATAAAAGGAAGACTAATGCCAAAGAATTTGGCATCTGATGCAAAAACTCACAGAACACAGTGCCGCAGAGATACCCTTTACAACTGTAATCCTGTACACATTACATGCCAAGAAAAGAGAGAAATGTGCACATTTATTTAAATCACTTAAATAAATTCTTGAAATGATACATTATAAACTATTTTGTGGATTCTGCAAACAATTCAGAAGAAGGATACCTACTGGAGGATACCTTCACATGAAAAAATTGGTTAAAAATATACACAGCAATGATTGTTTCCATTTTTGTCCTGCATGCAACATTTCAGTGCCAATAGTACCCACCTGCTGCTTGAGTGCCTCCAGAGATTCAAATTCTAGCCTTGCCAATTTTATCTGAATGTCTCGTGGTTTATCAGCAATCACATATGACATAAGAAACTTCAGAGCTAATGCTAAATGCTGGAATGAAAGAAAAACAGAATACACTTCAGAGAGGAATGCTTAGTAATGAGCATGCAATTTTGCAAAAAAGCAACCAAGTGTTTTGTTTTAGTTTTTAAAAAAGACCATATTAATATCTATTAAAATTGTGACCGAAGAGTTATTTATTCAGACCATCCTAGGTACTGTTAGTAACTTGCTGGATTTTTGTATGTTATTATGTGCTTATTTGCTTGTTTTATTTGCTTATTCTACTTGTTCTATTTAATTTGCTTTGCTGCTTATTTCTTGTTTGCATTTATGTAAACTGCCCAGAGTCGCTTCTGGGAAATTGTTGCACTATAAAAATGCAACAAACAAACAAACCAATAATAGGGGAAAGTCCACATTGAGGCGTCCTCTACAACAGCCTTGTCTAACCTATTACCATCTAGACCTGTTGGGGCAGAACTCCCACCACCTTCTGGAGGGCACTCCATTTGTGACATCTTTCTGTAAATATTGGAAAGTATAAAATAAACCCTTTAGTATTCCACTTAATTGCTTGAGCATCCCCCCTTTCACTAATGGAGCTGCAATTAGATGCTGGGGCGAGAAAACTATAATATTTTGAGCACTAATACCAAGCAATGTTGTCTCCCAAGTAGGAACTGATAATACTAGAAACATTACATGGGGACGGACAATAATATATATTTTTAACTTTTTCAGACAAACTAAACATATACCAAAACCAAAACTACCAACTGTTTTGCATTTTAATGACACAAAGCTTGAAAATTCATTGATAATTTTATTGTATTAGCACAATTATGAATATGATTGCAATTTTGCACAAAAAGAACAAAACAGGTATATATGCAATAGTAATCACTGTTAAGCTTTCTGCAGTGGGCACATGTTTGTGCTCATTCTCTGCCCTCAGAAAAAATGTCCCCAGTACAGTTCCAACAATATTCACTTTAAACAGAGCCACCACCTTTTTATACTACTGTACTCTCTAATCCATTTTTTTGGCAGGGCACTATGGAAACTATTATTGGAAAAACAGTCCCACAGTCCCCAAGCTTAATTTCATGTATGGATGTCACAGTGACTGATAACATCCTATACCACTGATGGCGAACCTTTTAGAGACAGAGTGCCCAAACTGCAATTCAAAACCCAGTTTTGTTTTTTTTTGCAAAGTGCCAATACAATAATTTAAACTGTATACAGGTAGCTATGAAGGGGCGATGTCGGGTGCCCACAGAAAGGACTCCGAGTGCCACCTTTGGCACCCGTGCCATAGGTTCGCCACCACTGTACTATAAGCACAAACATCACGGAAAATCCATACAAATGAAAATGACTGGCTTTCAGCCTACTATGGAAAATATAGAGTTCCAGAAACACAGTCTGAAGTTTGCATTTAGACCAAAACTTGCTTTAGAACTCAAGTGACACATTAAGGTGGGACTAACTGCATGGCTTCTCACTAAATATAGTATCTCTGTAGAAATTTCCAAAAGGCAGCCGTTATGTTATATTAAGACTTGTTTAAGCACAAACAGAATCCTGAGGCACATTTAAGATTAACATTAGGTTAAAAAAAAGATTAACATTAGGTTTATGAAATAGGCTCTAGTAGTTGATTATAATATACTGTAATAACATTTGTATGGTCTTATGTGTGTTTACCAAAAGGTAAACATTAGACATGGGGACATGTGTTTTGTCAAAGTCGAAGAATGATGAACCACAAATCTCCCGCCCATGAAGTGACAAACCAACAAAACACCTCCCCATCACCTCCCTACCTTAGCTAAAGTAGCCCCAGTGTCCAGGCCACTGTTGCTGCTGTGGTCGCCATCATGGGGGGGGGAGGCTGCCTGGTTTCCCGTAGGCTCTCTGGGAAACCGGGCTGTCTTTTCCAAGATGGTGGCAATGGTTTCACTGAGGGCAAAACGATGTCACCACCGCCCTCCCTGAAAAAGGTGACCTGCTTTGTCTTAGGGCCCAAGTGACAGTGAATGTTTTGGATGCGGGGCAAAGACTTTGGAAGGGGGGGAAGCTCTTTTTCTTTCTTTTTTAGACAGCCACAGACTGTCTAAGAAAGAAAGAAAAAGAAAAAAAAGAAAAGAAAAGAAAGAAAAGAAAAGAGGAAGATGAAAGGACAAATAAAAAGGAGAACTATGGTCCCTTCATAATTGTTGGCGTCTCTGGACCCAATGAATACAAAGGGACAAATACTGTATTAAATGAATCAGCAGTATTCATCTAATATCACAATTCTTTTTTTTAACCCCATCACTTCTTTTGCTGCTGTGTCTTTCTTCTGTTCATGGGAAGTTTGTTTGCTGTTATTCTTTAAAATCGTCTTTAAAAAATCAAGTTCTCTGCTTGTTTTAAAAGGACAGCTTATATAAATATATTTCAACATTATGAGTTCCCCTTCTTTTCAAGACTGTTTTTAATTCATTTTGTGACCACCTTAGATTTTGAACTAGGAGAAATGTCAAATACAATAAATAAAGTAAATAGATTGGCTTGGCTCCGCGGTTGAAAGTCCTTTTAAAAGATTGTGCACTGCTCTCCTGCACCCCCCGGTACTGGGAAGCAGCGTGCAATGTTTAAAATGGGGGGGGAGGCCCGACCCGACCTGCATCTGCATATCGTGGATTTTCAATGGACGCGGGTCAGGTCGGTCCCTAACTCCCGTGATAGACCGGGGGGTTACTGTATCACAATCTTTAGTTTTATTGACATTATATTTTACAGCTACTAATACTTTCCACCTGCTTACTGTAAAATAAAATGCTATTTCTTCATTTACTGTTTATAGTGACCAATAAATAATTACATCCAGGGCTGCAGGCATCCTATAACAACTGCATAATACCGCAGCAGCCTGAAAAATCTGTTTTCAATTTTCAGAAACAAAAGTTACATTTTTTTATGACTGGGTTAGAAGTTTCTCACAAAATTTCAAAACTCAAGTACATTGTACTCATGATCTGGTAAGCTATAGATATGTAAATACAATATAAAATAGACTAAGAAAGTAAGTAGGACAAATCGTACGACACTCACAAAACAGGCTGTAAGAGTATGTTTGTTACGATACTTATGTCAATGCACAGGCACTTGAAAAACATACACAATAGCAGTTTCAAAGCACAGAATTTTCAGTCGATTAATACAACACATGCAGCAGTATACTCTTATCCCATAATCTTTAAATGTTTTTGTACAATCTTATGTCAATTTATGGATAGCATTTAATAAGAGCTAAGACATGGGTTGTACAATCTTTTTGTACAATCTTATGTCAATTTATGGATAGCATTTAATAAGAGCTAAGACATGGGTTGCCAAAAGTCAAATTAGCTAATGCAGTATCTAATGAACAAGAAAGCTTTGATCATGCTCTGAAAAGAATTCTACACGAAAAGCAGATAGAGAAAAATGAACAATGCAATCAATTCACATTGACACTCTGATTAATAGCATGCTTTATGCAGTACTTCTTCACTGATTGATGGTATTATTCATTTGTCCTGTATGTGACCAGTCTATCTTACTGGGAAGATATGTGATGTCTAGAAAATGTAAAATCAATTCTTTATATATTTAATATTTGGCATTCAAAATTATATAAATGGAGACCAATTATGTATGCAAAAGAAATCTCTTCAACAAATCTTCTCTTACTTTATTGTAACTTCTCAGTTGAGGTTAACTACCTTCAACCCATTTGTAGTTTCAAAGTTATTGTAAGATCTAATTAGGCCAGGAGTGGGTTGATAAAGCACTGGAGGAAAAATTGAATCACTGGTTGCATAATTACTGAAATAGTCTTAATATGACTGAAATATCCACTGCATTATAATGCTCTACCAAAACAACAAAAACAATGCATTAAGATTGCATGTATTCTGGTGTTTGCATGTGCTCTTTAAAATAAAAGTTCATACAATAATTCTGGTTAAATGAAAGGAAGAACATTCACAGATAAAAATAAATTTCCCATTCTTGGACTCAAAAAAACAGATGTTGAATCTATTATGGCTCTTTTTTTCAAAAATAAAAAACAAATCAGTTAGGGAGCTTGCTACGTATTTGAGCACCTCTCTTTAAATCAACTTCCCATGCCATTCACACCTACCAGGCACTGATGCTATGGGTGGCCATCTTGATGGAGGGCAAGGATGTCTATGACTAGGTGACAAGACTTCTCATTGACTGCCACCTCTTTATAGAATGCTCTGTCTTTGGAGGTGCATATTCAGGAAGCACATGAAAACCTTGTTAGGGAGGAATTTCAGGATATCCTCCCTTTATAATTGAAGTCATTTAGTCGTATTTTGACAATTAGACATAGATATAGATAAATATAATGCTTATTTTATACAGTACTTTTGGTTTCAGTGGGATTTGGTTGCTCTTTTACTGCTGGAAACTGCCTAGAGTAGGACACCAGATGATGTGATATAAAAATTAAATGAATCAATGAATGAATATCTATTGCATAATAGGTGAGGTAGAACCAACATGGCAAAACTTTTGAACATTCTGAATCTAAAGTTAACGACAGCCAATAGACTGCTGTTGATTCCACTGTGTCTGGTCTTGGTATCACAGAGACTGTAAAGGTGCCATTGGGATTGTTCAAATAGGCAGAAATAAAACAGTAAAAGACTTGAGGTAGGCATGGTTCACTCCAAAGGAGACCACGACATACCAGGGAATATTTTAATGTGAATGTACAATAGCTGCTTATTTGAAACAGCAAGAGATCAGCACCACACCACTCCTTTTCAGGATTTCACAACAGAGACAACCTTCCTGTTCCAGAAGTTTTTTAACTAATGATTGTGGGTCCTGGTGGCAATTTTAGTGTTGTATTTTAATGTATCGTATTTATTGTATTTACATGTTTTTATTGTTCTAATTTTATTGTAATTTTGATGTCTTAATTGTCTATTTTGATTGTGAGCCGCCCAGAGACCTTTGGGTAGTGGGCGGCATACAAGCTATATAAATAAATAAATAAATAAATACTGGCAAAATGTGAAGAATGGAATTTTCAGACCACAGATCCATAGAACTGAAGAGCTGGAAGGGTCCCCAAAGACTATCTAGTCCAGTGGTGTCCAAACTTCAGCACTCCAGATGTTTTGGACCACAACTCCCACAGTCCTTTGTCATTGACAATACAGGTTTTGATTTCTGGGAGTTGTGGTCCAAAACATCTGGAGGGCTGAAGTTTGGACAGCCCTGATCTAGTCCAACCACCACCACCCCTAATCAGGAAATCCATAGCTAAAGTGTTCCTGGTAGATGGTCACCCAACCTCTTCTAAAAATGACTGAAAAGACACCAAACTACCACGTTTTGAGGTACCCTATTCCACTGCTAAACAATTATCTCTGCCAGGTAGTTCTTCCTAGCACTTAGATATAAGAACAGCTTTGCTGGAACAGGCCACAGCACATCCAGTCCAGCATTCTGTCTCACACAGTGGCTCACCACTTGCTTCAGGGCATTCCCAAGCAGATGTCTTCAACTGCCTATCTTTCCACCTCGGAGATTGTCCTTAAGCATCCATAATGATAGCCATTGATACCCTTGTTCTCCATGAACTTGTCCAATGCTCTCTTAAAGCTGTGAAGGCTGACAGCTGTCGCCACTTCTTCTGGCAGGGAGTTCCACAGACCAGTGATCCTCTGGGTGAAAAAGTACTTTCTCTTATTTGTGTGAGATCTAGCACCCAAAAGTTTCATGGAGTGCCCCCTAGGTCTAGTGTTGTGCGATAGGGAAAACAGTTTTTCCTTATCTACTTTGTCCACACCATGTATGATTTTATAAACTTCGATCTGGTCACCTCTTAGGCACCGTCATTCAAGAGCGAAGAGGCCCAGCCACTGCAGCCGCAGAAGGTAATTTTTGAATGAAAATGAAATAAGGAATAGCCCAAGTTGATTTCTTCATGAAAGTTTTCACAAGTGGTTTAAATATTTTTACATAAAACTGCTGTCATTTCCACTTGTGAAGCCAAGCACCTAAAAAACACACAACAAAGCACATATGAATTGGCCGATTGATAAAAAAAAAGATGTACTGTATTCTCGAAGGCTTTCACGGTCAGGATCTGATAGTTGTGAGTTTTTTGGGCTGCTTGGCTCCTACCAACCTAGCAGTTTGAAAGCATGTAAATGCAAGCAGATAAATAGGTACTGCCATAAAAAGCGGGAAAGTAAACAGTGTTCCATGTGCAGAAATGCATTCAGCCTTGCTGGCCACGTGGCCATGGACTTTCACAACACGGGCTCTTTGGCTTGAAAATGGTTGAACATGACTAGCATGCATGTGCAGGGGAAAACTTTACCCTTACTACCCTAGTCAGATTTCAGGGCTGAGCAAGGGTTCACACTCTGTTCTCCAAAGTCTCAATCCCTTGTTCTATCCACTACAACACACTGAGAATTGACTGGGTACCAATTATCTTAGTTCTACACTATTCGTGAAATTCATGCATTTTGAGCAAAAGAGCTTTGTCATAAATCTGAGAACTCTTCTGAAATGCTCTGAAAAATTGTCTCAAAAATATGGAGGAAAAAATAGCATTGTTTTATTCCTGTGGATTAGAACAAGAGAACGGAGAATTTACAGCCTAACTTCAAACAGACTCTTTTTGAAGGGCTGCCACAAAAATACAAGTACAGTAGACCCTCATATAACAAACAGTTTGTATAACATAAAATCTGTACAACATAAAAAAATTCTGGAGATAGGGGAAATTTGCTTAACAGAATTGCCTATGGGGCGAATCCGTACAACATAAAAATCGTCGCGATTAGGGATTACTCTGTTTTCAATCCATTCCTATGGGAAATTTGTATAAAGGAAAGTTTGCTTAACAGAATTTCATTTGGAACAAATTAATTCTTTTATACAAGGTACCACTGTATAACAGTTAAGGAGAAAAGTATCTCCAGAGTGTGTTGGCAGGAAACAGGTGTGTACCATGGATATAGAAGACAGGAAGAAAAGAAATGATCACGCCACATTAGAAAGCAGGGCAGGGCATCATTAGGAAAGCATTGCCTGGGGGCCAAAAGCTTCTGTGAATCTTTAGGCTACAATACTGTGCTCAGCAGATAACACAATTTAATGTACATAACTGGGCACACTGTCTTTTCTTATTTGCTTTAAATTTCTGTTTATATTTGCTGGTTTAAAATGCCAAGGGGAATGTCTGAAAATTTACAGCAATTACTTTATTGCATGGTACCTGCATATAATCTTATCTAATAATACACTGTAAATATTTTATTTTGCTTACTTGAATGAAAGAAGACACTGGTCTAATAAATTATTTCAGTATGCACAATACTACTGTACAGTGCATAATTCTTATAACTGCTGAAGTCAGTCTCATGTCATTTAGCTAGCTTTGGATAACAGAGAAATTCTTCATCTCACCAAAGAACTTTACTTCACAAATTATTTAAATTTGGTTCCAAATATCCTGCCTTGAGTAAAAGCACAACTTACTGTTATAGATGGGACTATTGTTTCTTCTGCAGATGGCACAGTATCAAACTTGCTCCATCAACACAACCACATGCAGCAGCTTCATGGGTACTGACATAAATACAGATTTGAACAGACGTTTACTTTAGACAGAATTTAGCTTTAATGCATTTCTCCCCACTGGGAATGTCATAAATGCAATTAACATTTCTGCTGGAGTGCAGACAAAATAATATTGTGATTCTGAAAATAAGATTTTGTTTTCTGCCAGCATTGTACATTCAGAGTCTGAAGAAAATCTCATCAGATGATAGCTAATGAATAATATGACATAAAGATAATCAATTTCATTATATCTGTTTAGTTTTTCTCTTGCTTGAATTTATGGGGGGAGGATGTTAAAATTTGGACAGTCAACTGTAGTAACTCCTGAGCTTGCTGAACTATCCAGAAATGAATAAGAGACTGATCAAAGCAATCCATTTGTTTAATCCCTATAAATTCAAAGTCACTATCTTCTTTCAAGAGAAAAAAAAAGTAAGGATCAAATTCAAATTCCTTTGCTAGTCCCAACTAGAAAAAAATCCCATGCAATCAATAGGATTTACATATGGATTGATTTGGCAACACTCTGTTGATTCAATAGTTTGACTAATTGGGACTGACAACTGGATCTTGATTTAAATGTCTAGAAATAGTATGTCAGGGACAATACCATAGCAATACTTGTGCTGCTACTTTATTTCTACACAAACAATGAGACTGAAGGTGTGATGACTCTTAATGACTGTGTAGGTGGGGTTTTTTAAATGGATGGTTCTGCCTTACTGCTTTAAATATGCTTTTGATGTTTTTGTTTCCTGTTTTTAGTTTGGTATCTGATCCTTTTTAGTATTTATATAGTACTGCATTTAGCTTTCAATTTTGTTTTTAATTACTTAAACCACCTTGGATCCTTGTTAAGGAGAAAGGCAGGGTAAAATATTTTAAATAAGTGACACCTAAGCTGTGATGATTGACTCAAGAAAGGAAGCCACAGTGTTTAATTTGCAAGAATTGAGCAAGGCTGCTAATGACTGCTAATATTTGAGAGATTAATAATTCTTGGAGTTGCCATCAATTGAAAGTTACTTAATTGCACATAATAGCTATTAAGAGAGAATGAAATAACTCTTACACACATAATCTGAACAAATACAGTGGACCCTTGCATAACAAACAGCTTGTATAACATAAAATTTGTACAACATAAAAAATCCAGAGATAGGAGAAATTTGCTTAACATATTCGCCTATGGGGACAATCCATACAACATAAAAATGGGATCACACAGTTTTCAATGCATTCCTATGGGAATTTGTATAGAGGAAAATTTGCTTAACATAATTTCATTTGGAACGAATTAATTCCTTTATACAAGGTACCACTGTATATGCATACAGATAATCATAGAGATTAATACATATTCCACCCATTTACATGCTAGAAGTCTTCAGCTCATCAATGTTATAGTGAGTGGTCATAATACAGAAATTTACACAATTATACATATTTGTGTTATGCTGCCAGAAAGCAGGAGTGGAAAACATGCATCACACTCCCTGGAGGGCCATACTGTACTTTCCTTCCACTATCACTGTGACAAATGTGGCTACTAGGACACTGGCAGGGTCATCCAAAACTACTGGGATGCCTGTGTTGCCCTACACCAAAATTTATAAAGAATGTATCAATAGGCACCATCCTTACTTAGCATTCTGATGAAGCTACCATGCCTTCTTTGCCATGGCAGGACTTAATGTTGATGTCTATGCTAGGGGCCCCTTAACCCATCACCACCACCACCTGGTACTTTAAGCAGCTTAAAACAGTCACCATTTAATTTCTAACAATGTCACTGGCTTAGCAATGCTCAGATAAATAATTGGATTTTAAAGAGTACCTAAATCTATCTGCTCAGTGCTGAAAACCACAGACAGAAAAGCTCACCTGAGCCTTTGACAGAGGAGAAAACCAACTAAAGGACATCTCCCAGCCCCCCTCAAATGTGGAGGTAGCCCTAAAATCACAGAATGGGCTAGACATCCAGCATAGTAAGTAATATTACTATGAAAAATCTGAATCTTATCCTTTGTGCCAGTTGCTTGCAATCTGGAGCTAAACGGTATTGCTCTACAATTTGACAATACACCAGATAAGAGACACATCAGGCAAGGGCAAGGCAATCCATGTCTTAGTTTACAATGCGGGAATCCTTGAAGCAAGGAAACCAATCATCAGATAAAAACTGATCCAAGTCTTCAAACTGACTTGAGACCTGAACGAGCACAGATGAAAAGCAAGTAGCACAAAGAGACTATTAAAATTATTAAAAACATGTGCTCAAAATAACATAAAATAAAATTTTAAAAATCCAACATGATACTATAACATGGTTTCATATATAAGTAGCAGAGTAATAATCTTAGAATGAAAGCCCAATGTGTGCAAGAAAAAATTAAAAGTACCAAACTTGATATATAAAAATCATTACAGGTCATGTGATTTTTTAAAAAAACTGTATACATATGTTCTTTTTGAAGGGCTGCCACAAAAAAATACAAGTATAAAAGATAAGGAGAAAGGTATCACCAGAGTGTACCCTATTGTAGAAGTTCAAATATATATTACCACATATGGAAAGCTATATTTGTCTGAGAACTATATTTATGGGATTTTTAATGCTAGAAATGCTACAGCAGAGGTTGCACACCCTGTAGTTGATTTTTAAAATACTAGTAGAACAACCCCTTTTAGACTGATGGATCTGAAAGAACCTTAGAACAAGAAATGTAGTACAGGCAGTTCCAGAGTAGACAATTTAGTCTGCCAAACTATAGAAATACAAAGCTTTTGTTGAAACTAAAGCATTCAGGAGACTATTTCCTGTTCTTACAACTGCCAAACAAATGCCAGCAAGACTGACAAACTTGAACCGAACCCATTCTGTACTGCCTCCAGAAAGATATAGTAAAGAAGGCAGACAAAAGGCTACAAATGAAGTAGAAGGCAAGAAAAAGAAGTGGAGAGCAGATCTTGGCATTAGAATCCTGCAGCTGTCAAACACATTCTATAAAAGCCTTGTTTGTAGAACTTGCAAGATGTTGAAAATTAGGACAAAAAGCAGAAATGGAAACCAGATCAGCAGTGAAAGAAAAATAAACTACACAGGTGCAGGTAGTAGAACTATATCACCACTGGAAATACAGGACTGTTACAATCTATGTGTCATTTTTATTTGCAAGTAGAGATGGGCACGACTAGGGAAAATGACGTTTTCGAGTTATCGTGTGTCGGAGGCAGTCCATTTCGGCTCGTTTCCATTTTTCGTGAAATTTCGCAAAAAATTAGTCGGTTCGTTTTTTCGTTTTTTTGTTGTCGTTAGTACTGGTTTGGGGGGGGTAGCGGGCTCCTGGAGGGAGCTGCAGGAGTCAGCCAGAGCCACAAGTGACGGACTGGCAGACTCTTTGCACCCGCTGTGTCTCACGTACTTGCATGTAGTGCAATGCAAGTAGATCTGGCTTAGGGTTAAGACGGGTTAGCACAAGGGCTAGGGTTAGGCTAGTTATGGGTGAGGTTAGGGTGAGTATTGGGGTGCACCTCTGGGTGCCTCTCTGACCCACTTAGAAGGACAGTGTACTGGCGTATGGGTTAGGCTTAGGGTTCGGGTTTGGGCTACGATTAGTGGGCTGTTTATGCCCGATTGGCACATCCCAGAAGTCTCTGTGGTCAACCTGGCCAAGTGGCCATGCGATTGGTGGAAAATTTGCATGGTCTACTCCCATTGCAAATGTGCAGGTGTAAAAAAATAAAATAAAATAAAATAAAATAAAATCAACGGAGACTTTTTTTTTTTTGCAAGAAAAACCCACTGCTGCTACTGTAAAAATTCAAGCATTTAAAATAGCTAATTTTCGCATGTTTCTGTGGTGCTTTGGTGGGGTTTTGGGCAACTATTTCAAAAAAAATATTGCGGTCGCCATTTTGGATCCCCCGCACTGCATGGCAAATGGATGCGCCCTCCCAGCCTGGTACAGTCAGCAAAACCTGGCCATGCGATTGGTGGAATGGCTCCAAAACTTTGCATGGTCCACTCCCATGGGCGATCCCATCATTGCGAATGCGCAGGTGTAAAAAAATAAAATAAAATAAAATAAAATAAAATCAACGGAGACTTTTTTTTTGCAAGAAAAACCCACTGCTGCTACTGTAAAAATTCAAGCATTTAAAATAGCTAATTTTCGCATGTTTCTGTGGTGCTTTGGTGGGGTTTGGGGCAACGATTTCAAAAAAAAAAAATTGTGGTCGCCATTTTGGATCCCCCGCACTGCATGGCAAATGGATGCGCCCTCCCAGCCTGGTACCAGCAGCGCAGCAGTAGCAATAGCCAAGGAGAGGGGGGCGGGAAACCCCCCCCCAAATAAAACACCCTTCTGGCCTGGTAGGTGCCCTCAGACAGTTTTCGCCTACTTTTAGGGCCGGGAATCGGGTTTTTTTTTAACTTTTAAAAACTTTTTTTCTGTGCCGCTTGGCATTGCGCGATCGCCGCGATGCAAGTAACGAGCACGACAAATCAGACCAAATTGTTCGTTCGTCGGTTCGAGCTCGAATTCTGGCGGAGTAATTCCCGTTACCGTTTCCGTAGAGTAACGGATACGAGTAACGGAAACGGAAACGGGAATACCGCTAAGTCGTGCCCATCTCTATTTGCAAGCAATCTGATTAGTCACTGTTGCAAGAGTAAGCTCCTTCAGCACATGCTTTGCATACAAATATTAACACAAAAGATGAGTACTGTCAAGATGCCTTGCTAATGCATTATGTCTTAAATAGAGTAGGGCTTTCTTTTGCAGAAAATTTCTCTCAAATGTAGGGTCAGCTCTACCACCAGAAACAATAAGGCATCCAATTCAGGCAGAAAACCTGGGGTGAAGCAGAAGAGTAGCAATTCTTCCTGAGTTCTCGATCCCCTTTTGCTGATAGACAAGCTGTGTGTGCTGCATGACCAATTCTGCACTCTCTAAATTAGTCTGCTGCCCTCAGGCATGGTGAAGGATCTTGTAAAGAAAAATCCATTTTACAATCCAACACATCTCTGGATGAGGAATGGGGGGAATAGCACACCATTTTGTGCTTCAATCAGTAAAAATATGCAGTGAACTCTGCCCAAACCTGTGTTGGACTTTTTAAAAAAGTGAGATTTTTTTCATGCAGAGTGTTTAGCATAAAGGCCTAATAGAGTCTGAAGTCAAGTAGCTATATACTGTACATAGAGATAGTGTGCTTCCTTGCACATTATGGTAAATGACAAACTCCTTCATCAAAGAAAATAAAAAGAAGGCACAGATGTGCATAAAAATTGCATAACCCTGCCATACCTTGTCAAGTTTTGGATTTGAAAATGAGGGAAATTTTCTGACACCCAAATATATGCAAATGTAGAGTGTAATCCAAGCTAAGTGAGAAGCAGGAATGATGGTACAAATGTTTTAAGGTAGAATTCATAAAACAAACTACTGTTTCTAACTTACCCTATATACTCGAGTATAAGCCGAGTTTTTCAGCCCCCTTTTTTTTTTGCTGAAAAAATACCCTCAGCTTATATTCAAGTCAGTACGTTTCCCAGTTTTTTGGGGGTAAAATTAGGTGCTCCGATGGCTTGGGGAGAGCAGTGGAGGTCAAGTCCTGATCGGGCAGTGCCTCCGCTTCCCATATGATTCCAATGAGAAGGATTAGGGCCGCCCCTTTGGAGCGTCATAACTCAACCCCCTCACCCCCAAATGTTTCCAAATTTCAGGAGATTCCCTAAAATCGCTTTCTGAAGGTAACCCTGATACTTTGGTGCCCCCCAAGGGAAGTAATTTTTGAGTAAATGTTTTTTAAAAAATATGCTCTTAAAATTATTTTTAAGATATGCAATTAAATGCATGTTTTTTAAAAAAATATGCATTCAAAATTATTTTTAAAATATGCAATCAAAATTTACTTATCTTGGGACACCAAAATAGCAGGGGTACCTTCCCGAAGTGATTTTAGAGAACCCCCTGAAATCTGGAAGGATTTAGGGGTAAGGAGACTTAGTTATGAAGCTCTAAAGGGGCTGGGGGTAGTATTGGCAACTGTGCAGGGACTGTGGAGGCAATCAGGGAGTTTGCTCTATGGTATTAACTCCCTAATTGCCTCCACACTCCCAGGTCACATTGCCAATTACTACCCCCAGCCCCTTTAGAGCTCAGCTGGTATACCATATATGCTCGAGTATAATGAAAAAATCTCCCTCGACTTATACTCAAGTTAATAAGATTTCCTAGTTTTTTTGGGGGGGGGGGTAAAATTAGGCCCTCAGCTTATACTCGGGCCGGCTTATACTCGGGTATATATCGTAATTTTTTTCCAATTGAGTTTTTGCCATTTTCTCATTCATCTAAGTAACAAAATGTAAAATATAATTCAGTTACTCTTCTAATTTTGCAACAAGTAATGACAAAAAATTCTCTTCAAACATTACAACTAGCAATGTGAATGAATTGTCTCAAAGAGTAACTTCACAAGTCCTTGATAAAAGGCAGTGGGATACATGAAAATCAGTGAACACAGAAACAAAGAAATGATGGGCAGTTAGAAAAGAGAAGACATTACCACTAGGCCTTGTAGGAACGAGTACAGTACTTTGAAATCAAGGGTCGTTTTTGCAGACAGCACTTCAATTCAGCTTTCTTGATCATAGGCCAAAACTTAATGTGGCTAGGTGAAAAAATTAACATGATGCTGTTTCTAAAATACCAGCAAAAGGAAGTTTTCTTTCCTTCCTCTTTTCCCTTTATATCTGCCTTAAAAACAGCGGCAGGATGTTTCCGAGCCTTCTGGAACTAGGTGTTGATGAACATGGGGAACTGCATTGGGAAAGGGAGGTTATTCCTTCCCTGGTTTGATTCCATTATTGAATGCCATTAAGGCAGGCATGTGCAAACTTCGGCCCTCCAGATGTTTTGGACCACAACTCCCACAGTCCTTTGCCATTGGAAATACAGGTTTGGAATTCTGGGAGCTGTGGTCCAAAACATCAGGAGGGCCGAAGTTTGGTCATGTCTGTATTAATGCTAAGAACCAACCCCACTGAAGAGCAATTGTTAGAATGTGCATGGGGTCACAAAGAGTCGGTCATGACGGTAACAACAACAACAACAACAACAACAACAACAACAACAACAACAACAACCCTTGTGAACCAGTGACAGCTACTTTTGAGCAACCATCTACATATTTCTAAGATCACGTTGCTGGTGTTGCTGGAGGTAGCGTCATTTATTTTTGCCCAAGACGTCTTATTATTTCAATCAGTATGGATGAATGAAATCTCATCATACAGTACATATGGGAAGGCAAGCATTCAATTAACGAACAACTTATATACCCATGTGCCCTCTAGTGGTAGTTGCATTATTTAATAGGCAAAACATCAAGTATCTACTTCGTAAACACATTTTCTAATGGCAGTTGAGAAGTAAGAATTAGTCATATCTGACATTTTCTAAATGTAACTTATGATAAGCATACTGTATTAATGAAAATGATAAAACAGATTAGCAATTTGGTTCAGTGACTTTTCAAAAACAGTTAATTATGCTTTCCCCAAAGTGTTTCCCAAGTATTTTGCTACTAATTTTGAATAGTTTTGAAGGGAAATGGCAAATGTTATTTAAGGTGTTTTACAACATGCAAAACCTTCAGGATGGAAATAACATTAGTTCTTCCTTGTTGCCATAAACCACTCATCTGCAACTTTTTGAAACAATTTCAGCTAATCAGTAAAATCCACAGTCCTGGACAGAGAAAGGTTTTTTCAATTCCCTATTCAAGTTACAGAGGATTAAGGTTATCTGTCACTAATAATGAGATAACAGCCCACCTGCTTTAACATTAAGAAGTAAAATGGGGGAAAGGAAAGACAAAAAGGAGGTCTATGACCAAATCTCAGGAGCCCTAGCCAGAATGGTCAGGAATTCTATGAGTTGTAGTTCTTCAACACTGGTGACTCAAAATTAAGAGGTTTCCTTATACTAAGGGGGAGGGATGTATCTTTATGGCTCTACAGCTATATTTATGTTTATATATGTATTTTTATCTAGCTGTGTGGCAGATAAATAACAAGCAGAGGCAAAGTGTTCTGTTTATACAGTATACTGCCCCATAGCGCTTAAAGCAGGGGTCCTCAAAGTTTTCAAACAACGGGCCGGTCCACCACCCCCCAGACACCACTGGGGGCCGGAAAACAGTCCAAAAAAAAGGCTGACATAGAAAAAAGGGGGAGGGAGGGAGGGAGGGACAAGTGGGCGGAGCCCCCCACGATTGGCCATGATCATTGGCTTGCTCGCAAAGCAGGGGGTAGGTGGGGGGTTGCAATTGGTCCCAGGGGCCGGATTCAGGACCTTGGGGGGGCCGCATCTGGGCCCGGGGGCTTAGGTTGAGGACCCCTGGCTTAAAGCACTCTCTGGGCAGTTTACAATTTCATTATGCAGGCTATTACCAACCACAGAAGGATAGGAGGCTGAGTCAAACACAAGCCTGGTACTTCGGATTGAACCCCAGGTTGTGAGCAGTTTTTTAGCTGTAGTACAGCCGTTTAACCACTGTGTCACAAAGCACCATAAGGATTATGGAGCTACTTAGGTCTTCTTAGAATGTGAGAGGTCCTTGAAAATATAGCTGAAAATGACATCTGCCCACTCCTCCTACCGGAACTAATGTGAGATTTTGCTCATTGAATTTGTTCCCAAAGAACTCAACTTATGGCTATGTTATCACTATCTTTGGGCAACTTTTTCTACACTCCAGCACTGTTAAAGGAAGCTCTTCCTAATACTGTACCCAGTGTAAATCCTTTTGGTCACAGTTTGTGCCAGTTATTCCTTAACTTGTCAGAGCAGAGAAGGGGAAATAATTCTGAATTCTATCTTAAATGAGAAAATATTTCATAAGGCTTTCCACACTGAGCAGATGTTCAACTTTCTTTGCACTATGCTACCATACTACATCCTAGTGTCCACATGATGCAAAATGTCTTTTCTGGATAGTATTTTGTTCTGCCTTGCTCTGATTTGCTTCAGTGCATGATCAATTCATGTGGACCCCAGTACTGTACTGCTTTGATGTGTGCTAATGCATGCAGTTTGTGGGTATCTCCCATTTGTTTTCAGATATGAGCTGTTTCTGCCTTCTGCTTTTTACAAAAGAAGCAATCACAACACAAAATGAAAACTAAAAATACAATTAGAAAATGGTGAAAAAAATGAAGCGTTGGAAATGGTGAGAGGGTAAAATAGGGAGGGAAGGGAGGGAAGACTCAGGAAGGAGAAGGCCAAGAAGGTATCAACAGTACCTGCCTTCTGCTTTTAATTTTTTTAAAAAATATTGTAATTTTTGTCCATACCACAAATGTGAAAACTAAAGATAAAAAAGAAGAAAATGTTGGTGAAGATGGTTTGAGAATGGTTGCTGAAAGGAACAAGGGATAGATAGAAAGGGAAGTTGGCAGGGAGTGAGCAGAGATGATGGGCAAAACGAGACATAATCTGTGCTTGTAGTGAGGCTTCAGGCAGCAATTCAGGATGCTTGTGAATAGGCAACACTGAGATAACTCAATACATCTCACTATATCAAGCAACAAATACCCTCCCCATGTGTGAGACCCAATACCAGAACTATCAGGGTGATAACACACTGTGGATGAGCCCTTAGATTATCAAATCTCCCATCTTTAATTATTCAGTTAAAACTTATTTCAAGTATGTCTGTGAAGATTCTCAGTCATCCAGGTGAGTTTATCTGGAAGTTGAGTCATGGCTACTGGACTTCTTTTTTGAGAGATAGAAACGCTTCACTGTTCATCCAAACAGCTTCATCAGTCTGATGAAGCTGTTTGGATGAACAGCGAAACGTTTCTATCTCTCAAAAAAGAAGTCCAGTAGCCATGACTCAACTTCCAGACTTATTTCAAGTAATTCCTCCTCTTATATCACCTAGTCTTCAAAATCTGTTTGATTGATTATTTGATTACATCCCCTTCTTTCTAGCTGTTGAAGGTTCCAAACCATATAACTTGATGTGACCATGTTGCTCAAGTAAAGGCCTCACCAATGTCAAATGCACACTTTCCATCCTCTCCTAAAACAGTACCCTGACATTCATTTATTCACCATATGGATGCAATAGGAAACTTGTTGCCAGTTGACAACACCAGTTCAAAGGGTTCCCAGGAATAGGAAGCATAGCCTGCAATCCCCTGTACAATGATCTAAGAATAATTTCTGATTTTTGAATATTTATTTATTTATTTTTATATTTTTATACCGCCCTTTCTTCCAATAGAACTCAGGGTGATTTACATCAATCAAACACAGAAACAATAAGAAAATATCAGAATAATAATGTTACAAAAAATAAAAATAAAAATAAAAGTAGTAAGAGTAATCGGCAGAGATGGCGGCAATAGTTCACAAAACAGAACAAATCAAAGCAACCGGGGGGGGGGGGGAAGCAGGGGGGAAAAGCAAACACATACACACACACACTAAATGTCGCCAAATGCCTCTTGGAAAAGCAAGTGTCTCCTCATATGGGAAAGTATCTCCTTTTTACTGAAGTTCTTTTTGTTAGCCTTTTATTTTAAAGCAAAGATTTAAATTTGAAATGATTTTTCATTAAATGAAAATTTAAAACAGTAAATTAATATGACAATCATCTAAGTACTCATACACACACTGGTATTGTTTCCAATCATTTTGTGGTTATTCTAGTATTTTTTGTCACAGGTTTGAATAGATGATAGCCAGCCGCACACATGAAAAAATATTTCTGATTTGATGAGTCGGGATGTATAAGGTCATTCTGCAGCCACCTTTCCATACACATCCAAGATTGCTCCCTGTTGTCTTATTCTCAACCTAGGACACCCTATCCTTTTGCCTATCTTCTCGAACCCACCCTACCTACTTCTTTCTCTCCTTGCTCTCATCCACCGTTGAGGGATATAGTTTAACTAGAGGAAATAAGTAACGTGGAAGAGGATAACTACGAAGAGAAAGGCAAACTGTTTACAACAATGACACAAATTAGGCTGTGAAAGACTGTCAATGTGTTACCTCAGCAGTGGTCAAAATGGAACTGAGGCTGCAGATAGAGGACATGTGAGAGGTTTTAGCTAACAGCTTTCTAGGCTTTTTACACTTGAGGGTGCATATAAAAAGGTTGACTTGAGTTTTAGCCTTGCATTGTGTGGACACTGGCATGCAGTACTGGCATTTTTTTTAAAGCAAGGTTTTCTTTTCTAGCTTGACTTTGTTGACACAAGTTCTGGCTTTGCATCATGTGGACACCAGTATCTTAGATGCAAAAAAAAAGTTGAACAAATGTTCAGTATGGATGGACTCTTATTTTAATTGCATTTACCATTTTATGCAAAATAATTAATTTGATGATCCATTACAGAAGCACTCCCTCAGATAGAGTGTCACAGAAGACTGCTCTAATCTCACAATAAAGAAAAAAGTACTGTAGACTGAAACATTGCTTGTAGCAGTAGAACAGGAAAGCAGGCCATTGTTAAAGCATATCCATATTTAAGGAGATTCAACAATTTTAGGTATTTTGCCATTTCAGTTTGTTAATTGGGCTCCTTATCCACAACGTCTGGGAAGGGGTTTTATTTAAGCACTGCATACCTTGAAACTCCAAATCTCAAATTCTCAAAAGCAGTAAAATTTGAGCCTCCTTAATTCTCATCATGATAAAAACTGCAAGGAAATAGCTCTCACATGGATCTTTTCAAAGCAGTTTAAGCCATGTGAAAACACAATTATCATTATATAACAGGACAAAAAATCCCACTGCTTCAGAACTGGAACATTGAATCCATATTTTCAGCCCAAGGCCCTGTGGACTATCCAACCCCCAAATCAAGAGCTCAAGCCTCAACTCAGCTAGAAAACATAAAGAACAGACTGGAGGAAGCCAACACTGTTAATCTGAACAGTAGAGATGGGCACGACCAGGAAAAATGACGTTTCGAGTTGTCGTTTGTCGGAACGGGTCCATTTCGGGTCGTTTCCGTTTGTCGCAGAAATTTTCAAAAATTTGTCGTTTCTGTTTGTCGTTTGTGTTGGGGTTGGGGTTGGGGTAAGTGGGCTCTGGGAGGCACCTCTCTGGGTGCCTCTGACGTCTGACCCACTAAGAAGGGAAGGGAAGCGTTTCGCGTAGCCGCCGCGTACCATACATTACATTATGTTAGGGCTGGGGGGTAAGTGGCAGAGGCACCTCTCTGGGTGCCTCTGACTCACTAAGAAGGAAAGCATACTGGCGTACTGGCGTACAGGTTAGGGGTAGGGGTAGTGGGCTCTGGCTGGGAGGCACCTCTCTGGGTGCCTCTACTCTGACCCACTAAGAAGGGAAGCGTACTTGCGTACGGATCTGGGTTAGGGTTGGGGTTAGGTAAGGGCTAGGCTTAGGGTTACGGTTAAGGTTAGGGTGGGTTACTGGGCTGCACCTCTGGGTGCCTCTGACCCACTAAGAAGGACAGTGTACTGGCGTATGGGTTAGGGTTAGTGGGCTTTTTATGCCCTCTGGCACATCCAGAAGTCTCAGTCAAAACCTGGCCATGCGATTGGTGGAATGGGTCCAAACATTTGCATGGTCCCATCCCATGGCCAGCCCATCATTGCGCAGGTATAAAAAAATAAAAATAAAAATAAAATAAAATAAAATCAATGGAGACATTTTATTGCAAGAAAAACCCACTGCTGCTACTATAAAAAATCAGGCATTTAAAATACCTAATTTTCAAATGTTTCTGTGGTGCTTTGGTGGGTTTTTGGACCACGATTTAAAAATAAATATTGCGGTCGCCATTTTGGATCCCCCCCCACCGCATGGCAAATGGAGACGACGAGGATGGCCCCTCCCAGGCTGGTACCAGCAGCCCAGGACAGGAGGGGGGGGGAGGCCGGGGACCCCCCCCAGAAACCACCCCTCTCTGGTAGGTGCCCTCACTGAGGTAGGCATATTTTCGCCTGCTTTTATGGCTGGGAATCGGGTTTTTTTTATTATTTTTAAAACTTTTTTTCTGTGCTGCTTGGCATTGTGCGATTGCCGCGATGCCATGAACGACAACGAAAAATCAGACCCAATTTATCTTTATCGGGTCAGGTTCGAGCTGGAGCGGAGTAATTCTCGTTACCGTTAACCGTTACGTAACGATAACAATAACCAAAAACGGAAACGAGAATTTCGCCGCTCCGTGCCCATGTCTACTGAACAGCAACTGAATAACAGACTTGACCTTAAACCCTTTCTCTGTTGCCAAGAATAGGTCCAAACCTTTACTTTTAAAAAGCAGAGATCAAAAGCCAAATCAAGATTTAAAATAGATACAACTGTAGATCAATTTGATAAGCAAAATTTATCCATCTAAAAATTCTCTTATATTTGGAGGTGGGGTGGGGTCACATTTCAGGCTTATCCCCTATATAGAAAAGGGCCTAATTTCAAGTCCTGAAGCTATCATCAGTTACTGATCCTACAAGCTATGGGGGATAGCAAGCAATAAATGTCTGGATAGCAGAGTTTTAAAATACTCTAAAGCAATCCATGTCACAATGGCCACAAACAAAATATTTACTTTCTTTTACTTTGCATTTGTCAACCACTGTCTGAAAGACTGCTTTTATCTTGTGACGGTTCATCTGACTTGTATTAACCTTGATCAAGCATATTACAGGTACATATTTTCAGAGGCTTCTTACTGTGCTTGCTTTGTATTATCAACTATACAAATTCAGATGATTATATGTATATATCAGTCTCCTGTGACTTCAAACGAATTGTTAACTGTATTAAAAGGGGAAAGCAGCTGCCTGCTGTGTCCCTTCCACAGTGCCAGGGTTAATGAAAAATGACTTTGAAAATTACTACCTCACTAATTTCTTCCAGTTAGAAAAATGACACTCCAGACTGACACGTCTTTCAAGAATAGAATGGAATCTATGCAAAGCAGGAGACAATAAATAATTTATTTTGACAGTTACTTTACACAATGTCTTATGACAGCCCATAAACGTGTATTTCAAAAATCTCAATTCATGTTTTCTAAAATTAATTCCATAAAAAACCACACAAAAGAGAGTATAAAGATCACACAAAAGAAAGTCTATGTAAATTCAATTCAGAACATCATTTAACAAAGTGTCACTTGCAGAAACACTATTGTTTTAGTACTGAAAAGTAACTTTTCAAAGGGAAACATATATCATGTAACAAATGCAGTACCTATTTCACTAAATAATAGCCTCTTTACAATTTTTAAAGATTTGGTCTGTTCTTTGACTCTTTGCTTACTTAGCTAAAGCAGGGATAAACAGGAGTATGACAAAGTGCAGTGGTACCTCGGATAACGATGGTAATTTGTTCTCCGAGGTTAGTCGTTATCTGAAACACGCCATTATCCGAAATGTGGTTTCCCATAGGAATGAATGGGAAACTGTTTAATCCGTTCCGGAGCCTAGGAAAAAGGCACAGACACCTGTTTTTTTGCTCAAAACTCTTTATAAAGTGCACTTTAAAGGTACAGGTGCAATGCCACCTGGGATAACTCTTTTTTACTGAAGCATGCTGGAAATTCGTTATCCGAGGCAGTCCATAGGAAAAATTCGTTATCCGAGGCAGCCCATAGGAAAATTCATTATCCAAGGCAGCCCATAGAGAAAATTCGTTATCCAAGGCAGACCTATACCTAGAAATTGTGATTCGTTATCCGAGGCAGCCCATATGGAAAATTCGTTATCAGAGGCAGTCCTATATCCGGAAATTTACAGTCATTATCCAAAAAAATTCGTTATCCGGGGCAGTCGTTATCCGAGGTACCACTTTTCCTTTCACACAGGATTGGTGGTTAACACAGGACTTTTATGTCTTATATGCTGTACCAACAGACATCCATATCAACGATCCCTACCCTATCAGCATGCAACCACTGTGTCATGCCCTGAGCTACGTATAAGACAGAAAGATATGTAACAAATCTAGAAGTGACCTGTGTCGCACAACACACCGATCTGACATGCAACTAGACTCCTGCTGACAGAATGAGAGAGACTCATCTGCTATGGTAATACTGTATTTCCTAAAATTACTATGCAGCCTCACCAGATTTTCAGCAAGAAGCATGTCTGCATGATCATTGAGATAACTATGTCAGTGATTTGCATCATAAACTGAACAATTGGTGTGAGATCCACTTGTACCATACCATTTCTTAATTTCACTGTCCTCCTCATTTGCTGCTGCTCTGATAAATAACCAGCAGTGAATGCAAATCTATCTCTTCTAACATTGCGTGCCATTTAACATGTGTCAGATAACATGGAACCTTAGTGGAAAGGGAATAAACTGTTTCCATTGTGCAGCCTTCCGCCTGGGCCATGACAAAGGCAATGTTTACATTCAGCAAACTTGGCAGTGACTGTATACATTGATGATATACATTTCAACCGAGTTACACCAGAGACAATCCTAACTCAGTAAATGAAATCTAAACAAGGTATTACCATGTTTGGGACTGGAGCCAAAGACACACAAGAAACTTAAATAGTTTGCTGACACTGTGATTAGACATTCCACTGCTTCTTCGGTGGCAAATGTTTCAAATGCCTCCAAGCACGCAGAGCCCTAGAGCCAGAGTGCATCTCAATTCTGAGGGAAGACTTGGCTGCGTCTGTTACAAAGTTCTAGCAAATTCTTTTGTCACCTGGGATTCATTTCCTGCTCACCAAAATGTGCATATTATTTTAGATTTTGGTCGTTGACCATAAATTTTTATTGATTATTAAATTTTTATTTGTATTTATTTTTATTTAATTTTATTTAAATAAAATTTCATCCATTCATTCATATTATTTTAGGCAACCATAGCATACTGCTGTGTTTCCTCAGCCATTTGTGAACTTAAATTGTAGTTTCTACTCTACGGTGGGAAGTTGGTGGTCAAACACAGTAACTGAACCTTTTGCCGATATAAAATAGTTGGTGGCCATTTTGGCACTTTCCATACCTGTAAATTAACAATGATCAACAACTGTCAAGGAGGGGTAAAGATAATGACTATGAAATCCCCTATAGCAGTTCTCCTCTGCTTGTTGTCCTGATCTGTTGGACTATGACTTCCACCATCCTCAGAAATCGCAGGAATTTTGCAAAAACCAAAGAGATAATGCTGAACAAGAATTAGGAATATGCCATTTGGGTTTTTCGAACTCCATCTCCAGGAATTCTCCAAGACAGAATGTTGAGAATTCCAAACCACACCTACAGACACCTACATTTAGCTTACCTTGGCCAGGGCCTAACTCCAAGGCTGCGGGGTCCTAGCTTCCTGTTGTGAGTGTACAAAAAAGGGAAGTGCTGCACTGCTTCCTGGCAGCCATAGTCTCACTGCCCTCTAGGCACCATAAATATTGCCTCCGGAAGAACTAGGACTTCGTGAAGTATATACTGTATATTCACAACAGGAAACAAGGCGCAAAGACAGCCATGCCGGCTCAGAACTAGGCCCTCCAAATGGTCAAAATGTATGTGTCCTTTTGTGGGCTGGAACTCCCAGAATTCTAGTTTAGGAATTCTTAGAAAATTCAGTTCTAGGAGTTGGCAGCCAAAAAGCCAAATACTTCCACACATCGCACATCCCTAACAAGTATTTTCTGTTAATTGTATTATTTCACCACTAGACCTCAATGCATAAGTCTCTGGATAGCAAAGTGGCTGGTTTTCTGGAAGAGTTCAGTTGATTTATAAAATTTATTTATTTTATGTATCCAGTACTTTCTCTTTTTCCTTTTTTGTTTTTCTGTTCCTTTTTGCTTTTGGAGGATTCTTCTTAGATTATTTATTTAATGATTCATGGGATTGTTTATTTCATTACCTCTAAAGTTAAAGTTGCACCAGTACTTCAGGATCAATGTACTGGCCTTTGTGATATGGTGTTTCTCCACTCCAAAGATCTTAAAAGAAATTTGCTTCAGTTATATTAAAAAAAATCAAAATAAACCCAAGAATACTGCATGCTTCTCCTATTCTACATCCTGAGTTTCAAAGATACAATGGATCCTCGTATAACAAACAGTTTGTATAACATAAAATCTGTACAACATAAAAAATTCCAGAGATAGGGGAAATTTGCTTAACATAATCGTCTGTGGGGAGAATCCGTACAACATAAAAATGTCATTACTCTGTTTTCAATGCATTTCTATGGAAATTTGTATAAAGGAAAATTTGCTTAACATAATTTCATTTGGAACAAATTAATTCCTTTACACAAGGTACCACTGTGTGTGTGTGTGTGTGTGTGTGTGTGTGTGTGTATCTATCTATCTATCTATATATCTACTGTATAGGGTAAACTTGGTTTGTTCCTAAATTTAATTTATTTCTTTTAATTATTTAAAATATTTCTATCCTGCCTTTTTCCATGAAAGGACGGGTGATGGGTCAAAATTTAATTAAACCAACCATCACATGTTTATCAGTGAAAGCATCTACTTTTCTCCAATCTATGTCAATTTGCAATATATTACAAATAAATTCCTTTTGCTTAATATTCAGTCTCTCACACCTGATGTTCTGGTTTGTAGCAAACAAAAAAAAATCAAGTAAGTACTGTAATTTTCCAGGTATAAGAATATATTTTTGCTAAAACTGTTTGATTAAACATGTAGGGTCATCTTATACACTGAAGTAAGCCAATGAGAGAACTACACAGTAGAGAAACTGTTATTTCGGGCTGGAAAATTGGGAGTTGTCTTATAGACAGAAAAATATGGTAACAAGATACAAGGGAAGAAAGCAGCACAAAAGCACAAAGATAGCTTATATAATATCAAACTACAATGTTGTTTATGAACTGAAGTGATGGATATTGGTAATGTACACGTATTATTTAGAAAGATTTTTTCATCAGCTACGAAGGCTATACATGCATGGCTATACATTTAATAAAAATCCTATTTAAATTAGCTACCTGTCCAGCAGAAGGAAAAAGCAGGGATATTTGTGTTCACAATATCACAACCACCTTAATGACTGTGTGGACAGTGGGGCAGGACAGGAATATAATAAATAATACTTAATAATATTAATAATACAAAAGTATGTTCAAGAGAATATGAACAAAAGTTTTAAATGAATTGCTAACCAGAACTGTATTAATATACATGACTACTGACCATGATTAGCATTCTAAATTAGTAAATTAATGATTATAGATAGTACTTCTACACATGTAAGTATCATTAAACCAAGTTACAGTACTATTCAATTTTCATAAGATGTATCTTTCCAACGATGTGCTTAACTGTCTAGCAGGTGGCTGTTTTTTTCTAGAAATAATTCTTGAATAAAATAAAATAGATTTAGTTTTCTCTGTTTCTCTCTCTCTCTCAATCTCTCTGACTGTGTCTCTGTCTCTGCCCCCCCCCTCTCTCTCTCTCACACACACACACACACACCTCTATTTTATTTTAACACTAAATATTTCTGTGAAATAGGCAAGCAACCAGGTGGGTTATCAAATGCCTGTATTTATTATTATCCAAACAAAAAATGCTGCAGGAAACCCAGAATTTAACTCTGTGCACATGGAAGCACAGGGGATCCCAGATGGACATTAGCCTATTTGCTAGTTGCACCCAAGCTGCTAGGGAAAGGGAGTGATTAATTTCCTGGTAACTGAAAGCTCTAAGCTTACTTAATACTTAGGAAAAGGAGCGGTTAAAAAAATCAAACAAATTCCAAGCTTTTGGGGACCATACACTTTTTCCTTGTCTTAATGGTCTATAAAGATATCACCTACTCTTGTATTTGTATCATTTAACAACCCAATGGTTCTCTTTTATTTCAACATAATTATGAAGACACCAAGAATAGTCACTGTCCTGACACCAACCAAAAGGAAGACATATGCTCAACATCAGCAGAGCAGGACTACAGTCACCAGTTAATATTACTTTGCCTTTAGTATGACCTCAATTGGCCAAACCAATGATCAAAACAAAAAGATTGACACAAAGGACACTGTGAAAGAATAAGTACTCGATAGGTGAAATGTTCCAATTCTCTACACAAACATCAGTTCATCTTAGTTGCAACAGTTATTTACAAAGTACATTTTAATGCATGGGTCTACCACTAAGGCATTTCATTAAATCCTGCATATACAAATCTGTATTTGCATCTGCCCTCTGCAACCTGCTGGGATTCCAAAGCAAATATATGACAACATGCAAAGAGTTCCCTAAAGCACAGTATAGGTTTAAAAATCACTGATACAAGATGCTCTGCTTTTCGGGCGTGTGAAGATCTTTCAGCCACAAAAATACATACACTGGACCTATTATTTTTGTAATATTTAAATCATCCACTCACCTCTGCCAAAACCACAATCAGGACAAGCTCCACTTTTGACTCTGGGAAGAGTGCATTCACTTGGGGTGACATGCCAATCAGGACACAATTGGTAGCTACTGCTATAACTGTCATTGTTTGAAAAGCCAACTGAAACAAAAACAAAAATGAGAGGAAGATTCCTGCATTTTCTATACAGAGTTGCCAACAGCTTAAAGAGTAGAACAGATATCTACATGGAATTTGCCAAAACCAGTACAGGACATCATGAACGCTTTAAAAACAAAGTATTATACTAATACAAAAACCAGGTACAGTATAGTCCAGTGATGGCAAACTATGGCACGGGTGCCAAAGGTGGCACTCGGAGCCCTTTCTGTGGGCACCCGACATCACCCCTTCATAGCCACCTGTATACAGGTTAAATTACTTTATTGGCACTTTGCAAAAATATTACTGGGTTTTGAATTGCAGTTTGGGCACTCGGTCTCTAAAGGATTCGCCATCACTGGTATAGTCATTCCCTGCTATATTGCAGTTCATATACTGCGGTCCTGGTATATTGCAAGACTGTAGTATATGAAGGCAAGGGCTTCTGGGGCAAACTGTGTGGGTCTGTTTGGGAGCTCCTGCACTTACCTTAGACCTGGAGCTACCCAGAGCAGGCCTCCAACAGGCTTCCTGGGCCTGCCAGAGGCCCCAGAAGTAGTTTCCGATGAACCAGAAGTGACTTCCGAAAACCGGAAATGACTTCCGAGCTGCTGGAAACCACTTCTGGAGCCTCTGACTGGCCGGGAAGCCCATTGGAGGCCTGTTCATAGCCACACCAGGCCTAAGATAAGTGTAGGATGCCCCAGACAGCCCCCCCCCAGTCCCGACCCGACACAGCATCCGCATAATGCAGATTTCCCTTTATCGCGGGTCGGATCAGGTTGGGTCCCTAACTCCCGCGATAAATCAGGGATTACTGTATCCATCACAGGATAGTAATGTTTGATAGGAAATAATGATATGGTCCAATTAGAACAGAAATCATAAATCCAATCAGAACACAAATGAACATATTATCCTATAAAGGTATGGAAAAGGAATAAAGTATTATTTTTTTCCTGAAGAATATGGGGGCTGAAAGTAAAACTGACAATTGCTTTGCACATAATTCAGCAGTTAACCCCTTTGACAACTAAAACACCCTAACACTTTGTGGCCCAAATTCATTTCTAAATAGATCAGACTCACTGAATCAATGGAACTTACAGAAGTTTTGATTTAAGAATTTCCCACTCATTCTAATACCTATTGCCTCCATTTCTGATTCTTGTTTGACTTAGAGCTATGAAAAGCTCCTCTAAACATTCATAGTTCTATTTCAAGAAAAGAACCAGCAGTGGAGGCTGTGTGCCCATGCCCAATCTCTATGGTCCCCAGTGGAGGCCCTTGGCAAGCTGGCCTCAGAAGTTTCCCTTTTCTATACCTGAAAAAAGGGAAGGCCCAGGGGATATTTGGGTGTGGAAGGAGGAGATGGGATGGCAGATATGTATGTGTCAAGATCTTGCCTCTGGCGGCAAAGAAACCCCTGATGGCCCCTCTAAGGAAGGAGTGTCATGACCATCAGTCTTTTATTAGACTTGTGACTCCCAAATGTTTGGGAACCACTGCCCTAAGCAACTGATTCTATCACATATTAGGAAGAAACAATCAGGAATCCTGCTCACAATGACTGAGAACTGAAATTCCTCCCAACGTGTCTCAACCAACATTGCTCCAGCCATTTTTACTGATCCTGTTTTGTTAATTCCAAACTTCTATCATTGGGATTCTCCCCCAATGAAACTTGCCCATTGGCGAAGAAAGACTATTTCTATATGCTTTATGCCAGTGTTGGTGAAGCTATGGCACACCCCTTCAAAGCCACCTGTATTCAGGTTAAATTGCTGTACTGGCACTTTGCAAAAAATTATTGGGTTTTGAATCGCAATTTGGACACTCGGTCTCTAAAAGGTTCACCATCACTGCTTGAGACAAACAAAAGTGACAATCTTTTTCATATATTTCAATGACAACAAAACAATAACATTGTTTTGAACATGACAATGTTACCTGCCATACGCCTATATTTGCGGTGGGCTCTGCAAATGGACGCTTAAAGATTCTGCACATTTTTAAGGCATCAGAATACATCTCGGTGACATTGTTTAGCACAGCAAAAACAGCTGCCAAAGGGTAGACACATGAAAAAAGGCTCACATAGCCAAACTGTAAGAATAACTCCAAATAATCATCAAAAGTCCCCTGGAAGAAAAGAGATCATTTTACCTATGAATACCAGATTAGAGACAGTTTAATGGTTTGTGGCAAATCTACATTTTTCCCAACTAATTTTTCTAACTAATTAGAAAAATTAAAGTCAAAAGTGTAGATCTGAAGGGGGAAGAGCATAGGATTGAAGTGAGTAAAGAGTAGATGTCTCTTCATATTTCTCTGCATTTGAAGTTCAATTAACCCTTTTTATTCATTCGTCTCACATGGAACATGAAGGCACTATTTAAATAAAGCATGACAGGATGCATGCTGCTCACCTTTGTTTCAGACAGAGGTCTCCTTGTACCATCAATCAGAATATATTACAGTTATACTTTGGTTTACGAATATACAGTAATTCATTCCACAAGCATGCTTGTAAACTCATATCAAAGCAAATTTCCCCATTAGAAATTATGGAAACTTAGATGATTCATTCTGGGGTCTCACAGACTACATCCTGTACACACAACATGTCAAAACTCAAAAGACGTTGGCTGGAAGTCCACATCCACACCTTGGTTTTAGGTACCTGGCTGCAGAATCTGCTCTGCTTGGGACTAACAACTGGATTTTACTCGGTGTTTTAAATGTGACAATAATAAAGTGCAATTTGTGGCTGTATACACACTTGACTAGCTGCCCCATGACTAGAAATTATTTGAAAAACAAGAAAGGATGTTGAAAACAAATTAAACAAAAATATAAATATAAAGAAAAATAAAACCCCAACCTGAAGTCTCCTTTGAAAACCTTCCTGGCTGGTGCAAGGGAAACCTTCAATCCTCTCTCCTCCTTCTGTTATGGAGGTGGCATGAGGCAGAACGTTCCAGACAATCACCCACAATACAGCAGGGGGGGAGAGAGAGCCACCATTGGCTCACTTGGGATCATGTGACCTGCTCCAGTTACTTGTACTGCAAGACATTCCTTGTTGATCAAGGCAAAAATTAGAAGAAATCTTTGCTTGTCTTGCAAAACACCCGTAAACCAAAGTACAGTAATATCTAAGTTAGCAAAAGCCTCAGTTAGTGGAAAAATCAGATAGCAAAATGAAACATCCAGGAATAGGGATGTTTTGGTTAAAGAAAAATTCCGAATGGGTGCCCCGGTTTACAGATTTCAGGTGCACCCCATCGGAAAGTGACCAGTGGGAATGAAGCCACTGGCTGGCGAGCGAGAGGTTTCATTCCCAACGGGAATGCCACCCGGGAAGTATGGCTGGACAAAGCGGTGGATTGGGTGCTGCACTGCTTGATCTGCCACCTGGGAAGTGTGGCAAGGCAGAGTGACAGATTGGGTGCTGCACCTCTCGGTCTGCAACCCAGGAAGTGTGACTGGGCAGAGCGGTGGATCAGGTGCTGCACCACTTGGCCTGCCGCCCGGGAAGGTTTGAACTTCCCTGGCAGCAAACAGCAAAAAATTCAAACCTTCCCAAGAAGCGGACCTGATTAGCCACTCTGTCAAGCCATAGGGCAGGAGTGTCCAAACTTCGGCCCTCCAGATGTTTTGGACCACAACTCCCAGAATTCCAAGCCAGTTTTATCAATATCAAAGGACTTGGGGAACTGTGGTCCAAGACATCTGGAGGGCCAAAGTTTGGACACCACTGGCATGGGGGTGGTGTGGCTGGGCAAAGTGACAGATTGGGTGCCCCACTGTCTAGTCTGCCGCCTGGGAAGTGTGACTGGGCAGAGCAGCAGATTGGGTGCTGCACCGCTCGGCCCACCGTCCGAGAAGTTTGAATGGCTGTACCCAGCTTTTTGAACTTCCCAGGCAATGACCGAGCTGTTCGAACTCCCTGGATGGCAGACTGAACGGTGCAACTCCTGCCCGCCGCTGCTCGCTTTCATCCCCCCTTTGGGGTTGTAGCAAGTGGTGGAGGTCCTTACCCACTCCCAAAAAGAAGGCACCCAAAAGCCAAAGGCACCCACGTCTTTCGTCCCCTTGCAGTGAGCAGCGGCGGGCGGGTCCTTATCCACTCCTGAAAAGAAGGCAGCCAAAAAGCGGGTGCCATCTTTTCAGGAGTAGGTAAGGACCTGCCTGCCACCCCTCGCTACCACCACGGGGAGCAAAGTCGGGTGGCAGCAGCAAAGGAGCTAGCTATCTGAAGCGAACCTGGCCAGCAGGAACAGCTAGGTCCTTCGTCACCTCCACCCAACATTGCTCCCCGTGGTGGTAGCCTTGTTTCCCCCACTGGGATCAGGCACCCAAAAGTTTCCCTGCATTGTTGGGTTCAGCTTTGGGATGCCTGATCCAACATTTCCTTTCCCCCGCTGGGCAATGCAACGAGGGAAAGGAGGTGACGGTCAATTAACCTGAGCTCTGGAACGAATTAATTGGTTTCAAATTCATTTCCATAACTGAAATTTTCACACAACAAAACAGCCCAGGAATTAATTCTTTTAACGGACATACCAATGTACTCTTAAACCAAGGTATTATACATATGCCTCCTATACTGATTTATTTGTGTTTGTTTGTGTGTGTGTGTGTGTGTGTGTGTGTGTGTGTGTGCGCGCGCGCGCATGCGCGCACACACACACACACACACACACACACACACATCTAGAGACAAAAGAAATGGGGAAAACAGGAGGTTTAGAAGTTGAAGACAGCAATGAAGTTACAAATGCTTGGTACAACTTACTGTGTTATGAGCACTAATTCTTATCTACTTTATTGAGACTGAGGTGTCTGACTTTCACAAACATGCATTGAGTGGTTAGAGCTCTGACTTCAATCTAGTGAAGCATGCTAGTTCTTATATTTTAACTATTTGGGGCCACATCATCCAATTGTATTCAGAATTCAAATAACTTCTTCAGGCCCCAACTATTTAGTGTCCAATTAATTTGTTACTTTTCAGGACTAATGAATGTAACATTCTAAGAGACAACAAGAGATGGTCAACCTACCAAATAAGTATCCATTCCTTTTTCCAAATTAACTTGTTCGTATAAAGATAGATCAGCATCTTTTTCCAGTGCTTTCACTTTTTTCTTGACCCTCTTATTTCGTCTCTTTTGGAGCCAATATGGCAGCAGTGCTTCTACAAATTGATTAAGGACTTGTGAAGTTATTAGCAAAGTTGCCAAGCTCTATAAGAAAATTAAACAAAGCAAACTGTGTAACAAGATTATAGCAGTGCTTTTTGTAAAAAAAAAATGCAGCGACAGCCATATTCAATTAGCTAATGTTCAAATCTAGTCTGGCAAACACCACAGATCTAAACAAACTATAAATGCTAAACAGGTTCCAAGTTTTGCTTTTATTATGGTGCATAGCATTGCTATGAGCAGGGGAATACTTTTCCTTTTTATTAGAATAGTTCCACTTTTTCACGTTTTCACTCACAAAATAAGGAATGAGAAATAAAGCATAGATATCAATGAGGACGTCTCCCTTTTATTTGAGTACAGAATTGTATCTATTTACTACACATCTTAATATAATGTAGCTGAAATCCCTTTCTGCAACTCTGCTAGGCATACAAAGCTGATGACCCCCTCTTTCAGGAGCCAAGGCTCAGATAAAGTCTTGCCTGGGGAAGCTTTGAGGAGCCTCAGGATGGTAGGGGAGGGATACCATTGAATATCAGAAAATCGCTACCAGACAGCGGCAGGAATTCATTATCTGGTGGCAGAACCACAAGCAACAACTTTTCCCATATGAAAGGCTCCTTTCCCCACTCGTTACTGCTCTGAGATTCCCAAAGGCTTTCCCGGGGTAAAAGGGATCCCTAGCAAACATGGGAACATGAAGGACAGGAGTAGGAAGTTTTACTGGGTGACAGCAGCATCACCAATACAGTGGAATTGTGCCAACCAGATTTTAGTCTACAGAAATATAGTCAATGCAATAGGGATAATGGCAAAGGCTACATGTGTAATTCCCATTTCCCATTGAATGATTCTTTTAAAAAGACAGCCCCGGAATTTTTTTAAAAATTAGGATCATTTTGAAAAGCCTTATCATAGGATGTCTAAAATAAGCATACTATCCATATCAGATGTAGTGATGCCAAATCACAGACAGTCCACTTAAAACAGTCTTATAATGTCTTATACAAACAGATCATCACAAGGAGCAGAGTTACATAGACTGATTCTGGAATGGATTTCTGAATCCATAATCATTTTCTGAATCCATCGGATGTAAATTAACATTGAAAACTCAATGCATCAAAACAATAAAATCCCTCTCTTTCAGTTAGGATTATAACATTCTATGATTGGTACAGTGTTGCATATTACTACAGTGTCTTAAAAGGTACTGGAACATCCCTCTGTGTACAGATTCCTTTGTACCTACCTGTCTCAAAAGCTTCATGTCAAACAAGACAAATGCAATGTAGAACAAAGATGCAAAGCAATTCAAGAAGTTGAACTGCAAGAGAGAAAAAGTAAAAGGTATCAAATTAGCATCTTAATTTGAAAGGACAACTATAAGGTCCAAGTGACACAATCAACCCAGGCTACATATCTTCCCACCATCTTGCGCTGCCACCATGTGGTAATTCATTTACATCAGCCACTTGAAGAAGTACATTTACACAGAGGAAAAAATGAGAAAATCTGGATCAGGTCTGTAAGCTCCGCACTACCAGCCCTGCTTAAGACTGTCAAACAACCACAATTAGGATTATGCATTAAAGGTATGTGCTTCAATAAGAGCATCCAGGTTGAGACTAGAGATGGGTATGAACCAAACCAAAACCCAGGAAACGGACAGACCAGGCTGATTCTCAATTCGGTTCATGACTCGGTTCGGGGGGGGGGGGGATCCCATTTTCTGAAGCAAAACTAAGCGCCAAATATTTCTCCACTTGGTGCTTCCTTGTGCTTCAGCAACATGGGATGTCAACCCACACTCATCCTACTGCCCCCAACTCTACAAATGTCCTACCTCTAAACGATTCCCCTCCCTACTTGCTCCTGATACTGGTGCAGCCGCCACCTCCACTGCAGCCACCCTCAAAGGCAGCGGGCCTGGCTCCCCTTCCAGGAGTAGGCCACTGCCTCTGCCCCATGCACCCAACTATCAGTCAACACACATAGGAAAGAGTACACATTTTATTGTGGCTTGCATAATTCAAACACTTTCAAGTATACATACCACTAAGACTTTCAGTACTAAGTGATTCTGATATGAAGACTCCAATCTATGGTTTTCTGAAATTTAACAAAAAAAAAAAAACATATTAAACTTTCCTCCAAATGTAAGACACAATATAAGTAAGACATACTCTATGAAGACATACTCTTAGGGATGTGCAAAATCTTATGGAAAGTAACCTGTATTTTTCTGTTTAACTGTGCTTAATTACATTTCTGAATTAACAAGATCTCTTACAGCAAGAGTAAATGTTTGGTAGCTATAGCTAGATCAGTGATCTAGTACATCTGGATGGGAGCTAAACTCCCCACTGTGCCTTCAGGGAGAAGAGTCAGCCTGTGTAGCCTAGGGCAGGCCTGCCCAACGGGCTACTGGTAGCCCGCGAAGGGTTCAAAAGTAGCCTGCCGGCCATCAATCAAAAAAGTGAGGTGATAAGTTATCCACCCCTCCCTCCCCCATCCCAAGGACCACCACTGCCCCAGCAAATTTCTGAGTCTGCCAGCCCACTGTCTCAGCCAAGCAGGGCAGTTCAAGGGCCATGGTGCATTGAAAGCTTAATTGGTTTTCAATTCATTCCTATGGGAAACCGCTACTCTACTTACAAAAGTTTTTACTTATGAGCATGTGCTCAGAACGGATAAAATTCGTAAGTAGAGGTTTTACTGTAGTAGCCCTCAGGCACTTTGGGCTGGAAAAAGTAGACCTTGGCCTTTTCAAAGTTGAACAGCCCTGGCCTAGGGCAAGTTACACTGTCCAAGAGTGCTCTCAAAAGGAGGTGGTGGAAGACAATTTGTTTTACCTGTTCTGTTCTTTAAAAACACAACAACTTTATCCCAGCCTCAGAGAACCTCACACCAGTATTTTAGATTCATAAGACAGCATGCATTTATGATAACCAGTAGGAATTCCTGAATGGAAATTTCAACCTAGTATTCTATGTTCTAACTGCAAACTCTATGCAAATAGATACAAAAAGTTGATCAAAACCTCCCTAACTTGCATCTGTATATGAATGTGTGACAGTGACATTAACACAGGTTTCCGTTAGGGATGGGTACAAAATGGAAAAATTGAGATTTGTTTTGTTTTGTTCCCCCATGATTCATTTCATTAGAAATGATTTTTTTTTTAAAAAAGAAATCATGCAAAATGAACCAGTAACGAACTAGTTACTCTATGAAACGGCTCCCCTAGGCCCTAGAGCAGTGATGGAGAAGCTTTAAGAGACCGAGTGCCCAAACTGCAATTCAAAACCCACTAATTTTTTTGCAAAGTGCCAATACAGCAATTTAACCTGTATATAGGTGGCTATGAAGGGGCAGTGTCGGGTGCCCACAGAAAGGGCTCTGAGTGCCACCTTTGACACCCGTGCCATAGGTTCGACATCACTGCCCTAGAGGCACCAAATTTGGTGTGAACATTCCTTGGACTCTCCCCTTCAAGCCCTCCAAATCTGGACAGGTTTGGGGTTCAGGGGGATGAGTTATTCAACTTCAAATGGGGTACCTGCAGAAAAAAGCATTTCTAAGTGCAAAGTTATATGCTTGGAAAAACAGTGGTACCCTGACTTACGATGCACCCGAGGTACAAAAATCCCGACTTACGTGCGTTCTTCAGCGTCCCCCCCCCCCCCGTCTGCTTACGAGCAAGTTTGGGATTCCCCGTCTTGTGAGCAGCAGGTGGGGGGGCGGGATTTGAATTGCCTCCCAGTCACCAAGGCAAACACTGCCTCGGTGACTGGAATGCAAATCAAAAGTGGCGCACCACTTTCCCCCCCCCCCCCGACACCTGCGGGGGCTAGGGAGCAGCAGCGCACCACTTTTGAAATGCCTTCCAGGAGGCAGCACTTGCCTCCGTGACTGAAAGGCATGTCAAAAGTGGCACACCACCCCCATCCCCGTGGGGCTCAAAAGAAGCAGCATGCAATTTGAAATGACATTTTACAGAGAAACAAATATAATCATTTTAAATGGAAAAAAAAGAAAAAAAAGAAAACAAAAAGAAAACACCGGTTCGTTTCATTACTAACGAAATGCTGCTTCCCCGGTTCGGTTTGTTTTGTTATGCAACGAACCGATGAATCAGCGTTTTGTTTTATTTGGCGCCCATCCCTAGTTTCCGTGACTATTACACAGGTGCCCTACAAAACCCATTCCAGTTATCTGTTAGTCTCATTATTATTTAAACTACTTAATTTTTCTAACTTTACAAGACATAGACCCCTTCTAACAAAAATGTCTAGCTTTAAGAATGCACCAGATATCTCAAAATATTGATTTGCCAATAAATGATCCCAAGTAACTGAAGATTATTTCCATATTTCCCTGAGATTTGGGAGCTTTTATTACTTTTGTGTTACTGAAACTGGTGTCGTTGCAAAAAATCCTTAGATGATAGTAAAAATATTGACATGATAAAACATATACAATTATTACAGATATCTTTGTCAGCGCAATGAATAACATTTCACTAGATTGTTTTGTATTTAATAATTTTGGGACAAATGTCAAAAGTTCAGCTGAAAAAAAAATCAGCTGTTAAGGAGAACATTTCCTTTATACTGATGTGCATTCTAGCTAAAACAGAGAAGCCGTTCTTCATAGCTGATGTAATAATAAACAAATTATCACAATGAGGTTGAAATAATCACGTTATAGCATAATTCAATGTGCCAGTAAAAACAGGAACAAAAAAATCATTATAGTAAAAGAACGGGGAAAATATTGAGGAAATAATCTTACCCCATGAGGTTAAGAACTCAGCGGCATATCTATAAATCCGGTTCAGAACTTCAATCACAATAGCGTAAATTATGCTGGGCACATATAACAGCAAGCTGCTTAAGTCAGATTGGTTCTCTTCATGATACAAATGAGCCTGGTATTCCAAGTCAAAGTAAATCATCATGACGTAAAGCGAGAGGTAGAGGCAAAGGCACACAAATGGTAACGAGACCAGATAAATTCTTAACTGTCTTTTGAAGCTTGAGTATACTGGCTCCTCTCTCCCAGTCACAGGGTTGACACCTAAAACCCCATGAAACCCTGGTCTAGGTTCCTCAAACTGTCGCTTCATCATCAGTGTGCCCCACCTGTAGGCCATAATGGCACAACACCGTTTCCAGAGTTCAAGAATAACAGTAGACCAAATCAGATTGAATCCTGCGAATAGCACATACTTGTCATAATCTTCCCAATCAAAGATATAATAAGGAATCCCAATGATAGCCATTGGAATCAAAGCAAATGTAATATACTCCAAAAATGCAAAGTAGAAGGCAATGGTTTCACCAAAATAGCAGCGAATTTCATCTGTGGAAATAAAAGAGGATAATCACATTCAGAAAATCTGACATAATTTACTATTGGGTGATTTAACATATAGCAATATTAAATTCTATAACATAACAAAGCACCTGGCATCAAATGAGTTGACATGCACAACATATGCAGCTGCCAGAATTGGAGGCATGTGATGTTTGTCCTTTCCAGCTATGTTTGCAAAGACACCTAGGCAAGAATAACAGTAGACAAAACCACACTGAAGCTTCTCAATTGTTTGAATAGTACAACAATGGAATCAATTACCTCAGGAGGCGGTGAGTGCTCTGATGCAGGAGGCATTCAAGAGAAAATTGGACAACCATTTGTCAGATCCGCTTTGATTTGTATTCTTACACTGAACGGGTGGTAAGTCTCAATGGCTTTATCATTCCCTCCCAACTCAATTATTCCATTATTCTTTCACTGTTGCCATGATACACTGGTATAGCCACCTGAGGGAATGGTCTTCCCATCCCCTCAGTAGGTGTCTTACCACAAAAAAGGGGAGAACATGTTATAAATCTGTCCCTCTAAAGTATGTCTTCCTATGTCCAAACTTTATTAACAGCAAGCCAACATATCAGTTAGAGAAATCAGCCATCTAATAACTGGAAATGGGATTGTAGGCTACAAAAACACATGATTCTAGATTTAAATTAATTAGAGTATTTTAAGAACTAATGAAGCCTTAGCTTCATAAGAACTAATGAAGCCTTAGCTTCATAAGAACTAATGAAGCCTTAGCTTCATAACCCATTGTGTATATGTTATATTTCAGAAGTAAAAATTTCATGAAGTACAGTTTTGAAGTGGCAGAGCAAATAACTGAAGACTGAGAAATCATAAAATATAAAATAAAAAACTAGAATATTTTGATCACACAGCAGGTGAATTCCTCTTGCCATAACTTAAGGCACATAATCTGATGATACTATCAGCAGTGGTCTGGGAGTTGAGTCATGGCTACTGGACTTCTTTTTTGAGAGATAGAAACGTTTCGCTGTTCATCCAAACAGCTTCATCGGTCTGAATACAGCTAGTGCAAGAGACCTTCTTATAGTCAGCTTGACCTCTTGTCCCCTGGTCTGATTGGCTCATAAGATGAACAAAGCCTGAATAGGCTCGTTAGGGAGACATTAGTGTCCATGGCCTTAAGGTAAACAATGGCCTAAGGTGCTGAAACCCATCAAGGATGGGTCGTTAGCTGTGACCTGGTGGTGAAGGCTCCTTGATTTGCCTGGGTAGTTTGGAAAGTACAGCCTGATAAGTAGCAGATAGACTATGCCGGAGCCCACCACCTCTGTTGAGGGAGGGATTTTCAATGCTAACATGAATGGCTTCCCTTACTCCTCTCTTAAACCACCTCTCTTCTTTGTCTAATATGTGTACATCCTCATCTTTGAAAGAGTGGCCTTTTTCCTTCAAATGGAGGTGTACTGCTGATTCTGGTCCTGAGCTGTTACCTCTCCTATGTTGGGCCATTCTTCTGTTTAATGGCCAGTAGCCATGACTCAACTCCCAGTTAAACGAACCTGGATGACTGAGAATCTTCACAGACGTATCAGCAGTGGTAATTTTTTCAGAGATTAATCATTTCTGACCTCTTTTCCAAAGGCCCTGAGTCTCTTAAGTAGTCTCTCTCATTGACAGGAAGATGCAGAAGCCATAGGATGGGAGGGGGAAAGTCTTGAATTACTGAAAATACCAATGAAGTAACCCCATGGTGTGTATTTTTGGTAACTGAGATCTTCTTTCTCCTGTCCCACTGCTTCCACAGCTTCTTGACAATGAAACAGATTACACAACAGGCTCCCAAGATTCAGGAAAGATGCTGGAAATGTTCAGTTTCCAAAGAATAGCTGATACTGCTGATGCCATCAGACTTCCACAGCAAAAGTTAAGGCAATAGGATTTCAATGTGTGGTGAAAGTAAAGTACTGTAGAGACTGTCACAGCTGATTACTCAACATAAGAAAACAAAATGTGAAAAGAAGTGCAGGCAAGATAAAAATCTAGTGGCTTAACAACTAGTCTGGATGCAACACACCATAATTGTGAATGGCTGTTGTACCTCAAGTAGAAATAGTTATGATGACTTCTAACCTCTGCTAGAGAACAACAACAGAAAGAAAATGTGATAGCTTTGAAGTATAGTTCTGACAAGCATAAAAGGTATTTTATTATTACAAAAGTACGTTATAGCCAGAATCCTTTTCAGAAGTTACACGTAAGTAATTCCAACTGCAGATGCCACTCCAGTGACCTGGCAAAAAGCCAGGTGAGGCACACAAGGCACAGAACCAGCAGCTTATATCTAATTATCACAACTTCTATAGTTGAAGTTTTTGCCTCATATTTCCGCTAACATGTGGCAGTGTCAATGTTGAAATTGCTTGTTTGTATGCATGCCAAGTATTCAAGTCATGTGGCTCACCACTAGGCAGTTTTCTCCATCCTCTCAAAAACCACTGGAAGGAAATTTTATCTCTGCTAAAATATATGATAAATCATTGCAAATGATTGTTGTGAGCAGTTGCTGACTAACTGACAGCAACAATTCCAAAGTGTTTTGTTTTGTTTTCAAAGTACTGGTGCACAAAAGACACATAAGGAAAGTGAAATTCATATTTTGTACTTCTTCATGAGTAGAATGAGACTAACTGTAATCTTCCTCTTTATTGAAATAAAGGCCCTTTGTACACGACCCCTAAACTCCGCCGCAAATGGCTCCCAGCTCCGGAGCTTAAAATTGTTTCCCCACCAGCTCCGGAGTTTACAGATAATTAAGTGCGACCACGCCCACCTAAGCGCGTCCCAGCGCACTTTTCAGGTACCTGCTCTCTGGAGGTGAAAATTCCTGATGCGGATATAACGTAGTGACTGCCCGGCTCTCCTTGCTTCTGTTTGTTCTTTTTTTGCCCCCCGCCCCTTTAAGAGATCTGAATGAAGTGCCGGGATGGCAGAACGGAGGTGAGCGCCATTCTTTTCTTCCTTTTTTTCTCCCTCCCCTCACGCAGCCAGCAGCCAGGAGTGCAGAGGGGGTGGGAATGCAGGATTAGCGACAAACCCTTAAGATCTCTGGTCCGAATTTAAGTGGCCAGCGGATCTTAGGGGTCGTGTGAAAAGGCCCTAACTGACAGCAACAATTCCAAAGTGTTTTGTTTTGTTTTCAAAGTACTGGTGCACAAAAGGCACATAAGGAAAGTGAAATTCCTATTTTGTACTACTTCATGAGTAGAATGAGACTAACTGTAATCTTCATATTTATTGAAATAAAGTCTTCCCAAAGGCAATTGCTGGATTAACCAAGAGCCTTTTCACACGACCCCTAAGATCCGCTGGTCCCTTAAATTCGGACCAAAGATCTTAGGGGTTCGTTGCTCTTCCTTCCTCCCCACCAGAGAAAGAGGGGATAAAATGCAGCTCACCTGGAGGAGCCTCCCGGAGCTCCATTTTCTCTTCAGTTTCTCTTCCGTTTCTCTTCTGCTTGCTTTTTCCCCTCCCACCTCTTCTCTTAAAGGGGCAGGAGGCAAAAAAAAACACAAGCAGAAGCCAGGAGACCAGATTAAATCCGGACCTGGGGAATTTTCACCCACCTCAAGCAGGTACAAGAAAGTGCAGCTGGGTCGCGCTTAGGTGGGCGGGGTCGCACTTAATTGTCTGCAAAGTCCGGAGCTGGTGGGAAAACACTTGTAAGGTCCGGACCTTGCAGCCGTTTCCTGCGGAGCTTAGGGGTCGTGTATAAAGGCCCCAAGAAAACAATGAGGTTGCATCAGTGCTGGGCAAGATAAGAGTGAAAGCAGTGGCTAGCCTCACAACAGCTGATGTTCTTGTGAGGCCAGTCACAACCACTTGCTCAAAGCCTTCCAAGGCAATGTGACCACGAGAGACTTCCTGCAAGACCATTTCTTTGTAGTTTCCTACTCGCTGATAATATTGGGCCCACCACAAGACTCAGGTGGGTCCTCCTTGATCTATCAGCTGTCTTCACGTGATGCCCAGCTAGCATGTCCAGACCTTGATAGCACCACCTCTCCTCCTCTGTAAGGTTGCTATCAATTTGGATATCAGTCAAGGAGTGGTTATGTAGAGAATTCCACAAGAGGCCATAATGTCCAATGCCACCTGGTTGCTATCCAATTCATAACTCCACACTGATTGGCTACTTAAAAACAGCTTTGCTACATTTTTCCAATATACATCACAATAAAGAGTGATCTACAGTTAAAGAGTCCCTGTGACTGTGATAAGTATGTACACTCCAGACCACAACATATCAAAAACAGAATCATTTGCCTTTTCCCCCAGTGATACCAACTTACCTAAAGGCTGATAGCTAATTTTTAGTCGTTCATACCAGGTATGCCTAAGTTTCTTTAATTCATCGGTGTCATGAAGTGGAAAAATCTGAATTAGAATTCCATTGGTCATTAGCCTTCTCACTGAAAAAGAAAAGCAAAAAATACATGCTAGAGTTTTTTTGTCTTAACAAAAACACAGTATACCAAATGATAATTTGAATAACAATTTGAAATCCTTACCGAAGAGCAGACTTACTATATACAAGGATAAATAAATTTAATTAAATTGCTGTAGATTCCTTCTCTAATGACATTATGTTTGAAATAATCTTGTAAAGCAATATACACAGAAGTGCTGCATCAGATTCATTTATTCATCCAAATGTTCCAAGACAGATCCATAAGCATTAACCTAGGTTCCTGTCAAATTGCATTCACAAATCAAGCCCTAGAAACATTGCAGCTTAATGGAATTGGGACATAAGATTTTTAAAGGAGTGCCCTGTTATGACTGCCAGAGGTTGTGCAGTCACAACCTCTTTTACAATAGCCACTCCATTGTAAAAAGAGCCCACAGCAATTTAAAGCAAGGACTACCTGGATCGCAGGTCAAGGTTCCGCACATACATTCCTGGACTTTGGAGGACTACAACCACCTCCCAAACTCCCTTTGTTTTTTTTTTCCTTACAAATTTTTCATCTGAAAAAATCCCCTTGTGCCCTTTTGTGTCCGTTTCAGTTAGGATTAAAAATATAGAGAGAGGTCCTGGATGAAGAGAGCCATTTCAATACATGGGAAAACTGTTCCCTAAAGGATATAATGGGGCTTTTTGAATTTTTTCTTTCTTTTTTCCTAAAAAAATGAATGGCTTGGTGGATCCAGGAGTACCGGGTGGTTAAACTTTGAGCCCTGTGAACCACGTGCAGTTAGTGGGCTGCATGTTGCGTATTTCTCGGCTAGACTGAAGCCCAGGGTCCACTATCAGCACAACCAGGATGTCACACCTCGTAGATGCATCAGTTCCAAAGAACTGCATTTTCATTATAACGTGCATGCTTTTTCCTAATATTCATCCCCCCCCACACACAAAAAAAACCCTTTGAAGTTAAGGCTATTACTGAGTGACTAATGAATGAAATCCAGAAGTAGTTCAGAACTCAGAAGCCCAACAATACTTTCATTTGATTATTTTCCCCAGAAGGTAGGGCTGTTTAAGAACTCAGTGACAAATCATTGCAATCAACTGCATGAAGGGTTGCCAGGTAAAACTTTGGTGTTTTACCTATCATTTGTGAGGAAAAAACACATGTGCCATCAGTGCCAGGTTCATGCAGAGAAGCAGTATGTATGTTGTTTGTTTTAGATTATAAGTGTTTCTTCCAGTTTCAAATAATGAGGTTAAACATTTGTTTTCCAAATTGCCATTAATAAATAATCACTTGAGATGAATGTAGCTTAAAAACATGGATAGTAATATTCACTGAAAAGTACTTTTAAAGGCTGTATCATTTTATATAAATGCTCATTGAAAGACACATTTGATGCTAACATTTATTGAAAAAGACTTTGCAAAAATCAATATGGCTTAATGATATTATAATCTTCTGCTTCTAGGGAAGTACTGAAGATGCTGTTTCTCTAGGACTGGTTCCCAAAAGCGATGGGCACTATGTGATTGGCTCCACAGGGAGACACCCTATCCTGTGTCCTTGCTGGTTTGGTTGGCTGCCTGATGAGGCGGGGAAGGGCCAGCCCGGTTCCTGCCCAGATTGGAGCGCAAGTGCAGAAGAAAGACCCTGGTGGCACATGGAACTCAGTTAGCCCGGGAGCGGGGGATGGATCACTGTGGCACCTGTAGCAAAACTGCAAGTGCCCCTCTTTCATTCCAAACCTTGGGTAACCCAAGAGTTCTTGGATTCAACTCACATAAACTTTATTTATTTATTTATTTATTTATTTATCTATCTATTTATTTATTTTTGTACTTACTGACTGCCCGATTTTCCCATAGGGAACTCTGGGCGGTGTACAGTACATCACCAAATAGCAACTACCCAACTATAACCTCAATACATAACCAAACACAAGAACATCATGATAATACAAAAACTTAATAAAATACTCGCCAATGTGGAAATACTATATACCAGTACTAAAAAAAAATGGCCAGGAGAAGTAGACCTAGCACCACCCACCAAATGGGTAAGATCCGGCAAGAAAAACTGGTACCAGCAATTAAAGAAAAAAAATCACAGCCACTTAAGTCAACACACCTGGTGGTGAAGGCTTCTGAGAATTCCAGTCTAAGAACACCTAGGTTACTGAAGGTTAGGAACAATTGATGATCTTGCTGAAAGTCTCCAGTGGTCATCTTGCCTTTGAAGTCTTTCAGCATATACTGTATTGTATCTTGTTCTTCCCATCCTACGCATACCTGCTGTACATAACCACATTTTCCCTGTCTGGAGGCGTGAATGGGCACACCTAAAAATGTCATCTGTGAGGGTTCAGACTGGGGAACTAGCATGGGCCCAATTACAGCCCGTTACTCCAGGGACCATCCAGGTCTGAATATCACCACAGACGTGAAAAAGACTAAACTTGCTAGAACCACAAATCCATGCAGATGAGCTGACCAAAAGACACTGCTCAAGTTCAGAAACAGAGACTGACATGTTTGTACTTTCTCCAGATAGTTCTCCTAAAGAATAATAGGCACCAGTTATACAAAATTCAGAAAAACAAAATCCATTACCAGTGGAATCTGCCAACTTGCAATATCATCTGGAAGCTAACAAAACTGATATATTATTTTCCATCGACAAAAAGTATGCTTCCAGAGATATTCCTTTGATTGAATAACAGAATTCATGAAATTAAAAACAAATATACAAAGCTACTTACTAATTGACTTTCCTGGATAAAGCTTTGCCTGAGGATAGCCAGGGATCATGGTTTCATCTTTGGCTCTCAGGTTTTCAAGTTCATGTTTAATGATGTACTGACATTCTGCCATTGTAAGGAAATCATGATTGTCATCTAATCGAGAAAGAAACTGTATTATTGTATATTGCTTTGTCATTCTGAAATACAGTGGTACCTCTACTTTCGAATTTAATCCATTCCGAATGCATGCTCCTAAGTCGAACAACTCTTAGGTAGAGGAGTCCTATCTAAAAATTAAAAAAAAATCTAATTTTAAAAAAAACATTTGTAAGTAGAGCAGACCACATCTAAAATTTGTAAGGCAGCAGTTAAAACACCAACTGTTTCCTGCTCTTAAGTTGAGCTGCTCTTAAGTAGAGGTACCATTGTATTCTGTAAAATTAATTACTTGTAAATATTGGAACCACAGCAGGTCATCAAAGAGAAAGGTTTCTTGAGGAAGTATGTAATCAATTCACTAGTCCTGCAATTCTGCAAGGACTGAAAGAGAAATAAATCCTAACAAGACTGTAACTGGATTGGTAGACTGCCCCCGGTTTAATTCGGTCAATTAGAAACAGTGAAAAGAAATTCAATCTAATTATTTTCGGACAGTATTATTTTACCTGAATAGAAGAATATAATGATCTTGTTTTATAATACACCCTGTAATACAGATTGATTTACCTGCAAAATTCTTGAAGTTTTTTCTAGTGGTATACGTAAAGGCTCTCATTGTGTTATCATTGCATTCTTTTACCAACCCCACTGCTTCAGCTCCTAGAAGCAGTCTCAAGTGAGATGCTCCAACAAGATATATATTCTTGCTTCCTTCGATATCTCTCCCATCTTCCACCAAGGGTTTAACCAAAAGCTGGGCTCCTTCAAAATAAGGGAAAAAATCAGAATCAGCATTATTTTAAGAAAGGTTTTTTAAGCACTTATCTTTTCAGCCACATTAACAATTACAAACCCGTGCACTGTAGAGGTTCATGATAAGATTCCCGTCACCTAAGTAAGGGGCTATAGCAGCAACCCTACAACCACCAAGAATATTTGTATTAGAAAGTTACGTGGGTAAAAGAGAAAGCCAAGGACGACTGGCTTCCAAAGAAGCTATTTGGAACTTATAAATACTTATGTTTGACTGAATGATAGCCACACTGTGAAACTTTTAAAACAAAATTAGAATGGAACGTTAAGAGCAAATGTTCCCCATTGTAACCCCAATGATGAATGAGGTTTTTATGTTTTAACTGGAGAAAATACTTCAAGAGGTCGAAATTGAGAGCAGGAGAGCAATGGGAAATGGTGATGCTTGACAAATGGAGAAAAGAAATAAGGACACTTCCATCATCTCCTCCTCTACTGAGTTTCTCTCACAGATAGCCATTGTGGTGTTATTATAAACAAGCATCAAACCCCACATTTTAATGTAAAAGCTGTCAATACCTTAAGACACAAACAGAGTGAGGATGTCCTTCTATTTTTTTTCACTTTGCGTAACCAAACATAATCAGGAGACCTTTCACACTTCCCCAGGCTAGGATATGTCAGGGACACTATTATTTTTGTAACATTTGCTTACATAGGAAGAGACAGTAGAACTGCAGAACTGCAGAGCAGGTACACAACCCAATAAACAGCATTCACCCTTAAACACTAGTTCTTTTTTAAAAATGTCATTTTACAGCCAACGGCAAATCTCAGATAGATTTTTGTCCCAAGGTGCATTCAAAACTGTTTTTCTTCCTTTTCTTCCACATACAAGCAGGCATGATTATTTACAAGCTAGTAGCTTGTGTTTCCAAAATATACATTATTTCTAGTGCTGCTCTTCAGATTTATCTTTTAAAATACTCTTTTGCAGGTTCTTATATATCAATATAAAAAGAAATAGTAAAAGCCTTCAAAAACTGAGTTTTGTAAAATATAGAGCACTCACCTCCATTTTTCTTCTTCTCCACAATCTTTTTTGTAAGCCATTCCTTGGTTTCATCTTTGGTGTCTTTTGCGAGCTCAACTACTACCAAAGGTTTGAAATTGGCTTCAAATGTGTCATATGCAGACCAATTTATCTTCATCTTCAGGGAAACTAAAACTCAGCAACTGAGAAAGGGGAGGAAAAGTAAAATGGCTTTGTAGGGTACAGAAGAGAAAAACATTCAACAATACACTATTTGGCGTATATATTGCTATATGTGTGCACATAGAAAAGAAAATTTTCACCTTCAACCTCCAAACAGTATTTTCCAGTATTTCCACATACTTTCCATCAGGCTATAAAATTCAAAGGCATTCTAAATTAAGCTCTGCATTTGGAAATTGCACTGTTTAAAACGGTCTTTTTTCTAATACAGAATTAGGTTTGAGCAAATCAAGTGGATCTGCCCAACAAAAGTTTGTCTACTTGCTATCTGACTAACAGTTTGACTTGCTATCTATGTTTCATTTACATTAGTTTAAAAGGGTGGGTTCAACCAACTACATCTGTATATTTAGGGCTAGGGAATTGGACTGAATGGGGGGGGGGGTTGATTGCCAACCCTGTCTACACTGTGAAATTTGGTACAATCCTGCCTGTGTGTAAAAGGTACTTCAGTGGAGCCTATTTTAACTCCCTCTTAAGTGATCCTTTTGTCCACACTGGGGATTGTGCTGTGGGTCTTCTTGATTTGTAGGAATCTAATTTGTCCCTGTTTCAACTACTATGATGCTCCCTTCTTTCCCCTTCAATTACTGACATTTCCCTCCCTGCTTATTTTTGCTTCAGCCATTTAGTATGCCTTGATGAATAGTTCTTTTGTTAAAGCATTATAGGCACAGCACTACAGCAATGTATCTGCCTAGAATGGTAGATATTAATTTATAATGCAGCCATTGCTCACAAATTTCCATTGATTACTTTGCAGATGACTAATTTCCTAAAGGCATGTCTGCTTTCACATTATTCATTTAATAAGCAATGTACTGTTATGTCTTATGCCATCAAGATGATTTAGCTTTGCAGCCTGGTTTCTCAGTGAAAACACCATAACAAGATATCGACTATTGCCCTGGTGGTAATCTTGAGCAACCAGTGTAAATGCAAAACCATTAGTCCCTTAGCCCGTGACTATGCAGTAGTGCAAAATATGGGTCCAAGGATTGGATCTACATGATCACATAGGATTTTTACATGGAATCTATTCCAAATCACTGTCAAACAATATGTCCCATTTGTGCTACAGATTACACCATAGGAATCATGGCTCAATAGTTCATGTCTTTGCTATGTTGTAAAAACACTGATCCAAGGTGCAGATTGTCATGGATATACATCCAGCTAATTCAGTGAGCCATTATTAGGAAAATAGATGCCCTAAGCCAGTAGTGGCCAAACTTTGGCCCTCCAGATGTTTTGGACCACAACTCCCAGAATTCAAAGCCTGTATTGCCAATGACAAAGGACTGTGGGAGTTGTGGTCCAAAACATCTGGAGCACATCCGATCTCACCTCATTTTGGAAGCTAAGCAGGGTCGGCCCTGGTTAGTACTTGGATGGGAGACTGCCAAGGAATACCAGGGGCTGTAGGTGCCTGGAGTAGGAACTGACAAACCACTCCAGTACTCCTGCCAAGAAAACTCCATGGATATGGGGTCACGAAGAGTCGGTCACAACTGTAATGATGCAACACACACACACACACACACACACACACACACACCTAACATCCTCAGTTTCTCAGAATTGGTGATACAATAGGAGCCCCATATCTACTGATTCATTATTCAGATTCAGTTATCCACGGTTTGCAGAAAAAATAATAATTCAGCACCCGCAAAGCAAGGTACTGTCACAGACAGCAGCTGTAAAGCAAACTGCTCTTGTAAAACAGCAGTGTAAAGCAAGCTGCTGTCACAAACAGCAGCCAGAAAGCAAGCTACTGCCCCAAAACTGCAGCCAGAAAGCAAGCTACTGTCATGAAACAGCAGTTTTGGGGGAGGTTTTGGCGTTATCTCTTATGCACGGATTTCATTATCCACTGGTAGGCCTGGAACCAATCCCCAGTGTATTCTGGGGTCCTACTGTACATCATTAGAGAAATATTTAAGAAAAAAACAAAGAGGAATAAAAACTACAATAAAAAGGAGAGGGGTTCTCACTGTCCATTTCAATTCTACAAACCACCAATTATGTCACAGGGTTGCCACCACAGTTGATGCCGCACCTTAGTACCATCTGGTGAAAGCACTGATCTACAAATGGCTAAACCAAGAGCCATTTTGGATTTCACTGAATTGTGCCAAAAAAGATTGCATGCCCTAGCCCAGTGAAGGCGAACCTATGGCATGGGTGCCAAAGGTGGCACTCAGAGCCCTTTCTGTGGGCACCCGACATTGCCCCTTCATAACCACCTGTATACAGGTTAAATTATTGTATTGGCACTTTGCAAAAAAATTAGTGGGTTTTGAATTGCAGTTTGGGCACTCGGTCTCTAAAATGTTCGCCATCACTGCCCTAGCCCTATGCCAGAAAGGTATGTGACAACTATTAAAGGAGGCACACGGATCATTTTAAGTTGAAACAATTGCAGATAAGTTTAAAAAAACCAATCCCAACAGTGCCAACAGTGATATATACAGTATATCATATCTCAGTGGTTCCCAACCTGGGGAGTCGGGACCCCTTTGGGGGGGCGGGATCAAATGACCATTTCACAGGGGTCGCCATGAGCCAGTGAAGAAAAAGGCACAGACGGCTTGGGTCTGGAGGAGGAGGGGGAGGAAGAGGAGAAAAGAGTGAGTTACAGCTTGATAGGTTGGTGGAGGAGATGTCAGTCAATGGCACCGGAGGCTGCGATTGGGTGAGGGTGCATGTAGAGGGAAATTCTCTATGGCACCTGCAGCAGTGGCCTGCCAAAGGAGGATTGTGGCCTCTTCCAAGCAGGGCAAGAGGTCACCACAACATGAGGAACTGTATTAAAGTGTTGCTGCATTAGGAAGGTTGAGAACCACCATCATATCTATATGCCAGTGTGGGCAACTGCTAGATAGCTCACTAGTGAAATCATGGGATGGGAGATCAGTTCCCTATTATGCCCTGTGGCAGGAGCTCAACCCAATAATCCATAGGGTCCTTTCCATCTCTGAGGTTCTAAGATTATTATTATTATTATTATTATTATTATTATTATTATTATTATTATTATTATTATTATTATTATTATTATTATTATTATTATTATTCTGAAATAATGATGGTGGTGGTTGTGGTGATGATGATGAAGTTAGTGTGTTATGGCCTCTTCCCTCAAGGCTCTACTGTCACTGCCCCAACCTATTTTGTCTTCCTCTATTGCCTCTTTCTGCAGAAATATTCATCCAGTGTCTAGAGGCAGTATACAAAGTGTGCTTCACCTCTGCCCATTATTATCCATCCTAGTTAGAGAAGTGTATGGAAAGTAGAAAGACTGAAGTGTGCTCTGAAAAGCAGGTCCTCCAAACATTGTATGCCAGTTATAGTTCTGATATAGACAAGTAGGAGTGGTGCTGACAAAGCCACAGATTATATGTATCTCATCTGTTGTCCCACCCCTTCTAAAGGACAGGTTTCAGGGAAGGGCCTTGCCTATAGCCTATAAGTCATATGGTCCATTATTGTAGGTTATATTCAGGCCAAACAATCAATTTCCTTATCACAGTCCTAAACATGCTTATTTATAAGTAATCCCCAGTGTTCAAAATAGTGTTATAGCCAGGTAAATGGACATAAGATTGCAAAATAAGACTGCACATGTAGGATTGTGTTGTTAGAAAATTACAATGTTTATCTTAATCTTGAAAATACATACATATGCAGACCAACAAACATCTTCAGTGTTACTCAATTTAACCTTCAACCCAGATATCTGTGCTAATGTTTTAGTTGGCACTTCCCACTGTCAGCATTTATTGCCAGGTCATAAATGAATCACTTGAACTCCCTCCATTAGCTAATAAATATGATTGTGATATAAACTGAAGTAGTATGCTGCCTTCATAAACAGCTGCTTTTTCTTATGTATGCGTATAAATGCTGCACATGCTAATAATGGTGCAATACATATACTGTAGCAACAATGTTCGGTGACAACTCATTTTGAACCAGACTGTAAACACATATTCAGAGAAAAACTTTGTTCATAAAGAATAAACTTCTCTTCCCTACAGTTACTTTTCCCCTGAATATCAAAGGTGGTTCTAGTCAGCTTCTCTCATGATGAGACAATATTGATGGTGTAAAAATTAACATAAGCTTGGAGATAAGCAAGCAAAAATTAAATGAAGACTAAAGCAGCAAGCCTATATATATTGCACATACTCACGGGTAATTAATTCCATTAAATTCAGTCAGGTACACTTTTTCGAAGACTTCTATCATGGGTTCTGCTAGATGGGCAATATAAAAATCTAATAAATAATTTTTAAAGAATTGCACCATAAATTACTCAGGAAACTAACACAGCATTTCTAATTTTAACTAGTGCATATCAGTGATCGTAAAAATCCTAAATATGGAATAACTTTCTACTGACTAGACAAGCGACAAGCAATCATACACATTTATAGTGTAGTGAAGGAATATTTTTTTTTACTTTGAATGACTTGTGATAAGATTTAGGAATAAATCACTAGTTCCCATAACATATGATGATATGAAATATGTATTATCAACTATATTGGCTGGGTAGATGCCCTGAGCACATCCGATCTTGCCTGATCTCAGAAGCTAAGGAGGGTCAGCCCTGGCTAGTACTTGGATGGGTTACCACCAGGGAATACAAGGTGCTGTAGGTGCCTGGAGTAGGAACCGGAAAGCCACTCCGGTATTCCTGCCAAGGAAACTCCACGGACATGGGGTCACAAAGAGTCTATCACGACTGTACAATAAAAACAACATATAACACCACTCCTTAACTTCTGAAATGCTTTTATTGGATATGCAAGAAGTTAAAACTCTAACTTCATGGTAAGTGACCATGATCCACCTGTGCCTTGTAGGACCATTTCTATGCAAGAGAAACAACTTTGAAACAACAGCTCCAATTGACAGCACCCACAATGAAGAGGACTCCTTAGTGTGGCTACTAGTAATAATAATGTAACAATTCATGTCAGTGCTTGGACACATTATAGAAAAGTAGCAAAACTACCAAAACTGCAATCTTTCATTCAATAGTTCTAGCAACTAATCCCAAAGTGGTGATCTTCAATTTCCTTTTCTGTCTTTCCCTTTTGATACAGTCACACAAATATTCATGTTAAATTAATTTTAATAAATATATGGAAGTACTTTACTTGTCTATCCAGCTCTGTCTATCTTGTTTGACTCCTTCCTAACTAGCAGTGCTCTCCAAGTGCTCATTTGGGCTGCCTCTTTTACAATGCCACTACCTTAGAACATTTTGACTGAAGATGTTGGGAACTAAAGCAAAGTGGTCTGCTTATATATCACCCCATACCACAACTAAATTATTAACTAAGTAAATTAAATTATTAACTAAACTTAATATCTTTATGTAGAGATGTTTTGCTACTGAATTACAGCAAACAGTGACAAGAAAGAATTCCAATGTATATACTGTAGACCCTGTGAAATCAAAGACGCTTGTAATTTATTTTGAACAAGCCCTATTTACAGTCACCCCCTGCCATTTCGCGGTTCAGCGGTCCCGCTACATCGCGGGATCGCAGTACCTGCACCGCCGGGGGGCGGGGGCGATCAGGTCGCTCCCTGCCACCACCCCGCCCCCTTCGAGGCTTCACGGAACCACCCGGGAGGGTCGCGGGGAGCCATCAAATGGCTCCCTGCCACCCCCCTGGGCCCATCCGGGAAGTCTCAGAGCCGCCCGGGAGGGTCACGGGGAGCCATCACATGGCTCCCTGCCACCACCACCCGCCCCCTCCGAGGCTTCACGGAGCCATGCGGGGGTGGCGGGGGCGGGGCTGCAATCTCCACTGAAATGCATTGCCAATGCATTTCAATGGAGAAATTTTCCCATTGAGCCAATGTTTTCCAATGGGGAAAATTTTCTCCAGTGAAATGCATTGGCAATGCTTTTCAATGGAGACAGCCCCGGAGGAGAAGTCTCGGGGGGGCGGCAGCAGGAGGTCAGATCCCCCTGCCGCTGCTGGCGCACGCCGCCCCAAGACTTCTCCAACAGGCGCTCGATCGCCCCCCCGCCCCCCGCTTCCGCATATCGCAGATTTTCATAGATCGCGGGTGGGGTGGGTCCCTAACCCCCGCGATCGGCAGGGGGTTACTGTATTGATCTACCTGACGTATAACTTAATCTGGATTAAATCCAACAGCAGGTATTTCTTTGAAGCGCAACTCCAAAAATAGTCATGCTATCACTCTTAAGAATGCACATTGCCCTACCTATTGTTTCCAGCATAAAGTATATTTCTTCAAGTATCTTTCAGGATAACAACAAGGTTCTACTTTATTAATGTCCTAACAGAAGTACTGTACTCAATGTTACATGCTTGGAATCACCTTAGCAGACCTTCCCAACACAGTGGGGACTGTGACCCAAAGGATCTTCGAAGAAATAAAAGTGGCAGACCTGACTGCTGTTCTCTCTTTACAGATTAGAAAGACAGAGTGAAGATGGTACAGCACACCACAGAGAAAATTACAAATAAACTAAGCTGGACAAAAATTAAGAATCCTGAGGAACACTGCACTTAAGTCCTTTCATTATGCATGCTAAATTTAAGGTGTCTGGGATTCATCTACTTGCTGCTACAACACAGACACTTTAATTAACATTACAAACAGCTTTGAAAAAGACAATAAATAACCATTAAACATTATAATGACAAATGTGCATTGAAAATATATACTTAAGAAAGCCTTAAAGAAGGGTTTAATTTGAGCAAAAGATATCACAGCCTAGCATTTAAGCCTATAATTAAATAAGAGTACCTCTGATCATGTGTAGAAGGCTAGTTGTTACTAATGAACCTCTGCAATTTAGAGAACAAGTTTCCAGGAAGATTTCAGTCTCAGCATCTCCTCTGCCAAACAGAAATTAAGTACTGTTCCATCTTTAAATTTTAGACATAGAAAAATTTGAACTCTACCTTAATACAATATTATCTGATTATAACAAAATGCCTTGTCCTTTAAAAACTAAGGAATTTATTTTATTTTATTTTAATTTTATTATTTTATTTTATTTTATTTTATTATTTTTGAATATTTTACCACACCTTTCTCCTTGGAAAAGGACCCAAGATGGCTTACAATAATGAGGGACAATATACAGTCCAGACTCCAGAACATTTAAGACATATTAAAATTAAGAACAGGGAATTAGAAGAAGCATCTTAGAACATTAAAAAGAGATAACATTAGACCTACAAAGAGCATGCAAGAAGAAAAGAAAAATCCATTATCAGGGGTAAAAAGCAACATGGGAAACACTAGTGTTCTTATGAAATCAATCAATGCAATAACGTATGGTAATCCATATAAAGTCACATAGTAGGTAGTCCCTTATTCAGGGAAAGCTTGCCTGAAGAGGAAGGTCTTTGCCTACTTCCAGAAAGACAGCAGAGATGGGGCAGTCCTGGCCTCCAGCAGGAGTTCTGGAAACAGCAACAGAGAAGGCCCTTTCATGTGTTCTTATGAGCTGCACCTGTCAAGTTGGTGGGATGGAGAGAAAGGCCTCTCCTGATGACCTTAGCACCTGAGACAGTCCATACTGCGAGATTTGATTTTTGAGGTAGCTTGGGCCCAGGCCATTTTGTGCTTTGTAGGTTAAGGTCAGCACCTTAAATTGTGCCTGATAGCTGGTTGGCAGGCACTGGATCTCTGTAATGTGATATCTGTAACTCGCCCCAGTCAGCAATCTGGCCACTGCGTTCTGGACCCATTGAAGTTTCCTGAAACTTTCCATTGGCAGCCCCATATAGAGCGTATTACAGTAATCCAGCCGGGAGGTTACTAGGGCATGTGCCAGACCAGTTTTCTCAAGAAATGAGCATAACTGGCATACTAGTTTTAATTTTGCAAATGCATTCTTGCCAGAGCTGTGACCTGGGCATCTAGGTTCAAGGATGAGTCCAGGAGCACCCCAAGCTATGCACATCTTTTTTCAATTGGGGGGTAATCCCATCCAGTACTGGTTGCATCCCTATCTCTTGATCTCCTTTTTGACTGACCAAAAGCACCTCTGTCTTGTCTGGGTTTAGTTTCAGTTTGTTCTTCCTCATCCAGTTCATTACCGAAGCTAAGTGCTGATCTAAAGTCAAAAAAGCTTCCTTGGAATCCGGAGGTAACAAGAGGTAGAGCTGAGCGTGATCGGCATACTGGTGATACTTTACTGCTAAACTCCAAATAGCCCAAAACATCTAGAGTGCCAAAGTTTGGCCACCCCTGCGTAACACCACTTTCTGCATTCTCTCCTGCAGGAAGGACTGAAGCCATTGTAAGACAGTGCCCCCAAGTCCCATTTCAGAGAAACAAGTCAGGAGGAGGATGTGGTTGATAGTGTCAAAAGCAGCTGAGAGGTCCAGTAAGACCAAAAGGGACAAAGATCTCCTATCCATTTCCCTGTGTAGGTCATGTACTAAGGCAATCAGTGCTGTCTCAGTCCTATAACCAGGACTAAAGCCAGATTGAGATGGATCCAGATAGCTTATTTCATTGAGAAACCACAACCCACTCTAGTACTTTACCCAAGAATGGAATGTTAGATACCAGTCGGTAATTGCTCAGTATTTTTTTTAATCTAAAGAGGGATTTTTTTAACTATCACCTCCTTCAAGCATGCTGGAATACTGGCCTGTTGCAAGGAGATATTCAGTACTCTTCCTAACCAGTCTGCCAGACCCTCTCTGGCAGCTTTTATGAGCCAGGAAGGGCAAGGATCCAATAGACATGTGGTGGCCCTCATGTCCCCAAGACTCCTGACCACATCCTCAGGCTGTAGGAGCTAAAATTCATCCAATAAAACAGGGAAGGCAAGGGGGACAGATTTTTTTAATAGGCTCTGGATAAATAGCAGCATCCAGGTCAGCCCGGATCTGTAAAATTTTGGATGTAAAGTGTTGTGCAAATTCTTCACAGCGAGTTACAGAGTGGTCTGTGTTTTCCACCTGTGGGTCAGTATGTAACAGACTTTTGACAATTCGGAAAAGCTCCACCGGAGAATTCCATGCCAAAGCAATGATGGTAGAGAAAAATTATTTCTTTGCTGCTTCCACTGCCTTGGAATAAGCTTTCCAATGGCCTTTCACTGTTTATCTGTTTTGGTTTGGATTTTCCACCAACACCTTTCAGCTCTATGGACCACTGTTTTCATATTTCTCAGTTCCCTGTTAAACCAAGCAGCCAGTTTGGCTGTACTTTGAAGAAGGAGACATTTAGGGGTGATCAGGTCAATGGCTTTGCTCAGTGATGGCAAACCTTTTAGAGACCGAGTGCCAAAACTGCAATTTAAAACCTTCTAATTTTTCACAAAGTGCCAATACAGCAATTTAACCTGAGTACAGGTATCTGTGAAGGGGCGATGTCAGGTGCCCACAGAAAGGGCTCCAAGTGCCACCTTTGGCACCCGTGCCATGGATTCACCAATACTGGTATAGGCTTTCATGGACTACATTTTATTTTGCTATATATTGTGTTCTTGCTGCAACCAATGAACATGACTATCCTGGAAACTTATGTTTAAATAATAGTGTACATCACTTACAGTTAGGTTAAAACAGTTTTTTCCTCATTATTTAATGTTGTTCTGTGTCAAGGATAACCCAATGCTTTTATTCCCACAGTAAAAATTGTAGCCTATTTCCCCTGCACCGGTGATGGGAAATATGAGGCTTTGTAGAATTTGTTCAACTCAATTTTCATCTTACATCACTGGCTAGGGCTGATATGTTTAACATTCGAGGGTAAAAATTCCCCACCCTTACAATGTGCGGAAAACAAAGGCCAACATGGGAGGAAAAGATCTTGGTCCATCTTACTATCATGCATCTTACTACTAAATGCATCCAATTTGTACAGATGAGAAAATTCTTGGTCCCCTCAACCCCTATCTCAATCCTCTTTCCACCATAAGCACCCTAAAACTGGACACATCTTTTCAGTATTTATACACTATGGGGGGGAATATGGGTGTACTCAGTGTATGTCACATGCAGGTTTCTTTTCTCTCTCCCTCTCTCTCTTTTTAAAGGCACAGTTGTTTTCTCTGTGCAAGAAAAATAACATTTCTGGAATGGTTAGAACCACAAGCAAACTTGCTTCCTGAAAAACATGCCCCTGTGACCAAAACATTTTTGAAAATACATATGAATAGCATTTACAGTTCACAGGTTTGGAGGTGGATGTATAACTGTAGTGTGAGTGAAGGTATTCAGGGTGGAGGCATGTCCCCTACAACCCAAAGCAAAGCTTAACTTCCTGCCCCTGGCAGGTCGTCAAAAGTCATTAGAAATCCCAAAATCTAGGAAAGTGAGAAAATCCTAAACCTTTCAGAGACTTTAAGCAAAGTGTTCAGCTTATACACCGCCGCCCCCATATCACTTCAAGTCGTCTCTGAGCGGTTTACAGTTTTTAATTCCAATATGCAGCTGGGTACTCATTTTACCGACGTCGGAAGGATGGAAGGCTGAGACAACCAGGAGCCAAGGCTGCAAACCCGTAAGTCCCATGCGTCTCGTTTTGGAATCGACACGTGTACAGCACAGGATCGTCAGCTCCTTGGCCCAACACCTCCCATCCCACCCCGCACAAGCCAAAGCCATGCCTGGGGAGGGCCAAGGGGGGGGGGGGGTTTCCTCTGGCGAGCCGAGCAGGGCCACTCGTTCGCCTCCTGGCCGGTCAAGACGAAAGGACGTTCTCCCCCCCCGCCCCCTCGGGAGCCCCACCCAGGGCTGCGGAGCCGGGCCGGGCCAGGCTAGGCAGGAGGCGGAGGGAAAGCACGAAGTCGGGCGGGGCGAGGGGTGGGAAGCCGGTGGTGCTGCTCCTGTTGGACCACCGAATAACAAAAACCAACAAAACGGCCGGAGGAGGAGCGAGGGCGGAGAAGCTGAAATGGGAAGCCTCAGGCAAATTCGGGAGCGGGGAGACTCAGCGGCTGTCAGGCGTTTACCCCACCCCACCCCACCCCACTCCTGCCCGCCTTCCCTCCTCCTCCTCCTCCTCCTCCTCCTCGCCGCCCCCCCTCTCTCCTGAGAGGCCCTGAGGGGACCCGCCAGGCAACGGACGGCCTCCTTCTCCTCAGGGGACCCAGCAAGGAAGGAAGGAAAGAAGGAAGAGGCTGGGGGGGGGGAAATAACAGGGGAGGGGGGACTCTGCCTCCCTCAGCGCCGCCTCACGTTTTTTTCCCGCCCGCCCGGCCTCCCTCCGCCGCCGCCGCCGCCGCCGCCGCCGCTCTCCTCCAGCCACTCACTCACTCACCCTCCGCCTCACTTCTTCGGGTCAGCGGGAGGGAGGGAGGGAGGCAGGCAGGCAGACAGACAGACGGACAGACGGAGGGGGCCAGCCGCGCCGGCAAGGGGCGGAGCCGCTCAGGCCACGAGGCGGGGAGAAGGGGTGGGGGGGGGCCCTGCGCGTGACAGGAGGGGCGGGGACTCGGCTGGCCCCGCCCCGCCCACAACCGCCGCCTGGGCTGGGCGCTGAGAGGGTCCGGGGTCGGGTTTTCGGGTCCGTCCCGTCCCCTCCCTTTGGTCCAGCTGGTTAGGATGTTTCCGAAAGACTCGGCCGGCTATTCATTCGGTCAAGGTTAGGGCTTTCAGGCGTTAACTTGTAGAAGTTAGAGTATGTCATACGGAAGTATGCGTGCTACGGATGCAGGTCCTCTTCGCCGGTCCGCGTGATTAGATACGTTGTGCAATTTCGTTTTTATTTTATTTTATTTTATTTACTCCGCCTATGTAATGTCCAGGCCACTACTCTTGAAGTTTGAGAGGCGGGAGCGGACAGAAACAATTGATCGGGTTACCAGAAGCGTATCTTCGGTCCTTAGTAAAAGGCATTGGGTAGCTTTTTTAAAAAAACACATTTTTCCCTCTTTTTCTCCTGCTCAAAGCATCATCCCACCGCTCCCTTGCCGTCCTCCAAACCATCCTGTGAGATCGATTGAATTGGTCAGCCATCTCACCATGCGATTATGTTGTTTACAACATTCCTTTTCTTAAAAGAAAAGTTGCTGCAGAATTCAGTGTATGGTACCAAATTTGCAGATATACTGTATATCTTTGATAAAAGAAACAATAGGAGGGGCTATGGGGGAAAGAGTCTTCCGTTTCCCCATGGAGTAGACCCCCTATAAAGCAACTGATCATCTGGTGGTTCTCCATCTTTAGCTGTCTTTTTTGCCATTAGCGTTTTTTTTTACCATTGTTAAACTCCACCTAGTAATACCCCTCGGGTAACAAACTGCCAATTGATTTGCACAGGAAAAACATGTGGATGAACCTGTTGCAAAAATCAAGTGGAAGGTATCAGCAAATGGGCAGATATTGGCATGCTAACTGAAGTCTTGGGGTATTGCTGTGCTTCTGTCTCCAGACATGAAGACAAATTTCAGGCCAGCTTTTGGCAGGTTTGATTCTTGCATTTGATATTCCTTTAAGTTGGGTGTTCTTTTGAATCCACACACACACACACACACACACACAAGCTGGTATCAGGACTCACAGTATAAATGTGTCTGTGTTGTGCTTGTAAAATGCTGGGGCACAACAAAGCCAGGAGCAAGCGTCAAATGTTGGTGGATGTATGCATTTAATGCCAGTGTGCTAAGAGCAAGAGAGGAAGTGGATCTTCTTGTTGCATAACCCCCAACAGCAGTAGCACACAACCTGGTGAAGAAAGACACACGCACCCCGGGCTGAAAGTGAGCCTTCCAGAAGCCCCACCGGCAACATAGGGCCTGCCTGGAAAGCTCCCAAACGTAATGTGTGCTATAGATAATGTCTTATGAAAAAATGAGCCAGGGCAGGAATTGTGATGGTGGCACCTACTCTTGACACTGGGCACATTTTGCCAGCTACCCCAAAATGCCCCCCATGCCCTAATTACCTGGCTAGCAGTGTTTTGCCTGAATATTGGACAGTTTACCCAATATTCATGTATGTTTCCATAATCAGTGGGCTAAGAAATAGTTGTTGCCTGCCTTCCCTCTTCTACTGCTGAGACTTTGCACAAATGCAAATATGTTTGCACATTTTGGCTCTGAAATCTCATTGAGTGGCAAGTGGATGAGATGGCCATTCCCATAATTAATGTGAATATTATATTGTACAATCACAGCCTGCATTTTACAGCATCATATCATGAATACTACAAAATACAAAGCTGCCTAGATGCCCTAAGCGCATCCGATCTCGCTTGATTTTGGAAGCTAAGCACGGTTGGCCCTGGCTAGTACTTGGATGGGCGACCACCAGGGAATACCAGGTGCTGTAGGCGCCTGGAGTAGGAACTGGCAAGCCACTCCAGTACTCCTGCCAAGAAAACTCCATGGACACGTAGAGTCGGTCATGACTGTAACGACACAACACACACACACACACACAAAATACAAAGGAGCCTTCTTTCTTCTTTCTTTCTGTTTTGTTTTGTTTGCTCTTTAACATCCGTTTTTACATCATATATAATAGGCACTTGCAGATAAGACTTTTACTGCGCACAGCCTCTTTTGTGAGATGGTAGAAGTCCAGAAATCATTGTTTTCAATTTGTGGTCCACTTCCAAATGTTCTTTTGTGGCTGCTTACCAGCAATGAACACATCTCAGAGGACCTCTCATGGACTGCAAACACCAATATGGTTGTGAAGAAGGCGCAGAAGAGGCTGTATTTCCTAAGAATGCTCAGGAAGATGAATTTATCTCAGCATCTACTCCTGTCTTACTATCACAGCACCATTGAGAGTGTCCTAACTTATGGCATGCTATCATGGTATGGGAGCAGCTCTGTAGCGGACAAAAAAGCTCTACAGAGAATAATTAAAATTGCCCAGAATGTTACAGGGCTCCATCTACCAACCCTGGATGACATCTTCACATCTCGCTGTTTGAGGAAGTCACACAACATTCTGAGGGACTCTACTCATCCTGCTCACAATTTCTTTGAACTGTTGCCTTCTGGCAGAAGATACAGAACAATTAAAACTCAGACCATACGTCTTCTGAACAGTTTTTATCCCAGAGCTATAATTGCACTTAATAATGAACTCAAGAACCACCAGCAGTGAGCACTTGGACAGGATTACCTAGCCTGTTGTGTAGATGCTTGTGTTTTTAGGGGGGGGTTGGTGGGGGGGGAGTGTTCGGGGATTTTTATGTGTGTGTGTTGAAGGGGTTTTTTTTAATGTGTGTGAGAGTGTTTGGAGAGTTGTGTGTGTGTGTGTGTGTGTGTGTGTGTGTGTGTGTGTGTGTTGAATCTGGTCTCTGGGTGTCTGAATTTCGTTGTATGTGTATACTGTGTATATACACACAATGACAATAAATTATTATTATTATTATTATTATTATTATTATTATTATTATTATTATTATTATTATTATTATTACATTAAGGAAGAAAAAAATAGGATGGCTGATCAGAGATCTTCCAGTGTTAACACTAGGCACCTTCTACCTCAGTGGTTCCCAACTTTGGGTTCCTGGATGTTCTTGGACTAAAACTCCCCTAGAGCCTTCCTGGCCAGGGTTTTTCGGAATTGCAGTCCAAGAACATCTGGGAACTCAAGGCTGGGAACCAATGCTCTACCTAAAACCCTTCTTAGGCTGCTTTTACACGACCCCTAAAATCCGAGGCAAAGGGCTCCCAGATGCGGAGCTTAAAATTGTTTTCCCACCAGCTGTGGACTTGAAAAAAAATTAAGTACGACCACACCCACCTAAGCGCACCCCAGCACATTTTACAAGTACCTGGTCTCCGGAGGTAAAAAAATTTCCGATGCAGATTATAAAGCTGTGGATGCTGGCTCTCCTTGCCTTCTGTTTGTTTGGTTTTTTTGTCCCTGCCACCCCTTTAACAGCCTGGAATCCCTACGGGCTGCTCGGACAGCAGATGGAGGTGAGCGGAGGTGAGCCTGCATTCTTTTCTCCCTTTCCCCCCCTCCCCCTCACGCAGACAGGAGCAATGGAGTGCGGAAGGGTGGGAACACAGGAAATAGAACAAAATTCCACGATCTCTGGTCCGAATTTAAGTTGCCAGTGGATTTTAGAGGTCGTGTAAAAGAGCCCTAATATCAGCATAAACAGCATGTTAACAGGATTCAGTACATACAGTAATATGAACAAGAAAACAGTAGCAGAACTTTACTTTGGTAAAAGGAGAGAGGTAGATATGTGCATTTCTGTTTCCATTCAGCAGATGTCACTCTACTCTTGAAGTGATTTCTTCAACTGAATGCTTAATAAAATAGGACTGATTTGGCCATGTCCAGACAGGAAGCTGGAACGGCCTGGTTCACCCTGGAAAGTGTGATCTCTTTATCTCACTTGAGCAATCCTTCTGGTCAGACTGATCAATGTTTTTTCTCCTGTGATTAATGGCACTCCCTTTCTTACCACCATCACTGTCATTCAGCAAGCTACGGCAACTTTCCTTTTTCAATAAAGTGACATGACAGAATGCATCTACATAGCACGGTGCACATAATACCACCAATTTACCTCATTTATCTAGAATAGTGCTTCATCAATAGGAAAATATATTATAAAAGGCAGAGTAGATGAAAATAGAGGAGGGGTTCATCATCTTTCTTGTCCAAGCCAGATGGCTCAGACTCCGATTAAGAAAAGTCTCTGTTAAGAGTGTGGTGTTTACGTAAATCCTGACACAGACACATTGGTGCAGGTGGTGGTGGTGGGGAAGAGAATATCCCCCACTCAAGGATCATCTGGAAACCATCATACATCATTGTGCAGTTTAAGCTTTCGTCCCAGCACAGACACCATTGCCTTTCTCACTGAAGTGGCGGAGTTCAGGTTGTTTTATTTTCTTAAAAAGAGAAAATGTTTTTAATTGTTGTGGTGGGGGGGGGAGAATAGGGGAAGTGTGTACCCCATGTTTGCTCCTTCAGGCTTCAGTACAGCATAAAATGCCCACTTACCAGGAAGTAAGGAATGGATGGGCATTGCACTGGCAGTATTCGAGCGCAGGTTCAAGGACACACCCTAATGCTACCGGTATTCCTCAAGGTTATCATGGGTCCCAAGAGATGAAAAATGCAGAGGGCAACAGGCAGCTGTGTCAGTCACAGAAGCAAAACAAAAAGTGATTTGCCTTTTGCTTTTAGCAGATATTAGTATACATCAAAAGCAAAACAAGGCAAGGAGCTCTGTTTTAGCAATCCTCCGTTCTCCACCTCTCCCTCTCTTTTCCAGGCCTGCTTGTGCAGATCGTAAGGGAAGTGGAGGCTGGCTAGACAGAATGAAAGAGGCGCAGATGTTTGCTGCAGCCATTCCTGGGCAAGTTGCTACTGTCATCAGATCTCCCAGGAGTCGAGTTCATTTGCACTGCCCTCTGAGCAACTGGGCATGCTATTTGTGCACAGCCATTGGGAAAAAAGTGGGGAAGGGGATGAGGCAGCCTTTCTCACTGGCAATTCCCACCTCAACCCCACCCCCTTCCAAATGCCACAACCCACAGGTCTGTCACTGCCAAGGGTTGTCTATTTGTGTGTGAACACTGAACCATGACAAAAAAACCCTGTACCCCTAGCAAAATGTCAAAAAAGGAGTGGGACAGCTCTAAAAAGGATCGAGATGGATTGCTCTAAGTCAAAATGTGTGGGCGCCATAATTTCGTTTGAACCAATTAGCATCAATAAAATGGCTATAATTTGATTTGAACCAATTAGCACCAAAAGCAATAAAAAAATTGAGCTATGTGCCTGTCTGGGCATGCCTTTGCTTTGGGAAATGAGTCACCCAACCACCTCCCAGTACTACATGTTAAAACCCTACTTGGTATATATGACTCTGGATCCTCAGCTGGCTGAAATGATACCAGAGCAAGGATGCAAGGAGATACAGATGCATTGGGTAGGTCAGGCATGACTAAACTTCGGCCCTCCTGATGTTTTCGACCACATCTCCCAGAATTCCAAGCCTGTATTCCCAATGGCAAAGGTCTATGGGAGTTGTGGTCCAAAACATCTGGAGAGCCAAAGTTTGGACATGCCTGGGGTAGGTGTTGCATAAACCAGGGCTGGGAGAGAGACCAATCAGATCCCAATTACAGCTCAGTGATGACATCAGTAGACAACAGACACTGGTGCTGACTTTCAGAGCCAAGTACTCTCTTTCACAGAGCATAGTCCTCTATATTAGAATCCCGCCTGCAAGACCATCCTGTGTTTGAAGGCAAGGCATCCTGTCTTTTAAGGCTTTCAGTGTAATTAGGTTTTAAAATAGACAAAAGGAGAGAGAGCAGAATTCTTCAAGTTCTATGAGTAGCAGCTTGTGGGAGTGGTTACCTCGTTCCAAAATGTTGAGACACTAGCCTACTTGCCTCATGGGACGTTTATGCTCAACAAGTCTTGTCCCCTTCATAGGAAACATCTTCCTCACTCAGATTACCTTTATTGTATTTTTATTAACATTACCCTAAATTCATTATCAATCTTGGAATTACATGCCATTAATTTTAATGTCTATGACCTTGCCCAACATGTTTTTGAGCACACAACAAAAGTTGTGTGTATGTGTGTGTGTTGTGCAGTCAAGTCTCGCTGACTTACAGTGATCCTGATAGGGCTTTAAAAGTAAGTGAAATATTTAAAAAGTGGCTTTAACAGTTCCATTCACCCAGTTAGCTTCCATAGCTGAGCAGGAATTCAAATCCTGATATCCAGACTTCTAGACCAGTGGTGGTGGTGGACCTTTGGCCCTCTAGATGTTTTGGACCACAATTCCTACAGCCCTTTATCATTGGCAATATAGACTCAGAATCCTGGGAGTTACAGTCCAGAATATCTGGAAGGCTGCAGGTTCCTCATCCCTGTTCTAGACCTTCATTCTATACCAGTCCTGTCCAAAGTCCAGCCCGGGGGCCATATCCGGCCCAGCAGGCCATTCTGAGTGGCCCGCAGCTGGCCGGCCCGCCCCTCCCTCCCCTTTCCTTTGACCCATGTATTTTTTTAAAACAAATCTTCCACCAACACTGACACCGCCGGGAAGCTTGAGCCGGCTGGTGAGCAGAAGCTTGTGGGGCTGGGGGGGGGGGCACCACCACCAGCACCAACTGGGAAGTTTGTGGGGCTGGGCGCGCGCACAGGGGTGGCATGCGGGCGGGCCGCCGCCACCGGCATCACCAGGAACCTTGTGAAGCTAGGCGCGCACGTGCAGGGTGGCGCGCAGGTGCCGCCACCAGCATAGCCGGGAACATTCTGAAGTTGGGCGCACGTGCGGGGCAGTGATTGGGCAGGCTGCGCCACCGGAACCGCTGGGAAGCTTGGGCGGATGGGCAGTCTGCCGCCACCGGCACCGCAGGGGAATGCGTGGGGGTGGGCAGGCCAGCAGGCCTCTGCCACTGCCAAGGACCTTTGGGGTGGGCTGGCGGGCGAGCCATTGCCACCGCTGGGGAGCTTGGGGGGTGCAAGGTCGCACAGATCGCCTCTTCCAAGGGGTGACCTGTGGCCACGGCTCCCTGTGCTTCCTTTGGTCCCCACCTTCCTTCTTTCCTCCCTCCCTTTGTCCCCACCTTCCTTCCTTCCTCCCTCCCTCCCTTGGTCCCCACCTCCCTCCCTCCCTTCCTTGTTCCCCACCTTCCTTACTTCCTCTCTTGGTTTCCACCTTCCTCCCTTCCTCCCCTCCTTGGTCCCCGCCTTCCTTCCTGCGGGTGGGGTTGCAAGGGGTCAGTGGGTGGGGCTTATGGGTCAGTGGGTGGGGCTTGCAGTGGGGTGGCAGGGTCAGGGAGCAACCGGCCCCTGACACATTCTTAGCCACCAAATCTGGCCCTCCTTACAAAAAGTTTGGGCACCCCTGCTCTATACACTAGAGCACAGTGGGAGTCTCTTTGGCTATAGTAGAGTCCTTTCAAATGCCATCATGGAAATCATCATACAGTACTAATTCCTGTTTTCCATATTCATTACTGTCAAGAACAGGACTGAGTTTCACAAAGTCATACTGTTGTCCCAGGTTCCAAAAGAGCAGTATGTGAACTTGGTGATTTTTCTGGTCTTCACTGGACCCACTTTTTAACTGGCAAGTGGACAACTTGATTGTGAGGAGCTTGTAGTCATAGTGGCCAAGGTGGCAGCTCTTGAAATTGCATGCTAGCTGTCCACCAGTTACTATGTTTGTTGCTAAGGTGGGTACACGACCTTCCTTCTCAGGTGTGTTTTGTACCATAGGCAAGCAGCCTGAAGCATGTTCAGTCACCTGTCTCTTTCAATAAGAAAGAGAAATAACTTTTAAAAATCATTATACTGTATTGGCAACTGAAAGCATTGCTGGACCTTAGGACTGTGGCTAGTTTGTTTTTTAAAGCTGTCTGGGGGATTAAAACAAAGGCATTAGGCTCTATTTTCACATTTCAACAAGGCCTGTACAGAAGAACTTTTGACAAAGGAAACAAATAATACCTTTATTAGCTGAACATTGCCTAATTGCTCAAAAGTGCAGTGTTCTCCCAACTCCATCCCTCTCTTGCCAATGCCGCAGAATATTGCACACTTTTGTATTGTGGGCAGAAGTAAGTAGGCAATAGTTTCATGCCATAAAGAACATGTTGCTAAATATTGTCTTTATATGCAATACAGTTAAAACGGGATTATTCAAATGATAGTCACCCACACCACACGTATCTGAGAAGACAGGGCTATAACCGGAGGGCCTGGAGGTATACTAGATTTACACCCAGATTTTCTTAAATTATAGTACCCACAATTATGTTATACACTGCCCATAGATTGCTTTAGCAGCGTATAAGTTGAAACAAACCCAGAGACCAGCTATATCCGCACATCTACCCTTGGAAAATTATAACAGGCCTCTACAATAACAACTAGAGATGGATACGAAACAGAAAAATGGCGTTTCGGTTTTTCGTTTGTCATTAAGAGGTCTGTTTCGGTTCATTTCCGTTTGTCGGGAATTTTTTGAAAAAATTCGTTACCGTTTTTCATTTGTCGTTTCTACCTGCTTTTTGCACAATTTTTAAAGCATTTCCGTGTGCAGGCATCCCCCAACGCCCCAGACCAGAGGGAAAACACTAAAAAAAAAGGATGCTGGCAGAGACACAGTATAGACTAGGTATGCAGGGAGGCTGCAAAGGCAGCGGTGGGCGTTGCCCAGGGTGCAAGGCAGCCGCAGAGTGACTGCACTGCGGGGCAGGGGAGGGTACTCACCGAGAGGTACACAGCACGCACACACACAGGGAGGCTGCAGGACTGAAGCTAGAGTCGCAGAGACAACAATCCCACCCTAACTCCCACCAGAGACTGCAAGGAGGACGGGGGCTGCCAGAGCTTTTTATGCCCTCTGTGGCTGCCAGACCTGCCCGCCCAGTCTGCAACCTGGGCATGCTATTGGTTGAACATGATCCCACATCACATGCCTTGCCTCCATTTTGTGGCTGGTGGCGACATCCATTTTAAAGGGAAAAGAAAAATACATCGCGATGGGAGAAGACAAAAACAAACGTTTTAAGGACCCCAACCCCCCTGGTAGGTATTATCAGACAATATAAATAATTATCGCTGCGTTTTTACGGATGTCCAGGGCGTTTTTTAACATTTAAAACAGCTCATTTCATTGCGCGTCGCCATTAATGGAAACGAAACGTAACGACCAGAATTTCCGTGGTTCTGTTCGTTTCGTTTCATTTTCATCACAATTTTCGTTTGTTGTTTCGTTACGTAACGGAAACGACAAACGGTAACGGAAACGAAAAAATCTTCGTTCCGTGCCCATCTCTAATAACAACAGCACCAGGGGCTTGTTTATTTTTTATCTGGTTGTACTGTATAATATGTGCTTTCCTTTGTTAGCAATGGCCCTCTATGTTCTACATAAACATTAATATCTGCATAAAGAAATGAATAGAAATCTGAAATTGAATACAAATTCAGAAATTGAAACACATATGGGTCAGTTTCAGAAAACTTCAACCTCCTAGGATGCTCTATTACAGATGTCAGAGCAACTGTTGTGAAACAATAATTATAAAGAAGTCTGTGTGTTTCTCTCTCTCTCTCTCTCTCTCTCTCTCTCTGTGTGTGTGTGTGTGTGTGTGTGTGTGTGTGTGTGTTTCTAAGTGAGAGTACAAGAGCACTGAGGTTGATTGTATTAGCAGATTCCAGTGTACAGTATATAAAATGAATAAACAAGGAACAATGATCCTTAGTACATATTGCCCCAAATCCTTTTGCTTAGTATAATAAATTGCACTAGGGAAAGCCCATGTAATTAATGGAGATTTTGTAACTATCATTGATCCTACTCTGACTGTAAGGCTGATGTCAGAGTTGTCGAAATTTGAAATATTGTGTATAGAGCAGTTAAATAATTGAGGGGTATATAGAAAAAGTAGCCCTGAAAATGACGAAAACAGCTGAATGGGTTTTATGAATAATAACAAAGTACAAACAAAAGACAGAATAGAAAGTGTGTTAAAAGTATACCATAAGAGTATGTAAATATGACTGGAAATGATATTTGCATGTCCTGTAACTTAAACCCTCTGAAACTACAACACTCCGTGTTACAGTACCTTGGTTAACCAGATTCTTTACATAATAGCCTTTAAATTACATTAAGTAATTAACAACATATAAAATGTAAAAACTGTAGTTCAAAATCACATTCAGGGACTCAGCAGGATTGTTAAAAGCCTGCCAAAAAAGGGGGGTCTTCATCTGTTGATGGAAGGATAAATGGGAAGGGGCCAGCCTGACCTCCCAAGGGAGAGCATTCCATAAACTGGGAGCAGCCACAGAGAAGGCCCTCTCTTGTGTCCCCATCAGCTGTGCCTGGCCTGGTTGGCAATGGGACTCAAGAAATTTGGCCTCAGTTGTGGTTGTGGTTCAAGTTATAATTAAAAGTCATTTTCCTTGATATACTCTAACCACAGCACACTATCTGAAAACCATCTGAGTGTTGATAACAGGATCACTATGCAACTAGCACTTTGACTGACCATTAATGGTGTTAACAAAGCGACTTTCATTTTGAAAGCTCATTACTAGTGTAACTGTTAGCCCCTTTCCCCCATCTTGCTTGCCAAGTGTTTATATATATATATAAGAGAGAGAGAGAGATAACCCCTGCCAAGTTTTTTCTGTATATAAACCTACAGTTTAACTATTATGCTCCAGATGCCTGACAAAACAGATTGTAGTCTGGGGAAAAACATGTTGAAATAAATATGTTAGTCTGAAGTTTGTTGGAGGGGAGAAGAGCTGTGTATAGAATCTTGAGCTCACTGGAAGAAAGGGAGAATATAAATGGAACTAATAAACAAAACAATAAAAATAGCAATGAAATAAGTCAGTCCTCTGTCCTGCTTAACTGTTGAAATGGCAAGAGGGAGCAATGACCTCAGTAAATCAATAATTACAAATCAATTCCAGTGATCTCTAACTTGTCCTGCAAATGGTTCTTAACAGCTGGTGTACTCACATTAAAAGTTAATATATATAATCAACATCTTGAATTCATTGAAACTGTGTTGAAAGCTAATGAACATGTTGTGTAACCTGATTCCACAAATCTGTTATCAAAATTCAGAGATTTCCCCCCTTCCTTGTTTTAAAACTATTAACTTCTTACACAGTGCCACTAATGTGGAAAGCTCAGAACCAAATAGCAAAGAATAGCTTTACCCCTTAATCATGAGCCCGTGATCCAGATTTTGGCAGAAGGGAGGTATATTCAATAGAAGAATGGATTAGCTTACTAGAACAACAGCAAGCAAGGAATATATGAGCAAATGCTGTTTTACTAGTTTAAATCCAGTATTTCATCTCAACTAGACAGCAGACCCCACCACCAAGTGGGACAAATGCTAAGAAAAAGAACATTTAATCTCAATTGTATTTAAACCCACTGAGTCAGTGAGATTTAAATACATCAATGTTAACATTACGTTTCACGGATTGTATATGTTTAACAGCTGGACTTAGTCTATTCTATTAGGTTTTATTTGGGGCTTAGATGAAAGTCTTAATGGAAAAGGTGTCTTTGAAGAAGGATGTGAGGAGATGTGATTTCATATGTATGTTAAGTGAATGAAAGAGTTCTAGATAGCAAAAGGAAACAGTTGTTTAAGTGCAGAGGAAGAGAGCTGCGAGCAGCTGAAGATTGGAAGAGCAAAGGTCATTCCCTATGACTGTAGTAAGTAATAAGATACAAATGTAGGGTGGAGCAGGATTTCTGAGAAATTGGTATAAAGTTCTTACAATATGTACTTGTTATTATTATAAAGGTAATTATGGGGAATTAGCGCTGGACAATGAATCAAATCCCAGTGTACAGTTTAAAGTGCATCCTGTAACCTGATCTATGAACCAGCTGGTTTGGGAACTAGAATTATTGGTGAAATGTGACAAGGGAAAAGGGGCAGAGAAAAGAAGGCTCCAGGGGTCTGGCTAAATGACCAGTGCATACTAACCAGAGGTATAATTGAGGCGATGAAGAGAAAGGGCAGTTTTCTATTCACTTTTTCCTTTCAGCAATGCAAAGATTAGGGACGCTGGACCTCTGTGTAGTACAAAACCATACTGTATATAATTCTTATTCCCCTCCCAAACCATAACTACAAAGCAAAAAGGTCAATTGATACACACACATGCATGCCCACACACGCACACACCCTAGTTTTGTATGTTGGGGTTCTCTTCCATAGTGCTGCCAATTTTTTCCATACAGTACCATGTATAATGAGCCTTAAAGGTCCTTATGAGCCTCTGATCCAGAGGCTTAATTAGAAATATATTTGGGGACAAGCAGCTACTTTGACACATTTAGTGTTAAACACATGTCCTGGGTTCTGAATGACCAGGGATACAGTATTTATTAAATATTGTATATAATCAAGTATAAGCCGACCCGAGTATAAGCTGAGGGCCTGATTTTACCACTCCAAAACTGGGGGAAACTTATTGACTCGAGTATAAGCCGAGGGTGTTTTTTCGTTATACTCGAGTATATACAGTATACCGGCCGAACTCTAAAGGGGCAGGGAGTAGTAACTGGCAATGTATGCTGGGAGTGTGGAGGTAATTAGGGAGTTAATACCAGTGAGTAAACCTCCACAATCCCTGCACAGTTGCCAATACTACCCCCAGCTCCTTTAGAGCTTCATAACAGAGATGTCATGGCACCTTAATCTTATGCTGGGGTGTTTCTTCACATAGAGATCATTGTCTAGGACAGTGTTGGTGAACCTATGGCACAGATGCCAAAGGTGGCACTTGGTGCCCTTTCTGTGGGCACCCGACATCACCCCTTCCCAGCCACCTGTATTCAGATTAAATTGCTGTATTGGCACGTTGCAAAAAATAGTGGGTTTTGAATCACAGTTTGGGCACTCGGTCTCTAAAAGGTTCGCCATCACTGGCCTAGGACAATTAAGAATGAAAATCATATGCAGCCTTCTGTATTTCTAACATTTGTACTCTTTCAAGCATCATCATTTACCTTCCCATATATTATCAGAAATATTATGTGGCTCTAGCCAGTATCTGAATCTCCAATCAGTCCTGCCACTAAAAGGCAATCTTTTAAAACAAGTAAAACTATTTAGGTTGGGGGGTAAAAACAGGAATGATCCCAATGTCAGTTGTAAATGTTAGGTAATTATTAGCATTCCTTTGAACTGCTGATTCAATGTGACTTACACAGTCCAGAAATATTACTAAGGGAAATAGTTCTGTTTCTTAGGAAATGATTAATAGTTACCCAACAGGATGGGCTGCCTTAAAAAAAAAGAAGTATACAAACAAAATAGTTTGGATCTATGTCCCAGTTCAAATAAGAGATTCTATTTTGTAAAAAGCCACATCTAATTAGAACAGCTGATGATTGCAATAGAGGCTACACTCCTGCAGGATTGACTCATGAATGAGAAAAATAGGTTTGGATTTGCTGTGATCTGCATTTTTTTCAAATGGGGTAATCTTGAGTGAAATCGCTGAAAATAATCCATCCAGGCCACAATTCTCATAAGTGAGCAGGAGCAGAGGTAGACAGGAGTGTTTGCATGCTGCCCCAACACTGCCTTTAAAGCCTTTTCTTAAATATAGACAACAAATGTTTTCTTCAAGGGAATGGATAGACCCATGACTGCCCCCTTTTTGACTTTGGATCAGGCAATCGCCCTGGGAAGCAGAAAGCCGGCAAAAGCCACGTCCAACCAATAGGCCACCTTTTCCAGCTGAACACCACCACAAAAGGCAATAATTCTTTAATGAAACGAAGCCGGTTTAAACTTCAGGTCGCTGTCGCCAGATTTTAATTCAAATTGGAGGGTAGATTATTCCCGGCAGTCCCCCCCCCCACACACACACACAGTCACCTCCAGAACATCCTTTCAAACAGTGGAGGCGGCTAGTAGCCAACGGTGCCCATGAGAGCAGATGGAAGAGTTGTTCGATTTAATAATCTGGAGAGTCGTGTGTTCTTCCCCCATTTCTCACGTTGCTGCCACCCTCCCTGTCGACATGCTCCGTTTCTTGCTGGATACCACAGAGCAGAGGAAGATGCCACTTGCGCAAAACAACAACAACAACAAAACCAACAACGGTTAAACCTTGTCGCAACCACCGGCCACCCTGGGTCCCTCGACCTCGAGTGGCCGTTATAGGAAGGAGGAGGAACGGAAAACTCCCCGGGCGCTCTCGTGGCCTTTCTTTCTTGAACTGAGCGATGTTATTTGCAGGGCTGTGTTGCAACGATGCAAGCTTGCATCAGGGCAGCGGTTCTGGAGGATCAGCAGAGCCACCGCATGCCACCACCGTGTCTTAACTGTGCGGGGGGGGGGGAGGAGGAGGAGGAGGAGGAGGAGGCACCGCGGGCACGCGGCAAGAAAGAAGGCGAAAGGGAGTCTTGGGGGGAAACGAGGAGCTGAGCTGTTGCTTCCCGAAGGGGCGCCCCTGGAAGCCCTGGGTCAGGCCGCCGCTCTAGCCCCGGCTGCTCGATGATGCAGGCGGGGCAGAGGCAGGCGCGCGGGGGTGGGGGCGGGGCGCGGGGGCGGGGGCGGGGGCGGTGACGTAATGCCGCGACTCCCTGCCGGGCGGGTCCCGTGATGGCTGGCGGCGGCGGCGGCGGCGGCGCTGCCGTGCTCGCTCTGTCCCTGGCGGCGCTCCCGGCGGCCCTCCCAGCAGGAGCAGCGGCGGCGGCGGCGGCTTTGGGACGAGGGCGACGCGCGGCCATGGCCGAGGACGAGAACTCGGAGAGCGCCTCCGCCGAAGAAGGGTAAGGCGAGCGAAGCCGAAAGAGGCCGGGGGCCGAGCTGGCTGGCAGGCAGGCAGGCAGGCAATGCTCCCGAGCCCCGCAAGGACCCCCCCCCCGCCCCGTCCAACCCCTCAGCTCGGCCGCTGTGGTTCCGGTGCCCGAACAACCCGGCAGGGTCGCCTCCACACACACACACACACACACACACCTGGAAGGGGGCTCCGTCTGGCTGGTCGCCCCTGAGGCCCTCGGTGGTGGAAAGACGGGCCCCGGGACGCGCCTCCATTCCCGGGTTGTCTTGTGTAACGCCCCGCCAGTTGCCTCCCGGTCTGGATCGGCTGTGCCGCGGCTCTGCTCCACAAGGTTGCTCGATAAGGGCTCTGTTGTGTGTGTGTGTGTGTGTGTGTGTGTTGTGTGTGTGGGGGGGGTCAGTGCCTGTCCCTCCCTGGGTGGCTGGGAGCCACTCGAGGACAGCCTTTCCCGCTTCTCGGACAGGTGTACTTGGCCTGGGTCAGGGTCGTTGGTGTTCTCTCGGTGTAAAACGGAAGACCCGACACGATGTGACAATAATTACTGTATTGTCATAATCGCCACGAATAAATAACAATAACAACAGCAATAATAATGTAATTATCTCTCTCTCCCCCCCCCCCTCTCTCTCACACACATATATATATACACACACAGAGAGAGAGAGAGACACATGTGGACCCACACACTTTGTTTTGACATTGTATGGCTGGGGGAGGCTAAACTAGAGGCAGACAGGAGCACTATAAACGCTACAGACTCTAGAAACTCTAATATCCCCCTCTCCCCATAGCTGGGGAGAATTAGTTTCCGAAAGTATACCGTCATAGGGAGAGGATTTTGTATATGTGATGTTGAGTGCTGTGCGGTGGACAGAGTGATGGACCAGGACTCAGGGGACCTGAGTTTGAATCTGGATGGAAATACCTTGAACTGGTACAACTGGTAAAACAACTCTTTAAGTAACTTATTTACCTTGAAAGCTATAAGACAAATCATTTCTGACTTGGTAACACAAAAATAAACTGGGTGTTGAATCCCTTCCTCCCTTTGTAGGAAGAGGATATGTTTTTGTTTATACAGGCACACAAACTGTGACAGCAGCCCAAGTCTTCTGGTTTTTCTACTTACATTTCCCAAAACTCTCCCAGCTATTATTTGCTCATTACCATTCTCAATTGTGCTCTGATAGCTTTTCCATATGTTAACCCTTATGCTTGCCTACACTGCTTCTTCATTAGAACTGCCTTCTTGAATCAACTACCGTACTTCATAACCTCTTGATTGTATTTCAATGTTGGTTAACATACAACATTTGTTTGTGCAAACTTTATTCTTTTACGTATATTTCTTATGATCATCCGCTTCTGCTAGAAAAAGTTCTGTGAGGCTACATAGCCATATGTTCTTATAGGAAACCTTGTACTGTACCATACTTCCAAATGTAACTGAACCTTGGTGTTTAATTTACTGTTTTCAGCAATAATTAAGTGTTTCTCTTTGAAAGAAACTTGGAGGCAAAACCCAGTGACCTGTGGCTTGGATTAAATTCTCATAAAGCCTGCCCCATTTTCTCTGTTTACTGTAATCCCCACACATTTAATTTAATGTTATGCGATGCCAACAAAGGGTTCTGTAGATATTCCCAAATAATTATTCATTGTTCGTTTGGCTCCTTGGTACACAAAAGACACCGTTACTGTGTACAAATACCTTGCTGCCCTGCTTTACCCTTGTACAAATTTTCAGAAGTGATGACTTTGCAGTAATCAAAACATTGCTTCAGTGGACTTGCCTGTTTCAATGCACAGTTGAGATTCTCTGACAGCCATGGAGGGTGGTAGAACTTCCTTCACTGGAGGTTTTTAAGCAGAGTTTGGGTAGTCACCTATTGTGGATATTTTAGCTGTGGATTTCCTGCATTGGGGGAGGCTGGACTCCTCCTTGGAGAATCCTTTACAGCTCTATAATTCTATGATCTGTCCAGCATATTTTGCCATTCTAATGCTTTTTACACCTGTTAATCATCATTTCTCCTTTATCAATCTACATGGTGCCTCTTTATATATCTCCCACCCTTCTTTATTATGTACCTCTTCTCAGAAGCATACAGTACATAGCTTGTGCACTTCCTCAACCATTCTCTCAATCAATGTATGTTTTAGCAAACTTTAGGTGGAGTCCCCTTTTTCACATATTTCTCCATCAAAACATTTTGCTTTGTTTTGGGTAGAGCTGCTCAGCCGGTCAGAGCAGTGACAGAGAGATGTCTTTCACATTACTGTATCTACTGTCTGGTCTTTTGCCAAATATGCCACTGAGAGCATGCTAAAAATCTGCTTCCCATCTCTGTGGGTTTCCCCCCCTTGTCAGTATTCAGAGTACGGTAACTCCATGAATACTTAATATTATTTACTTTATTGTTTAATAGTCAGTCAGATGGCATGCCTAAAAGATTATTGTTGATATCTGATATAAATACATATAAACAATCAGAAAATAATAAAATACTGGAATAAAATAAGCATTCTCAAGCAAGTACTGTATCAAGTTGTAGGAATAATTTCTGGAGAGTGTGAAGGAGGCAATGGGTTCCACCTTTCCATGGCTTGTTTAACAAATTTAGTAGTATTAGAGGATATGCAGTAGTCTGTGCCAAACCTAGCATTATTTAATTTAATTTAATTTAATTTGTCTTATTTATAGGCTGCTATTCTCCCTGTACGGGGTCTCAAGGTAGCCATTGAACTTGCTTTCCTCTCAAAAATGTATGTGTCCTGTCTTGTGAGAAAAATAATCTGCACAGCCAAATCTCTACAGTTTCCTAAGTCCACAAATACAAAATAATACTCAGCATTTATATAGCATTTGCACTGCTCAAACTGTTCCATGTACTGTATATTCGTAATAGACATACTAATTGTACAAGACCAGCAAGTAATATTATCCACTTGATATAAAAAAGGGGGTCAGTCATGGACACAGTGCCTCGCTAACGAGTGCATGACTGAATTTCAGTTTGAACTGAGGCTCTCCTGATCTTCTTCTGGCTCATAGCAATTAGCTGCTATGCTGTTTGAGTGTTTAAAAAAAGTCTTGGCTTGAACTCTGCCCTGTAAAAATGATCATGCTACTTGATCTTATTCTGGGAAATGAAACCTGTCAAGTACTGTACCCGTATGAATGCAGACATTTGTTGTCATGTGATGTTTGTTTGTGTCACTATGCCTCTTACTAAGTTTTGGTAGCTTACACATGTTTAGTTGGTCTCTGTGGGGGTAAAAATTCCACAGGTTGACTCTTGGAACCCACCCTCCATCTATCCAGGTTCCAGTAATAAGAGTAATATTTATTAATGAAATTTTAACATGCATCAGAAACACCACCATTTTAATTATGCCCAACAGGAAGAGTGGATGTGAGATCAAAAAGTATCAGCCTGTGTATCTAGCTGTTTATCCTGTGGAGACAAAACTATTATGGATTGAAAACAAATATCTTCAGCCATATAAGGGTTTTCTTTTTATTCTCATTAAAGTTGCCCCCTTTCACTTATTACTTGCCTCAAAAAGTGCTGTTTAAACCCATGCTAATTTGAGTCTATTATAAACTGATAGACATGTTATACCAGTTCACATGTTCACTTTGGGGTTTAAAAGAGCTGACACCTTTCCCATTTTTATTATCTAAGTAGTGATACTTCCAAAGCCAAACGATAGAGGCAGTTCAGATTGCCTCTTTATAGAATTACGTTCTCTAATTAATTTGACTTAAGACATTGTGCCTTTTTATTATATGAACTTGAAAAAGAATTTGCCAACTTGCCGTCAAATTGCTTATTTTCTAGAAGTTCAGTAAAATCTGTATTAAAGCCAAAATAATGTTCTTAGTATCTCTTGTGAAAGACTCTTGGGAAATATTATGTGATATAGGAAAGTCATCTAGTGCGGTACAGTGCATTGTGTAACGGCAAGAAAATAATTATGATCTAAAATGACTTTTAGGTGGTATTTGAATCCCTAGTCTCACCACTGCTGACAATTTAAAGAGTATTGCTGTCCACAAACTTAGATTTTTATGGATGCCAATAATCTTTAAATGTAAAGAATATAGAAATATGCAGGGACTGTGCCCTGTTCTTCAAATGACTGTTAAGACTATCTCATCACTCATGCCAGTAAAGATAGATTTCTTTCCTTCCTAAAAATAAGTTTAAGTACTGCTATACATTTAAATCTCTGCTGGAAATGTTTGTGAAATTTGTATATGCTGTTTGTATTATCTATTGTTGGCCAAAACCAACAATATTTATTTATTTGTTATTCCAGAACTTGGTATAGGAATTTGCTATTGCATGCATGACAACACATGACCATATAGCAACAAATGCCTATGTTTCTGAGCAAATTGTAGTGTTTATAGTGTAGTTATATTGACATAAATTTATAAGAAGATCCCAGCCATTGCATTTTATTCCTTTCTTCAAAGAGAATTGGATATTACTGATCCATAAGGTTTTCAAGTGGAAATTGGTGATATTTCCATGAAGATATTTTGAATAACTCATCACCCTGTTTGAGACCCAGTGTCATTACAGTACAGTGGAAGTTGTATGCCTTCAGTGTTATAATTGGTTCTGAGTATATTTTATGACCACGCATGAGAACATGGCCTTGATGTGGTAGGCCAGTAAGGCATAGATGAAGTAAATATAGCTGGGGGGGGGGATCCCAACTTTGCAGCTTTGCACCCTTGTCAGTGTGAAACAAATTTAGATTGCGGTCTGAGAATTTGAAGTGTAAAATATGGAAGCAGTTGAAATAAGACGTAGGTGTGTAAAACCATCATGAGTACGTGCTGGGTTGTATCTAAAAATTATACATAGAAAAATAAAACTACAATAATGTGTTCTATAAACACTTGTGTACAAGTTTTCATAGTTATATAATCACCTGCTTCTGTAGGCAGAAAAAGGAGATTGCTGTAATTTCTTGTCAGCACTGTAGTTTAAGGTATAAAATTGCAGCATTATAAAGAATGCAGGACACCTGTCATACAGAGTGTGGAATCTATTACAAGGTGGATCTTTCCACATAGATGTCTAACTGTTTCTATAAGAAGGCTGAAGTATATGGTAGTTGTTTGAATAGGAACCTTGTAATCTAGCATACAGTGGACCCTTGTATAACAAATGCTTTGTATAACATAAAATCTGTACAACATAAAAAAATCCGGAGATAGGGGAAATTTGCTTAATAGAATCGCCTGTGGGGTGAATCCGTACAACATAAAAATGGGATTACTCCATTTTCAATGCATTCCTTTGGGAAATTTGTATAAAGGAAAATTTGCTTAACATAATTTCATTTCTTTATACAAGGTACCACTGTATTTTGCTTTTTAGAATAGCTTTGATTGCCTCCCAGGCTGTTCAGCTCTCTGTTGTAGTACAACCTCACAACTCTTAAGAAATAATACTGATAAATATCATTTAGTCTATTTACATGTGAGACAACTGTAAGGTATACCGAGGAGGAGTATGTGGTATAAAGAGAAGTGTATATGGATAAAATGTGGTATCAAGCATCCCATAGGGGCCGAGTTTCCTGGTACAAAGACATGCTTTGAATGTAGAATCTAAAGGTTCAGTTTTTGAGGGAAGGCTGGGAAAGACTCCAGCCTGGAACCCTGGGAAAGCTCTTGCTAGTCACTCTAGACAAGTAGTTGTGTCCCCAGATGTTCTTGGAGTACAGAAACTTTGGCCATCACAGCTGGTCGTGAAGGCTTCTGGGAGTTTTTGTCCAGGAACATCTGGGGCCCCAAGGTTGGGAACCACTGCTCTAGAGTCTAGCCCAGTGGCAGTGAACCTTCGGTACTCCAGATGTTTTGGACCACAACTCCCACAGTCCTTTGTCATTGGCAATCTAGGCTTGGAATTATGGGAGTGGATATTCGCTTTATTAACTCGGCTTCTAAAACTGTGGAAGCTCAGAACTTCTTTCTTTAAACTAGAGAAAAGCTGTGGGCAATCTATCTTGTTTACAATCTCATCTGTTAGTGTTTGTCAAGTCAAGGGCCAGCATAATTCTCTGCTTGTGTTCTTATGAGACTGTGAGTGGCAGAAATCTCTGTTTTTACTTTGACTGGTAAATGCCATCTTTTCTCAATACAAAGTTCAGGAGGCAATAGATATATAAGAGAAGAGTTGTTTTTACCTCTGACCTAATGTAGCAACTTGCTGCAATAATCTGCCAAGGGCCTTTTGGAACAGCTGATGTACAGTACACTTCCTAGAAGAATTGTGCAGTAACTCCATCCCTTCTCCCTAGGCATTCCCCTCTTGTATGTGGAGCTGCAACCCACTGCTCTCTTATAACAATACATAAATAACCTGTCAGTCACAACCTATCACCGCATTATTTTAGGCAAACCAAATAACAGCCTAGAGAGCTATTAATGTGTGCAGTCTGTGTCTCAATAACTATTATACTTCGTGTCTTATTATTAAGGGTGATACAGGTATTTTGGAAACAGGTCTGAAAATGGGTTAATGATGGCATTCAGTTGAAATGAACTCAACCCGTCTCTACGCGTTCCTTCCCCATAGCTCTTCATGCTGCTCTTAATCAGCTCTGGAGGTTTTCCGAGGCTTTCAAGGCAAATGCAGTGAATTGAAATGGGGTGGGGTGAGAAATCATCCTGTTTTTCTTGTTTTCCAGGGCAAAGAGCATCCATTGGTGGAATTACACATCTGAATTCTGGCCATATGTTTCAGTTTCACCAGGGAATATGGTTTACATCTGCTATCAAGCTGAAATAGAAAATAACTGCTTTAATATATAGTAGTTTGGGAAGCATCTCTTCCCTAGATGGCTTTTTAAAGTTAGCTGGAGTTACATGTATGTGTAAGGGCTCTCTGTGAAATATGAAGCATGTGCATTTGTGCTGAGAATATTTGCTGCATGACACCAAATTGTCACCTGTTAAATTCTGCCTCAGGTTGTTCTTGCTCAGCAGCATTGCATGATGTTATAATGACACTGTCTATTAATTGCTCTTTCCACTGTCGGCTAGGCCAGCATCACAGGTTGTGATACTGTAAGGATGCAGGAGACATTGCACCTTACCCCAAACCTTTCATATGTGGGTACATATGAAAGGTTTTGAGTAAGGTTTGGGTTCTTAATACTGAATCTTTGTTTGCTGCGCTGTTGGATTTCTCTTATTTAAAAATGATTTTCCAGTACCTTGTCTTTTAATCTTATTGCATGATTCAAAATGAAAGGTTACATATTAAACCTCTTTTTCATAAGCCAGTCTTAACACTGATCCTTTTATTTCTCTGTATTAACCAGCAACCACTAAAACCATGGCCTAATATACTGTTGCTAAAAATCGCTCCATTCACATTAACGCTTGGCAAGCAAAATATGTCCGATTCTGTTACTTCCTTTCTGTAATAAGTCTGGAATAAGTTTGCCAGTCGATATGGAAATCTGGGAATATGAGTTGTTATTGTTTAAAAATGCAAGAGGAAATGTTAAGTTTAAATTGGATTAATCTCTTTCCCCCCTCTTTTCATATAAAACAGAATTGTATACAGGCCAATGCTCTGACATCGCCCAAATAAGCCTGACACATATAGGATAGTATTGTTCGAACAGGAGGCATGTTAGCCTGTTTCAGCATATATTACAGAGATGGAAAGGCATCTTTAATTCTAACAGATTTAATTCAGCATGTATGTCTGCGAGGTACAATCCACTTCTTCACACAATTTATACAGGATGGGAATCTGTAATTGTATTAACGATGGACTATTATGTTTATTAATTACTGTTTGAATTATGTGTTTCACAGGTCAGTGGGAAAAATGAATGCTACAATGTTCTGTTTGTTATTTAAAAAAAACAAATACATAACGTGTGTGTTTGGATTTGATGGGCAGGAAGAGAAGTTTATGACACTGCAGAATGGACTTTGTTTTCTCTGTTCCAGCACAGTCCCTTCATTGTATAGCTACTACTCAGGGACTTCTTAGAAACTTCTGCCTCTGTCTCCAATGCCCTTGCTTGTATTGCAACAAAGCTTAAGTAATTTAATGCACATAATTTATGAGTGTTCAGTGTGGAGTGGTTGCGAGCGGGGGTTAGGGGGTGAAAAGTTAACAGAATGGGAAAGTGTTTCTTTAATTTCAAATATTTATATGCTTCTTGTTTCACAAGAGGTCTCCAAGGTGACTAAGTTAACTGTATCACACTTGGTTGAGTATTCCACATATTTGATCAGGCCTGTTAAAATTGACAGGGGTTAAGCTGTGGTATGGTGACTGAGACAGTGCTCTAAAAATGTAGAATGCAAAGTATTCACCAACAACTTCATGTTATGTGGAAACTGTTATCACTGGTGTATGTTTCATCCATTTTCTTGAGTGGAGTTTTGTTTTCATGTGTTTTATTTAGGTGGTACATGTGGTTTGGGATGTGTGTTCCTTTTGTTGGTATGCTATCAAAGTGGAGCCCCAGCTTTCATTTTTCAAGGTAACCCCAGATCAGCTCTTGTCCTCAAATAATAATAATAATAATAATAATAATAATAATAATAATAATAATAATAATAATAATAATAATAATAATAATAATAATAATATGATGTGCTAAATCAATGTTGACTTACAGGAATCCTTTTCAAGGTTTTTCAGATAATACAGTATTTTTCTGTCTATAAGATGCCTTCATGTACAAGACACACACACACCCCCCACACTTTTTGAACCCGAAATTAACAAAATGAACAAAGCCTGCCAAAAAGGAAGGGAAACAGTTAAGGTGAGGTGGGAAGGAGAACCCACACTGATGCTAATGAATGAGCTGAACAAGATAGGCACTTCTTAATGGGCTGCTCAACCCCCCCCCAGCCTTTCCCTGCTGAAAAGACAACTCTGATTTCTGCAAAAAAAAAAAAAAAAAAAGGCGGAGAAGCGTTTTGGAACCCAAACTGACCACAATGAAGTCTCAGTCAAACAGGACTCTGTTCGGCTCATTCACTGGTGTCAGTTTGGGTTCTTTTCCTGTCCCCACTCCACCACCACCCCTTACTGTTTCCCTTTCTTTATAGCTGGTCTTTCACTGCCCTCCACCTTTCCCAAATACCTCTCTGCTTGTTTTGTTTCTCCAGAAATTGGAGCTATCTTTTCAGCAGGGAAACGTTTACTTCCATCTATAAGATGGCCCTCAATTGTTAGGCTAACGAGCCTAGAAAAAAATATAATCTTCCAGACGGGAAAATACAGTACTCAGAAGCAGTTTAGCATTCCCTTATGAGGGTATACTGAGCCTGTGCAAGCTCGCTCAAACCTACACAGACTGGGTCTGCTCGTAGGAGGCACAGAAATCATGTAATGGAATATGGGAAAGAACTGAAATACTGTAGCGCAGAGATAAAGTTATAGATGTGCATAATACTAAGATAATGGTATATGGATATGATTGTATAATGTTTTTAGTTATAGGTTTTGTATATATAGCAGACTATATTGTTTTCTCTTCTTATCCTTAAGAATTGTCAATAAAAACAATATTTCAAAAAAGTAGAAGGTATAGTGGGGAATGGAACGCCTAACATCTGGCTCAGATGCCTAAACCACTGAGCCACCCAGCCTTAATTTTAATACAGATATGGATTTCCATTGTAATGATTAGCAGGTGGATGAAAGAGGGCAGACAAAAAGAGAGTGTCTGAGTTCTGCTGCGGTGAGGAGTCTGTTTAACCTCAGATGTCCAAGCAGCAGCTGACCTCATCCTTAAAGCAATACATGGGCACAGGAGTATCATCACTCCAAAGGGTGTGTAAGCCCAGTAGGCAAAGAAATTAAGCTAAGATTGGAAATGGGTTGAATGGAGAGCCATGCACTTCTCTTTAAACTAACATAGAGTATAACCCACTTTATTAAGGTGTGTGCTGCCAAATCACATCTGATTTCTGGTAGCCTTAGTAGGGTTTTTGAGGAATCTGAGATTTAACAAATTTTTCTCAGTTCCAATCATCAGTCAATTTTCATGGCCAAGCAGGGATTTGAATCTAGTTCAGAGGTCTCCGGTTTTAGCTTGTCGCTCTATTCACTACCTATGGCTGCCACACATCAATCACCCTTGATGTTTGTTGTTTCTGGTACACAGCAACTTACTTAGGTGGCTGAAGCAAAAAGCTGAATGGGTTTTCTTGTACCTGTAGTACATCTAGAAAAGTTTGAATTCTTATTCCCTTTTCTGTTTTCCAGTGGACCAGAGGCACCTTTGTCTTATCTGGATTAAGCCTTGGTTTGAATCCTATTTCAATGCAGATGAGAATAATTAATGCAGCTATAACAGACCCACAGGAATTTCTTCACAAGAAGCACTTTTAAAGTTCCCTACTAAGGCTGCACTGAGCATTTCTATTTTTTATGCTGTAAAATACAAAGAAAATCGTTTTGAGCCATACTACTTTTTGAGTACCAACTATATTTCATAGAACAGTACACAAGATACTTGTATACTGCTGAGTTAACTGGTGATGCTAATCAAATGCAAGACAAATGAGTTTCTGTTTCATTCACTAATTCACCAAAAACCTGCATCTCTGATTCCTAGTGTATCTATAGATAGTATAATATGTTCTATTTTGTTTTATTTTTTATGTTACAGCTCTTTCATTCCATTTACTCTAGGTCAGGATGGCTCTCCAACTGGCTACCTGCTTGGTGTCCCACATCACTGATACATCTTAAAGAAGCAGAAGAGAACATGTTGAAATGTAAGCACTTTGTGGTAAGAAATCACCAGTTGACATGATTTTCTTAAGTCTTCCCCCTTTGGGTCTAATGGGAAGATAAAACAGGCTCTAAAAGCAATGAAGGAATTGCCACATGAACAGTGTGGGATTCTAATCCAGAAGATTCAAAATCCAAATAAACATCAGTTATTAGTTTCTTTCATTGGTGAGAAACAGGGCTAGCCAAAATTCATAGTAGGCTGATCTATATTTTTGCTCCTTGAAAGGAATAACTAGACTTGAAGGGTATTCTAGGGAAATGATTTTGGGACCTATCCAAATAGGCATTTTCTGTCTGATGATAGTGTAAATAAAATAAATTGGGAACATATTTGTGGGGGGATAGAGAGTAAACTGCAATGCCAGAGCTGCTGTTCTTTTTCTTATCTGTTGTTCTTTTTCTTATCTGTGCTTTCTCTTATCCATCTTGTGCAAAATCTCTTCGTTGAAGAGGTGCATTGTGTAACTGCTCCTGCAAAAATGTTACACTATCATTTTTAAACCATTTCCCTGCCTTCTCCTATACCAGGCTTGCACAGCCCATCTACCGTGGCGACTGGTAGCCTGCAGGGCTCTCAGAAGTCGCCCACCAGTTCTTCGCCTGTCTCCTGGCCCGCCACCAGTGGTGGCAAGTTGGGTTTTTTTTATTTATTTTTTTTTAATTTTTTATTTTTTATTTTTGCTCACCTGTCCACCTGATGCTTGCTCCTGATTTTTAGCCTTCCCTTCCCTTGTGCCACTGCTGTGCCACACCTCCTCGCTAGGAGACTCCACCCTCCTACTCAGGAGCAGCAGAAGGAACCATGGGAGGGTGGGCTGCCGGGCTGCCAAGGCTCTGTTGCCACTGCCATTAACAGTGAGGACCATGGGGTGGGTGGGCAGGCAGGCGGGATGCTTGCCCCTGGATGCTTGCTCCTGATTTTTAGCCTTCCCTTCTCTTCTGCCACTGCTGTGCCACGCCTCCTCGCTTGCCTCCTTGGTAGGAGACTCCGCCCTCCTACTCAGGAGCAGCAGAAGGAACCTTGGGAGGGTGGGCTGCCGGGCTGCCAAGGCTCTATTGCCACTGCCATTAACAGTGAGACCATGGGGTGGGTGGGCAGGCAGGCGGGATGCTTGCCCCTGGATGCACTCCTGATTTTTAGTGTGCCACTGCTGTGCCACGCCTCCTCGCTTGCCTCCTTGGTAGGAGACTCTGCCCTCCTACTCAGGAGCAGTGGTGAGGCGTGCACACACACCTCAGAAAGGAGCCCACGGGGATGTGTGGTGGGCAAAAGGAGCCAGTGGGCTGTTCAAAGTTGGACAGCCCTGTCCTATACGATCAGAATCTTTCTCCTTAAAAAAAGTAATGTGTTTTTGAAATCTTCTGCTGATATAAGAAGCAAAGGAAGTGACCCTGTTCTCTCTTCTTTATTATCTACTATAATAGCAAACAAAGGTCACTATCCTGTCACATAGCTCTGCCTGAGCAGCAGGAATGATGCTATTGTCAGCTGGAGATTGCTGCTGACTGCATAATTCTTTTTTTTTCAATTTGGAGTGCACACAATTCCCTCTCATTAGCTCAAATTCTGTTGCTCATGGGGTTGTGCAAATATAGTCCTGTGGAAGTTTGCAAGGAGTTATGCCAAGGCAGTCCACGTTGCGTATCTGATTATGCAACAGATCATGGAACTCGTTCCATAACTATGCCTGCAGAAATGCTTGTTGGGCATGCCTTTTCCTTCAGCACGAATTTCATAAATGCATGTGCAACTTTGAGTTACCCAGGTGAAGCTATGGAACAGGATTCTGGCTACTGCATGGGAGTGACATACATTCCGAAATCAGACGCAATCTGCCACTCCTGATAACATAATTCCTGTTGCACTGGCAGAGCTACACAACAGGACAGTGACTAAAATGTGTTCTTTTTCAAAAGCGATTAAAACTGTTCAAAAAGGTCTGTCTCTTGCAGCTCTTTGGACACATTCTCCAGCAATGTGGTGCTCTCCAGGTGTTCTAATCGACTGAGATCTGATAGGATTTCCAAGTTGGGGGAGGTTTCCATAAAGCCAGTGCAAGAAATGTACTTCAGCCTCAGGGTGGAATTCTATTTCAGATACATGGTGTCTCTCTGTGTGTTCCACTGCTAGTTAGGGCCCAAGCCAAAATGGTGGAAACAAACATAAGCAGCATGTTTTAGTTTAGAGCTTTCACTCCCATTAGCTAAGCTTCAGAAGAGACATTTCAGTCTTTTTAAAAGGAGGAAAACTAGTAAGCCATCAGACCATGATAGCATGGAAACAGGGTATGGGAGTCCCAAGAGGCCTGGATTCAACCCCACAACTTGAATTGCAGTTTCCTGCCTTTCCACATAAATTTGAGGACCTGCAGGTTCTACATAGTCCAGGCTTGTCCAAACTTCAGCCCTCCAGATGCTTTGGGCCACAACTCCTACAGTCCTTTGCCATTGGAAATACAGGCTTGGAATTCTGGGAGCTGTGGTCCAAAACATCTGGAGGGCCGAAGGTTGGACATGCCTGTCATAGTCATACAGGGGAGAGACGTGTGAACACAAGCCTGGTAATGTAATTGTGCCTCTTCTGAACTGCTGCTACTCCTTTTTTTCCTGGTTGTACTAAAATAGTTACTCACTGGACTTGCTGTAAATCTCTGGCTCTTATGTTTTTGATAGGTCAATTTCAATATACTTTTTTGAAAGAAAGGTAAGGTTTTCTCTTTTTCTTTCTCTAGGTATAACAACTCCGTACATTAAACAGTATGTCTTCATAGCCAATGGAAATAAAATATGGACGCTAATATTCTCTCAGAGCCTGTCACAGAAAACACCACTTGTTCTTCTGCATGGGTTTGGGGGTGGTGTTGGACTTTGGGCTCTGAACTTTGAAGACCTTTGTGAAAATAGGACTGTGTATGCATTTGATCTCTTGGGATTTGGACGCAGTAGTAGGCCACAGTTTGACGCTGATGCAGAAGTAGCGGAAAATCAGTTTGTAGACTCTATTGAAGAATGGAGACGGAAAATGGGATTGGACAGAATGATTTTACTTGGACACAACCTTGGTGGATTCCTGGCAGCTGCATACTCACTGAAATACCCATCAAGGTATCTGAAGACAATAGCTTGATGGAAGTTATTATACTTTATAAAATATTTGATTGTAGCTTTGACACTATAGCTTGGTCGTGCATGTGCGTGGCATGGGGCAGTTGTATTAGCTGAAACTCTCTAATTACCTTCCGATAGGAACACTGGAAAGCAAGACTTGAAACCTAAAATACGAATGAGTCCAGTTGTATGTTCATTTGTGATGGCATTTCTAGGCAACAATTTATGTGGTGCTTGTTACTCCCAGATACGGGTTTGAATTGAAGGTTATTTGTTTTCCAAAGACATAGGTTATTTGTCTAAATGATCATACAGTCTATTTGCACTACTGATCTTGCTTATGCATATACCATGCTACCAGATATATTAGGAGGTAAGCATGTTCCAACTCTGGAACAAGTGCAAGGCATTCTAAGCCATAAAAACATGCTATTTTGTTTTATATATTTAATATAAAAATATATCCTGGACAAAAGAACAGTGATAGAATTGAACTCCTAAGGAGCCTTGTGGCGCGGTGGTTAAATGCCTGTACTGCAAGTAAAACTGCTCACGGACTGGGGTTCAGTCCCAGGTAGTAGGCTCATGGTTGACTCAGCCTTCCATCCTTCCGAGGTCGGTAAAATGAGTACCCAGCTTGCTGGGGGAGGGGGGCAATGTGTAGCCTGCATACTGGAATTAAAAACTGTAAACTGCCCAGAGACTAATTGAAGTGGTATGGGGCAGTATATATGCAGAACACTTTGCTAAGCAGAGTACAGGTGAAACTCGAATAATTAGAATATTGTGCAAATGTTCATTTATTTCAGTAAGCCAACTCAAAGGATATAACTAATATATGAGATAGACTCATTACATGCAAAGTGAGATATGTCAAGCCTCAAATAATTAGAATATTGTGCAAATGTTCATTTATTTCGTGTAAGCCAACTCAAAGGATAAAACTAATATATGAGATAGACTCATTACATGCAATGTGAGATATGTCAAGCCTCAAATAATTAGAATATTGTGCAAATGTTCATTTATTTCGTGTAAGCCAACTCAAAGGATAAAACTAATATATGAGATAGACTCATTACATGCAAAGTGAGATATGTCAAGCCTTACTTAGGTATAATTGTGATGATTATGGCGTAGACCTTATGAAAACCCCAAATTCACAATCTCAGAAAATTAGAATAGTGTGAAAAGGTTCAATATTCTAGGCTCAAAGTGTCCCACTCTAATCAGCTAATGAATTCATAACACCTGCAAAGGGTTCCTGGGCCTTTAAATGGACTCTCAGGCTGGTTCAGTAGGAATCACAATCATGAGAAAGACTGCTGACCTGATAGTTGTGCAGAAAACCATCATTGGCACCCACCATAAGGAGGGAAAGCTCCAAAAGGTACAGATTGCAAAAGAAGCTGGATGTTCCCAAAGTGCTGTATCAAAGCACATCAATGGAAAGTTATGTGGAAGGGGAAAGTGTGGAAGAAAAAGGTGCACAAGCATCAGGGATGACCGCAGCCTGGAGAGGATTGTCAGGAAAAGGCCATATAAAAGTGTTGGGGACTTTCACAAGGAGGGGACTGAAGCTGGAGTTAGTGCCTCAAGAGCCACCACACACAGACGGATCCTGGACATGGGCTTCAAATGTCATATTCTTCTTGTCAAGCCGCTCCTGAACGCTGATGCTCAGTGGTCCAAAGTCCTCTTTTCTGATGAGAGAAACTTTTGCATCTCATTTGGAAACCAAGGACCCAGAGTTTGGAGGAAGAATGGAGAGGTACACAATGCACGGTGCTTGAAGTCCAGTGTGAATTTTCCACAGTCTGTGTTGATTTGGGGAGCCATGTCATCTGCTGGGGTTGGTCCACTGTGCTTCATTAAGTCCAGGGTCAACGTAGCAGTCTACCAGGAGATTTTGGAGCACTTCTTGCTTCCTTCCGTAGATGAGCTTTATGGGGATGCTGACTTCATTTTCCAGCAGGACTTGGCACCTGCCCACACTGCCAAAAGTACCAAAACCTGGTTCAATGACTGTGGGATTTCTGTGTTTGATTGGCCAACAAACTCTCCTGACCTGAACCCCATAGAGAATCTATGGAGCATTGCCAAGAAAAAGATGAGGGACATGAGACTGAACAATGCAGTGGAGCTGAAGGCCACTATTAAAGCATCCTGGTCTTCTATAACACCTCAGCAGTGCCACAGGCCGATAGCATCCATACCACACCACATTGAAGCAGTAATTGATGCAAAAGGGGCCCAAACCAAGTACTGAGTAAAGTTTTAAAGTCAAATCTGAATGGCGAATTGATTCATAAGAAAAATTTGTAAACTTGTTATTCACGATTCAGTCTTAACAAATCACAAATTGAAATTAATTACCATTTTTCTGATTTGTGCACATCACTATTAACTGTGTTTGACAAATTGCCTTATTTCAAAGAAACCATAGTTAATGTTAATCAACTTTAAAAAGGAACCACATACCTGATAGTATTTCAGGAAAAGGAGAGGGAAAGTGAGTATATCCTCACATTAAATGAGGGGTAGGTGATAATGGGATATAATCCAGGGACAATACCCATTCCTATTTGGGGGATTCCATCCCCCACATTTCTTACAGAAGAGGGGGGGGGTCTTCAGTCCTCTAGTAGCCATTAAAGTCCAAAAGCAAGGTGGCATGCTTTTTTAAGCTAGAGAGGGAAGGTATAGATTCAAAATAACTCTGCTTGTGGCTATCAGTTGCATACAGAAACAAGTCCCAGGCTTAAGCAGGACTGTGAAGTAGGAATTATTAAGCAATATCAGGCAGTTGAGCTTTGCTGTTTTAGTTAGAAGAGATCTTAAAATAATTCCTCCCAGCGCTTTAAGGGAAACTAGTATAATTAAAGTACATGAAACACAACTTTTAAATGCATTGTTTTTGACCCAGCTTCTTAACTCTTATACCTGCAGAACGAAACATCTTATACTAGTGGAACCATGGGGTTTTCCAGAAAGGCCTTCCACTGCCGAACATGAGAGGGCTATTCCAGTCTGGATCAAAGCACTTGGAGCAGTCTTGAGTCCCTTTAACCCATTGGCTGGTCTCAGATTAGCAGGACCTTTCGGTAAGTGCAAATTACTGTTTTATTTTGACGGCATTCCTTGAGCCATCTGTTATGAAACTTCAGCTTCTTCAACTTGAGGTCGCTTGCCCTTAGATTTTAGCTCTGTTGCGGTAGTCCTCCTTTGGAAGGAATTTTTTGAAGGTGAATGCATGGACTTTCATGTTAAAAAAACTGGTAGAGGAGCAAGGATTGCCCTATCCTTAGGTTTGGGGTGAGGGGGTGGGGGCTGAAGTGTTTAGAGCACAGGAAGTCCTGCTTGGGTGTGCAGGAGTGACAGAGGGCTGTCCGTGGAAAAGGATGGTGCTGTGTCTAAGGGCAGTGCTCAACTTCCTGTAGCAGGAGAGGTTTTTCCGTCCCTGTAGAGGAAGGGCAGAAAACAGTCTCTGCCCCTTCTCTGTGCCAAGCATACAAATGCAGCTATCTTCTGCTGGAGGGTGAGAAATCTCTCTCTCTTCTCTGCACCCTGACCAGACTAGTACTTTTTGCATGGCTGCTTTAAGTGTCTCTTGGCTGTAGAAATCATGATAGATAACCATTCCCTTCTTCCATATTCTTTCTCTGACTATCAACCCTGAATTTTGTTGAAAAGCTTTCATGCTCAAGCAGCACGAACAATGGTAAAAGATTCTTGGCATACAAGCTCTTGTACAACAGAAATGTTGTATCCTTCCATATTTACACCTTTCTCCTCCTGATCATAACAAATACAACATGTCAATAACAGAAGCATGAAATAGACCATAACATCCTTATCTAACCACCACCACCCTTCAAGAAAACCTTTTTATATATCCCTGAATAGGTGTAATAGTTTTATTTTTCTCCATGTAGGAGACAAATAGTACCCTGCTTTCTAAGAAGCAGTTATTCCCCATACTTCCTAGTCAATTTGTATGTGACTGTAAGATCCTAGATTGGTCAAGTGAAGCTGAAATAGTTCTTTCAGTGGTTTTCTGGTGCCTAGCAATAGTTAGTCGGGCAGAGGCATAGAGATTCTTCTGTGGGGAAAAAAAAAGAAAGAACTTCCATCTGTTTACATTTAGGAAAATCAGTTGTGACTCTACTGGGTGCCTATGACCGGTGATGTCGTGAATTTTGTACATCATCTCTCCAAAGTTTGTAATGATGATTGCCTGCTGCTTTGTTTCTCTTTTAATCCACAAGTTACTTACACCTCTACATGCATTTTCACTGGAGGTGTACTGCAAATAACAGACCTTGTCTCTTTTTAATTCCATGTGTCTTTGTCTAGCATGCTAGATTGAGTGTTTTGCATAAAATTCTGTTTAGTTGATCTTAAGGCTCTAGAAACAAGTCCAAGTACACCCAAGGAAGAAATCTCCTTACTGCTCTTCAAAGCAATGATAAGCTTGAGAGGATTCAGGCAACTTTGGAAAGCCTTTTTGTCATAATTTTGTCCCAACAACCATCTTGTAGCTAACACTTATGTTGGGGCATTAGGAAAAAGTGTGTGTGTGTGTGTGTGTGTGTCAAAACAGAATGTGACCACATGTTTCTATCTTGGTGATTTAGTTGGTCCTAAGCATCTCCCCAACTGTTCTTCCCTCATTTTTCCCCAAGTTCTGTCCCCAGTGGCAGGGTCATTAGGGGGCTCAAGCAGTGGCCTTTGGTGCTACATGTGGCCCAGAAGCACAGCTTGTGCATCCCTGGTTTTGCTTACCAGGGAGGTGTAGATGTGTCCTGATTGTTCACCAGAACAATCCAGAAATGTGGGGATTGTGAGATACAGCATTCCTAAAATGGAAACCTGGCCGAAGGATAAGTATTCATTCTGCGCTACATATAACACAGGGTTGTACTATATGCTTCCTTTATCTGATGGAAGTTTTTATCGTTATTTGAACTGCAATGTTTTTTTCCCCCTTGTATTTGGTGAATATGTGTCTACGTTGCTTTTTTGCATGTTTGTGCTTGTTGTATATTCAGGTAGGTCTGGAAATACTTGGACAGCAACACAATTCTCATAATTCTGGCTCTGTACACCACCACAGGGGATTTGAAATGAAACATCCAAGATGCAAGTGAAGTGCAGACACTTGAATCTTAACTCGAGGAGTTGAACAAAAATATGGCATGAAATGTTTAGGAATGGTAACTATTTTCATACACAGTCCCCTTATTTGGGGGGCTGTAATGTAATTGGACAAATTAACACAATCATAAATATTTTTTATTTATTTATTTATTTATTTTATTTATTTATATCCTGCCCGTCTTCCCAGGGAACTCCGGGCAGTTAACAACAAGGGTTGAAGCAACCAATTAAAAATACAATACAACAGTACATCAAAGAATCCAGGGGAGGGGGGGAGGTAAAAAAACAGATTCATCAGCAAGTGGCATAAAAAAGAATTAATTAAAGGTCGCCAAATGGCTCCCGAAAAAGCAAGGTTTTAAGTGCTTTTTTGAAGGCAGGCAGGGACTGTGCAAGGCGCAACTCACTTGGAAGTTGGTTCCAGAGCGAGGGGCCAGCTACAGAGAAGGCGCGGTTGCGCATGACTGATTTCTGCGCCTCCGTGGGTGTGGCCACTCAAAGTGAGAGCGCCTGTGACATTCTCGTGCGTTGGGCCTCAGTTGACCTTTGGAAGATACGCTCCGACAGGTATTCAGGTCCCAAGCCGTGGAGGATTTTGTAAACTAAAACCAAGACCTTGAACCTTATCCAGAGTACAATGGGCAACCAGTGTAGGCGGGCCAGAATTGGGGTGATATGGTCATATCTATGCGCACCCACCCCCAGTCTGGCTGCCGTGTTCTGAACCCGCTGGAGTCTCCAGGCTAGGGTCAAGGGCAGCCCCACGTAGAGGGCATTGCAGTAATCTTTCCTTGAGATCACAAGGGCCTGCACAACTGTTCACAGGGAAGCCTCATCGAGGAACAAACAAATCTGGGCGATCTGGTGAAGATGGGAAAAACGGTCTTGGAAACAGCCATCACTGTTTATTTTTATAAATTTTTATACATTTTTTTTATAAAAAAATGTTTATTTTTAATACTTTGTCAAGACTGCTTGAAGTCTTGGACACATGGATATCACCAGAGGCAGGGTTTCCTTCTTTGTGATGCTTTGCCAGGTCTTGACTGCAACTGTCTTCAGTTGTTGTTTCTTTGTGGGTCTTTCAGCCTTAAAGTTTGCTTACAGCAAGTGAACCACATGCTCAGTTGGGTTGAGATCAGGTGACTGTTTTTGTAGTAGTAGTAGTAGTAGTAGTAGTAGTAGTAGTAGTAGTAGTAGTAGTAGTAGTAGTAGTAGTAGTAGTAGTAGTAGTAGTTCTTCTTCTTCTTCTTCTTCTTTTTCTTTTTCTTTCTTCTTCTTCTTCTTCTTCTTCTTCTTCTTGTCCTCGTCATCATCGTTGTCATCATTGTCCATTGAGAGTTCCTTTGAGCATATGTTGTAGGTTCACACCAACAGTTTTCAAATGTGAATGCCACACCTGAAATCAGCTCCATACCTTTTACCTGCTCAGTTGATGGTGAAATAAGGAAGGAATAGCTCACATCTGTTCATGAAGCAGTTTTTGAGTCAATTGTCCAATTACTTTTGGTCCTTTGAAAAAGAGGGGGCTGCATATTAAAGAGCTGTAATTCCCAAACCCTTCTTCTGATTTGGATGTGAATACCCTCAAATTAAAGCTATGAGACTGCATCTTAAGCTCACATTCATTATTTAACTGAATCTAGTTTCGTAAACAGTTAAAATCACAAAACCTGTGTCAGTGTCAATTTATTTTGGGACCCAACTGTATTAAATTTGTTTGGTTTGATCATGATGAACATAAACAAAAGACCTTATTTGGATAGGCTGAGCACATGTGTGTTTTGGCAGCATTAATGTGTGTGTGTTGACTGATAACTACATTCTTTGCAAAGTGACTGATACGGAATTTAGAGATGTAACATTTCCAGAAATGTTGAGTCTCAGGAAAAAAAAAACCCGTTCTTTTCCCCCCGGGAAAAAACCATAATCTTTTAGAAAAATTGAAAAAAAAACGCTATGTTAGCACTCCCCCTGCCCCTTTTACAGCTTGGAAATTATTCAACTTTGGAAACATAAAATATGACTATGGACAACTTGATTTGGCATAAAATTATCACAACTAACATGAAAATATAGTGTATCCAAACAATGATTACAAAATTAATTTATCTTTTAAATAATATTTACTGGTATTTATAATTGTATGTAACAAATGAAGTAACAATCTCCTGAACTGTTTACTAGTCTATGTGTAACAAAAATAGCTCTACAAAACAATGTTTAACAATCCAGAAAATGGGGGGGAAATGTGTGTTTTTTCAATTTTTTCTGTTTTTTGTCCGGGTCTTCATATCTCTAACTGAATTACAATTCAGATTACTTACTTTCTGAGTTTTGTAGCCAGTGAAATAAATTACATTTACATTGTATTCTGAAACACCATTCTATGTCTACCACTAGCAGTTTTAATTTTTTCCTTTTTTTATTTATGACAGGATTGAGCCTCGTGCAGCGTATTAGGCCAGACTTCAAGAGAAAGTATTCATCCATGTTTGATGATGACACAGTCACTGAGTATATCTACCATTGCAACGTGCAGTCACCAAGGTAAGCTTTAATTAGCTGAATTCTGCAGACGAGTAACAATGATTTTCTGAGTAGAGCTCCTTGTATGGAAAAATGAATTCAAAACTCAAAATTTACTCATTTCTTTTCTCATATTCTTAAGTGGCGAAACAGCTTTCAAAAACATGACCGTTCCATATGGATGGGCAAAAAGGCCAATGCTGAAGCGAATTGCTGATATGCACAAAGACATTCCCATTACAGTGATTTATGGAGCACGATCATGTATTGATGGCAATTCTGGGACCACTGTCCAGTCTTTGCGACCAAATTCATATGTGAAAACAATAGTAAGTGGGGTGATCTTATCATTTTGAAATCTCTTACTATCTACGTGCCTTTCCAGTGTAGGAATGACAGCTTGACAATTTCAAAAGGGTACCGGAGTCTTTAAGAATCTGGCAAAGAGTGCTGCTTGACATTTTCTTTGTTCTGAGTTAGATCTAGATCAGGCATGTCCAAACTTTGGCCCTCCTGATGTTTTGGACCACAACTCCCAGAATTCTAAGCTTGGATTGCCAATGACAAAGGACTGTGGGAGTTGTGGTCGAAAACATCTGGAGGGCCGAAGTTTGGACATGTCTGATCTAGATGGTTATGGTTACCAAAACTCAAAACTTTTAAAAATATTTTTTCTGACATACCAGTGCTTCCCTGTGTTTCCTAAATAGATGTGAAAGGCAATAGATGGTGGCAGAGTTTCAGACTTATGCAGAATTTCATTACCCATCTGCAACCAAGTTGTGCTGTTGGATATCTCGTGGTTCTACATGCAGAACAGATGGAGAGATGATCATTTATACCCCTGTATCCCCCCATCCGACCCTTGAAAATCTACAGCAATACAAAATCTCCCTAGGTGGCCCTCTGCAGTGTTGTTGACCTCTGACCGCTTCACTGGGAAAAGCCTTTGTACTGGAATAGAGGCATTGCTTGTGGCTGTTGTGTGATAGTACAGAAGATGATGGAGGAGGAGCATGAAAGGCAATAACTTTATGTAGGTTTAAATCTAATACTACTCCTATGGAGAGAATGCCTATTAAAGAGAATGGGACTTGTTATTCAACATCTCATTGAGTGAGTTCTGCGGGTGTCTTTCATGTAGGATCAGTTTTGCATGGAAGCCGCTCATAAGCTGAAAAACATTGTGGCTGCAACAGAGTTAGTTGTGCCAATACAAGTCCGTGATTGACTATATTAGGTAAAGCATTTTGTAATGGGATTGGAAGTGCAGATGGCATTGTCACATAACTTCAGTGTCCACTGTTCAGTGCTCTAGTTTTCATCTGTCTGAGATAACAAATTTACAACCCCGTTTCTTTGTAGTCTGTGACTTGAAATTGGGAAACGGTATATATTTTTATTACTTCCAATTACTTGATTTGTTCTGTACACAATATTGATCAGAATCCTGTTATTTATGCTCCCTGCTGGCCTAATTCCAGGAGCACAAATCACAGTGGAGAGTTGCTGGCAGCTAAGAAGTCCATGTATGCCTTTTCTGTTGCATGCCAGTTGTGTGATGTGACATGCAACAGGAAATGCCTATGCAGAGGCAGTTTGCTTAGTAGGTATTGCTTAACATATAAGTTTGTAGCTGAAATGTACAACACTGTAATACTTTTTAGAGGCTGCTGAGGAAAAAAAACCCAGACTTGAGCGTCTTTCTGATAGAGATCCCAAGATCATTTATCAAGTAGCCAGATTCTGTATGACAATACTCAGGTCTCGGAAATTCCACAGTAACTAGATATTAAAATTTAAATTATCATTTAATGTTGAATGTTCTTATGAAGTATTTGGAATTTTGGAAATTTGCAAATGTTTATTTTTGTTCTGACCTTTCTTTTTCTTGCAAGTGAACCATAAATGGATATGTGTGTTTTCTCCCCCTCCCCTTACTTTCCGTAGGCAATCCTTGGCGCAGGCCATTATGTATATGCTGATCAACCTGAAGACTTCAACCAGAAAGTAAAAGAAATCTGTAATTCTGTGGACTGATAAGATTCTGCTCTTCGGGAATGGGAGCTATAGTTGCAATTCAAAACAATACTTTGTAGCATTTTACAAGCGTTAAGGAATACAGAAACTTAAAACAACATATTTTGTTTGTACCACTTCTTTCAAATGTTTGCGCACTTTAAACCATTCAGTGCCTTCTACTGAGCAGGGGGATATAAAACTCAACAACATTGTACATTTTAATTTGATGCTGTTCTTTAAATATTTAGATTTAGGTATTTGTGCTTCTATGTATATTGAACTTGTTTGTAAAACTGGATTCTTAAAAATGGAATTCTGATGAATTTAGAACATTTACAATTGTTCTATACATATACAGCAAGTTTTTTTTTTGTAGGAAACATTCTCACAAAATGCTGAGTAACGTTGTAGTTTGGGTACTACAGCATTCAGTGTGAGCAATCTTCACACTGAATTTTTGAAAAATGGGAAAATGTTTTACAATATTTTCCATCAAGAAACTGTGTACACAGTATCTTTATATTTTGTTGTACCTTATGAAGTGGACTATGCCAAATTAATTAACACTGGTGAGCATCCAAGAAAAAGAGCAAGATTAGCAACATTTAGGAAGAGTGCTGATTTCCCCCCTTATAACCTTTGTTGCAGTATTCTGTTATTGGATATTTTCTCAAAGATGTAATTTTGTATGATGCTAATACATCTAACCCATTCTTTCTAAGCAGTGTGAAATTCTGGAGAATTGAAAGACAAAATGCCTTTTTAGTTGTACATCAGGTTCATTTGGCAATATGATAATTGCAACACCTATCATCAGTTTGACTCAAGTTTTTATATGCTAGCATGATCATTTTGTGTTTAATTAGTCCTTGGACTAAAAGACTTCTATAATTTTTTGTAATCTGTGAATGAGTGTACTTATAAAAATGCAACACTATTGGAACTGGAAGAAAAACCTTGCCAGAAGACAGGTATCTTAGAAGAAGACATAAAAGATTAAGTAATTTAAATGGATCAAAAATGTAACGTTACCTCAGAATATGTTTTTTATAAAAATGTGATTTTTATGCAGTGTTTTCAATAAGATCATAGATAGATGCTGGTTCTTTACAAAATTGTATGTTTTTGTGTCTTGGTGAATTACAGTAATGCAAGTAAATTTGTCAATAGAGGCAAATGGCATGGTTTTTAACTGGTTACTTCTTGGGTATTGAAAATAACTACAGAACCTCTGATGTTTCTTTTACATAAAATCTTTGAACCAGCCTGAAAGTATTTGTGGCAATTGGTTATTTCACCATCTCATGAAGTTATAATCTCATGAAGTTATAATTATGTTATAGAAATGGAAAAAAATGACTCCCCAAGAAGGATTTACTTAGTGGCATTTTAATTTTGAACAATCATTGTAACTTCTTCCATTATAATGCAGGGGTAGGAATCATACAGCTTGTGGGCTGTAGCTTTCAAGACTTCTTTGTACCACCAGAGCTCGCAGAGAGGATGCCCCCCACTACAGGAGGAAATTTAGAGGGTCATCTATACCAGTGTTTTTCAACCTTTTTTGGGCAAAGGCACACTTGTTTCAAGAAATAAATCACGAGGCACACCACCATTAGGTCCTAGGAATCCCCTCCTCAGCCTCCCACGTCCTCCCCTTTATTTATCCCCTCACAAAAAATGACAATTGTCAACGGCCGGCCGCTCCCCACCCTTAAAAGAGGGGTGTGCACATGCGCTCCTACCTGGCTCGGCAGGGGCGCGCGCCCACCCTTGGGAGGCAAACAGTGAGTGCGCAAGGCGGGGGAGGGAGGGAGGGGGGTTCAGTGAGCGAGGAGGGGGAACCAACCCCAAGAACCTTTAAGAGCGGCTTCCGGAGCGCCCTTCGCCGCAATGCACCTGCGCGGGTCTCCCGTCTCTCTCTCGCTCTCCAGTCTCCTCCTCCTCCTCCTCCTCCTCCTCCCTTATTTCTTCTCCTTCCCCGCCCACGGCCAGCCTTTCCTTGCCGGTGCACAAAGCACGCCGGGAAAGGTAGTCCGCTCTCCTCCCCAGGACCGCGTCACAGACCTGCGGGAGGAACTACATCTCCCAAGGAAGCCTTGCGGCAGCCGGCTTCTTTCTGGACACCCCGCCTTCCTCCGGCTCGCTGGCGCCACACCGCTGCCTTGGTCACGAGCGAGATGCGGGGGGGGGGCATTGCTGGTGTAGGGAGAATTTTTCCCACGGCACACCAGGCAACATCTCGCGGCACACTACTGTGCCGCGGAACAGTGGTTGAAAAACACTGATCTATACAGTGTGTTAGGTTATAATCTGATTTTTAAGGATTTAAAAAAACTGGAAAAGAGCATCTGATCATTCTCCATTTCATGTGGAGAGCCCTGGAGCCTACTGGAAGGTTTATGATGAGTGTTAATGTTTTGATGCAGTTCAGTTAAAAATATCAGAGCTGCATAATAGACCCCTGGGTTTAGGGCTAAAAGACCCTTCTTTGTATTTAGTATGTGAATCTGTTTGTTAAGGAGCCACAGTGTTAAAACCACCATAACCCTGTGAAGAATTCTCTTTCGCATATATCAGTTTATCTCCGTCAACACTTGAGATGTATGTGGTTATGTGCAAAATATTGACTGATACAACAAAATTACTTTTTCAGTTTGTTTTTTAGGAATAAGCAGCACAACCTGTTACTGCTTTTGGCTGGCACAATGTTGGGAACATCACATTGCTACACAATAGGACCCTTGTATCCCTGGGGATCAGTTCCACAATTTGCCATGGATAGCTGAAACTGAAAATATTCTCTCTCTCTCTCTCTCTCTCTCTCTCTCTCTCTCTCTCTCTCTCTCTCTCTCTCTCTCTCTCTCTCTCTCTCTCTTTCCCTCCCTCCCTCCCTCCCTCCTGTATATGTTACTGTATTTAAGAAAGACAGCTAAAGCAGCAGGCAATTTTTGTCCCTGTAATGCATTCGAACTCCCATAAACTCTAACACATGAAGTCTGATAGTTTGTGCAGAGCAGCAAGTTGCCCACATCTGGGCTAGAGGACAAATGCCAAACAAATATTTTTTCCCATATTACTTGGAACTAGATCAGCTAGATCTGTTGTGCAAAGGTTGTGTATCAAAATTTTGCACAATGAAATTATTGAAATTATATCTCCTTGTACTTTAATGGGTGGTTTCCAGGAGTAATTGGGACGCTGATGGTTGGTTTATATAAGCTGCATTATATATTATGATGATTTGATGATAGTTTACAAAAGTTTGCAGTGACTTGCAAACGTGTGTGTTCAAAATAATAATTTGGAGGGTGGAGCTGACCGGAGAAGCAATGCTGGGAAGGGGGATATTTAACTTCTCCCCTGCAGTATTAAAGGGTAGCAGCATTAGGAAGGTTGAGAACCACTGAGCTAAACAATCTATGATGTTTGGAGGTGTAACTAACCAACATACACAGAGTACAGTATTTTTCTGTGTATAAGACTATTTTTGTCTCAAATTGTTAGACTAAAAATTGAAGGTCATCTTATTGTCCCTCCCCATTTTATTAGAATTTTGTTTTCTTTTCTGATTTCTTGTTCTCCTTTCTGTAGTTTTGTTTTATTGTTAACTGCCCAGAGTTCCGTTTCGGAAGATGGGCGGGATATAAGCGTAACAAATAAATATAAATAAATAAATACACAGAAGTAAGCTGAGGAGAAAACCATGTGTTTGTGAACCTGTAATTTTTGGATTGGAAAAATCCAAAAATCCAAAATTTGATTCAGCACCTCTCTAGCCCAATATATTTAAGGAAGAAGACATCTTGAACCTGTTTGTGAAACTTTTCTGAGAGTGGGGGAAAAGATGTAGCACAAACAGAAATCACTAGTGAAGTTTTTTAAAAAACACGTAGGAAAGCTTAGGCTTTTTCAAAAGTTCCACTGATTTAACTGCTACTGAACAAGAGACAGAAAAATTCTTGTGTAATCTATTTTTCACAGTTTTGTTCCCCGTTAGATTCATAATGTGCCAGTGGTTCTCAACCTGTGGGTCCCCAGATGTTCCTGGACTGCAACTCCCAGAAACCCCTTCCAGCACAGCGAGAGGTGGAGGCTTCTGGGAGTTGCAGTCCAGGAACATCTGGGGACCCACAGGTTGAGAACCACTTATCTGATCTATAAATGATTGCTTCCATAAAATAACCAACACCATCTGCAGTCCAGTGAAGATAACCTTCTCACAGTCATGTAGCCTGCTTAAATGTGTGACAGTGAGGCTAGGACTATATCTTATTTTACTTTTTGCACTGCATAACATACAATTTTAGAACACTGACATATGCAATATCATGAAAATATTTGCTATGTTCAATCAAGTCAGCTGCCCACACTGAAATTAAATTGCAGTGGCCAGAATTGTATTGGTTGTTTTAGCCAGCATTAGTGTAGTAGTAGTGCACATTTCAGCAGTGAAGTGCTGCTAGTTAACACCTTAACCACTTCAAATCTTCGTGGTGCACTAGTCATGTGGCCTGGCACATTATATGAAATGAAGAAAAGCAGTCAACTAGCGGCATTTTGATGCTGCAGTTTACCACATCACATGTTGGTGACAAAAACTATAATAATCACAGATAATACACCATATAAAACTACTTTAAAAACAATTATTCAATTGACTAAAATTGCCCTTGAAAACACTGGGGGGAAATTAAAACCTCTAAAATATCTAAATTCAATAAATTATGTAAATCTAGTCTAGGCAATACCTTTATGGGTCACTAATAAAACAAAACAAAACATTGCAAGACAAGTTTTTGATGGCAAGCCATATTTAGCAAAGCATTGTACCAAAAGTCCAGTCATGTCAAGAGATGTGGTTTGCCAGGCATTAACATTTTTGGACAGATGATATCAGCCAGGCACTCTTCTGATGGGGTAGGAAGCAGGGCTGGCATAAAAACTGAATCAAAGTCCAGAATTTGATTTCAAACACCAGTTATCCAAATAAAGAGACACAGCCCATATCCCCCACCCCACCCTGGTCACATGGCGCACCCCCCTTTTTACTTCAGATAAATTTTATTTTTATCAGATGGTAAGAATAAAATTTATCTAAAAATTGGTATTGGTTGTTTTTCTTTGTTAGTTGCCAATGCACCATTATAAATTGTCAATGCACCATTGGTGGTTCATCAAAATTGCCACGCTGAGTTAGTTATATAGCAAAAGGTTTATTAAAGACAGATAGAAATATATCATAGGCAGTACAGAACATAGACAGTACAGAGAATGGGTTAGCTTAGGATCCGAGCACAGCATGGCCTGACGGCCTTGCTGCTCTCTGGACCCCCAGAGTGATGGTTTCCGTGGTCTTTTATACTCTTTTGCATGATGTGGTGACGTATTTTAGTACGCATACAAGTGTTTGTTTATGTTGGCCTATGCCCATCTGGCTACAAACACCAGAATGACTTCATCATATTTCGTTTGATTTCAAGTTGGTTCCTTATAACTGGCTAACTGCCATATGTTATTCTTATCTAACTGACTCTCTGGTGCCATGAGATAATGTCAACAATCCTAGATGATGCGCCATCTTGTCTCCTGCCTGTAAGAGGTTTTCGCCCACGGGTGTGGGATAGTGTGCCAAGTTCCCAGCTGTGATGCCAAGTTTGCTGGGTCAATTTGACCTTATACCCTGTGAGCTCATTTGTGTCTACTTATAATATATTTTGATTTTGAGGCATGTTAACCCGTTCCTATCACTTCTGTGATGCAATAAATTCTGTGTCTACCTCACAGAAGGAAGAAATCAACATAAGCAGGGTGGGGTCGGGGGATGATGCTTTTTAACTTTCATTTGTAAGGTTCAGCTGAGCACTGCAAGCAGCTGATATCATGCTGACTATATATAATCAGATTATGAGTCTCTGGTATAATAAAGAGATTTTGCCGTGTTTCTGCCACTGGAAGAATTCCATTTTAAGCTGCTTCCAGGAGATACACATTTCAAAGGAATATGTGCACTCTAATCATTTCCTCAACCTCCTACAGCATCTCTGCATTTCCTCCTTACTTTGTGTGCTAAAGCTGTGAACAAGAAACGACAAGGAAAGTTAATTTTTCTGGCACTTCTGGGTACATCTGACTTCTTATCGGAGAAGGTGCCACAAAGAATATACAAAAAAGAACACCTAGAGATTATTACTGTGAAGTCAAAGCAAAACCCTTTTTAAGAGGCAAAACACTGATGTCCTTTGAAGACGAGGAAATGTTTGGTGTTCAGCATTTCTGCATGGAGATTCCAAGAGTATTTTAAATCCTAGTTTACAAAAGAAACAAGAGAACTGCGCCTCACTAATAAGTGGAACTGAGCATGTTAGCAGCATTCTAACTTGTGGAAGGATTACTTAGTTTTAAATCTGCTCAAGAGAAGATACATTTAGCAAACAGTGTGAATTTCTCCTGAAGGAAAATCACAAACTATTACAGTGTGCTCCCGCCACCCAATTGGATGGATTATTATTAATATTTGTTCATTCCTCATTGCAGAATAGATAAAATTATTTTTATGATGGGGAAGGGGAGTTTTCTGTTTTAGTAGCTCAGAATTTTCAATTTTTACCAAAACCAGGATTATAGCTTCACCCACCAGTTATGGGAATACCTTTTACCATCTTCAGTCTCCCAAACCAGGGGCAACACTTCCAGATGGCCACTGACAATAAGGGAAGCAGAACAGAACTTTCCCTGAAATTCACCTACATAGTCACAATAAGCCATTTTCCTCCTTTGTGCCAGAGTAGCAGAATAGTATCTCTTACTAGCTTGGGTGAGAGATTCGCATTCAGTTTCTCATTAGCTAGGAAGCTCACTCTGGAAGAGTCACTTATCTCTGGGCCTGACCTACACTGCAGTGTTGCTGAGAGAGAGAGAGAGAGAGAAGAGGCTGAGAGTGCCTCATGCTGTTTCTTAGAGACCTGCCCTCAGAGCCATAAAACTACTTAACATATCTACAGAGCCTGGCCAAATCCTCCATCCCACCATCTCTACTAATCAACTCTCCCTTCTCTTCTCCCCCCTCCCCTATCCACCCCCCAACTCTATATACAATGGCCAATGAATATTTAGTATGAAATGTATATCCCATCACATATTATATTGCACACCTCATTCTGCTGCTATATATCTGAAGAAGTGGACGTGTCCACAAAAAGTTACATGAAAATATGAAAGTTAGTCTTTAAGGTGTCACATGTTTTGTTTTGTTTTGTTTTGTTTTGTTCTGTTCTGTTTTTCTTTGATTTTTGCTTAAAAGCCACAGGTAAGGCTTCATAGGAATTGATGCCAAAAATATCTAGTGAGCATCAGATTTTGGGAAAGGTGAAATAAATACTAGTGACAGGATTTCTGCTCAGGAATCATCTTTGATGGAAACCTCAACGGCTAAATCAGTTTCTCAGAGGGTTCATGTAGGGGAAATAAACAAAAAAAAATGGAAATCTTAGTCCAGGAGGGTAAATATGACTTGATACGGATAACTGGAACTTTTTTGGGATGACTCACATGACTGGAGTACAGCGATCAAAAGATTTTAATTGCTCAAAAATAACAGAAAGAATAGAAAGGGAGGTATAGTAACAATATATGTCAAAAATACATATTCCCGCACAGAAATACAGGAAGATGAGCTTGGCTACCTCATCAAAAGCATCTGGGTTAATATGACTGGAGTTAAAAACAAAAGGAATATGGTGGTTGGAGTCTACTACCAACTGCCCAATTGAGAAGATGCAAATGAAATCTTTGAAAAGGAGATTGCAAGCATTTCAAAGAAACACGATGTAGTAGTAATAGAGCATTTCAATAATCCTTATATGTGCACTGTGGGCATAGAACAAAATAGGTGAAGCCCCTGGCCAAATATAAATCTGTTTATGCTGGATATAAACCATACTGTTCTCATCCTCTTTCATGTACCTTTGGCAGTTGCACAAATATACCAGAAATGAAAGATCAAGGGCACTGCCTGGTTGGAGGGGAAATAAAAAAAGCAAAAAAAAAAAGCAAATTGTGCTGTTTATATACTGCCCCATAGCCCTTAAATCACTCTCAAGGCAGTTTACAAGTTAATTATGCAGGCTATACATTTCCCTCTCCCACTCCAGCAATCTGGGTACTCATTTTATCAACCCCAGAAGGATGGAAGGTTGAGTCAACCTGGAGTCTGCTAATTGGGAATTGAACCCCAGGTCGTGAGCATAGTTTTAGCTGCTGTACAGCTGTTTAACCACTGTGCTATGAGGCTCTAACTAAGCCAATATGTGTTACAGCCTGAAGCAATAGATAAAATGCCTCTCTCCTCACTATTTCATATACAGAAGCCTCTTGAACTGACAAATAACTTGTATTTCATCAGTGGCCAAGGAACAGGATCTATACAGCACACGTGGCCAGAAAACTAACGTAAGGATAGAAGGCAGGTTGTGTGTCATAGCTTCCCACAGAGATCTGGAAAGTTGAGTCATGGCAACTGGACTTCTTTTTCTTGAGAGATTGAAACGTTTTGCTGCTCATCCAAACAGCTTTGTCAGTGCATCGCCAAACTGTTTGGATGAGTAGTGAAACGTTTCAGTCTCTCAAGAAAATAAGTCCAGTTGCCATGACTCAACTTCCAGATAAATTCAAATGGATGACTAAGAATCTTCACAGACAGATCTTCCAACAGAGAGGAATTCCAGTGAGTGCCACAGCTACCTCACTCTGCCTTCCTAAGTGCTCGTTGTATTCATTTTGCATTCATTTAGACATCTCTACAAAAGACTTCTAGATAGATAAATATTATTTTCACTCCCACATTAGGAAGGAAGAGGATTAGCCACAAAGTGGACGATGCTGAGGTCAAACATAAACTAGGGATTTCTTGGCTTACCGGTCCTCCTATTACGCAACACCAGCTGAAGACACAAGTCTGCACTTCAGAAACATGAACCACTGCTAGACTCTAATGCTGTCTTGTCCTCCTCTCAGTGCAAGTTGCTTTGCAGAAGAGGTCTCTTCCAGCATCCTCTCTTCTTGCAGAATGTGCTGGAAATCTAAAAATAACACTTCTTTGTCACTTTTTTCCGGGTGGGTGTGCCTGTGGGTCAGAGACAGCCGGCTGACTGGCTGGCAGCCATGTGCCAGGCACAGATGCAAATACTGCCAGTCTCAACAGGATATGGAAAAGGAAGACATATATTGGCATATATAACGACATATATAATTCCCACCCATCCTCACTGCTGACCGCTCCATCTAGTGTCCCTGGGAACTGCAGTGCAACATCTGAGAGAGAAGGTTGGATGCACAGACTCATTACAATAAACATGATCTAAACTAGTCAGGGCCAAATTAAATCCTAGGAACTGCTGCGGGTCTGGGCTGGACTACATCTGGACTAGGGTGTGAAAACAAATCTCTGTTTCTGCTAAACACAAACCAACCCTCTTTCCTAAAAACCCAGTGTGGCAGTTTGAGTAAAACAATCACTGCAACTTAGTAGTGGCTGTGTGGAAAATTATGCAGGAAGCAATAAAACAGCTTATGTGAAAATGACATCCACAAAAATGCAATTAGTATAGATGTTGATAGTTGAGAGAGCATAAGAAATACAAATGGAATACACATCAAATACTATCAGCTGCATGTTCAATCTTTCTGACTCGGTTCCAGCCTACTGTTCATGCCTTCACTATACAATAGAATAAGGCATTCACTTCTATCATGGTATCAACATTTATTCTCTCTAAGTTAATGTGTACATCTCAGTGAATATTTGTCTCACTGTTTCTGTCAAGTTCCTCACCACAGCTTTGAATATTTACTCCTTAGACTATAAGATGTTGATGCAAGATCCAAATTTTGTTTTGAGAATAAGCATATTTTGTTCAGCTGGCAGATGTTGTATTGTCTTATTTCCTCGTGCTTTCAGCTTGTGCAATTGCTTATATCAGCCCTTTGGGGCTATTGCTGGACATATCCAGATGGGCCATGGCTTGAGAGTGAACCTTCCTCCTTTTGTTTGCCTTGGCTCACACCAGGGAGGACTACGTGCAACACAATTTGTTAAAAAAAAATTTTTTTAAATGCAATTATTTATTTGATTTATTTATTTATTTGTGGGCAGCATATGAGCAGTACAAATAAATACATAAATCAAATAAATAATTGCATTTTAAAAATATTTTTCTCCTAGTTGAGCACTACAGCTGATAACAACACTAATTCAATTGGCACTAATTCAAATGCCTACCATATTCTGTCAGTTCAGCGCTATTTCTTTTGTTAAATATTTTGAAAAAAAAGAAGGGATTGGAATGCTGATGAGATGTTTGAGGAAGAGGGTGGTGATAATGGCAGTGAAGACTTCAGGGTGGAAATCACAAAATAATCTTACAGGAACTGACTATGTCTGGTATAATTCATCCCTTGCAGGGAAGATAAACCTAACAAACCCAATATAATCTGAAATGAACTATTGAGGAGAAACACACAAACACACACAGATAGAAATACTCTCAGACAGAAACACATACTACCGTATGACTGGAAACGACCCATCAAATTCCACTGTGCTTCTTTGCCATCCAATGGCACAGGTTATAGCAGAGCTGTGGAGATATTTATATTTATTTATATTTATATTTATTTATTTATGTAGCTTGTATGCCTCCCACTACCCAAAGGTCTCTGGGTGGCTCACAATCAAAATAAACAAATCAGACAAAACATCAAAATTGCAATAAAATTAAAACAATAAAACATTTAAATACAATAGATACTATATATTAAAATACTACACTAAAATCGCCATCAGGACCCACAATAATCAATTAAAAAAAACTTCTGGAACAGGAATGTTTTTACCTGGCGCCAGAATGTCATCAAAGTTGGTGCCAGGCGGGTCTCACTTGGGAGGGCATTACATTTCAGAGTGCCATGTGCCATATGACACACCTCCTGGAGTCTCCTGGGAGACACAATCAAAATTCCCACATCTCAAATGTGGTGGTGCCTGTGGCAGCTCTCTGTGGCGCAGAACAGTGCCAGAACATTTTGCTCACATCCTCTAACAGCCTGAAGTGGAAGTGTGTCCCTTGTGGAAGAATCTGTCTCTTTCTCTCCGGGAAGGGCAGTTGGGGGGAGGGGAGCTGGAGTTGGGGTCTTATCCACAGTTGATGGCATCACCCCTTGCCGACAGCACAATTTGCCAATGGCTGCAGTACCATTAGTGGCAAATGGTGCAAGGGGTCCACAAAAGTAGCCTTCAGGATCATAGTGGTACCTCAGTTCAAGCCAGACTAGTAGGCGAGGGTGATCAAGAGAAAGGAAACCAACGTCTGCAATTAATTCTGGTTTTGTTCCCTTCCCTTTCGCTGGCAATGCCATTGCAATAGACTTCTTTAAATGTTGAATTTTAACTAAGTGGAAGGATGCTAGCATAGTAGCTCAATTGGAACCCGTGCTTGTATACTTTATTTTCTACTGGGGTGTGTGTCTCTTTCAGCATCCTTTCTAGCCACAGACTGAGGCAACAGTGTCCCATTTGATTTAACAGACCAAGTTCCACTACATGTTGGCCATCCACTGATGAGTACTACTTTCCTCTCTTTGATTATGCTAGTACAGGTTATTTTTACCCTCTTTAGTTACCAAGGATGTTGGCACGTCTTCGGGTATGAGTCCCACGTCTGAGTCTTTGGTTACTAAGCCCCAAGCCTGAGTCCCTGTTAAAAGTAAGCTTCCCCCTGCCCCAGAATAAAATGAGTTGCGAGATGAGTCCCAAGTCATTGAAAAACTGCCTGAGTCAAATCCCAGTCGAGTTGTTAGTGCGACTTAAGTCAGACTTAATAGCAAGCCTTGTGACTCAAGTCCCCATCCCTCTTAATTAGGAGAGGGATTTGTATTGTTCAGTGGTGATGAACAGTCAAGGATTAATGCTTTCTTAATATACCTATAATCAGCAGACAAACACCCAAAGCAGCCTCCAGGTCGCAGGCTGCTCCCTGAAACTATCTGGCAGAACGGTGTCAGACTCAGATTCTCTGAAATGGATCGAAGGTCAAGGGTAGAGCTCTCCACTACCATACTGACAGCTCCCCTGTCAGCATAGATCATAAGATGGAACACATCATGGTAATCTCCAAATGATCTTGTTTGACACCCAGGTCTTTGTGGTTGCTAAAAGGTGATCTAAATGAAGAAAGAAATCTAGATTATTGCATGTAGGCATCAAATTATTCCTGTATCCTGTCTGGAAAATTAGCATCCGTTTTGAAGCATCCCATTTGTTTGTCACCTATTTGAACCAACTTGCCTTAAGTGCAGCTGTTTACCTCATATTTATTCATGTTGCCCTTCAAGCCCCTCTTAACATTCTAATCTACTCCACAAGTGCTTTTCAAACCTCTCACTTTTGTTAAGATATGCTGAAACCGAGCAGAAAATGAAAGGTTTCTGATTTAAGCAGCTCCTGCATGTTCTTTAACTCTCCCTTCTATCTACATTGTGCACAGTTAAGATTCTAAAATACAGCTAAAAAGAGAAGGTGCTATTCCTAATTTTAAAAATGCCAATGGTGTCATTGAACACCTCCTTTCACAGGTTTCTCTCTCTATTCGTTATTTAACAACAGGCATTTTCACTAGAATGCATCTGCACTGCACACATTTTGTATTATTAAGATGATTATAATTCAAGTCTATGTTTCTACCAAAAAGTCACTAACTTCAAAGCATCTTTGTTGATTTTGGTTCTGGCCATTTCAGTAGCATAGCATGCTATTAACTAGGGAATGGGCACCAAGCGAAAAACCAAATGCTGTTTCATCGTTTCGTTAGCTAATGAAATGAAACGAAACACAATTTTTCTGTTTTGTACCCATTCCTAAACTATAGTCCAAGTAAGGGCACAATCCTATAAACTGTGACTGACCTCAAAGACTTATATTTGAGCAGGCCTGCATAGGGTTTCACTGTAATCATGTTTAATATGGAGAAAGTACTGTATCACTGAGGCAGGCAGGTGGTGCTGTGAGTCCAACTGCTCAGCCGCTGGCTTGTTGATAGGAAAGCTGGCAGTTTCAATCTGAGCAATGGTGTGAGGTCCAGTTTTTTTGTCCCAGCTCCTGCCAACCAAGCTGTTCGAAAACTTGTAAAAATTTAAGTACAATGGTACCTCTTAAGACGAAACACATGTAGGGAGAAAAACAATCAGGGACTAGGCATTTTTCTTAGCATCACAAACAAATTTCCTATGGATGCTTCGGAAGATGAAAAACTGTTCCACATGTACCCAGGAAAAAAAGGGTTATTTGTATCTTTATTCTAGTCTCCAAATGCATTCTCAAGGCATTCCCAAGGCCTTCCTTTGGGAAACTGTGTTTCCTAAGACAACATTTGCATAAACAAAGTGACCCATAGCCCCTGGAACAGCGTAATTCATTTTCAATGCATTCCTATTGGAAACCACATTTCACAAGACAAAATGTTCTTAAAACAAATTGGCCCGCAGAACGACTTACATTCATTTTAAAAGGTACCACTGTACTATAGATAAATAGGTAGTGATTTGGTGGGAAGGCAATGCCATTCTGTGTGATTGCTTGTTTAGTCATACTAGCCATATTACCATGGAAATATGTATGTGGACAAACAATCGTTCTTCAGCTTATAAATGGAGATCAGTGCCGCTGCCCCCGAGAGTTTCCATGGCCAACCACCTTTGAAGCCAGGTCACAGAAATCCTAGCCTGATGCTCTATCCACTAGCCCACACTCAACCACTGATTATTAAAGAACAAGAGCCATTGAACTAGGGGCCTTTTTACACGACCCCTAAGATCCGCTGGCCACTTAAATTCGGACCAGAGATCTTAGGGGTTCCTCGCTCTTCCTCTGTCCCCACCCCCCTCCACACTTCCTGGTTTCTGGCTGCCTGAGGGAGGGAGAAAAAAGAAAGAAAAATGCCGGTTACCTCCGTTTTGTTCCGGGCAGCATTCAGATCTCTTAAAGGAGCGGGGCGCAAAAAAAGAACAAACAGAAGCCAGGAGAGCCCCGCACTCACTATCCTTACACCGGATCAAAATTTTGTCACATCCAAAAAGCAGGTACAAGAAAACTGCTGTTTGGTCGCGCTAAGTGGGCGGGGTCGCACTTAATTGTCTGCAAAGTCCGGAGCTGGTGGGTAAACATTTTTAAGGTCCGGACCTTGCAGCCATTTGCAGCGGAGCTTAGGGGTCGTGTATAAATGCCCTAGATCAGGCATTTCCAAACTTCGTCCCTCCAGATGTTTTGGATCGCAGCGCCCACAGTCCTTTCCCATTAGCAATCTAAGCTTAGAATTCTGGGAGTTGTGGCCCAAAACATCAGGAGGGCCAAAGTTTGGACATCCTGAACTAGATGGTTGAAACATATGCTCCTGTACATTGCACGGCAGTAGTGGAGAAAATATATTGTGTTTTGGTTACATGTGTTTGTATCCCATCATTACAGGTGCTAGAATCAACTGCAGAATCAGTTAAGGCAAAGAGATGATTGAAGACAATTTACCAGGGTGGCCTCCAGGCACTGTGGACAGGCTGCCTCGGCTCTCTCAGTTTGTGTCCTACTGATTTTCCCTCTTAGTTTGTCTATCCAGATACAGTATGTCATTGTCATGAGCAGGTGAACTGCATTCTAGGATGAGATGCCATTTTATGCCAAATCAGATCCTCCTAAAACTTGAGGCTTCAAGGCTATTTACCTGCCCTTGGGGTCTCCCACCAACTGTGCTGCTGAAATTTGGTGGCTAATTATTCTGCCAAATGTTGTTAACATGCCACAGAAAACCCTTTAAAAAACACACACACACACACTATTTTTGTTTGTAAGGGGCTCCCGCAATTAAACCACAGAAAAGTGCCCTTCATCTGACCTGACCACAAAACCCCTTGTAAAATAAGAATTCATTGCAGAGTTTTGAATTTCTGGTAAAATTCCTTTTTACTACACCATAGGACTACAGAGATCCACGGAAGCGAATAGCTACAAGTTTCCCGAGTCCATCCCTTTCTCATTAACTGACATTTAAACTCTCAACATCTCAATCTGACACATTTGTAACAGAAAGAGTAAAAAAAAAGTCTTTACTTACATTTGCTTGAAATTACATACTTGTTTATGCTCCTTTGTTTACTTCACTCATGGTTAGCATCCATCAGAACAAAAATCAACAGGGAATAAGTAAGTGCCACCAACACAATAAAGTGGGTGGGAAATACTCAGCAGAGACAGAGTCTCTCATTGTTTTGCTCCTGGAAGGAACAATTGTTCAGTGGTAGATAAACAGATAATCACCCCAGCCCAGAACCCCCCCTCCCAAATAACAAACTACAAATCATCATGCAAAGTTGCATACAAAATTTTGGTAGAATTCCCAGCTCACTGGAGGGGCATTATGAGGGTTGTTGTCAAAAGATGTGTAAGGTCTGGGAGATACAGGAACATGGCCTGAGCCTAGCAAAGTTGCTCACCCTTGCTCTAAAAAAATAAAGAGTCAGGCCACTTTGTTTTCCTGTTGGGTGTTTGTCTAATACTGCCCCTTGTTCCCCCCAGATGCTCAACCAGCTTTAACGGCGGATATATCTGACAGCTGCCAGATGTGGTGTTTGTGAAATCTTCAGAATGTCATTATGACACTGTATGATAGAGTCCACCATGCCCCTCATCCTTTTTAAGAAAGTTTATTCCCCCCAGAGGAAGTGAATTGTGAAATAAAGTGCATTTCCTTACTTTTATTTGTCACATATATGAGACACTCCAGTCTCAGAAAATCCTATTTTTTCATGCAAAACTAGGCTATAGGCGAAACCTTTATAGGCCACTAATAATTTTTTTTAAAAAAAAAATCATTGCAAGCTTTTGAGTGCAATACACTCTTCTTCAAAGCATTTTTCATGGACTATCTTGCTTCATTTAAAATATATTTGATTGTAATTTTAATTACAATTGTAATTAATTAATTATAATTGTAATCCCACAGCACTTTGTCATTGGCAATACAGGCTTGGAATTCTGGGAGTTGTGGTCCAAAATATCTGGAGGGCCAACGTTTGGACACCCCTGCATTAAGCCCTCCCCAGTGTTTTGGTCTACCAATCCTCTTTGTTCTTCCCAGCAGAACCAATGGTCATTGGTCATGAATTAAGGGACATCACAAGGACGGTAGTCCAAAACATCTGGGAAGAAGAAGATTCTCCAGCCCTGGATTCAGCTGTATTCTATAAACCAGTGCTTCCTGATCATGGCTCCCCAGATGTTCTTGGACTATTACAAACAGAAATCTTGGTCTGCGCAGCTAGTGGTGAAGGCCTCAAGGAGCTGTAGCCCGAGAACACCTGGAGACCCAAGGCGGAGAACCACTGAATACCGAACCCTAACCCATTGACTGCAGGATCATCCCCGGTGGCTCATGAAGCTGCCACCTCTTCTATCAGCGCAGACACGCTTCTGTGCCTTTTTGAAATGCTGTTTTCTTGCACATGCAGTTCAAGTCTAGGACAACTGCATATGTATATGGTGCCTCAAGGCAGGCTTGTGAAATCGATTTGCCCTTTTGCATTTCACCAGGAGTTGCCTTTTCTTTTCTGTTCCTTCTAGGATGACGTGCAGAAAAACGAAACAGCGTTTTGCGGAATAGAACCATATGCTAAATATAAAAGGGCCTATCCCAGGTTCCTTTAAAATATCTCCCCACCCACAAGAAATTTATTGTCTTTCAGCCACAAAATATATTTCTAAAGGCCTTTTAAAATGTAATAAGTGCCTGTTATTGATCTGGACTCAGAAAGGAAGCACACACATGCAAGCCAGACTCATTTTAGGATCATATTACTGCAATTATATCTCCTGTCTCCGTGTGGCTTTGTTCAGTCCCTGCTAACATGCCCAGACAGAGCCAGCAGGGGGAAACCATCTTTCACTAAGCTGATCCACCTGCCTGTGCTCAATGCCTGTCATTATACACTCGGCCTCTCCCCCCGCCCCCACCCCCACCCCCACCCCCGCAAACAGGAAATGATCGTGTTTGGATTGCAAGCAGACTGTTTAAAAGCAGCAAATAACCCACTTACTGTTGCAAAATCTGATCTCGCCTGATTTCGGAAACTAAGCAGGGTCGGGCCTGGTTAGTACTTGGATGGGTGACCACCAGGGAATACCAGGTGCTATAGGCGCCTGGAGTAGGAACTGGCAAACCACTCCAGTATTCATGCCAAGAAAACTCCATGGACATGGGTTCACGAAGAGTTGGTCATGACTGTAACGATGCAACGCACACACACATACCGTTGTGACAGTTTTAGTTAACAGTGACCATCCTATGATTCCATCCTGAGCGGAGGATGCTTTAAAAGGCTCCCACTGCTACGGCTGAATTTTGCCACGTGTAGCAGCAGGAGAAGGCACCAGCCCTGTCAGCAACTCTTTGCTAAGGCAGTACAAGATTGCTTAAAAAAAAAAAAGCAGGTGTTACTTAGCAGCCTGACTTGCTGATGCCTTATTCACCTCTCCCGTAGTTGTATGCTGTAGCCATACATCTGAAGTCAAGAGTTGAACAACCATGAGCATAAACAGAAGTAAGGATCCATCGTGAACCAAGGAAGAGGGAGGCTTATGTGACTCTGATGGTCAGGAGGGACAATTTTATGGCCCAGCAGTCTCCACAGATCATATAGAGATCACAATTACACCCCTACTAAAGCAGTTCCACTGGCTGCCAATCACCTACCGGACACCATTCAAGATGCTGACCTTAAACTACAAAACACAAAACAGCCTGGGTCCAAGCTACCTCAAAGACTGAATCTTGCAGTATGAACCATCTCAAGTGCTAAGGTCATCAGGAGAGGCCTTTCTCTCCATCCCACCACCCTCACAGATGCGGCTCATAAGAACACATGAAAGGGCCTTCTCTGTTGCTGCTCCCAGACTTTGGAACTCCCTCCCGCTAGATGCCAGGAATGCCCCATCTCTGCTGTCTTTCTGGAAGCAGGCAAAGACCTTCCTCTTCAGGCAAGCTTTCCCCAAATAATGGACTAGCTATTATGTGACTTTTAGATGGATTACTTTACCATGCATGATTGCATTGACTGATCTCATAACACCAGTGTTTTCCACACTGGTTTCCACCCCTTATAATGGACTTTTTTCTTTTTGTGTGTTCTTAGTAGCTCTAATATTACCTTTTAATGTTGTAAGATGCCTGTTCTAATTCCCTGTTCTTGACTTGAATATGTTTTGAATATTCTTGGCTGTCTACACTGCCCAGAGTGGCCTTGTTGCAAATGGTGCAGTATATAAATCTAATAAATAAATAAATAATATATTGCCCCTCATTATTGTAAACCACCTTGGGTCCTTTTCCAAGGAGAAAGATGGGGTAGAAATATTCTAAATGAATGAATGAATGAATGAATAAATAAATAAATATTTTATTTTTTAAAAATATGTTAAAAATCCAAAAGGGATTTATTATACTAGCTAAAATTGCTTTACTGGAAAACACTATTATTTAGTCAGCTGACCTAGAGTGCCAAGCACACAGCAAGCATTCCCTCTTTGGACAGCAATAAATAAATAAATAAATAAATAAATAAATAAATAAATAAATAAATAAATAAATAAATAAATAAACTCAGAAAAGGTCCAAGAGGGCTGGGTATGTAGTACAAAAACAATTCTGGAAATATGTGCATGGCTTCTTCTGGTTTTAATCTGCAGGTTTCTTTAGGGCTAGGGAAGCTTAAAGTGATTTACGGAAGTGGAAATTCATTTCTCCCTCCCTCTCTCTGTATAGATGCATCTGTGTTTTTGAGGGACTCTATGGGGTTCTGTGGGGACTTGGAAACTGTAAAAAAATACCACCCCACCCCACCCCAGAGGCTGCCTGTGATGCATTATAAGCTCTTATCTATTCTTCAGTTGCTGAAATCTCCGATGTATCAGACCTTAGCTTATTCACTGAAGGACAACAGAAAGGAGCCAGCCATGTTACTGTCCCTTGGAGAAAAGTTCTACAACCTGGAGGGCCCATGAAGAAGGCCTTCGCCTACCTCCAGAAAACCATTCTTAACCAAGCATTAGGACATCAAGAAGTAAGGAATATTTTAGGCATCCTGAATCCAAGGATATATCAGGGGCAGAAAAACTGATCTCATCCACTTAGACAGTAGCTGAGGGACAACAGCTGGACAAAGCAAAGGTGAGAAGAGCAGGAAATACTGTAAGTATCATCCTACCATCAAACTCTATCCTATTTCAATACTAAATAGAATTGTGAGCTTTGTTAGGGAAGTCCTCCATCCATGCCTTGAGCAGAGCTCAAGCGAAGAGCTATGTGGACAGCCTCTCATTATAGCCCAGTGGTTCTCAACCTGTGGGTCCCCACCTGTTCCTGGACTGTAACTCCCAGAAGTCGTCATCACTAGCTGAGCTGGCCAGGATTTCTGGGAGTTGTAGTCCAGGAACATCTGGGGACCCACATGTTAAAAGAACCACTGTTATAGCCCATGCTTCAGGATGAGAAATGCTTCTACATGAGCAGTAACATGTATATCTATAAAACTCCTCCATAGAAAGGAAACTTAGCCAAAGTCCTCCTTGCCTGCAACTCGGCCAAGTTCCCTTGCCATCATTTTTTAAAACGGTATACATATCCATATCAGTATGCTTACAGAGTCCTATCACCTATGCACCAACAGTTTGTTTGGTTTGTATCCTATCTTTCTCCAAGACAGCTACCCACTTACAGAAATGCAGCTAGAACAACAGAGGCTGGATGGCAATCTGTCGAAAATATTATGATGGGGTTCCTGCATGGCAGGGGGTTGGACTAGATGGCCCTTGAGGTCTCTTCCAACTCTATGATTCTATGATTCTATGATTCTAACAAATTACAAATCTCTGAACTCCCAAGTTATACAGCCCTACAGTGACAAATAGCTGCCTAGATGCCCTAAGCACATCTGATCTCGCCTGATCTCGGAAGCTAAGGAGGGTCAGCCCTGGCTAGTACTTGGATGGGAGACCACCAGGGAATACCAGGCACTCTAGGCGCCTGGAGTAGGAACTGGAAAGCCACTCCAGTATTCCTGCCAAGAAAACTCCATGGACATGGGGTCACAAAGAGTCGGTCACAACTGTAATGACACAACACACCCACACTGACAAATATCTGCAACACATAGTATTAGGGTCTACAAAACTAGTATAATAATGTGCTAGGCAAGTCAACTCTGATTCACAGAGTACTTTTCCTGGGTATTCCAGGTTTTCCTGGGTATTCAGAGGTTTCCTTGGGACTGTGCAGCTTGCCCAGGGCCACCCAGGCTGGCTCTACTTGCAGGTGGCCCAGGAGGGAAATGAACTCCCAGTCTCTGGCTCTACAGCCCAAAATCTAAACTGTTGAGCTATCCAGCCAGCTATGGCCTAAATTATGTTGGCGCTAATCTGAACTAGACTAGACCCACTGGCTAGGAGAGAATTCCTTGCATGTTCATTTGCCATTAGCCATAGACTCAGTCGCTGTAGCTGTCTGGGACTAGCAACTGGATGTGAACTGATGAAAGCCGTAAAATTAAGCAACAAAGAACAAGTGGAGACTTGCCAGCCAAATGTAAGCTAAGTTGAGGTAGGTCTCGGCTGCTGGTCCCACCACCATGGATAGTGAGGCAACCTTGCATAGCTCCTTCATCTCCCCTTTCATGTATTTTTTCAATATGGAACTCTTGGGAGGGAGAGGTCTTTTTGAGCACCCATTTTTCCAGTCATAAGCTACTCTGAGAGCCTCTTGAGACTATGAAGCAGGAAGTAAGTATTATACACAAACAAATACAGTGGGCCCTCATATAACAAGCAGTTTGTATAACATAAAATCTTTACAACATAAAACATTCCGGAGATAGGGGAAATTTGCTTAACAGAATCGCCTATGGGGCAAAATCGTACAACATAAAATGGTTGCTATTAGGGATTACTCCATTTTCAATGCATTCCTAAGGGAAATTTGTATAAAGGAAAATTTGCTTAACACAATTCCATTGGGAACAAATTAATTCCTTTGTACAAGGCACCACTGTAAGTAGATTCGTCAACTTGACAAAGAGCTGAAAATTGCTCTGAGGCCCACTGTGCGTTTTGATAGTAGCTCCGGTGCTCTGTCCTCTCAAACCCAACTCCACCTTGGTTGACAGGGTCTTTAAAATCAATCTCGGGGTGGGTTGGGAGAGGAGAGCAGATCAGTGCCATGTTTTATTAATAACAAATGATCAACTGCAGAATTTCTTTTGTCGTTCTCATTTAGGCAATTTGTTCCATTCCTTAATGGCCCGTGTTCCTTATTGGGAACATGCTGAAGGGAAGCAGCTGTGAATCTCTGGAGCCATAATTTCCCTGATGACCTATATAAATATAGGTCTTTACGCATATATCCAGGATCATAATTATAATCCATCTTTCTCTTTTTAAAAGAGCTATCATTCTTAGCATTCAGGTGACCCACGAGGTTTTAAAAATTCATTGCAAGTAGATGACCCAGCTTCCACGGTGACTCAGAAACTATCGCAAGCACCCATTGTGACCTGAACAGGGCCGGTGCTAGGTTTTTTTTCACCCTAGGTGAGGGGTGGGGGGTGAGGTGGGTGGCAGGTGGTGGGGTGGCAGGGCGGCGGGTGGACAGGGCAGGGGGGGGGGCGGGGTGGTGGTGGGTGGGTGGCGGGGTGGTAGGGTAGCGGTGGCGGTGGCAGGGTTGGCGGATGGCAGGGGACGGTGACACGGCGGTGGCCAGCCGTGGGGGGGGGGGTGGCAGGGGGTGGCAGGCTGTCCAGCGCCCTCTCTCCATTTTGGCACCCTAGGCAACTGCCTAGTTCACCTTAATGGAAGCGCCGGCCCTGGACCTGAACATTTGTCCAAGTCTGGCTGCACACAGAATCTTGTGCCTGTGGTAATCCACATTCTGTAACAAATGCATTGTGATAGGCCTTCTCTCTCTCTCTCTCTCTCTCTCTCTCTCTCTCTCTCTCTCCCTCTCTCTCTCTCTCTCTCTCTCTCTCTCTCTCTCTCTCTCTCTCTCTCTCTGTCGTACACACACACTCTGTAGATCAGGGGTATCCAAATTTTTGCAAGGAGGGACAGATTTGGTGAGGTGAAAATGTATGGGGGGCCAACCATTCAGCCTGAAGGGGGAGAAAGGGCGTGGTCCATGCACTTCTGCAACAGCTGCAAATGCTCCGGTTTCCAGATGCCCAACAGCCCGGCGGCTGTTGCACAGCCCGGGAATCAGCCCACGTGCACCCAAGATGCACCACTGCTTGCATATGCTGCCCTCCCTCACATGGAGGTGGGGAAGATGCCAGGAGCCAGCAGGCAGGGCGGGTGGCTGAGGTAATGGACAGAGGCAGGGAGGGCAGGCAAACCATAAAACAGCAAGCTGATCTAGCCAGCACAGAGAAGGGTCGGCCAGCCGGTATGAGTGACAGGCTGAGCCAGCAGGGAGAACAGGCTGAGGGTCACTCAAAATTTTAAATCGGGCTGCATTTGCCCCCCGGGCCACACTTTGGACATGCCTGCTGTAGATAGAGATATAGAGATAAACAATGGGATCTTGTTTAATATTTTTCACACAATGCTCTAGCACAGGAATGGCTGAAGATATTTTGCTGCATGAGGGAAAGCAGGGGCTTCCCTCTGCAGCTGCCATGCTTGTTTCTCAGGCAGAAATTGGTTGCACCTACAGCAGAATCTTGCGATGACACAGAGTGGTAGCATTTCAGTACAGCACCCATGGCCACGAGAATGTGCTTAAACCTATCAACTTGAATAGCTCTGGGAAGCCATTAGATCACAGAGATGGTCACCCAGACCCAGAGGCACTCTATGGCCGTTACTTCACGAGCCGCTCGCTTCGCGGCTAGCCTTCTTTTCTGTGCGAATCGATCGTTTCAGTCCGCACGCTCCTCCTTTTTGGCTGCGATGCCACCCCGACCACGCCCCCTTTACCGTGCTCCAAGCGGGGCGAGTGGTTCCCCTGGCTGCTGCCGGGAATCTTTTTGCTTCGCATCTTGCTTCGCTCCCAACGTCACGTGTGGTCTCGGTTTTTGGCTTTTATTTCAAGTTTTTTTAAAAAATATTCAAACAGGGATATCGATGCATTGCTATATCGTTTCATCGCTTTGCGCTGTTACTTTCTCGCTCGAGTAGGGGTGGTGGCGGCGGCGGCGGCGGCGGCGGGAGCAGGAGGAGCCGCTGCCGCCTCGCCCGGCCAGAGCAGGGCACCCGGGGCAGGCAGCGTGCAAGCGGCGGAGGGCGGGCGGCTGTGCCATGCGGGGCTCCCCCCGAGTAGCGGCGGCGGCGGGGGGGCTGCCAATGATGCCAGGAAACAGTTGAAATCAGTAGAGCCGTTGCAACTGACAGTCCAGCATCAGTGCATCGATACGCCGTCAGTAGGATTTTTTTTAAAGGATGGATGGGAAATAACGAACGTTGAAAAGTGGCATGCGAATGCGAAGGGAGCATGTGAGGTTGTGCTCGAATCGGTCCTAAAACTGCAGCTCGTAAGTACTGAGAAACGGGCGGGAGCGAAGCGAGAACACTTTGACCGCCACGTGACCGCCTCCGAATTCAAATCGAAGGCAATATCGCTGCGGAGCGCCGCGCCTCGCGAAGTAAGGGCCATATTGCTTTGTGGTGAACCTGAGGTGCGGTTGCATTCATGTCCATCTAGGAGGCTACCCAGAGGAGAGAGCAACAAGAGAGATGTACAGCCAGGACTGAGGGGATATAGCCTGGGGCTGACTGGTGGGGTTGCTTCATTCTTCCTAAAGCCAGGACCAACCCTGCTGTAGTGTGTATGATAAATCCTTATGTGAGCAGAAGGAATGGTTTGGATCTACTGATTTTGACCTGCTGAACAGCTCAGTGGTTTAGCCACCTGGCGGTGTAGCCAAAGGTTGGGAATTCGATGCCCCATTGTGGCTTCTTGACAAGGAATGGGCTCAATGACCCACAGGGTCTCTCCCTCCTGCCAGGATTGGGGCCTCATGATTCAGAAAATATGGAACCTCCTTGCAAAGCCAGGCCCTTCTCTGGCTGAGGCAATCAGAGAGTGCAGCTGGTGAGCCTGCTACCAGCATAAAGGGAGCTGCCGGCACTCCCTGTTCCTTGCCTCAGCAACATGAGACCTCCGGACTCCTGAGCTTGCTTACCTTGAATCTTCCTGGAACTCTGTTGCTCTGTAAGTGTTCCATTTTGGCTTCCCAGTTGGACTGTTTTTCTATGGATCTTGAACTTGGATTAGCTGACTACCATCTCTGTGAATTTGAACTTGGACTGGCTGACCACGCTCTCCGTCATAACCCCATTTGGCTTCTGGGAACACTCTGGTCCTGCCCTCCTTGCTGATATCCTAGCTGCCGCCCACACCCCGGCCGTTATACCTCCCAGCTTTGCAGTTCTAATTTGATGTCTGAGGAAAAGTAAAGAGAAAGGAGGAACAGAGGTGGAGGATGGCAGGATGAGGTCAAGCACCGTTCCAGTCAGCAACTAGTTCTAACATCAGTTGTAAGTCACACTAACTGGATGTGAGGTGGAGGATGAACAACTCTGAAGACATTTTGTGGAGGTAATGAAGCATGCGTTACAAATTGGCCGTGAATAGGAAGAACAGGGTAGAAAAGATAAGCCAAGAAAAACCATTTAAACTAGAGAACATTACTTGGCGGGATTTCAGACTCAGTTATCTTATATTCTTCTTTCTCCTCTCCTCCTCCTCCCATCTTGTTCAATATAATGACAGCCTGAGGGGGTGAAAACAAAACAAAATGCCCCCCTTCCATCTACAGAAGTTGAATACACAGGAAATTAAATCTTACTTCAACAATAGAGATGGACCGGCAACCGCTGCTGCCCCTGCGGGGGGGGGGGTTACCCAGCATGCCTTAGGCATGCAGGACAAGCCCCATGGAACACACAAGTGTCAGCAGTAAGTGTGCAAAGGTCCTAAGTGTTTTAATAGATCAGCCCTTCTCCAACCAGCCCACTGCACCCAATGCGGATGATTATGACATGCCATCTCCCAACAAGAGATGGAAGCAGGCAAAGCTGCCACAAGTATACCATGGGTCAGCACTGCAGGGAGACAGCTGGAAAAGCTAATGCCATCCTATCCTGCATCAACAGAAAATGCAGCCTCCTCCATGAGAAGTAATGGGCTATTCTGTCCTTGCTTGGTCAGACTCCTGTGGAATGTAATGCCCTGTTTTTTCGCACTGCAGAAGGATGTCAACAAACTGGAAGACTTCCAAAGGAAATGCTGAGGATCCTGGCAACGTAATATTATGAAAAAAAAGTTGGGAAATCTGGATATATTTAGCCTAATGAAGACACAATTAAAGAGAAACATGACAATTAGATAATCTGAAGTCTTTGCCATAGAAATTCGATTCCTCTTTCTCCTCCTCCTCCTCCTCTTCTTCCTCTTCATTTTCCTCTTTTCCATCCTCTATTCTCTTACTTCTGGCCCTTATAGTTTTCGGGTTAATTTTCCTGCCTGTTCTTTTTCTTGTGTCAGGGAAATATAATGCCACCACCTGAGACAGAAGAGGAACTTGTTGGTGGCAGATGATGATGCCATAAATACAGATGATTCCTGGAGGAAAAGTCCATCACGGGTTACAAACCATGACGGAGATGTGTAATCACCAGGCTTAAAACCAGGGTACTTCAAGGGCCAGATGCAGGGGAGTGGTATCAGGAGACAGATATCTAGTCTCATGCGCCCCCAAACGCATCTGGTAGGGCCACTGTGAGATACAGGAAGCTGGACTAGATGGGACTTTGGCCTGATCTAGCATGGCTCTTCTTATTCTTATGTTGTTATTAATTAAATTAGTTTTGAGAGGCACCACTCTGGGCCTTTTTACACGACCCCTAAGATCCGCTGGCCACTTAAATTCGGACCAGAGATCTTAGGGGTTCGTCACTCTTCCTCTGTCCCCACCCCCCCTCCGCACTTCCTGGTTGCTGGCTGAGTGAGGGAGGGAGAAAAAGAGAAAGAAAAGCATGCCGCTCACCTCGTTCTGCCTCTCGTCTCTGTAAGGCCATCAAGTCCAACCCCCTCGTCTCTGTAAAAGTAGCTCTTAAAGGGGCGGGAGCCAAAAAGCAGCAAACAGAAGCGAGGAGAGCCCCGCACTCACTATCCTTGCACCGCATCAAAGATTTTTCACCTCCAAAGAGAAGGTACAAGAAAAGTGCGCTGGGTCGTGCTAAAGTGGGCGGGGTCGCACTTAATTGTCTGCAAACTCCGGAGCTGGTGGGGAAACATTTTTAAGCTCCGGAGCTTGCAGCCATTTGCAGCGGAGCTTAGGGGTCGTGTATAAACGCCCTCTGTGTGTGTGTGTGTGTGTGTGTGTGTGTGTGTGCGCACACACACACACACACACACACACACACACACACACACACACACACACACACACACACACACACACACAGAGTATAAAGGGGGGAGGGAAATAAGAGATTTCCACATACATTACCAGAACTGGCCACAAGAGGGCAGCAGAGACCATGCTATGTATTCTTCTCTAACAAGTGTTCATTAAAAAGTCATAGTGGCTGGTTCTTGTAATGCACATGAAAATTGTTACACACACACCCAAGCATTTTTATTTTAATATTTTTAATATTTCCAGCCTGTGGATAAATGAAACTGTGGATACTGATCCTGTGGATATGGAACTCTCCATTTCACTGCAGGAGTCCTCCACCTCCCCTCCCAGCATCTAATTACAAGTGCCTCCCCATCCCTGTAAAATGTCATCACACAAAATCGACACGCAGTCGCCTTTGGCGACCACCAGGTCTCCCCTATCCATCATAAGGTTCCTCTTCATGCCAGAGATGTTGCAGAAGGACAGTCAAGGAGTGCTATTTTGTCAGGCACACCAATTGTGCCTGGAAGGGAAGGACATCTCATTCTGTGCATTTGTGTACATCTTTGGCATACCTGGGAGGTTGTGATATGCTCCCCTGAGATCTCCATAGGCCAACATCCTATTGTCCTATGTGATCAACAGAGGGACAATTTTGCACAATTGATTGCGGAACAGGAAATTGCACAGTGGCTGCTGACTGGAAATGGGGTTGCCTTTTCCCAGACGTCGGAAAACTACACCATCAGGTGAGAGGTTTTCCTCAAGCGGATTTCACCCTAGCAGGTCCCACTGTCGTCTGAAAATGTGGGAGGCAAGTGTGTGACTCTCTAGGTTAGGGGTGCCCAAACTTTGGCCCTCCAGATGTTTTGGACCGCAACTCCCAGAATTCCAAGCCTAGATTGCCAATGGCAAAGGACTGTGGGAGTTGTGGTCCAAAACATCTGGAGGGGCAAAGTTTGGACACCACTGCTCTAGGTGTCCTAGTACACCTGCCATCATCCTCCAGCTTTGGCAATGCTGGCTAGATCTGATGGGACTTGCAGTCCAATAACATGGTTTCAAAAGGTTTTTTTAAAAAGCAGACACAGTTAGGAGCTGTTCGGGAGGAGGGTTCCAAGTATATTAACAAATGCAAGATGGAACCTTTTAAGCCGTGCAGAGCCACCTGTCCTCCTCTCTTCCATATGACAGCAAAACCCGGTCCGTTCAGTCAATTATTCTCTAAAAATCATGTTCCAATGAACAGATGGCATTCTCCATTTCATGCCGTACGGCCAGCATCTTAAGGGAGCCCTCTCAAGCAACAAGTCTATCAGCCCCATGCAGAGAGATTAGATTTCCCCTGCCTTCCACAAAGCGTGTGCGATCTCGTGGCAGTGTCGCTGCTATGTGATTAAACGGACAAGGAGAAAAAGCCTCGGCTGCAGCGGAAAAGGAGAAACGGCGCTAAAAACGATCCATCCTTAGGCAGCCTCTGCCCTGAACCTGACTAGTAGTCTAGAGCCACTAGACATGGGCTACAACTCCCATCATGTTGGCTGGTGATGATGGAATTGGTAGTCCACACCCTGGGTTAAAGCCCTGGGTTAAGGAAAGAGGAGGCTGTTAAATGGCATGTTTTCTATGGCTGCATAGAAAATCATTTGAGGCACCACGGCAGCTGTGAGGTAGCCTTTTTTGATGCCCCAGTGGGATGCTGTGTCTAATCATCTCATTCATTCCCCTTTTGGAGTGTTGGGGGCATGGAGTAGGTGGAACTTGACATTCCACAGAAGATTGCCTGGGAATAAGTCCTGCGGCACTGGCAGTCAAGCTGATAATGTAACTGCCGTGGTGTGCCCTCTGTATCAGCTACAGAAGTAACTGTGCGCTAGGTCCAGCACAATGCTTGCAGAAGCATAATGGGGATTGGTGGCCAAAGTCGGGTCCAGGGCAAATTAGGCTAAATGGCTTTTTAAAAAATGAATGTGTACTTTGCCACTATGTATAATGCAGATGAGTATAATCTTATACTCATCTATCAAGAAGCAGCCCCTGCTGAATTTAGCTGTTCTTATTTGCAGCTAAGGGTACAGACTGCAGCTGTATCACTTCTCTATTAAAGCAAAAAAATGCACTCTCTGGGTGGTTTAGAAGTACAGTGGTACCCTGTATAAAGGAATATTCTGTTAAGCAAATTTTCCTTTATACAAATTTCCCATAGGAATGCATTGAAAACGGAGTAATCCCTAATCACGACCATTTTTATGTTGTACGGATTCCCCCCTTAGGTGATTCTGTTAAGCAAATTTCCCCTATCTCTGGAATTTTTTTATCTTGTACAGATTTTATGTTATACAAACCATTTGTTAAATGAGGGTCCACTGTAATTATGTAGGCTAGACATTGCCCCCTCAGAATGTTGGCTACTTATTTTACTGACCAATAGAAGGATGGAAAGCTGAGTGAACCTTGAGCCTGCTACCTGGAATTGAACCCCAGGTTGTGAACACCGTTTTGGCTGCAGTACAACAGTCTAGCCACTGCACCACAAGGCTCTTAAACCAATTTAAGGCATAGTGATTGGGCAGCTGGTATCGTTCACTACGTCAACCCTCCTTTAGTCCTGAAAGTCTCAGCCCTGTCCTTTGGCAGCCAAGCTGTGAACCTTCAGGTGGTTACCTAAGACCGGAAACATGAACTGAAGCATCCTCATTCTATAGCACAGTGGTCCCCCACCTTTGGGTAACCCAGGTGTGCTTGGACTACAACTCCCAGAAACTCTGCCGAGGACAGCTATTGGTGAAGGCTTCTGGGAGTTGCAGTCCAAGAACGTCTGGTTTGGCCAAGGTTGGGAGCCACTGTCATAATAGATGCCACCATTTGAGTCCAGAGAGGGCTGGACCCAGGTTGCCACAAAGGCAAACTTGAATTGCAATTCCCAGAATCCAGCAGCTGCATTCCGTGAGAGAGTCTGGAAGTTACAGTCACAAAATATGATTTCCCCAAGGCTCAAAGAATTGCTACATCTATGCTGAGTATGCCGGAGCAAAAGCCTTTTTCTGCCTTTTGCCAAAAATGAAACAAGAAAGACATTGGAAGAGGCTGGTGTGGAGGGCAGATACCAGAAATGGGGCCAAATGAACGAAATCCCCATAACAATTAACGTCCTGCATAAGTGTTGAATCAGGGCATCGTTTGGCTTTCAATAATAAATGAGCAAATGATGAACAGGCTGTGATGATCTAAGTGGCAAAAGATGTCTGAACTAAAGCCCCCATAATGGGAGGAGGGGGCACGATGCCTCCTGCCCTCTATTTTTAATGACCCCCAAGTAAATGGGGGTGGGGCTCCTCGCACGTGGCAGTGGAGGCGAGGGCACGACTTTGTTCCTTGCAGTGCACACCATTTGGAGTCGCCCTTTGGCACAGATATCATCATCAATTCTGCATCTTCCTGAAAATGTACTTTTAAGCACCTTAATTGCATTTCAGAGATAACCCTACAGGCAAAGTGACAGGAAGAGAGACCATAGAGAGCCGCTTTGGCGGTTGGGCTCTTTGTTTTAAATCAATCAAACATCTGCGGCTAATGCAGCTTTGGGCTGTTCCTCAGGAAGCATTAGGCCTATTAGTCTGGGGCTGGCAGGAACAGAGAATAATATATTTATGGACAGAGTACATGGGCCTTGCTGTCAGAGGGAGCAAATGCAGGAGGAGGCACAAGGGGAGTGGTCAGCTTTTCTGCCTTGCCAGGAGGAGGAGGAGGAGGAGGAGGAGGAGGAGGAGGAGGAGGAGGAGGAGGAGGAAGCCACCTCCCATGTTTGGAATATGGGAAGGTGGGGATAATTGACAGGATCATGCCCCCCTTTACACCTGTATTTCTTGCACTTTCCAACTTGCTGCACTCAATCTCCTTCAGCCCGCCTGCCCTGAAGGAAGATGTGCCTTGTTCTGTTTCAGGAACAGTGTACAGAGGTTGAAAGAGCATCTGAGCACGGCTTCTTATTGAATGCAAAGTTACACTCAAGGGTTATTTTAGAATTAGTTGATGAGTCTTCTCTTTCTTTTCTCCCTCCCCCCCCCCCGGCTTGGGTGTCATTGTCCAGCATTCCCCCAGCCATCCTCCCTCATGGTCCTGCTGACTGGCAGATTTGGTGTTCTGGAATCTAACAAAGGAACTTTTCCAAATGGGGCTTTTCCCAGTCATCAAGCAGTACTTCATAACTCTACACCATTCAGTTGGGTGGAGATTCCTCTTGCAAAAAATCACGATCAGACAGCAGTCTTCGAGTGAGCTCGGAAACGTCAGGCTTGTAAACGACAAGTCGCAGGACCACCAGCTGGCATGTTTCTGAGCTCTGGTTTTCAGAAGCCACTGCCGTCTGAGGATGAAGTGGAAGTCCTTTGCCTCTCATCTTTCCGAGGAATAGAGTATACTTGAAAAATTACGAGATGATTCCAGGAGCTCTAGCTGAGACAAGAGCTGGGAAACGTTGCTTTTAAAAGAGAACATCTCTTGGAGATGTCTTCATCATAGTATAGTGTCCAGCTTCTTAGAAAATACAAAATTAAAACCATATGATTAATGAAGCTGCCTTTGGGATGCACAGAAAAAGATAAATTTAAAAAAAAAACACACAAGGTACGGAGAAGAGTACACTCTGTGGGTTGGTCTCTGTGGAACACTGGCATTACTAGGGAGGGGCGGAAGAGTGCCTTTGCCCCGGGGCTCACAGCAATCTGGGAGCACCTGGAGGGGGAACAGGAGGAAGAAGCCAGGTGCCATCCCACCACCAGTCCTCCTTTCACCCCGCTAAGGCTTGGCGATCCTTAGTCAGGGGAAAGGAGAAGAGGGAAGCAGGTGATTCCCGCCCCCAAGCAGCACCTCTGTTGATTGCTCCCCTCTCCTCTTCCCCCCCACCCCTGCTAAGTCTTGGAAATCGTTAGCTCGGGGAAAGGAGGAGGGGGAAGCGTGCTACAGAGGGTATGCTTGAAAAAAATTGCCTGCTTGGTGCTACCCACGCGCTGTGCGGTTTGCACAGGAGAGCCTTGTCTGGGAGACCCCCAAAGAGAGCGTGAGAAAGAGGGACCCTTCTCCCCCTCCCCCACTGTGGGTGAGATGCAGTTTGGGGGTCAGGAGGGGGTGCAAAAACTGACTTTGTCCCCAGGTGCTCCAAATCCTAGCTACGCCTCTGCTGTGGAAATCGAATGGCAGCAGCCATTTTACCATATTCCTGGCCACCTAAAAATGATTGACTTTCAGGGATGAATTCTCTTGATAAGATGGGCTTTCTGAACTGAGACCATTCATCTGGCTTACCCTCAAGCCCCTTTCCACAATCCTCTCAATATGGTCTCTGCAGGCAAGTGTGAGCAAAGGAGGCTGTGGGTGGGTGGGTGTGCATACCTGCACATGTGCATTTCATTCTCAGTGGTCACATTCCCTGCCACCTCTACCTACCTGTGTGGCCCTGAAAGGGGTCTACACTTTACAGTGTGTCTTTCTATACATACAAGAAAGTTGTGGTCTGTTGTCTTAAACCCAACACCAGAGTTTGCAAAGTCACTTTTTGGGGCTGCAGCTCCCAGAGTTCCCAGGTAGCATGTCAGGGGCATAATGGCTGGTGGTGGATTCTGGGCACTGCCACTTTTCCAAACTCAGCCACAAAAGCACAAGGAAGACTGAATGATGTCAAGTAGAATTAAGACATCCTGCACGTTTCGCCTCCAGGATATGAAACAAGATGGCTGGTAAAAATGCAGAGGATCATGGCAGATCTTAGCTGCTATGCAGAAACTGGAACAACCTCACGGAAGCAACCACACTCAATATTTATTTGCTCCACTGCTGGCCCCCAGTAGAACTACTGTAGAGTATGTATTTCCAGCGTTCTTCAGTGTGAGCTTGCCTTTCATTCAACCCTGAAATTAAGTCATATTTTGCATGGGAACTACAGAAAAGAATTGTCTTTCAAAATATTTTCATTAATTATTTAGCTGGGCAGAAGAGATGAAGGCATATCATGGAGGTTAAGTACTTTACTGTGATCTTGAGGGACTTTAAATTCCATGGGTGGGTGGCATCGAATTCCTCAACGAATCAGGAAAACAATAAACAGTGATAAGCCAATGATTCATTTTCTTCTTCATCCTCATCTCTTCCTTTCTGGTTGTTAATTTGATTTATTGTGCTCTCCTGCTCAACGGTCATGAATAATGAACTGTTTCATCTTCACATGACATCCATGGGAGATCTCAATGTGTAAATGGATTGCAATGAGAACAGGAAGGAAGGAAGGAAGGAAGGAAGGAAGGAAGGAAGGAAGGAAGGAAAGGCCCACCAGGTTAAGGAGGATAAGACAAGAATAAGAGGATAGGAAAGGCTATCTCTCTGTGACTCTGATAATTTTGGTGTAAATCTTCAAGCACACCCAAATGTCTCAAGAATAGCCTCAGTCTTGGTTATGTGGCTAAAAGTATAATGGAAGTAAAGGGTAGGATGGGACAGGAAGCTATTCCACTTAATGGTGCTCAAAAGAGACAAGAATGTTGAAATAAACATTTCTGTTCACATGCATTTGCTTGTCCTGAGTAGATTTTGGGAAATGTTGGCTACAGTTCTCAACACGATTGCTGGTCATCTCATTTCTCATCAACACTCCCTCTTCTCTGACTCTTTCCCACTTTTCCTTTCATCCTCTGGAGCCATCTATCAGCTATCAGTATATAGCTGTCTATATATCAGTTATCAGTATATCAGCTGTCGGTATATCAGCTATCAGTATATCAGATATATTTTTAAATAATTTTAAATTGTTATTTAAAGTAACATAGTGCTGCATTGACATAACGTTGTCCAGGCAAGAGTCGTGTGCTTCTCGGAGATTTGTATCCTTATAAACTAGTACACGGTCTGAGACATAAACCCAATCTCTTACAGGGCCCATGAGTTCCTTGCTTTTCCATTGCACCTGCACCACTTTTTGCTTTAAATTTCTCCTTGTTTGCACACCAGCTGTTAAAAACCTTTGGGGCAGGTGGGCAATAGATTATTCCTATCCCTGTTTCTTGCATTTGTGGTGCATTCCTGACCACTTTCTTTTCAGGGAGCTGCTGTTACATGACCCCAAACCTGAAGATACCTAGTGCAATCAATGGAGCTTATAGAGCTGCTGACACACTAAATCCTAATGACTCCATGGGTCTACTTAGGTTATGACTTACCACACTAAGTAATAGTCTTTCAACTATCGAATAATGAAAATTTAAATGACATTACTGCTATTGTGTGTACTATTTTTATATATTTTATATAGACACATCTACAGCTTTTTATGGCTAGTATTTAGATGCAGGTTTATCTGTTATATACTCAACTGTAGGCATATCTAGTATGGAGATTAAAGAATCAAAGAATCATAGAGTTGGAAGAGACCTCAAGGGCCATCCAGTCCAACCCCCTGCCATGCAAGAACCACCATCACAATACTCCCAAGATGCAAGTATAACATTGTATTCTGCATATAGAGAAAATATGTATGTATGTATGTATGTATGTATGTATGTATGTATGTATGTACGTACGTACGTACGTACGTACGTACGTACGTACACTGGTACCTAAGTTTAAGAATGCCTTGCTTAAAGAAAAACCCAGTTTACAAAAATAAATTATTGGAAATGGGGAATCCTCGGTTTAAGAAAATTTAAATGGAATACCCCAGTTTGCCTTTTTCCTGACTTTCAGAACAGATTAATTGGTTTTCAATGCATTCCTATGAAAAACTGTGTTTCAGATAAAAAAAATTCGCAATACAAAATGGCCCGGAGAATGAATGAATTACTTATACCGAGATACCACTATATTTTATTTATATGTCACCAGAAGCAATAATGTGGGTCGCTTGGGAAACACACAAGTAAAATTGAGGTGTGTGAAAAGTCCATTGTGCTTCAATACATCAAGCACCTGTCTGCTCGGCACCCTCCACAACATGGCAGAAGCAGTTGCTTCTGCCAGTATTTGTTTCGTCAGTGGCCAGGGCCGTCTACAGCTAGTGGCCTGGAAGTGCTTGGCTGATGAAATGCTTCAGTGAGGAACAATGCCTGCAATGAGCCAGGCTGTTGTCCTGTTGGTGGTTTTCAGCCAGTGGGAAGTAGAGATGGGCACGAAATGAATTTTTTTTTCATTTTGTTACATAACGAAACAAATAACAAAAATTGTGATGAAATTGGAACGAACCGAACAGAACCACAAAAATTAGGTTCGTTACGTTTCATTTTCGTTAATGGCTATGCTCAATGAAATGAGCTGTTTTTAAATGTTAAAAAACGTCCTGAATATTCGTAAAAACCCAGCGATATTTATTTATTCTGCCTGATAATACCTACCAGGGGGGTTGGGGTCCTTAAAACATGCATTTATGTCTTTTCTCAGATCGCTGTATTTTTTTTTCCTTTAAGGGGAGTTAGGGGACATTGACCCAAAATGGCTCCCAGATGCCTAATATTGATTTCTTGGGTATTAAAATGCCCTGGACATCCGTAAAAATGCAGTGATAATTATTTGAAATTATTACTACCAGGGGGTTGTGGTCCTTAAAATGTTTGTTTTTGTCTTTCTCCCCTCGCGATGTATTTTTTCTTTTCCCTTTAAGGATGACACAAAATGGATTCCAGCCACAAGATGGATGCAAGCCATGTGATGGGATCATGTAAATTCTTGGACAATTTCAGCCAATAGCATGCCCAGGTTGCAGACTGGGTAGGTGTGGCAGCCACAGAGGGCATAAAAAGCTTTGGCAGCCCCCGTCCTCCTTGCAATCTGCGGTGGGAGTTAGGGTGGAATTGCTGTCTCTGCAACTCATTACTTTAGGCCAGCCAGCCAGGCAGGTGTGTGTCTCTGTGTTCCTGCTGGCTGCAGCCTGGCCCTTAGGGGAGAGAAAGAAGAGATTTCTCTTGCAGCCTCCGTGTGTGTGTGTGCGTACCTCTTGGTGAGTACCCTCCCCTGCCCTGCAGTGCAGTCACTCTGCGGCTGCCTTATGCCCTGGGCAACGCCCGCCGCTGCTTTTGCAGCCTCCCTGCGTACCTAGTCTATATTGTGTCTCTGCCAGCATCATTTTTTAGTGTTTTCCCTCTAGTCTGGGGTGTTGGGGGACGTCCGCGTGCGGAAATGCTTTAAGTCGCGCAAAAAGCAGGTAAAAATGAAAAACAAAAAAAACAAAAAAAAACAAAATGAATGAATTTTTTTCAAAAAAATTGACAAAAAATGAAAACGAACTGAAACGGACCCACAACGAAAAATGAAAAAAAAAACGTCATTTTTTTTATTCATGTCCATCTCTAGTGGGAGGACATAAGTGACATGAAGACATGGCTGTTGTGACAGAAAAGCTCAGAGCCTGGAAATAGAACTTTTCCAGACTACAGCTCCCAGCCAGTAGGATTACAGATATAAGTGTCCTTTAAAAAAAGGAAGTGACCAAAATACTATTTGGGGCCTAAATTTTAAGCAGGAGCCAATGTAGTCTTCAAATGCCTCATGGTCACCCCCATCCCAAGGCCTTCTGGATACATTACTGCCCCTCTTTATGTCAAATTACTTGGGAGGGACAGGGGTGGGTTAGAGCGGTGGTCCCCAACCCCCGGTCCGCGGACCGGTGCCGGTCCGTGGACCGGTCGGCACCGGGCCGCCTGGGGAGGCCGGGGAGGCTCCTCCCCTTTTCCTCCGCCGCCCTCCTCCTCCTCCTCTTCTCTCCCGCGGGCGGCTGGTGGAGGAGGAAGGCTGGAGGAGCGCAGGAGGAGCCGCTGCCGCCGCCTTTGCCTTTGCCTCCCTCCTCCCCTCCCGGCCCCGGCGCCCCGCGCGCGGCACCCGCCTGGCCGCGCCGGGAAGCGCCCTCGCGGCACCGACGAGCCGCCTCCTCCTCCTCCTCCTCCTGCTCCTGCTCTGGTTCATCCTCCTCCTCCTCCTCCTCCTCCCGCCGCCGCCGCTGAAGGAGCAGCAGCAGCAGCAGCGAGGGCAATTGCGGAGGGGTGGCGTCGGCGGCGGCGGGACAGGGGCGATTGCGGCGGCGGCGGGGGGGCAATTGTGGAGGGGTGGCGGCGGCGGCGGCGGCGGCGGGACGGGGGCGATTGCGGCGGCGGCGGGGGGGGCAAGGGGGGGCGATTGCGGGGGGGTGGCGGCGGCGGGACGGGGGCGATTTCGGCGGCGGCGGGGGGGGCGATTGCGGGGGCAGCAGGGGGGGCGATTGCGGGGGGGTGGCGGCGGCGGGGGCGGGATGGGGGTGATTGCGGCGGGGGCGGGGGGCGATTGCGGAGGGGTGGCGGCGGCGGCGGGATGGGGGCGATTGCGGCGGGGGCGGGGGGCGATTGCGGAGGGGGTGGCGGCGGCGGCGGGATGGGGGCGATTGCGGCGGGGGCGGGGGGCGATTGCGGAGGGGTGGCGGCGGCGGCGGCGGGATGGGGGCGATTGCGGCGGGGGCGGGGGGGCGATTGCGGAGGGGTGGTGGCGGCGGCGGGATGGGGGCGATTGCGGCGGGGGCAGGGGGCGATTGCGGAGGGGTGGCGGCGGCGGCGGGATGGGGGCGATTGCGGCGGGGGCGGGGGGCGATTGCGGAGGGGGGGGCGGGCGGCGGCGGGATGGGGGCGATTGCGGCGGGGCGGGGGGGGGCGATTGCGGGGGGTAGCGGCGGCGGCGGGGGGCAATTGCGGGGGGGTGGCTGCTGCTGCACCTCCGGCGGCGGCGGCTGGGAGGAGGAGGAGGAGGAGGAGGAGGAGGAGGAGGAACCAGAGCAGGAGGAGGAGGAGGCGGCTCGTCGGTGCCGCGAGGGCGAGGGCCTGGGTGCGGGCCGGGCGGGTGCCGCGCGCAGGGCGCCGGGGCCAGGAGCCGCGCGTGGGTCTCGCTGCTGGGGCCCCGCTTGCTTTCCCCGGCGGAGGAGGAGGCACACGGCGGCGGCGGCAGCAGGAGCAAGCGGGGCGCCAGCAGCGAGACCCGCGCGCGGCTCCCGGCCCCGGCGCCGGAGGAGGAGGCGGGGCCCGCCTGCCCAGGAGCCCCGGGTTCCCCCACCCCACCCCGCCCGTGTGTGTGTGGGGGAGTGGCACGCCCGCCGCCCCAGGCCGGTGAGTGCCGCCGCCGCCGCCCTCGTGCCTCCCCCTCCTCCTTCCCTCCCATCCTTTGCTTTCACCCCCCCCCCTTTTGCCTCCCCGCCGGACCCCCCTTTCGCATTCTCCCCCCCCCTCCCCACCCCCACCCCCAGCTTCGGGCCACAGAAAAATTATCAAAAATTTCCCGGGCCGCGGGGACAAAAAGGTTGGGGAGCACTGGGTTAGAGGGTTCAGGGTTTTGAAACATTAGCGCCTGTGACCTGCCATGGGTGCCGAAGGAAGAAAATGGCTTCAGAGCTGCCTGGAAGAAGAGAAAGGAAAATAAAAGGAGGCACAATTTTTGTTCTTCATTCAAATCAGGGCATTGCACAATTTAAAATTATGGAAATATATGAAATATAAGTAAAATCAAAAGCAAATGTAATTGCTTGGATGATTAGATTATGTTTGAACAGAAAAAAGCAACTCCAATATTGTTATCTCAGCAATTTGCAACATCTTGTTTTGTATACCTGGTTTATACATAAGTGCTGCATTGGATGAATTTCTGCCTAGTCACAGAAAATTTGTCCTGTATCCAAACAGCCCCATTTTACTTGATCATTCTCTGATCTTCCTACTTCACTTCAGAGTCTGTGGCCCAGCTAGAGTCTAGTCCTGGTGGGAGACATTCCTTGGCATTCATCCACCTGGCGAGGTGTGTTGTCTTTGTTCTCCCTAAGTGTAGCCAAGATTCTTCCGGTTTTATATTTAGAGCTTGAGAGGTGTGCAAAAAACCCTTTCCTTGATCTTAGCCATCAACTACGGGGGGTGGTGTCTGGGAAGTGGATGGGTTTGCTGCTATATTACCTTATATCATGTATCTAATAGTGGTGACGATCCAGAGCATGCTAGCCACCGTGAAGTCCCATTGACATCAAAAAGGCTTAAATTCATCATGGTAAAAGATAAAAGTGTATGGATGTTGTTTCACTGCAACTTTCAAAGTCCACTAGCCACCATCGCCTGTACTTGGTTGGGTGGGAAGATGAAATAACCCAGTGTGCATCTTCCTCTGATCCATTGGTTCTCAACCTGTGGGTCCCCAGATGTTCCTGAACTCCAACTTCCAGAAATCCCTTCTAGAACAGCAAGTGGTGGAGGCTTCTGAGAGTTGCAGTCCAGGAACATTTGGGGACCCACAGGTTGAGAACCACTGCTGGCTTGAATCCATCTGGCTGCTGGCATGTGACTACTGACTGATTGCCCCAAAGGGAACATAACCTTTGACAGCAAAAAGCTACCTCTCATCTGCTTTATGGGTTTTCTCTTGTTTCCGCATATGAAAAAGTCCTATAATAATTTAGAAATATACTAGTAGACAACTCATTCCACATAATAAAAAAATCCAAAATAAGCAAGCAAGCAAACAAAAAACCTTTCCATTCCTTGCATGATTTTTCCCCTCAAAGCCAGGAACAACCAAATGCAATATAGGACAACAATTGTATGAATGTCCTCAGTATTCTTGACAAAGTGATGCCCTGTTTACATTTTCATGTAAAATAATGCCTGCATGCAGAACAGCATTGGAAAAGTCATGGGTACACTTGGTTCTTTTTGTTGACCCCAGAGAAAGCAACCTGTCCCTGTGACAGAAGGAAGAGACAAAGGATAAGAGATATCTAAGTGGTTAAACAAAGGTTGAGAGCAAGTAGGGAAAATGGATAGAAGTGGAAGTCTGTATTGTTCACTTCAAGGCTTCATTTAGTTCCTCCAGAAACTGTTTCTTGGATCAATACTGCTATCATTTCACAAAATTACAGTGGTTCGACTAAAGGCCTAGTCATAAATCAACATCATCTACAGGCAGCCAGAGGAAACATTTCTGCTGGACTCATTTCAGGATCTGTTAACGGGAAGACCCAAAGAGTCCAGGGTTCATTCTTCACTCTTGAACATGAGCACATATAAAGTTATCTTTTAAAAATGAATGCACCCTAAGCTCTAGCTGGAAGTGATAGGCCCACAGCTAGATTGCCTTGTTTTTCTCAGCTACTAAAAGGATTGAAGGGATGCATCTTCAAGATGAAAATCATTTCATTGCAATAGCTCTTTCTAATGAAGTTAAATCATATTTTGCCAGTTTTTGCATTGGCTCCCAGTACTTCTCTGAACCAGATTGAAAGTATTGGTTCTAGCGTACAAAGTTCACCATGGTCTGGGACCTCATTACATGTCGGAATGGCTCCATTTAAGAACTTCTGTTCACTCCACCCAATCTTCCCACAGCAGCAAATTCTGTCTTATCTGTGGTGGCACCTTGACTTTGGAAAACCACCCCCACCCCCATGGAAGTTAGACTTGCACAGCCACTTGTATCTGCTTGTACCACGTTATGATGTTTATTTGCCTATGTATTTTAACTATTGTGACATGTCTCTGCTTTACCATTTTGATTCTATTATTTCTAGGAGAGATGCTATGTTTTTATTACATACTGTTTGTTGATTGATTGATTGATGGATGGACTGACCAACTGACTGGCTGGCTGGCTGGCTGGCTGATTCATTGATTGGTTGGTTGATTGGTTGGTTGGTTGGTTGGTTGATTGACACAGCCTTGGAATTCATTTGAATGGAGAATTGTTCAGAATTTTGGAAAACAAATAAGTCCAATATTCCATCTATTTCATAACATGATCCAAAAAAGCAAGAAATCATTTGAATATGTGATGCAGTACAGAATGATCACTTGGAAATGTGATACTGTTTGTGCTATTTTTTGCCCTGTGAGGCGCTGATGTCTGGGCACATCGCTACCCAGTAGCTATTTAAGTGAGATCCCAACCTCTCTGGCTGTGAAGTTTCTCTATCCAGCCCTAGAGTTTTTGACAATGAGCTATTTATCTGCATTTCCTCTCAAAGAGAAAATCCCTCCCTCAACAGAGGTGGTGGGCTCCGGCATAGTCTATCTGCTACTTATCAGGCGGTACTTTCCAAAGTACCCAGGCAAATCAAGGAGCCTTCACCACCAGGTCACAGCTAACGACCCATTCTTGATGGGTTTCAGCACCTTAGCCATTGTTTACCTTAAGGCCTTGGACACTAATGTCTCCCTAACGAGCTTTTTGTTCATCTTATGAGCCAATCAAGACCAGGGGACAAGAGGTCAAGCTGACTATAAGAAGTCTCTTGCACTAACTGTATTCAGACCGATGAAGCTGTTTGGATGAACAGCGAAACGTTTCTATCTCTCAAAAAAGAAGTCCAGTAGCCATGACTCAACTCCCAGTTAAACGCACCTGGATGACTGAGAATCTTCACAGACGTACTCTCAAAGAGAAGTAGCTGACTTTTCAATAGAGGCAGTTCACATATGCAGCTGCAGATCATCAAATGATAGGTAACTGACTGATCAAACACGCTGAGTGATGTTACACAAATCAGTTCAACGGAATAAGCTTTGATAAGCTTCTAGTACAAGATGCCCAAAGGAGCCAGGGAAAAAGGGAGGAATATACTGGGGAAATTGATATCATTATTCTTTTTAAAATAGTGCCTTCTCTTGTCTAGTGATGACAATGATCAGTGCTGAGGTTGACCATGTTGGCTAGTAAATGGTAACTACTCAACGGTTTCTGATTTATGTGAGCTCTGTAGGCAGAATGACACATTACTTTCAGAGAAATATATTCAGAAGATAATAAGAACTTTAGCCAACTAGCTAACTAAATGAATGAGTACAAACACAGAGAGATGGACATAAGTACAGCTGTCAAGAGGAACTAAGATCAAGCCAAGAAGAAGATCTCACTTCACTAGCCAGATAAGCGAAACTCAAAATCATCAGGCTGAATTATTTTGTATTGTTCATGATCTATAGGACCTCAATATCTGTCAGAGCAACTCCTCACACAGACAACTTCTCAAATCACTGGTTCATCCAAGGCTGGGCATTTCAGGAGAGAGAGAGAGAGACCCAGAAAGTTGTAATGTGGAATTGGGGTTTCTCGGTAGTCACCCCTCAGCTTTGGAACCAGCCACCCTTGGAAGTCTGTCTGGTCCCCTCACTGGAAACATTTAAACAACTATTAAAAACACGGCTTTTCAGACAAGCTTTCCATAACTTCTGTAGGTCGCAATTGGGGCACCTGATACCAACATACTTAATCTGCCTCTGCAACTGATTTCCTTTTATGTTATTTTTATTGTCATTTTTTATTTTCATTATCTACTAAGCATGTGAATGTTGTTGACCGCTTATATATACTGTAATTGTTATTTTATTGTCTTAATTTGTGTACTGTATTGCTTTAATTACTTGTTAATTATATGTAATATATTTGCAGCAGAGTAGCCTATAGGCTCGATGGTGTGGTATTTAAAATCAAATTAATACATCATCACCACCACCACCATCATATTTGTGTACATTAGATGAATGAAGACTGCAAAGCAGCAGCACTGAACATAAGGGACAGTGGGCCTTTTCACACGACCCCTAAGATCCGCTGGTCGCTTAAATTCGGACCAGAGATCTTGGGGGTTCGTTTCTATTCCTGCGTCCCCACCCCTCAGCACTTCCTGCTCCAAGGCTGGTGAGGGGGGAGAGGAAAAAAAGGACAAAAGAAGCCTTTACTAACCTGCCGGTGCCGGTCGAACTTGCCATGAGCCCCGTTACTTCCTGGTTCCGTCTCAAGGAGCTCTTAAAGGGGCGGGAGGCAAAAAAACAACAGACAAGCCAGGGGAGCCCGGCACTCTTATCTGCATCATTTTTTTTTTCACCTCCAAAGAGAAGGTACAAGAAAAGTGCGCTGGGTCGTGCTAAAGTGGGCGGGGTCGCACTTAATTGTCTCCAAACTCCGGAGCTGGTGGGAAAACATTTCTAAGCTCCGGAGCTGGGAGCCATTTGCAGCGCAGCTTAGGGGTCATGTATAAACGCCCAATGCCAAGTTATGGCAGAACAGAAAACTGGATGTTTTCTGGTGGCCAATGTCTCTCCTGTGACCCTTTTATGTTTCTACTTGTGGCACTTAATATCAGACTTAATGTCTAGAAGTGTATCAAGTGGTGGTTTTGGAGTACAAGTCCCAAAATTCTCCAGGCCATTGTGTTACCACCAGTATTCTGGGGCCTTGTAATCCAAAAGCACAGCTGTGTGGAGGGCAGAATCGTGTTCAGATCTTCTTTGGGCAGCTGTGGGTCTGAGAATGTATTTCCCTTGACATAGATAGCTTCATGTGGCAGCGTCCGTTTGAAATGAAGCTTTCCATTTGAAAAATAGTTAATTCCCCCCCCTTAAAGACTACCTGGCGGGAGGCCTTTTCTCTTTTCATTTTAAAACAGAACTTCAAGGTAAAACAGGGCGACTGCTGCGCCTGAGAGCTTTTGATTTTTCCATTTCCAGACAAGGGATGCTTCCCTTGAGGTACTCAAGAAGAGCTCATGGGAGGACATTTTACTAGGCATTATTGGTGATGAGCCCTAGAGGAAATAAGGTGATGTCTTCCCTTTGATCACAAGGGGGAGCTTTAGACAAATAGAGAAAAAGCAGACACTCTCCTTGTGCAATTCCCCCTCCAATAACCTACTGTCCCAATTTCCATACACAGAGATTCTCCAGAGGAATACTCAAAATATCCTGTAAATATGATACGGACCACAAGTAGGACCACATGCGTAAGGAAAGTGTTCTTTATGCATACATTTACTTATTCTCTTGGTTCTTTGGAGGGTAGGTTCCTACACAATATATTTTCATGAAGGGAATGCTTTCCACTGGAGAAATGAGAAGTAAGTACATTCGCTGATCCCTGATTTTTTTTTGGGGGGGGGGGGGGAGAGGGAATAATTACTTTGTTGGGGGAGCTGGGTTCTCCTTTTCCTTCATTTTATCTGTATGCTGCTTTCCATGGTAACCATGCTGTAGCACGCACAAAGCAGCTTAACAGGTGTGGGAGAAAAACTACTGAATAAAAAAAAGAAGAATAGCCACATCCATTTTAGAGAATCCACTTCTTTCTGCTTGTGGCAGCTCTTCTGCACTGCATGGAGTGCCACTTGCTTCAGTTTGGAGCAAAATCCAAAAAACTGCCATTATTTAAAGCTACGTCCACAATCCTAAACCAGAAGCCAATCCTAAATATTTAAAAAAAAAGGCATGCACCTTTCTAAAGAGCAAAAAATTATCTGTTCTTTAGCATGTGCATGTGCTAATTTATATACAGAGATGAGATTGGGAAATTGAGTACAGTATAATTAAGATGCAAAAGAAAAACATAATGGAGAAGACTGTCCAGGTGATCCATTTGCCTGCTGTTCAATCAGCTGCTCAGCCCCAATCTGGTTGAAATTTAAAAACCAAATGAAGGTAGATCAGGGGTCTTGGGTGTTAATACCTGGTCAATAGTTTCAGCTGTCAGAACAAAGATCACTGATCATAGTCCCATGCACTGTCTGAGACTGAATGGGTTTCTAGCTTCATTATACTATACTAGATATTTCTCAGTTGCATTCCTAGGTATTGTGATGTAGCGGCAAATTTAGAAGGCCCACATGCAAAAGATTCTCCATAGATAGCCTCCTTCAGCAAGATCCAAAAATACAGGCTGCTCAAACAGTTCATGCCAACAAATTAGAAGCACGTATTTTGTAAAACTATTGGCTCCGAATTACACCTTCACCATCAAGCCATCCTCAAATTCTCTGCACTGAAAACAGGGATGGTTTGCAAGAATTTACTGTTCCTGATAGGAATGAAGAGCCTTTTCTCTTCCAGCTAATGTGAGGACTGCAGACAACTTCAGAGGGATCAGGAAAGCCCAAGCTGGGTGTCAGACAATGTCTTAGTCCCTGTTGATTAGACAGTCCCAGAGGTTCATCCCCGTAAGCCCTGATTTCTCTACACAAATAACTACAGCACACATATTTCTCTCTACATAAACTGATCTCTAGGTGTGTCCTCTGATAGCACTTCATATAGAGAACAATCTACTCTAAAGCTAGCCAAAGGGTGATTTAGTTTTTAAAAAAGCCTTTTAAGTGCATATTGGTGGTCACATTAAGAATATACTGTATTGAGGAGCCATAAGTCTGAAATATGAGGACTAATGAGATTGTGTGGAGTAAGTACCATAATTCAATATGTTGATGCCCATCAAACCTGCACAGGATTGGGGCCAGTGTGAAGGATGTAATCTTGCCATGCATTGCTCCCCCCACCCCCACCCCCCCCCATACACCCATACTGAATACACCACTCTGATCTGATTTGGGAAGTAAGCAGAGCCGAGCCTGGTTAGTACTTAGAGGGACTACAAAGGGATATCAGGGGTTCCCGAAATAAAACTAGGAGAGCATCCTAGGCTCAAAGGATCAAAGATCTGACTTTCAGTATAAGAAAGACAGCATGTTCTGTTTCTCGGTGGAGGTGGAATTCCGGGCCAATCAAGGACACTTACTATCTGTATATGAAAACAACAGTTTTCTCAGGGAAGCACTCTATGCCTTGTAGCATATGTCTAACTGCCCTCTTTCCTTACTCAATGGGGAAAGAACTGGCATCCCTAAATCAACGGGAAAGTATACAGTAGTTACCATGGTACTGATAATTAATCAAGAATTGCAGAAGACAGGACAATGCAGGTACCGAAAGCAGCATGAGCAGAACTGTTGGTGAAAGTTAAGCTGATTTATCAGATACAGGGAGGTGGGGGGAAATCTATGAATAAAAACACCAATGTAAATAAATTATTTCAAGATGGCAGGCTTCACCATTATCGAAATGTCCAAACGTTTGAAAGGAACAAGTTAGATGTTATTCAGCACTTTGGAGTCAGTTCTGTCTTGTCTGATAGGGAAATGTTTTCTTTTAAGGCTTATCTCTTAATCAGAGCATTGAAGTCCTAGGGCCCCTCCCTTTGCGAGTGTATCCGTAAGGATGCTCATCAAGGCATCTTCCACTGGCATCTTGCCACTGTCAGCTGTGCAATAAGTACTATGGATATGTATAGCAATATGTATTCAATATGTAATGCAATTAAAGTGTGATATTATAAGCACAAAGCTGAATAGCTCGGAAGCAGCTATTGCTTAAGATAGCTGAGAGGACTGAAGCGAAAAAGAGGAAGTTGCAGGAACTTATATACCTTACTATTCTTAAGGTGGGGATGTGATTGATGGGCAGTGTCTGAAGGTGCGGCCCCTCCCTTTGCTGAAACTGTATAAAAACCGCTGGAAATGTGTGTTCGAGGTCTTTCCTCATTGTGAGGGCACCCCTTTTGCGTCTTCTGCAAAACTGCATGCTTTTGCTAAATAAACCAGCCTGACCCTCCACCCAATTCTTGGGAAATCTCAAACTTGCTTCATCTCTGCTCTTTTAACTTAAGCTATGGCCACTGAAGGAATCCATAGGGTAGGGATAGGGCTGGAAAAGCTATGTAAGGCATAGGGGAAAGGGCTATCAAAATGTAATTCTACATAATAGGAGAATAGGTTACACCCCCTTGTGATAGATTGCAGCATTACTTCCCATTATGATCAGAAACGTCAGCCCCTAGCAACCTCTCTGCTGCTTTCAAGGACCAAGAGAGGCAGTCTGACGTTTGGCCCATGAATCTCATGGGATTGAGGGATGATCATGGTAAAAGTCATACATAAAACTTTTAGCTGGAGCATGGAGTCTTCTCTGACTCTGAGATGGGATATGTGGCCACGTTAGCTGGCGGCTTCTGGAAACTGGACATTCACATTGAGAGGACCCAAGTGGAATTTTTTTCCTTAGCTGAGTATAAGCCAGAAACTTTCAGGAACTGCTGAATAGCTAAGTGGTTTAGGTATCCACCTGTGGAGTCATCGGCTGGGAGTTCAGTTCCCTATTATGCCTCCTTGACAGGAGCTGGACTTGATGATCTAGAGCAGTGGTTCTCAACCTGTGGGTTCCCAGATGTTCGTGGACTGCAACTCCCAGAAGCCTCCACCACTCGCTGTGCTGGAAGGGATTTCTGGGAGTTGCAGTCCAGAAACATCTGGGGACTCACAGCTTGAGAACCATTGATCTATAGAATCCCACCTAGCTCTGCAGTTCTATGACTATCATTATTATTGTATATATAAAGGACAATGGTGTGTCAAAGCAAGGTCTCTCCCTCTCAATGCCCATTCCACGTTAATATTATTGGAATGATATACGGCAAACCAGGAAAGATTGTTGTGAGGCCAGGGCAGTTTTGCCAAGTGTTCTCATGATCATGGTGTAAGATATGCTACAGAAATAATGGTCAGATGCCACAAAGGTGACAAGCTAGGGACAGTTTTTTTTTTTTACCTCAGATGCTCTTGGATTCCTTCCTTTGTTGAAAGGTGGGTACGGGCTGTCAGCCCAGAAAGGGCAGCCGATGTCCATAATGTTGTCCACAAAGGCCATCCCGGTGACAATGCAGCACCCATAAAATGGAACCTGCTGTGGGAAATGTGTGATCACATCTCCAAAAGAAAAGACCATCTGGCATTGCTGGCACCCTGCTGTAGTGTTCCTTCAAAAGAACACCCCCCCCACTCCATACAAAAAACTAGGACACATCATTGCTCCTATTGTAAGTAACCCATTTCCATTCATAGTAGGAGTGTCTACTCTTTGAGTCAAGCTCAAGATCTGTCCCCAACAGCCATAAAGCTGGAGCTCACTTTAAACTCCACTGGTTCTTCAGGTTTGCAAAGCAATTGACTCCACCTCATTGTTGGGCCCTCCTTTTCCACGTCCCACTGACTTCATGCTTTAAAAACTGTGCATTGATTTCTGTTAAGCAGAGAGATGGCTCTTCTTTTCCAGCTATAAATGCGTCACTCCTCTCCTCCCAGCCTACGGCACACTTGTTTATCACTTCAAGCTTGCTGTAAAGGTGGTGGTGGGGACACAAACAGAGGTGAGGTGCTGGAAGACAATCGGTAATGGAAATACTGTCTCTTAGTCCAACAAAAGGCGGGAAGCCACCCTGCTCTCGCCACACTGGTAGAATTTATCAAAGCTGCAGAAACTCAGAAGGGAAGCCTTTCAAAGCCGTGAATTATTTACCAGCCTGGCTGTGCCCTGTTTCTTTCCTCCTTTGGCTTTCCCCAGAAGATCGCCTGCCGAACAGAGAGCCACTCCACATGCTGGTGCCTGTTCATCTGTTCCCATTTTGCAATCAATAGAGCTCAACAAAACATTGGATATAGCAGAGCCTTAAAAAGTTACTTTTCTACTGAAGCTCCCAGAGTTCCCCCACACCCCGCCTCCAGCCTTCACAGTTACAATCTGAATCTGTTAGGGTTTTATAATATATTACAGCTGGAAGAAGTTATTTTGCTGCACTGCAAAAGAGGCCCAGAATCCTCCTGTCAGCACAGTCATCCATAGTTAGTCCTGATGGCCAAAAAAAGGAACTTCTGCATGGTTTTTGGATACAGGGAGATGTGTATTGTCTTCTTTCTTGCTCCCTCGTTCCAAATGTGACCCTTAAAGTTACTGCTTTTCTGCAGTTCTGAGGAGAACCGGGAGGAGGGAGATGGGCAGATTAAACAGGCCAAGAGGATGGACCAAATGCAGAAACATCAGGAAAGACCTGAAGCAGAGCAGCTGCGCTGCCTGCAATGGGACTGATTGCTAGATGTCAGTGCTGTTCAACATTTTACATAAACTTTTATTTCAATACTTTTTTTTAAAAAAACTGTAGATTTATTTCTTTATGCCTTTTAAAAGCCAGATCTGACTCAGCGCATGTAGAGGGAGTTATAGCCACAATACAAATCAAGAGTTCCGATTGACTGGAATTTATCCCAGTGTTTTAAAATGTCTGCCAGACAAGTCTCAACAGCTTGTCAATGAAGAGACTGGGTGGGTGGGTGGGTGCGTGGGGTCCCTGACGGAACAACGACTCATGGCTCAAACCCCTGCTTTGACAAATCTTCCCTCATTAGCTGATTCTGCCCTTTCAAATGTCCAAGACCCCCTTTTCTAATTGTGACTGGCATTGCAAGCTGATACTGTCACCAGTGTGACAGTAAAAATGCAGAGCTGGGAGCCAGAAAAGACAAAACAGCTGTTAGAGGGTGGTTCTCAGTAAGCTAGAGAGAGGTGTCCCCTATAGCTTAGTCTTGCATTTGTAGGGAGAGGAGATGTGTGGAAAAAGTACAAAGATGTCAAATGTATCATTTATAACACATGAAACTTCCTCGGGAGTCAGGCTGCTATTTGAACTTACACTGTTTAACTTACAAAGGCCTATTTTATTACTGTTGATAGGAAACCAGTTAGGTTCTAATTACACGGGTCTCACTTTTAGGGCCTATCTTCCTTCCCTCTGTAAATCTCCTGAGATTTACCACTTTGCTCCAGCCCATTACTTTATGGGATAGGTGCAGAGTTAGACTCCTGCATTTATGACAGGCAGACAAGAAGATACAGGAGCGTCATGACCTCCATAAGAGGTCAGAAATTTTACTTTGTGGAGCTACAAATGCCAGACTCTCATGCTGTCTGGACAATTCTGAGAGCTACAGCAGGGTTTCTGAACTCTGATGAGACCATTGGATCAGATGAAAGGGCCATCTAGTCCAACATTCTGTTCCCATGGCAGCCAAGCAGATGCCTTGGAAGTCCACAAGTAGGCCATGCGTGTGGTAGCACTGCCTCATCCATGCTCCCTAGCAACTGGTGTTCGGAGACATACTCCCTTTGATACTGGATGGAATATAATCCACCATAATTGAATGTCCAATCCCTTTTAAACCCATGTAAGATGGTGCTCATACATGCATCATGTAGCAGGACATTCCAAATTTAAGATTGTGCCATATGAAGGAGTATTTGTTTTCAGTGATCCTGAATTTCCACCATTAAGCTTCAGTAGATGATCCTCAGTTATAGTATTATGATAAAAGGGGAAGAAACATTCTTATTGTGTGAAATCAGCATATCTCGAACTTAGTAGATGTTTATTGTGTCCCTTCCTACTCATGTTTTCTTCTTCATTAACAACCCCCAAATGTTGTACTTTTCCCATTCCATTTTGCAGTTTCTAACTCTACAATGTTTTTCCTCAAGTGCAATGACCAGAACTATACTACTCCATATTGCAAGTGTGCATGTTACACTATAAATTTGTACAAGGTGGGATATTAGCATTTTTATTTATTTTATATTCTTTTTCCAGTTAAACCCATCATGGAATTTGCCTACTGCATTAGCAGTAGATGCACATGTATGGAGCACTCCCAGGGCAGTGGGAGACCACTGGGGCAAATATGACCCGTCTGCCTTCCATTCTCTTCTCCAGATGGCCCGCTGAGTAGGTTATGAGCCTCATGGCACAGTAGTTAAACTGCTGTACTGCAGCCATAACTGTGCTCACGAATGGGGGTTCAATTCCAGGTAGCAAGCTAAACGTTCACTCAGCCTTCCATCCTTCTGAGGTTGGTAAAATGAGTAACAGGTTTGCTGGTGGGAGGGCAATGTGTAGCCTACATAATTACTTGTAAACCACCCAGAGAGTGCTTTAAGTGCTATGGAGCAGTATATAAGCAGCATGATTTTGCTTTGCTTTATAATTGCACCTTTCAATATCACAAATGCCAGTCACTATTTCCATTGACTAGGGAATTCTGTGAATTGTAGTTTTGCACATTACTTTTTCGGTTCTGATTGGGATAACAACCAGGCTTAGAATTTTGCCATAGTACATAGTATACTGCTGCTGATGTTGTGTGCCATCAATTTGCTTTCTTCCTATGGCAAACCTATGAATGAGTGATCTGCAGAACGTCCTCTTCTCAACATCCCCCTACTGAGCTCTTGCACACTCAAGGCCAGGCAAGTCCAAACTTTGGCCCTCCTGATGTTTTGGACCACAGCTCCCAGAATTCCAAGCCTGTATTGTCAATGGCAAAGGACTGTGAGAGTTGTGGTCCAAAACATCTGGAACACCAAAGTTTGGACATGCCTGCAAGGCTGTGGCTTCCTTTAGGGATTCTGTCCATCTTGTATTTGGTCTTCCTTTTTTCCTGATACCTTTCGTCTTTCCCAAGAGAATCCTGCCTTCTCATGATGTGCCAAAAGGAGGACAGCCTCAACTTCAACATTTTGCTTCTAGGTAATTAAGCCCAGGCATAATTTGATCCATCTGATTGTTTTTCAGACAGCCCAGTATACCCTCAAAGCTCCTCCACCACCATGTTTCATACGAAACCTTCCCCCCATCAGCTTTCTTAACTTCAGTAATACCTTGGATAATGAATTCCTCTGATAATGAAAGTTTCAGATAGTGAATGGAAATTTCTTGGTATAGGGCTTCCTCAGACAATGAATGTTGCCTATGGATTGCCTTGGATAACAAATGTTTCATAATGCCTTGCAAAAAAGTATACCCAGGATGCATTGCACCCCCCCCCCATAGTTTGTGGAGGGCTGGGAGGAGTTAGAGCATTTTTTTCATTGCATTTTGGAGCCATTCTAGACATTTTTGCTGAGGGCTTTGGATCTTTCGAACTTGGAAAGGTAGGGAGCTAGCTTTTATTAATCTTTGTACTGCTTTTCTTTGCATTTTTGGTGGGAACAGGCTGGGGTAGTCTTGCTGCTTGTGTTTGTGTATGTTTGCATTTTTCCCCATTGCACTTTGGGCAGGAACAGGCTGGGGTAGTCTTGCTGCTTTCATTTCTCCACTGGGATAAATCTTTTTTTTTTTTTTGCAATCTTTTCCATTGCTCTGCAAGCAAGAATGGGCTGGGGTCCCTTGCAGCTTGTTTTTTGTTTATGTTTGCATTTTTCCCCATTGCATTTTTGGTGGAAACAGGCTGGGATAGTCTTGCTGCTTTCTTTTTTCCCCATGTTTGCATTGCACTGCAGGGTGGGGAGTGTTCCAGCACTGCATACCTTTAAAGTGCACTTTATAAAGAGGTATTAAAAATCTTTTTGCCTTTTTTTTTGGACCTCCCGAATTGATTAATTGGTTTGCCATTCATTTCAATGGGAAATAATGAATGTTTTGGATAACGAATTGCCTCGGAGAACTAATTAAATTCATTATCAGAGGTACCACTGTATTTCAGCTTTCACACCCATACATAGTATTCAGAAATGCAAGAATGTGGATGATTTTGTTCCTTGTCTTGATATTTGACAATCTTTTCTAATCCCTTCATTGATGCCTTTCTGAGTCAGTCCAAAGTCAGTCTTCCTCTTCTGATTTCTTGCCTACAGTTTCCATTTGGATTGATGAGTGAGCCAAGATACGCAGGGTACAAAGACATATGCATTCTTGATTAACACATAGACGTATAATGTGTCTGAGGAAATTGACTTGTCCACAAAAGCTCCCATTAAAATGTAGCAGTTAATCTTTAAGATGCCACAATGTTTTTGTCTTCTTTATTTTTTATTTTATTTTTCTTTTGTTTTTGCAAACAAAAAACAAGTCCAGTGGACTTCCAACCCACCATATAGACAAGGTGGCAAACCTTCGGCATTCCAGATGTTTTGGGCCACAACTCCCACAGTCCTTTGTCACTGACAATACAGGCTTGGAATTCTGGAAGTTGTGTTCCAAAACATCTGGAGTGCCAAAGGTTCGCCACCACTCTTATAGGCGATAGATGAAACATCCCATTCACATAAAGGAAAGTGATTTTCAGGGAAGTACCATACAGTACTTGGCAGGAGCTGGTTTCAGCATTTGGTCAGCTCCTTTCCTATGCCTCTTTACCGGAATACACCTAAAAAGAGGAAAGCTCAATCGTAAACCGTAAACAGAGATTAGGAGAAGTGCCATCACCAGAAATGTTGTCTTTTCTCTTGTGCTCACTCAGCCTGAGCATAGTCATGTGACTCTATCGAAAACAAAGAAGTGGATGTGGAGCTTTTCAAAAAGAAGAGAAAACTTTCAAAAAAGGTAGAAGTGAATGAAGCGGGAGGCTTTGCCATTCATTTCCCTAACCTTCACCAAACGTTTCACCTCTGTGTTTCAACACCCTCCAACTACTTGCTCTGCCTTAGTTTTAGACTAGATCAGGCATGTCCAAACTTCGGCCCTCCAGATGTTTTGGACCACAACTCCCATAGTCTTTTGCCATTGGAAGTACAGGCTTGGAATTCTGGGAGTTGTGGTTCAAAACATCAGGAGGGCTGAAGTTTGGACATGCCTGGCCTAGATTATGAGGGCCTCCCTTTCCATCCAAGGTAATTAAATTTTGCCTGTAGTATGTACAAAGTGTCTGACTCATTGGAAACTCTCATACATAGGAGAATACACTGGGTGTTGTTTCCACAGGAGCAACATAGCATTGATTGTTATGTAATTTAGGGATATTTAATTGTAATACAAAATCCACAGGTGGAAAATACCTACAGTAGACTATATTTTTGTCTAAATTTGTTAGACCAAAAAATGAGGATCATCTTATACATGGAAGTAAGCCAAAGAGAGAGCCATGTGGTTTGTGAAACTGTAATTTTGGTTTGGAAAAGTGAGATTCATCTTATACATGGGGGTGCTTTATAGATGGGAAAATACGGGTTTATATATAATTCTACAACAGTGTACAAGCTTTCAGTTTCCCAAAACTCTACACAAGATAGCTGTTTTTTAAGAGGTAGAAGGAAGCATGGAAGTACAAAAGTCTGATGAAAGTTTGAATCCCAAAGCATTCCAGAGGGCTACATATTTCCCATGTTTGAGCAAGAGCCTTCCAAACCATATAAACATACACTTAATGCTCACTCAGTGAAGGTCCTTGCTAGAGGAATGATAGATTCACTTCACCTAGAAGAATTAAACTGCACTCTTCTTGTGTGTGTGTGTGTGTGTGTGTGTGTGTGTGTGTGTGTGTGTGAATGAGACAAAATATAACCTCATTGTATCTGGCATGCATGTTTGAATATGTGATAGACACAACAGTTGTGTGCTGTTTCAGCTTTATGTACAATAAGCCCTGCCAGTCTTTCCTTCCAGCACTTATTTTTCTGTGGGTTACAAAAATGCACTAAATGCTTAGATACTTGCTAACAGCAATGACAGAGTCCAATTATGGACAAGGATGTGTGTGTGTGTGTGTGTGTGTGTGTGTGTGTGTGTGTGTGTGTGTGTGTGTGTGTGTGTGTGTGTGTGTGCCATGTTTACCTCCATGGGTGCCTTTCATTTGCATTTAGCCTTTTCCATGAAGCACCTACCTGTGCAGTAAGAAGGCCGTTAGCGTAGGGTGGTGTGGTTTACCTATAGGCAAAAGATATAGGAAAGAAGGAAGTGAGAAAGCGAAAAGGAAATATCTTGATAATCCAGGGTCTGCTAACCTGACCCCACCCACCCACTCCCATTTCTGTAACTTCCAGGCCCATATTGGGATAACTAGTCACCTTCATGCCAAAAATTCTATTGCTTAACCTTAACCACTCACTTCTTTTTCTTTTAAATGGTGAATATGAGACGGCCTTCTTTGAAAATGAAGGTTAAATTATTATTGGGAAATATCTATATCCTTCCTCAGAGTATGGAATAGGTGCTTTTTAAAAAACTACAATTTTCAGAATCCCTGTGCCCTGTGTCTTTATACTTGTGTTGACCTATGCAATAACCCAACATGCTATATGCATGAGGTAATTACTAAAGCAGTTGATCCCATGATCTCCTTCAGAAGAGAAGACCTCTCTAGGAAAACTAACTTGTTGGTTCACTTGTTCTTAAACAACCAATTAACAGCTTTTTCTTTCCCTCCCTTCTTCCCTCTGAAGCAGTTCCTGCTCAGTTAGGTTGTTTTAGCTTGTGCTCCATTTTGTGAGATAGACATTAGGTTGAGCTCTACCCTCAGCCATGTGTTTGAGAGAGAGAGAAAACTATTTTCTACCATCTTAAGACACTAAATTAATCTTCTTTTCACCATTAATAATCCCATGCTTTCCTCTCAAGTTTTGGAGCACATCATTTTGTAAGTAAATACTATTTTTTTCTTTTTACTATTACCTGATGGGTTTTTCCCCCTGACCTACTTAGATAAGGTTAATTCCTAGGGAACATGCTTATAATTAGAAACCTATATATAAATTTAAAAGCTGCCCAACTTTTTGCTGTCAACCATACAAAACTCAATAACCTGGACATAGGTTTTCCCCAGCAATGGTTTCTACATTAGAACTGCAAACTGCAACATCAAAATTGGGCTGAAGTTATACTACCATCTTTTTGAAAATAGCACATTTAAATCTTGTTGTCCTATAAGGTTGAAGATGTAAATCTGCTAATGAAAAACATCTGAAATGACTTATAACCTTATCTTTCTCTGGATAGCTGCTTTAAAGAGTCTATGAATATCAGGACTGTCAACCATCCAACATTTTATTAGGCTATTAATTGTCTTGCTTTAAGCAGATTAATCAATTAATGAACCAATTAAATTACATATCACACTTTTCTCCCCAATTGTGAGATTGCTAGGCCATAAAATAAGGGTATTCATTTCTCCTGACTTAGATAAAATCTGAACAAATTATTTAATGTGTACCACTTTGGGGCTTCAGGTAGCTATAATGAGCATCAGACTCAAAATGAGGGTTGGGGCAGTGAGAACAGACAAAATAAAATATTGTGTTGATGGCATCTGGCCTAGATGCCTTTAAACAGGGATTGGACTGATTTCTGGAGGAAAAGTCCATCACAGGTTACAAGCCATGATGGAGGATATGTTTTATCTCCAGGCTTAAAAGGAGGTTATCCAAAAATGCCAGATGCAAGGGAGTGTTGTCAAAAGACAGGTATCTAGTTGTTTCATGTGCTTCCAGAGGCATCTGGCAAGGCCATTGTGGGATACAGGAAGCTGGACTAGATGAGCCCTTGCCCTGATCTAGCAGGGCTCTTCTTCTTTTCTTAGGTTCATCTGGACAAAGCTTGATGGTGCCATAAGTTTTCCAGGCAAGTTAGTGATGCTTTCCATGGAAACCTAGGATTGCTTCTGCATTATTCAAACAGTAGTTTCATCAAAACTAGGGATGCAGGAAGAATCTGCTACAGTGGACTTCAGAGCCCCACACGGCCTGGTCTTTCTATAGGCAGGAAACCATTTATGCACATTGACAGATCCAAACAAATATATTTTTTTAAAAAAATCCTACACATTTGAAAAATCTACATAGAAAAACATGCATATTCCATAGTAATTAGAGATGGGTATGAAACGAAAATATAGCATTTTGTTTTGTTTTGTTTTGTTTCTTTAGTAGTTTCATTTTGTTTCATTAGTAATAAATTTTTAAGTAGTTTCGGAATGAACCAAATGAGGCAATTTGTTAATGGCTCCCCTGGGTCTGTGAGGCACCAAAATAGCAGGGTAGTTTCTTTGGACTCTTCCCTGTAAGCCCCTGAAATTTGGAGAAGTTTGGCATTTAGGGGGCTTTGGAGTTTGTTGTTGTTCAGTCGTTCAGTCGTGTCCGACTCTTCGTGACCCCATGGACCAGAGCTCGCCAGGCCTTCCTATCCTCCACTGCCTCCCGGAGTTTTGTCAAATTCATTTTGGTTGCATCGATGACACCGTCCAACCATCTCATTCTCTGTCGTCCTCTTTTCCTTTTGCCTTCGATTTTTCCCAGCATCAGGGCCTTTTCCAGGGAGTCCTCTCTTCTCATGAGGTGGCCAAAGTACTGGAGCCTCAGCTTCAAAATCTGTCCTTCCAGTGAACATTCGGGGTTGATTTCTTTCAGAATGGATAGGTTTGATCTCCTTGCAGTCCAGGGGACTCTCAAGACTCTCCTCCAGCACCACAGCTCAAAAGCATCAATTCTGCGGCGATCAGCCTTCTTTATAGTCCAGCTCTCACTTCCATACATCACTACTGGAAAAACCATAGCTTTAACCATCCTGACCTTAGTTGGCAAAGTGATGTCTCTGCTCTTTAGGATGCTATCTAGGTTTGCCATTGCTTTCCTCCCAAGAAGCAGGCGTCTTTTTATTTCGTTGCTGCAGTCGCCATCTGCAGCAGGCTGAACTGTGCTTTCATCATTGTAAGGCTAATTACACTGGTGACAATGAGGCCTGTAATAAGACTTCCTGGGGTAGGAACTGGCAAGCCACCCCGGTATCCCTGCCAAGAACATCCCATGGTCAGAAACAAAAGGCTTTGGAGTTATTAAGCTCCAAAGGTGGTGCTCCTTGGAAAAAAAATCTTACTAATTGCCCTGCCTCCTCTGGCAGCTGCCCATGCAGACAAGTTCCTTCCCTGTAGTCTTTGGGCGGCGGCTGGAGGAGACACAGAAGAGTAGTCCCTGCTCTTGTCTGGACAGCTCAATTGCCTCACGTCCACAGAACACACCAGAGAAATGAGAGAAGAGAAGAGAGAGTGGTGCAGCTTGAAACACACAGACCCCCAGACCCACCAGTTGTTCGTCATGACAGTCAATGCAGTGGCCGGCCAGCTTCCCCCCAATGAAGGCAACATATCAGGAGAGATGGCACCAGCACCTAAAATCTGGTTTTAGATAGCATTGACATTCATTGGCAAATTGATGTCTGCATATTAATTTTTTTGATGGTGGGGCAAAGGTAATGGGAAATGACATTTGTGAAACCAGTATTTTACACTATAGGTATGTGACTGGAGTATGGCAGAACATTTCCTGTTCAAAATGGTGAGACTGCCATTAGGCCCATGAACTCTTGCCATGCGATATCAGCCATGTGATGGAATTGCATGACCTACCATAAAATGGAAAATGTGATAAAGTGGAGAGACATCTTGGATACATGAACATAGCCATAATCTCTCTGTGTAGGAAAGCAGTTACATCTAGAATCCTGGGGAGAGAGATTCACGGTGGGCTTAATTTTCTTCTCCAACATTTTGCAGATTGCACATTGTTGTTGTTCCTTGAATTATTAATGGGAAACATTTGATTAGTTTTCTCTCATTTGCTGGGAAGATAACGTTCCCTTTTTGTTTTTGAGCCGTAACTAGAGTCCTCAGCAACTCAGCAGCCATTAAAAATCCTGTCAATTACAGGCTTTGTTTGGTAGCCTTTGTAACAGAGATGTGAATGCTAGCTGATATTTGCTCCTAATCTGAGGTTTGGTCTCCCATTAAGGGCTTCTCCATTGGGGCACCATGCTGCCTTGGTTTAAAGAGGCAGGAACAACCTTGGGATACCCAGCATAGTTTAATGCAGGGATGACCAAACTTCAGCCCTCCTGAGGTTTTGGACCACAACTCCCAGAATTCTAAGCTTAGATTGCCAGTGGCAAAGGACTGTGGGAGTTGTGGTCCAAAATATCTGGAGGGCCAAAGTTTGGACATGCCTGGTTTAATGGATAGAGTGACCAACTAGGATTCTGGAGGCCTCAGTTTTGAATCTTTATTGAGCCAAGGAAACTCATGGGGACAGAGAGTGACACTGGTAAAACCACCTTTTAAATATCTTACCTTAAAAAAAACACTTTAGAGTTCTAACATGAAGACACACAACAAGAACAGCCTTAAGCGTATATTGTTTTCTGGTGGACTTTTTCTTGTGGAAATGAAATTTAATACACAGGATTCATGGAGTGAGTAGAGGAGCAGTGCCAAGGCCTGGAACTCAATGGCAGAATACACATGTTGCTTTGAGAAGTTCTCAAGTTCAATTCCTGACATCTCAAATTAGATGATGGTGTGAGAGATCTCTACTGGACACCAAGGATAATTTGTTATGGACAACTAGGTCCTATGCAGTATGCCAGGCATGCCCAAACTTCAGCCCTCCTGATGTTTTGGACCACAGCTCCCAGAATTCTAAGCTTAGATTGCCAATGGCAAAGGACTGTGGGAGTTGCAGTCCAAAACATCTGGAGGGCCGAAGTTTGGGCAGGCCTGCAGTATGCGTATTTCATGGAATATGTGGCTTAAATTTAAAAAAAAAACTCCCTCTACTTTTTAATGCCCCAAGAAATGCCAGTCAAAGGTAGGAATTCCAAATATTACTATCACGTTGTAGAACTATACTGAGATATCCCCACCACAGGAAAACACCATCAGGGCTGAGAATGAATAAAGACCAGAGAAAGACACAGAATCTCCAACAAGGTGTTCAAGAGCAATACAGCACCAGGGATCCAGCAGAGGTGGGCCATCCAGTGTATTCCATTTGAAGGAACCTACTGATTCAGGACCTTCACCTTGACTCTCCTAACCAACATCAGACTGCTTGGTTGCAGTGGCAAAGCATTGACTTGCACTTCATGGCATCCCAGTCAGACACTGATTCAGAACAAGGAACTATAACATCATGTGTGGTCAAAATTGTAACTACATCTCTCAAAAACACACACAATATACATTCTAATTTTATCCGGATCAAGTCATATGGTTTTGTGTCATTTCCTGCATTCCTACTGAGTAACTGAAATGTGTACCTTCTCTTAATGTACCAATTTAGGATACTATATATATATGTTCATCTTTTGTTGTTAAATTGGCTATGCATGGAGAGGCTCCCTTTTAAAACTGTCAGTAAGGTTCACAATGAGCTTAGGTCAATCAAGAAAACCTCTAGTGGCTGTTTATTTTAACTAGCTTCCTAAGACAATAATATGAGTCAGGGGGATAAAATACACATTTTGGAATTCACTGGGTGAGTGTATTTCAGCCATGTGAATAGCCCCTGATAATCCTGTAATACCAGGCTAGGAACCTTCCATTCTGCCCAAAACCTGCTGATGTTCCACAGACTGCCTTCTAGTTAGCTACCTTTTGGATAGCTCCTTTCCTACTCAGTCAGTACAAAGCCTTGTAATAGTTTGCAGTGCTGGACAGCTCCCTTAACTTTCACCGAAGGGGAGAAGGGCACTCAGTTCAAACTAGGGATCATTCATGTCTTAACTGTCTGGAAGTTGTGTCATGGCAAGTGGACTTCTTTTCTTGAGAGAATGAAACGTTTCGCTGCTCATCCAAGCAGCTTCATCAGTCTGTTTTTTTTGGATGAGCAGCGAAATGTTTCCATTTCTCAAGAAACGAAGTCCAGTTGCCATGACTCAATCTCCCGATAAACTCACCTGGATAACTGAGAATCTTCACAGACATATTACTATGTCTTAACTGTTTTGCTTAAGGTGTTATCTTCAAGATCCACATGCCCAATACCAGATATCTCCAATACAGTATTCATAGAAAGCATCCTGTTTTGTTTCAGCACATTTCATTTGTACCCATCAACATCCTTTGCACTTTCTCATTTTCTTTGTCAGCTTGCAGAGGGTGATGTCTGGCTTGCAGCTGCCAGCCATCTTGATTCTGGATTCTCTGCGTGGATCTGGAGATATTCTTAGGGAGTGAAGATGGCAATTGCCTGCAGGTCAGGTGTTTTGTCTGTACACCAAACCACCCACAAACCTATGCCCAGGTTCCTGGATATCGCTTAACCTCAACAGTTCCCCTTTCTGTGCCCTTTTGTTTCTGAACACACCTATCACAGTCACCACTTTGTGGATGGGCAGCTTCCTCATTGCGGCCATTTTGGAATGGTACTCGTGACAGGTGCTTAGAATTCCAAATGTGTCCACTAGCCCTAAAAATTGCAGATACCTTGGATGCTTTTCACTAAATAAGAAATCAAAATGCACTCATTATTCTGTCCTGCATCAGCCTGCCTGTGTGTGTAACAGTCATGGGGTTGTACTGGACAATTGTGTAATCACAGTAAGCAGAGGATCAGTACTGATGCTGGTACAGAGTTTTTTTAAGCCACAGGATCCCACTCTGCTGCTCAAAGGATGGCTTCTTGTATATTGGTTTCTAGATTAGGAAGCTTCTGAGATGGTTCGGTGATGAGGAGACAAGATGAAGTTGCCTTCTCATCATTTGTGTTGGTGTCAAGGACAGAAACTGTGAGGCTACAATCACATGGAGAAGAACCTGGCTTAACTGGAGACAGAGTTCACCAGCACATGGTCCAGGATCTGTTTTGCAAAGCTCAGCCCTCAGACATACGATGTATTATTTAGAAAACAATACTTTCAAACATGCACTTAGAGCTTTCTTCTAAATCCCACTGCACTTCACAAGCAGCTTATACATTAGCAGGGGAAAGCTTTCAGATCAAGAAGCTCTCAAGGTACTCTCTGATTTACAATAATTAAGCAGGGAGCAAAGTTTTATCGAAAAAGGAAGGGAGTTTTATAGAGGACACATTTAAAGGTGGGCTGACACAATGAGCAATTGTTTTCAGCAAACATGCATGCACACATGCCTGCTCTTTTTGAATGACTGTTGAACATCAAATGATATAAGCACATTTGGTCACTCTTTGCACTGGTTCACTTCTTAGTATCCCATTTACATCTAATATTCATGGCGCCAATCAACTGTCTTCAGAAATGTTGGTCTGACACTAAGGAGCTCCAAGTCCTAGTCTACCCTAAACCTTGAAACACACATCCAAGAGAAAAACAGACGCATAAAGTGCCTTTAATGTGTTACAGAAAAGGGGATAGAAAGTATTTAATAAAACAAAAATACAATTCCTCTTGATCAGTTATAGGCAGGCTCCTCTCACTAGTGAGATACATAATTAAGGCTGGCGAATTAATTTCTGCTTAATTTCTGAAGTCTTGAAATAAGTGTTACTCAGAGTTTGGAAGTAACAAATTACAAAGAACAACACTGGGAAACCTTGGTTCTAATCCCCACTTGGCCAAGAAGCTCACCAGGTAACATGGTGGTGGTGATTATACTTATCAGTCAGACTTGGCTCATATTTGCTTTTGAGAACTGAGAAAGAAAAGAGTAGCTTTTTGAAGTTGTAACTATGATGGTAACTAATTGCTTTATGATGCTTTCATCTGCTGGATTGGTTCACTGTAACTCCTAACAGTTGGGCTTTGTTTATGCAAAGCTACCTGGCCTGCTGCTGCTTCCCCTCTTCCCCCAATCATCCTCATCATGTACCATCAGGTCAGTTCTGATTTGTGGTGATCCTTTTCAGGGATTTCCAGGTAGAGAGAAATTGTTTACCATTCCCAAGGCTATACAGGTTGGCTCTACTTGCAGGTTACACAATGGGGAATCAAACTTCTGACCACTGGTTCCTCATCCAGATGCCTAAATTACTGAGTTATCCAGCCAACTCCTCCCAGAGCATACCATAAAATGTTACATGACCCTGGTGTTAAAGGTCAATGTAAAGTGTGTGCTGACGAACATTCCCTGTAGAATATACTATAGAGGCATGTACTACTCACACTATCTTCCAGCATCAACTAGGTGCTTAATAGGTTGAGACCCAGAGTCATATATCTTGTTCCTTCCACAAACTCCAGCTGACAACATCTTCACAATCGATAAAGATTCCCTGCTGGAACTTCCCCACTGGGGTTCTAGTAATGTCCCTAAGAAGATAATCTGTTGAGAAGGACTGTTGATTGACTTATACATTCTCACAAAGATTCCTAACCTTTCAACTCTTGTCACTCCTGCACATTCGTTAAAAGATGTCTTGATGACTACAGAAAACAACCACATCATAATCGCAACTTGTCATCCAACCTTGTATCAGTGTAAAGGCTAGATAATGAACTGAAGGGTTAGGGTTAGGGTTAGGGTTAAGGTTAAGGTTAGGGTGAGAGATCAGCTGGGAGAGATCAGCTGGGCACCAGTTGGCAACTCCCTTGAACCCTTTGGTGGGTAATAAAGCAGGGCAAAGGAAACTCACCTGCATGCATCAACCAATTAATGTTTTAATTGTGTGGCTGGAAAAAGGGCTTTTGAAAGTGGTCTCTGGGGTAAACAACAAGTCTTTCCCTCCACATTCTGCATTCTGTTTCTGTGTATATCACAACACACAGTCTAACAAAAATGAAGTTTGAGACTGCAAACCCTCGTGGCCAGTGTCTTTTGAGAATTGTGTGATTGAGAGCCCAAAAAGATACTCTTCCATCCTCTGGCAAACAGATTCCTGTCTAACATTTTTTTCTAGGAAACACAGTGGAGGATTGCGTTGAAGTTTCTACCAAGAAAAGTAAATTAAATATTGAAGTTTGTAGACTTACCTGCACTGAAGTAAGAAACCAAACTAAGTGTTTGGGGTGTGGTATCTACAGGTGATACCATCAGCAAAGGTTTCTTGCTGCATCGGGCAGGTGTAATTGATTAGGTAGCAGAAAGAGTATTTAACGTAAAGCCACAAGATTCATTCTTTGCTGATTTTTTTTTTTGAATCAGTCACTCTGACCTACATGCTCTGTTAGAGCTAAAATGTACTGGGTATTTCTTCTCTATTTTTGCTGTGTGTTTGCATGAGTAAAGCTATGGGATATCCTTTACAAATGATAAATATTTATGTGTTAGCTAAGTTACAATAATATTCTTCTGTTTGTGGTATTAAATCAACAGAAAGATTTTGCTGAAAGTTAAGCAAGTGTATATAGAAGTAGGTTATATTGCTGTTGCAAATATTGCTAACAGATATGTGCCTGTGATATGTAAGCTTTTGATTACCAGGCATTATTTTCATATATATTTTTTGCTAAAGCATGGTTTTTGTTATGAAATATAAAGAATATATTTTACATAAAGATGTGTTGGTTCTTGTTATTTTACCACATCATTGGTTAGCAATTTCAGTATACGTGCTTGTTTCAGTCTAAACAAATATTGGGCAGTTGGTCTCTGCTGCAGTATGCTTTGTCTTTAAAAGGAGAAAGCTTTTTATTTAACTGTTTAAGTTCTACCTACACACGTATATTTCATTAATATCATTTTTTCATGACAGATTGAACACACCGCCCTCAGTATTTCAATTGAGTGAACCATATGACTTCTCACTCAGAGGCTTTCTAGCAAAGAGAAGTGCCTAATTGGCAGCCATTTATAAAGGCATACCTGGCTTCACCCACTGTAGAGGGTACCTGGAGTGGTCATGGTCCTCACTTTACAGAAGTCTTCTGTTTGAAGACCTGCTCAGGGACTGACCCCTCTCCCTATTAGAAGTCTCTTGTAGTTGAAGATCTGTTGTCCCATCTAAGTCCAGTTTAATAATAAAAAGGCAATGATAAGAAGGGAAAGGAGACAAAATACATTTAACTGAGTGGAGTCTTCATTGTGGTGAGATAAAATGTGGTGGCACTTTTGCTTTCCAATGGTTCCCTTTTGATATCTCAATGGAGCATCAGGGTGTTCAGGAAGACTTCTTCCCCTTCCCTTCATTAAATCCTAAAATCCCCCCCCTTTGTTTTCAAGAAAATCCTTTCCAGTTGCTTGGGCTCCTTGCCCTGCTTTCAGTTCCTGATGTCCTGTCCACACAAGACATCATGAACCCCATGCTTTGCTGGATAAATCAAAACTTGGATGTGAGAGAAAACCATTACTAAGTGGTAAAAGTGGTCCACCTGGATAAATTTGGAGTTGCGTTGAGTACTCTGTTCTTCAAATGTACTGGCCTACTAATTGCACCATCCCCTGTGAGCAGTGTCCCTCATTGGGACAAGTTTGAAGGACCTAAGCAGCCAGAAAAGGTGTTCCAAGCATATGGAGCAGGAAGAGAGAAAGGGCACCATCACTTTTGAGGAGCAGGCGATCTTTATATGGCTGGAGGAGGGTGCTAGAAGTGGTGGTGCTGGAGGAGCAGACATCACACCCAGGAATCTTATTATTGCTGCACATACCCTCTTCTGCTCACTACCACTCACACTTGTTGAAAAACAGCCCTGACAATTGCTTTGTGTTTGAGTGAGAACTAATGGGGAAAGCCAGTTTCTGGAACTTCCTCCTGTGTGGTGTCACTTTGAATGATAATGGGCAGAAGAGGGCATCTGTAGACCATCTTGACTGCTGCCACTGATGTCGTCAACATTCAGGGTGCCCTTTGCTATGTGAAGCTTGACATCTTTTTTGCAGCTGGCAATGCGGGCACAATGTTGTGTAACTGTACTGGGCCATTTCTTGGCTTTTTGATTCATGGGTACAGAAACACAATATTCTACATTCATAAACTGGAGTGTTTTTGTTTGTTGTTTATTGTTTTAAGAATTGGATTAGATATTAAAGCAATAAATGAGGTTGCCCAGATTGTGATGGTGCTGGTGCTTTAGGGACAAGGTAGAAATGGCCACCACACAGAACAGTAGAGCAGCCGCTGCCTGTATTCATCTCACCTTCCCCTGAATGGCTTACAATCTAAGGAAGGACCTACCTTCACCCTAAAAGCGGGAGGTTGTTTCTCCTTTCTTAGGATGGTCTGCCACCTCTCTCATACTCTCAGCTTCCTCGGTTGTCTCACTTTTTATCCTGTCTGAATTTAATTAGAACAGTAAAGAAGAAGAAGCACCAGCAGCAAAAGTTGTTGCATCATTCATTATCATTATTGCTATTGTTATCAACATCATTTAAATAATGCCTGGAATGAGGGTAGTAGAAAAACTCCCCTTTTCCATAGAAAAGAGAGAAGGAAAGAAGCTTTCCAATGTTGAGCTTGAACTCATGTCACCAGAAGACAGGGCCCTTTTTGTCATGGCATCTTTGAAATATCCTTACCAAAGGAAATAACAGCCCCCCCCCCAAGGCATATGCACTGTCATTGTTTACGTGTGAGACAAAAAACATTTATTTCCTTGTGCTGTTGGATGCTGCTTGTAGCTCTCACATTTGTAATATATGGTGGTGTCATTTTTTTCCCCATCTCAATGGTTTTCCTTTAATGGTTGTAAGCTGCTTCATGCAGTAGTAGCAGTGGAACAGGAGATAATTATCTGAAATAAACATCCAGTACAACTTTCACATTTCATAATACCATGACATGCATTAATGTTAAAAGATATCTACATCAAGGTAGCTGACTTCTGGCACATTGGTTGCTTTGGACCTCAGCTTCTACAGTATTTCATCACTGACACGTGGGCCAAGCATTGTGGGAGATAAACTCCAAAGCAGTTGTACCTCCAAACGTCCTAAGTAAACTCAAGAACTCTAGGCCTCCAATCCTCATTATTACCTCTCAGGAAAGCCGGAAGAGATACAGGCATGCTTTCTGATACTTCTGCTGATGATGTTAGGGGGGAACACAGAAATGCCCTGGGATCAGAACTACACATTGCAAATGACCTACATTAAGCTTTTTACTGCAAACTGGAGTGAAACTGGGTCAGTGCTGAAGTACCTGGGAAGCCTCCCAGAGGTGGTTGCCCAACAACACTGTTTTTGTTGGGTCAGCTTCATTGGCTCCATTTTTGCCACAGGTGGAGCCAATGAAGGGCTTTTTTGTCCCATGGGCAGCTGGACAGCAGTGGCTGGAGAGTGCATGTTGTTAGCAGCAGCGGTGGTGGTGATCTCCCTGGTAGTCAAAGTCCCACCACCACCACCACTGCTACTGCTGCTTGCACCATGCTCCTCAGCCACCCCCATCCGGACACCCACCATATAAGAAAACCCTGCAAAGTATGAAGGTCTCTTGTCACCCAACTGAACTTCTGCCGTGCTATAGAATGGCACCTAAGGTGAAGTGTTTTAAAGCTCAGTGAGACATATGTCATGTGAGGGGCAAAAGTTGTTTCACATTGAAAGTAGTTTGAAGCAAGCATGTAATTCTGGCCTTGACGTATGAAACCCAATATTATTAAAATTGACTAACCATGGTTCTCCAAAGTTTCAGGCAACAGATGTTTCATCTCTTCTGGAGACGCTGGGGATGGAACCAGGGAACTCCTGTGTGAAACTCATGCACACTACCAATATTCTGAGCTGCTGCTTCTGCCCCACCCCATCCTTCCTCTGGAAGGAAGAAGGACCGACTGCCTCTGCGTCTGTAGTGAAATCCATCCTTAAAATGGAGATCAATTTCTGTTACATTGTCTGCTGCCTGTTTTGATCCGCCACTATTTATTTTACATAGCAGCTTCCCTCATGATGGAGAATTGATGCTGCTTCTGCAGCATCTAATGGAGAGCCCCACTTCTAAACAAAGGGATGCAAGAGCTACCTTGGGCTGCAGGGATGCAGCCAGGGCATAATAGCTTTAAATCAGTGAAAAATCCACACAGGCAATAATTTGCTCTATTTTTAATTCCATTTGGTCTTACTGTTTGTTCAGCTCCTTAATACATTAACGGTAAGACAGCCCGATGAATATGTAATATGCAGTAATATCAAGACATTGGATCAATACTGCACTTTCCCCAGCTAGCCCTTGAGAAATGATGCAGAGATAAATTAAACTGGGGCAACAGGAAGTTAATATTCTCCTGAAGTAATCTTCTCTCATCCATAGTGGCTCTCTTCTAACTCATTCCACTCCCTCCGCCCATTATGGTACTGGGAGTCCTGATCTGCAGGGCCGTTGAGTCCCTGAATGTATTTTGGGTCACCCAGATTTTTCTTCAAATGTGACTAAGGCTAGTTAGACAATGGTTTGCCAAACTGGAGGTAGCAGTGTCGTGATTAGAGTGTTGGACTAGGATTGAGGAGACCTGAACTCAAATTTACATGTGTCAGATACTTTGGACTGGTCACCCAGAAACCAATGAAACTGACCTGAACCACATTCCCTATCCAAAATTTCACTGAACAGACCAGGACAAGATTTATTGCCTCAATAGATCATCACAATATATCAACAACAACACAAAACATATTTATACATACATTGAAGTCACATATCTTCCCTCCCTTCTTAAGACTTTTGATGCTTGGCACATATTTTGTTTGCCGCCAAAGTAAATTTTGCTACTTATTTATTTATTTATTTATTTATTTATTATTGAATTTATATCCCGCCCATCTTCCCAACGGGAACTCTGGGCGGCGAACAAAAGAGACAAGTCATAATACACATAGTTGATGCAATAAATACAAAGGCATAATCAGCAAATAAACATGAAACAATAAAAGCAAATAGGAGAACCACAGCAGGGGCGCACCCTTTAAATCAAGCCTCACCGCTGCAATGGCAGAATGTCCTGATTATCGATGGCGGGGGGGAAAAAAAAGGGATTAAGCTAGGTCGCCAAAGGCCTCGCGGAATAGGATGGTCTTCACCGCTTTACGAAAGGCCAGCAGGGACTCTGCAGAGCGCACTTCACTAGGTAGGCTGTTCCATATAGCTGGAGCAGCCACCGAGAAAGCCCGGTTCCGGGTGCGGAACCGCCTGGCTTCTCGGATAGATGGAACCTGAAGCGAGTGCGCCCGCGACTGCCGAACCGGTCGGGCCGATGTTGACCGCTGGGCGATCCGCTCCGCCAGGTAGTCCGGGCCCAGGCCATGGAGGGTTTTATAAACTAAAACCAGGACCTTGAATCTGATCCGGGAGGCAACGGGTAGCCAATGCAGCCGGGCCAGAACCGGGGTGATGCGGTCGTAACGACGCGCACCCGCCACCAGTCTGGCCGCTGCATTTTGCACCCGCTGCAATCGCCGGAGGAGAGTCAAGGGCAACCCCATGTAGAGAGCATTACAGTAGTCCAGCCTCGAGATCACCAGCGCCTGATAGGTAGTGGCTATATCCCTGCCCACAAGCAGCATACAAAGTTGAGCCAAGGGGGAATCTTATCATACAAAGGTCAAAGAATATTAGCAAGAAATTGACTTCTGGGGTGCTCCATTAAAGGACAACTTAATAAATAATGAAAACATCTTAAGCCTCTCCTGATGCACAAATATATACTCTTTTGATGAGATGGGATGCTGGCATATCTTTCATCCAAAATGGCTGATAGCATAGACCAGTGATGGCGAACCTATGGCACAGGTGCCAAAGATGGCACTCAAAGCCCTTTCTGTGGGCACCCAACATCGCCCGTTCATAGCCGCCTGTATACAGGTTAAAGTGCTGTATGGGCACTTTGCAAAAAAATTAGTAGGTTTTGAATTGCAGTTTGGGTACTCGGGTTCGCCATCACTGGCATAGACTGAAAGTGCAGAAGTGTGGATTATTTTCTTAAAGGGCTGTACTTAGATTGACAAAATAATTTCCAAAACCAAATGGTGCCTTTTGTAATAGATACCAACAAAAATAGCAGATTTGTGAGATGGTTTACAGAACTAAACCCTTAAAGGCCGTTTCCCCTCTTTATCAAGCTGCTTATCTCTTGTTAGAGTTAAAGAAGGACAAGGACTCTGTATCTGTCTAACAGCTCTTTAAAATACATCTGAGTTTACCCAGGACCCTTGGGATGGACTCTGAAGTTGTTCTTTAATGCACTTCTTGGAAGTTGAAAACCATTCATACAGGACAATTTCAGCCAGTACATAGCAAGTGCAATATGGGGATGTATTTTAATTGGGATTAATTCCCAGCATTTAAGTGTGCAAGAGGTGTGCCATGGGGAGAGCATATAAAGAATTTTGGACCAATTATTGAACGAGGGTCTTTGCATATCCCTGTATCTCTGCCTCATATGTTATCTAGTGGACTAATTCTTAGCAAACACCTCAGCTGCATGGGGCAACCAAACTTCCCCCCACATGCTCTGGTAAACAGCAAAAGATACCGAGCAGAACAAGATGCCTTCAGGTTAATTGCATTTAGTGGAGTCTTTGTGAGAGCTGGGCATTAAAGCAAAGGCCAAGGTACTAAAATGTCATAACAGCTCAATGGGTTTATCAGTATTTTATTTATTTATTTATTTATTTTTACAACTTATATGCCGCCCACTACCTAAAGGTCTCTGGGCGGCTTACAATCAAAAGAATTAAAACAGTTAAAAATAGAATATCAATAAATAATCAAAGCAATAATAAAAACCTTACACTAAAATCATTACACTAACATTGTCACCAGACGACCCACAGTCTATATTGTATCAATTAAAAAACTTCTGGAACAGGAAGGTTTTTACCTGGCGTTGGAAATGTCATCAATGTTGGCGCCAGGCAGATCTCAATCGGGAGGGCATTCCATAGCTTGGGGGCAGCTGCCGATAAGGCCCTATGTCTACAAGCCATCCTTCTCACCTCCTTGAGGGATGGCTCCTTCAAAAGGGCCCCCTGGCTCAATCTTAATTGCCGGGTAGGTTCGTATGGAAGGAGGCAGTCCTTCAGGTATCTAGGTCCTAAGCCGTTTAGGGCTTTATATGTGAAAACAAGTACTTTGAATTGGGCTTGGGCAACAACTGGTAACCAATGCAGGTTACGCAGAATCGGCGTGATGTGGTCCCTGGCGGCCCCACCGCTTACTAGCCGCGCTGCATGATTCTGAACCAGTTGCAATCACTGAAACGTCTTCAAAGGCAGCCCCACGTAGAGCGCATTGCAGTAGCTTCCATATGTGACTTTTTCACTTCTTTCCAAAGAGTGCTACTTTGGTTTTGGTGTTACTTATAAGCAGGTGTTCTCTTACATAGAATTTGCTCAGTTTGGCCAGTTCTCTTACAACACTTTTTCTTCACAGGTCAACCAATGTGGTGGAGAGGAGACTAGAGGTGGGCACGCACCTTGGTTTGTAGGCTTGTGCCAGTTTGTACACACAGCACCATTGGTGCCGCACATTCCCTTCCCTCACCACACTGACCGGATCTTCCACTCATCAGCTGGCACTGTTCTCTCTCCTCCTCATCTCTGGCTGTTCAACCAGTCTCCAGCAGGAGCATGGTGGCATTTCTCCGTGCTGGTTTATATAGGTGACCATTGCAGCAAGTACCACCTACCACCTGGTGGTATTTGATTTAAACCTCTCCAAGAGCTTTGCTACTAAGCAAAGAGGCAATCAGATTATCATCTTGCCAGTCAGGAAAAGATGAGAAAAGAAGTGATTTCAGCTTAGTCGCAGCAATAAGTTTTGATTATGTCTTAGATTATACAAATTGGCTTCGTTCATTTCATAACGGGTCTTCAGGATCTATCGGCTCCTGTGAAGTGTGGTGCACAGAGTAGATATAAAGAATGCTGGAAATGGGCTTGCCACTGTGCCGAAGTTATTTGGTTGTCTAGAAGTACAAGAATAAACTCTAATTTCCTTTGACTCTAATGACCAGAACCTTGCTCTATCTCTTTCCAAGGCCGCCAAGCCCGGCTCTAACCCGGATTTCCTCAAATGCTCTTCTTCCATTTTCTGCCATAGCAAAATCCACACTTTCTGCACAATTGGATGTAGGAAGAATGATTTTCTAGTGAAACCTCTTCCTTCCTGCTCCTGGACAACCTGCTGGTATTTGTGTAAGATTTGCAAAACTGGCCATGGAGAATGGCAGTTCATGAAAGATGATTCAGGGTGCATCTAAGATGTGCTGTCAGAGATAACTGAAGCATAACAGAGTACCTGGTCAGTTGGCTACAATCATCTGCAGCAAGTTACTCAAACATTATGTGAACCCTAGCAGAATTCTGGCCATTGTTGTTACAAGGCTCAAGAGGGAAGATGAACACCATGTCTGCTGCCTTAAACTCCTTGAAGGGAAGGCAAGACAGAATTGTAAGCGATGTGTTGGTCCGCCAGTGGGACAAATCACCAAACTGGTTTGAGAACATGTTGTTCCGGTCTCTCAGGCCCGTAACTAAAAAAGGAGAGGACAATACTTAACTAACATGGCTTCAAATCCCTATTCTGCCATGGAAACCCTCTGGGGAGTAGGGGTGGCAACACTCGTCGTAAAACATCTCCTGAAATATCTAACCTGCCTTGAAAGCCCGGTCAAGGTCACTATAAGTTTGTCTCAACTTGGCATGTAACAAAGAAACCAATAAACTTCAGTGCTTAAGCAACTGGTTCCTTTGAAGTCTGTTTTCATGTACACAAAAGGGTTCCCTCGATGACCCCTCTGCCACATTGATTTGCTTTCAGCTCTGATTCTGAGCCATCTTTAATGGCTCTTTCTGGCTTCAGGAAGTGCTACCACATTTATGTGAGTAGGAGTAACTGTGTGTTAGCTCTGATGGCAATGCTTGGAGTTGGCAATGGAGTGTTAATAGCCTGTGATGTTCTGGAGGTTTGTCTTCATGGAAGTGAAAAAGACTGAAGGGATGAGTCACCGAGATTTCCTGGTTTTGGCCAGAGGAAGAGCGCAAGGCATTTGTGTATATGTCTGAGACTAGAATAACAGACTGAAGTTTGAATGAGACTAAAGACATAGTGACCTGAGCTTTACCCTTTAAAGTGTTTTTATTACATTATTTGAGACAGAGACAGAGACTCTGGGAACAGTTGAAGGCCACAGGAAAAGAGGACTCTAATTTAAGATGGATGGATGTAGTAAAGGCCTTGAGTTTGCAAGATTTGAACTGTCTATTAATGGCAGGCTGTTTTGGGAGGAAGGCACAAATTCATAGGGTCGGCAGAAGTCAGAAAATAGACGCCAGAAGCAAGTTAGTGGCACTTGATAACAACATTAGTCAAAGCTATTTCCCCTACTTCAAAGTAGGCATGAACGCAGTGAGCATATGTAGCAAATGGGAGTAAAATGAGCAACAGAGGTTGGAAGTTAGTCATAATTGGTTCCCACTCTAATCAATAGGAACACTCTGCGGTGTATCTGGAAGTTGAGTCATGGCTACTGGACTTCTTTTTGAGATAGAAACGTTTCACTGCTCATCCAAACAGCTTCATCAGTCTGATGAAGTCAGGGAAGAAATAGAATGCAATGAGTTTACTTTTTAAATAATGATGGCCTAAAAGTAAAAATGGATTCGATCCAGACGAAGATATTGTCTTAGAATCTAAGACTTAGATCATCAGCATTTTGGAACTGCAGAGTTGGAAGGGACCTTATGGATCATTGAGTTCAGACTCTCTTGAGGAAGCGCTGTGGGGAATCGAACCACAGCCAGGCTGTTAGTCTATCCAGTGATTAGTCAGACTTAGTTCCTATTGATATCAATGGGATTGTCAATACAGTAGGACCCCTGTACCCACTGATTCATTATCCACTGATTCAGTTATCCGTGGTTGGCAGAGGAAAAATAAATAAATAATTCAGCAGCTGCAAAGCAAGCTACTGTCACAAAGAGCAGCTGTAAAGTAAGCTACTGTTGCAAAACAGCAGCTGTAAAGCAAGTTACTATCAGAAAACAGCAATTTTGGGGACATTTTGGCGTTCTCTCTTGTCCACGGTTTTCATTATCCACGGGAGGCTTAGAACCAATCCCCAGCAGATACTGGAGTCCTACTGTAGTTCTAACTCACAGTTCATGTCATAAGAACATAAGAAGAGCCATGCTGGATCAGGCCAAGAGCCCTTCTAATCCAGTTTCCTATATCTCACAGTGCCCCTGCCAAATGCCTCTGGGAGTACACAAGACTAGATATCTTTCTCCTGATGCCACTCCCCTGCGTCTGGCCTTTGAAGTACCCTCTTTTTAAGCCTGGAGATTACACATCCCCATCATGGTTTGGAACCTGTGATGGACATTTCCTCCAGGAATTTGTCCAATCCCCTTTTGAAGGCACCCAGACCAGATGCCAACACCACAACCTATGGCAGGGAGTTCTACAGGCTAACACCACACTGGGTAAAGAAGTATAGTATTTTATTTTGTCTGTCAGTTTCAAGGGTGCCTAACTGCAGCTGATAGCGGTAGCCCAGAACTAAACCAACTTTTATTTTATTCTCATTTACTTTTATGTTGCCATTAAGAAAGAACTGGAACAGATTTTTTTATATTTAACATCATCTGAAGCTTCACTTCCTTGTTTTCCATTGCAACCATATGCTCTTCAAAGCACAGCCCATTAACTTCCTTTCCATTTACTCTAATATCCATATTTATTTCTTCTTTGATTTTGTTAATGGCTCCTTCAATCAATTTGCTGAACAACAGAGGAGGGGGAGGAGCAGACTCATTAATTAATGTTAATGCCCTTTGCCACCTTTAGCTAGTCCTTCGTTATACCACTTACTCTAATTGTGGCTTCCTAGCTTTTGTATGAATCGCATATTTTTCCAACACAGAATTTTTTTTCTTGAATTTGGAAATACCACATACATATCCATCCCCTAAAGTCCATTGCATGCCTCATAAGTACAGTAGAGCATCACTGCAGTTGTAGCATCATACATTTCTTAAAGAGGGCTATCATTTTAAAAGTTCCCAGAAAGTATTATCACAGTAAATGTAACTTCTTCTTCTACCCAAAGACCCGCTTTATTCATGCAGCATAAATCAATCACTGCACATGCGAGTGTACAGTTTTCCAGGCTGTCCACTGTGCATCCCCTGCTTGCATAATCAATTGTGTGGCTGAACATGTGTATAGTTACATGCTAGTTTGTGGTGAAACAGCAAAAGCAGTTTGCATGATGAGCGGGCAGTTATACACTTTGCTATCCAAAGTGTTCTGAAGTTATCTGAGTACCCAAATACCAACAAGCTGCAAAACCGCCTTTCTTAGCAAAGGAAAAATTCGAAACTCCAGAGAGTATTTTTGGAAGCATGGTTTCCTCAACTGATCTCCCCCTAATCAAGGAACGTTGGGGACTTGGAAAGTAGTCTTTGCAGCGATGGCTCCAAAGTCCTGGAATGAATACTGTCTTCAGAAACGTTTGCCAGCCACTTTCTTCATAGAAGATCAGAACAGACTGTAATGTGACAGTAGCACAATTGCAGCATGGCAAAGTAAGCCACTGGGTTTAGGTTCCTGGCTGCTGGAGCCAGAGGTTGGGAGTTCAATTCTTGAGCTGGGCTTCCTTCACTGGGACTGGACTCCGTGACCTATATGGTCCTTTCCAGCTTTGCAGTTCTGAGGTGGTGGTGGTGGTGGTTACAAGATGGTAACAAGGACTTGTCACACTGTCTAGCAACAGTCCAGTCAGGTTAGATTCTGGACTTAAAGATGTGCTATAGTAGTTAGCATTTTGACTGCTGGAAATAGTGTGTTTGTCCAGCCATCAGCCTCAGTGAGTCATTGGCTTTCAGGTGGCAGTGTGTCGAAGCAAGAAAGCAACTACAACCTCTCTGCTGTGGCAAAGCCCTCCAAAACAGCTGCTTCTACATGCCTGCTTCAGAGGCTCTTTAGAGCCAAGTCCAGTGAGAAAAGAGTGACTGGGAAGTTTTGTGCACAGATGTGTGAGGAGGACTCTCTGAGCCAGGCACTGAGAGAGCAGCCAGTTTAATGGAGCTACCTTTCTCTCCTTCCTAGTCCCTGACTGGCGAGGATTTCACCTGGGCATCTTCGGAAAGGGGCCCCCGCCACAGGGGCTGACCCATACCCTTGCTGGGAACCCCTGACTGTCACTGGTTGGCCTCAGAAGAGGCAACTTATCCTTTTTCATCCGTGTCCCACAAGTGAGCCTCCTCCTCCTCCTCCTCCTCCTTGCCCTGACTTGGCTGGCAGTCTCCTGAGCAAAATATCGGAGAGACAGCAGTAGGGGGAAACAGCAAAATAGAATGTTGCTGACCCGCATAACTGGTAAACCGACAACAAAAGGGGGGAATGGGTGTTCTGCACCCCCACTAATGCTTGCCTCTTGTAAAAATGTGCATTTCAAACTGGATCAAAAATATCCACACACACCCCCACCTTGGGTCTTGGAAAACTCACTGGAACACGTTTAAGTGGACATTACTGGGGTTTTTTTTTGTATTTTAGCCAATTTATTGGTAAATCAGATCCAGATTTTAAAGACCATGGGATAGAGCCCTTACCTTACAGCAGCCATGTCCAAACTTCGGCCCTCCAGATGTTTTGGACCACAACTCCCACAGTCCTTTGTCATTGGCAATCAAAGCTTAGAATTCTGGGAGTTATGGTCCAAAACATCACAAGGGCTGAAGTTTGGACATACCTGCTTTAGAGGAATCCAGGAAGAGAGTTGCCATGGGGATGAAGGGGTCATTTTATTGTTTGTTGCTCATGACATGGGACTTTCAATGGAGGTAGCTTTTTTTCTGATACTTGTCAGCTCTGAGGTGTTTTGTTTGTTTGCTTACTTTAGGCATGTCCAAACTTTTGCCCTCCTGATGTTTTGGACCACAGCTCCCAGAATTCTAAGCTTAGATTGCCAGTGGCAAAGGACTGTGGGAGATGTGGTCCAAAACATCTGGAGGGCTGAAGTTTGGACATGCCTGGCTTACTTGCTCGCTTCTCTTTCTCCCTTGTGCTGTGTGTTTGATGGGACCAAGGTATCATTATGTTTAATCCCTTGATGTTAATTGTGTAAAGCAAACATAATGTTGACATTAATTGGCCTCTTGGTAAAGTTCCCCTTTAGCCATTTGAAATGTGACGTGAATTGCAATTGAATTAATGTTCTTTGGACTATAATAATGGCTAATTGTATTTCTTTCTCTGATAACTTTTTGTGTGCAAAGCATTGTAAATAATGCAGGGTGCAAATAAAAAGGCTCTGATTGAGCATATATATATTCCTTCCCCTAGTTCAAGATTTGGTAAGCCCGCACTACTAGGTTCAGGGTGCCGAGTGGGGCTCTGGGTTTTTCACTGCAAACCTCTGTCCTGATAGCACCATTGCTAAATTGGTCCCAGGCAGAAATTGTCACTGAAGGGAAATGGAACTCTGTCAAGTCGAAGGTCATCCATGTTGTTGCTGATGCATCGTGCAGCTATCTGGCTGCCACCCAGTGATGCCAATGTACGTATGTGCCCAGAGATCATTACTGCTCCTTAGTGATGCCAGGAAGATTGTGTGAGAGAGAAAAAGACGGGGTGTGTAATTAGCCAGGCCAACTTACCATTGCTGCCTGAAGTGGGAGGCTCTGTCACTCCACCACCATCATCATGACACAGAAAAGGATCATTGTGTGGCGTGACTCAGCTCTCACAAAGTGCTGCATCAGAAGCCTGAGTTGAAACGCCACTAAAGGCAGAATATCGGTGCACTGCGGTAAGTGTGGAGGGATAAAGGCACGCAAAGGCCCCCACTGAAATCCATTCAAGAGGGAACAGCTTCATCAAAGCACACTCATAAAAGGGGCGTTAGAAGCAGCAAGGCAACTCCCAGACATGCATTTTTCTCATGCAGTGTACAGAATGGCTTTTTAGAAAATTATAGTGGTGGTTATTGAGCTGCCTGTTCTCTGTGAGCGTGTGGAGGGGACACCCCACGGATGCTTATTCTTCTGGATGCCTTTTGCTAATCGTTTCCAGTTTTAGTTACACTAGCATTTGCCCTCATGAAAATGGCTGTGTGTGATGGGGGACTTACTAGCCCAGAGATCCTGAGCAAAGCTCAGGAGAATTATTATTATTATTATTATTATTATTATTATTATTATTATTATTATTATTATTATTATTATTATTATTATTATTATTATTATTATCATCATCATCATCATCATCATCATCATCATCATCATCACTACTACTACTACTACTACTACTACTACTACTACTACTACTACTACTACTACAGCTCCCTACAGTAAGTCTAAGCAATTTTTGGAACTGTAGTCCAAAAATGTAATTCTTCCTAGTTCTGATCCTTAGAAATTCACAGTACTTTGCATTCTTACAGGGCATCCCGGTTAAGCGGGCAGGCTGTGAGAACAATGCATATGCATGAAAATGTCTGTGTGTGAAAGCAGAAAGGAGCACAAGCCAGGTGTGATTCTGCCTCTTTTTTGAGCCGTGGCTCCACTCACTCTGGCATATAGCCTGACGTTGTTTGGGTCTAATTTGGTTCTGGGGATGAAAATGTTCCTTGTCATCTTCTTATCTGTTTTATAACAGGCTGAGACCATATTTTGAGACCATGGGGAAAGTCCCTGTAGTGTCACCATTCCACCAGTACCAGAAAGATCCACTTGGAGATTCCCTGCAACCAGAAAGTTCAGCGGGTAACCTCGAGTAAGTTCACTAGAATCACTACCTAAATTATTTCACAGGGAGTTTATCGCTCTTGTGAGGATAAAGCAGAATAGGGAAAATAATGTACACTGTCCTGAGCTGCTGAGTAGAAATTAAGTGATTGTAATGGCCAAAGTCCTTTTTCATAGCTACGAGTATGCGTGTGGAAGGCAAACAGTGTAGCTGACCGTGGCTTCTTGCTGACAATTCATGAGCCCCACCTTGGATGTTCAGTTATGTGACAACCCACCAGGCTAATGCATGCCAAAAAAAAATCCAAATCAGGACTCCTTCATTAAGAACAAGAAGCCACCAACAGCCTTCCATATGATGTAACTGCAATACAGTATAGGGTTTTGGCCAGCGGACACAACTTCATAACAGTTAGAGCTGTTCGGCAGTGGAATATGCTGCCACAAAGGGTGGTGGAGTCTCCTTCGTTGGAGGTTTTTAAGCAGAGGCTGGATGGACATCTGTTGGAAATATTGTGATGGGGTTCCTGCATGGCAGGGGGTTGGACTAGATGGCCCTGGAGGTCTCTTCCAACGCTATGATTCTATGATTCTATGATCCTTCGTTTTCAAAGAAGACCATCCCCATTAGCTTTGCCATTTCCATTAGCTTTGCCATCTGGGGTGGGTGGGTGAGGAGAAGTGAACGAGTGGTAGCCTGTTGATGGACACATCGGCGACTAACTAGGGGCGTTTATACACGACCCCTAAGCTCCGCCGCAAATGGCTGCAAGGTCCGGACCTTAAAAATGTTTACCCACCAGCTCCGGACTTTGCAGACAATTAAGTGCGACCCCGCCCACTTTAGCACGACCAAACAGCAGTTTTCTTGTACCTGGTCTTTGATGGTGACAAATATTTGATCCGGTGTAAGGATAGTGAGTGCGGGGCTCTCCTGGCTTCCGTTTGTTCTTTTTTTGCACCCCGCCCCTTTAAGAGATCTGAATGCTGTCCGGTACAAAACTGAGGTAAACCGGCAGTCTTTGCTTTCTTTTTTCTCCGTCCCTCAGGCAGCCAGCAACCAGGAAGTGCCGAGGGGGGTGGGGACAGAGGAAGACAGAGGAAGAGCAACTAACCCCTAAGATCTCTGGTCCGAATTTAAGTGGCCAGCGGATCTTAGGGGTCGTGTAAAAAGGCCCTAGCTCAGTATGAGTCTGGAAGATACAGAAAACATTGGGATAGGTCAACTGATCCTAAGTTAGTTGTGGTGTTGAGACACTGCCTCCTTCCTTTCTCATTCCCCTCTTCCTTTGTGCATCCTTGATTCTTTTTATTTCAAACTATTTGACGGCATTTTGGTCTTGAGGAAGATCTTCGCAATGGATGTGGTCAATATTACATTCATTCAATTCTGTCTTCAGTGTATCCTTGAGTTGTTTGTTTTGTTCAACATTCAGTTGAGTGCCTGCAACACAGTCTTCATAGAAAGCATCTTGTGGAGGATAGTGGTCCAACATCTTGATGATGTATATGTGATGTATGGGATGGATGTGTGCGGTAAAAGGACCGCTAATAACTGGACTCTTTATGAGCCCTCCTTTCATTACTGGCCTCACCTGGCATTCACTTGCCATCTGTGGCTCCAAATGTGTGTTGCATGCCAAACAGCCACACTGTGGTTAGCCACATGGCAGGTGGGCCCTTGGTGACTTTATGAGACATGCCTATCTTAGCATGTGAAGACAGGCAAGAATGACAAAGTGAAAGAGTCCATTATGGACTCAGTGGAACATCAACCACATTAGCAACGTGTTCAGGGCACACATAGAGGTGGTGTAAACAGAAAATCCTGGTGCTTGGCCCCATCTTCAATTGTCATGACAGTCTTGCCACTGGATTATGGTGTGCACTGAGAGGCGAGAGGGAAGCTGATGCTGCACAAGTCTTCCTCACTTGAAACTAATCCATGTGCAAGTCACCTCTGTCATTTCATCACCACTACTGATGGGTGAGTGACAAAGTGGCCATTGTGAATACACTGGAAGCTGTTGCTCCAGACCTGCACACAGTAGCTCAGGCTACATACAGGTCACTCTCAGGTGGATGAAAGAAGCAGCAGAGTTTGGCAATCTCCGGAGTGACTATGCAGCCCTTTCTAGGCTCAGACTGTTCACCCCTGTATTGAGGAAGGGGAAAGAAATAGCCCAAATAACAATGGAAGGATAGGATACAAATATATGAATGGAAACACAATCTGCTGTAAAGATTGGAAATGCCTGCAGCACTGAGCCCCCAGAACAACCACAGGCCAAAGTGATCAAGGCATTCTGGGAACTGTGATAGAAGGGGGAAAAAACCATATGCTTTTCATGTCTAATCTGTCAATAGATCGATGCAGATAGGGTAGTGTGGATGTTCTTCGCATAACGGAAAGTGTTTGACTTAGCCAGGGAACGTATGTCCCTTTGACATCCATCGCGAAAAAAATGTATATGCTGAAGAATCTGTATTCCCCCCCCTTGGAACCCATTCAGAATGACAACAATGTCAGCTCATCAGATGGATGTATATATAAATCCAGCTTTGACGACAGGATGTTATCATGTTTGTTTTTCAGTTAATCGCTTCACTTTAAATAGGGCTCGTTAGGAGGACAATGGCCTGTAATGGGCTTCCTTTTAATTAGATGTCCCATTGTAGCCCTCCTTTGCTGGGGGAGGTGTGACGCTTTGGTTTGTCTGGGGATTCATGAAAGGGCCACTTGATAAGTGGAGCTATGTAACTCCTCTGTTAGATTTTCTGGAGGGACCCCTCCTATCAGCTCTAGCCTGCCTAGCCAATGGTGAGAGATGAGGGCAGCTACAATATCTGGACGGCTGCACATTTCTTCCATCGCGAGTCTTGCTGAGGGCAGAATCCAGCAGCTTTTCAGCCAGGCCAAAATGCCCAGATTTATTCCACAAGAAGCTTTTTTAAATGTAGGTACAAAACCAGCTTAGGTAAAATCCATGCTTAAAATTCTGTATGTCACATCATCTGGAAGTTGAGTCATGGCAACTGGACTTCTTTTTCTTGAAAAATTGAAATGTTTCACTACTCATCCAAGAAGTTTTGCCAGTCTGAGGAAAGTTGGGGCTAATCCTCCAATTTATAGTTCACCTTGATTTCACATCACCCTGGTCTGAATAGACTCAAAAGTTGGGCAATGGCCTGAATAGGCTCGTTAGGAGGACAATGGCCTGAATGGGCTTGTACGGTGGACAATGGCTTAGGGTGCATGAATGTCCCACCTATGCAACCCTTCCCCAAACCCTTTAAGTATGGGTCGTTAGCTATGGCTTTGCTGGGGGAGGTGTGAAGCGCTTCTGATTTGTCTGGGGATTGATGAAAGGGCCACTTGATAAGTAGCAGACTGTGCCTGAGTCCTCCACCTCTGTTGAGAGAGGGGTTTTCAATAAACACATGAATGGCTTCCCTGACCCCTCTCTGGCACAAGACTCAGGCACAAACAAGGTTACTGATGTCACTTCCTTCTTTCTCTCTGGGGAAGAAATATATCTTGCCTTTATTTTCCTGAGTTAGTACATCAGCCATGGTTCCCTACATCTTCACTTGAGTCAGCTAGAATTAGGATTCCTTTTATAAGCCCACAGAATAAGGGTGGGTGGGGGGACATACACATGTCCTGGAGCTACTGTACATTAATTCACTCCCTTTTAGAACAGGACCAGAAAAATATTTTTTTAAAAAAATTAAAATTGGGAAGGGGTTAAAACCCCACCATTCCTCCCTTCCTTTTGCCATTGAAAAATGGATCTGACCGTTCTTCCAATTTCAGGTCTCACCTCTTCAACCCATAAGATTGCCTAATAAATTGACTGTTCCCCGTGCATTAATGATGACGATGACAACAGCAGCAGCAAAGCAGCAGGGCTGGACTGAGCCCAGTTCTTGTCAGGGAGGCACATAACTCCAAAGATCTGATACTCAAACCACTGAGATGCTCAGCAGCTTTTAGAAGCAGGTCTTGATTCCCCCCCATATGTTCTTTCAGGATTTCACTTGGGGAAACCAATCTGTGTTAATTAGTGCCCATATTCACATTCCCCATGGAGTTTATTTGGTATTAATCAATTCCATTTCATATATACATACTGACCCTGTTGGGCAAGGAATTCAGGCAGTTGTAGCCCAAAAGAAGCCTCACTCCCAAGCTTTGACGAAAAGAGATGCTACCGTAGATGTGGTGTTTATGGGATGCAGCTGGTACTAATAACATCCCGGCTGTTCTTGGTGTGCTCCATCTGTCCATGCTGCAAGGGCAAGATACACAGAACTGGCATCTTCCTCTTTGACAGATAAGACTTTGATTCTTTTAGGGCACTTGCAGATGGCAGCTTCCTGATGCACGGTGTCGCTTGGAGAAGCACTCCAAAGGAAGCCAGCTGTATGGACAGTACACACCAATGCTGGGTTAGTGTTGATGCCCATCAGTCATGTGGTGAGGGCTGGCAAGGTCTATACCAGGAACTGGAGGTGCTGAAAGACTGTACTGAATCAGTCACATTGGGGCTATCTCTGCATATGTTTAAAGCACAACTTGGAAAAGTTTGTTTATTTATTTATTTATCAAAGATAATGGCCATGATGACAGGAAAGAATGTTATATATCTTTTTTTAATGGAGTCTTATTTTAATATAATACTACTCTGCATTTGTCCAGGAAGCTTGAAAGCAATTTATGTACATATACGTGCACACATATAAGTGTGCATGCATGCCTTTGAGGAACTTTCATCCACCAGGTCTCTGGTACACATGATGTACAGGGTTACATTGCAAAATGTTTCTAAAATATTAACACAACTGTCCACCTGCTATTTCTTGTATTTAATTGGCAATCTGAGGGAGTATGGATATATAACAGATACTATCATACTAAACACAACACTGCCAGAGCCATGAAGGTGTAAAGAGAGTGCAGAATACCCTTGTAGGGGGCAATATATGAATAACAACAGAAGTAAAATCTCATATACATTTCATTGCCCATTCAAGCACCCATTGGCTATTTAGCAAAGAACAGCTATGAAAGCATGCTGTTTCTCAGCAGTCATCTATATAGAAACATCATTATGTACATCCTCCCCAAATGGACCCTAAATGGACCCTAAAATGCCTTGGTCTATTTTAAACTAATTAATGCCCCAAATTTACTTTGCAGCCAGGGAGACTAGGAATACACCTTTAAGGCATAAGATGCAAAGATGTCTGTCTTTCATTCCCTAAACAAAAATACTTAAAGATTTTGGCTCATCAAGAAAATGAACCTTTGCATGTCTGAATCAAAAACATTTGTGTAGATATATGTGTGCCTTCAAGCTGCAGTCCTAAATAATAGGCAGGAAGTCCCATTAAAACACAATTGCACTTAGGTTTGAGTAAATGCATGCAAGAGTACATGTAATTTTGCTGATTAGCTCAGCTCATTGTAAGCCGCCCAGAGTTCCCTTGGGAAGATGGGCGGAGTATAAATTCAATAATAAATAAATAAATAAAATAAATGTGTTGTTAGCGTAAACTGGAAATATTCTGCAGAAGACACTAGAAATGACAATTAGAGGAAGAAATGGGGAAATTACGAACATATCCACCCCTAGAGGACTCAAAGAGTATCCCTCACTTTCTACTCACATAGTATCTGAAACGTAACATTGTGCAAAACTTTCAAGGGTCCATAGTTTTCAACACACAGTCCTTAAACTGTAGGTTGGCAACATGCAGCCTGTGGAGCTCAGGTGGCCTCAATATTGTATTTTACCACTCCCGGTACCAGGGCCGGCGCGTCCATTAAGGCAAACTAGGCAGTTGCCTAGGGCGCCAAAATGGAGAGGGGGCGCTGGCCAGCCTGCTGCCCCACCGCTGGCCACTGCCGTCCATCCCCCGGCTGCCCATGGCCGCCCACCCACCGCCCCCCGCGCTCATCGCTGCCCCGCGTACCCGTTGCCGTCCGCCCCCATGCCCGTCGCTGCCCCCGTCATCCGCCGCCCCCTGCCGCCCTCCCCCCTGCTGCTGCCCCGCCCCTTGCTGCTGCCCCACCCCTGCCGCCTGCCTGCCCCACCCCCCCACCCCTCACCTAGGGCGCAAAAAAAAAAAAACTAGCGCCGGCCCTGCCCGGTACCATTAGGGCTCCCAGTACCCTACTCTCATCCCCAAAATTCAAATCTATTTTGATCTATATAAATTTAAAAGGTTGAGGATATGGCCTCAAAATGTGCCCTGCTTAAATAAAGCAAAGAAAGAAAACAAGCTACACAAATTAAACTCCCTGACCCTGTGCTATGGAGAGGTGGCCCACAGGCTACTATCAAATCTAAAATATGGTGTTTGGTAGGAGCACTGACCTTTCCCGTAAAACAATTGTATTTGCCCATTGGAGCCTTCCCAGGGTTTGAGCTGGATAAATAGCTCAGTAGTTTAGGTGTTGGGCTGTGGAGCTAGAGCCAACCTGTCTGGCCTTGCACAAGCTGCACAGTCCCAGGGCTCCTCCAGAAGAAGGGAATGGTAAACAGCCTAGAATGCTCTGAAAATGATCACCGGAAGTCAGAACTGACTTGATAGTCATTTATAAAGTTTGAGTTCATTGGAGAGGTGGTTCTCTGGGACCCACCTTCTTCAGGGGCACTTGAGAGAAGACCTTCTAGATCAGGGGTCCTGAACCTAAGGCCTCGGGGCCGGATGCGGCCCCCCAAGGTCCTGAATCCGGCCCCTGGGATCAATTGCAAGCCCCCACCTACCCCCTGTTTTGTGTGCAAGCAAGCCTCCGCAGCTGCTTTTGGACTGTGATCTGGCCCCCAGTGGTGTCTGGGTGGTAGTGGACCGGCCCGCTGTTTGAAAACTTTGAGGACCCCTGTTCTAGATCAATGGTAGTGAAACTTTGGCACTCCAGATGTTTTGGACCACAGCTCCCACAGTCCTTTGTCATTGGCAACATAGGCTTGGAATTCTGGGAGTTGTAGTCCAAAACATCTGGAGTGCCCAAGGTTCACCACCACTGTCCTAGATGGCTCCTTGCAAGCTGTGGAGCCTCCTTCCAGGGAAGGTGGCCTGGAATCCTTCCCTGCTACCTTCCCACCAGCAGAATTCTGGCAAATTGGTGCATGTCAAGGAAGGAGCTTTTTTATTGATTTATGCTCTATTCCCCCCCCCCAATGCAAACACTTTAAAATTACTTTTCATTCAACCGTGTTTCAACAATGTAATTTGCTTAATTGTGTTTTAATATGCTAATGTTTTGGTGTTATCTGGATCGCTTTTGTTAATCTCATTGAAAGCCACCTTGATCTTACTTTTGGAGAAAGTGGGAGTGGAGTATAAATCAAACAGACCAGGCAGACTAAGGGTGTGATCGGAAAGCAAGAAAGGATCAATTATGTTTCTAATGGAATGGCTACCTTCAGGAATCATTCAGTCCTGGCTCTGAAAAAGAGTAGCCCTTCTGTACAGAGCAGGGTTGGGCTGCTTTGTGGTCTCTTGCTTGTCATATGATAGCTCACACTAGGCAGTGCTGCAAGCAGTCCAAAATGCAAGCTATCTCTGTTTGAGCTCTAAGGCTGTGTTGGTTACCTTGATCGATGACCTACGCAAGGGCAGACAACAAGAAAAGTCTGCATGTTGTTACCTCAAGGAATGTTTCTGTCATACTAAGCTTCCCAGATAGTAATCTCTTTAATGAAGACCCTTCTTCGAGTACCTCCGAAATATCCATACTGGTTCGGTTGTTGGACTGAGACTTAGGACTATCAGGTTTTAGTCCTACTTATCATTGTCCCTCCTCTCCCTCAATACTCCCACCGCAACACTGCAATATATTACAAAAGCGTGCTTGTTAGTAGTGGGCGTTGAGTAATGGGAAACATTTTGAATGTTTAAGAAATACCACCAACACATTCACTTCTATAGCAAGGAGTTGAGCTTTTTCCTGGCACACATGACACCTCACAAGTCTTTTCATGGTGGCAGCATCTGCTCCATGAGGAGATATCTCACACTTCCTCCTGGCAGGACCAGCCACATAGGGAAGGACTGGTGTCTAGGTTATCTGAGAAGTGCTGTATTTTGCTGATGACCCTTCAAATTACATGAAGACAGAAGGTCAAGGGGACCCTTCTCTGTCCTTTCTCCAGTGATCCTATGCTACTTTAATTCTGGTAACTACTATTACATTATTATCAAGCAATTAAGAATGAACTTCCATTGCCTGTACCGTCCAGGCTGCGCTAACAAGGTCATCTGTAATGAGGTCGAAGTTAACCCTCCTCTTGACTTCCCAGTCAAATTTGTCTTATAATTGCTTCTATAGGGACTGGACCCTTTGCTCAGAATGTAATCACATGGCAAATTGATGGCACACACTGTTGTAGCAGTATGAAATATACAGCCCGTTGAGGCTTCAGTTGCAATATCAAAATAAGCCTTTGAGATGGCTTGCCAGTGGTTCTTCTAAGAAAAATAACAGTATTCTATGTTACTTTAAAAATGTAACTTTAAAAAATTGCTGTGCTAATGCCAGCCATAACTGTGCAGTTGGTTCCTCAGCATCATCTAGCCACTACCTATTTGTGCATAGCTTCAATGTATTTATTATTATTATTATTATTATTATTATTATTATTATTATTATTATTATTATTATTATTATTATTATTATTATTATTATTATTATTATCATCATTAGCTAGGGGAAATAACAGATTTTTACAAGTTCAAAACTTACAGCAAACAATAGGGATCAGCATTCCATACCCTGTTAAAAACAGTTGGGAACTTTATATTAAAAATGCAAAAAAAGAGTGATCTACTCCTGTTAACTGCAATATGATACATCTAATACATCATTCTTTAAACAAGAATGACAACACAGCAGAGGTTTTTAAGATTTCTTATTACTGATGTAATTGATAAATGGGTATCCAGCTGCACAATAATTATTCTGCATCTGAATGTTTTTGCATGTTTTGCATAGCAATTAGAGATGGGCACGACTTGAAAATTTTTTTTTTCGAGTTGTCGTTAGTCGGGCCGGTCCCATTTCGGCTTGTTTCCGGTTTTCGCGAAAATTCGCAAAAATTAGTCGGTTCATTTTTTCATTTTTTTTGTTGTCGTTAGTATTGGTTTTGGGGGGGAGTGGGCTCCTGGAGGCACCTCTGTGGGGTGGGTGCCTCCTCTGGCCCGCTATAAAGGGAAAGTGGGCTCCTGGAGGCACCCATGGGTGCCTCCTATCCTCACCCACTAGGAAGGGGAAGCAGGCTCCAAGAGACCCCTCTACATGGGGGTCTCCCCTCCTCACCTGCTGCTGCTGCAAAATGCTATGCAATAGCCATATGGATATTGCATAATATAATGTGCAGACAGTGAGACCAGTGAGAGTGATAGCGTCGTGCCTTCCCTGCACAAGGCTCTCGCACCACCATGTCTCACACAGAAGGGAATTGTACTTGCTGCGTGTAGTGCAATGCAAGCAAGTAGATCTGGCTTTAAGGTGGCTTAGTGCAAGGGCTAGGGTTAGGCTAGTGACAGGTAAGGTTACGGTGGGCTAGTGGGTTGCACCTCTGGGTGCCTCTCTGACCCACTAAGAAGACAGTCTGTGACGTATGGGTACGGAGTCAAGGGTTAGGTTTAGGGTTAGGGGGGCTAGGGCAGGTTTTAGGGGGCTTTTTGGCACATCCCAGAAGTCTCCATGGCCAAGTGGCCATGCGACTGGTGGGATGGCTCCAAAAATTTGCATGGTCGTCCACTCCCACATGGCTGGCCACTCGGCCAGCCCATCATTGCGCAGGTGTAAAAAAAATAAAATAAAATAAAATAAATGGAGGACAGAGGAGGAGAGGAGAGACATTTTGTTGCAAGAAAAAACCCACTGCTACTGTGAAAAATCTGGCAGTTTATAAATTTTTGCGTGTTTCTGTTGTGCTTGTGTGTTTTTGGACCACGATTTCAAAAACAATATTGCGTTCGCCGCCCCATTTTGGATCCCCCGCCCGCACCGCATGGCATGGCGAAATGGCGACTCGAGTCCGGCTGCCCAGGACGGGGGGGAGGCGGGACCCCCCCTCCAGAAACCACCCCTCCGGTAGGTGCTCTGCGCCCTTAGTCAAGCAGGCATTTTTCCGCCTGCTTTTTTTGGCCCGGGAATGGGTGGGGGGGGAGAGTTTAAAAGTTTTTTCCTGTGCCGTCCGTGCCGCTTGCTTGCGCTTTAATTGCGGCGGCCGGCGGCCGGCGAGACTGGGCTTTTTGCTGGCTGGCTGCGAGCCTGCGGCGAGTCCCACAGAGCAGCCCACAAGGACGGGGGATGGGGGGGAGGCCGGGGACCTCCAGAAACAACCCCTCTGGTAGGTGCCCTGAGGCACAGCAGGCATTTTTCCACCTGCTTTTCGGCCGGGAACCGGGTTTTTTTAACTTTTAAAAACTTTTTTTCTGTGCCGCGTGGCATCGCGCGATTGCGCGATGCAAGTAACAAGCACGACAAATCAGACCAAAATTGTTCGTTCGTCGGTTCGAGCTCGAAGTCTGGCGGAGTAATTCCCGTTACCATTTCCGTAGAGTAACGGAACCGAGTAACGGAAACGGAAACGGGAATACCGCTAAGTCGTGCCCATCTCTAATAGCAATATAGCATACTTACTTTTTCTCAGAGCTTGGAAATGATGCATTAGCAGTAAAATCATTAGCTCTGCATTTAAAAAGGAAGAATGCAGCTAACATTAAGGAAAACAAATGTTTGGAAATATCACTAAACCATCACTTTTTAAACACCATTCTTTAGTTGTGCCTGTTGGCTTGTCCTTCTGTTTGAGGAAACTGTAACAATTGTAACTTTAACATGTTAACCTAAGGAATTAGTTCCGAGCAATGCTTTTGTAGGCTCAAATCATAGACTGTTTATCAATGAATAATCAAACACGAACTGGGCCAGAAGATTAAGCAGAGTGCAACTGCCACCCGAGGGTGGAGTGTTAAAAAATAATTACAGGTCTTCAAGTTGATTCCACCTTAGAGCAATCCTTTCCAGGGTTTTCTAAGTATACAGTACTCAGAAGTGGTTTACTATTCCTTTATTCTGGGGGTGCTCTGGCACTGTGCAGCTTGCCCAAGTCTACATAGGCTGGCTTGTCACCCAATAGGCCCCACTGTAGATCCCCCCCCTTTTTTTTTTGCTATGGAACCAAGTGCCCAGCTTACTGAGTTATCCAGCTTTTGACTCCAACCCAATTAAGTCAATAGTTTAACTCTTTCATTTGTATTACTAGAGTTCCCATCAGCTCCACCCAACATGGCTTCTGGTCAAGAATGATGGTAACTGTGCTGCAACAACATCTGGAGACCAACACCTTGCCCACCGCCTGTGTAGATTGTGCTGACCTATAAGGCAGCTTTTTATAGGTACAGTGGCACCTTGTACAAAGGAATTAATTCGTTCCCAATGAAAATATGTTAAGCAAATTTTCCTTTATACAAATTTCCCATAGGAATGCATTGGAAACAGAGTGATCCCATTTTTATGTTGTACAGATTTGCCCCATAGGCGATTCTGTTAAGCAAATTTCCCCTATCTCCGGAATTTTTTATGTTGTACAAATGTTATGTTATACAAACTGTTTGTTATACAAGGGTCCACTGTATTATATTTTTTTGACGCAAGGATTTAGAGAGAACTTCCAGCATGGCTGCTGGAGTAGAGCCCTTCTAAACCTGCTGGCTGAGCAATTGGTTAAATTGTACTCCACCATTCAAAATATTTTGTACAAAACTGTAGCCACTCTTGGGCTGTGGGCTTTCCGTTGGTGTTGGGATCCTGGTGAATGCCATCCCTGGAGCTGGTCCTGGGGGAGAAACAGTCCAGCTATTTGCTTCCCAATTTTTGGTCCCTGAATGTCATTGGACATTAAAGTCAAGATGCCACAGATAGCTTAGCCCAAGTACATCTGGATAACCACTGCTTATGAATCATTGTCTCTAACTGGAACAGAGAGATGCCACTGACAATGGTTTTGCCTGTCGCAGAGCATAAAACATGACATGAGAAATGAACCTCTACACCATATTTGCCCATTTTGATATCCTCCAAAGCAAAGCAAAGTGTTCTCCTTATATACCGCCCCATAACACTTCAAGCACTCTCTGGGTGGTTTACAATTTAATTATGCAGGCTGCACATCCCCCCCCCTCCAAGCAGGCTGTGTACTCGTTTTACCAACCTCAGAAGGATAGAACATTGAATCAACCATGAGCTGGCTACCTGGGATTCAACCCCGGGTAGTGAGCACAGTTTTAGCTGCAGTATAGGCAATTAACCACTGTGACACTGTGCCACGAGGCTCCAGATGTGCTGGGCTCTTCAGAGCCACTATGAGCCATGCCCTATGGGGACAGCGGGAGTTGTCATCTGAAATATCTAGACTGTGTTGTGTTGTAGAAGGCAAATACACACCGTGGGTGATGAAGTGGCTTCTCAGCCATGCCACACTCAGCTTTGTTTAGGAAACAACGTGTTCCTCTCCAGCCCTTCTACCATCAGAAGGAAATGAAAGGAAAGCAAGGAAGCAAAAGCAAATGAATATTTATTTATTTATTTATTTGATTTATGTACCGCAACCATCTAGCAAAAAGCTGCTCTGCAGACATGGTTCAGTTCTTTCAAAGGGAGCCATGGTGGGAAAGACGGAAGCTTCCTTCTGACATGTTTCTGGTGGTATCTGGTGCAGTCTATTTCTGGCTCTCATTCTGTGATAATGTTTCTCTGCTTTTGATGTTTCACGATACTAAAGCGACTTGTCACTTTTTCACTGAGAACTGTCTCCCTGCAGAGTCTGCTGAGATGCTGCAGCATCTCATTTGCTCCCAAAGATTAAAACAGCGATGGTGGCGGCGACAGCAGCATTTTAGTACTTGGAGTCAAAACGCTTGGAGTCTGGTGATAGAATAATAATGAGGGTGGAGAGCAACTATTAATCTAATGAGGAGAAACAGAGAGAATTGGCATTCAGGACATTGGATTTTCCCTATTCCACCCAGCGAAGGATCAGCAAAATGAGATAAAACTCATGCAAGCTAGGACACATACTGTATTTCCCAGGTAATTTGACCTTATAATTTGATATTCAGAAAATGATTACAGATTCATGGGGGAAAGTCAGTCATGCTTTGGTAGGTACATAATTTCATTTCATTTTAAAAAAAAACCTAGTAGAATGGTACATTTCCTCAGGGTAGATGCATTGTTTATACATGAACAAACTTTGGGAAATATAGGCCAGAATCAGTTGGCGGTTGACACAGGAACCTTTCTATGGATCATGCCAATCGGATTGAGGTGCATCAAGTCTCCTAGGCATGAAATCACTCTTGCTTATCTGCTGTCACTGCACACCTTGAGTCCACCGTCTGTGGACTTTGAAAAAAAGTTATTCGAGGAACTACAAAACCATAATTTGAGTGGGCAGGGTGGTGAGTGGGTGGGGGCGGGGCGGGGTGGGGGCAGGCGGGGGACGGGTGGGGCAGCGGCGGGGGCGGGGTGGTGGGGGACGGCGGACGGCGGGGGACGGCGATGGGCACGGGATACTGGGATACTGGTCTAAGAACTGCAGTTTTTCCCATGTACTCTGCTCTTTGGCCGGAACTTTCCAGGCATGGAATTACAATGGATAATTTGGTACAGTGACCCCCCGCCATTTCGCGGTTCAGGTATTGCGGTCCCGCTACGTCGTGGGACCGCAGTACCTGCACTGTGGGGGGGCTGTGTTGCTCTGCGCCGCCCCCCCGCATCTCCGAAAAGCCTCCGGGGTGCATAGGAGGGCGATGGGGGGGATTGGGTCCCTCCACGCCGCCCTCCCACACACCCCGGAGAAGCCTCGGGGTCACGCGAGCGGGCGGCGGCAGGCGATCCGGTCACTCCGCGCGGCCCTCCCACGCACCCCGGAGAAGCCTCGGGGCTGCGCGGATGGGCGGCGGCGGAGGTAGGTAAGATCCCCCTGCCACCGTGGTGTGCCGCGCAATCGCCCCCCGCCACCCCACCCCACCTGCTTCCGCATATAGCGGGTTTCCATGCATTGCGGGTGGGGTGGGTCTCTAACCTCCGCGATCGGCGGGGGGTTATTGTAGCCCTTCTGACTTGCTAATGTAACCAAATGGCACATAATTCTATAGCTAATTTGACAAGAACCAGAGAAAAATCAGCCTACTTTGCAACTACCCTGTTTCCCTGAAAATAAGACCTACCCCAAAAATAAGCCCTAGTGTAATTTATTGGGGAAAAATAAATATAAGACAGTGTCTTATTTTCGGGGAAACACGGTAATATCTCAATTATATATAGCACTAGGTCTTCCTTACACTATGTAAAAGGTATTCTTCCTATGACATACACTCAGTTCCCTGTCCCACCCTCATGCCAGTATAGTTTCCAGTGTGGGGAGAGCCTCAGGGTGCCAGTTGTTGTTGTTGTTGTTCAGTTGTTCAGTCGTGTCCGACTCTTCGTGACCCCATGGACCAGAGCTCGCCAGGCCTTCCTATCCTCCACTGCCTCCCGGAGTTTTGTCAAATTCATTTTGGTTGCATCGATGACACCGTCCAACCATCTCATTCTCTGTCGTCCTCTTTTCCTTTTGCCTTTCCCAGCATCAGGGCCTTTTCCAGGGAGTCCTCTCTTCTCATGAGGTGGCCAAAGTACTGGAGCCTCAGCTTCAAAATCTGTCCTTCCAGTGAGCATTCGGGGTTGATTTCTTTCAGAATGGATAGGTTTGATCTCCTTGCAGTCCAGGGGACTCTCAAGACTCTCCTCCAGCACCACAGCTCAAAAGCATCGATTCTGCGGCGATCAGCCTTCTTTATAGTCCAGCTCTCACTTCCATACATCACTACTGGAAAAACCATAGCTTTAACCATCCTGACCTTAGTTGGCAAAGTGATGTCTCTGCTCTTTAGGATGCTATCTAGGTTTGCCATTGCTTTCCTCCCAAGAAGCAGGCGTCTTTTTATTTCGTTGCTGCAGTCGCCATCTGCAGTGATCAAGGAGCCCAAGAAAATAAACTCTGTCATTGCCTCCATTTCTTCCCCTTCTATTTGCCAGGAGGTGATGGGACCAGTGGCCATGATCTTAGTTTTTTTGATGTTGAGCTTCAGCCCATTTTTTTCACTCTCCTCTTTCACCCTCATTAAGAGGTTCTTTAATTCTTCCTCACTCTCTGCTATTAGAGTAGTATCATCTGCGTATCTGAGGTTGTTGATATTTCTTCCGGCAATCTTAATTCCGGCTTGAGATTCATCCAGACCGGCCTTTCTCATGATGTACTCTGCATATAAGTTAAATAGGCAAGGTGACAGTATACAGCCTTGTCGTACTCCTTTCCCGATTCTAAACCAGTCAGTTGTTCCATATCCAGTTCTGACGGTTCAGGGTGCCAGAGAAAGGGGTTATTCCATATACACACATACTGGAGGCAAGCCTGAGAGAATATCACCATGAATAAATGGAGTTTGCAGCTGACAAGTGTTGAGCTGGATTCAAATCTCTACTCAGTCATGAAACTCATTAGGTTATCAGTTTTACTTACCTAACAAAGGTGTTGTGGAGATCAGTAGGAAAGAGAGCCACGACCTAAGATCAGTGCTGCAAACTGCAGTGGCAAATTGCCACTAATTAACAAGTTGTCACTTATTCCTCCTTGCACTCAATGGCACTCAGTGAGGAATGGAATGTAAATAGCAACCAGTTAGCCAGAACAATTTTATACTGCAATTTATGGCTCTGAAATTGTACCAGCATAAAAAAAGACAATAAATAGGATTCTGACCATTGGGTAATATAATATTTTATTGGTATATTGATTTTTAATTTGTCTACAACTTGATTACTGAAGGTACAATTTTGAAGTTATTTGTATATAATTTTATTGTATATCTGCATCTGTTTTAATTTTGTTTTGTACTATCTTGGGAATAAATTTTGAGAAAAAGGTGGGATTTAAACCAAACCAAATCACTCACTCAGTCAGTCAGTCAGTCAATGAGTAATACAGAGGTAGAAATTGGAATTACAAACCTAGTTATAAAACCTAGTTTATCTTGTTTAATGGTGCAGCTTGAACCACAGTGAAATATAAAGAAACACTTCTACATACCACCAAAATCATATGAGACATAACTGCTTTCCTGTAAATCAAAATGAATCAGTTTTTTTAATGATGAATATAGGAGCTACCAGAATTGAAACCAAAACATGGACACTTTAAAACATGAGGAAAGTGCCCATATGGAAATGCCAACCTTTGTAGAAAAAAACAGTCCCCTAAAAGAATACCACATATACAAATAGGGGACAGCTCCTCTGTCACAAAAAACAAACAAACCCACCAGCCTGATGAGAACTGAGCATACCCCGTACTTAATGGCATATAGAGTGACAAAAAAGACATTTGGTAGGAAAGGGCAAGTAAATGGAATGCTCTGCTCAGACAAAACAGCTGCTTGGTTTGAAGGAACCATGAACAGGAGCAGTCCTTTTAAGTGGCAGAGGTATACACTGCAACATTGTGTTGCAGTTCCCAGATTTAAAACAGGCATAACAATGAACACCAGAGAAGGTTCCATGAAATGAATGGCACTGGGACACTCTGTTTCTCTCTTTGAGAGTACAGCCTTGGTGACATACGACGGAAACGGTGCTGAAAGAGATTTGATGGACTTCACCGAGTGCCAGGGGGTTATTTCATACAGTTCACTTCCACTGCATTAGGATATCATCTGCTGTATCATCGAATTGCCAAGGGAACACCCTGTCATGCTGCCAGGAGGTGCATCCTTGGGGCGGAGACAGTATGAAAGTGCTTATCAGTGGCACATTCCTTCGCTCAAAGCATAAGTGGCATCTTTCTAGGCGGTTGTTTTTGCTCACCATGGTTCTTGGCAAGAGATGGTTAAAAGCTCTTTGCAATTTTGCACAGTCTTAGCTGCCTCTCTAATTGGAGTGGATATTGATTTTCGCTGTTCCTCTAACCATCTCTTGTGCAGCTGAACGAGGATGCGGCTTCTACGTCGGATATTCCGGATCATCATTACAAGCCTGTCAAAGTGCAAGAAATGAGATTGATTTGATTTCTCCCTCCCGCCTTCTGCATGGAGCCTTTTTTTATTTGGGGCCAGGAGAACATGAGTGTATTTGTTTGCGGAGTCATTCATGGAGTCCCGGCAAACTGAGAAGGGACTCCATGAATGTAAAAGTCTGCCATCTTTCCTTGCAAGATAAATGATATGAAGAATATGGTGAGCAAGGACTAGAAAAGGCTGTCAAACACACAACACAGTTGATGCAGTGATTAAAAAGAGAGAGAGATTTAAACAATTGTTGAGTTTGCTTTCGCAGCAATTTCATTTTGATCATGTATTCTGACAACACCAATAAATTAAAAACAGGATTAGACAAACAACAAGGGCACTTCACAGTGCAAAAATAAAATATCTGTGGAAATCAGGCATTTAGGAAAAAGTGGTAGCTTGAATCATACGCACAACTGTATCATGAAGGTCAACAACGTTCTTTTTAAATATTTACTGCCTATTTGTAAACTTATGAAAATGTTTGATAAGCCTGTAAAGTGGTTGCTTTTCATAAGAGGGATTTATAACACTGTGACACTCTAACCATTCCATTAGTTTCTGTGTTGCATTTGTTTCTAGAATAATCTTTAGGAGCTTACATGATTAAGTATCTCAAGTGTTTGTTCATAATATTTCACCCAGCCTTTCTCCTTTAAAAAGACCCAAGGCAGCTGACATCATTAAAAGAGAATATTTATAAAAGCTAAACACAATACATATACAAATATTTTTAAAGAATCAAACACCACATTAAAAATGGTAAACAGGATCATTCCCAAAAACAGATTCGGAGCAACAAGACACAACATTTGGGCAGCCAGTGACTCGGGGAAAGTTTGCCTGAAGAGAAAGGTCTTTGCTTGCTTGTGGAAGGGCAGCAAAGATGGGGCCAGTCTGGCCTCCAGTGGGAGAGAGTTCTAGAGGCTCACTTACATGTCCCAACCAAATGCACCTATGTAGGTGACGGGACTTAGAGAAAGGCCTCCCTTGATGATCTTAATTTCCTCATAATATATTATGTTGATAATAACATTAACATATTAACAATGCATATTTATTTTATGGACTGCAAGGAGATCAAACCTATCCATCCTGAAAGAAATCAACCCCGAATGTTCACTGGAAGGACAGATTTTGAAGCTGAGGCTCCAGTACTTTGGCCACCTCATGAGGAGAGAGGAGTCCTTGGAAAAGTCCCTGTTGTTGCGAAAGATTGAAGGCAAAAGGAAAAGAGGACGGCAGAGAATGAGATGGTTGGACGGTGTCATCGATGCAACCAATATGGATTTGACAAAACTCCGGGAGGCAGTGGAGGATAGGAAGGCCTGGCGAGCTCTGGTCCATGGGGCCACGAAGAGTCGGACACGACTGAACAACTCAACAACAACAACAACTATATATTCTTGTGTCACAATGTCCACAATTTCATTTAGAGTTTGATATCTTGCATTTCCTGGAATGTTCTTAATCTCTGAAAGCTTTGTATCTTCTTTTTAAAGATTATATTGAAAAGGCATTTCTAAATAAACGGTTCTATCTCCCTCTTCAATATGTTCCACACATAGCCAGCTCACTGTAGATTCAAAATGGACTAACACAGCCACCTGGTTTAAAAATAATAATTTAATAATATTTATTGCCTTCAAACTCTGCTAATCACTAAACTGGATACAAACACTGTAGCTGAAAATCGCCTTTCTTCTTGATGCCACAGAGGCATTGCCGACACATGGAGCATAGCTGTAGCGTGTTTGTAAAATTTTCTTGGATAACCAAATGTTTTCTTGGTTTTTTTTTCTTGTTTGGCTGGAAAATTTAAGAAGCACAGCAGAGAGCTGCATCATTTGGCACTCTAATCATTCCTATTTTTGGACTTTTTTGTTGGAAATTACACCCTTGACTCTTCTTCAGATATGGCTGAAGCTTTAATGGTCTCGCCATTTCTTGAGAGATCCCTAAGCATAGCAGAAAAATGAGCTTCATGTGAACTGCACACCTTGGTCCAGAGAAAAATCAGAGATTAGGCCTGAGTTACAGCTTTGGTGGCTGGCCAACCAACCACCTTTCATGCGCACAAGAGCATTTCTCTTCCTTTAGGGTGGTTTTCAGCCTTTGTCACCAAGTAGTGAAGAGAATAAAGAAACGCTGAGTGGTTTTAAAAGGGAAAGGGTAATTTAGAGTAGATTTTTTTCAGATTACTTTTACATGTTCAACTTATTTCACCCAATAATAAGCACCCAATCTTGTGGCATTCATAACAACTGCAGACGAAAAAAGCTATTACTTCTTGCGCAGGCAAGTAAACATGTTTCTTTACTGGTGGCTAGGTAGAAATCACAACTGAAACTGGAAAAAAATTGAACAAAAGCAAGTCCAAGGGTAGAGTTTAATTCTAGCAACAATACATTTGATTCTTGAACTGTCATATCTCTTACCTTTTTTATTCTGGACCACTCTATGAATCTGAATTGGCATTTAAAGACATGTGAAGTCGATATAATGACCTGGGTTCATATTTTCTTCAGAGCGTGTATAAATATATCGGAGCTTGAGCACAGTACATTCAAAATAATCTTGCACATTTTGGAAAAAAAGTAATTACAGTAGAGCCAACTACATTACTCTTGAGCATTTTAACAACAACGTGAATACTTGAGAGGTTGTGTAAGAACAACTAACATTCACTCACTGCAAAAACAATTCTTAGAAGAGCTTGAGGTGGCCTTTTTGCTGTTTGTAGTAACTTCTAGCTGCTAAAAATGAGGAACACTGATAGTAACTAATTAGTAATCTGTTGTGGTACTCATTACTTGCAAGTAGCTTGGAAGTAATGAGTAACATGGCAGTCTAGAAAACCAATGAATACTAATTGACATACTGTATGACCCTCTAATGAAACATTTTGACAGGCTGAAAAATTATATACACATATGTCCCTCTTACCTGGCTTTATTTTAAGCTAAATGATTACAAATGTATGGTTTAGCTTTTCCTCATAGAGGAGTTAGCAACACCAGCAGACCTCTTCAAAGTGGCAGCCATGATACTTCTTTCCTGAGGTAGCAGTGACGTGACAGCTATCATTGGGTGGGCACTGTGGTTTGCCTCCCATCCCATTCCTCCACCTGAAGTGGGAGCTTCACCTGCCCCCTTATAGAAGGAAGAACCCTCCTATTCCATTCATGCAGACCACTTCTGAACTTGTGTGAAGCAACAAGATAGATGGCAAATCCAACTCCCTCCCCTGCCTCCCCCCAAATGTGTTTTCCATCCTGGGAAGGAACTCCTTTGGTTTTCTGACACCACTGAACTGGAAGGTCTTGACTTGATCATCTTTGCATTCTGCGTTCTACAACCTAGTATTAACATTACACCTGCCCCCTTAGGGATGTGGCCTACATCTTCACTCAGATAAGCATTGCACAGTACCTGTGTCATTAGGCATCCTTATCATTAGAATCTGGCTATGTCTGCACTTGTCGTCCTCATTCGTCTCTAAGCCGCTTCTCAGAAATTGATTTTGATGGCCAATAGCACCGTGTCTGGTCTCATCATCTTTGTGATCTGAATGTCATGAGAATTCCACAGTCCACACCATTCTTTAGGAATTTGGCAACCTCTATAGATAAAGGGACAGTGGCATAGTTGTCTTTTAATAGGAAACATAAATACAGAATTACCAGTACCCTATGTATGAGTAGAGTTCTGGGAGGTGATGCAATTATAAACTGGATTTCTCTGCCAAGAGCTGAAAGAAGGATGATGAGCCAAGGAATATATACTATAATTATATGCACGTACACTATGAAAGAATTCTCAGTGAATAGGATAAGTGAGCATAGGATTGCAGTCTTAAGTCAAATTAAATAACATTGCTTCCTGTGTTATGACGATGATCTAATTTTCCTAGCTTTTAAAGGTTTAATTTGTTAATCAAATCTGGCCTGTGCACAATAGGATTCTGTTTTTGAATGGTGTGTGCTAGTTTAAAGTCTATCACTAAAAAGCAGAAGGCATGTCTTAAACACAAACACAAAGAGAAAGATCAGACTAAATTATCCGCAACAATACTATACTAACATTACTACAACGATAATGAAAAGTTTGAGTGCTTGCATATTTCTGTTAGCTAGGAAAGAAAAATGTATGCTATCATAAGCACCTCTATTCCAGACACAAATTTAACTTGTGTTTATTTCATTTTCATTTTAAAATAAATAAAAATAAGCTGAATTAAAAATTTAAGTCATTTTGATTAAGCATGAATGGATCATAGGTCTTTCTTTCAGCTTTCTGTTTAAATATATATTTTTAAATGGACAAACAATACATCTGAGTTTATTTGTTGTATAACAAATAACGAATGGAAATGTTTCCTGACCTAGAATCTTGCAAAACAGGTAATTCCCCTGTACAATATATTTCATGCTTCCCTGGTCTCTGACAGATTAGGGTAAATTAAATTTCATGCTAACCCATCTGAGTTGAGAAAGCTCTATTAGGTTTCACTGAATACAGATAATTACTGGGTCTAAAAACATTCTAATTGCACAATGCACAAATATAGGGAGAAAACAACAACCCCCCTAAACTATGTATCCAGTAAAATCAAGCAAGCTCTGCATTTACAAGGATCTACATTTTCACATATGACGCAGAAGTACACCTGGTAAGATATTATTGATGGTCTATTATGGTTATACCTGTAATAAAGGAGGCAGCAGAAATAAAAGTAAGGTTTCATGTTTTTAAAAGCTGAAAGAGATTTGTGAAGCTATTAATCTTTTAACGTGGTGGGATTGACTTGAGCCCTTCCTTCCTTCTTTCCTTTCTTCCTAATAAATTCAGCTGTCATGTAGGAGGTGCATGGGGCCTAGGGCTTCATATATGAGTCCCCAGGTCTGCCACTCCCCATCTCTTTGTGAATCTATAAACTAATTGTAAAATTAAATGCACCATTTGCCCAAAGAATTTCTAACACATATTTCTTCCATCACAGATACAGATACTCACTGTGGATGTCTTAGCTACCTTATTTCTAGCTTTCTTTAATCCAGCCTCTCCCACGATTCCACCTTCTGCAACTACTACCATACATCCATAGTCCTCAGCAAGCATTGCTAACAGTCTTCTGGTGCAGTAGTTAAATGCCTGTACTGCAGGTAAAACTGCCCTCACAACCTGGGGTTCGATCCCAGGTAGCAGGCTCGAGGTTGACTCAGCCTTCCATCCTTCCGAGGTCAGTAAAATGAGTACCCAGCTTGCGGGGGGGGGGTTGACGGCAATGTGTAGCCTGCATATGGTAATTAAACTGTAAACCACCCAGAGACCACTTGAAGTGGTATGGGGCGGTATATAAGCAGAACATGTTGCTTTTGCTTTTAGTCTTGCTACAGGTGTCGGGATTGACTGAAAATCTAGCGCATGGTGTGGGGGCAGTGCCGGGTTGGGAAAGATAAGCTAAATTAGTAGTCTTTAAAGGTTTTTTTTTTAAAGGGAGGAATGAATTTAGCTAGGAATATTAATTACAAGGGTCGTTGGAGGACTGTTTTCCAGAAGAGGTGGCATTCAGCTTTTTCATATCACTGAAAACCCTGTGCCTTTCTCATACATTCGAAAAATCAGCCGCCTTAAAAAAAAACCCTACATTTTGAGTAATTACTTTGATCAGATCTCTTGATTCTTCAGCATTCTGCTTTGTCACTGTGTTGCTTTATACATTCCAAGACACTTTCAGTCTGCCTAAGAGACTAACGTCTTGGCTTCGTATCAGCCTTAGGAGCACAGCCAATGACAGAGGCAGTGAAGACAGTGCTTCCGCTAATAAAGCATATGTCTCTCTCGGCACACTGTTAAAAAAAATTGGACTGGGCTTGTTGGTTGGGCACGTGAGTCAAACTCAAAAGTTGTAACTCCCGGGAAACAATGGTGCAAACAGTACTGAAAGATTTGAGAATCGCTAGGCCCAGGGCAGCCTCAGTAACATTTCTCAGCATGCACAAAGGAGGATGCAGTTGCGCTTGTGTCTTGCTCATTTTGAACATTTGGTTGGATTCTTTGGAGCAGAATCCTAACCGTACTATGCTCTTTCTGGAGAAGGAGCCATGTTAGTCTGTCTTAGCCTAGGGCAAAAAAGAAAAGAAAAGACAATACTGTGTAGCACCTTAAAAACTAGCCGTTTTGCCTCAGTGTGAATATTTGAGGACCAAGATCCACTTCTTCAGACACAAGGAGTGCAGCTAATATGGTTTTTACATTTATGTGCATCACTGTAACCAGGTGAGAGCACAGATAATAGACAAAACAACAGTGGTTAGCAAGTCCAGGGCAGGATGATGGATTTCTCTGTCACACAAATGCTAAGAATTGTTTTTGGGGGGACAGATCAAATTATGTCAAGGAAGAGCCCGGTTACATAGATGATGTAGTTCACACTACAATAGTACTTTGGTTTACGAGCATAATACATTCTGGAAACATGCTTGTAAACCGAAATACTCATATATGAAAGCACATTTCCCCATAGGAAATAATGTAGGCTTACATGTTTCATTCTATGGCTCCTCGCCCCAGAACAAATCAGGTAAGTTTCTATTATTTCTTATGTAGAAATAAGAGGACGACATCAAGGGAGCTGGCAGCTGGAAGAAGCGTTTCTCATGAGCACATAAGGTGACTACTTTCACACCGCCAAATTGGACTTGACACAGAGAGCTTTTCCAACAGAGGTTTACTTTCTGACAATCTTTCAAACGTAACACTCTCATATCAGGAGACACAGAACCACCTCACTTGGACCTTGTTGCCCACGGCTCATGGTTAAGAGCCAGCCAGCCAGTAAGAGCGAGTGAGTGAGTGAGAGAACCACGGTTGTGCCATTTCTGCAGTTCCTCTGTGACCCCTTTCTTGCAATCTAAAAACAAAATTAAATGCCGAGTCTGAACATTTGACCTGCAAGAAACGACTCACAAATTTGGCACCTCCTATGAAAAGCACGCACACAGCCCAATCCCCAGGGTCTCTACGCTTGTAATAACTAATTTCAACTGCAACCAAAGAGCATGGAAAAAAAGAGGAAAGCCACAATAATTTGTTCTGTCAAGACGTTTGTGGTGCTTATGTTGCAGGCAGCACAGACCACCTGCTGAGTCAATAACATTCTGCATATTTTAAAATAATTTTTAAAGGCAGGGCTGCATATTGAGCTGATTCAAATTCAGTGATCAGTGAATGTATGCGGTGGTCAGAGCCTGGGATAATCAACATAACATGCAACCCCGTGTCTCACTCTACCCTCAGAGGAAAGCTGATCTCATCGAAAGTCACACAGTAGCCCATGGGAGGGGTATGTAGCATTGTTGGCCCCATTTCATAGGTTTTCTTAGCTGCCTTTCATCCCAAACCTCTGCAGTCCATTTGACCTTTTTGCAGTTTTTTCACCCCATCTCACTCATGCACACACGGTTTTACGATGATTAAACAAGTGTAGCCCAGTGTGAACTGGAGAGCCTCTTCCTCCGAAAGATTCCAACTCCTGAAGCATTTCTGAGGTATTGGAGAAATAATCAAAATGGTGCCGTCCTACAGCCTAAACACAGATATTCCTAACTGACAACCCAGTGTGCTGAAGTAAGAACACAAGGGGCACAGAATTTCACACAGCATCAGGTCTGGGATTGTACAGGAATTCTTAATACTGTACAGTGGACCCCCGTATAACAAACAGTTTGTATAACATAAAATCTCTACAACATAAAAAATTCCAAAGATAGGAGAAATTTGCTTAACACTATCGTCTATGAGGCGACTTCATACAACATAAAAATGGTCACCATTAGGAATTACTCTGTTTTCAATGCATTCCTATGGGAAATTTGTATAAAGGAAAATTTGCTTAACAGAATTCATTTGGAACTAATTAATTCCTTTATACTAGGTACCACTGTATTAGTATGTTTCAAAACTGTTTGGCCCTAAACGGAATTTAAAACCTTATAGCATATCCTGGCTCTTTGATGAATAAGAGTTTGTATTTAAACAGACAAAAAGCAATGAAGGGAAATTCATGCTTCTCCTTCACGTAGGATTCATATGTATTTATAGAAGAAAATAATTCTCCTTTTTTAAATACTCCAAGCCTTTGCAAAAATGTTTCCACAATAATGACAGTGCTTTCAAAATATTATTTATGCACATTTTACCACAGCATTGACTAGCAGTGTTGTTATTTTTGTACAACAGTATTTCTCTCATTTCCCCTCATTGTGTGACAGTTGCTGTTGCCATGCTGTCAGTTATGTTGCTAGGGAGGTGGGAGGGTGGGTGTGTTTGTGCGTATCAAGGGTGATTGGTTCATTCGCTAAGCCCATGTTGAGGTATTTCTATGGTGAATTATAAAGATAAATAGGTATATATCCAAAATGTACTTTACGTACAAGAACCACAGTCTGTGTAAGATTATCATTGTTTGAGGAGGGGGTACTGTATGTGAAACTGGCATGTTTTAGACTAAAAGCTGCCCTAAAAATAAATATACCTATATTGTTTAAGCCAGAAGAAAATTTCCTATGGCTGTGAAATAATGATTGGTTATTATATTAAATTATGCTACTGGAAGTAAGCCAAAATCATATGCATCACGTCTCAAGTTTGCCTGTGGGCTTTGTTCATCTCTTAATCCAGATAGTCTACCCAAGATAATTATAATAATAAAAAATTTGCATCCTCCTCAGATGCAAAAAACACAGACATTAAAGCCAATGCAAGACCCTTTGGAATCTACTTACATTATTATGGCTCTCAACAGATTAGAAATGTTGAGCAAGTTATATTTGTATTTAATTAATTTATCAGTTTGTTAGACAATTAAAATGATTTAAATTAATGACAATATCTGAATATGGAAATTTTTTTACAGATATTTCATGGAGGTAATGATATCCCCAAATTACAGTATACCATGGATTGAGTGTAATGCCAGAAACCCATCACTCCTTTTTTACATTCAGTTTGTATTACCAGTAAAATGGGAACACGCTATATTTCATGTGCTGGAAATGGCAAGCCACTCCAGTATTCCTGCCAAGAAAACTCCATGGACATGGGGTCAGAAAGAGCCAGTCACGACTGTAACAACTCAACACACACACACACACACACACACACACACACACACACACACACACACACACACACACACACACACACACACACACACACACACACAAGCCAAAGATAATGAAACACCTTTGCAGATTTTTAAGGTGTTCACTATTTTTGTGGTGGAGTTTACCACCCTCTCCCTACCCTCAAATATAAATCAGACTAACATCTCAACACTTGACTGCTAACACTGTGAATGTGGAGTTTTCCGTGAAGACCTTATGGAAACTGCAGCAGGTTCAGCATGAGGCAGCCAGTTTAACATCAGGAACTAGAGATTTGACTATGTTTCCCTGATCCTGGCTGATCTGCACTGACACCCTGTCACCTACTGTGTCAGTTTTAAGGTGTTGGTTGCGAGCTATCAAGCCCTAAATGGTTTAGGACCCCTTTAGGCTGCCTCTCTCCAGTAGTACAGTATTTACTGGTCCAACCTGTTACTCTCAGGCTGCACCTCTGAAGTTCCCCATAACAAGGCAAATAAGGAAAAACAATACCAGGACCTGTTGTTTTTTCCTGTAGGGACACCAAGGCTTGGATCCTGTACTCTTTTAGCATAAAATGAAGTGAAATGTTTAGTTGAGGCAATAAACTTTAGATGAGGAGGGTGACAACTTCTAAGGCACCAAACTCTATTTTGGAAGTGTCTAAAGAAAATAAAGGAGAGAAAAAGAAACTCCAGCATAGAATGGAAAAACTAATGCATTTGGCATCACATCAGAAAATACTATGCTTTCACTGGAGGAATTCATCCTCAGAGAAAGAGCCAACTAATCCAGAGTCATCACACTAGAAGTTTCTGGTATCATAAGAACATAAGAACAGTCTTGCTGGAACAGGTCACAGCCCATCCAGACCAGCATTCGGTCTGACACAATGGCTCATCATTTGCTTCAGGGTATTCCCACACAGATGTCTTCACCTTTTTATGATTCCCTGCAAATGGCATCTCTCCAACCCAGAAGTTTTCCTTAGGCATTCATAATGATAGCCATTAATACCCTTGTTCTCCATGAACTTGTCCAATACTTTCTTAAGCGTGACAAGGCTGGAGGCTGTCACCACTTCTTCTGGTAGGGAGTTCAACAGACCAGTGATCCTTTGGGTGAAAAAGGACTTTCTTTTATTTGTTTGAAATCTAGCACCCAAAAGTTTCATGGAGTCTCCCCTAGTTCTAGTGTTGTGCGATAGGGAAAACATTTTTCCCTTATCTACTTTGTCTACAACATGTATGATTTTATAAATTCAATCAGGTCACCTCTTAGGCTCCGTCGTTCAAGAGTGAAGAGGCCCAGCCATTGCAGCCTAAAATAGTAAGGAAGGTGTTCCAGTCCCCTAATCATTCTGGTTTTCTTCCTCTGCACCTTTAACATTTCCATAATATCCTTCTGGAGGTATGGTGACCAGAACTGTACAAAATACTCCAGATGGGGCCTCACCATAGATTTATAAAGACGCAAAATGACACTTGCTGACATTTTCTATTCCCTTCCTAATGATCCCTAGCACTGAGTTTGCTTTTTTCACTGCTGCGTCACACTGGGTTGACACCTTCATTGAGCTGTCCACCAGGACACCAAGGTGCCTTTCTTGTTTCTTGCAGAGATTTCAGCCCCCATCAGTTTATAAATGTAAATGGGTTTTTTTTTTTTGCCCCAACATGCATCACTCTGCACTTGCTAATGTTGAAGCTCATTTGCCAATGGTTTGCCCACTCCCCCAGTGTCAAGAGATCCCTCTGGAGCTCCTCACAATCTCTCTCAGTTTTTACTACCCTGTATATTTTTAGTGATGTCGGCCAAATTGGCTACCTTGCTATTTACTCCTACTTCTAGATCAGTTATGAAGAAGTTGAAAAGCAGGGATCCAGTACTTAACCTTGGGGGACCCCACTCTTTACCTCCCTCCACTTGGAGAAATGTCTATTTAGTGTTACCCTCTGTTTCCTGTCCCTTAGCCAGTTGCTGATCCAGGACAAGACCTGTCCCTTGATTCCATTACTGGCAAGTTTATTCAAGAGCCTTTGGTGCGGGACCTTGTCAAAAGCCTTCTGAAAGTACAGATAAACAATGTCAACTGGATCTTTCTTATCCACATGCTTGTTGACACTCTCAAAGAATTCTAACAGATTAGTGAGGCATGATTTGCCCTTGCAGACTCTCCTTCAGCAGCGCCTTCTCTTCTATGTGCCTATTAATTTATCTTTTATCTTTTAGGATGTTTTCCATCACTTTACCTGAGACACATGTCAAACTAACCGGTCGGTAATTTCCTGGATCACCTCTGGATCCTTTTTTGACAATTGATGTTACATTTGCTACCTTCCAGTCATCAGGCACAACACCTGATTTGAGGGAAAGATTATATATTTCGCTAGGACCTCAGCAATTTCATCTTGAAGTTCCTTAAGAACTCATGGATGGATGCCATCTGATCTAGGTGATTTGTTAGCATTTACTTTAACAAGGCATGCAAGAACCTCCTCCCTGGTTGTTTCTATCTAGCTTAATTTTTCGGTTTTCCTCCCTATGAAGATAGGCTGTGTATTGGGCATGTAGTCTATGTCTTCAGTGAAAACTGAGGCAAATAATTCATTGAGTCTCTCTGCAATTTCTGTCTCCTCTTTAATAATCCCTTGCCTTCCGTTATCATCTAATAGTGCAATGTACTTAAATAACTCCTTGTTATTTCTTTGAGTGTTTTTGGCTATACACTTTTCCAAGTCTTGCTTTGCTTTCCTGATTGTTTCCTGATTGTTGCCAGAATTTATGTTTCTGCCCGTTGTCCTCGTTTGGACAAGCCTTCGATCTTCTAAATGAGCTTTTCTTGCTTTTGATCACTTCCCAAACAGCTCCTGCAAGCCACATTGGAGTCCTCTTGGACCTGGCAGTGCCCTTTTTCCTTTGGGGTATGCTTTCCAATTGGGCCTCTGTTACTGTTTTTGTGAACAGCCTTCATGCCTCTTGGAGTGTTTGGACTCTCAGTATTCCCTTTCAGCTTTTTTTTTACTAGTTTCCTCATTTTTGGAAAATTTCTTCTTTGAAAATTTAAGGTCTCTGCATTAGATTTTATCAGTGATTGGCAATCTATGATTAAGTTAAAAGTAATTGTGTTGTGATCACTGTTCCCTATTGGATCAGTCACATTAACATTTTGCACCAGATCCTGTATATTAGGATAAAATCAAGGATTCTTGTACCTCTAGTTGGCTCTTCAACCATCTGTTCCAGGGAACAATCATTTTAGCATATCTAAGAACTTATCTAACAATAAGGGATTCACTGGGGGTGGGGACTTCCTTGGCTTCAGGGGTCTTCTCTAAGGACGTCCTCTTCCAATGAGTTACACATCACAACTTTGGGTGAGGTTATGGCCATGCCTGCTTAAAATCCCCAGTGCTAGGCTAGAACTGCTTCTGGAACAGTATTTTGTCATTGACTCTGGATCTACATTACCTTTGTTGACCTAGTCCTCTCTGACTTGGAGCTCCTATCAATACCCTTTGCATGCCTTTAGTGATGCTTCTGCTTGACCCTTGTCTGCTAGTCCACAGGACAAACCTTTGATAGCTTTGACCCTGGGCAGCCTTGATCTTGCTGCTTATCTGACCCCAGACTGAACCAGACTCTAAGAACTCTATTGGCCTTGAGTTTGGCCTGCTGCTCCCATCCAACGCCACCTCTGTCTGGCAAAAACTAAGCAAATGCATTGGAACCACTGTAAACAGCAAATGATACTGGTTAAAAGCACAGCAGGGGATAATGGTTAGGATATCCTATGGCAATCTATGAAAATGTACTTTTACTCCCTTCTTAAAATCAGTACAAGTGGAAACAGAATGCAACTCTGAGAGGAGTGTGATCTGTAGTCTAGACGCCATTTTATTGTGATTAGAAATCTCAAACCATGTTCTACAGCAGCAAATGTTATTGTGACCTAATAATATTAAAGGTGTTTGGCTCATTAATATTAAGAATAAAATGTAAATTACATGGTTAATATTCATCAGCCGCCTTTGAAACTGTACTACAAATAATTGCAATGAAGGTGATGAGGTATGGAAGGAATGAAGATGAATCTTTAATCTGAGAAATAAAACCTAATTGTTTCATTAAATATTTAAAATAGACATTTTGTACTAAATTTCTTGTCTATGGCTATCTATATATTCAAGTAGTATTATTATAGCAGCCTTTTCTGAGATTCATATAAAAACCTTTGATAGCTATATGTGGATACTGCCTTATATTCACCATCTTGATTAAAAACCTTTGTTTTATTTATCATCAAGCTGCATTTATGGCTTTCATTATAATTTGCAGTTACAAACCAAATACAGCAGTTATACAAATTAGTGAAATAACTTTATATGGAGATTATTAATTAAAGAAAAATATTAGAAAAATATCTCTTGCTCTAAAGCAGGCATTCTCAATGTATGCCCCCCCCCCCCCGTGTGTGTGTGTGTGTACAATTCATGGGAACCACAGACTGGAAACAATTTTTCACCTATGACCTTAAAAAGTTGATTATTTGATTGATACAATTATGATTCAGCCTATATTACTTCACATTGTGTTTATGGTCATTGCAAATAATAATAATAATAATAATAATAATAATAATAATAATAATAATAATAATAATAATAATAATAATAATAATAATAATAATAATAATAATAAAGGCTGAAAATGGCTGTTCTAGGCCATCATTTCATTTAAATGATATTGACTTGATGGTATGTTGTTACAACGACAACAACAATGAAGACAACTATGATGATGATGATAATTAATTTTTTATTTCTCAGCCCTGTTGTTGCGTGGGGGCAGACCAAGGTGCGAAGCATAAAATTAGCAGTCAAATCTACATGGTTGCAAAATCACTAATTTTTGAATTTCAGGAAGCAGATACAGTACTAACTGTTGTCAATTGTTTTCATTTAGGAGCCAGTTGCTGAAGTTAGTATGGGGAGGAGGATAAGCTGATTTTGCTTCCAGATTCTTTTAAATTCTTGTCCTAATGTTTGTACAGTACTTTGCAATTTGTATAAAGTACTTTCTGTGCGTTTGAGGTTGTTTGTTGATGGAACTTCAACTTCTGTGAGGCACGTTTGTCCAGAAGAATAACAACCAGTTTATGAAATCAATTGTTTTGCCTATGATAACTGGCTTATCCCAGTATTGTATTGCAATTTTGTTTTCTAAAACTGGAGGTGGCAGGAATTTACAATACAGAGGAAAATATGTGAGTAAGCCATAAGCCAACTCTTGAAAAACTGTATTTGCCGCTTGATTATGCCTGCACATGTGAGCCGCTGATGCTCTCTTAGGGCATCCAGTTATGACATGATGAATTGTTTCCTTGGATTCAAAACAGGCTCTACATGTATCATTTGCACCTTGCTTCATAATGATTTTCTGATAAAATCTAGTGCAAGTAACTTGATCTTTGATGACTCCAGACTTCCAAAGAAGAGGCTGCCTCATATGTGTATGATTAAAATTCCCTTGCAAGTTGCAGACAATCCTAAACCTTTGGGGGGGGGGGGGTTAGAGCATTTTTCTGCCTTTGGACTCAATTGGAATTTGTTTTCCTGCATACCTTGTGACTCACAAAGAATCCTTTTGACTCTTATGGCATAGTGGGACACTTTTTCTAATAGTTTGGAGTAATCGTACAAGGTCAACATGGAGGTAAGGGGCCTGCTGTACCCCCTGGAAGTCTGAGGGTTCCTGATCCAATAACACAGCCTGGCGAGTTCCTGCTAAATTATGGGACTGGCTATCCTTCAGTCCCAAAAACCCCATCTCTAATTATTACTTGTTAAAGTTTCTGAAAAGACGTCCATTGTAGTTACTTAATGATGTTGAAAAAAAAAATAACCTGTTGCATTACTTGTGGCACTGCTCATTATTTTTCTGTCACTTCCCATTATTTCGAGTGATCATTAGGACTGATAAGAGGACAACCTAAAAATCCTGTTAGAATACCTCTAATAAGGCCTTCAAATGCACTTTCAAAGTCCCATTTGGATAGAACTTGAAACATCCCTTGTTAAAATATTAATGTAAATTTGTCCCACCTTACCATGTTACTTTCGAACTGTAACCCTCAACACCCCCCGAGAGTAAATTATGAGGGGAAACCCTGACAAATTTCACAACAGGGTTCTTTAATATAAGAAAGGCTAACTTACACAGAGTTTCATGGCACTGCCTCCCTTCCAAGGCAAAACAGGAAAAATGTGGAGAGATTACCCAGGCCTCCAGGTGCTATGATAAACTAAAACTTAAAAGCTGTTTCTACATATATATTTTACACAAGCAAAGCCTTAACTCAACCATTCATTTTGGTAGACTATCTCTTTTAATAAGACAACTTCTGGTACTGTTACCAGTTTTTCCTTCCTAATAATGCAGAATATCTTTTAGTATATGATTGTGGAGGCTGATCAGCAAGCCTTTGAGATTTCAAAAAATGCCCTGCACAGTGTTTTCTTCATCCCAAAGATGAGGTTTGGGATTAAGCTGCACTGTTCATAAAAAGGGTGGGAAAGAGTGCTCAGAATATATTAAGTTAGACATACAGAAGGATAGTGCAACTCTATGGTTTTCTCTTTCTTGCAAAACTTGGGTCACCATCCTATTGCATGTCCAAGCAAGAATAGCTCCATTGACTGAATGGGATTAACCAACTATTTTGCAGTTGGCTCCGTGGTTCGCTCTGTAGTTGAGACTACCAATGAGATACTGGCCGAGCAGTTCCCCATCCTACTGTTTGTATTTTGGTGAGAATATAACAGAGAGTAAGATGCAAAAGGCAAGCAGACCCTGCACATACTGGAAAATGCTAGGAAGAAGAAGAAGAAGAGCAAGATGCAGATGGAAGTAAGTGGCTCAGAGTGCAGACCATGAAAGCATAGCATACTTGTCTCTTAATGCAATACCTAGGCTAGTTGCAATCCAGAGCCAGAATGGAATGGTGCAGCACTTCCTTAAAGCCAAAGGCTTTAAAATGAATTAGTAGCATGCAGACTTTCAGAAACAAAAGGCTTTTAACACTGGAACCGATCTGCAAATTTAAAGAGGGGTTGCTTTGGAAGAAGGGTGGTAGCCAACCTAGTGTTTGCTGTTTAAAATAAAACAGAACAATATTATGCTTAGAGCATGGGAGATTGGAGCCTCTTTCACCCCAAGGATTGATTTCAGTCCCAAAGGTCTGGCTTTTCCATGGTGAACAAGCCTGAAGGCAATATCAGCATATTTCACCTTCACACTGCCCATAGCCAGGTATAGGGGAGGGGGGTCTCACCATCCAGGCCACTGACATTAAGTTGTGCAACTCATTGTGCAACTGACAATGTTGACAGTGATTTCTTGATCTGGGACAACCCACCACCAAAAGTTGTGCCATTTGCATAGCTAAACAAGACAGTTTTGGCTAATCCTTCTAAAACCCTTACCTGTGTAGAGCAAAGCCCTATAAAGTACAATAATGTTATCTCCGTCTTGCATGTGGTCGAGTTTAGGCTAAAAGACAGTAGATAGATAATGTAAGGCTATAGAATTAGTTCAAAGCTCAGGTAAAATTTTAGCTGGAGGAATTTTGTGTCCGAAGTAAAATTTGTTCAGGTCCTTCAGAGAACCTTGTTTCAATTCAGCAACATCATTTTATAAGTAGTATGCACAATGAATCATTAATCTATGCATTGCCTTATATTGTATCCCTATCACTGTACTTTACTGTGAAATGCAGAGATATAAAATAATTGTCATGTGCCATCAAGTCAATTCTAATTTATGCTGACCCTTTTCAAGGTTTTCTAGGTAGCAGGTACTCAGAAGTGCTTTGCCATTGCCTTCTTCTGGGGGTGCCCTGGGACTGTGCAGCTTGCCCAAGGCCACCCAGGCTGGTTCTTCTCTACAAAGGTAGAGGGACATCAAAGCCCCCGTCCCTGGCTCTACAACTAGAGACCTAAACCACTTATATAAGCAATTAGCAAATAGACAGTTAAGTCAGACAAAAAGGTCCCACAGGGAAAAAAAACAGAAAGTGTTCCAGAGGAGTACTATAAAAAATTTGTGGTTTGAGCCATGTGATCAGAAGAACAAATTAAGAAGTAGACTAGCTGATACCTTTATTGGTCACTACTAAAACAAAAAATGTAAGCTAAGCTTTCGATAGCAACTTGCTATCTTTATCAAAGCATTGTACCAAAAATGCAATCTTGATAGAGGATGTTGTCTACCAGGCACTGAGAATCTTTTTTGTGAGATGGAATACACCAGATGATGGTATCAGGAGGCAAGCTGGTGTTAAGACTGCTTCAAAGTCCCGGATACGGTTTAACACTCAGAATACCAAACAAAGCAGTCTTAACACCATCTTGCCTCTTGATACCATCATCTGGTGTATTCCATCTCAACCCAAAGATTCTCAGCACCTGATAGGCAACAGCCTCTATCAAGATTGCATTTCTGGTACAATGCTTTGATAAAGATAGGTTGTTATTGAAAGCTTAGTTTACATTTTTTGTTTTAGTAGTGACCATTATAAAGGTATCAGAGGAGTACTAAAGATGAGTGGTCTAAATTCCCTATTATAGAGGGCACTTCGCCCAATGCTTGAAGAGGGAACCATCAGAGGTAGGGAGTGTTCCCAGGTGGGATCACAAGCCAGCCAAAGCTTCTCAGCCAAAGTGCTTTGGCATTCTTGAATAGGAAATGGAAAATGGGAACTCTGTGGAATAATCCACTTAAATATGTCAGTCATCACTCTGTGTCTACTGAAGAGATGCATGTCTCTGTCAGGTGTTTTGCCTCCTCCACCCCACCCCTTTTTTCACTCCCATAGGATTCTTTTTACCCCAACATATTTTCCAGCAAACATCAGCCTTCACCCACATCTGCTGGGACCTCTTTCCGGTGCCTTTTCCTTCACAAAGATGGGAAGGCACTCAACGAACTGAGATCACAGTTAGTCCTAGGAATGTTACTACCACAATTGCAGGAGCAGTGGTGGTCTGCTTATATACCGCCCCATACCACTTCACGTAGTCTCTGGGTGGTTTACAGTTTTAATTACAGTATGTAGGCTACACATTGCCACCCCCCAGAAAGCTGGGTATTCATTTTACCGACCTCAGAAGGATGGAAGGCTGAGTCAACCATGGGCTGCTACCTGGGATTGAACCCCAGGCCGTGAGCACAGTTTTACTTGCAGTATAGGCATTTAACCACAGCACAAAGTCTGAGAACATGACAAAACACACACACTGTAGCTGATGCATGTGTGAACTTCTCTTCACACAACAGCAGTCCTCCAGTTTGAGTGGAGAATTCCAGTGGCCACAGGCAATGTGTCAATGCTCCTAGAATTCAAGTTGTATTTCATTATTTGGTTTCACCAGTTTGCATACAAAAAGGAAGGAAGGAAGGAAGGAAGGAAGGAAGGAAGGAAGGAAGGACCTGCTTGTAAGCATGTGTAGTTCCTTCTCAAGACCAGATACACCCATTGTCATATGCACACACATGCAAACACACACACACACACACACCATGAAGACAGCGGCAGTGCTGGGCTTGGAGAGATGAGATACCTGTCTTTAAGCATCAGAAAAATATGCTGGGTAAACTACAATTGCATTTCTCCCACCCCCATTTTTATAGCTGTGCTGTATGAATGAGCTGTGTATCCATACCCATAGAAAAACCCAGAAGAAATGAATTACGCACAGCCTTCCAACTAGCAGCCAAGATGCTCATAAGGAAGGAGGATGCAATCCTGGCAGTATTGTCCAATTTCTGGATCCACATCAGCTTCTTGGCATTTTTCAGATTGATCAGCAAAATGAGCATTTAGGAAACTATGACTGCAGGCTCTTAAAGGGTATGCAAGCAGTATTTGATAATATTTTGAGAAATAATTTGAGCAAACAGCAGCATTGCACGGATGTTTTTATATACCATCCAGGGCAGGGCAGGTGAGAGCTCCGACAATGTTGTTAAAAATGTGCTGCAGCATATCTCCTCTTGGGATAGGAAATACTTCTGGTCATGGACTGTGATAACAGAATAGAAGAATCTGCCTTACAGAGGATCAAAGTCTTTGCCTTATAGCCCAGTACATAATAGTCCATTCTGACTATAGTGAAGACTCCAGTTTCATGGGAGTGGTATATCTACTCCTGAGATGTATCCAGACTATATAGGAGCTGATCAAGATGCCAAATCAGATCCTCAAACATTTTGGCACACTAGATAGCTCCAATAAAGTTTGGACTAAAACCCAGAGTCAGCTGATGACGCTGGACGTACTGGCCTCCACACTGTAATGGATAGTAATCTTATCCGGGTTGATTAGGCAGAGTGTTAGACAGCTGATTTGGGGTGCCACAAAAAGAGAGTACATTAATAGTAATTCAAATTATTTTTCTTGTGTCTTTCCCGTGAAGGGAAATCCCCTGGTTGACTTGACAATGGGTGCTCTAGATATGCACCTTGACTTGATAGAAGAGGTAAAATTGGCTGCTCCACCTCTCGAGTGAAAATATCTTGGATTTGCCTTACTGCAAGTATCAGATGGAGGTCTTCCACATTATTTCCTGCTACTGTGTCTTGTCCTGTGCCTTGTGCAGGACTTGTCCATGATTACCTGGAATACTCTGGGTAATCAAACATACAAATCTTCACACCTCAGTCCTGGACCCAGTTGTACATTTCTGCTTGGTTGGTTGCTTGGTTGGTTTTATAGGTCACCTTTCTCCCACTAAGAGGGCCCAAGGCAGATTACAGTATTAAAAGAACAGCAAGTTAATAATTAAAAACAATTAAGCTATACACTAAGTACGATAGAATTGAATAATTAAAAGCAGGTTAAAATTCAAAACTATCTTAAGCTGAACTTTAAAAATGTCATTCACTGCTTTGTGAGATTATTTTAGAAAGGGTATGTGGCTTATAAATAGTTTGAATGAATGAATGAATGAATGAATGAATGAATGAATGAATGAATGAATGAATGAAAATAAGTAGGTTTGTACAACAGCTTGATCCAAGGCTAGTTTAAGTCTTTGAATTTACTCATTAAAAATTCAACACCTCAGACAGTAGACCTAGAAGTACCAGTTATCCGCACTATGGAGAGATGAACTGCATTTATTTAGTTTGTACAAGTTTTATCCAAATGTGATGTGCAAATGGCCACCCTATTTTGTACCTGAATCCTTTAATTGGAGAGACAAGAAATGAAGTCTAGGACCTTCTGCACCAGAGATAGGCAACTCCCCCCCACACACACACACCCTGTGTGCCACCTGTTGACCTTGCCTCCCCTCCCGTTCCATTGCCCAGTCTGTTCTGTCATTCCTGATCAGTACCAGCTTCTCCTGCATTAAAAGCATCATTGATTAACATTTCTTAGGGACTACATAATCATCAGATATGGGTCTGAAGCCTGTGGTGGATGGGGCCACAGCCCAAAGCTGGTGAACATTCTTTTTATCTTCCTATCTCTCTTTTCCCTCTGTCACCTCCCTCATTCTCTCACTCAAGTATACCTGAAGCTGACAACATAGTCTTTCAAGAAGGCAATAATTATCATTTTGCATGCAATTAAGGAAACATGTTGTCTGCCTTGGGTACAAGTTCCTACATCTACATTAATGAAATGTACCTGCATATTATTAATACATTGTGTTTCTTTTAAATGAACCCATAGCTTACAGAATAAAAGTATGTAATATATAAAAATATTTCCCTGGTGGAATTGTCCTCCACCATCAAATATCAGCATGTTATTAAACAGGATAGCATTAAAATAGCCCCAAGGAAAAACAGTCTTTGTGGCAAAGGCTTTTAGTTTAGCTCAAACATAGTGTGGTTTTGTGATAAAGTTCCTTTGGGAAAACATTTCATAATTGGGGCAGCTATCAAAAAGGCCATTCTTACAGTGACTGCTTGCTACATCTTGTTTGGCCATGAAATGTGGAACAAATGTGGATCTTCACCTCTGTTTTCACGGGGGAAATAAGATGTGGAAGAAGATGGTCCTTCAGTTGCTTAGTATAAATAATTTGACCTAGCATACCTGCATTTGTCATGCACAGTCTTCTGACTACAGTGTTTTGTGTTGTATAAAACAGACTGGTGGGGGCCAAGGTGAAAACACGAGAACAGTAAACAGGTAAATAAATCAGACTTGTGACACAGTTTCTGTTTGATTTTTTTTTTAGGACTTGAAAACCCTTGTCAGGTTTCAGACTGCAGAAATCATATGAAATAAAGCTTCCACTTGAGTATAATTTGTGCACCCTTTCTCTTTCACGACATGTTAATGAGCACCCATTTAAAATACTGATGCATAAATACTGCAGGTGTTCTACTCATGCCTGTTCCTCCTTGAGATGGATTTTTAATTCTTCCAGAATGCAGGAACACTCATGATGTAAACTGTTGCCTGTGGTTTGAAGTGGTGCAATCAAGTCAGGGTAGTGTAGTAGTTCAGGCATGTGGCCCAGATGGTGAGAACAGCAGTTCCCATAAACGTATTCAACACAGCCAATAGTGAGAGATAATGAACACTGAAGTTCAACAGCAATTCTAGGCCAAGGAGCTAGGGCAGAGACGTGACAAGGCCTATCCAGCAAAAGTAAAAACAAAAAAGGGGGGAAACATTGTGGCACCTTAAATATGAACTGTTCCTGAATGCTATCTATTGCCTGGGATTAATTTAGCCAACACACTTTACAACTGTGTTGCGTTTACAACTAATGCTTCCTGGAAAAGGAACTGAGTATCAGCATGGTCTTAAAGGTCATTGCTGCCAGGACCCTGCCTGTCACAGAACCTGACTCTGAGGGGTTAAATGGTGAAGAGCTGCTGGAGGAGCCTTGCAGCTCAAGTCAGCAGGCAGCTGGGTCTGATGACTCAGCTGAAAACATATCTTCTCCCCCTAGAAGGGCCATGAGCAGGATTCTGCAAAGACGTGCTACCAGGAGAGCTAGGGAAAGGGTCTTTGATGCTAGACAGGGAATCAGGTTGGGAAGCCCTGAGTACTAGCAGGAGCTTTTCCAGAAGTAAGGGTGTGTTCCCTGTTTTGGGATAAAGCTGGTAATCTCACCTTGAGCTCTCTGTGGGAGCAACGCGTCATTTGAACTTGCAACCACGTTCCTGTCTGTGACCTTGGCTCTGTTTCCTGATTTCGGACTGGCTTCCTGGACCATGGCTTGATCTGTTCCCTTGGGTTTGGCATCTGGTTTCCGTGAGATATTCTGGTTTTGACTTGGACTGTTAATTGCTGGGAGTTGGATTCTGTTATTTATCTGGCACTTGATTGTTAGCAAAGGACTTGAACTTGCCTGGCTTTTCACTAAAGATCTTGGCAAAGAACTGAACCCTGTTTGTGTCTGTGCTCTGTGTGCGGGGCTTGACAATTGCCATGTGTGAAATGTCTCACAATCAATAACATATGCCAAGAAAATAAACAGCCTCTTTGCTTAAAACAGTGGTTCCCAACCTTCCTAATGCTGCAACCCTTTAATACAGTTCCTCATGTTGTGGTGACCCCTTGCCCTGCTTGGAAGAGGCCACAAGCCCCCTTTGGCAGGCCACTGACACAGGTGCCATAGAGAACTTCCCTCTACAGGCACCCTGAGCCAATCGCAGCCTCTGATGCTATTGACTGACATCCCATCCAATCTATCAAGCTGTAACTCACGCTTCCCTCCTTCCTCCCCGCCTCCTCCAGACCCAAGCCATTTGTTTGTGGCTCATGACCCCTGTGAAATGTTCATTCAATCTCCAAAGGGGTCCTGACTCCCAGGTTGGGAACCACTGATTTAAAATATAGTCTCTTCCAGAAATAGTCCCATATACAGTATAAATGTAAAAAAAACCCCTCCCTGTAGTCCCACTGGTATGTCTGAAGAAGTGGACTTGTCCACAAAAGTGCATGTTAGTCTGTAAGGCGTCACAATTTTTTTTATCTTCTTGATTTTAAATGTTTCTTTGTTTTTGCCTGATATGCTAGCATACTTACAAAGGAGGGAGATGTGCAAACTCACATGGGCAGTGAAGGAGGGGAGGAAGCATGGAAGGAACACCCTAGAGTGACAAACTCCACAGACACAATTTGAAAGAACGCCCAAAGAGGCATTCACATATGCCAACATTATTCAAAATAATTTGATCTGATGTCCAAGTTAAAATAAATAACCCTCTGGCAGAAAAGTAAAGTACCTTGCACCTGATCAAAGTGACACAATTCTCTATCAAAACAACACACACTTCCATGTGCTGTCATGTAGTCACTGTTTTAATGGTCAATTTAGAACATTCAAAACAATTTAGAACATCAATTTAGAACATTAAAAACAGAGTAGATAAAAGGGAATGAATGGCATGAGATGAACAACCCCACTGGTACTGAAAACCAAGCAGTTCTGCCTGCCAGCAAACAAGCTGCATCCTTCTTTCTTGTTTAATTGTTTCGGCTGAAAGAAAGCGGTACAGAGAAGGGTGGCTGCAGATACACTGTTTCTGGGCAGAATCATGCCCCCCCCCCTCACTGTACAGATGGCTGTTTTGGGTACTGTTTCTATACATGGCTAACTATATCCCTTTTATCTCAATTACAACCCTGTGAGTTGGGATTCAGAGAGAGTAACTAGCCCACTTACCAAGGAAGTTTTGTGATTCAACCTGTATCTTCCTGTGTTGGGTCAACACTCCCACCACCGTTGCACCCTGGCCTTAGTTCTCTCCATCTCTGCATACCTCACTTCCGCAACTATCCGCATTGAATTCCCCCAATGTATGGAAGTGTTCATTGTTTGGATCAACTGTAATTTTCTCAGGAGGCATTGAGGAGTCTCTTACTCTCTGTTGATGAGTTGACATAATCATCATTATCATCATATGGTTACTTAGCTTGTGGCCAGCAGGACAGGACAGGGCAAGGATGGTGGCGCCTGCCAAGCCCTCCTCTATGGTAGTTTAAACCATATCAAAATGATATAACATCCCATCAATGTATCTATTTCAATATAGATTAATCTAACTGCATTTTGATTATCCAAAACAACCAGTTATGGGCTTCCACATGTTTTTAGCCAGCTGCTACCATGAACCCTCACCATGGGCTAGGCTGCTTAAGGCTAGTGGGAGATGCAACATCTGGAGGCTACACTTGCCTAGCATTGTTGTAAAGAGAGGAAAGGTAGACCCTCCTGACCTCAGGTACCTGAATATCTATGGATGCAGTAAGTGCTTTTCTTTCTTTCTTTCTTTCTTTCTTTCTTTCTTTCTTTCTTTCTTTCTTTCTTTCTTTCTTTCTTTCTTTCTTTCTTTCTTTCTTTCTTTCTTTCTTTCTAAATTAAGCTTATGTGTTCTGCTTGTACCTAATGGCAGAATGGGGTGGAATGAGAATTTGGTCGGCCAGTTGTTAGGCGATTCTTCTGGGGGAGCAGAGTGGTGGGTACTCCGCTGCATCTCACTCCCCTCCTCTCAGATGCAGTGAAAGTCCAAGATGCCGCCTCTGGCCATTGTTAAAATGAGACCGAATCGCTAGTCAGGTTGGCTTCTGAATGTGGAAGGACACGGAGGAATATACAAACACACGGGGGGGGAGGGGGGTCGCTCAGGACTTCATCGCACACAAACCTACTGATAATCTTCTCTATAGAGAGGTACTAGCACTGGAAATTTCTAAGGGCGTCTCCACCCGAAGATTCTGCAGAAGGGGGCGGGGGGCGGAACGTGCCGCGCCCGCGCTTCCATCTCATCCAACGTCTGTTTCTCTTGTACTCGGATGTGCCGCATGGGAACGTAACCCAAATTCGATCAGGAGCTGGTTGTATTTCTGGAAAATACGTGAACCAAACCAGCCTTCCCGTCTCGTCGGCTACGGGATGCCGGCTGCTGGCGGCGCAAACAGTTCGCCCTCCCCAGATCTGCCTCGGAGGTGCGAAGGGGGACGTGTCAGACACCAGCCGGGAAGCGAGTGGGTGGCGGGGTGTGGATCCAGACAGGCGATTCTTCTCCAGGTTGCCGACGCCCGGCGATCTCGAGTCTAAGGCCTTGACCTTGCCCAGAGCCCCCCCCCCGTCAGCTGGGGCGGAGTTTTCGGGAGGGGCCTCTGTAGGGCGTCTTTGGGTCCAGCCGGGGGAGGGTGGACGGGCGTGGCTTTTAATCGTTTTGAGCCCGCCTGCCCCCGCGAGAGCAACTCGGTCTGGAGGAGCGCTGAGTTTAGGAGGGCACTATAAGCTCATCCGATCTGGCCTGATTTCGGAAGCTAAGCAGGGTCGCCTGGGTTAGTACTTGGATGGGAGATCACCAGGAAATACCAGGTGCTGCTAGGTGCCTGGAGTAGGAACTGGCAAACCACTCCAGTCTTCCTGCCAAGAAAACTCCATGAACATGGGGTCACTAAGAGTCTGCCAAGACTGTAACGACACAACACAAAAGACTAGACAAGCGCCAAAGATTGCAGTGGCTTCGGGCGGGAAGGCTGTATGTGAATCGCCAGCGTTTCTGACGCAGCGGGACCCTTCGGGAAGCAGCATCTGGGACTGCCCTCCCCCCCATCAAAAGGCATGACTAGGATGCCAGAAGAGAGTCGGAAGCAGTTTTGCCGGAGGGGAGAAGTGTATTTGGGGGGGGGGTCTGCATCACGCGCGTGCCTCTGCTGTACTACGCTGCTCGTCGGAACGTGGCTATTGAAATGAAGCTTTGACGGCATTGCCCCCAAACCCACGACCGCGTCTAAAAAAACCTCTCCGTATTTTATCACTGATGGAATGAGCAGCGCGAGAGACGGCATTAGGGCATAAAACCACCGCAAACTAGGAAAGATTCCTGCCATTAAACTTTCCCGTCCATTGGAAAACTTTTGGGTGTAAGATTTTATGTCACTCCCTCTCCCCCCCCCTTTTGCTGGCGTGTTGAGGCAGTGGATGGGTTTGTCGCTGTTCCTTCGGAAGGTCTGTTGGGTCTGCTTGAACCCTCCTAACTTCATCTAAACAAAGCCAGATTTCCCCAGTATTCTGAACTGATCTGCTTCGTTAAAAACATATATATATAAGCCATCAACATTGTGAGGTGAAGCTGCCAATCCAAATGAATCTGAGCATTTTTGAGGGGTGGGGGAACGAGTGACACAGTATTGTACTCAACTGCCATTGATCTCTTTTGGAAAACAAGAGAAAAAAATAAGATTATGCTCCTCTCTACATAGGACTGACTGATGATTGATAGATTTGCCAAAGGTAATCAATACTGGCAGACCCCTGGATGCTCATTTCTCCCAAGTTATAGGATGCTGGTTACGGGTGCCAGGAGGGCAAGGAGAACAATCTAGAGGGGCAATCAGGATCCTGCCCAGTCGGACTGTGACAGCCTCTCTGTGTCTCCACATTTATATGGCTCTTCTCTGGTTCTATGACTTTGAACATCCGTCACTTATACACTCACCGTTATTTATATACAGTATTTGGAGAAGTGCAAGAACAAAAACTCCCCGAAGACAATAGGCGGTTCCCAGTCCTGCTGAACGCAAAGGAGACAAACCAAACCCAAATTGCGTTGCCACTGAGAGATCCAGACGAGATCATCATTGATCAAAACGCACTTGGAAGATTGAATTTAATTCTCAGTTGTTAAATGTTCAGGTATTTTAAGGATTAACCATTTGCTGCAGTGCTGACTTATTGATCTCTCCCGACATTCATTCACCCCTCACTCACCAATCATTCGGTTCTCTTTTTTTATTCATTAGAAAAAGAACATTCTTTAGGCAATAAGGCAATACTTTAAAATAAAAAGTATTGTTGAAATAGCATTAAACGATTGTCGCAAAATGCACTGGAAGGTCCAGCAAATAATAACTGCTGAGTTTTTAGAAATTCACCTCCTTTGATTGATTAGGCAGTGTTTTCTTCTCCCCCCCCTTCAATAATAATATTGGTTCCACACCAATGTGATTTCATTTTAAAAGGAAGCACGTCCCAAATTGTTTTGTAAAAAGTAGCTTTTTCTATTTGATGGGCCCATATTATTCTAAAGCAATCTGTATATCCGCGCCCTATCTGGTTACTTTAAAAACAAAACAAACAAAAAAACAGACCTACAGTCATTGAACTGGAGAGAGGAAGACTGGAAATAGAGTTGTGTTCTTGTGGGTTTTATGTATGTGTCTCTACTTGGGTTTTTCTTGGGGGCGGTGGTTTTGTTTTTGATATATAATCGATAATCTAGATACAGGTAGATTAGGGGGAAGTTCTGTAAAAAAGCAATATACTTCCGAAATTGCCCCAATTCCAAATGCACATTTCTGTAAAAATGTTCAAAGGATTGTTTCAGCCTATTTTTGACTGTGCAGAACTTCCTCCACAATTTAAATACGTAATAGAGCCCCATTTTGTAAAGCGGGAAGGGGTGGCTTGGCTTCCCCAGAAATACCTGGGGAAAAAAGCTAGAGCAGCTCTACCACCCACCAGATGTTGAGCATTGAAAACCACGTCTTATTTGCTTCGGCAGTTGAAAATTAATCCTTTACTATCCTGGATGCCTTTTAATTGGTCTGAAAAGGCGCCGGCATTCCAGTTCCATTCGGCGCGGCACCACAACATTGACACATTATTTCGACACCCCCCGTGTCTGTCTGTGTGTGTGTGTGTGTGTGTGTGAGAGAGAGAGAGAGAGAGAGAGAGAGAGAGAGAGAGTAATAGTACGTCTGCTGCATAGATGCAATGGAGAAGGTAAATGCGACTCTAGATGTACCGAAGACTCGGCGAGGAATGAAAACGTAGATAAAATGCCACATAGAACCCAGAGACTGCCTTTTCTTCAGCGCAGGAAAAGCCATTATCTTCATGGATGGTTAATAGTCCGGTCTCCCCCCACCCCCACCCTCCCGGGCACGGTCCAGTGCGGGCGTCCCAGGCGTCCCTCCTCGCCCCGCTAGTTTGAATGGTTTCATTTTGACCTTTTTTCTCTCCAAATGGCGCGCCTCGCTCGGAACCGTGTCGACTGAGAGCCGGGGAGCGGGCTGAGGATCCTCCCACCTCTCCCTCCCTGGAACGATCGGTCGCCCATCGAAGTCGGTTACGTCTCGCAACGCGCAACACCCACCTCCCCACGACGTTTTAACAGTGCCTTTATCGGTCGCTCGTCGTCCGTTGAAACCACCCCCACCCAGCTGCGGCAACCCAGGGCACAGAAAAGGCTGCTGGGGGGGGGGCTATTGACAGATATCCTTGCGACTAGTGTTGGGGGGTGGTTAGGGGATTGACCTGATGAAGCAAAAGCCGGGCGCCTCGGGACAGTCTCGGGGTAAAAAAGGACAAATCGGAGCCCTTAGCATCGGATGTGCTTAGGACATCGCTGCCTAGATGCCCTAAGCACATCCGATCTCGCCTGATTTCGGAAACTAAGCAGGGTCCTGCTTAGTACTTGGATGGGAGACCACCAGGGAATACCAGGTGCTGTAGGCGCCTGGAGTAGAAACTGGCAAGCCACTCCAGTATTCCTGCCAAGAAAACTCCATGGACATGGAGTCACGAAGAGTCGGTCAGGACTGTAAAGACACAACACACAGCATCGCTCGCTTGTTTCCCTTGGCCTCTGGCAGAAACGCCATAACCCGAGGGGGGGGCACCATCCCTCCTCCCAATACAACAGCATCCCCATTCCAGGCTGCTAAGGCTGCCGGCGCCTCCGCCTCTTGGTTGCCCTCCCCCCCCCCTCCTGCAAGCGCTGGGCCGAGCGGGACCAGCGGCCAGCTTGTCTCGGGCTGAACAGCTTGGCTTGGGAGCCCCCCAAGACTCCACCTGGAAACCCCTTGGGCGTCGGATTCGCCCACGGCGGCGCTACTGAAGCGAGGGACCACACTTGCCACGTGGCTTCGCTTCGGCTGCGGCCCTATCATGCCCAAGTGACAATTGAACACGCCTAACTTTCAGACGTCGCAAGAATCGCTGCCGATTCTTTCTACCAAGCGTAGCAGAAAACTGGTTAAAACGGTTGGGGGCTGGACCGTAAACTTGCCCGCGAGGTTTTCTGGCTTTATCGGGGTTAATCGACTTGATTCTTTTGTCTCAGAAGAGAACCTGGAAAAGTTATTTTTTTTGGGGGGGGGGACACAGTTCCTTAAACCCCCGGAATCAGGGCTGTGGCGGCCATGCTGCCTGTTGGATCCTGAGAACTGGAGTCATAAAAGTAACTTTTCCACGCTCGACTCGGGAATTGATATCACCACCGGCCACTATCGCCAGGCCACCGCCCTTCGAGTCGGGTCGGAGCGCTTAAGTAACCCTGGATGGGCCTTGCAACAGCTGGCGCGACGAGGAGCAGATGAGTAGGAGCAGAAGGCATTTCTGCCATTCCAGGGCACTGTGGCCCGAGATTCGCTTGAAAATGAGGGACGTTCATCACTGAATCCAGAAAGCGTGAGCGATCTCAAATGTCAGATGCCATTGAAAAGGGAGGAGGCCTCCCATATTTTCTGCCCCCCCCCTCGCCAGCCACAAAACACGGTACACTCCCGACACACGTCCACCCAGGCTGCCGTTGTACCCACCCCGTTGTTAAGAAAGCCCACCTTCTAATAAGAAGGAAAAGGTTGCGACTCATCATCACTCGAGCATCGGTCCGAACTGAGGGTATGAACTGGTCGAAGATGGGGTTAGGTTCTGAGACTAAAATATACCCCCCTCTTCCCTGGAAGAATCCGTTCGTATTGCAAACTGTCTAACGAGACTGATACACTGCAGGATCGAAGACGGCGGCGTATGGATTTCGACCGGCTGTTCTTCTTCCAAACCGCTTATAGCCCTCCTTAGACAAACATGCTGGAGGGTCCCGAGGGCAACTGCAAACTATTTTTAAACACGGCAACGCGTGACGGGCACAGGAGGTTGCTTTGTTTCGTGCAGACCGCCGTGACGAAGCGAGTCCGACGCTACGTACGCACAATGCAGGCAAAGGCATACATTATTAGGCCGTCTAGGCAGCGGCACAGAGTCCCCGCGGCTCCCTTGTCGCCGCTGCCGAGGAGGGCGGTGGCTGCACAGCAATCTTCGGAAGTCAGCCCTGGACTGCTTCGCAAGGAAGCCCTCTCCCCCCCCCCCCGACCCCAAGCCCTTTGAGGATGGCTCTCTCTCTATGGCTTGCTGCCACGTAGGAATGCCGGAAGGGTCGAGATGAGAGCCGCGACCGACCGACCGACCGACCAACCGGTTGATCAATCGAACAAAATACAAGATTGTGCGGGGGGGGGGGCACCGATTGAAAGCCCGGCGACGGCGACCACGCCCACTTCCTTGCTGCCCGGGCAGCAGAAATGCCAGGTGGGAATGGGTGGAAGCGCGAGGGGCACCACCAGTCACAGATGCAGGAGGGAGTGGATTTTTTTTAAGTGGGGGCGTATGGAGAGAGATCGGGGGGGGGTCACGAACGAGTCCCCGGTGAGAGGGGAGGGCAGCGGCGCTCAATTCAAGTGGCATCCTTCACCCGCCCGCGCGTACCTTGCGCCCTTCCGCGGAAAAAAACTGGGCCTCCCTCCCTTCTCCTTCTCGCCTAGGTCGCATTGCCGCCCCGACAACGCTAGATCAAAGAGAGGCGACTCCCCTCCCCCCCTCCCTCTACGCCCCCCCACCCCCGCGCCCAGCAACAGCCGGCTCTCCCCGGCGACCTCCCCCATCCCTGCCCGGTCCCCGCGATCGCGCACGTTCACGGTGTGTGTGTGTGTGGGGGGGAGGAGATCCTCCGGTCAGAGGCGAGGCGGCGTATCAATGGAGGCACCCGGAGCGCACACACGCCGAGCCGGGAGCGCCCGCCCGCCCGCCCAGCCGCCCAAGCCGCCCGCCGCTCCGTCACGTGCCTGGGTTGCCGCGGCCGCCACCGCCCTGCGAGTTCTAGAATGCTGATCAGCCGGGAGTTCCAAATCCGAACGCGGCGAGGCTTAAGGTTCTTCCCCCGCCCCCCCCTCTCTCTCCCCCCCCCCGCCCCGCCACCCACGAGCGAGAACCACCCGGCTCTGCAGTGGAGGGGCGCAGCCGTGCTGCTGTGTCACCTGACCGCCGAGCGCGCCGCCCCTCCCTTCCCCCCATAAGTAAGGAGGGAATGGTCGGGTCTGGTCTTGCTGACACCGCCGCAGCCCCTCCCCTGGGCCATCTCCGCCCGGCAGCCTCGCAAGCACCGGGGGGGGGGCGCCGCCCAAGAGAGGCACATGCCCGCTGGCACCCGTGGCCGCCACCGCCGCCGCCGCCCACCGCCCTGCCCCGCTTGAACAGGTGAGCCGCGCCGCCCTGCCTTTCACGGGGAAGAAGCGGAGGGGTGGAGGAGGAGACCCTCCCCAAAAAAACCCCAATGGGGGGCTCCCCACAGATGGGCCCGGGGCTTTGAGTCGCGCCTCGCCGTTCCTGGAGGGCACTCCCTTGCTTTCGGTCTCCGGGGGCGTGTGAGAAGGAAGAGGGGATAATGTGGAGGAGAGGTGCTTTGGCATCCCCCGAGCTGGGGACCCAGAGGTAACCCCAGAAGGTGGCTTGGGTAACACGAGCAGTGGCACGATTCATTAATTAATTGGGTGCCATGAGAATGTCGATCTCCTTTTTAAAGGTTGCCAAAAAAGAGAGGGGGGTGGCAGGCTTCTGTGTGGATTCATTTGGTGCTTTTTAAAAAGTGCTTCCTAAGATAAAGCAGAGTAGCTCCCAGGGGTGATTTTGGTCTGTGGCATCCTCACTGCCAAAGTTCCACACATCTTGGAGAAAAATGCCTTCTCTTTGAAGGGGGGGAATGGAATGGGGCTCTGTCATGTTTGGGGATCCGGTGAAAATAATTTCTGTTATTGTAGTTGAACAGCCAGCAAAGATCTTGCGTCTTCGAATGGTCACATGGTGGGGTTGAGTTGAGGGCTTCATTTTTATTTTCTGTTAGAAAAGAAGAGCAATGATAACTGAACAACTGTGTTAAAATATAAATGTTTGGGAAACAGGGCAAAGGAATGGAGAGATCACTTTCCCTTTCTCCAGCCCTGCCTTAGCCCACTGGAGTGGTCTTTCAATGCATGTCAAGTAAGGAAAAGGAAGGCAGAAAAGAAAAAGAGAAATCTGTTTCAGACAGGGCAACAAATAAGGAAGAGAAACTGAATTCTGTGAAATTATGACAACTACTAGCAGTGCAAACCCCATAAAATGTCTCCTCAAACATGTATCCTATGCAATTCAGTGGAACCTAATCTCTGGAAAGTAAGGCAACAGGCTTATGTGCACATGCAAGAGAGATACGCCCCGTTGTACTGCATGAGATTTGTACAGGGCTGCACCAAAAAACAAAAACAAAAAAAAAACAAAAAACCCCCCACCATAACAGATCAGCTCCTGTCAGGATGTTTAATATAAAGAGGCTATATAAATTATTATTTACCAACAGTTTTGTCATTGACCTGTTTGAAATGGTTTATTGTCTGGAGGATGGTTGGATAAAATTCCACAATATGGAAGAATGGGTGTGTCACCAAGACTTTTTTTTTTGCTAAGATATGTGTCTCACGCTGTGCCCTGTCTGGACTGCATGTTTACCGACTTCACAATGAAGCTAGCTGTAGTCAAGGGCATGTCTTGAACCAACAACCATTGATAGATTTAGATCAAATATATATCAAATGAGATGACACCCAATGTGTGTGTCTTTCCCAGAAAAGTGTGTTTGTCCTTGATTAAGCCAAAGTATTTTCTCTAATCCAGAAGGAAAAGAAAAGATTGATCCTCAACACATTTGAAGTCAAGGCTTAGCAGAACCAGAAAAGGAGTGGCACAAGAGACATATGTTGATCTGCGTAGGGAAATGCGCCAAAAGCTGCAGCATGGTTAACACGTTTATGACAGAGACTCCATAATGCCACAGATAGAAAATACCTAACATGACAGTGATATTAATGGAATTAAGACAGGTAAGGCTGTTGGCTGTTGGAAGGGTTGCTAATGAAGATGCTTTTGAGCAATTGAGTTCTCAATAATGGTCCTTTATGCCATTCTATTTTAACTCTCATTGGGGTTCAAGGTAAATGGTGAATGAAGTATGTGTTGGGTATGGGAGTTCATGGATGAGCTAAAGGAGGCTTTTTGTTGTTGCTGGTGATTTCATTGGAACTACATTAGTTTCCTTCCAAAGTATTTTCAAGATGGGTGAAGAACTTAGAGATGAAAGTTCATATCTTTAGTGTGGGTTGGTATTAATGGTGCATAACACAAAGTAAAGGCAATTTTATGAAACTGAAATTGGAGAATATTTATTTCCATGACATTGATAAGGAAATACTGCCTTGCAGAAGGTTTTACTCTAATTCTGCTGTAAGTGCCAAACGGAGCCTTTCGGTGACCTTCTTGGAACTGAATTTTGGGAGCAAGCCTTATCGCACTGGATACTGTGGGATTTACATCTGTTTGGATGTGCATAGATTCACCCTGGTTTAAATTTTCAATGACTCCATAAAACCCTTATGATCAGTGGACCGAGGAACCCCGTTTTGAAATATAGGGGGTACAGACTACAGTAGAGATGTTACCATATGAGAAGGTAAGAAATAATTGAGCAGAAAATGCATTCTCATTTACTCTGGCTCTGTGTTCCTTCTACATAAGATGAGAGGTCCTTATAATTTAAGAAGGCAAAACAGACTCTTAAAAGATTGCTACCCTCTCCTTTAATTTTTAAAAAGGTATCTTTCTATCAATATTCTTTGATAACCATGTAACTATGAATGTAATCACTTTCAGAATCTACATCAACATATTTCAGAATATATGCCACATGAGCATAGATTTCGATGTTAATATAAAATATAGGAGCAAATATATGTTTGGTTGCTGGAGGCTGTTCGCCTCTGAAGGAGACCAGGGATAGAAATGAGATATTTGTTACTCTCAAAAAATGTTTTATAAGTAATAGCATGATTAAAGCAATTAGCGTCTACATAAAAGCCTGTATTGTTGAATTTCTAGTCATCGGGTGCATTCTGGTATTATGGTTATATATATTAGCCTTGAAGCTTCTGCATTCGAATGTTCTGGAAGGAAAACAGTACGTCAAGTTCTCTCGTTGAATACGTGCATAGAGGGATGGTCTGGAGCATCCCAGAACACCCCCACCCTTTGCTAAATTGCCATTCTAACCGAAGAAACAATTAGTTTTTCCGACTGATTACAAAGCAATCAGTTTTTCAGTTGCAAAAACTGACATAATGCAAGTGTGGCACTATGACTACAGAGTTTCTGCAATGTTACACTAGTGTTCAGCTGAATGGCTTTCGCTATGAGCTTAAAGCATGTGGTAGAGAAAATAGAGTGTAAAGCAATGGGAAATTGTGAGAATCTTTCTGGAAACATAAAGGATGTGTGGTCCTGTACAAAGGAGATCACGATAAATTTCAGATAACAGCAGATTCCATGGGATTGGCAAAGAGAATCTTTATTTAGACTCCCAATTTAGGCATTCCCCCTTATCATTGGCTTTGTTGAAGTCCACAGTACCCGGAGGTTGAAAGGTTGTCAACCCTGCCATTACTAAGAACTCACAAAATGATGTTCAGACATTCGGGCTCAGCAGAATTCTCCAGCTTGAATATTAAGAGAATAAAATTATAAAGTGGTTATGAAGTGGACAACATTTTACAGTGTCAGAAGCTGGTCCGCATTGCAATTTGGATTTGTTTTAAGATGAAATGGGTGGGCAGCTGGGCAAGTTAGATTAGGCTTGATTGTATCTGATGCAAAAGAATTCCATTTGTTGCAAATCATTTTGGGGCAGAGAAGCAATTTTTATTCTTCCTCTGAAATATCTAAAAGCAATAGGGATACAATCAAGCTGTAGAAAATTGTTGCCCGCCGATCAACTGCATTTGGAAGTAGCTAGTTACAAAAATCTCTGGACTTGTACCTATTTCCATTTTCAGTCTTGGAAAACTGAATTCAATTGCATTTCAGTCATAACGCAGCAAAGGAGAACCCCTTTTGCAATGTAATTTTAGTGTGTCTTTGTTTTTGGGCTATTTGGGACACATTCCTGACCTTAGCAATTTCATTCACTTTCCTTTTGCGTACAATGCGGAACTAGAGCCTGTTGTCCTTCTAAGCGGGTGTGTTTGTGTTGATCACTTCTCCCAATGTTCTAGTCATGATTCACGACCTTAGCCATTTGATTCACTTTCCTCCTTTGAGGGTGGAGCTGGAGCAGCTGAATGCATCTGCAAGAACAGGGGATTCTAATCATGGTGCTCTGTGCACAAGAGTGACCATTTGGATGTGCTCAGATTTTTTGGCCATCTTTTGAGCAGATATTTGTGCTTTTTTGATCTCTATTGCTGTTCACTGCCACTCTTTCCTCTTTGCATCTGCAAGGAGGCTGGTTTTGAAATGCTTTGTTGGTGTACCTTCTCTGTGCAATAACTTAAACTTGAGTAAAATACACAGGATTGCAAAATTATCCAGTCTAAGATATTTTTTTACCAGTCATGTGTCCAATGTCAGACTCTTTAACCAATGAGTTCTTTTGAGGCAGAACAATGTCAAACCAAGACATTAATGTCTTGGTTTACGAGCATAATTGTCCGGAGGCTCCAGCGCGTGCAGAATGTGGCGGCCAGACTGGTGGTGGGTACTCGTAGATTTGACCACATCACCCCAGTTCTGACTTGCCTGCATTGGCTACCCGTTGTCCTCCGGATAAGGTTCAAGGTCCTGGTTTTGATTTTCAAAACCCTCCACAGCTTGGGACCAGAATACCTGTTGGAGCATATCTCCCAGAGGTCAGCTGGGATCAGGCCCACTAGAATGGCGCAGACGTGCTCACTTAGGGTGGCCACACCCAGGGAGGCTTGGAAATTGCTCACGCATAACTGCGCCTTCTCTGTGGTGGGTCCCACGTTGTGGAATCATCTTCCTAGTGAGCTGCGCCTAGCACAGTCCCTGCTGACCTTCAAAAAGGCTCTGAAAACCTTCCTTTTTAAGGAGGCATATGGCGACCTTTTCATTTAATTCTTTTTTTTCTTGCCCGCGCCACCTCTTGTGGAGGGTTTCCCCCTCTTTATCCTATTTAGTTTTTTTTCCTTCTCTCCCTTTTTCCTTACCTGTTATACATTGTTGTTTTATTTTCATCTGTAAACCCCCCAGAGTTCTTTCTGGAAGATGGGCGGTATAAAAATGCAATAAATAAATAAATAAATAAATAAATAAATAAATAAATAGTTCCAGAAACATGCTTGTAAACCAGAATACTCTTATATCAAAGCAGATTTCTCCATAACAAATAATGAAAACTCAGATGATTTCTTTTGGGGTCCCATATACCACATATTGTACACACAAAATGCCAACACTCACAAAAGAAGTTGGCTAGAAGTCCACGTACACACAATGGTTTGCGTACCTGGCTGTGGAATCTGCTCCGCTTGGGACTAACAACTGGATTTTACTCTGTATTTTTAATGTGACAATAATAAAAGGCAATTTGTAACCCTTTACACACTTGAGTAGCTGCCCCAGAATTAGAACTTGTTTGATAAAATAAGAAAGAATATTGAAAACAAACAAAAGAAAAATAAAGAAAAATAATATCTATAACCTGCATTCCCCCTTTGAAAATGTTTGTGGCTGGTGCAAGGGAGACCTCTATTCCTCTCCCCTCTCTCTGCTTTGAAGGCTGCCTGAGAGGGAACATTCCAGACAATCACCCATAATTCAGCGGGGAGAGGGAGGGAGGGACGGAGAGCAAGCCAGCATTGGCTCACTTGCGATCATGTGACCTGCTCCAGTGATTGTATATGAAGACATTGCTTGTTGATCAAGGCAAAGTTTAGAAGAAATGTTTGCTTGTCTTGCAAAATGCTCTTAAACCAAGTTACTCTTAATCCAATGTATTCCTGTACTTTAAATGTAGCACTTGGGAGAGTCATTTTTCATTTTAGAAGTAACTCTGTGTGTAGCTGCTGAGCCTTGTTTCTGAAAAGCAATTCTGGCACATGACTAAAATTTTATTTTTTTTATAGATACATATCATAAATATGTAGAATCAAGTGCATCATTCTTTGCAGTATGTGTATAGTTATTTTCAGTGTTGCCTTAGGCTTCTAAGGGATATGATGTATAACAGGCCACTTGTAACACACAGACTCTTGTTCATTTAGCTGAAATGGCAACCGTTAAGAGTGATTTTTGACCAGGAAACTCAACAGTTACTTTTCAGAAAGTATCTATAAATGACAGCAAACTACTTTGGGGAGGCTTGTAGCTATAAGTGTAACTAATTGCTTCTAAAGATACATTTCCAAGCTCCGGTAATCAGGCAGTAGAAAAAGAATCAGGCCCATCCTTTTTAGGCCTTCTTGGCATCCGTGTTTTTCTTGGGGCACTTATTCCTAAGAAGTTGTAATAGTGGAATTAGTCTGTAAATTTATATGCAAAGGATTTCTCTGTCTGTTTGAAGTATGCGAAGGAAGGCATGCTCAAAGTGAAGGAGTTTTCTCTTTTCTTGCTTTTTTGTACTAATGCTTTAATAGTTTAGGACTTTTTTTTTTGCAAGGGTAACTTAGGCTGCTTTCACACGACCCCTGAAATCCACTGGCAACTTAAATGCAGATCCCCCCAACGTGGTTTTTGTTCTGCTTCCTGTGTTCCCATCTCCCGCACTCTGATTCTATTGCTTCTGTCTGTGGTGAGGGGAGAGAGAGAAAAAAATGCAGGCTCACCTCCGCCTGCCGTTGGCAGGGGCTAATTGTTCCAGCCCGTTAGGATTCCTGTCTGTTAAAGGGGGGGGGACCCAACAAAAACAAACAAAAAGCGTAGGAGGGCCAGGCATGCAATGCTTTAAAACAGCAACAAGGAACAGCAACAAGGATTTTACTTCCTTGAGACCAGGTACTTGTAAAATGTGCTGGGGTGCGCTTAAGTGGGTATGGTCGTACTTTTTTTTTTTAAAATGTCTGTTGCTGGTGGGAAAACAATTTTATGCTCCGCATCTGCGAGCATTTTGCAGTAGATTTTAGGGGTTGTGTGAAAGCAGCCTTAGTGTTTTTTCTCCTCCAAGGTTATGACTGGTCTCTATATAACACACATTATATCAGATGACTGTTTTTGCACACCTTGGGTCCTTTTGCAAGGATAAAGGTGGGGGTAAAATACTCATAAAAATAATAATTAAAAGTGGTTTACTCTGGGGCATTGGATGACTTTTTTTCTCCCCTTCTCCCAAGAAATAGGATCCCAGAGCACATAAAGCTTGTTTAACTCTTCCCTTGGTTGAGCCATTTGTGATACAGGAAAAAAGAGTCATAGTTCTCTCTCTCTCTCTCTCTCTCTCTCTCTCTCTCTCTCTCTCTCTCTCTCTCTCTCTCTCTCTCTCTCTCTGTATGTTTGTGTGTACGTGTACTTTACATGTGTATGCTATTAACTAACTTTAAAGGTTGTGGGCTGGCATGAGTGAGGCTGCAACACTGCATCTCCCATCTGGCGTGCTCACTCAGGGTGGCCACTCCTAGGGAGGCGCGGAAGTCGGCAACCCGCTACCACGCCTTCTCTGTTGTTGGCCCCTCCCTATGTAACCAACTTCCGAGTGAGCTGCGCCTTGCACAGTCTGCTTTTTAAGGAGGCATATGGTGACCTTATTTCTGTTTAATTTTTTTTCTTCTTCCTCTTTTGATCCGCTGCTCTCTGCCGAGGGTTCTCCCTCTCTTGCTAATTTGCCATTTTATCCTTGTCGTTGTTATTGCTGTTTTAGCTGTTTTAAACTGGAAACCGCCCTGATTTCCTTTATGGAAAAAGGAGCGGTATAAAAGTGTACCAAATAATAAATAAATAAATAAATAAATAAATAAATAAATAAATAAATAAATAAATAACTGTCATGACTTTATGTAAACCAATGAACCCAAGACATCAGATAATAGTTTTGGAATGTTCTGATGGATCCTTGGGACTGTTGTTGCAGTCCGAGAGCTATTGGAGCTCCCCTTCTCATCCTGGAGGATCGTACGAAGCCACCACACAAGGGACCACCTGCAGCTCTTGCTCCTGTGCAGATGTCAAAAGTGGAACTGATCTGAAAAGGATATTGATCATGCTTTGGAAAAGTTTCAGTCCACTTCTGAGACAGCGTCTTCCACTTGATCTACGATGCAATGGAACTATGTATTTGGAATGTTAGTCATAAATATTGAGTAAATATGTATGCACTACTTTCAGGCAGGGGGCAGATAATTTTTTGGCATGTTGGAGATGAATCCAAAGCTTCAGGGGGAAGCAGCCAAAGAAAATCCCATCAGTGTTAAGAAATACTTGAATTTGCATGCATTCCATTTGCTTTGATGAGTTTTTAAACATAATTTTTATTTTTATGTCATCCATGACTGTTAGCTGTTAATAGTTTTTCAGCGTGCAAAGATCTGAAGATCAGTGGCTCTCACCATAATTTACTGTAATAAAACAACCTGACGGGACCTTTTCTGCCAGGATATTTTTAATGCTTTGTCAGCGTGTGTATTTTTATTTATTTAAGGGTGCAAACTTAATGTGATGCTTGTCTCTATCAAAATCTGTTTCAGTACTGTCATAAAGAAGTTCATCAGAATGTTTGTATTTTGATTTGAATGTTTGATTCTACAAAATGTAGAATCCTGTGGATGGAGGGATATATACAGTATGTGTGTGTGTACACACACATCTACACACACACACACACACACACACACACACTTAAGAAAGAGAAATAATGTACAGATAACTGCTTTAGAATGGTTAACTCAAATGTACTGGTGTTTGCATCTTTCACGTAGAATGATGAAGTGAGAAAAGATGTATCATTCCTTCACAATTTTGATTATCCCTTACTGTGCTGAATTATATTCAGAGTGCTTTGTGCATGTTCAGATTTGCAAAAAAACAAAAAAACCCAAAAAACAAAAAAAAAAAAACCCCTGTAGAAATGGAGAATTAATTGGAAAGCTGTTGTAATATAATATGGTTACAAAATGGAAAATATGATCCATCTTAGACTGAGCTGGGTGGGGCGCAATGCAGTAACCTTCTGCCTTTCGACCAGTAAAATGGCCGAGACGTATTCCTTATGTACAAACCTTCATTTTAGTGACCTTTAAAGGACAGAAAAACAGATTAATATTTCTTTTTGTTGCCATGCAGTATGCTAGAGTACATAATATATTGTCTCAACTTTTGCTGCTTGAGTTCCTCTCTCAGCATGACTTGTAGAAATTAAACATTGATATTTGTTTCGGTGCATTTAATTTGTCAGCTCTGGGATAAGAGGTATTTCTTTTGTGAATTTGTTGAGTGCTTGGTGGCAAATATTTGATTTTCTATTGGCTGGTATGCATGAAGCGTGCACTTCACTAGTGTTTTCACTTGGAAACTAGCAAGAACGTGCAAATATTAGTGCTTAGAAATGCAGCATTTCAAAATGACTTTTGTTATTGCAAAATTACAGAAAACATGGACATTTCTAGCAATTATTCAGAGGCAGATGATTCTAGTAATACAGTATATGTAATTGTCTTCAGAATTAAATACTATCTTTTGGTTATGTATTTTCTTTTTAAGATTTCCGAACCACAATCACTTGAGATTGACAAGTTAAAATATTCTCACAAGCTCACTACTTACTTACAGTGATTTCAACACCTTTTTTCTTGAAAGATCATTATTGGCTCTGCCAATATTGACAGTAGGTAAAAATGATAGTGCTTTGACTCTTTGTGGATTGTCATATGTTCTTTAGTACTGAATATTCCCAGTTCTATAGAATATAACGGATGTTTCACATTCCTGGACAGTACAGCTAGCTGTATAGCATAGCCTGGAAATGGAGTTATCATATTGTTTCTTACATCTATAATGTTTATTATCTCACAAGCATAGAGTCATCTCATGCCACTAATCATATGAACAGATCACAGGTATCATGAGGGTTCATGAAGTGAGTTAAGTATTGCTTTTTCCTCCTAGTGAGCCCTGGAAGGCGTATGTTTTCCAGCTTTCTCTAGTCTGCTGCTTAATGATCACGTTGGCTAAAAATGGTGGGAGAGGTAGACCAATCCATTTGGAAGGTAACGAGTTGTTGGGAAATGCAGCTCTTTACATTTCTCAACACCTGCCCAGATCTAATAGCCTGAGGATTTTTTTTGGAAGTGCTTGTGAATAACTAAACTGGAATAAAAGCATTAATAGGTTAGTGGTAGAGATAGCCTACAATTGAACGGTATCTGTTCCGTACATAATATAAAAGGCTAATTAGGGTGTGGTACTCCTTCCAATTAGAGATCAGCTTGTACTAGCTAGAATATTTTTATTTGTTTGATTACATTGGGGGATAAGCAAGTGTTTTATTTGCAATTTACATTCTTATTACTGTGTATTTTAACAGACTTCTACAATATATGATTTTAGGGATTTGCACTTCAAAGTGTTTATTTTTCTGTACATTGTCAGCTGCTCTATGAAGAAGAAAAGGGGCCATGTACCAAATAAATAAATAAATAAATAAATAAATAAATAAATAAATAAATAAATAAATAAGCTTACATACATCAAGTTTCAGTGTCTCGTCAAAAATAAAAATAAAAACCCCTTGAAGAGTTTGATTTGGAAAGTGTGGCGGAAAAAGTTCTGTTCATTCATATATCAAAGTGTATATTACAAGACAGGGTAGCTTAGCAAATTGGTTGTCTAGCATGGATACGGAGCCAGAAGCTGAATGTCCCAAGACAAGAGTCAGCCCATGTGGCCTTGGGCAAGCTGTATAATAACAGAGTGCCCCCCAAAGAAGGGAATGCTAGATCATGTCTGAGTACTCAATACCTAGAAAAGCCTGAGAAGGTTTGCCATAAGTCAGAGTTAACTTGTGTGTGTGTATGTTGCATTGTTACAGTTTTGACTGACTCTTCATGACCCCATGTCCATGGAGTTTTCTTGGCAGGAATACTGGAGTGGTTTGCCAGTCCCTACTCCAGGCACCTATAGCACCTGGCATTCCCTGGTGGTTGCCATTTTAGTACTAACCGTGCCTGGCCCTGCTTAGCGTCCGAGATCAGGCGAGATTACATACGCATAAGTCAGAGTTAACTTACTGACATACAACTATTATTACAATACAAGGACACAGAACAAAATTCAACTGCTAGAACTAACTAGAATAGACCCATTCAATCAACTGCTGGACCAATACTTATGCCCATTCCATTAATTCAGTAGTTTTCGCTGGGACAACTGGATTCAAGCCATAACCTCAACAATGATAAAATGTAATGGTATAATATAAGGTACATATGTTATATTGAAATACAACATATTACATCTAAAATTATTTTTAAAGGCTTAAAAATCCATTCAGCATTGTCATATCTAAAAGATAAGGAGCAGCACACTCTATCAGAAAACAGCAAGTGGCTGGAGTGCGTGGAAAAAATTTTAAAAGATCGTGAAAAGCACACAGTTCTTGGATGGTTTTCTGCCCAGTTCTGATATTATTAGAGGGCATGGCAGCTCTAGGGGTGCTCCTTTTTATTGGATGTCACGTGAATTCAGGGTTTGAAATCACTTCCCAATAGGAGAAATCACGATGACCAATAGGAGCAAGCAGAACTGGAAATGTCAAAGCAAATTCTCAAGTAAGCTGGTAATCATGCTTTAAATATGACCCAGTAGCCCATATGCAGCCACAATATCATCCTGTCAGAGTATGGGCTATTTGATCAGCCAGTAGATGCAATACTTATTTAATAGTTAGCCAGAGACAGAGTTTTCTTAAAGCCAAACAGCTATATTACAAACTGTACAAAAATATATCACAGCATCACAGAACTTATACAAAGTTCAACAAAGCATAGAGGGAAAAGTCACATTAGTACATTTATACAACATTCAACAGCATAACAGCATACATTACATTGACAAAATATATGGCAGAGAAACAAAGTGGGTGCCTTACTGATGGAAGGCCCAAATGAACAATGATTTACAGAACATTTTTATACATGTGTCTGTCCAATCATACATGACATTACCTCATAGCTATTGCAACCCCTTGCATCAGCCAAAATTCATTATGTTAATTCTTAACATCTGTACTCTATATGAAAAAACTATACATTGAGTCACTGTGACTTTGCACTTTTACAGATTCCATCTTTAAATTGATTAAAGACATACCAAATATATATAGAACATCCTGTCTAATACATCTATTTCACTAACTAATATCTGACACATCTGCTTGCAGTGAAAGGTGTTACAAAATGGGTAATACCTTGTTGCATACAGGAATGGTGGGGCCATATTTGTAGCAGAAATCAGAATGGGAGACTAGGTTTTAGGATGTAGAAGCTAAAGACGGTCTTTATTCTAGTTTTAAAATGTTCAGAGCATTTCAGCACACAGCCTTCTTCAGGAGCTATATATAAAACAGAAATAAGCTATTTATAAAGGATAGGCTCTGGACAACCATAATTGTCTATATCTAATGCTCAGTTTGCAGACGGCGTTATAACAGTGAGAGTGTACATTCAGTTTCTCAAATGAATTCTCAACAGCACAATCTCAATATTACCAGCGGTGCTAGTTTGCCAATTCAAATCTACAACAACATACAGTATTTATTTATTTATTTATTTATTTATTTATTTATTTATTTATTTACAGTGGTACCTTGTATAAAGGCATCAATTCGTTCCAAATGAAATTCTGTTAAGCAAATTTTCCTTTATACAAATTACCCATAGGAATGCATTGGAAACGGAGTAATCCCTAATCGCAACAATTTTTATGTTGTACGGATTCGCCCCATAGGCAATTCTGTTAAGCAAATTTCCCCTATCTCTGGAATTTTTATGTTATACAGATTTTATGTTATATAAACCGTTTGTTATACGAGGGTACGCTGTATTTATTTAGAATATTTTTACCCCACCTTTCTCCTTGTAAAAGGACCCAAGGTGGCTTACAATAATGAGGGACAATATATAGCCAAGAACATTTAAGACATACTCAAGCTACCTAGATGCCCTAAGCACATCCGATCTTGCCTGATTTTGGAAGCTAAGCAGGGCCGGACCTGGTAAGTACTTGGATGGGAAACCACCAGGGAATACCAGGCGCTGTAGCGACTGGAGTAGGAACTGGCAAGCCACTCCAGTATTCCTGCCAAGAAAACTCCATGGACATGGAGTCACGAAGAGTCGGTCATGACTGTAATGACACAACACACACATACAAGTTAAGAAAAGGGAATTAGAAGAGGCATCTTAGAACATTAAAGGGTAACATTAAAGGTACAAAGAGCATGCAAAAATAAAAAAAACCATTATGAGGCCTAAAAACTAACATGGAAAACACTGGTGTTCTAATGAAATCTGTCAATGTAATCATGCCTGGTAATCCATATAAAAATTACATAGTAGGTAGTTCCTCATTCAGGGAAAGCTTGCCTGTAAAGGAAGGTTTTGCCTACTTCAAGAAAGGCAGCAGAGACTGGGCAGTCTTGGCCTTCAGGGGGACGGAGTTCCAAAATCTGGGAGCAGCAACAGAGAAGGCCCTTTCATGTGTTCTTATGAGATGCACCTGTCTCATGATATATGATACACAGTACATGATACTGTACATACTAAGAATGTAGGTTTGAAGCTTCACTAACTCATTTGGTCTGTAGTACCATCTCGAGATACTCAAAACTCAGGATAAGTGAGACGCACTTACTATCAATTAGCAGCTGAGTTAAGGACATTACGGGTTTCCTGCACCCCTGACTCAGACAATTAAAAGCTAAAACAATACATTATTACAGTACATGTACTAGAAAAGAAATAAACGGATATAATATTAAAACAGGGGTAAAGCAGTTCTAAAAACATTTTAAAAACAACAAAAACCTTTTTTAAATCACAGGCAGCCAGTCACTGAGAGAAAACTTGCCTGAAGATTCCTGAGGTCCTGTGTAATCTCTCATCATGGGAAGGTCACTGAGGGCTGTGGTATGGGGGGGGGGAATCTTTAATTTCTAAAAATGGCTACTGTCCTATCCACTAAGTTAGTAGCGAGTCTTCCAGTTTATAGTTCACCTTGATTTCACATTATCCTGGTCTGAATAGGTTCGTAAGTTGGACAATGGCCTGAAAAGGCTCGTTAGGTGCTCAATTGCCTGAATAGGCATGTTAGTGGTCAATGACAATGGCCACTAACTTTCCTCAGACTGAAGAAGCTGCTTGGATGAGTAGTGAAACATTTCCGTCTCTCAAGAAAAGACGTCCAGTTGCTATGACTCAGCGTCCAGATAACCTCACCTGGATGGCTGAGAATCTTCACAGACATATGGACATATGAAATAAATGTAATACTGTATAGCCCCTGTACAAATACATTAATTTTCTGTCATTATCATGTAATAATCATAATAATTTGTCAATGATTTACTGGATCAAATTGGCCTCCTTTTCTGTATTAAAAATACTGTGGGGAGGCAGGTGAGGGAGGTGACTCTGCCTCCTGATGGGTGACAAACTTCTGTTGCTTTTTATGTTGGCAGTACACAAAGCTCTGCTTTATTAACTATGAAATAAATAACATAAAACTGCAGTCTTCAGCAATATGGGGTAAGGTCACTTGCATGTGTATTCTTTCATTCGAATAGCATGAGCACCATTGGTTCCTTCCTTGGTGGTGGCCGTATTATTCATTTATTTATTTGAATTATATACCGCACAAGACAACCTGGTGTGAAGGCCACTCTAGGCAGTTTACAAAGTTACAAATTACAAGACAATACAGTGTAGATTTTTAAAAGCGCAAAATGAAATTAACATTAGCATCAACTCTAACATACGGTATAAAAAAATCACAATAAACTCCAACATTTAAACAAATTACAACCTGGAGCCCGTGGGAATAATTCTGGACTTCTCCCTTTATCGCATTCTCTGCCTCATCCTCTCTACATTGCAGAGGCCCCTCACTGAGCTAGATTGTTTGCAGGGGTCTGTTTTCCCTCTCCCTTGTGTACTAGCTGCTTAGGAGCTACTGCCGTGGACAGGCTGCCCAAAGCCGTGGCAGCAAGCTCCACACAAACAGCCATAGTGTGGTAGTTAAGATCCTGAGCTTTGCCCCAGTCTTCCCCATCCAGTCTGCAAAATGGGGATAAAATGCTGAGAGTTGTTGTAGAGATTAAAACTAAGAAGCCCTTTGTCCTTTATAAAATACTGCATTTTCCGTCTATAAGACGTCCCCATGTAAAAGACAACTGTTTTTAGAGACAAGGTATGGGCAGTTTTGCAACTGAGTGGTTCTCTCCTTGGTTTACTTCTGTGTATTAGACGGCCCTCAATTATTAGTCTTATTGATTTTAAACAAAAATATAGTCTTATACATGGAAAATGCAGTACTTTTTACCATTGGCAAAAAATGTGAGGCATTATGTAGAAATGGGATAGGCTGATCCACATTTTTCCATTGACCACTTCATGTCAATGTCAGTGCAAATCAGCCTGTTGTGTAAGGGCATCTAGACAGCAAAAGAGAGAGAAACCAAGAGAAGAAAATGAAATTAAGAAATTGCCATTCTGGCTTTGTTTACAGCTTATTAAGTAGTTATGTAGCTGTGCCTTCTGCAGGGCTCCAGGTTAGTTACATTGATAAGCTGCAAACAAGACTGCTTAGCCAATTTCCTACTTTCCCTGTATGGCAAGTTAACTGAAACAGATCTAGTGAATCTGAATTCCCTGGTTGTGACTTCATGGTGAGTGAATTCACGTTTCCATCACTATTTAGTCACAGCCTAGAGTCACGAAATCAATTCTAGAGAACTGTTTCTGCTTCTGGACAGTACTGTAGTACAAAAGGGTATGTGGGCTCTAGTGGTGGTGAACCTTCGGCACTCCAGATGTTTTGGACCACAACTCCCAGAATTCCAAGCCTGTATTGCCACTGGCAAAGGACTGTGGGAGTTGTGGTCTAAAACATCTGGAGTGCCGAAGGTTCACCACCATGTGTTTTCCATTTGTATTCCTACATAGAATAAATATGCCATTTAGTTGAAAACCAATAGGGGGGTTAACAACAGTCGATTTGTGGACACACCCCTTCAGAACAGACATGACTTTCTAAACAGAACCTTGATTTAAATCGATCCAGCTGTACATTCTCTTATTCTGATAGCTCATGATCAGAGAAACAATAGGGTCATTTTTATTTCCCCCCCCCCCCACATTTGAAGCATTCATGCATTCAGAGCTTGGAAATACTGTTTTGGGCTGTAGTTTCCAGAATCCCTAGGCAGCTTGATGCTTGTTACAGAATTGGGAGTTATGGTCCAAAAATGCATATTTCCGACTTTAGACAGCATGCATTTTTGAACATTTCCCCTGCATATCAAGGCCACAGGCCAATGCAATTTGATTTCATGATTAGTGTTGGTGTGATTCTCTTGTCCAGATGGTTTGACTTTCTTGTCTTTGCAGTGTTCCTGGGAAGTACAACTTGCAACTTCACATAGGATTTATGAGGGCAAGTTATTTATTTATTTATTTATTTTAGAGTATTTTTACCCCACCTCTCTCCTTGGAAAATGACCCAAGGTGGCTAATGAGGAATAATATTCAGTCCATTACAATTATGACATGTTCAAGTACTGTACTGAGAACAGGGAATTGAGGGACATCGTACAGCATTAATAGACAACATTACATTAAAGCTACAAGAGAATGGGAGCAGTGAAAAGGAGAGTAAAATTCCCTGTAAAGTTACAAGAGAACACAAGCAGTTAAAAGGAAAGTTCCATGTAAACTTATGAGTGATGGAAACTAACATTGTAATCCCCTTGTCAATGTAATCACACAAGATTATAAGTACAGTAGTTATAAACACAAAGTCTATGTGATCCTATAGATTCCTATAAAAGACACATAATAGGTAGTCCATCATTCAGAGAAAGCTTATCTGAAGAGAAAGGTCTTTGCCTGTTTCTGGAAAGGCAACAGAGATGAGGCAGCCCTGGCCTCTAGTGGGAGGGAGTTCCAGAGTCTGGGTGCAGCAGCCGAGAAGGCCCCTTTCATGGGTTCCCACGAAACGTACCTATGAGGGTGGCAGGATGGAGAGGAGGGCCTCTCCTGATGACCTTAACACCCGAGCTGGTTCATACTGTGAGATTCAATCTTTGAGGTAGCTTGGACCCAGGTCGTACAGTGCTTTGTAGGTCAAGGTCAGCACCTTGAATTGTGCCTGATAGCTGATTGGCAGCCAGTGAAGTTGCTTTAAGAATATGTATGTGTCCTCTGATTATTGTTGTCACTTGAGTCTTCCCCCCCTCCCGACATACACCATTTTTTGACCTAAGAACTCTGTTCACCATTTAGGAGACACCAGATCTTCTCTTAGGCAGTAATTACAGCATCCAGTAGTATTTCAGTGGGTGCTCATTTGTAATATGCTTCCCTTCCTCTTGTGTTTCTGCCATTCTTGCACAACCCCCAACTCCTTTTTTAAAAAGATCATTATTGCAAATAAAAGAAAATGCTCACATTGGTACTTTCTGTATTGTCAGTGGTCACTCTTCTGATACTACTCACCTCATTCATGTTTCAATGTGTAGTAAGTGGAAGTGTTCACCCAACCCAATTCCTTTTTCAGATACTTCTTTGCATTTAAAGATGTTGGAATCATCCACAATTTAATTCTGTCCCTGACATTGTGAAATGTGCATCCCAAGATACCTAGCAGAGGATGTACACAACCCTGCCTCTTGTTTTTAAATCAACATTTTTGTCCTCTATAGTACAGTATACACAATACACATTAAGCAGCCCTACCGTATAATCTGCATTTGCCAGACAGAAGCACAAAGTGCTATGGAAAGCACTGGAACCCACATCATTCTGAGATGACTGTCGTAACAGTGAACCGGAAGACTGTCATTTTTCTATAGTACTGTATATTTTGTATTTTATATAAGGAGCTGAGAAATTGAAGGAGTCCAGAAAAGTAGTGGTTTGGTTTGGTTTATAATACACTTTATTATCCACTTGTTTTCTTGTGGACTTAGTAACTTTTTTGTTGTGGGTGGGAGCAGAGGAGCTTGACCCTGTGAAATGAGGACTTGATAGTGAAGTGGCAATGTAGAGCTCAGTACTTGTGGTAATGTTATACCTAAGGAATGAATCTCCAAGGTGGTCTTCAATTTTAGGAGCCTGACAAAGCCCTGATCTAAATGACCTCCATTTTGTGATGTTTTTGAGGGAATTGAAAGCCCATTTGGGCTGAGGAAGCCTTAATGTCAGGCCCAAAGAGGGAGAAGGTATATCCCAGAAGTGCGAGGAAGAACCTGAGGCAAGCCTATTTCTGCATCCAGTATCATTCACCCAGCAGCTATTAGCTAAGCTTCCAAAGGGGGACTCTAGGTTGGCCTGTGTTCTCAAATTGAAAATGCCAGAGAGCAGTGGCAAACACCTAGGAAGTGGGTGTTGATCTGAAACAATCAGGTGTTGATTTGAAATAATTAGGAAGATCTCTAATGAATATATTAAAAAGGCACAGACGTGTGTGTGTCCCTTTAGAACATATCATGGTTCACTTCTCTTCATTCTGCCTGAAATCTGAAGATATGATTAGATTATAATAAGTAGGTTGACTTTTCCTCCTACCTAGAGAGAGATAATATCATTGCAACATTTAGGAATTCATTTGCAGTTCACGATAGTTTATAATTTGCTCAGTCTGAGGTTCCTCAGGTAATCTGAGTTATGAGGGGAAGAAACGTGGAGATATGTCTGTTTTATCCAGAGTTTGGAAATGCTACTTTTGGAACTAAAAATCCCACCGTATAGCAGTTGGCATGGCCAACATGTTCCTATCCATTACCTGGTTTCACTTTGAACTTTCCAGGCTGGACCCTGATGAGTGTTGGACTGGAGTAAACATTTCACAAGGACACACATAAATGTTTACACATATAGGCAAACCATTCAACCACCATGATCTGTGTAAGTGAACAGACAGCCTTGGATAAAGTGTCCTATATCATACCCATCTTGAGACTTTATAGACAGTTGAGTCATTCTGGTCACTCAAGGCAGATGTCAAGTGTGTCTGTGTGGATGTGTGTGCACACACATGTGCAGTCTAACTAAAACAAATTACCTAGCCTTTCCTTAAATCTGGACACAAGGTGTGCCCATAAGATAGTTAAGAACAATCTCAAGCCTCACCTATCATTGCCAGCTTATATAGTTTATGGCTGTTTTCAAATATCACAGGGTAAATACAGATCACCCTTGATCAACGGTCTTTTAGCATTCCCATGAGTTCCTTTATTCCTGATCTGTCACAGAAACTTGGTAGGCCAATCTACATGACCTGCTTGCCAAGCGATTGTCTAGTTCTAGACCATGTTGATCCTAGAGATGGTGGCAGCTGTGGTCTGACAAGCCCGGAAGACTATAAGATGCCCACTCATGTTCTAGCAGTTAATTAATGGGGAGGGCACATGGTTGTGGAAGGCTGCACTTTGATATGTGACCTGTTGGCCCGTTTCTCTGTACTGACTCGCAGCCGTGAGTGGTAGATTCCATATCGGTATATCCAAAGATAAATTTCATACTTAGATGTCAATATATGTTATCGGTTCCATCTGTGTATTTTTGAATTAATTGTTTCTTGAGACTGCAGGCGCTCAAGACATTTCTGTGCCTACAGCCAAGAAGCAGCTGTCTGCTTCTTACTCTCCTATTTTGTGTACCAAAATCGATTGCATCAGCAGTTGAATTTTATTTCACTGCTGGTGGCAGGTATCTCCCACCACAGCGGAGAGCGTTCAGATGGTTCTAGAGGACAGACCAGCTTAGTAGGGTTCCAGTAATGTCGGTGCCTGCTCCCCATGCCCCATTTCCTTGTCTCCCTTTTGAAGCAGCTGCTTCACTCTCCCTAATGACAGTGCTGGTTAGTTTGCAGATGAGACATTCCCTGTTGGCAGCAGGGTAGGTTTTACCATGCCAGTGCTCCCTTCCTCTTAATTCAAGCACACCTCTTGGTCTATTCCAGGTCACAGTGCTGCATTTTTACATCCAGCATGTCAACCCTGTAAGATTAGCAGCTGCTGCAAAAAGAGCTACATACAGTGGAACCCCAATTTATGAGGTTAATCTGTTCCGAGTGCATGTTCATAAGTCACTTCATAAATTGGGGAGCAGTTTCCCATAGGAATGCATTGAAAATCAATTAATCTGTTCCAGGTGAACGAGTTTCAATGCATTCCTATGGGAAGAGCTTTTAAAAACCCTGTGCTTTCTCTCCCCCCCCCCAACATGCCCGATTTCAAGCCTTGCCGTGGTGGCTCAAAGACCTTTTTAAAAAAATCTGCATCTCCCCCCCCCCCACAACCCTCCCAAACTGCATGTGCATGTGGATAGGGTTAAAAGCAGATGAGCCTAGCCAGAATCCTAGAGAGGAAGGAAATAAGGAAGGGGCGAAATTGGTCCTCCTGCTGCCCTCCCCACCTCATCGTAGGTCGGGGAATTCGTAAAGGGGTATTTTTTAAAAGGTAAGGATGTCCTTTCAGTTGTCAGGTGCGTTATAAGTCAGGGTACCACTGTATTGCAGAATCCGGAACAAAACGTTCTGAGATAAAGTACTTCAGCAGAAGTGATTTTAAAATTTGGAAAATGTTGGGCTCGATCACATCTACCAAAAGAGCTCCATTTATATCCATTTGGCCATTACTCAAGTATAAGCTGACCCGAATATAAGTCGAGGCACCTAATTTTACCACAAAAATCTGGGGAAAACACACACACACACACACACACACACACACACACACACACACACACACATATCATTTATTTTCTACACTAAATTACATAGAACAAATATATTGCTTGTCTCCTGTCGTGTTACCGATTCAGTCACAGTTTCCCCCAACATTTGAGCCCAGTATAATTTATATATACTTTCCCAGCTTAAATGAGAGTACTTTCATACTTAGTTTCCTTACTATCTCATCCCTATTCTATCTAACTTTACTCACTAGTCTTTTAATACAAAGCATATAGCCTACCTAATTTCAGCAGTCTATTCAATCTCACTATTTAGCTTTTCAATACTAAGCAATTAAGGATAGATTTGGCTAGCTATATATATTCTATATATCATTCACTGTATATTTTAAAAAGTGCCTAATTTCAGCAATCATCTCTAATTCAAGTTAATACTTTATGGGCTATTATAAGAGAGCTAGCTCCTGGTCTATATATTTCACTTTATGCACAGAAATTCCTGTCTATACCTAACTGCCTCTATTCTTTTAAAAATGCAACAGATTAACTTTTATTTATATATCAGGTTTGTCTTCACATTTCCATTTTTTGTTTCCCATATCTTACCAATTAACCAGTAGCCTTAGACAATCAGAATACAGAAAGCATTTTTATGCAATAAATTCACTAAGACAGAAGTTCTTTTTTCAGTTTTCTCTTTTCCTGCCAAGCCCCACCCCCATCCTCACAGATTGCTTCCTCCTTGCCAAATCCATCATCCTCATGGGCTGTTGTATTATCCCGATAGCAATCTTGATGGCCACTCTGCCACTGAAAAATTCCCAAATTTTCTCTTTTTGGCACCCATATTGAGTAAGACAGATGGGCCCATCATACTCCATGGACCTGGCACATCCAAGGGCCCAGCCTGCACCATTCCCGTCACATCTGTGTTTATGTTAAGATCCGCCTTCCATTCTGGTTCAGTCTCTTGACTCGGGCTGACCTCAGTAGATATGTGTATCATATCCTGTAAATATCGGAAGATACACCCTGGATCGATCTTGTTGGGATTGTCTGTAGATTAAGATCAGCTGTTTGTTTTAGCTCAATCTCCTGATCAGAGCTAATTTTAGTTTTTCTAGAGACCCAGTGTTATCCACCACTCCATCTTGAGGTCTATTTTGCAGAGTTGCTGTTCTAGTAATCTGCAAACTGCATTCTGGTCTCTGTTTTGCCTCTGTGTCTTTATCAGAATTGAAGCTCTCTTTATCTTCAGAGGTTGAGCCAGGTTAGTTATCTATAATATTTTGCAAATCGCATAGAATGTTGGAAAAAAAGTTCTTCTGAGAGGTTTTCCCAATCCATTGTGTTGTATAACTCACAAGAAAGGGTTAATATTGTTTGTAATAGTTTCTGTCACTTAGTTTTGAAATAAGAAAGATATGGAGGAGAATAACTAGACTAGATTGAAGCCAAAGCAACGAGGAACAGCCTTCAAGCTTTGTTTTCAAAACATGCGGTTATTCCAAGGTCAGATGATATTTTTTGAAGAAACAGATTTCCCAACACTGCTCTTACAGTTGCGTATTTAAATTCAACATATAAAAAGCACAGAGGCATAAGGTAGTTTCCTTTAAGTTTTGTCTTTAAATCCTCCACATATAAAGAGCAGCAAAGGCCTAAAATATTTTTCTACAAGAAGGCAATAGGCAGGAAGGCAAGTACATGAAATAATGTGAAAACAATCACTTCTGTGCTTGTCTTTCAAAAACATTCACCCCTTCTTTGCTAAAAGCCGCTTCCTCAGAGAAAGGGGGTTTAGTGCTTGTTTGAAGGAAAAATTTCCAAATACCAAGGAGAAGCTTAGCATAGAGAAAGATAAAAGCATTCTACTCATGAAACACCAAGTATTTACAAGCTTTAATGTCTGGCACCGACAGCTCCGTCTTCGCTTCCTCCAGTGGGAGATCAAGCATTTTCCTGCTTCCACAAAGTTCGCCGCCACTCCTTTCGTGGCCTGCAGTTGCTGCCTCTTATTTGTTTCCCCTCCAAGAAAACTTTACCCTTATTAGGGTTCCTTTACCTGGAGGAATTCAACATGATAAGCTGGAGCACTTATCAAGTTGTCTCACAACGGTGTAGCCGGAACCGGAAACTGGGAAAACTTATTGACTCAAGTATAATGTGTAGCCTGCATATTGTAATTAAAAGCTGTAAACTGCCCAGGGACTACTTGAAGTGGTATGGGGCGTATATAAGCAGAACACTTTATTAGCTTAGGGTGGGAAATGCAGCAGCTACTAGTAAATTTCAAAAATAAAAATAGAAAGTGCCCATCAAGTTGTGGACTACAACTTCCACAAGAGGAGAGGAGAAGTAGGAGGACAGGATTGGGTGGCAATAATGGAGCACAGCAACTGCTGTGCAGCCCAGCCTGATGGAGGGAAGGGATGAAGCCCACTGAGAAGGGAAGGGGCTGCCCCCTCCCTCCCCCAGCCTTGAATCAGCAATAAAGACTGAGGCGCACAAGGTGAGGAAGAAAGGCAAGAGAAACAGGCAGATCACTCCCTCCCACTCACCGCGTACTCAGCCGCACCATGAGCTGGGGCTGGCGGGGTGCCTCTGGGGGTGGGGATGCCTCCTCCTCCTCCTCCTCCTCTGCCTTTGCCACTGATTGCCCACCACTCCCAGGGGCCCTCCAGTCTGGGAAAGGGGGGCATGGCCCAGCCCTCCTGATGCACTCCTGGCTTCCCTTTCTGCTTCTAATTGTTGCTATAGCGGCTGCTTTGCCTGCCCTGAAGATATGATGTGAGGTGGTGGAGCGGGCAGAACTTGCCCTCTGCTGCCCTCCCTAAGCCAGCTGAGTGCGCGGGAGGTAGTGGAAAGGGCAGGACTAGCCCTCCACTGCCTTCACTCAAATATAAGCCGAGTGCCTTTTGTTTAAGCCAAAAGCAAGGGCTGAAAAACTCAGCTTATATTCAAGTATATACTGTTAGATTTTCTCATAATTTTTTATTCACACGCTGCATGGCCAACTTTGATTCATTTGCCCCAGAGAGCAGGTTATTTCCCCTAGGCTAGGAGTTTTTTTTTAATTGTACCGATGATGAATCCCTTCATTCCTTATCATTTCTATGTGTGTGAACGTTGCTGTTGATTTACTTCCTTTGCAAAGGGGTTGGGTTTCTGGGTACTATGGCTGCTTCATGGCCACTGCACTTCTATCCTTTATTATTGTTATTATTTTTTAAAGGGATGCTAATAAATCAATAGTATGAGTCACAGGTCAAGGTGCTGCTGCTGCCATCACACAAAGCCATCATGAATACATTGCTCAGAAGGAAACAGTTCCCCCCTTGTGGATAAAAGAGGGCTTGAGATTTCCTGCACTTAATTGTAAAGAAAGGAGTGCTGCATTTTTAAAACTCTGCTCTTCATGGTACTTTGCAAGTCTTTCAAAACTTGCTTCCGCCTCCTGACTCTGTTCACAATGGAAAGCATAAATTAAAGTCAAGAACTGAAACGGAGTGATATGGAGGGAAATTGAGTAAAGGAGGGAATAGAAAATAGGAGTAGAGAATGCATTGCTTCATTTTGTACTTTTGTCACCTTTTGTACTTTAAAATTTTTGTCACCTTTTGTACTTTAAAAAAAGGACAAGAAGGAGGCTGATTGCCCCATGAAACAGTAGAGAAAATGAATTGATACAAAATTAAAGAGCACTGTAACCTGCTGTAATGGTTCAAATAGATCTAAATGAATTGATACAGATAAAAACAATGTGAACCTCCCGACGATAATATATACCATGTGACTGCTGAGAAAAATATTTTAGTACAACAGAGGGATGAAAAGAATCAGTGTAAATAGGGTTTTTCTTACGTGTGATTGAGCCCCATACAGTATTTCGTTTCTTCTTAATTAGTTTTCCTTTAATACCATATTACATGGAGGAACAAATTACTGGAGTAATAGCTCTTGGCAAATCGCTTCCTCTCCATCCCAGTATTTTAATGAGTACTACAGTTATATAATATGAAAAAAGAGAAAATCTTCCTTTTCTAAGGGGAGAAGCATAAACAACCTCTCTCCCCATCTTCCCACACAATCATGCCCTCTGCCCCAAGAATTAAAAATACCCAGCCTATTGTGATTAATAAAACAGCTCTAAGAGCTAAGCAGGGCATTTTGGCTACAGACGTATGACTTCCACACAACTCTGGCCATTGTCCACCTTACAAGGCTATTCAGACTGGGGATGTATGAAACCAGGATGAACTATAAACCGGAAGTCTCTCACCAACCTTCCTCAGGCTGAAGAAGCTGCTTGGATGAGTAGGCAAATATTTCAGTCTAACATGAAAAGAACTCCAGTTGCCATGACTCTCAACTTCTGGACATTTTGGAGAGTGCTTCTTCATAGGGTTGCCATAGGTTGGAGATGACTCGACAGTAATATGGACAACAAAAATGTGAGAATAAGAAGGAAGAAGCAGGAATGGGCATCCCCCCCACCTGAATTTTGAGCTTGTATCCTCTGGGGGTGTCAAGCTGCATGCAAGAGAATCACCAGGTTACCTTTTTAAAATTGTGTGCTGCATTGCAAACCTTTTTCCTTCCTATCTGGGCTCTGTCTCCCGATGGCTCTATGCCACTGTTTCCTTGCGGAGTGGAAGTGACTCTGAATTCTAGAAAGGGTGTGGCAGTGGAATGGGGTCTCTACCAGAGTAGTTGGGCTTTGCGTATGACACTAGAGGTGAGCAATGTATGTGTCACCTAGGGATGTAAAGAATGATCTTGTCAAGTTGTAAGAAATCTTCTGTTCTTGTTGAGCTGAGCTGGCGCCACTTGACAAGGCCCCTTGATGAGCCATTCTCAAGCGACGTGCGAGTCCTCACCTCCAAAGGACAGAGAAACAAGGGATTCTGTTTTTCCTTGTAACACAAACACGCCTACAGAGCAAGCACAAAATGGCTGGCAAATTGTTTATAAAGATGCAGAGGGGGCTCTTTTGATGCTTATGAGCCTTACAAGTCAAAGTAACAAAAGCACTAGCAATAATCCTTTTGAATAATTTGCATTGCCTGTGTTAAACCATTCCGTGGGTTCAGTTTGTACAGAAACCACTCCTGTTCTCTTAATTTGAAAACCATTTCCATTTCTCTTCTCTTGTTAAGAACACCACAGAACAACTCCTGTGTCTCCTTGTTCTTGTATGAGAGAATGAGGCAAGCATGGATTTGCCTCCCTACTGAATCCACAGGACCAGGCTGTCGGTGTACGGGAGAGACAGCATCAAAAGGAGGGTCACCAGGTGGTGAATTTTCCCTATATAGCATCTAGGTGTAGCATAGTTTTGATTGGCATCAGTGGAGGAATTGCCTGCATTGATGAAATTGCAGTTCTTCGAGATTTTTAAGGTAATTAGGGCCCTGTAGATCTAGACTGACCTTGGTAACCTGCTTGTTTACCTTTGCTACTAACCCACCCCTTCACTGACATACACAGAGGGCAGCAGAATGGGGAGTCTTTCCTTGCTGTGTTTGACACCCAATCTTGGCTATTAAATTTCTCCCAGTATTCTATAGGATTGGCCTTGTAATGAGGCAAGTGGAGCCTTTTGCCTCTAATCACGTGGTGGGATGGGTAACAGAGTACTCCCCTGGTGTCCTCTGCCAACCACCCAGGAGAAAACCCATGCACCTGCCTTTCCAGGGAGCAGCTTGTGCTGAACTGAAGAACTGTCCAGGATTGAAAGAGGACAGCCTAAAGGAATACCATAGTGGCCCTCACACACAGCCAAGATAGTCAATGTTGCTTGTGTAGGAAAGATACACTGAGTCCTAGAGGAGCCATCCCAGATTTCTGCTGTGACAATACTTTGCTTTGAGGAAGGTATGTAGGAATTTACCTCAGAGCAAAGCTTTGTGGGACAAGATCTGAGGCAATATTAGGGTCATCCACAAGAGTACCACTCACCTTGCCACAGCAGAAGACACCATTTAAGCAGGCCTACTGTTGTGCCAAAACAGCAGCAGTGCTTCTTCAGCTGAGTCTACAACATTTGGGCTCCTCATCCCACAACTACTTTTTTCTGAAGACAGCTGCACTTTGTTTGCTAATTTTGAGTGAGGCATCACAGGCTGTGGAAATCTGGCTGGCAAAGGAGGAAAGGACGAAGTGGCTGATCCAGCAATTGGAACAGAGGAGGTAGGGTTGAGGCCAACGGGGGGATGATGATGAATCCCATTTCATGGAAAAGCACAGCTTGGAAAGACAATTGTGGAGAGGCAATCAGATGACAAAATGGCTTTGATTGGCTCATCTCTAAAGCCTCTGGCATAAGGTGAGAACTTGACTGCTATGTTCTTTCATGATTACTATATGAGACCAAGAACTTGGGAGAAGGTATTGCTGGTTCTTTCTTTCTGGTATGGACTAAATGATCCCTCCCATTTCTGGGTTCTTTGAACTGCACTGAGCACCGGGCATTCTCGGCAGCTGGTTGCCAGAAAAACCTTGTGGTGAGAATATAATCTGGTATGCTTTCCCCAACATTCCAGAGAAGAGGAGAGAGATACACTGCCAATGAAATGTGGTGTACCTGCCTGGGTAGTTTTGTCGACTCAGGATGGGGTGGATAGTTTTTTCTGATATTAAACAAGGTGCGTGGGAACCAAAAGAGAGATGCAGGGAAGAGGGAATTGTTTGTTGCATGCATAAAACAGCCATCTGGTTAAGAGGGGGCCACAGAAGAGTAGTGTCATGCATGCCTCTATGCAAAAGATTCGAGATCCAGTTCTCAGCATCTCCAGGCAGGGCTGGAAAAACACTTGCCTGAAATCCTGAAGAGTGATTGCCAGTCAGCAGTAACAGTGCTGGGCTTGATGACCCTATGGACTCAATAGGTGTGGGCACTTCTCTCTGTTTCAACAAACATAGGAACGCCATTGGCTGATTTCACCCCACCCCTGTTGCATAAACCTTTGTGTTCATTGCGGAAAGCTGGGCTACCAGGAAGATAAGAAATCCCCTCCCATTTTCTTTTCTTTTGGAAAGGAATGCAGTAATTGACACTGCATCCTTTTGTGTGCAATATCCGCACACCTCAAGTTCTAAAGGGCAGCAGAAGTGTATTGGTGTGGCAGGTTAAAAACAAGCCATGCTTGGGCAGGGACTACAGACCATAGACTTGACGTGACACTCTATAGCAGTGATGGCGAACCTTTTAGAGACCGAATGCCCAAACTCCAATTCAAAACCCACTAATTTTTGCAAAGTGCCAATACAGCAATTTAACCTGGATACAGGTGGCTGTGAAGGAGCGATGCTGAGTGCCCACAGAAAGGGCTCTGAGTGCCACCTTTGGCACCCGTGCCATAGGTTCGCCAACACTGCTCTATAGAGCAGTGGTTCATAACCCCCTTTTAAATTATCCAAGTAACCTGTGATCCCCCTGCCATGTTTGCATAAAGAGGCATTTTAAATGGGATAAACTCACCCCTTCTCAGAAAGAAGAGTCTTCTTTCTCCCCTCACCCCTGTTTCTCATATGTGAATGTTAACTTTAATATCCTGTTCTAAAGGTCAAGGAAGAAATTATTTAATAAGGGCTACAACACATATGAATTGGCCCCCAGAAGACTCCTTGTGATCCCCTTGGGGGCCCCGACCCCTGGTTAGGAAACACTGATATAGAGGCAAGTCTTAGGATCTCATATTGTCTTTTTTGGTTCCTATAACTGTTAGTGTAAATACAGTACAAGCAAGTCTAACTCAGTGGAATATTTGCACAGTTTATGGGGAGAATACAAGAGTCTGTAAGCTACCATTGTGCTGTTTAAGCTTCATGTTTAACTGAAGGGTAAATTAGCCCCAAGTTATCCTGCGAGCTGCATCAGATGTCCACCTAAGCCCATAGTGTTTTCTCGTAACTGCACTGGGAATGGTGGTCATCCACAACCAGTCTGTAAATACCGTAAATGGAAAAATCAGCTGCCACATCCTCCTCCATGTATTCACATCATACATTCATAGGGCCGACCCATATCCAGGACTGGGCTTTATAAGTTTCCATAAAGGCAGATTAGTAGTGATAATACTAGAAAATGCAATGTGCATTTCATCAACATGTCCATGCTATATGCCTGCAATGTGTTTTTCCATGCAGTTTCAAGCTACAGCCTTCTATGGTCTGTAGTCCCTGCCCAGTTTCAAGCTACAGCCTTCTGTTCATGGAATCATAGAATAAAGGAGTTGGAAGGGACCTATAATGGCAGTAAGTCCAGCCCCCTGCTCAATGTTGGAGTCTAAATCAAAGAATATCTGGCAGATGCTTCTCTCATAAGGCAGCAGTCAACAATGTTTTTAGCACCATGAACTGTTTTTGTTGCTGCAGTAGTGTCATGCTTTTTAGACATGCACATGGGGCTTCTTTCGAGATCTACATGCATGCACAACTCCCTCCCCCCCACACACACACACACTGGCTCCACCGTGACCAAATCAAAAATGGTCACAAGAGGTGCTTGGGGAAGGAAAAGCCAGTCTTGCAAGTATTTGAACAGTGCTATCATATCTCCCGCCAGTCTTCTTTTCCCAAGGCTAAATATGCCCAGTTCTTCTAGTATTTCCTTCCCAGGGCTTGGTTTCCAACCCCCTGATCTTCCTTGTGGCCCTTCTCTGAACATTTTCCAGTTTGTCAGCACCCTTCTTAAACTGCAGTGTCTATAACTGGATACAGTAATATCTTGATTTATGAGTATAATCCTTTCTCGAAACGTGCTTGTAAACCAACCAGAACTCTTATATCAAAGCAAATTTCCCCATAAAAATAATGGAAACTCAGATGATTCATTCTGGGCCTCATAGACCACATGCTGCATACACAAAATGTCAAAACTTGCAAAAGAAGTTGGCTAGAAGTCCACATCCACACCATGGTTTTAGGTACCTGGCTGCAGAATCTGCTGTGCTTGGGACTACTAACTAGAATTTACTGTGTTTCTAATGAGACAATAATAATAAAACACAACTTTTATCCATATGTACACTTGATTAGCTGTCCCATGACTCTGTGTGTGTGTGTGTTGTGTCGTTACAGTCGTGACCGACTCTTCGTGACTCCATATCCATGGGACTAGAAATTGTCAAAAAAAGGATGTTGAGAACAATTTAAAGAAAAATATAAAGAAAAATAAAATCCTAATGTGCACTCTCCTTTGTAAATGTTCCCGACTGGTGCAGAGGAGACCTCACTTCCTCTCTCCTCCCTCTGCTTTGGAAGCTTTCCTGAGAAGGAACGTTCCAGACAATCCCTTGCAATCCAACAGGGAGAGAGAGGGAGAGCCACCATTGACTCAGTTGTGATCATGTGGCCTGTTCTAGTGCTCGTATTGCAAGACATTGTTCGTTGATCACTGTAAAATTGATTAGAAATGGTTGCTTGTCTTGCAAAACACTCTTAAACCAAGGCACTCATAAACCATGATATTGTACAGTACTCAAGATGAGACCTAACTAGTGTAAAACAGGGAAACTAGCATTTCATGTGATTTGCAGGCTATACCTGTGTTAATGCAGCCTCAAAAACATGAGATAAGATTATGGCGATGCTGATTGATTTGGTCTTAAATACCGCCCCATAGTACTTAGAGCTCTCTCTGGCTGGTTTACAATATATGATAATTAAGCAAGGAACACTCCCCCCCACCCTAAGCAAGCTGGGTACTCATTTAACTGACCTCAGAAGGATGGAAGACTGAGTCCACCTTGAGCTGACTACCTCAACATCTTGGGAAGTATTTGTCTCCCAAAAGATATCACTATTATTTAAACCTCCCATTACTTCTACATCATGTTGATTTGAAATTTTTCAAATTTGGTTTTCAGAAATTGCAGGCAAAAATCAAAGAAAAACAAAACAAAAGACACAAAACATGTGGCACCTTAAAGACTAATTTTCATATTTTTATGTAACATTTTGTGGACACGTCCACTTCTTCAGACATATAGCAGCATGTTTTGTGTCTTTTGTTTTGTTTTGTTTTTCTTTGATTGTTGCCTGCAATTCTTGAAAGGACTAACATGGCTACCCTCTCTGAAACTTTTTCAGAAATTTCATCTGCATATTTCCTGCCTGGGTGATTGGTACTAGACTCCAAGTATCATGTTCCTTTTGTTTTTTTATCCCAGTTACATTAATATAGATGTTCTCAATGAGACAACCAATACAGGTCCTCCTGTATTTTAGATTCAGTTGTATGTGTTTTTTACATATACTGCAACTCCAGCTCCCTTCCTATTCTTTTTGAACAATTTATAATTATTATGGACATGGAGTCACGAAGAGTCGGTCACGACTATAATGACAACACACGCACACACACACACATGTTAAGTCATGGAAGTCAAGTGTCAGGTATCCTTATCAAATCATATTTACCCTCCTGAACTAAGATTTTCAGGTCTTCTTGTTTGTTTCCTATGATCCTGACACTCATATATAGATCCTTGAGACTGTGTGATGGGGTGTTTTTTTTTTTGGCCTTCTTTTCTTTTCACAGTTTTACTGTCTGAAGACGATTAGTGGCCTCTGTTATAGCTGCGCAGTCAAGTTTCTTTTGATGTGCATCAGCCTTCCTCTTCCTCTGAGCTTGCATCTCCTCCCTTGGGTTTAGAACATTCCCGATGAAGTTCTTCATGTTGTGGCCAAACCCATTCTTCCCTTGTGAACCCGTCCCTTGCCAAAAGTCCATTTCCAGGAAATGTAGCTCATGGTCTCAAAATCCAAATCCCTCATGTTGGCCCCACAGTCGTAGTCAATTGTTCACCTGGAATATGCCGTTTCTGTTCCTCTTCTGCGTAATGGTAGGACAGATGAGAAAACTGTCTGTGCCCCAAAGTCTTTTCATTCCCAGAGCTTCAGAACTGGATGTGATTTCTCTGTATTTCCTCTCCTCTGTCATTGATTCCCACGGGTATGAGAAGAAAGAAAGGTGCATCCATGGATCTTCTGAGCAATGGCAATCCTTCTGTCACATGCCTAATCGGCCCTTCTGGGAGACAGCATACCTGATGGGCCCTTGGATCTTCCCACCATATTTCATTGTCAGTCTGTGCAACAGGGAGCCTCCTATTACTGCTCTTCTCTTCTTTTTCTGGGGTGTGCGTTCAATGACTCTACGTCTCTGAGCTTCAGCCTCTCTCATGTCCTTCCACAGAGTCTCTTGTATGTCTTCTATGGCATGCTGTCTGCCAGACTCTTCTTCAAATATCTGAAAGAAATTTCACGGTTCCACTGGTGAAGAGTGTCTTCTCCTTTCTTTTTGCTTCTAACTGCAACTCTTCCCTATGGTCCTTCCCAAGTATGTTCATTATTATTATCATTATTATTTGTTTCATTTATATACAGCTCTATCTTCCTACAGGAACTCTAGGCGGTTCACAAGATAAAAACACAAGTTAAAGAACAATATAATCAAAAAGTGGGGGGAAACCCTCGGCAGGAAGGGGCAAGGACGTGCAGGGGGGAAGAAAAGAGGAAAAAAAAGAAAAGAAAAGAAAAGAAATTAAATTAAAGTAGAGGTCGCCACATGCCTCCTTAAAAAGCATTGTTTTAAAGCCTTTTTGAAGGCGGGCAGGGACTGTGCAAGGCGCAGCTCACTAGGTAGATGGTTCCACAAAGTGGGGCCCACAACCGAGAAGGTGCGGCCGCGTGTGACCGACCTATGCGCCTCCCTGGGAGTGGCCACCCTAAGTGAGCGCGCCTGCTACATTCGAGTGGGCCTGGCCTCAGTTGACCTCTGAGTGATACCCTCCGACAGGTATTCTCTCCTCCTCATTCTCCTCTGCTTTTTTGTGATGTTCTACTATCCCCAGTGCCTCTCCTGGTAGGGGAGGCTTCTTGAGAGTTCTGTCTCTGTGCTGTTATACTCTTCATTGTGGCCACATGCTTTGCCAGTTCTCGCGTGTTTCATGCCAACTGGGCTCCCGGTTTGGACTTGCTGTATGTGCATGCAGTGTTGTTCTCAGGCACAAAGACGAGCGTGGCACACACTTTGCGGGTCACCACCACCGAAGGGTCTCTTTCCTCCAGTTACTTTTTTGACTTTCTTCCATTTGTTTCTGAGTGCCCTTTTGTCTTGTCAGCCTTAAAGGATCCTGGGAACGTAGACTAAAATATAACTGCGAGAAAACAAGCCTCTACATTATTGCCAAGAAAATGCTTATTGTTATGGAGAGGGGGTGGGGTAAGACATTGTTCAAAAGGAGCCTGTGCCTTGTATGTACATAAGGGTGTGGCTCAAGAACCAAGTGATGAGAGAAGAAAATGCTCTTTGTTCTCTGCCCAAGTAAAACAGGTAGCTTTACTAACTAGCTGTCCTTAACATTCAAAATATAAATGCACCTTGCCTTCCAAGTCCAAGGTAAAAGTGCCTCGCAGAAAACAATGAAGAACATGGCGTCCGGAGAAATGCTATAATTGCCATTAGTCACTACAGTCAACATTGCTGAATGCACAAGTATACAAGTTACAGGCTTTTACAGCTCTATTTTTTTTTTTGTTTCATTGCTCTTTCCTCAGTAGTTGCCTCCTTGTTCTCATGTACTTCTTCTGTATCGTTCAAGTTTTTGGCCGTTTTTATTTTTATTTTTATTTGCTTAACTGGAAAAGCAAAGCCAAATTTGACATAAAACCTCTCTGTGTGTGTGTCTGTGTCTTGATGAGAGATTCCCATGTTTTGTCATTTCTCTGTAGTGCAAAAAAGCATACCATTTGATTAGCTGTCGCAAATGTATTTAGGGGAAATAAAAGTGTTTGCATCTTTGGCAGATCTGAGAGCAGAGAATTAAAAATCGCATAAATGTTTCTTTCTTACTAGAGCCGGAGTTCCATTTAGGAAATCTTTTCTCCCTTTCCTTCCAACTACTGCACTTTTTTTTCATCCCTCATTTGTCTGCATTTGACCTAAAACGTGGGCTAAAATCTTGTCGGGTGAAGGAAATCTGTGTAACAGAAGAGGATAAATATTCACTGTGGAATTGATGCTAAAAACAAACCCAACATAAATGGGGATTAATTTTTCCCCTTTGTTTGCACAAAGCAAATTGGAATGCACACACAAACAGTTATGTTAAAAATGAACTGACTGTTTCTTCAGGAATCCTTCTGAAAGAGATGGACTTCTTTTTAATGCATGATTTCAAGCAAGTTCCTCCTATTTTTGTTAAAATGCTTAACTCCATTTCTGGAATTGAAATGAAAACTAACTCATTTTTTTCAATTGAGTCTTCATGGGCTAGTCTTTGCAGTGAGTTGCTACTGGTCCTGGTGGTACCAGCAGTTCATAATTTCTTAGTTTAAAAAAAAGAACCTTTCAGATCAGTTACCTCCTGTTGAGAGCTAATTTTCCAGCAGTCAGGCTTTATCTGGATAAATAATTAGAAAACAAGATGAAGACTATCGTGCTGTGGCTGCCTGTCTGCAATATACTTTATACAGCCGATCCCCTGCGCCTTTCCTGCTCTGCATTCTCTAAAATCTGTAGAGACAATGGGCAACAAAGACAGTCGCTTTGCATTTGGTCTTGGAAAAACTAATGACATTTCTCCGTATCCGCCAGAAGTAGGCAAACCGACTGCCTTGTGGATCTGCAGCAAAGAGATCCCAGGTGATTGTAGTTCGGAGGGTCTTCAGCGTAAATATCTTGGAGTTCTGTTGATATATATTTAAATCTATATATTTAAATATATATCAGTGAAACTTAAAAAAAACACTTGGTCTTTTCTACATTGTATAAAGTGGCTTTCATGGGGGGAAATGCCAACCCATGTCCTAGAAAGCTAAATTTAGCTGGAAGTCATTTAATGTGACGAGAGGGGGGGGGGGGAGAGAGAGGGAGGGAGAGGGCCACATGCATCTATTTAATAATGAGACATGTTACGAAGTATCTTCCACTGTAGCTATCCCTCTCTTGTAGGTCCTCAAGCAATCAAGCTGTATTATTTATGCAAATCCTCCAGGAGTATAAAATAGGACATTGATAAGGGTGAGGGCGCAGTGGTTAAATGCCTGTACTGCAGGTAAAACTGTGTTCACGACCTGGGTTCAATCCCCGGTAGCAGGCTCAAGGTTCACTCAGCCTTCCATCCTTCCGAGGTCGGTAAAATGAGTACCCAGCTTGCTGGGGGGGCAATGTGTAGCCTGCACACTGTAATTAAAAATTGTAAACCGCCCAGAGACTACTTGTAGTGGTATGGGGCGGTATATAAGCAGAACACTTTGCTTTATCTAGTCGGTTGTTGTTAATGTGCCATCAAGTCGTCCCCCAATCCATGGTGACCCTATGAGATGTCCTGTCCTCAACAGCCGTGCCATGCTCTTGTAAATTAAAGGCTATAGCTTCCTTCAGGGAGTCAATCCATCTGATTTTTTGGCCTTCCTCCTTTCCTCCTGCCTTCCACCTTGTCCCGCGTTGTTGTCTTTTCTGCAGAACCTTGCCGTCTCCTCATGCGCCCAACGTAGGACAACCTTGGTTTCAGCCCTTTTGCCTCCAGAGGTATCATCCAGCCTTGATTTGCTCTATGACCCACTTGTTCATCTTTCTGACATTTGAGGCTTTCTGCAAGATACCTTCTCTTTACTGATATCAAAAGGTGTTTCACTTGATTCTTCAGGGCTGACTTCACCACATTCTCAGGTTAGGTTAGGCTCTTTGAGGGTGAATGCACTTCCTTGCACACTTTTAAGTGGCTGCATCTCCTCCACCACCACGTGTACATCAAAAAAGGGTGTGCCTCTTCCTTAGGAAATCCAGGTACAGTGGACACTTGTATAACAAACAGCTTGTATAACATAAAATTTGTACAACTTAAAAAATTCTGGAGATAGGGGAAATTTGCTTAACATAATCGCCTATGGGGAGAATCCGTACAACATAAAAATGTGACCACTCTATTTTCCATGCATTCCTATGGGAATTTGTATAAAGGAAAATTTGCTTAACATAAGTTCATTTGGAACGAATTAATTCCTGGATACAAGGTACCACTGTATTAACAATGCAGACATCTTTCAAGATTTCTCATTCTTTTATACATCAGCAAAATCAGATCGGGGCCGGAGGCCGTTGTCACTGAAACGAACTAAATATATTTATTCTTTGTCTCTGCTACAGAAAATACTGCCACACCTTTTCTTAAGCAGCATATACATGAAGCAAGTGTCACAGCAAAGGTTCCCCACCCCGCCACCCCATTATCCTTTCATACGGGAAGAAAATTTGATCCGAATGAACATGGCAATCTATAGATAATGACACCATTGTATTTATGGGAGAAAACACCCCATAGCCAGCAAGTCTCTGCCTGCTTGTTTTCCTCATTGCAGCAGTTTGCTGCCTTGAGAAATCAATTCCTGACTACAAAATTGTTTGTTGGAAGGGTGGGGTGGCCGCGGATGGTATGGAGATGGGATGGTGGTGTTGGAATGCGGCTTGGCACCCATCGAAGGACCAGTGAGATGCTTGCTCTCTTGTGATTTTTGTTTTTGTTTTTGTTTTTGTTTTAAAAGCCCTCTGGATTTCCATCTTATAGGGAAGGGAAGGGCTTCTTCGTTTCAATATAATGGAGCCATTAACATCTATTAATAATGCAGACAGGGTAAGTAGCTGGAGTTGGCGTTCCCGAGGGGCCTCGTGAAACAGATGTGTACTGTATATCTTCCCGGATCTGATGGCTGCTGGGGTCGAGGGGGTCGCTGTGGTTCCTGTTTATTTCCTCTGGCAGTGGTTTTCTAATTTAAGCACCTCTGTCTCCTGGCTACAGTAGCCTGCTGTGATGCAGAGCGTGGGGCGGGCGGGGAAGGGGGGGGACGATTCAGAAGAGATGCAGGGATGGTGGCATGTCGCTGTGAAGGCTCTGAGTTGGGTGCCTGGAAGAAGATGCCGGCGGCTGAACTGGGAGTGCTTCCATGTGTGCGTGCGTGCGTGTGTGTGTGTGTGTGCGTGTGCGTGTGTGCGTGTGCGTGTGTGCAGTTCTGGAGCTGAACTTGAATCTTCATATTTTCTTTGCACAGGCATTTGCGGCGGTGGAGCGAAATGCAGCTCTTCTTTTGTTACCATTGTTGCAAGGAGGTAAGTGCGCTCCGTCTCCTCTCTTGTGCATGCATCTTGCTAGGGACGCAGGATAACATGCCCTATAAAGAGACTGCACACTGTATTATGTTCGTTTGACACATGTAATCTGGCGAGGCCTCCAAAGGGAAATTGCCTTCTCTGCACTCACCCCCACCCCCACCCCCCCAAAAAAGAAGCTGCATTCAATTTGAATCAACTCATATTGTTGGTAACTGTTCCAGAGAGATCGGAATCCATGGTAAAAACCGATTCTCCCCCCCCCCCGCAACTGTTTAGGGTTGGGGGGGGGACGATAATAGGTAGGCTTTTTAAAAAACAAAAAAGGGGGGGGAGTTTCAAAGTGCATGTTTCACCGTGTCCTTTGTTGTCATTGTTTTTTTTTTAACAGCCCACTTCACATTTCCCAGGACTGTGAAAAAATGTTAGTGTGACTAAACAAAAGCTTTTGTTCTGAGCTCTAATTTCAAATACACTATTCACAGCAGCCCTGTTATTTGCATGATTTGGGGAAGGGGCATTAAGCTCGGGTGTATGGCATACAGCAGCTGTAAATGTTTCTACTTTGACACAGCTGGGTTTTCAGCATTGTCTTATGTATTTGCCCTATAATGTGGTTGAATGCATTTCCGGATAGATTGTCAAGAGGCGTGCTTTGAAACAGTGCTGCTATTTCCACAACTCATTCCATCCCTTGGCAGCAACAAAATACTATGGCCAAGTTCAGAACTGTACAGGGCAATAAGCATAAGTTCTTGGAAGCAAACAGAGCAATTTCCATTCCTATGCAGGCTGTCAACACTTGTCTTTTGTTGCAAAGAATGCCACATTGTCAAGCCAGATCTACTGCTTTCTCTTTCCCTTTTGTCTTAAAGCATGCATGCTTGGTTTTTGCTCTAAGAAGGTATATTAGATGCTAAGCAAAAAGAAATGATAAGATTTAGGTTCCGTTCCTTCTTTTAAGGCAATTGCCCGAGTCAGTAATACAGAGTACATTTGCATCTGGCAGTCTGCAAATATTGCTAATTGGAAGCATGCTTGCTGTTCAAAGAGGAAGGAGCTGCTGTATCTGTTTGTTCAGCTCATTCAAACATCTCCTTTCTCTTAAGTGCAAACTGTTTCAGTGCTTCTCAGTAAAAAAAATGACCCTGTGTCATCACAGCAAATGCATTCAGTTATTGAACTCTGGGCATCTACTGTATATTTGGACGTTGCTTTACATTTTGAATTTGCATTGTTGTTAAGCACTCGGAGTTTTGACCTCTTAAAGCTGCCTCTGCTTTGTTCAACGGCACACATTTTGCTAGATTTGCAGTTTGTATCTGTAACATTCCAGTAGTCACAAGTCAAGACTAGTGGTGTAACGGAGGCATGGTAGTGTAATGTTTCTCAGCCTGAGGAAGATGTACGAGACATAGTCGACAGAGCTGCCCTGAAGGTGAACTATTGATAAATGTATATTCAGCAATTAAATATGCACTTCTTATAGCATGATCGAGATTTTCTGTATTATGTGTTTCATTGACACAAAATTAAACATCGATTCATAATGTTCAGGTGCTATCTTTATTGGAGAACTTGCATTGTTCTGGGCTGTAGTTGTGAGAATAGCATACGTTTAAAATTGTTCTTGTCTGTTGGGGTGAAACCAAAACAGAAAATGGAGTAATATAGGTTATTTGCCTTGACCACAGATGGTGAAGTCAGTGTCGGAGTTTGTTGATACATTCTAAAGCAGGATTTGAAACACTATGGTACTTGTTTTTGAGGTTGCCAGGAAATTTGTAACTTATGTCCATGTTATCATATGGAAAGATAGTTTTGTTAAACTTTTAATGTGGATTATTTAAAAATTAGGGATAAAGAAGTTACCCCTTTGTGTGCCATGACTAATACTTTACTCCTAGAATTTTCCTATTGTTCCTGGAGAAATGCTCACGTTCACAAAGGTTCAGAGATGCCCTTCAGGATAGGGAAGAACTAGATCTTAAATAATTAATGATTGCTCTTTGAAAATAATTTTGTTTGGTGGAACAAACAAACAAATCTTTCACATGACTCTGAATTCATAGAAATCAGGCAAATGATGCCCTAGGACTTATAGGTGAGGTCCTGATATGCCAGAACGATTGAAAGTTTTAATGTAATTTTAATTATGGCTGTTTTATAGCAGCACCATCTTTACAGAGAGTTGTAATGGCAGTCCGTAAGCCTTTGTGATTTTTTTTTCTATTTATTCTAAGCCTGGGCAAAATGGAGTGTGTGTCTGTATATGTGTGTAAAATGAAACCTAATATTAAAGGATAAATTTATAAAGGAGGACGAGTACTAAAATAAAGTGTATAGTACCTTTTGCTAGGTCACACACCCCTCCCAAAGTGTGTACAGAATTCTGCAGAGCAGAGGAATAACTAAATCTGGAAATTTTACGTTATGCCAGAATGACACACCTATTGCTGAAAACCTATGTTCTATAGGAAACAAAGAACGATCACTTTCCTTTGTTAATGCCGCTTATCTTTAGCTCATTAGCTACTGGAAACCTTATTTTTAAAAAATTATATATAGATAGATGGACAGAATATATGTTAGTTAGGATTACCAACATCATAGTAATAAATGTATTCCAAATGGAGATAAATGCAGCTGAAATAGCCTGTGTCATAAAGCGCTCATTACACCAATAAAGATGGGATTTTATTTTGGTATTTGTTCTGTAAAATTATTTATGAAAGCAGAAAGAAAGGGGACAAGGATGTAGTTAAATAGCACCAAGAGGGATACTTTTAAAATTAGAGACAGATATTATTGAGACTGGATGTCGGAACTATTTTTAAGAAATAAATAATTGTAATGTTAAAGGAAACTATATTTATATATCATGCAAATAGGTAAGTTATTTTTCAGATATAATATAACCAGGGGTGGTTAAAAAAGAAAATCTCTGCTTCTTCATATTTATTTGTTTTAAAATATAGTATACCATGCTTTTGTCAAATTGCTTAGTGAGATTCTGGAAAAAACATCACACCCTGTTGCGTGTTATGCCCTTTCTTCTTTTGTGCCCTAAAGAGGTAAATGATTTTTAATGTTTCAAAAGTGATATTATATGCATAAACACTTTGAATGTCTCAGTGTAAATATTATCTTAACGGACATATAAATGTGCCATGTTCAGCTTATGAATGGTCTTATGAATGTGCTGTGGATGTTTTGTCCTTTCCCTCATGTTTGCTTTAATATGTGCAGAACTGCACTTGCTTTTTGAATATCAAGACCAAAAGAAAAGATATCGATTCACAGGCACCAGTGGATTTCCCTTATTATCTAAGAAGAATCTGTGCTATCACTTTCAGTCTGAAGCGCAGTTACAGAACAAGGATGATTATCTTTAACCATAGCTAACATTATTCTTTTGCTGTTTCTACTACAAATCTATAGGCATCTCACAAAAGTAGCATCCAAAATACCCTGGATTTGGTTAAACTGTGCTATTTCATATTCTCTGTGGAACCTTCCAAAAGTAGCTTCCTTATGAGAATTATTGGGGACCACCCTAGAATATCAACTGTTGCTTCACCTAGAAATAATAAAAAAAACTTCAATGTTGAAAGAATATGAATTTGGATAATCCCAATGGGAACCCTGTCCTGTCTAACAGTAAATTTTGACCCATCCCAGTATGTGATATACCTGTTAAATATTTGCATAGAAGGCGACAGCAAGAAATCTAATAATTGTGCACTCACTTGGCAGGCCTGCTATTTTATTAGCAGAATTTCTTTTCCCAAAAAGTCATTGATTTAGGGAGAATTCACACAGTCAGATTCATCGTTCAATAATTGCAAATGGTGAGTAGTAAATGGCATAGGCGAAATGACAACCATGCACAGAACACTTACACTGCTTCAGGTGATCAGTGGAGGCAATTCACCCGTGCTCTTTGTGGTTTGGAAATGGAAAAGGACACCCACACACACACACACACCACACACACACACACACACAGATACAATTTCCCCTCGCTGTTTTCCAGAGATCATTAAAAAAAATTACTCAGGCTAATATTTTTCCATGATAAAATATTAGAATGCTGTTGGGCAAAAGTATAGATGTGCATCTTGGATTCGGGGCAAGTAGGATGTATTCTTATACCCTTTTAACCTGGGCAACACACCCATGAAAAAGGAGGGGGAAATGTGGGTTGCCCACATTTTGAGAGGACCACTCAGCTTCATCTCTTACACTGTAGTAATCCCTAGATCTTTGTAGTCAGGGGAGGGAGGTATAATATTCCCTCTCGCTTTATTGGGTGATGTGGGGGCGTACCCTTGCACATTCATATGTAGATGTACATGTGTATGTGTTGTATAGTCATAGTGGAGACTTGATTTTGTGAATTAGGCATTCACAGATCAAATGCCACAGACCTTGGATATCCAAATCATCCTATTGAGGAACTATGAGATGCCCGTATATATGAATTTCATCCCCCTTTATGAACAAAGCTTGGGAAACTCAACTTTTATGGACTACCCTAACCAGGCTTGCTGATCGGTTTGGGGAACTGTAGTTCAAATGTGCAACATTTTCAAGCTCTGTTTAGGAGGTACTTTCACTGTATATGGTGCTTCACAAAGAAACCAGCCAACCAGATAGAGATCTGAATCACAGTACAGGAGTTAAATCTATATGGGATGATAAAGGAAGGGAGGGAGAGCGAGAGAGCAAGGCTACTGTTGAGTTCCTATCCCTATCCTGACTTGTTTTTGTCCTTCCTTGCATACCTAATGAGAAAGCACACACAGAAATTCTTCTTGCCTGTGAGAAAACAAACTTTTGAAGGAAGGTCAGTCTTGGAGAGAGTTTGCATATGCAGAAGATTTTGTATGCACAAAATGAAACTGTTACTTTCTTGCATGAACTGTTAAATAGGAGAAGCATTAGGTGAGTTCTTTTTGTCATTGTAAGCAAACAGGCACTCCTTCTGAGCTGTGCTAAGTTTCACAAGGAGAAAAAAAATCCTAGTTTGCCCAGTGACATTTTGTGCAAATTACTGACGCCTTGTTGGGATGGAGGCAGAGGAGGCTGCCTTGTGCTAGAGACAAGAAAGCCCCACATGTGTTAGAAATTTCTTCTAACACCTTGTTTCTCAGATAGAATTTATGGGACATCTTCATAAACCTAGGCAATGGCCAAACGGCATAACATTTGGAAGCAAATTGCCTTAAGTGAAGAAATCACCATAGACATTATCTATTGCACGCTAAGTGGAAGTGCTAAGTGTTGCGGTTGAAGACAATGAAGAGGAACAGAAGGATGAAAAAAAAGTGGCACCAAGCCCAGAACTGTAGAAACAGGCTGCATTGTTTAGTCTGCATTAGACCGAATGCTTGGGATTCTGCACCTCATGGCACAGTGGTTAAACTGCAGTACTGTAGCCAAAACTCTGCTCACAACCCAGGCTTGAGGTTCACTCAGCCTTCCATCCTTCTGAGTTCAGAAAACTGAATACCCAGCTGACAGGGGTAGGGGCAATGTTTAGCCTGCATAATTCACTTGTAAACCACCCAGAAAGTACTTTAAGCTCTACGTGGGCTTAAAGCAACCCACTTTGCTTCTTTTGCTTTACTTCAGGCAGTACTACTGTTCTTATAAGAATGTGGAAGGTGGATACTAGAGTCAATGTAGAAATTCCCAGACTAAGTCTGTTTTGCTGTAAGGCAGATTCTTGTGTATGTAACATATTCATTTCTGTTGTGTGTATACATCAATAAAATGTACCTGTCTACTCCAAGACATTCTTCCCATGCCCCCATTAATTTTCCATTAAGATTCTGAATTTTAATATAATTAAGATTGGGTGTCACCATCTGCTAGTGTCTGTTTTGCTGTAAGGCAGATTCTTAGGTATATAACATATTCATTTCTGTTGTGTGTACACACCAATAAAATGTACCCATCTACTCCAAGACATTCTGCACATGCCCCCTTCTTTTCTATTAGAATGTTAACGGAATTAAGATTGGGTGTCACCATCTGCTAGTGTCAGCGGCTTCTGTTTTATTTGTGAAAACCTTGTGATAGTGGGGACTGGGATTGGGCTTACTTCCAGTGTCACTAGAATCTCGCCTCAGTATCCTGTTGAACTGCCACTGAACAAAAAGCCCCACCACATGGTAACACAGAATTGTACTGTACACATACGTATTGCGGTTGGCAAGGAGAGAATAGGATTTCCTGGAAATCACCACCTACACAACACCGGTGCTTGTGCAGATGATATGTTCTCACATTTTTTTTACTGGAAGGACATTGCAGAAGCTTTATAAGGCATGCAACTGGGTGAGTAAGTGTTCCATCAGGCACAGCAAATGGTCCAGTAGTCACAGCAGGCAAAGTTATGTCAAGAGAGGTGGAAATGAGCAGAATTGCATTTCCTAACCTGACTCTCTCCAGGTATTAGGGTTTGCAGAAATCCACTGGATAATCAGGGTTGGACAAAGGCTTAGGTTATGGGGAGTCATGTAAAACCTAGATAGCTGCTTAAAACACATAGTACAGGAAACATATTGCATGGGCTGTACAGGAGTTGGACTAACTGGCAATATATTTCTAGTCCAAGTTTATGGTGCTGCTGCTGCTGACGTTCATAAAGCTAAATGACTTGGGGCTTCAATGCCTGAGTGAGCAATGCCTTACATAGACCTGTCTGATCATTAAGATCAGCCAAGAAGGTCCTTCTTCACTGCTGGGATATATACGCCATGTGCAACATGAGAAGAGCCCTTCCTAGCTGTAACTTCCCATAATTTCTCCTTGGTGGTCTGACTAATGCTGATGTTGGCCTCAGTGGAGTTACAAGTTGAAACTTAGTGTTAAGGGTTTTGTGAGCATGGCTTTGGTTTTGTTCTGTTGGTTTGCAATTTTAGTTTATTTCTGTTGAATTGTTCTGAATTCTTAAAATATTGTTTTAAATTTCAAATGCTTTAAAATGTCTGTTGATCGTACCCTATGCTGAAATCTTCAGAGACAGTACATTTTAGGAACCTTTGAAATAAAAGAATCATAGCGTGGATCAGTACTATGGACAGCTCCCAACAAGCCTACATGAAGCTTTTCTGTAATACTGTAATCACACGGAAGCAAGTTGTTGCCTAAACAATTAATTAACCTGTACACTACTTAAAATACGACTGAATAATTAAAAATTAATAAACATTAAAATTATCTTAACATTAAAAAGGCATTCAGGGATGCAATCATGCTTGTTAAAAATGCCCTTTGAGGGGTGCTTTCAGAAAAGGTATCTTAACATCACATTGTTCATGGTTTTTTTGGGGGGGGGGCTCTAGAAAAGTAAATATTTTCCTTGTAGCAATTCTGCGTTTTATCACTGCTCTTTCTGTCCTTTTAACAATTGCACCATGAGGCTAAAGGAAAACCAAACCAAAGATGGAGTAGCTGCACCATGCAATTTAATGTTTCGCACCCAGACCTCTCCATTTGGAAGCAGTCTTTGTTGCAAGCTGCACAGCATGTGCCATCAGTGCCGCGTGAAGGAGTGCTTCCTTTTGAGCATTCAGAGGCTCTCGCCAAATGCCTGCAAGCCTGTGGAGATCAATGGCATTTCAGTGGTGGCTTCTTTCACCCCTCACCTCCCAGAGCATAAAGAAGACTTCTTGTCATCTCAGGACCTAACAAGATACCATTTGGAATTCACTTGGCGGGAGGGGGGGATAAATGTACAGTGGACCCTCATATAACAAACGGTTTGTATAACATAAAATCTGTACAAGATAAAACAATTCTGGAGATAGGGGAAATTTGCTTAACAGAATTGCCTATGGGGCGAATCCGTTCAACGTAAAAATGGTCGCAATTAGGGATTACTCTGTTTTCATTGCATTTCTCTGGGAAATTTGGATAAAGGAAAATTTGCTTAATAGAATTTCATTTGGAACGAACTGATTCCACTGTAGTACAGAAATTTCTGCATCAAATATGCAGTCTTAATAAGCAAAAGTGGAGTTGGCCTATCAGTACCATGAAAGTTGAGTGACTGTGGACTGGTGAGACTAAAATTAACACAGATGACACCATCTGTGGCTACCAGGAGATTACACTGAATTGATTCTGTTTTCAGACACCTACTTGCTTTCCGTGTGTGCCATGAAAACAGGTTTTCCATTGGTCTTACAATCATGTAATACATACAAAGTATTAGTGTCTGCTGCCCCCACCCCTGCAGCCTCCACCACAGACAGCGTGGACAAGGGTTTTTCTCACTTCTGATGAGCCTCACAGCGCAGTGGTTAAACTAGTGTACTGCAGCCAATAACTGTGCTTATGACCTGGGGTTTAATTCCAGGAAGCAGGCTCAAGGGTCACTCAGCTTTCTATCCCTCTAAGATTGGTAAAATAAGTGCCCAGTTTGCTGGCAGCAGCAGGCGGTAATGTGTAGCCCCTGTAATTACTTGCAAACCACCCATATAATGCTTTAAGTCAAGCACATGTTGCACACTTTTTTGTTGCCTGAGAATGATGGGAGTTGTAATTCAATCTAACTGGAAAGCAACAAGTTATGGAAGACTGATTTCACTGATATTAACCTGCTGAAAATAATGATATCGATCTACTAAAAGAAAACATGGATTCTCTAAATGATGCCTAAACACTGATGGCACCAGAGGTAGGGCAAAAGGGGGAATGTAGCGAGGGTGGATGTTTTTATTTTATTATGTTTGTATTTTATTTTCAATCTTTAGTGTGATTTAATTTTTAAATTTATAATTTAGAATTATAAATGCCAAATTTTTCAATACCCAATTAATATGAAGCAATTTGAGCAATAAATGTTAGACTTATTATCCGCTAGGCTAATCAGCCCCTGTACCAGATACATTTAATTTAAAAAGATTTTTTCTATGTGAATAGGGAATCACATTTGATTATTTTGCAGGTATTATTTACAGCCTGCCTGCTGAAAGGGAACACGCAATTTTCACCTGGTGAAAACAAAAAGCTCTAGTTACCCCAATATGTAGTGGACTGCACTTCTATCAATCAGACAATGACATCTGAGTGCCACTATGATATCCTGAAAACACCTGATTTTATCTATATTAGATCATGCCTACATGTTTACTTTTGAAGGCTTTAGAAGCTAAGCTGGGCCAGGCCTGGTTAGCAATTTGATGGAAACCTAGCAGGAATGTAAGGTAATTGAAGGTAGAACTTGGAAGGAATTCTGTCCTTTGACATTCTGGAGAGCCACTGATGGTTGGACAGGACCGGGTGGGGTGGGCTGATGATCAGAGAAGGCAATGCCTTGGGTTCTTATGCTTACTTTTGTTGGTTGGTTTATCTTTCAATGAGACTGGACCACTTCAGAATAAAGCAGAATGGAGCAACACTTACGGGAAGAGAAGGCAAACCACACATCAGTTCCTACTTAACCTAACAAACTGTTATCACTGTTGGTTGTTTAAAAAGAATTCTCTGGGGTAAAATTTTTGAAGACATTCTGTATATAGATTTCTTTTTAAAAAGAAAATATTGAAACCTGGACTCAGAATGACCTGGTTGCAAGGATGAAACAGCAGTGTAAACAAAACTCTATCAGGTATAATTTTAAAATGATTTATAGTAGAAACCTTTGCTTATCTATTCAGAATGAAGCCTCATAGAATTAACTGCCACTTAGATAAGTAAAGATATATAGAATTCCTTGCCTCATGGTTAATTTGTGTCATTTAGAAAATATATAGCAGTGCTATAGCAACTTGCTTTTAAATTGGTAACCTAAATTATCCTCGTCTTTGCCAATTGATATCAACTGGAAAAAAGATGATAATTTAGATCACCAATTTATTTATGTATGTATGTATGTATGTATGTATGTATGTATGTATGTATGTATGTATGTATGTATGTATGCATGCATGTATGTATGTATGTATGTGCATGTATATAATATATACAGAATTTAAATAAAGTCACTCCACAGATACCACCCCCTCATTGTTGAACCCCATGTCTGAAAGAAAATACACTTTTCAAATACACAGATGGCTTTTCTGTGGGTAGATGGAGAAGTAGACTCAATAGTTAATGGCTGTTTGCCTCTACTTCTTGTATCAATGCACTGGTGCCTTGGACTCTGGCCACTATATGTGACATTCAAGATCAGAAGGCTCCATTCTTGTTAACCTTAGAAATTCAGGAGGATCAGAACACCTCGGGAAGGGGATTTTAAATCTTTTTCCTTACTACATTTCCCCCATCTAATGCTCATGAGCATATAGACACCACTGACTTTGTAATTAATCTGACTTGCAGGAAAATAGAAGCAAGGTATGTGTGAGAACTGCTGGACAGCTCAGTGGTTTTTAGGCAGAGGTTGAGAATTCAATTCCCCAGTGTGGCTAGCTGACAGGAACTGGACTTGATGTAAGCTGTGTATCTCAGATGGCAGAAATGGAGGATCTGCAGACCAAACATACACATACACAAACATGTATTCAGTATGATGTACCAATCACTGCAGTCACTTGTGCATCTCTCCAGTCGCGTAGCTGGGGGCAAGGGGGGACATCTATCCCCAGGTGCAACATCTGGGGCACCAAATTCACCTCTCCTTCTCCCAGACCTTCAGCCTGCCCAAGCAGCGTGAGCTGCCCACGGGTCTGGAGCCAAGCTGGTGTGCAATCCAAGCAGGCTGGAAGGGAGGGGGCAGCGCAACACACATCCCCAGCTGTCGAGGGATTGGGAAAGGGTGGCCACCTAGCTTGCTCACTTGTCTGCCTGCTCCTCAGTCCCCTCCGTGCTCCAACTCCACCTCCTCTCCTGCCCGGCACAATAACAAGTCTGGGGAAGCTATCAAGGGGCCAAGAGGGGACGCAAAAACTGACATTGTCCCCGGCGGCTGAAAACCCTAGCTACACTTCTGCATCTCCCTGCTCAGAAGCAGCACTATCCCCCACCCCCACCCCCACCCCCACAGAGAGAGAGAGAGAGAGAGAGAGAGAGAGAGAGAGAGAGAGAGAGAGAGAGAGAGAGAGAAGACCACCGCCAGTGGTACATTTGCTGCTTCAGGAACGTATTCTATGGAGCTTTTTGTAGCACCCATCCTTTCTCTTTCCCTTCTATTGACATTTCTTGGGGGGGGGGACCCAAAATGATAAAAGGGGGTTTAATTCAGAGACCTATAACCTAGTTACTTATGCTATTAAGTACACAGCAATAAATGTATCTCCATGAATGATAGAATCCATTCTTGTGGTCCATTTTCATACCAGAAATTCAGCCACCTTTTCAAAACTTCCTCCTCCCCTTAAAATACAAACCAAAACCCAACAAAGGCGATCAGATCTGAACAAAAATGTTCACAGAAACACACAATTTCCTTTATTTCTCCTCACCTAAAGAGAGTAATCAGTTTCTCTATCACAGCTGCGGGCTATCCAAATAACTCCAAAAAGAGAGTCCTTGAATATTTTTCCTAACTCAAGCCCTTTCATTTCTCATTGTCACCAACTTTTTATCAGATACATTCTCATTTTCCCCAGTGAATAATGGGAATAGTAGCAAAGCCTCATTAGGGCCTGTCTTTTTCTGTGTTAACTTGCTCCTTACTTCATACAGGAGATCCACATCTCAGATAGGAGATCCACATACGTATGTTCCAATGATCCTTTTGAGGCACAGTTTCCCCAACTCCTGTCTGATATCTCTTCATTAATTTGATAAAGTTTTCTAGGGCACAGTTGCCATCTATGAACTGCTTTTAGTAACATTTGATTAGGCCAAGCTAATACTGATTTATAAGGCAGTATAGTCTTAATTTTTGCCCAATTGTATTCTGGTGTTGGGCAGCTGTTGAAAGAGAGTTACTGTACCAGGTGTACAATCTGGATTCTGAAAAGGAAGAGAAATGCACGGCCACACATCTAACCTTCAATGGATGATGGAAAAGGCAAGGCTATATGAAAAAGACTTCTGCATGTGCTTCCTTGACTATACAAAAGCATTTGACTGTGTTGATCATGGCAAGCTCTGGAACTGCTTGAAAGGTATGAGAATTTCATCGCATCTTATCCAACTGATACAATCTCTATACTCTAATCAAGAAGAAATGGTAAGGGCAGCTTTAGAATAGTTCAACATTGTAAAAGGTACTTGTTAGGGTTGTATTATATCACCTTCATTATATAACATGTATGCAGATGTGGTTATGAGAAATGCATATCTGGAAGAATTTCCATTGGGGTAAAAATTGGTGGTAGGAACATCAACAGCCTTCAGGATGCAGATGATACAACACTGCCAGCAGAAAGTGGGAAAGATCTTGAACAGCTAATCCTAATAACTTGGATTGTACCTCAACAACCACAGTAACAAAGACAATGACAGAGAACATGCGAATCAGTGTTAATATAAAAAAATGAGGTAATTGAAGAAGTAAAGCAGTTTAACTTCCTTGGTTCTAAAAATAATCAAAATGGTGACAGTGGCCTGGAGATCAGAAGATGTACAGTATAATGCTTGGAAGAACAGCAGTGATCAATATGAATAATATCTGGAAGAGTAAAGGCATCAGCCTCCCAATCAATTGCAAACTAGTTATTTTGATCATAGCTTAATATGGTTGGGAAACTTGGACTTTGAGGAAAAGATAGATGCATTAAATTGTATTACTGGAGATGACTACTGTACATCTCATGGACAGTGAGGATTACCAACAAGGAAGTCATAGATAAAATCAAACCAAAATGTCTCTGGAAGCTAAGACCTTGGCCATATTATGTGAGCCAATATACCTGAAAAGACAGTTATGCTGGGATTGGTCAGTGGTAAAAAAAGAAGGGGCCACCCAATGACTCACTATATGACTGAACGAATCCAGAAGTCTGTTCAGGTATATTAATATTTATGAATGTTTCCCATATTATTACTATACTCATAATTAATAATATTCTTACAAATTACTGAGATTAATACTCTCTCTTTTTATTAAAATCATCTTCAATATAATGATTCTCAATAATTGTAGGTGCTCTAAAAGGGCTGACGTACACTTGAGTTGCAATTTTTTTTAATTTGAATTAATTGGAGCCAATTAGTTTTTAGTGGATTTTTAAAAATGTCCTGTTGTAATAAATTTTCCTCTCATATGTAAGTCTCTGTGTGTGTGTGTGTTATGTCATTACAGTCGTGCACCGACTCTTTGTGACCCCATGTCCATGGAGTTTTCTTGGCAGGAATACTGGAGTGGCTTGCCAGTTCCTACTCCAGGCACCTACAGCACCTGGTATTCCCTGGTGGTCTCCCATCCAAGTACTAACTAACGTAACCCAATAAATTCCAATTTATTCCCAGTGTTTATGTTATGCATTTTTATTTTGAAATTTAAAATTTGAATGTTCCACAAAAAGAGGGATAATGGAGATATTGGAAGAACAAAGATGTTAATATACAGTAGGACCCCAGTATCCACTGGGGATCAGTTCTAGGCCTTCCCGCTAGTAACGAAAACCATGAATAAGAGAGAACGCCAAAAAAACCCAAACTGCTATTTTGTGACAGTAGCTTGCTTTGCAGCTGCTGCTTTCCAACAGTAGCTTGCTTTACAGCTGCTGTTTGTGACAGTAGTTTGCTTTGTAGCTACTGGATTATTTATTTATTTTGTAGCCTGCATAACCGCCCAGAGACTACTTGAAGTGGTATGGGGTGGTATATAAGCAGAACACTTTGCTTTTCCTCTGCTAACCGTGGATAACTGAATCCGTGGACACGCGAGCCTTACTGTATTTGCACCATAGATGAATTATTACTAGTAAAAGGATTCCGTATTTTAACTCTGTTTTTGGTCATGTTGACATGTAAAAATAGGAATTAACAAAACTGGCATCTCCAACTCCCTCTGTTTGAGTCCACTCAGGGGAATTATTCATGTTACTCAATCTTAACTGTCTGAGCTGATTTGAAAGGCTCTGTAATATTTTATTAAATGTGATCTAGCCAATCCGCCTTTTGTGGCTGGTTCATATTTTACACTGTTCTACTGCCCCCCCAAAAAACTTTTTGTTACAATTTAATTTCTTTCATGTTTGGTTGTAAAGTTTTTTTTTAAAAAAACCAATAATAAAAATGTTGGTCGTATGTACGTTTTTACTATCGCAAAAGTAAATTTAAATTAATCAATTTCTTATTTGTTTGCTTGTTTGTTTGTTTACTGGCTGCCTTTCTCCCGATAAGGAGACTTATTTCCTTTATGGAAATATGTGCATTCCTACAATTTATATATGCTAATTTGTATATACTTTTTTAAAACCAGATTCCAAAACTAGAAAAAAACAGATCTAGGTTAGACAGCAGCTTAATTTTTTTCTGTTCTACTAAGGGAATATTTATACATAGTAGTTTAGATTTTTCATAATTAATTTTTAATCCCATGTGGCAGTTTAAATTTTCCAATATTTGTTTCAGTGGCTTTATAGTTGCTATGGGGCCTCAAGAAATGAAAACATATAATCAACCTGAAAATTAATTTTATGCTGACAATTTTTTCCTTAATACCAGTAACATTAGTATGTTCTCTGACAGTTGAAGCTCTTCTATGACCAAAGTGAATATTATAGGGGATAAAGAGTCTCCTTGCTTTGTTCTTCTTTGAATTCTTCTTCTGCAACATGCAAAACAAGACTGTCTAAGAATTTCCTTTGACTCTTTATAAACTTGTCAGAAAAGACTTTAAAATTTATTTTTTCAGCATCCAGAAGAAATCAAAGCTGACAGGTCTGTCCATCCCTACAAAGTATATTCATTTCCCGGCTAATTCTGGCCAGCAAAAGTTGTACAGTACATATTGTTGATTGCGTAGCTGTCCCTCAACAAGTTGCTGGTTTGTGCCACAAACACTAAAAAGACAGGTGTATAAAAACTGTAAGTTAGTGGAAACCTGTTGCATAAAACAGATTAGTAGGGAAAGACCAGAGAAGACCTCCCCATATTCGGGTTCAGAAAAAGGGGGCGGTCAACAGTCACAGTCTTTGAAAATGCAGGTAGGGGTAATGGCAGCAAAAGCAAATTGGCGGGAAGAGGTTAGGGTTGGTGGACCTGGCCTACGAATATGCAAGCATCTCCCACCCTATCCATGCACCCACGCTCTGGATGAATTAGGCTGGTCTTGAATGGTACACTTGAGTCTCAACGCCTTTTTGGTAGGGCTTAAAAGTTCATAAGAATGTCTTGGGTGGGCACAATTCCTAGAGAAAATGTGCCCATCCCACTGCATGGTTATAGCATTTTGGTGGGGCCAGGAGGAGCCTGTCATGGCTGCCTTCTGTAGCCATGACAAGGCTCTTGGTGAGGTGCTCAATTCCCCCCCCCCCAAGATAGCTGTAACTCTATAATCCAGGCAAGTTCTCTATCAGAGACTTCTGGGTGCCTCACCAAATTACAAACTCCTGTCAGATGCAGACAGGATAGAGAATTCCAAGTACTTCTGTTATAATGCCCGGGATTCTTTAGCAAGGTGACATGACAGTTAGCAAACTGATTCAGCCACGTAGTGAAGGTACATTGTCAGTTGAGTCACAAAGAAGGAACAGAGCTCAGCCTTTCTGTTTTAGAAAGTTTGTCTCCACCATTTCATAACAAGGGAGTAAGGCTCTTCCCCTCCCTTGCAATAAGCATGAGAAACAGAATTCTTTTTTCATTACTAGTTTTGACCCTTTTTGTGCATATATAAATGGGGAGGGGCAGGACAGGACAAAACAAAAGGAGTTTGGCTGGAAAGAGATCTTTATCTTGCTATGCAGAGAAGCAGAAAACAAAGTCGCATGGGGTAAAACTGCAGTGGGGCTAACAACATACCCCGCCGGAGTTTTGCTCACAGAAATTGAGTAGGGCTGTTTACTTTGTGAAGTATCTCTTTTGGATTTCTTGTGACAACTTTAGCCTGCCCTTGGCCCTGGCAAACAATCTAGGCGAGTGGTGGCACTGCAAGACATGCACTTTTCCACCCCTCCTAAAAGTAGCATTCCAAGCAGTAGATGTCAACAAACATGAGGCAAGACATCCTGGCACCACAAGGTCTCCAGGTCTGCTTTGCAGTCGTTCACAACTCATCTCTCCCTGTGAAATATGGAGTATGCTATTGCTGCAGTTTGCTGCTACTTCACAGCCTCGAGGCAGAATAGTTGGTGTTGTCTTGCTCCTCTTTTCCTAAAAATAGCATCCGGAAAATATAGTTACAGTCTGTATAGGCCTTCTTTCTCAATATTGTTTCTGCATATTCATTTCTGGACCAAAACATATAAATGTTTGCTTTTAAATATTGATAGGAAAAAGACTAAATAGTCTGAGGACATGAGAGGATTGGCAGGCTTAAGTACAAGTGCAGGCTAGAAGTAGCAAATAACGAGAGCAGATGTATTGAATAAACTGGATTGACATAAGTGATGTTTCACTGGATGATGGTTAAGTGACCTAAACCCTTGTTGCTAGTCTTGCAAAGACCCAATAGTTGAAATTCTATTGCTAAACTTAAGTCACATCATATTTTTATTTGTTCCTCTGTATTAAAAAAGCTTTCCCTGCAACACTTCTCGGGGCCTGCATGTATGCTAGCGTGATGCACATACATGTGTGTACCTCAACAACTATGTCAGGAACACTCCCCCCCTTTTAAACCAAGGAGCGGCAGACAGAAAGTTATGATTTGGCTTATAGTATGCAACAGGATGTCAGCCTACGAATCTGTTGTTGGATGGCAGCAACCCAGAAGTCAAGACTCAGCCCCACTCAGACCCATTGTTAGCACCATTGGCTCCCTGACATATGAAATAGCAAAACACCTAGCCACCCTATTAGAGGCCCACATTGGACAGACCTCATCCCACATCAAGGACTCAGGACATTTCATAGACATGATCGGCACCCTAAAACTCAACCCCAAGGACAGACTGATGACTTTTGATGTAGTATCCCTTTTCACCAAGGTACCAATAAAGGATACTTTAGCACTCATCCAGCAGATCGTCCCAAAAGTCATTAAGACTCTATCCCAACATGGCCTAATGACCAGCTACTTCCAGTGGGATAATGACCTATGAACAGACAGATGGAGTTGCCATAGGGAGCCCCCTCATGGAACATTTCAAAAAAGAAGGTCTGGATGCAGCACCCACAGTCTGGTTCCAATACATGGATGACACATTCATAACTTGGAACCACGGTGAAGATGAACTGGAAGAATTTCTAAACTACCTCAACAATATCCACCCAAATTACAATTCACCATGGAAAAGGAAATAGAGGGAAAACTCCCATTCATAGATGTCATGATCATACGCAAACCAGACCTCCAATTAGGACACAAGGTCTACACAAAACCCACCCTACATAAAAATTCCACCCACCACCCACAAAAAAGAGGCATAATCAAAACACTTGTACGAGGGAGTATCCAAAAGTTTTAATTATATTAAAGAAGTTATAGAGATATTTACATCAAACTTTTTGTGCATAATCAGTGTCATTGCCATGCATACTTGTGCAAATATCAAATCTTTATCTAAAGCAGTTTTCTTTCCACAGGCTGTAGAAGACATCAACTTGCATGATGAACAAAATTGAAGCTCAAAGTGTCATAAAGTTCCTCCATTTGAATGACTACAACGCACGCCAAATCCATGACGAAATGAAAGCTGTCTATGGGGATGAAAGCCCATCATATGACACAGTTGTGAGGTGGAAGAGGAACTTTCAAAGTGGTCACATGTCCCTGACAGACGAGCTACGAGCGGGTAGACCCTCATTCAAGGATGATCTTGCCATGGTGAAGAAAGTGGAGGCCGTTATCCTCGACGACAGAAGATCGACCATGGAAAGAGTGATGGCGGAGACTGGACTAAGTTACGGAACTGCGTGGAGGATTATTCATGAGGAACTGCACATGAATAAGGTGTCTGCACGCTGGGTACCTCGCTTGTTGACACCTCTTCAAAAGCACACTCGCCATGACTTTTCCCAGCAGAATTTGACTCTGTTGGAGCGGAATGAAGACAAGTTTTTTGCTCGTCTCGTCACTATGGACAAGTGCTGGGTATACCTCTATGATCTGGAGACTAAAGAAATGAGCAAGGAGTGGAAACATCCATCCTCCCCCCCTCCCAAGAAGGCGAAAGTCCAGAAATCTGCCGGGAAGGTGATGCTGTCCTTTTTTTGGGATAGCTGCGGGGTAATCTTAACCGATTACCTTCCAAAGGGTGAGATCCTCAACACCGATTATTACTGCAGCCTTCTGGAGAAACTGCGTGATGCATTGAAACAAAAACATCGTGGCATGATCGGCAAAGGTGTCCATCTCCTGGCCAACAGTGCCCCTGTCCATATGACCCAAGCATATGTTGTCACCGCCCACTGTTTAGGCTATGAACTTTTGCAGCATCCACCTTATTCACCTGATCTTGCGCCAAGTGACTTCTTCCTCTTTCCCGAGATGAAGAAACCACTTCGTGGTCGGCGATTTGACGACAGAGGGGATGTCATTTTCGAAGTGGAACAGTGGTTTTCATGCAAAGCAGAGGACTTCTACAAAGAGGGCTTGAAACAGGTGAAGAAACACTGGCAAAAATGTGTGACTCTGCAGGGAGACTACGTGGAGAAGAACTAACTTTGACCACTGCAAGTGACTATTGTATGTTTTTTATTTCATGGTGATAATTAAAACTTTTGGATACCCGTTAGTAGACCGCGCAAACTGAAACTGTGAAGCTGAATTCCTCAACACTGAACTCAGACACCTGAATTGGCCCCTACTGGCAAATAGCTGGTTCCAAGAATGAAAAGAGCCACCAAAATGAAAAATAACAACAAACTAAAGAAGAAAAACACCCACCCACCCCCCAAAAAAGTATTTCTGCTGTACATAAAAGAAGTCACGGACTGCATGGACAAATAATTGAAAAAATACAACCTACAAGCAGTATTTAGACCCACCACAAAAATACAACAGATGCTACAGTCAGCAAAGGACAAAAGGAACCTACTCACCACTGCAGGAGTATACCGGATACCTTGTAGTTGTGGCCAGGTATATATTGGGACCACAAAGCACAGCATCCAGACCAGAATCAAAGAACATGAAAGCCTGCAGACTAAAACAACCTGAAAAATCAGCAATAGCTGAACACACCCTGAAACAAACTGGACACAGAGGTACTGGACAGCAGTACCAGTCACTATGACAGAATATACAGGGCAGCCACTGAAATCCACAAACACTAGCACAGTTTCAATAAACAAGAAGAAAATTTAAAAATCAACAAAGCCTGGTTTTCACTACTGAAAACTATAGCCTGCAAAAGATCAAAGTTCAGTGATTCCCACCCAGCCCCAAACACCAGTGATCAGTTCACACAATAGAACAGCTAAGAACACCCATCAACCACAGATAAGAATCTCTGCCGCCCCTGATTGCAGCGAAACTTTTGAAGCCCTCCCTCACAATACAATGACTAACATCTATTCTACATAGGACAAGTTTCCCCTTTCCCACAACTTTAAAACCCCACAGTCTCACTCACCCTATACCCCAGAGCACAGAGAGAACTACTAGTTCCCTGAGCTCCTTGCCCTCTGAAGATGCCGGGCACAGAGTCTGGAGCACAGCCAAAGAGTTCGAAAAACCCACAACAGCCACCCAATCCTGGCTGTGGAAGATTTCTAGAATACATTCAATCAATACAATTAATTCAGTGAGTCTACTGTAGTTAGGACTACCAATAAGATTCTGGCCAGTTGGTTTACTCTACTTAAGGCAGTTTGTTTAGGTAAACTTAGCAAGGTTTGAGGCCATCTTTTTGAGGCCTTAACCACCACCAGAGACTGTGCTGGGTGGAAATGACTACAGAAGCAGAAGCGTTTAGATTGGCATTGTTGGTTTTGATTTGGAGAGTGGAGGACTACACATGATGAACTAACAATGGCTGCAAAAAGTAAAATAATATGGGAAGGAATTTTTTTCAGCTTTATTTTAAATTAGTACCCTAGTTTTATTAAGTGATATGACTAGAGCTTCTTGTTCAAATTTAGCTCTTCTGTCTTATTTCAGAGACTGGATATTTGACTTCCCAGTCTTGTTCATATTAGATGAACTCACTCACTTACACAACTATAAATGATACCCCCGTCCCCAGATACTGCCAGTGGGGGTTAATGAATGATTCTATAATGTACATGAATCATGTAGAGATAATTATCCATAGGAACCCAGTCTTTTACAGACATGGCTTTATGGTGTGTGTGCATGTGTGTGTGTGTCTCTGTGTGTGTAGGTTGTGCTATATTGCTATTCATTCCGTTTCTCGCCCTCTTCAGTTCAATCCTTTCTTTTTTGCTTGCAGGAAATGTATTTAAAATGGCTCTCCCCCTCTTTTGTTCATTCAATTGAATATATTAATTTAATTTCTATTACAGCTCTGTTAGGGTATAGTGTACCCCAAATCATTTGGCATTTTGAATGCAAAGAAAACAATACATCTTTTGAAATATGCTTGCAGTGCTATCCATCTGAAGGTAGAATGCCTGGCTGTTGTATTTGTGTGGGCAGAACAAAGGAAAGGGATTTGAACAGGTGCCGGCACAACCTTTTCCTCACTTCTGTCTGCTTAATAAAGAGGGCTAAGTACTACATTGTAAAATTCATTCTAAACATTGTGTTTCTGCACTAAGAATTTTGAATTCTGCAAACCAAATCCTACACACCTACTTAATAGATTTCCTACTGCACAATTCATAGTCTGATGTTCCTTACCAGTGAGAAAAGGGACATAGTCCTTTTAAAGATAAATGATGTTTAACAAAGTCTCTGGCGTCTGTGATTTTATCATGCATCAGCCCATGTAATTTGGTGTGTTTTTCTTGGCCGTAAGGACCAGAAACATATTATCGCTGTTTTTTAAGAAATCTGAGAAGCATATTTTTTAATCCAGTGGACCTCCACTCCCACCCCTGCCCAGAATCACAGGATATACTGTACGTATATATGTTCAAAGATTTTCCAGACACTGGTAATCCTGCTCATTCAGAGTGGGTGTCATCTAGAGGGGGGCCCTGGCTGTGGAATTATTCTGCTCAGTCCGTAGGGGCAGATACTGCTGAGACCCATTGAGTAGCCAGAGATGCCAGGCAGAGCCAAGCACTACTTTTATTCAGAAAAGGCATGTAATTCAGTAACACAACAGTTACTGGAGTAATCTCATACCGGGAGGAGGAGCAAAATTGTGAGTATATTGGACTCTCTTCCTGTTGCTACTGAAAGACCATCTCTTTGGAAACTTGGAGGCTGTCCTAGAAGAGCAGTAGGCAATGGCTTCACACTGCAACTCCTAGAATAACTGTTAGCCATTATGGTCTAATTTGTAATCTGAAACAGCCTCATTTGTAATCTGCAACAGCCTTCCAGTTGGCCACCCTTGCTGTGGAAGAGAATGGAAGTGCTCTATACTGTAATCTCCCACCTATTGCAGGGGTTAGGGACCCGACCTGACCAGCGATAATGGAAAATCCATGATAATGCAGATGCTGGGTCAGATTGGGACTGGGGGGGGGGCTCTCTGGGGCCTCCTACACTTACCTGAGGCCTGGCTCTGCCCCAAACAGACATCCGATGGTCTTCCCGGCCTGTCAGAGGCCCCAGAACTGGTTCCAGAAGTCACTTCCGGTTTGCCGGAAAGCACTTCTGGAGCCTCCGAAAGGCTCAGGAAGCCTGCCAGAGGCCCGTTCAGGGCAGCGAAATGGCCTGGGGTAAGTTCAGGAGGCCTCAAGCAGGCCCACACACCTTACCCCAGGAGGCCTTGACTTTCATATACTGCAGTCCCGCAATATACAGGGACCACAATATATGAGTTGTGAAATGGCAGGGGACAACTGTAATGCAAAATCTAACCATCATTGTATTTGTTTGTTGTTGGGAGTTTTATCACTCAGAGTGTGTTCGGGTGTTTTGCTTGTTTGCTTGTTTTTGAGGCTGAGAAGAGAGACTTTCATATTGAACAGACTTTCATATTGAACAGACTTGCCAGGGACAGCTTATATTCAGGATGTCTGGGATGTATTATGCGTCCAGTTTGATTCTTTTTCATAATTTTGCACCCGTTCATTCTCCCCACTCCACACTGCTTAAGGCTCTATCAATGATGCCAGAGCGGGAGTCATCTGTCGTGTTGCTTCATCTATCAGTTTCCTCTGTAAGAACCTCATCACTGTTCCTTTCAGTGTAGTGTCCTGATCTGTTCTCCCAGTTTTTCCCCCCATGAAGCTATAAGAAAACATGTAGCAGCTCTCTTTGGGCCTAGTAAAGAGGGTAGGGTGGGCATTTGTTAGTTGCGCATGTGCATAGAATCCAGACTCCAGAGAGAAAAGAGTGATTCTGCTGAGCTGGACTTTTTTACGGTAGCTATTTTAGCATCGCTGACAGAAAATAAACACAGATCTCAAGGTATGACAGGAGCAAGCCTATGTTGCATAATTTGAAATAATTGCTTCCTACAGATTTTTACTCTGGTCGGACTTTGAGGTTGTGCTTCTCCAGAAAGTTTCAACTCACTCCTGTTGTGGAAAATCCATATTTTAAGTGCTTTTATGAACCCTGGTCACTATTTGCGTAAAGAACCGAAAAACACCATGCTCTTTGTCACCTATCTGTATGTCTTGCTGACTTTGGGCCTTTTCACATGACCCCTAAGATTCGCTGGTCCCTTAAATTCGGACCAGAGATCTTGGGGGTTCGTTTCTGTTCCTATGTCCCCACCCCTCAGCACTTCCTGCTCCTGACGGCGTGAGGGGGGGAGGGGGGGGAAAGGACAAAAGAAGCCTTTACTAACCTGCCGATGCCGGTCGAACTTGCCACGAGCGCTCCGTTACTTCCTGGTTCCGTCTCAAGGAGCTCTTAAAGGGGCGGGAGGGAAAAACAACAACAGACAAGCCAGGAGAGCCCAGCACTCTTATCCGCATCAAATTTTTTTCACCTGGGCGGGGTCGTACATTAAAAATGTGCTGGGTCGCGCTAAAGTGGGCGGGGTCGCACTTAATTGTCTCCAAACTCCGGAGCTGGTGGGAAAACATTTCTAAGCTCCGGAGCTGGGAGCCATTTGCAGCACAGCTTAGGGGTCGTGTATAAACGCCCTTTGAGAATATGTTATAATGAATTTTAAACAAAATGGCTGCCAAATACAGAGGAATTGCTGTTTCCAGCCTTTTGAGTTGTTCTTCCCTCAGATAGTATGTTACTACACAAAAAGTGAGAAAACATTTAGGGAGGAGATGTAGCTTATTGGTAATGTATGTGTAGAAATCCATGTCCCCAGGTTGAATTCTAGACATTTCCAAGCAGCAACAGACAAACTCACAATAGGCCTTTCTCTGTAACAGCACCCTAATTGTAGAACTTCTTCCCAAGGAAAGTCAGTCTGGCTCCATCCCCCGAGCTTCAAATTTGTACAAATATGTAGCCTTTGGTTCTTCAAAGAATGTTTTTAATATATGCATTATTACAGACGTTAGCTTTTAAAAACTGTTTTTGTAAAATAGTTTTTAGTCAGTTTTTAAAGAAAGGAAAAAATTAATAGACAAGTTATTGTTACTTAGGGCATTTAAAGCAAAGTGTTCTGCATATATACTGCCCCATAGCGCTTAAAGCAGTCTTTGGGTGGTTTACAATTTATTTATGCAGGGTACACATTGCCCTTCCCCCAGCAAGATAAGGTACTCATTGTACTGACCTCGGAAGGATGGAAGGCTGAGTGAACTTTGAGCTGGCTATCTGGGGACTGAACCCCAGGTTGTGAGCACCATTCTAGTTCCAGTGCAGCAGTTTAACCACTGTACCATGAAACTCTTTAAGTGAGGAGACAGAGTGCCAAGAGAGATCAACATGCCGGTGCTCATCTGTCTGTCGTAGGTGCCTATCTATTTTGTTCTGTTTGCTGCATTCGTTCACAATAAGGATGACTTTGGCGTTTACTTCATGTCCTTCTTTATTCCAATTTTAAAAAAACGGACACAGTTTTTTGAGAGAAATGAATGTTTTGTTGCGTGACAGTTGTTACTACCTGGTGTCTTGTCTCGGAACAGAAAGCGGGAACAAAGAGTGACAAGGGAAAACCATACTCCAGCACCAGGTACAGTATTGTCATGCTTTGCACCCATTCTGGGCATGTCGTCGAGACAAATTTCAGTAGTTGTGCGACGGACGTGAAGTAACTTTTTTTGTACCGTTCCTAAGCGCAACACTAACAGAGAAAAAACAGACGTGAAGTAACTGTTATTGTGGTAGGAAGCAGGGAGGTGGTCCCCTGGAAAAATATAGGAGACATATTTGAAATTATTTTGGAATGTGGACTATTTCAGAGGAGAGAGGAGTTGTTTTTTTTTAATGTTAGAATGTTTCCCAGAAGAATATATTTTGAACTTTGGCATTCTTCAGGGTTCATCATCTTCCGAGCATTACATTTTTGAATGGCCACTTCAAAATAACATTCAGGTATTTTTTACACTGCAAATGATAATAGATCACCCCTTAAAGGCCTCTGAGGGAGGACAGTGTTGTATTTAGTTCCAGGAAGGGGTCAAGGAAGTGTTGTCATGTTCCTTGAACCACTCATTTCTTCAAGGGTTTATTTCCCTGTAAAAAAAAAAAAGTTACCCATTTTTTTTCTGCTTCATGCTCTGGGACCTTTATCACTCCTTTTCATTAGATTTCCGGCCTTAATGTGGTATTGCAGGGCTGCTATCTATATGGGCTGCATTTGTGTTTTCTCCTTTCAATTGCACACCTCTCCATCTCTCTGAAGCTTCTCAGGGAACCCACACTTCCTGGTCTTAAAAAAAAATCCCTGTAGAACAGAGTAACCTCATGGCATTTTACCCTGAGCTTTAATTGCACTCTGGGAGTCTGGGAGTTGAAGGTATTGCCTTCTACCACAGAGATAACATAATGAAGCACAAGGCATGCACATATACCAAGGAACCTGAACCTCACCCATCAGTTCTGTGCAACCCAGAGGGTTGTTGGATGGGAGCATGAGGCCCCGGAGGTCTCTGATCACTTGACGGAGTCCAGCTTGGAAAATATCAGTGTCTCAAGATGCTGAAGGGAGCCCTCTGGTATGAGGATCTCCTGGCTGTTGTGCTTGGTTCAGTGTCTAGGCTTAGATGCAGGAATTTTGGCCCTTCCACCATTAAGTGTGCTGGCATGGTTTTGTCCCTTACACCATTAAGCCTGCTGACACATATTTTGTATCAGAATCATCTCGACCACTTGCTGTTGAGATCATGATGCATATACTCATGCACACTAATGTGTGGATAACAATCCCATTCTCATTCTCTCTGACCCTTTATATTTTCTTCCAAATCTGACCTAGACGAAACTGAAAAGGAAAGAGCAGCTGGACAATTTATAAAAATATATATTTCCACATTCTGTAGATTTAGGTATGGTCAGTGAGTCTGCTACTGGTTCTTATTACTAAGGCATGATTAATGAATGCATCTGGACCGATAAATTATCCACAACCGTACAGTGGTACCTCTACTTCCGAGCGGCTCTACTAAGAGCAGAAAACTGCTGCCTTACAAATTTTAGATGAGGTCTGCTCCACTTACATTTTTTTTACTTTTTTCAATTTATTTATTTATTTATTTGATCTTTTAGATACAGCTGCTCTACTTACGAGTTGTTCAACTAATGAGCATGCATTCGGAATGGATTAAACTCGTAAGTAGAGGCACCACTGTATTGGGTCCAAAAAGCTATTAGCCAAAAGTTGTAGTTATCCGCTGTTTATAAAACCACGTTGATACATATATGATGTTTGGGGATGAACATTTAATCTAATAGATCTATTAATTTGAATAACCTTTTCATAAACTAGAAAAGGTGCTTCCACAATCTACAGATTTAAAATTTTAATAAAAGTACAGTATTTAAAATCAACTGCATGTTGCATCTTTTGGGAGGGCTTCTTCCACCTTCTATGTAAGGCTGTTTCTTTTACTTTGCCATCTGCAGCAAGACAGCTATTATTTTAGTATTATTTTATTAATACTCCCTCACACCCACCTATCCCAATTTTTAGCAACAGTTTTATTCATATGCATGTCTGTACACCATTAGTAAACTAAAACATACAATCAATTGCATATGATTTACTTTCTACCTGAGTAAAAAACTCTAATAATCTTTTCCACAGTTTGGAAGTACTGGTAACTTGTTGTAAACAATGCTAATTGATTTCTTTTTATAATTAAGTTACATTGCAACTGTAACATCGCACAGGATAATATCACTCCTTTTGAGGTGTAATTACAACTTTATAGGAGACAGTGCAGTCCTTGGAAATGGTTACATAGTTATATCTAACTTGTTTATTTAGGGGTAAGCGAGTATAAATAAATTAAAGTTTAGAAGCAGTGCAGTAACAATGAACAATTTCCAGTTAAATCCAACAGTTATTTCTAAAAGGATGTTCTGAGGCATTTTAGAGACATTTTGACAGGATTATTTTTCACATTTTATGCCATTCCTGTACTAGCCTTAAGTAGAAGAGAGCCATTGTTTTGCTTTGTCCTTGATGTTTCTCTAAGTCTTCCCAAGGTGGAAAATCAGAATTGGCCGCAAGAAGAAAGCAAAAAATATTTCTGTGCATTTTCTGGCATCTTGGTAGTGAAGATACAGTGCATTAGTAACACATAACATGAGTTGTCTTTGTGAGCTGAATAGCAACAATGATAACTGCTACGTGCTATGATAACATCAAAAGTGTGAGGGGGTTGTTGATAGCCAACTGAATGTTGGCAAGGGAGCATTGTGTTTTAGTGTGGGTGTGCAGGAGTTGTACTTGTACTCTGCTCTTCCTGATGAAAGCAAAAGGGGGGAACCAGCATCTCTGAGTAAAAGCTGAATTTTTACAAGCTGATGCCACCTTTAGAAGGGGTTCTCTGGAGAATCACTGCTGTCCGATAATAGCCAATCCTCCAAACTGGAGCAGGTGGATTGAGTGGAGAAGGGTAGCATTGCAGTTTAAGTCCTCAACAATGCCCTCGTTAGGGCTAAATCTTGTGGCTATTGTCTCCTAAAGCAGACCCGTTGAATCCATTGGATATTATCAGCCAACAGATATATATTCATGCATTTAGCAAGACTGCTGTAGTTGATTGGATTCAGCCTTCTGTTTGTCCTTTTCTCTGCAGCTCTAGGAATAAGCCTGATTGCTCACAATGTACAACTCTGTCTTTCCTTAGACTCAGCTTTCCATTATGTTAAAGCTTCAGCAATTAATTTTCAGTTGCTTCAGAACTGTGCAGTTTGCTGGGGCTAAGAGAATGGCAGCTTAGTCAAATGATAAAACGTAGTACTCTTCACTGAAAGAAAGAAAGAAAGAAAGAAAGAAAGAAAGAAAGAAAGAAAGAAAGAAAGAAAGAAAGAAAGAAAGAAAGAAAGAAAGAAAGAAAGAAAGAAAGACCATGTATATTGGGAGAAAGCACCATCATTGAAAAATGAATCCAAGAGTAAAAGAATCAAACCTTTTCCTGAGAAGACAAAGGGATGCTACCAACTCTCTTTAAAATATATTTCTGCTCTAAACAGAATAAACCTAGGGCACTGAATTATTCAGTCCCTGTGTTTACTTTTAATGAGCCTTGGCCAGGCAATTACATTTCTGGCCTGACGAACCCATGTAAAATGAAGATCTTAGCGAGAAAGGGTTTCCTGTAAGTGTGAAGTCCTCTGTTTGCTGTACTGCAAAATGTAAATTAACCAAGGGACCTGAAGATCTCAGCAAGACTGAATGCATACCATGGGAAGAGAAGGATTTGGTGTGGTTCTTGCACTATGTATATACCCCACAATTTTATTCAGATCCTATAGAATTTCACATGACTTGGGGAAACCCTCTTACTCTTTTGTTCATTACTTGAGCCCAAAAATGGGAAGCAAGAACCAGCACTCCTGCCCCAGAAATCTTGATGTGGGTCAGGGTTTCTGACAGCAACACCACCCATTCTGTAAGGCCTGTGCCATCTCTTCTTAGGAGTCAATAATGTAGTGTTTGCTTGGCTAAGCAAATACATCCTTTCCTGCAACATAAAACCTTTATGCAACCACAGCTGATTTGAGCCAGAAGCCCTGAACTGAACTGCAGCATCTTTTCATTCTCACTTCCATTGCCCAACTAAGAGGGCAGATAAGCAGTTTGGGCTGTAACTCATCACTACTTTAAGCCCATCAGTAACAGACATATCTTTAGTTAAGTTCAGGGAGCTGAAACCAGAGATAAGTTACTTTTAGGAATACAGTTGATAGAACATCCAACTCACCATGGTGAATGTCAGGACTTTTTAGGGCATTCTGGAAATTAAACTTTTCAATCTTAGCAGGAGAACGTCATGTTAGCACACATGGCCTAGCTAGCGACAATTTAGAATGAGTTTGGGTGACACAGAAAGCTGCCCTAATCTAAGGGTGTGGTCGCACAAGTAGCAGAAGATCTGCAGAAATTTCACACAAGGCTTTTCCCCCTAGCTTTGCCTTGAGAACTCTGGTAGTTCATGTTGGTGACCCATCTAAGTGCAGTAATACCTTGGTTTACGAGCATAATTTGTTCTGGGAATATGCTTGTAAACCAAAACACTCTTATATCAAAGCAAATTTCCCCATAAGAGATAATGGAAACTCAGATTATTCATTCTGGAGTCCTAAAGACCACATCCTATACACACAAAATGTGGAAACTCACAAAAGAAGTTGGCTAGAAGTCCACGTTCACACCATGGTTTACTTACTTGGCTGCAGAATCTGCTCTGTTTCAAACTAACAACTGGATTTTACTCTGTACAGTATTTTTAATGTGACAATAATAAAGTGAAATTTGTAGCTCTATACATACTTGTCCTGCTTCCCCATGACTAGAAATGGTTTGAAAAAATAAGAAAGAAGGTTGAAAACAAATTAGATAAAAATACAGTATAAATATAAAGAAAAATAAAACCCTAACCTTGCATGTTTCTGACTGGTGCAAGGAAGACCTCTATTTTGCTCTGCTTCCTCTGCTTTGTAGGCTGCCGGAAATGGAATGTTCCAAACAATCACCCACAGTCCAGCAGGAGAAGGGAGGGAGAGAGAGCCACCATTGGCTCACGTGTGATTATGTTACCTGCTCCAGTGCTTGTGTATCAAGATATTGCTTGTTGATCAAGGCAATATCTAGAAGAAATGTTTGCTTATCTTGCAAAATGATATTAAACCAAGTTACTCTTAAACTAAGTCATTACTGTACAAACTAACTGGGATTTCCAAAATCAAACAATACAAGGCGTGTTCAAGGTAGGATGAGTGGAACCCTCTTTTATACTTCCAAATAAGAAAAGAACCAATTGTTTTCTAGTTTAGCAAATATGCAGATATTTGCCTTAATATTTCTGTCTTTCTCACACACACATACTGTATGCACTCCAGAGATTCAGGAGTACTGTATCTGTAGCCAACCCCATTATTACTAATAGATTTTTCTCCCTGAATCCCATAACCCCACAGTTGAACTTAATTTTGCACTAAAGCTAACTTTTCCTTTAGACTGTGATTCTAGGGGGTGGCATGATTATTCTTTTAGAACCTGCTTTTGTCTTTTATCACTTTATCATTTCTGGGCTGATTCTTTAAAAAGTTCTTTTAAGGAACAGCTTCATGTCCTCTTACCCAGTTTTACAAGTATTCAATTTCCTCACAGACAGATACTTGGAAAGTTAATTACTCTATTCTTTTTACAGTGACCTTGACTGTATTTCATATCTGAACAAACTGGCACTTGGGGTTTTCTAATTTAGAAGCATAAAAGAGGTTGAAAGAGACAGGACTGGTACCTGATTCACTTTGTGAAAAGAGGCACTTGCATTAAATTATGGGCTGCAAAAGCTGGAACCAAAGATAACATTAGTGGACTTCGGCATTAAATATGATTAATGGGGCAACAGGGATATCATTTGGGTCACTTCAGGTATATCTTTTATTTATTTTCCCATGCCAGAGTGTTGTAAAACTAGGTGACATTATGGATGTTGGTGGGTTGCTTTATTTAAAAAAAGACATGGATTGTAAATTAGATTTTTATGCATTCTTATGCTTAGCTTCTAATATCTTCCAAATTCCAATATCAGCTGCGACAGATTTGTCAGGAATGACAGGAGTTCCTATTTCCATCTGTCTTGCAGTGGCACCTTTTATTGTTCAGGAGATTATGGAATATTCTTAAATCAGTAAATCTCATTTAAGAGGTAGGAGAGCAACTGCTCACATATATGCGTCTCACTAAACAAACACAAAATACTGAACATTGCTGTCTGCATTTACCCTGCATCTGAGAACCTTTTGGGGTCTTGCAATGAGTTGGATCAAGGCACCCCGTCAAAGGTGCTTCCCTCCTCTCCAGTCTTCTTTCTCATTCCATGAAATAGACCCATAGCCATCTGCACCGGAAGACCTTTAATATATCTCATAGCGAAAACTCTTCTAGTAGTAGATGCCCACAGACTGCATCTAGTTTAGTAGCACTATGGATACAGGAAAGGGCCGTGTAATCGGGGATTGTTCCATTGGATCAATGTTCCAACAAGATGCAGGAACCTTTTTTTCCAGTTCTAAGGTTATTGCTATGTTTTATTTACCCAGATCCTCCTCTGTGGTTTCCAGTTCAAATAAGATGTACAACCGTGGTTCGCAGTAACAACTGAGTGAATGAAGGAATCCTTTAATCAAAGTGAGAGGCTGGAGGCCCACCATAACTCCAGTATCAGGCTGTGTGATGTCCACCTTCTGAGGTATCAGTACTGTGTGTTTTTCTACCATTTTGGATTCTTGGGGTGGGTGGGTTGATTTCTGTAAATTTACTAGCCTAACAAATGAAATTATAAATAGCTATCATAGATCAGAAGATGCAGACTCAAAGTCACAAATGCTAATATCCTCAAGTGAAAGTTGGACATACAGTACTTTAAAAACACTGCTAATGAATACTGTATGTTTGTGAAGATTCTTAGTCATCCAGGTGAGTTTATCTGGAAGTTGAGTCATGGCAACTGGAGTTCTTTTCTTGAGAGATTGAAACGTTTCGCTGTTCATTCAAACAGCTTCATCAGTCTGAAGAAAGCTAGTAGTGAGTCCTCCATTTTACAGTTCACTTTGAGCTCATGTCACCCTGGTCTGAAATAGGCTCATAAGATGAACAATAGGCTCATAAGATGAACAATGAATTATGAAATAGGCTTGTCAGATGACCTTATAGGCTCATAAGATGAACACTAGGCTCATTAGGTGGACAGTAGTTTCAAAAGGCTCATTAGGTGGACAATGGCCTAAGGTGCGTGAAAGTCATAAGAACATAAGAAGAGCCATGCTGGATCAGGCCAAAGACCTATCTAGTCCAGCTTCCTGTCTCTCACAGTGACCCCACCAAATGCCTCTGGAAGCACATGAGACTCGATACCTGTCTCCTGATACCACTGCTCTGCATCTGGCCCTTGAAGCACCCTGGTCTTAAACCTGGAGATTACACATCTCTATCATGGTTTGTAACCTGTGATGGACTTTTCCTTCAGGAATCTGTCCAATCCCCTTTTGAAGGCATCCAGGCCAGATGCCATCACCACATCCTGTGGCAGGGAGTTCCACAGACTAACAACACAATATTTTATTTTGTCTGTTCTCACTCTATCAGCCCTCAATTTGAGTGTATGTCCCCTAGTTCTGGTATTTTGTGAGAGGGAGAAGAGCGTCCCTCTATCCACTTTACTCATGCCCTGCATTATTTGTTGTTAAGTGAGGAATGGCTGTACTGTATGTTTATATATAGATGTAGAGAGACATATGTTAATATATACGTAGTTGTAAATGTAGATATATAAAGTGTGTGTGTGTGTGTGTGTGTGTGTGTGTGTGTGTGTGTGTGTGTGTGTGTGTATGCATGCATGCATGCACATGTGTAATATTTTCAGAATATTGATCATTTTATCCAGGCATTGGTGGTTACCTATAGTAACTGGATGTGCATCATGATCCTGTATCAGAGATAATGCTTTCCCTCTGCAAAGTGATATTGACAACCTATGCTGAGGCTTTAGCAGACGTTAATAGTTTTTATCTGGCATAAGCTCCCATCCATTAAGCATATATCCAGCATAATTGGCACGCACTGTAGTGACTAAGTTGTGTCATTGCTCATAGCTGTCACCAATGAATTGCTCTCCAGTCAATCCCGGTTCAGTTGTTACACATTACAGTCTGCAGTAAGACAGCTACAGGTGTAAATCAGTCCTGTCAAGCATTGTTTGGACCCATTTTGTAATCAATGGTTTATTTATTACCACCAGCCCCTCGCTCTCCCCAAACTGAAAACTGTACAAGCACCAGAGCCACAAAGCTCATGGCTGGACTCCAATATTTCAGTGGAATCAATGGAATTAATCATCTCTCTTCCATCTGATATTGAACCCACTCAGGTACTGGAATGATAAATGGCTTTATTATCTGTATGAAATCAGAATGAAATGATATACTGAGGCTTGGTATTAAAAAAGATTTTGATTTTGATATACTCAGGACTTCCATTTTCCAATACTGCTGTCTCCTCCCCCCGCATGCCCCCCATTCCACCACCATCATCCATGCCTGGTAGCTGCTTGGAATGGTGGTAGTAGGGAGAATAATAGCATTGAAATTGTTGGATTGCATTGCATGCAGATCAAAGGGCCAGTCATCATTGTCGTCGTCTTCTGCAGCAGTAGCAGCATCAGAAAGATCCATTCAACCTTGTAATGAGCAACAGATCTTGGAAAGGTTTGGGATATTGGATGGCAAGTACCAGAATCCAATAAGAATTTTGATTAGAAAGCAGGGATTCTAGAAATTGCATCCTTTTAAAAAACTTTGTCAAAATCTAGAACTAATTAAGGTGGGAGTTGCAGATGGTAGTGACAGCATAGAAGCAAAAGAAGTTTCACTTCATTTCTGTCTCATTTACTTTTATAAATCCATTTTTAGTTGGGGGGTTCTGGGAGTTGTAGTCGAACCAATAATTTCTCAAGAAATAACTTTCTTAAGAGGTGAAGGATATGATGCCTCCTCACCCCCAGTCCAAGTACAAATTCAAATAGGGCTCCATTTTATTTCCACGGCTATCGGGTGGATACCTAGTTAGTTATACGTTCATACCGAGAGTGCTTATCAGTGGCTCCTTCTCAAATTGGGAGGAGGTAGCAAGTGGGGTACCACGAGACTCAATCCTGGGCCCAGTGCTCTTCAACGTTTTTATTAATTACTTGGATGAGGGGGTGCAGGGAATACTTATCAGATCTGCTCATGGCATATGATTGGGTAGAATAGCTAATACTTTTGGAAGGCAGAAAAAATCAGAAAGGCCTTAATAGTCTTGAGTACTGGGATGAAAACAAAATAATGAAATGTTATATAGATAAATGCAAAGTTCAACACCTGGTGGAGGTGGAGTGGGAAGGACAAAGACATAGTTACAAGATGGGGGATACCTGGCTCACCAATACTATGTGTGAGAAGGTTCGTGAAATTGTTGCAAAGCACTAGCTGAAGATGAGCAAATAGTATGACTTGGCTGCAAAAAAAAAAGCAAATACTTTTTTTAGGTTGCATTAACAGAAATATAGTCTCCAAATCACGTGAAGTACTAGTTCCCCTGTATTTGGCAGTGGTTAGGTCTCACCTTCTTCAGTTCTGTTTCAGATTCTGAACAACACATGTCAAGAAGGATGCAGACAAACTGGAGCAAGTTGGATTTCTGCCTTGAGCAGGGGAATTGGACTCCATGGCCTTGTAGGCCCTTTCCAGCTCCTTGATTCTGTGAACAGATTTGTGTTTTCTGCGATATTTAAAGGCAGAAGCCTAGCAACAGGGCTGCAGCAGAAGTGGTGTGGCACATGCACAGCACTGTTCTTCTGTAGAAAGGAATGGTTGGGAGCCTTGGGAAGAAGAGTGGTGAACTGTTGCCCACCACTACCACTACGACTAGCATCTTCTGCCTGAGGCAGATGTATCACTCTGCCTAGTGGAAGAGCTGGCCCTCCTTTCTTTGCTAGGCCAGTGGATAGTGGCAAAGGCTGTAAAGAGAATGAGGACTCATGGAGGATAAGGGCATAGGGAAAATCCAGACCTGGAGTTTGCAGGGATTTGCATGGCTGTAGGAGTATTGTGGCCATCAGGCTTCTATGTCGTGAGGGAAACTGTTTTTAACTGGTTGAAATTTCTGTATATATATAAATTCCCACCATATATACTGTATAAAAATTCTTTCCTCTCATGGGACTTCAAGGACAGAAATAAGTGCATTTTTTTAGCCATCAAGAATCTGTTGCTCAAGGCTCTTTGTATGAATATACATTCCGTTCCAGAGTTACTTGTCTGGTGACTGAACTGAATCAGATCTCATAGAAGTTTTGAAGACAGTTGCCAAGTTAGTCTTTTCAAAAATTCCCGGCAAAATCAAACAAAAACAAAACAAAACAAAAGACACAAAACATGTGGCACATCTACACTGGTAACACAATCACAAGACCCAACAATGTCACATACAGTATCAAGGGCAACTTCACCTGCTCCTCAACCAATGTGCTTTATGCCATCTTTTTGCCAACAATGCCCATCTGCACTCTAGATTGGACAAACAGGACAGTCTCTAAGAAAACGCATCAATGGACACAAGTTTGACATAAGGAACCATGATACACAGAAACCTGTTTCAAACCTTTTCAGTTTACCCTTCAGTTTACTCCTTGAAGGATTTGAAGGTCACCATTTTGGAACAGAATCATTACAAATCAAGAATACAAAGAAAAACAGCTGAGATAAAATTCATATGCATGATGGGCACACACAAGAATGGATTAAACATAAGTCAGGGTTTCTTGAGTCATTATCAAATGTAATAGTACTATATTGCCACTTCAGGGAAGTTTATCTCCTACCAGGACTCTGAGGTAAAAAAAAAAAATTCCCCATCCTCTCCCCCTCTCTTCCACCCCCCCCTGCCCCTGCCCGATCTGATGGCTGGTTTCTGTCTCTTGAAGAATTTACCACAGAACCATAAAACAATACCTACCATATCAACAAACAACATGAGACCCTGGGTAATTCCTCCTTCCCATCCTCTTTACAACCCCTCCTCCTCTTCCCCCTCCCCTATCCACTGTCTCTATAAGAACTTACAACCAGGCTGACATGCAAATACAGGTGCCACAGCCAATGAATATTTGGTATGAAATGTATATCCCATCACATATATTGCCCACCTCATTCCGCTGCTATATGTCTGAAGAAGTGGATGTGTAGTCCACGAAAGGTTACATTAAAATATGAAAGTTGGTACTTAAGATCTCATAGAGGCAACCATTGTTAGATGATTCTGCCTTGCCTCACCACAGCCTCCAACAACAACTGCCAAGTGTTCCTGAGGTCCTGAGGGCGATAAATCAAAATGGCCTCTTCCACTAACAGGAGCATTGCTTGAGTGGCATCTCACTCTTAGGACTTGGGGCCTATACTATGGTATTTTCCCCTGAACCAGTGGTGTTGAAATAGCTAATGGGTTGTTCCGTCCAACCATTGTACTGAGAAGTTTCACCTTGCCAACCCCTGCCCTAAATGGCCGTATTCTTCACATCACATTTTCCCCAAACTGAAAGCCTAGGGAAGTGGTGTGTTCTTTCTGTTTTTAATATTGCTAGTGGGAGAGCAGGGATGCAAAAGCCACCCTTTTTATCAGGCAAAAATAAGGAATAGGAGACTTTAGGTCTTAAAGGAAGCTCCTGACATAGAAAAAGAAAGCCAGGAAGCAATTATTCTGGTTTCATACAAGATGAAGTATAACTGTCTCCTCTGCCCACTATAGAGCCATTCCAGTCAGATGAAATTCCATCTATTTACTGGAGCCAAATCACTAATCAGGAGGGAAGCAGTGTGACAGCTCAGTATAATGAAGTTTGTGTCATTTTAGCAAGATAAATAGCCCTGGCTCAGGCCGGCACTGTTCAGTTAACTCTCTGGTGGCACAAACAGGTCTATAATGTTCTCTTGACTGCACTAGGAGGACACACGTTTGCTGTGTACGAGGCTTTAGAAGCGCCATTCTAACAATGAATTGTTGTCAGTGCTGTCTATTTCCCCCTTAACCTTGTATCAGTTCCATTTCCATGGCCAAGAACCATTGTGTGTGTGGGTGGCACAGACCCCTCTGCCAACGACCTCCAACATTTCAGATCAAGCTGGCATCCACCCACATTTCACTTTTAGGATCAATATTTAACTAACATAGCAGAGTTTCTAGGAATCTCTCCAGATCCAGGACTGCATTGCTCAGAATCCCCCTCACTAGCAGGGCAACTGGAGGAGGGAGAGGGTTAACGTTTGGGTGCTAGATCTCAAACAAATAAGAGGAAGTACTTTTTTACTTTTTCACTCAGAGGATCACTGGTCTATGGAACTCCCTGCCAGAAGAAGTGGTGACAGCTGTCAGCCTTGACAGCTTTAAGAAAGGATTGGACAAATTCATGGAGAACAAGGGTATCAATGGTGATCATTATGGATGCCTAAGGACAACCTCCGGGTTGGAGAGTTAGGCAGGATACAGTATCTCACAATGCCATTAGCAGGGAATCGTAAGCAGGTGAAGACATCTGCTTGGGAATACCCTGGAGCAAATGGTAAGCTACTGTGTGAGACAAAATGCTGGTCTGGATGTGCTGTGGCCTGTTCCAGCAAGGCTGTTCTTATGTTCTGGCAGAAAGGTAACATTCCTGAGCTCTGATTCTTGGTCTGCCTTCCAACCCAACTTGTATTCAGTCGGTTCCAGATTCAGGCTCCTTGTCAAAGCATGGGCTTTATCTGAAGGGGCTCGAAGAATTCTAGTCAAGCCTCAGTCTTGCTCAGTCTCTCATTCGTTCTCACACACGCATCCTCTCAGAGAAGCCCAGTTAGTGACCTGAGGTAAATTTTCTGCCTCTGAGCCACTCATGTGCCCTTCCATCCATCTCCAGGCACAGAAGTATGATTTCTGGTACTTTTAACTGCCTCGAAGGAGAAATGTTAAATGGCTGCCATCTGCCGGCTTTATGGCATTATAATGAAGGCTGCCCTTTCATTTGCTCTCTTTCATTTGGACCTTGCATGCTTGTTTTAAGCCATGTTCAGAGAAATTACTTTTTTTCTTTTGGACCATGTTGAAGAATGGGGCTGCAGGGCAAATCTAGAAGGACATTTTGTGAAGAACCAGCATGTACATTACAGACAGCCTTGCCCATCGCCCTGTGGGGGATCCTAAAATAAAGCAGGCTGATTTATGGGCTGTAGGAACAAGCTCCTGCTGTGACAACCAGATGCTTTTACCACTCAGAGAATTCTCTTTTCTAATGATAGGTTGCCTGTAATATATATTTTGGCCCTTTACAAATGAACAAAGAAATACAAAAAGAGCACCAGAGGGTTACTGAGCAAGTTCTTAGAGGAGGAATAAAAGCCCTAGCAGAGGGTTTTAATTTGATTTTCAGCACAATTGGTTACATTGCACATGTTAGCAAATGGCAACAGCTTTCTTGAGATGCCTCTTTCTGCTTGGATAGACAGCAACATTGCTTTCTCAGAGGAAAGCAATGTTTAAGTAATGCAGGTCACCTTTTCTGTGTGTTCCCCATTACATTTGGGGGCAGAGACTTATTGAGTGATGGACTTTTTTTTCCTGAACAATTCAGTCCCAATCTGTTAAAGTTGTAATTTCGGCCTTTTCAGTTAAGCCCATGTGTGATATTTAAGTAATAAAAAGGTAAAGGTAAAGGTTTTCCCCGCACATGCGTGCTAGTCGTGTCCAACTCTAGGGGCGGTGCTCATCTCCATTTTCAAGCCAAAGAGCCAGTGTTGTGCAAGTCCGTGGCCATGTGGCCGGCATGGCTGCACGGAACACTGTTTACCGTCCCGCCCCTCTATTTAAGTAATACAGCCAAACAAAAGAATCTAAGCAATTCACATTCCAATAGCAGCTAATCTGATTGGCACCTCGGGGTTTAATATGTGGGCCAGAGTATAGCTGTCAGTCTTGCACCAAATACTGCAATGTAGGATATGGCTCAGAAACTTTAAAACACATGTTCCTTAGAGATCCACAGATAGCACTCAGTGGTGCTTGGAGTACAAAGGTTCATGATTAGAAAGGCACTGTTTTCTTTTCAGCTTTGCTGGGGGCATTGTGAGATGGGGAATGCCCTCTGTGGGTCAGGGAATCGAATTTCATGCAAAGAAAAAAATCAATTTTTGCAGTCAAAGATTTTCAAAATCCTGACTTTAAATTCCCTTTTTGTGTGCCAAGTGAGTGATATGACAGAAGGGCAGAAAGAATTACTGAGGAATACATGACAAATGATATGGACTGGAACTAGTTTGATTTCTTCATGTACACCACACTAACAGGAGGCAGGCTCATGAACAAGAGGTGGATGTGTTGGTCTGTGAGCTTAACTGAGAGGTTTGGACGTATGTGTGCCTGGAAGTGAAAAAGAGGAGCAATTAAATTAACAAAGACAGTGGACTTTGGAGCAGAAGAGCACATACTGGGTGGGAACTCAAAAGTTGGAAGTGACCAGACAATGGGTGCATTTGTGGGACAGAAGATGTCATGAATCTGTCTGGTGAGCAGCGTCCAAACCAACCAGCCATTGCACTTTCTTCTGCGCTTAGCTTACCATAGCCCTTTTAAATTTTTTTTTGTTATGGAAACCTGTGGAGCCCACACAATCTCCTTTCCCATCTCTGTCATCACCCTGAGCCCAGAAACAAAACTGTCTGAACAACTGGGGGTGCTGTCTCTTGCTAGCTTCTTCATATGAACCTACTAAGCCCAGTGATCTGCTCTTTGAGGGAGAGGTGGTCCAGATATAGTGCCCCCCCTCTCTTCTGGCAGTTGCATTTCCATGATCAGTGTGGTGAGGGAGGGCCAGGGCCAACAGACAGGAGAGGAGGAAGCAAAGAACAAAACCCAGATTCTTTCTCCAGTTTGTTGGGGTGGAACTAATGAAAAAGAAGCTGCCCACTGGCCAGTGAAGCCATGAACTGAACATGGCATAAATCAGAGATGCCCAAACTTTGGCCCTCCTGATGTTTTGGACCACAACTCCCAGAATTCTAAGCTTAGACTGCCAATGACAAAAGACGGTGGAAGTTGTGGTCTAAAACATCTGGAGGGCCGGTTTAGACATTCCTGGCATAAATCTTCTGCGTTTGTTTTGTTGCAAGCAGGAGTGATTGAGTAGCATCCTCTGCCCATTAATGACAGGCTGGGGTCCCTGGCTTTTGTTTCATGAGGATTGTACCCCTTATTGTGCAGTATATTCCAAAGTTGAAAAGGTAACAAAATGCTTTGTGGTGGTTTATCTTTCATTATGCCCCTTTGGAGTTAGGAATCATAATCTTTTAGTATTGCTGTTCTAGGCTTGTGAGTGAAATGGTATAAGTTACAGTAGCAAATTGTTGCTAATTAACAATACGTTGTTCTGGAGTGCATGACCAGGAGTACATCTGGCACCTCATTAATTAGAAGTAGTTTTCCCCTTCAATTTCTACCATTTCACTTTAGTACATGCAAATTAACATTTGGATCCTGACCAGTAAAACTGTAAAAGTAATGCTCAGAGTAATCCGAATTGGGCAAAGTTAGTAGGTCCAAGTTTCTAGACCAAATTGTGGCTGATTCACATAGCCTACAGTGGTACCTCTGCTTATGAGTGGCTCTACTTACGAGCAATTCGACAAGAGTGGAAAACCATTGGCATTTTAACTGCTGCCTTACAAATTTTAGATGCGGTCTGCTCCACTGACAATTATTTGTTTTCAATTTTTAATTTTTTTAAAACATATGACTGCTCTACTTACGAGTTGTTTGACTTATGAGCATGCATTCGGAATGGATCAAACTCGTAAGTAGAGGTACCACTGTACCTGGGCAGTAAGCACTAAATGCTTCAACCCAGTCTTACATGAAGCAGAGATATGCCTTGCCTTCTGTCTTTGTCCCTGTTTATTGGCATTGTTATTGAGGACTCTATCATTTTCCAGCAGTTACACTAAGAAAAGAGTACCTTGGCATGTTGAGCAGCTGGCCAGACATTCTTGGTTAGTCTGATTCAGCCTTCTTCAACTTGTGTGCTCTCCAGATGTCTTGTCCAGTGACACCCCCCAGGGGGTGATGTACATAGTACAGGGTCACAACTAGGGTCTGTGTTACCTGGGGCAAACATGGATTCCATACACACCCCAGTGTGTTTGTATGTGCGTATTGTAGTCTAGCATATTTGAGCACACCAGAGTAGAGAAGGCTGCTCTAAGTGACAGCCTTCTCTTGTTTAAGGCGATCACTGACCCCGTTTGTGCTGTTGGGTTAGGAGAATGTAGTTCAGGACAATGGCTTCCCCAAGCTCTGAGCCTGACCAGCAGGCAAGCTAGTTATTTATTTATTTATTTATTATATTTATGGCTCTTGGTTCCTTCTTAGAAAGCACTGGTTTTGCAATGCAGGGAAGCTATTGTGACTGAGCTTTTGTATTTGTCAATTAGCGAGATCTCAGCTAAAAGTGGAACAACTTTTGAATAAATAGTGAACATCTTGCCCTTTGGAGAGCAGTTGGTGTTTTTGTCCACCCTTGGCATTTAGTTATGTGGAAAAAGTCACCCTTTTGAGGAAGATGGATCTAAAGCCAAGAAATTTATTTCACAACTAACAACAAGGACGACTAGCCCTAGCAAAATTGGGCCAATAAATATATCCAGTTTATTTTAATTGCTTGTCAGTACTTCAGACATGGATCTTTTCACCCTCCAGATGCTATGGGACTGTGGCTTTCTCATCTCTCACAACTGGCTTCCATTGGTTAGGGTTGATGGGAGCTATAGTCCAGCAGCATCTGAGGAGGCATGGGTTTCCCATCCCTGTGTTAACTCATTTGCGAGGAACTCTTCTTGTTTTGATGAAAACCAGTGACTTGGAATGGCAGAAGGAGCAACTGGGGAGGGGGGAATGTTGGATGGTGCTATGATGGTTTTCAGACTCCCTTTTCCTCTCAGCTCTCCTGATTCTGAGGGACACACTTGAAGGCCACAGATCCCAAATGCAGTTCCCCAGCATTCTTTCCTCACCATTTTTGTATAGGCTTTTCAGTTCTCCCCTTTGGTCATTTAGAATACAGAAGAGGGTATTGGACATATTTTGTGGTTCCCCGGACCTCTTCTTCTGCCCCCACTTAAATTACAAGTTACCACTAGAGGGCATGAGGAGGTCTTTTGAGTTTAAAATGTTTAGAAATTAGGGATGGGCAGCTTACGAAAAATGACATGCTGTTTCGTCATTTTTTAAGCTTACAAAATGTTTCAAAACGAAACAGCAAACAGTGTGTTGTCAAGAAATGAAACCAAACACCATTTTTTGTATTGAAAATGAAATGATTCATCCTAGTGCCGAGAAGCCTCTTGATCCAGCCGTCTTGAGAATAGGAGGTTTATTTTTAAACTGACTGATTTGTTTTTCTTCCTTCCCCCTCTGCACCTCAGCTGTTGAGCTAGCTTATCTCTGATCTTGATCTGCCTGCAGCTAGCCAGGAGCTGAGCTCTGCTGCTGCTCCCTGTCTCTCAGTTGTGGACATGACAGTTTTAGGACCACTTTCCCTTCCTTTCTCTGCACTGGCTATGCCTGTGTCTGCAAGCTGATTTATTAAACTGAATGTTTTCCTCTCCTGAATAAGTAGGACTGTGGTGGGTTTTTTAATGTTTTCCTTCCTTCCCTCCCCGCCAATCAGCTATTGAGTTTATCTCTTCAATCTTTCCATGCAGCAGCTAGCCATTAGGTTTCCTGCTTGTTTACAGAGGGTTCTTTGTTTGAAACCAAATTGATTGGAAGGTTTAAGGAGGGTCTTTGATTTAGAGCAGTGAGCTCCGTATTAAATAAAAAAAGGAAAGCTCCCCATAATTTATTAAAAATATTTTTTAAAATCCATTATTAAGTAAACTAAACTAACTGAAGACTGAAACGAAACAAAACAAAACACTATATTTCTGTTTTGTGCTGATCTCTATTAGAAATAAGAAAAAATATTGGGGGACTTGAGTGGTGTGTGTGTGTGTGTGCATGCGTGCATGCATGCAAGATTAGGTGGAGCTCTCTGAGCTCCAGGAGTGGGCATGTGCAGCCTCTGGACATTGCCCCATTGCCCAGTCCTGTTCTTAGGACAGAGTAGAACATGGCAAAGGGGAGCTGCAGTCTCAGGGAGTGAATTAGTGGGCAGTGGTCCTCATGCCATGGGTGTTTCAAAATGCTTTCCATTTATGCAACTACTTGGGAGCCTAACTGTTGGCTGAAATGTAGTTGGGGGGGGAGAGAGATTTTGCTGCACTGTGTAGAGGTCATATATGTGCAATTGAGAGAAATTGGGGAAAGGGAGTACTTGTCAGTGAAATTAGACCATTACTTTGGAACAACTGTGTAACACAAATATTAATTTTATATTGGCCAAAAAGGGGGTGAAGAGAAAAGGAGGCCTGTTTAATTAAGTACTGCTGGTTATAATTAAGCTTCATGAGAGTACGTCTAAGAAGGGTGCACCAGCACACTTTTTTGAATTTGGCACAGGAGTCAGTCTCTTACCCATACTTTTGCATTGACATGTTGCTGTTGTGTGACAATACAACAGAATGCCTCATTAAGGAAGTTGTTCTCTGTCCTGGCTAAGGGCACGAACAAAGTGACTTTTGTGGAAGGAAGGGCCAAGCACATTTTTTAAGACTGTTTAGCAAGTCGTGTGTGGAAATAACCCTTCCTATTCCTCAGTCAAAAATGTATGTCGGAGTAAACAATGTTTGTTATTCTGTAGGATTCCATATGTTCAACTGCAAAAGCCCAATTTAAAAAACAGACAACCAAACCCAAATTGTGTCAAAATTAAAGACCTTTACTAAATTTCTTTCCCCATAAACAGGACACAAGGTAGCTTACAACATTAACATTATGGGCTTGAGGTGGATTTTCGTTTTTCATTAATGTATATTTAGTACATTTAAGTTAGTGAAACTGCATGCTCTAGAACAGGGCTGTCCAACTTTGAACAGGCCGAGGTCTACTTTTTCTGGCCCAAAGTGCTTGAGGGCTACTACACTAATACCTCTACTTACGAGTTTTATCCATTCCAAGCACATGCTCGTAAGTAAAAAAAAAAAAATTGTAATTAGAGCAGCAGTTTCCCATAGGCATGCATTGAAATCTGTTTCCTCTAGAACGGACTGATTTTCAGTGCATTCCTATGGGAAGGCTGACCATGCACACACTTCCCTTGCACCCGCTCAATCATCTGGCCAGTGGGGTGGGGGCAGGGGACCACGCCATGGCCCTTGAACTGCCCCGCTCGGCTGAGACAGTGGGTTGGCAGACCCAGAACTTTGCTGGGAGAGTGGTGGTCCTTGGGATGGGGAAAGGAGGGGTGGAGAACTTATCTCCTCACTTTTTTATTGGTGGCCGGTGGGCTAATTTTGAACCCTTCACGGGGCTACCGGTAGCCCATGGTCTACCTGTTCGGCAGGCCTGCTCTAGAATGAGAATGCTATAGTGACCAATTGTATTTAGATTTTAATAGTTAAATTTCTCCAGATTATCATATCGAGAGAATTAAGTAGAACTAGATCTTCTAAATATCTCTTGCAGCTCAGGTATTTTTAAACAATGGGAATAGTTTAGTGTAAAAGGTGGGTGTTTTCTCTATGGGCGTTTATACACGACCCCTAAGCTCCGCCGCAAATGGCTGCAAGGTCCGGACCTTAAAAATGTTTACCCACCAGCTCCGGACTTTGCAGACAATTAAGTGCGACCCCGCCCACTTTAGCGTGACCAAACAGCAGTTTTCTTGTACCTGGTCTTTGATGGTGACAAATATTTGATCCGGTGCAAGGATAGTGAGTGCGGGGCTCTCCTGGCTTCTGTTTGTTCTTTTTTTGCGCCCCGCCCCTTTAAGAGATCTGTATGCTGCCGGGAACAAAAGGGAGGTAAGACAGTGGTCTTTTCTTTCTTTTTTCTCCCTCCCTCAGGCAGCCAGCAACCAGGAAGTGCCGAGGGGGGTGGGGACAGAGGAAGACAGAGGAAGAGCGACGAACCCATAAGATCTCTGGTCCGAATTTAAGTGGCCAGCGGATCTTAGGGGTCGTGTAAAAAGGCCCTATGTAGTGGAAGCAAGGGAGGGGCCTGCTTATAGACTTTGGATTACGAATGCCCAATAACTGTAGAACTATTTTTGAATAATTATTCATGGCACAGACTAATATTCAAAGGATTAATTATCCATGAATTATTCATATAAGTCCTAAGGAAATAACACATCTTTTGAAATATTGCAGTAAACTCAAACAGACCTGTAGATAAATATAAATATCACATCCACAGAGGATAATGAATTACCACGTATCCTGTCCAGCAAGAAGATTTAAGTTCATCCTCAGCTTTAAAGCAACTCACATGCTCAATGTTTTATTAAATCTAGGGGGCATATCAACAGTTGCTCTCCCTTCCTCATCAGGGGATCGCCTCAGCTAGCTTAGGAGATAAAGGCCATGCATTCCTTGCTCCTGTTCAGATTTTTAAAAAAAGTTTATTGGGGTCATATGATCCATTCAGATAAAATTATCAAGCAACTTCTAGTAAGTAAGCCTTTCTTCATATTACAGGCAGGGAAAAGCAATAGCATGAGGAATCCAGTTGGACAAACAATGCATCACCAATCACATATCAGGATAACCTTGAGGGTTTTTTTGGGGGGGGGGTTGCAAGAAAAGACAAATTCAATCATTTCTCGCTTGTACATAGAACTTACAACATGCAAGAGCATGGGACAAAAATTCAAGAGCTCCAGTTGTGCGTGGATGATCTCTCCCATGATGGGGAATTCCCCGAAATCTACTCTGGAGTATTGGGGAGTGTAGAACATTAAATCTACCAAGCATAAATGCTGTGGTAGCCGAGAATGCTCTTAGGTGTTGTAAAATCAGACCCAGATTACCCTTGTACTGGTAACATACCCTCTATAGTTGCAGAGCAGGTTTTTCAGTATCATTTCGTTTCTGGGATAGTACAATACTCTAAATGATGGTTGTCACCCAAGCATTAGAGTGGAGTCAAATGGAAGTCCATTGGATCCAATTTTATGCTGGACCAAAAGCAACTGTTTACTAGTGTAAGAACTATTAGCATAAAGTGCACAGAACCAGGATGCGTCATTTCTTCTTGTCAACCCAGACTCTCTTGACACAGCAAGACAGGTTGATACAGTGGTTCCCCGCCCTTTCACGGTTCATATACTGCGGTCCCACTATATTGCGGGACCATAGTATATTAAAAAGCCCCCCCCTGTGGTAAGGGGCAAAGGCTGTTTCTTGCCTCCCATACTTACCCCAGTACTGGCACTGCCCTGAACGGGCCTGCAAGGGCCTTCCCAGGGGCCTCCAGAAGGCCTGGGAAGGCCCTTGCAGGCCCATTTGGGGCAGCACCAGGCCGGGGGTAAGTACAAGAGCCCCCAGTTAGGCCCCCCAGACCTGACCTGACCTGCATCCGCATATTGCGGATTTTCAAGTATCGCGAGTCGGGTTGGGTCCCTAACCCCCGCAATAGGCGGGCGGGGGGGGGGGGTCACTGTATTTTCTAGCAACAACACGATTCCACATCTCAGGTGCAAGAATGAGACAGGGAGCTTTCACCTCTCATAGTATCCACAATTTTTTTTAAAAAAAGCCCCAGTGCAACATTTGTGCTTGTTTTGGAAAAAAAGCAACAAGAGCAGAGCCAGCACAAAAAGATCAAATGTCCATTCTTCAAAAGTCCACCCTGTGGTTCGGGTTCTAAAAGTCCATGCAACAGGACAGCAGCCACACCAGTTATGGACACATTATGTAAAAAATATTATCAACAGTGCAAAAACTCTGCTCCAGGAAATGAATTGAAAACATAGCGTTTTGTTACAGAAGAAAAGAAATTGTCATTTTTCCCCCCATTGAAATGAACCATTTCGTTCCATCTGTTAAAGGGGTCCCTTACCAGCTGGGCTCGCACTTGGCCGAGTCACCACCATGGGAGCCCCATGATGGCAACCTGGCCATTTCTAAAGGGGTCCAGCCAAGCTGTCATTGGCTGGACCCCTTTAAAAATGACTCAGTCGCTACTGGGAGGATCCCCTAGTGGCGACTGGGCCAGTTTTAAAGGGGTCCAACTGATGACAGCTTGGCTGGACCCCTTTAAAAATGGCTCCCAGACATCAGATCTGGTGCCTCTTGGACCCATGGGAGCCATTTTGTTTCTTGATTTTGTTTCATACGGATTTTTTTTAAAAAAAATTCATAAGAAACGAAATGAAATGAAACAGGAGTGGGCACAAAATGAAACAAAATGAAATATTCTTTTTCCGTTTTGTGCCCATCTCTTCTGACATGTTCTATTTTCTCTACACAGAAGAAAAGGGGAGTACTAGTTCCATCCATTGTGAAAACAAAATGTGCTTTTTTGATGGTGGCTTTAGGAAATTAAACTGATCAAACTGGTGGTTTTTTAAAGGATACTTTTTTTGGACAGTTGTCAACCTCTTTCATAGCAGAGGAAATCTCTATAAATTGCATGCTGAATGGTGCCTGAGTGTTTTTTATGCCTAAGTAGGGACAGCTGGTAACACAGTTTATAAGCAATTGGTGTCCAAAAGGCAACCATTTGCTATGCTTCCTGTCCCCACCCCCACCCACCCACCCATTCTCAGGCACCAAATCTGGCCCTCCTTACAAAAAGTTTGGACACCCCTGATCTAGAAGGACACCAGTTCACCATTTCTAATGTTGATGTTCATTAAGCACTCGGATGAACAAACAGCTCATTAGTGAGGCATGAGGCCATTTAGTATAACGGTTGTACCTTTACTGCCAGAAGTCAGGTAGGAGAAACTGCAATGTGGAAGACTGCATGTAGAGTTGCCAGGTTAACAGCATCCCATTCTCTTAAGGCTCCACAGTTAGATCCGGACACTTACGATGCCACAGAGAGGCTGTGGAATAAGCATGAGAGGAATCAGGCTAAATTGGCCAAGAATCCAAAAAAAAACTTGCCCGGACCCATAATATAGCAACCTAGAACTGAACACCTCCTTCTTTCTTCTTTCTTTTTTCTTTTTTTCTTTTAAGTCAGGGGTGCCCAAACTTTTTGTAAGGAGGGCCAGATTTGGTGTCTGAGAATGTGTCAGGGGCCGGTTACTCCCTGACCCTACCACCCCACTGCAGGGGGAGGGAGGGGCTGGCCAGCCAGCCGTGGGCCACTCAGAATAGCCTGGCGGGTCGGATTTGGCCCCCGGGCCGGACTTTGGGCAGGCCTGTTTTAAGGGTTTGGCTACTTGTGTCTAGCAATTGCAGTATTTGGCACCATTTCTCTGGGTCTGAACATTATATGCAGTGTTGCTTAAGGCACCAATGACACACGGGATGTTTTGCCAGGCTAACACTGCTCTAGGCCCTGCCCTGCTATGGAAGGCTCATGCAGAGTTCTTTCCTCATGCCTGCTCTGCTGCTTCAGGTCTTTCACAGGGAGAATACTGGCGCCCCCTGACACTCCATTTTCTGCCTTGCTCCAAAAGCCAAGAGGGACCCAAGTGCCTGCACCCAGTGGCTCACTCCCCAGCCCCCTGCCCTTGCTCCTTGCTCTCGGGGACACCGACGTGCAGGTGCAGCAGACATCACGCAAACACCTTTTGTGCTAAGCGGACTCCGTGAGCCCTCAGAGCACGCATCTGCTCTTTGAGTGGAAAGGAAATGTCAGTGCATTTTTAAAAAAAAATCTGCTGACATCGGCATAGATAACAGTGTCAGCCTAGAGGAGAAGTGGCAGGAAAAGGAAGATGTTGTGGCAGTTAACTTACACACAGAAGACTTTGAAGCACTGAGGCCTCTCTTCTGGAGCTGACTGCACACCAAAAGCGCAGGCCAATCCAAGTGCCATTTCTTATGAGGGCAGGAGCTTTGTTACTTGTTTCAGGTCTCCCCCAACCCCTCGGGCATACCCAGGCATAATTTTTCAAAACCACTGCAACTCTGAGAGGAAGAGGCCAGGAAGGATTGAGGGATGGCGCCTGGCTCCAAGTCAACCAGTGAGTTTTAGGGTTAAAGTAGGAGTTTCAACCCTACCCTCTGAACCCTGAACCATTACACTGTAATGATTTACACAGGCAGAGTGGAGACACAGCCCCGGCCACATACACAGGCTTCCTACATGGTCAACAGACCTACAGACATTGACGAGATTCAGCCATTCTACTGTTGTGCCCCTGTTTCGCATCAGATGCTGAAAAGACACAGATTCACATAAACCAGTGGTGTTCAGAATTTGGCCCTCCAGATGTTTTGGACCACAATTTCCACAGTCCTTTGACATTGATAATACAGGCTTGGAATTCTGGGAGTTGTGGTCCAAAACATCTGGAGGACCAAAGTTTGGACACTCCTGACATAATCCATGTGTGCGCTTTATTGTATATGTATAAACACAAGTGTTTTGCAGGCATACTCTACTTGCAATTCTCTTTCTGAACCAGACTGATTCAAGTTGGGGTGGGTGGGGAAGAAGAACCTTTCTAAGGAAATTAGAGCGGGGCTCTCACATTTTCCACCAGCACTCAACACTGATGTAATAGATCAAGCAAGAGCGGATCAGTTATTCACAATTATTTCTGCTGAGGAGTATTCTGTTTAAGTTATAGTATAGTACATTTTCCAAGTTTGTGTTTATACATATAAAATAGTACGTATACATTTTAAGAATACATGTCATGCATTCCTTTTTTTCCTTGGAGGCTGATATGTAAGTGACCATCTTTCTGATTGCTACCTTGATAAGCAAGATGAGATGATAAATATTGCATAAATACTTGGAGGTTCTGTGCAAAGAATTCCAAGATATTTTTCTGTAGACTTTATTGAGAATACTTGAATGTGATTTGTAACAGATTATAAATATTTGTACCCTTATGATTGAGATTGAGTTATTCAGAATTAATTGATTTGGTTTAAACCAGGGCGGGCCTTACTTTGGGAAGGTTTTTTTTTTTACAGGTTATTCAGGATGTCTGAGAGGACACCGACTCCACGTCTAGAAACGGTGCACCTTTGAGATGAAAAGACTATCTAACTTGAGTGCTTGCCTCAATCCACATTTGGCATATTAACTTGACTTGGTTTTTATCACTGAATAATTGGGAGATAGCAAGTCATTGCTTGCCTCATGGCTCAGGCCCATTGTTGCAGATTTGTCAGTCTGGAGGAATATCATAGAACAGTGTTGGCGAACCTATGGCACGGGTGCCAAAGGTGGCACTCGTAGCCCTTCTGTGGGCACCCGACATCACCCCTTCACAGCCACCTGTATTCAGGTTAAATTGCTGTATTGGCACTTTGCGAAAAATTAGTGTGTTTTGAATCACAGTTTGGGCACTCGGTCTCTAATAGGTTTGCCATCACTGTCATAGAAAGAGGAATCATGCATTTGCCGTGATGTATGATCTGAGGCATCAGGGATGCAAATCAGATTCTCATTTTTGCTGAAAGATATCTCGCTTCTTGAAGAATCACTTGTGAGGCTCTACGTTATACAGAAAGGAAATAAAAGGTGGACGGTCAGAAAGTGGCCTAAGACAACAAGGAGAAATTGGAACGGTGCCTGCCATAATATTAAGAGTCTTCACTAAAAGAAGACCAACCATTTGGTAAGAGAATAATATGACACCTTAGAAATATGTTGCTGTCTGTTCGGAGTGCTTGCCAGCTGGCTTCTTACATCATCTTTGCCGCTTCTTTGCCTCACTGGGAGGATGGTAAATCAGATTTCCGCATGCCCGCCTGCCTTGCTTTTCTCTATTACCTTTCTGCCCACATGAAGGTAATTACAGCTTCTCTCACCCCTTCCAGACCAAAGCAAATTTCTGTCTCTCTCTCTCTCCCCTCCACAGTTTCTTACTGCACATGACTGGAACAAAAGAGAAATACAAATATTGCTACTTGCTCTTATGCCTACATGCTTCTCTAGTGCATTTGAACAAAGATGCTTGCCTCAGATCTCGCATTATTTGGGAACTCTCTCTCTTTTTTTGGTTTTTTAATTATAGCCGATCATACTGAAGATTCTACAGAAATGAATATGGGCAATGAACACATTGCATGGCTTTGTGATGCCACTCAAAACTAGCTGTCAAAATTCCACATCAAGGAGTATAGTAACCTAGCAATTATGCGCATTTATTAGCAAAGCACCCGTTCTGTCTACAGAATGCTCTTGACTCTTTTTTTCCAAAGGAGGCTCTTATCTTATCTGAGTGACTTCTGAGGATGGCAAACATGCGTCCCAATGGAGATTATGTCTGATTTTTATTTATTTATTTTCTAAGGGTACTATAACCATAGTTTTCTAAGAACTCTAACCATGAAGCAGGTATGCTGTTTTAAATCTGCATAGACAGTAGCTGCAGTCTACTAAAGCTATGTGAAATTGAAGAGGACTTGGTTTAAAGAGCTCTCCACCAGCCATGAATATGGCTAAAAAGGCAAAAAAAAATCTTTCCTGTTTAAATGTAGCTTGCTTCCTGATCAAGGCTAGTGGGACTCTGAAGTAACCCCCTCTTGTGTTCATTTGGTACCTGGTGCAGAGACACGCATAGTCCGTATTGCTGGGATGCAGACAACGTTAACGAAAGTATCTTACATTCCTGAATGGTTATTGTGATATATCTCATAGGATTCTAGGTGCAGAGGAATGGTGGACAATGGCTGTCGCAACCCTAACGTACTTTAAATGGTGATAAAATTGCAATAAACCATGCATGCTGCTATTGAAAGGCATGATATACCAATGTTGTGGAACTGTGCTGGTGAGGAAATTGTTGTGCCCTAAGCCCATCCGATCTTGCCTGATTTCGGAATCTAAGGTGAGGTAAAAATACTCTAAAATAAAAAATAAATAAAATAAGACCACCAGGGAATACCAGGTGCTGTAAGCGCCTGAAGTAGCAACTGGTAAGCCACTCCAATATTCCTGCCAAGAAAACTCCATGGACATGGGGGTCACGAAGAGTCGGTCACAACTGTAACGACACAACACACACACACACACACACACACACACACACACACACAGAGAGAGAGAGAGAGAGAGAGAGAGGGTGTTTAAAGGGGGATTGTGCCGTAATTAATGGCAGTAGGGTTTGACTCCTATGTACTGTATTTAAATCATGTTTTGTCCAGGGGAGCACACAAATTGATTAAACTTATTTAAAACTGGGAGGGGGTATCTTGCTGCTTTTATTAACAAACTTACTTGTACATCAGCTATTGGCTGCTCCAAAAGTTTGGGATGAGCCCCCTTCCAAGACCACAAGCTAATTATAGCTTATAATACCATTAAACACAATGACTATTACAAACACTTAGCTTTCGTGACATTTCATACAGTGTTTATTTGTATTACTCAGCTTGCCATAGATGGTAAAGAAGAGGTAGAAGGAACCCTGTCCTGAACCTTGAGGCAGACGATAAAATGATTATTGTTTGTTAATTATTCTGAAAACAGATAACCCAGCTCCTTCATCTCCGAGATGTTCAAATTGCTTAGAAATTTGAATGTGTGTTCTTAACACACATTCTTAATTAGGAGCCTCGTGGCGCAGTGGTTAAATGCCTGTACTGCAGCTAAAACTGTGCTCACGACCTGGGATTCATTCCCAGGTAGCAGGCTCAAGGCTGACTCAGCCTTCCATCCTTCCAAGTTTTGGTAAAATGAGTATCCAGCTTGTTGGGGTGCGGGGGCAATGTGTAGCCTGCATACTGTAATTAAAACTGTAAACTGCCCAGAGACTACTAGAAGTGTTATTGGGCAGTATATAAGCAGAACACTTTGCTTTTGCTTTTTAAGGGATTGGATCCAGGCTCTTCTGCTTCAGGTAGCAGTGCCACTAAAGGAGTTGCATCACGGGTTCTTTCATTAATTGAACAGCAGGCTGCTACTTATAACCTAATGTATTCCCAAAACCTAGCACAAGGGGTTTTAGAAGGCTCTAACACCGGATCCACTAAAGTAGATGAAAATGACCCACAAACCACTTGAGAAAGCTCAACTAGTTGTCTATAAGTAGATATGATAGGAGCAGCAAAGTTGGCATCATCCTCAGATTGTGCAACTGGTTCCCTGGTCTATCAGGGAGCTCTAGAGAATGAAAGAGATCAGAAGACCACCAGAGAGCACCATGCAACAGAAGCACTCTCAAAGCTTGGACATGCTCACTGGGATGATTGGAATTTCAAGTCCAAACAAGGAACTTAAAATTCCAGTTACAAGGCTAAGCCATTACCATGTCTACTGTGGGAGTAAAGGTGGCAAAGTATTCTTTGCTATTTCCACCATATCCTTGCAAAGCCAACAAGCAGAGCTTTTCCAAGGGACTTGAGGTTTGCTTTCATTTCCTCTAGGAATTTAGTCTTGGGGCCTTCCAAGGCTCTCGCTGAGATGTTTGCAAGGAACTTTCTTGGTAGTACAGTACAGCTTATCTTCATGCCAACCTGACTGTCTGGTCCTATTTTGTGGAATTATTTCCAGGGCTATTTGTTTGGTTGTTTTTTTTAAAAAAAAAAAAATGAACTGAGTGAGCTGCCAGTGGAGTTTTTGTGACCTAACTATGATCCTTTTGTGTGGCTGCAAGTGACCTTACTGCCAGTGGAGCTGCACTTTTGACCCTTGTTGAAAATCCCCAGGTCGGATTTAATCTGGAGTGTTTTTTTTTTTGCCCTGGGAGGAAAAAAAGCAAGCAGAAAGAAACTAGAGAAACAGAGCTCCGGGAAGGCATTGGTGAAGGAACAACGAAGATCTTTTAAGGGACCAGCGGATCTTAGGGGTTGTGAAAAGGTGAGAGATGGATGGGGAACACAGTCCATCTTTGTGTGTGATGGGACAGTCCTTTTAAAAAAGGCTCTGGTGCAGTTGTTCCTGATTAAACCTTCCAAAGGGTCAGCCATCTAAAACAGCCACCACTCAACCACAAGGATGACTTTTGATGACTTGGGAATTATAGTGGTTATTCAACTACATCTTTTTACTTGGGTGGCACTGATTGTCTTGAGCTGTTTCTGACTTAGGTTCACATTGGTGTTGGGACTGAAATGGCCTTGTTCACTCCTCAGGGACAATTTTCTTTGGGAGACTAATGGGGAATCTTACCTGTGTTATTTTTGCTCTGTATCTCAGCTGTATTCGAGGCCATGAAGCACAAGAACTTCTTGGTATTAGGAATTCAGTGTTGAGTGGTGGTTGGCTTTTATAGAATCAGTTTCCAAAAAGACCATTGGGTGGCTAAGCATTGGTTCCAGCAGCTGAACTGTGGGGAGTCGGAAGGTACTTATGTGCTGCCTAATAACAGTACGGAGCCATTGGGGTGGCTCATGAAGGGATATGTTGCAAGATGCATCAGTACACTAATGATACTCTCTGTAACATCTGACTCAGCAGAGGCCATGTATATTTTGAACTCTTGCTTAACCGCCATTAATAGCTGGCTAATCACAGAGAAAATGACACCTGTTCTGACAAGTGGGTGCTTTCCAGGTCCTGGGATTAGATTGTTTGTCATTTAGGCTTGTCATCTAGTGGTGTTCTTAGGTCTGCCTTTGTAACTAGACACTCTAGTGGCCCCAGTGACTCAAAATGTGCATTATTAAAGTATACTGATGCAGCTATGACCATTCCTGGGTAGACCATTTCTAGTTTGTGTTATCTACACTTTGGTAACATCAACAGTATCCGGGGCTCCCCTGGTGCCCGGTTGAAAAAGGGCAGCTAAGGGTACAATGGGGACAGGCACTTGTAGATGTAAGACAACTGCACTGACTCTCTTTAAACTATTCCCACATGCAGTACAGGAAGGAAACATTGTAATCAGTTTCAGACACATTTAAATAGCTGTTCTCCAATGAGCAAGACCTTGGATGTTGGTCTCTCTTGCTATTTTGATGCTAATTCTTTATTACATACATTTTAAAGGGTCAGTTGCGTTAATGTTGCATTATATGTGCATTATCATAACCACTAGTAAATTGCAGAGTTGTCGAGTGTCAGAGCTCTGCCTGCAATCTCCAGAAACTGCCATGTTCCTCAGATGTCCAGGACAAGCATTTCCAGCTAACTCCATACAAAGATGCAACATTTCAAAGAGTGTTCAGCTGTTGGGCTGGCAGCCCTAGTAGCTTGTTTGAAAATGACTTCAAAATGTCATGAAGTTGTATGTAGACTTGTTAATGAACAGCAATCTAAATCAGAAAGGAATGGGGATAAACTTGTTCAGAACTGGAGATATTAAATTAGGGAGATAGTTTTGGGAGACTGCAGAATGAGAGGGATTAGATTTGGTCCTCTGTTTAAACAGTAGACGCTGCCAAGCTTGATTCTATAGAGCAGACAAGTATCTTAACTCTATGGAAGGTTTCAGTATTCTATATCTCAAAAGAAACATTTATAGTGAAACTGAGTCAAATATAACCTTCCAGTTTTTGTCTTCTTGTAAATTGTGGAAAACAATAAAAACTACAGATATTTCTATAACTGTATATAGGGTTTCTTAATTCCTGATTTTCTTATTACAAAACCTGAGTTATCTTTGTATAGAACATGGTGATACAGGTGCATCCATATTATATGGAACAAATAAAATAAACCATTGCTATGTCCAATTACTGACTGCTGACATGATTCTCACTAGTATTAATAAATTGGTAAAGCATTTTTAATGAAATTTCCCACAAAACTGGTTGCATGCATAGAGTGCATTTTAACTCAATCATTTCAAACTTTTTACAACTGGAGTTGTAATTCATGCCCTTTATTCTATATTTTTCTCTAAATGCCTTTTGTATTCTGGCTATCATCCAGTATTCTTGCCTACATAATGATTGTGTTCCTCTCCTTATTTGGTTCAAACATAAAAACTACTGGTGTAGTGTTTATTCAGAAATAAGCTCCATTGTGTTTAGTGATATTTACTCATAAATGATGGAGTATAAAATGGCAGCCTTAGAACTTTGCTGATAGATAAGCAGATAATGTACATTAAGATGCTTTAAAGTCAAGGTAAATCATTTTAGAGAAATGTTGCCTTATTAAGTGGTGAACTGCATTAGTACAGTAAACAAAACCCAAATAGTCTTTTAAATTATTGAGACAAATAATTTGCTCCAAACAAAATCTAACAGTTCTCCAAAGGGCTCTGTGTACCTTACAGTTATGCAAAGAATATTTTCTTCTTCACTTTTTCTCTTATTTTTCTACCTGTGGGTAAGCAACTGTTGTTAATGTCTGATAGTTTTAATTTCCTGATATATTCAAGCTCTTTCCTGTTTTCTTTGCATACCCAAATATCAGTCTAGAACAGGGGTCCTCAAACTTTTTAAACAGAGGGCCAGTTCACTGTCCCTCAGACACTGTAGGGGGCAGGACTATACAGTATGACCCCCATATCCGCTGATTCACTCTGGAGCACCCACCCGCAAGCACCACAAGCAGGAAGAGGCAGCCTGGGCAGCGCAAAGGTGTTTGCAGGGGCCCCGCGCCCGGCCTTCATCACTGAGCGGAGGGGTCTGCACTTGCCAGCGGGCCAGGTTCAGGCCCCTAGTGGGCCTGATCCAGCTCCCGGGCCTTCGTTTGAGAGGACCCCTGGTCTAGAAGTTGCTTTCAACAGTGGGGGGTTTTTTCTTTCCCTTCGTATAGAGATTTAGCGAAACAGCAGGCAGCAGCTGGATGTGGGGGGGGGAATGCAGAGACCAAGCCTGCACAAGCCCATTCAGAGGTTCTCCTCTTTCCTTACGATACATGGGCAGCGTTGATGGATATTTTTTAGTTCAAAGCAGCCCATCCCTTTGTGTCACTGAGGAGGTGGAAGAAGAGCCCCAGAGCAGGCGTCTTAATGATATTCGACAGCATTCTGTCATTTCTGCTCCCGTGCTGGCATCAACAGTCCAGGGAGAGCTCCGCTGTCATCTGATTGTACACTGTCATGATGAGCTCACTGCACAGGGAACTGATGAATGGATGCGGAAAGATGCAAGCCACTGATTTGTGTCTTGATTTAGTTAGCAATTTCTCTAAACAATGAACAGGCAATCTTCTAAATAGCTAAATGTGCCACTCTAGTCTCTTCCTTGGGTATGGAGAACAAATACAGTGGGGTTGCCATATCTTTCCTGGGGATCTGGTCTGTGAACTACCACAAATGCATGAAACCATGGATAGTAGCAAACCCTATATACAACATACTACATGGATGTGGGACAAAGGCTGTAAGGCCTGCCCCCTGTATGTTATATATAGGGCTGTGGTAAACCATGGATACATGTACCCATGGAATCTAATCCCATGGATAAATTTGTCCTATTGTATTTCTTTCTCTAAAAAAAGTTGTCTGAAAATACAGTTATCTCACCTAGTTTTAGAACTGTAGCCATTTGCTATATATAATCTTTGTTTATGGTCTTAGACTAAAGTAGCCATTTGTTAATTCCATCCATTTTTCTGGAGAGCTGGTACCTTCACTGAAAGGCAAAAAAAAAATAAAAAAAAATAAACAACCCCCCCCCCAAAAAAAACCCTCCCTACTGCATTGTCATTTTATCATTTTTGGTCTATGACCGTAAATAAACAATACATACATTGTCATTTTATGTACCTTTATACACCATCGAAAACAAATGGCTTAGATTTTGTATAGGGTGTAGGCCGTTGTCTATAAAATGTGTCTTTCCAGGTTTTAAAAATATAAATGGAAGAGTAAAAAGTGTTTATTCTGAGTATTTCAATTTTATAGCCTTTTGGAAGCCCACTGTGGTTTCATATTACTGTGCAGCTGGCTAGCATTTATTGAACTAAAAATCAATTTTCATAAAACTGCCAAGTACTTTATGTGCTGCTATAGATTGAATATGGCCACGTATGAAAACAACTAACCAAACTATATATTACTATTTAAAGATTGTTGGGTGTTTTCAAACTTGACATGGCAGTTTCTTGAGGAGAAATTCTAACCAAAAGAATAATAATTTGTATTACAGCAAGTGACGGGGACCCTGTCTTAATAATTATTATGTGGCATCAAGTCAGTTCTGACTTACAACAGCTCTTTTCATGGTTTTCCAGGTAGTGAGTATTCAGAAGTGGTTGAAAGTTCCCTTCTTCTGGGGGCAGTCTCGGGCTGTGTAGCTTGCCCAAGGCTACACAGGCTGGCTTTTCTCCAGAGAAACATGGTGGGGAATTGTTCATTTCCAGCCTCTAGGTCCATGCCAGAGGTCTAACTCACAGAGCTAGCTAACTGAGTCATACCTTAGAACCAGTAAGAACATGGTCTAAGCCTGACCGCTGCTGAGGTTCATACAGACTTCTCTGGGTTTTCTACAGGTCGTCATTGTCGTCCTCTGTGAATGCAGGCACTCTAAGCAGTGTTGTGCTGCATCCAAACTACTTTCCCAGGCTCTTCAGCCAGTACTTTATTTTCTTTCCTGCATGGCTTTGCCCATTTATCTCACCTTGAGTTGACAGTTCTAACATTGTACTTCTCATTTCTCACTACGTGACCAAAGCTGCCAAGCTTCATGCATTCCATGTGTTTTATGGTTTATTGCTGTTATTTGATTTCATTTGGTTTAGCACTCCTTTGCTGGTCATCATCTTGACCCAGCAAAAGCACAAATTGTGTGGCATCTGTAAGACTCACAAAATTGTATCCGTGTGAATTTCGGTGCATTAAAATACACTCTTTCAGATGCAACAAATTTATTTCAGCATGGATGCTTGTACTCCATGAAAGCTCACATTGAAATACATTTGTGAGCTCGGAGATGCCCCAATACGTCTTATTTTTGTTGTTGATGAAACAGAAAACTCTCAGTTCATTAAATTCTTATCAACCTGTGACAAATTTGCATTTCAGCTTCTTGGGGTTTTTTGTTTGTTTGTTTTTTATTTTTTGAAATAGTCTGTGTTGAAGTCCATGATTATATACCACAGGGCAGAACTGAAACCGCATAGTACTGGGCAGTAAGGTAAAGGCAAAAATTTCCCCTGCACATGCGTGCTAGTTGTGTCTGACTCTAGGGGCGGTGCTCATCTCTGTATTCAAGCCAAAGAGCCAGTGTTGTGCAAGTCTGTGGCCATGTGGCTGGCATGGCTGCAAGGAAACACTGTTTTACCTTCCTGCTTTTTATGGCAGTACCTATTTGTCTACTTGCATTTACATGCTTTCATACTGTTAAGTTGGCAGGAGCTGGGGTTAACAGCGGGAGCTCACTCCGATGCGTGGCACCTGTGATTCGAACCGCTGAGCTGCCGACTTTGTAGCCTGCACTTTTCAGTGATGTAGTACACTGAGCCACCACACTCCTTGCGTGGTTTACAGTTCCAACTCCCAAAACCAGTTTTACCTTTTTGGTGCACATTACATTTTTTCTTTTGAAGGGAGTTGTGCTGGACCATCTCTGTTCTGATTCCTGCTGAGTCTGGCTATGTATCCCATCAACTGAGTTTCAATACTTACCTTGGTCTATATGCACCACACTTCTGTTGTGATTCTGACCTGCATTTCTTGGACATTTTACTTTTTACTGGTGACCATGAACTTGATTTTCCTAACATACCTTTTTTAGTTTTTCAATAATAATTACCTTTGAAGTGCAGAGCGGGAAGTGACTCGATGGATCACTGCGTACAGCCTCTGTCAAGGAGGCCAAGTGAGGAACTGAACTCCCGACCTCTGAGCTGTCCAGCAGTTAAATGTTTAGTCACAGCCTTAGGTAGTTTTAACTACGGTGGCCCCTTGTATAAAGGAATTGATTCATTCTAAATGAAATTATGTTAAGCAAATTTTCCTTGTATACAAATTTCCCATAGGAATGCATTGAAAATGGAGTAATCCCTAATCGCGACCGTTATTATGTTGTACAGATTTACCTCACGGGCGATTCTGTTAAGCAAATTTCCCCTATCTCCGGAATTTTTCATGTTATACAGATTTATGTTATACAAACCATTTGTTCTACGAGGGTCCACTGTATAGTATTTTGAAAGGACTGAACTAGCTCTTACCTAGAGGGGAAAGTATGTACTTGGAACCTCTGAATTCCATTTTCTGAGGTACAAAAAACAGAGAGTCAGAACTTACAAAAGCCTCTGTTTGACTACTTGTTACTTATTACTGGATTAAAGTTTCAGGGTTACATTTTCAGGACTCAGGATTACAATTTGAATGTACAAATATTGCAAGAGAAGTTTTCACTGATATAGCATGCTCAAGTACCTCTGATTAAATAGGATATAATCTGCTTTCATCTTCCAACTCTGTTTGCCAAAAAAACTGCAGCAAGCTTCTTTGCTTCTCTTTGCATCAAAATTCTACATTATGAAATATAGATACTGTTTATTTGAATGTTTTTATTACAGTGTTGAGTTTATCATAATTTTTCCCTTGCCCTCTTCATCGTCACCACTAGTTGGATATTTATTTGTTGTTCTGCCTCTGAAATTTCCCTTGTGTTGGATAAGCATTACCAGGGTTGGATACTGAGTTACAGACTTTGGAAAAGTTAATCTTCCATCTGGCCCTGGTGGATCTTAGGACCTTCAGTCAGAAAAAGTAGTCTTTATTATCTTTGATGCTGCAAAAGTTACTGGTTATCGTCCACCGTATAATGTGGCTGAAGAGGCTTTTCGAAACACATCAAAGGACTATTGGCTGTGATCGTCACCACAGCTCTAGTAACCACCATTTCAGGGTAAGAGCTGATCTAATGGCACAAATGTATATGGTTTCTCATGTCCCTTGAAAAACAAGTTGTGCAATCTCTTCAGTGATGTAATTCCAGAAGAATCATTGCCAGGCACCTTCTTCATTTTTGGTAAAGGTGGTCACTTCTCTCATGCTTTCTGCAATAGCTGATATTCTGCCCAGTGTTTTAAATATTAAATCATTGCCAAGTATCATCAGGAAAGAACATTAAGAGACTCAAAAGAAACAGAACAGCAGAAAGAAAAAAATAATAATTATTGGTATAGTGCAATCTCTTTGATTATCCTTGAACCAATTTTTCCTGCCTTCTTGTGTATTGGAAAAGCAAGTATTTATTAATAGACATCTCTAGCCGTAAATAATTTACATGAGTATGTTTTAAAATTTATTACTAGTTGGCACAGCAAAATCTTTTCAGCTAAAATCTGAATTCTCTTTGATCTCACAGGGTAACTGACAATGAAACACATGACCGTTGTATGGTCAGTTAAATAAGTTACCTCAATTCAGATACAGTACCTGGTAACAAATCCAAATTCTCACTATAAACATAATTTTAAAGGCAGTTCCAGCAGTGCATGGACTTGACAACTCCTTTTCTGGAAGTAGAAAAAAAGACATTTTTTGTAAGATCAAGAATGATTGCCAGAGTATTATTCTTCATGTGCTACATTTTTTACTTTTCTTGCTGTTCTTTTTCCTCTCAAAAGTTGCAGAAAAATATAGTGAGAAACTGACTGAGAGATCTTCTGCTTTTTACGAGATTAATTACAAACACAGGGATGCTGTGTCTAGTTTACATGTGTGATTGATCTTGGAGCAGGAAATGCAGTGGGAAACTAATGCTTCATTTTATCCAGTAAGCAAGGTTCAGAGATGTTTACATTCTGCTAGGTAAGCACTGCTGTCAAAAGCCATGAAGACAAATGGACTGTTCCGTCAGCACAAATTCACACCAAGGTATCACGGCAAGCCGTCTCAGTGGATGTATGCCCAGCCTCGAGGCTATACCGCAAAGTTTGTTAATTTAGCAAATAGCTTAATTGTGCGTTATTATAATTAGCACAGAATGCAGACAAAGCCAATGTGGAGTAGCTTGCAAAATGTAAGATTTTTGTTTTGTTATGGTCATTTAGGTTCAGGCGAAGGAGAAAAGGATTGGGTCCGACAGGCTGAGGCGGCTGGCATTTTGCATGGCTTTTACTTGCGCTTCCTTATATCAGACTCCATTCAAAAAATAATGCATTGGTCTATTGTGTAAATTTAGCCGCATGTGACCAAAAAGATAGCTATGACATCCATTCCTAACGATCTCACCCCGCCCTTCCTTCTTGTATCTGTCAGGGAAATAAATGATTATATTATAGCTGCACAGGAGTGTAGCCTTGTTAATGTCCAGCAGAACAAATCAAGATTCTACAAAAACAATTCTATATAAAAGGAGTTAGCCCAAAGAAAAAGTTATAAATTTGAAATCAGGCTACAAACCAGGACCAGATTCAGCACAGGCATAGCAGTCTGTTCCTGTTCTGCCCTGAATTTGGGGATGTTTGAGCAAAGAGTTTTCAAGTTATAATTTTTTAAAACAGTAAAACTGTATCCAATCCCAAGCAGAAAATAGTGAACTTAAATGTCCCCAGATTTGAAACCACACATAGACCAACCTTGTTGTCACCACCAGTGGCAGCAAGCAAGATGGTCTACGACAGTGGTTCTCAATCCAGGGTTTTCAGATAGTTTTTGGACTATAAGCCCTAGATATCCTCTTCAGCAGAGCTAGTGGTGAAAGCTTCTGGGAATCCAAGAACATCTGGGAACCCAAGGTTGGGAACTATTGCCCTTGATGGACAAGGATATAAACTGGAATTTCTAAAGATGTCTTGCTTTAGATATCCCTTTCTGCCTCTTACTACAGGCCAGGAGGTGCCGGCAAAATCAGGTGTACATGTGTTTAAAAGTTAGTTTACACATTGTGTCAGTCAGGAATTGATACCTCAGTTTGAATCCTAGTATAATTGTCCTTAGAATCAATCCATTAACTCAGAGAAATCCTGGCCAGCACAGCTAGTGATGAAGGCTTCTGCAGATTTTAATTCAAGAATATCTGGGGCTCAAGGTTGGGAATTGCTGGTCTGCAAGATACCCTCTTGTGCTCACTACTATTCACACTTGTCAAAAAAACAGTCATGAACGTTGCTTTCTGTTTGAGTGAGAATTGGTTAACTGATGCAAAAAGGACTTGGCTTCTGGGATTTTCTCTTGCTGGCTCTCTCTTTGTGAATGGTAGGGAGCATGAGAGGGTGTCCTGTGTAGAACATCTTGACTGCTTTGGTCAGTGTTGCCAGCATTCAGGCTGCCCTTGGCTTTATAAAGCATGGCATTCTTTTTCCTGCTGGCATTGGGCCATTTCCTGGCCTTTTATTGATACAACAGCACAATATCCCCACCTTCATTAACTGAGATATTCTGAATGAATGGATGTATGATTGGTTGGTACCGTGCTTAGCTTGTCCGTCCCTTGGGAATGAGATGTAGATTCTTCAAACTTTTACCACTGCTTTGTCAAACTTGCTACAGCTTGTACGTTGCTGACACATTCTATGAAAATGACAAGTGTACAAAGATACAGAAAACGGAATGCAGTAATTGGTTGCAAAAATTAGTTTTCACTGAACACTGTTTTCTAGTTACCTTTAAAGAGCATTCTGATAGGATCTTTGTCAGATTTTATGCCATTCTCATATCACTACTAAACGGCAATGTAAGCATTTTATTTTATTTTATTTTATTTTTTATAAATATTTTCATAGTGCAATATCAAAATTGGTTGCTAGAGTATTTCCCTGTATTTTTCTGACAAGATCTCCCAGCACAGCACAAAGCTCTAGCAATATACAGTGGACCCTCATATAACAAATGATTTGTATAATATAAAATCCAGACATAGGGGAAATTTGCTTAACAGAATTGCCTATGAGGCGAGTCCATACAACATAAAAATGGTCGTGATTAGGGATTACTCCATTTTCAATGCATTCCTATGGGAAATTTGTATAAAGGAAAATTTGCTTAACACAATTTCATTTGGAACGAATTAATTCCTTTATACAAGGTACCACTGTACAATGCAATATATTGTATATAATATAATATACAATGCAGTGAATTACTGGTGCATCTAAAGCAATGATAATGGCAAGCTGGCTGCCAGGATGTAATAAGTACTGCAATATGTTCCTTTAAAACAGGCCTGCCCAGCAGGTAGACCGCGGGCTACTGATAGCCCGTGAAGGGTTCAAAAGTAGCCCGCCGGCCATCAATAAAAAAGTGAGGGGATAAGTTCTCCACCCCTCCCTTCCCCGTCCCATGGACCACCACTGCCCCAGCAAAGTTCTGGGTCTGCCAGCCCACTGTCTCAGCCGAGCAGGGCAGTTCAAGGGCCATCGTGCATTGAAATCTGTTCCCTCCAGAACAGATTAATTGGTTTTCAATGCATTCCTATGGGAAACCACTTCTCTCCTTACAAAAGTTTTTACTTATGAGCATGTGCTTGGAAGAGATAAAATTTGTAAGTAGAGATTTTAGTGTAGTAGCCCTCAGGCACTTTGGGCTGGAAAAAGTAGATCTTGGCCTGTTCAAAGTTGAACATCCCTGCTTTAAAACATACTGTTCCAAGCAGCTTCATACCATAGTGAAGCAGCAACTGAGTAGGATTTCGTGGAGGAAAGAGAGTATGTTTGTGCTCAGAAACAATACCTCTCTCACACACTTTCAGGTTCTGAGGCTCCCTAAGATTCCCTAAGCTTTTGAACCTGAAATGGGGGGGGGGGTGCTCAGGAAGCTTTGAATTAAATTAAGTTATGTACTATATTATCATTATGGGCTGATGACATCATCCTAGTTGTATGGTATAAAGTTACAGCAAAGATATCTCAGTCACTGTGTTATTGTTTTTTTTTTTTTTTTGAAAATCTCTGTCCTGTGGAACTGTCATTTTAAATTATTTTAATTACAGCTAACTTTGCAAAGATTTCAAAGGTTAAATCGGGTAACAAGCCAACAAGGCCACAAACACAGCCAGCATTGGATACTTCATGAATATCTATCCCTTGAGTTCCAGTCACCAAAAAAGTGCCGGAGCTGGTATCTTGTGCAGGAAAAGTGTCTTTCATTCAAAAAATCAGGAAACGTGTATCAGGATAGTACCGCCTCTCAAGAGTTTTCTCTTGTAGATCGGCCATTCCTTTTAATGTAAAATTGAAAGAGCCATATAAATACATCATACCATGACTAAGATTTGCCTTTCCACTGCCATATGTTGAAATGCCATGGCCTCAAGATCATAAGGGCCAACTTTTATTTATTTATTTATTTATTTATACAATTTATATGCCGCCCACTACCCAAAGGTCTTCCCTGTCTCCCAGGAAACCAGAAACATCTCCAGTTCCTTCCATTTTTACACAGATTGTACAAGTACAGCACTGAGCAAGCCCAAGGACCCAGGGTAGCTACATTCAGACTCTCTGTGGTGCCACACCAGATAAAAGTCCTTCTATGCCATGTGCAGGTGGGGATGCTTTTTCTGTCATATGCTTGGTATTCCTCAGTGCCATGGTGCTCTTTGGAAAAGAGGGGAAGGATATGTGCCAGGAGGGTCTATTAGTGAAGGGAACCCATTGAAGATCAGGCATACGTGTGCGGTAGATCCAGTTAAGAAACATGTAAATATTCCTTGGGCAGCTTAACAGTTCAAAGCACGGATGTTTTCCTTGTCTAATAATGAATGTTAATGACTTGACAGAAAGAGTAAGCAAGACAACAAAGGAAGTCTTAATGACATCCATCTTTACTTGTTTGTTCAGCCGGGTAAGCCAGTAACAAGCAGGGAATGGGCTGTGACGGAAGCAGCCTCCAGCCCTTTCTGTGCAGAAAATGCACTAAAAAGCGATTTGAACTGATTTTTTTTTCCACACGGCCACTTAGTATCTTCAAGCTGACTGGCTAAGGTGGGGTGTCTGAAAGAGCTGGGAGGCCTATTTAATTAAGTATCTTGACATTCTGTGTCTGAAGGACCCTGGCAGATGTCCAAATACAATGTTTGGCTCTTAAGCCATTTAATTGAAACTCTATGGGAGGAGGGAGGGAAGGAAGGAGAGAGAGCTTTTGGCAGAGGGCTTCCCTGAGATTTTTAACGACTATTGAATTGACCAGACAGGGCAACAAAGCTCATAAAATGGGATTAGCAAAATTGTGTTGTTCGATATTTTACGCTGTGTGACATGTACTGTCGCAAAGAAATTTGGCCGGATTAACCTACAGAATATAAAGCTATCACAGTCGAGTTATTAGGCTGATGTTACCAAAGGCATCTATCTATTTTCATGCATATTAATAGAGCTTATAGGTTTCTGTGCAATGATTTGTCTCCTTTGGAAGATAATTGCAAGACTAATTTCCTTGACAAGCAGCTGTCACAACAGGATGGACAGATTTGTAACAGCACCCACTGGTAAGCGGTGGTCATCATGAAAATGTTACTAGAGTACTGTGGCCTTGTGTTGGACCTGGGTTTTGATTTTTTTTTAATATCACCTCTTTTAAATGTTTTTATTCTAAATTTGTTACCTGTCTGACAATGTAAAACAGATGTTGAAGATAGGAGATTGAAATGATAAAAACAAATTAATGATTTTCTTTGAAATTAATGGATAGATTGAGGATTGAAATATAAGAAAACCTAATGCTTGCTGGCACTGAGAGGACACATCTTCATCTGTGCAGGTGTGAAGGAAATGACGCAGTGAGTTCTACGAAAAGAGGATGACTTAACAGCCTTTTAAAGGGGGCCAAATGAATTCATCATCTCTATCCTTCCAGGAGGGGTCTTGACTTAGAGACTCTTAACATGGAAAAGATCTTACATTCCATCTGCAGCATCAGTGCTACTGGTTGGGGAAAACTCCTTCCTGAAACCTTGGAGCTTCATTGACCAGCCACATTGGCTACTAAAGGCCAAGCTGAGGGCCAAGGAGTACATCCAGCTCTTGAAGGGAAACAAGGGAGTGGGGAGGGGAGGAGACCGGAAAAGAGAGCCAAAATGGGTGCAGTGAGGGAAGCAGCAGAGAGCTTGTGGCAGGTAGTCAGTTCCTACCTTTAACAACAGCAGTTCCTGGCCCTCTGACAGTTGTCAGGGGAGAGAACAGGTTGGTGGAAGGAAGGAATGGAGTGGCTCTGGTCACTTCCCATTGACATGGATCCCATAGTAAAGCAGGACCCCCATATGTGCAGTCTGAAAATAGCATGGTATCTGGCACCCTTTAGAGTCCAGTTTTGATTATGCATGTTAAAAAAAATCTGGTATTCCTCTCCCCCCTTATTATACTAGATATTTAGTGTTCGCTTTTATCTATGGATTTCAGTATCTGTGGGGGGTGAACCAATCTCCCATGATACGGAGGTCTAATTTGTCCCAAAGGGAACACAGTACTTCACAGAAAAATACGTTTTCCTGATCAGCACCCAGAATGGCAAAGTATATGATACAGAGAAACTGATGTTAGAAGTTAGAACTCCTTAAAAACTAAAAGAAAGCTGATTTCTGTAGCACAAGTTTTTTTAATTTCTAGTGTTTTGAAAGTTAGCTTGCTTTGTTCCGTGAAGGATCATTGGAAGGTAAACCAGAACTTCATTTGCAAATATGATTGCTCTGTCATCTACTCTCTGTGGAACAGCTATCAGCACCTAAGAATATGTTATCTAAGTTGTCTGATTTGTCAGGTAGATGTCTCTCTTGGTATAAGGCAGTTTTCTGTATTGGTTGAACTGGATCCACAATTTATTGTTTCCACAGTTGTTCTTGTTGGAATTATTAGTGACTTTTGTATGTTGCCTGTAAGAGATTTTGGCTGGTGAGCAGTATGTGTGTGTGGGGGGGGGGTTGTATGTGTGAATTTCTGAACTGGAGTGAATGTCCAGTTTATGTGGGCACCTGACATCGCCCCTTCACAGCCACTTGTATTCAGGTTAAATTGCTGTATTGGCACTTTGCGAGAAATTAGTCGGTTTGAATCGCAGTTTGGGCACGCTAAAAGGTTTTGCATCACTGCACTATAGCATTTTCAGATGACTAGCTATGCTACCATGGAAAGGAGAAAACAAAGTCACTTGCTACCATTATCCTTGTTCCATACACTTCTATACTGATCCACTTTTCTGTGCAATAGTTTAAAAAACTGTATCTGTGAACTCTTTCTCTTCCAGATGGTACACTATGTTTAGTATTAAAATTAGGGTTCTGTTGTTGATGATGATATGTTTGCTAAAATATATGGACCTTTTTGTGATAGGCAAGAATTTGGGTAGGGTTACAGCATTAGAAATTACAATTCATTCTAAACAAAGTTGATGGAGATGCTTGTGGAAGTCAGAAAAACTAAACCACTGAGAAGGAGCCATATCAAAAATGACTGAAATAAAAGACACACAGATGGTTGAGGATAAGTGTACATTTCATGAGGTACTAACTTTCAGAAGAAGGAGGGGGAAGAGAAGCATATGTTTACGGGGACATTTTGTCTGTTCAAAATACTGCTTTATTTTTGGATACACCATAAATATTATTTATTTATTTATTTATTTATTTATTTATTTATTTATTTATTTATTTATTTATTTATTTAATTTCTATACCTCAAACCCATCTGGTCCAAGGGCCTCTCTGGGCAGTGTACAATATCATTAAAATACAATGATGTAAAATGCAGTATTAAAATACTATAGTGACCCTAATAGAGCTTTTGTGATAACTGAGATGTTTAAGAATTGGCTTTACCAGCTCCACTGCTGAGCAGGGATTTAAAATCAGGCCTTCTGAGCCTTAGTCAGTTACTTTATCCACTACATCGCATTGGGTATCTGAATACATTGGGAAAGATTTTCTAACTAATTAGAACAATTAGATTTGAAATTTTAATAGGTCTACAAGGGGCTCCACCTTCAGTTTCTGAAGGCCACATTAAATTGAGACATCATCTCCTTGTTCATGAAGTGGATTTACATTTTGTCCAGTTTCTGAATAAAAATATAACATTATCTGATTTTCCCAACATCATGGTATTTTTTTAATGGAATTGCCAGTTCCACTTAAAGGTTAAAGTAGACTGAAGAGCTGCTTAGTTCTCTATAATATGTCTTAGATTAGAGCTTCCCAACACTGGTTATTCTTGGGCTGCATCTGCCAGAAATCCTGGCCATCACAGCTCATGGTGAAGGCTTCTGGGAGTTTTAGTCCAAGAACGTCTGGGGGGCTCAAAGTTGGGAACCATTGCCAGAGATGGACAAGGAGATAAACTGGAATTTCTAAACAAGTCTTGCTTTAGACATCCCTTTCTACCTCTCAATGTGGGACAAAAGGTTACTTCAAAATCAGTTGTGCAAGTATTAAAAAGTTGATTTACACAATGAGCCAATCCATGAACGGGTCTACTCTGACTAGATCAGAATCCAACTCATAATCACTCCAGTTCAAGTCACATAACTGTATTAGCACCTATGCTGTTCCACACGCAGCCGGGTAAAACATTGATCATTTCATGGCCAGGGAGAGATCCCATTGTGTCACAATTACATGCTGCCAAACATTTACAAATAGTCGAACCTCAACATGCTTTTGAATGTCCTTGTGCTTTCCTTGCAGCTCTTTACTTCTGCATTTAGGGCCGTGCCTTGCATGACCTCAGTGGTCCTTATGGGACATTGACCCCTGGTGGGACGTACAAGTAATCTAGGTAGAACACAGCTTATTGTAACAATTGCTGATTATTCCCATGACCCCTTGCTAGTGTGTTGTCCTTACAGACATTACCTACCACAGATTATTCATTTGAGACTTTGGGGCACCTGACATGCAGTGCATCTCTTAATTTCTTCTTTCTCATCAGCAGCAAATTTAAAATAAATGATAACAATGAAAATGAAATGAGTGTAAAAAATTGCAATGCCCTTCTTAGAAGAAGTTGGCTTTCTATTATCATGGGACTCTGAAATTTTGACAGTGTGATGGGTGCAATAAAAGATGCAGAGAAAGTTGGGGGAAGTCAGAGGAAATAATCGCACATCTACACACCCATGCACGTCTCCTCATTTATAGGGCAGGGTGGGCCAACCTGAGATTCATTCTGTTCTGTTCTCAAGCAGAAACTCTTTGAGAAGCACACAAACAGGTCCATACAATTCATAACGGTCCCACGCTCATGGCATCAAAAATGCCAGTGTTAATTTGTCTTTGTCAAAGGTAGCCTGTTATCTAGCCTGTTGTTTTTATTTTAGGAGACAGACCTTGCTACAAATGCCATCCATATGCTGTAGAATTCATCTCACAGTTGTTTATTAATGCTATTAATATGTCATGCAAATAGATTTTCCTTCCTTGGCAATAATCTATTACTCCAGACATCTTCCTCTCCTCTGTATATTAATTCTGCCAACTTCCTCTAGTGCAGGATATGTTGTGCGGCATTAAAGCAGACACCAATACAATCAATGCAGAAGCAGCCATTTGCATTTTGCCACATATTGCCATTTCACTCCTTCACTGAAAGCATAGAAATATGAATTCATTTTCTAAAGAGTTTCTTTATCCTGCTGAAGGCTAAAAACAGGTAAATATATCTGCTATTTTTTCAGTATGTCTCAATTGCTGAGGAGACATTTCTTTTTCACTTTAAGAATGAAATATGATATATAACATGCTGCACTCAAAATACACTGGTAGATTTCGCTGCCTTTGCAGACACACTGCCTTATAATATCCATCAGCATTACTAGCATTTATGTTTGTTATATACCATCCAATTGACAAAAATATCCTCAAGATAGTTTATAAATATAAAAACACATAGGGATCAGTAAGACTGATAGGACAAATGTGTGACAAAATAAGTTCATGCAACTGAATCTGGAATCCTGAATCCTCTCATCTAATTTTAATCAATCCAAAATTGGGTGGTTTACAGATGAGGTCCAAAGTAGCTCAGGTAGTTCCAAATAATTTCACACCAATTCAGCGATTCAGAGAAGGCACTGTGGTTTTAGAATGCTGCAGAACAGCCCAGCATAATAAAAATGGGAGAGTAGTATGGTGGGGGAACAGGACCTTGATTTTGGTCATTGACAGAACTTTGTCAACATTTATTTATTTATTTATTTATTTATTTATTTATTTATTTATTTATTTATTTATTTCCTGCCTTTCTCTTGATGAGGGGACTCAAGGTAGCATACAGAATTAAAATAATAGCATTAAAAACACAGTAAGTTATAGATATTTTTAAAAAAACTATAAAACTTATTAAAGTACATCAAATGATTCAATGCATATAAAACATTAAAAACTATCTTAAGTTAAAAAATGGCGTCCAGGGACTCTAGTCATGATGGTTAAAAGGCTACCTGGGTCTTCAGATATCGGTGGAAGGATAAAAAGGAGCGTCATAATTATGTGACCTTCCAAAGGGGAGCATTCCCTAATCTGGGACCTGCTACAGGAAAGGCCCTCTTTCATGTCCCTATCAACCATTTGTGTGCTGGCAATGGGGCCAAGAGGAGGACCTTCTCTGATTATCTTAAAGCAAAGTGTTCTGCTTATATACCGCCCCATATCACTTCAAGTAGTCTCTGGGCAGTTTACAGTTTAATTACAGTATGCAGGCTACACAATGGCGCCTCACAAGCAAGCTTGGTACTTAAATACCTAGAAGGCTCCTATGGAGTGATGAGGTCCTTCAGGTAACCTGGACCCAACTTGTGTAGGGCTTTATAGATAATGACCAACAGTTTGAATTGGTAGCCAATAAAGTTGTTTCAATCCCAAGCTTGTAAAGAGACAGCATGCAACTGAAATAAAATATTAAACTCGCTTTTGGCTGCCATAAGCACGTCCGATCTCGCCTGATTTCGGAAGCTAAGCAGAGTTGGCCCTGGTTAGTACTTGGATGGGAGACCACCAGGGAATACCAGGTGCTGTAGGCACCTGGAGTAAAAACTGGAAACTACTCCAGTATTCCTGCCAAGAAAACTCCATGGACATGGAGTCATGAAGAGTCGGTTATGACTGTAACAACACAACACAACAGCAGCAACACACACACACACACACACACACACACACACACACACACACACACACACACACACACACACACACACACACACACACACACACACACACAAGATTCTTGAAAGCTACATTGTTTTCTTGGTTTTCATTGTTTTGATTAGTCCGAACCTCTGCCTCTACACTTCCAAATGTTTTGTCTTTTTAATTTGAATTTGTTAGTGTAATATTTTTACATTCTTGCTTATTTGAGAAGGCATTTATTTATTGTGTTGAATCCTAGTGTATTAAGCAGTGATGCTTATCCCCAGCTTTCAGTCTTGTCTAGACAAAAATCTTGCTAGCACACTGTCTGATCACAGGGTTGTTGTTGTTTTTTTTGTAAAGGAGTGGGAGTTAGTAGTTCTTCATCTGTTGTAGTTTGCATTTCCCCTTCTTTTATCCTTTCAGTACCCAACTTTCAATTTGCCTTTTCTGATCATTCAGCTATGACAAATACTTCACCCCATACACTTTATGTTTGTTGATTGAATCTATCTGTCACTGTTATTTTAGTAGTAATTGTATCAAGCAGTGGCATTTACTGGTACCTTATCCATTCTCCCTGCACATACACATATTTTTTCCAAGTTTCTTAGGCCATACTGTGTTTTATTTTGTTTGTTCCAAAATGCATTGTTCATTGTGTTTGAGTTCATTTGAGTGGACAAGCACCACTGCGCAATCAGAGGTGCTATTATTCAACTTAAACTCGAAAGCAATAACCAGCTGAAGACCTTACATGGCTGTAAAGGACTTGTTCCCTTACAAGGACTATTCAGTTAAACAAATCAGAAAAAGCCAATTGTAGTTGATTGTAGAAAATTACAAGGCAGCAGTCCTGGATGATACCTGCACAAAAGAGATAAAACATTTTGGCACAGTAACAAAAAAGTAGCTCTTTAATTTCTTTAATAATTGCCCTGGCTCTCTCAGGATTCTGAAAATTTAAAGTGATTGCTAACTGGGGAATGAACTCACAGATCCAAAAATATTCAGGCCGATCTGAATGTTTTTTGTCACTTTTATAAAGACCCAGAAGATGCTTAACTTGATGAAGGTAGTGGAATTACGCCTCACCCTGCAGCAACACCCCTGGTGTTAAACACGAGAAAAACTGCACAGTGCATTTTTTCATTGAATGCATATATTTAAGTTTAACATATGGTTATATCTTGCATATGGTTTCAGTTGCAGACTGTCACAGCTATACACAGCTGTGTGTAATGGCTGCAAACTGTCATAGCTAAAGCAGAATTATGGAGAAGTGACAGGAGGGCAGCTTCATCCTAAAACATATCTTGTGTTAGAACCACACTTGGTTACACAATTGTGAGCTTCCTCGGAAATATGCAAGTCCATGGAAGTCGTGGAAGCTAGAGAATAATGATGTACTGTTTGTCTCCATCTAAACAGAGAACTGTGCAAAGGCATACCATATTTTCCTAAGCCCTGTCTCCAGTACGGAGATACCAGGAGTATCTGGACAGCGTGGAGGGGGTGCAGCAGACCCAGAAACAGTTGTGTGGCTTCACAGTGAACACTCTTTTATTCCTGATCACTAGGTATAGTTGTGAAAACAGGGCAGTAAAGAAGATTGATTCATTTGTGCTGGAGGCGAGCTGTTGTCAGAAAGATGAACAAGTCAGTCCTAGATAAAATCAAGCCTAAAGAAGGACAACAATGCTAGGAAAGAATAAAAGCAGCAGGAAAGGAGGAAAACCAAATACAAGGTGGATTGACTTCCTAAAGGAAGCCAAAGGCCACCTTGGGTTCTTTTCCAAGGAGAAAGGAGGGGTAAAATTTATTATTTATTATTTATTATTTATTTTTATATTTTTATACTGCCTGTCTCGTAGGTCAGGCCTCAGTTGACCTCTGGGAGATCCGCTCTGTCAGGTATTCAGGTCCCAATTTTGAAATTTTGAAAATGTTCAAAACAAACAAACAAACAAGAGTCGAGTAGGGCTGCGAAGAACAGGACATTTTAAAGATTTCTTATTCATAGAATCAGCCTAAGTCAGAGGCAACTTGACAGCATGCAACAATAACAACAGCTCTCCTAACACACACGCACACACAAAATAGAAACAGTATTGTGTAGGTGACTGATCTGAGTTCTGGTCTTTCTCCACCCCAAGCATCTCAGCATGCACAGCTCTTTCTTAACAGCTTTCACAAAATGAAGGAAGAGTTTTGTTCAGCTGATTCAAAAAATACTCTAAACATCCTTACCATAAATTCACTAAGACAAAAAAATCTTTTTTTCAATTTCCCTTTTCCTGCCAAGACCCTTACCTTCACAAGTTGTTTTTCCCTTGTCAAATCCACTTTCTTCATGGGTTGTTGTATTATCTTGATAGTAATCTTGATAGCTGCTCTGCTAATGAAAAAGTCCCATTTTTTCCTCTTTTTAGCACCCATATTAAATAAAACAGATGTGTGTATCATATTCCAGAGACTTGACACATCTAAGGGTTTAGCCTGCAACATTCTTGTCATATTTGTGTTCATATTGAGATCTGCCCTCTGTTTGGGTGTAATCTCTTGATTCATGCTAATTTCATTTTTTCTCAGGGATTTCATGATATCCAAGAGTTCATATTGAGGTCTAGCTTGCATAGTTCCTGCTGTTGTCAACTGTAGCTTGGAGTCCAGTGTCTGCTCTATTTCTGTTACTTTATCAGGATTGGAAATCTTTGTATCTTTAGAGGTTGGGCCCAAGATAACTATTATTCTTTGTAATCCAGATAATAGTATACAGTATTTGCAAATTCTTCTTCTGAGACATTTTCCTAATCCATTGTGTTTTCCACTGTGTGTGTGTGTGTGTTTGTTTGTTTGTTTGTTTGTTGTAGGTTTTTTGGCTCACAAGAAAAAGTTAAAATTGCTTGTAATTATAGTTTCGGATGTTTAATTCCCAAAAGGGAGGGGTATAGAAGGAGATGACTGAATTAACATCCAAGAGGCAAGGAATAGCTATCCTTCAGCCTTTGTTTTGAAAACATGAGTTTATCTCAAGGTCGAAAAAGAGTTCTTTAACAAACGGGTTCACCAATGATGCTCTATTATAAACCCTATTATGTACCTCATTCTGCTGCTATATGTCTGAAGAAGTGGACATGTCCATGAAACATTACATTAAAATATGAAAGTTAGTCTTAGGGTACATCCAAGGAGGGGCTTTGGATAGAAAAGTGTGGGGGGAGCAGATCTACTCATGACATGCCAAATATACACAGCTTATTTACAGCGTCCAGCACCGACAGCTGTGCCTTTGCAAGATTGGCATTGGTCTTCCCCCAGTGGGTGGTAAGGCATTTTCCTGCTTCTACCGAAGTTCACCACAGATCCCTTCGTGTCTGCAGGCACTGCCTTTTCTTTGTTTCCCCTCCAGAGAAACTTACCCCATTAGGGGGCCCTTTATCTGGAGCACTTATCAAGTTATGGCGGTGCGGTGTAGCCGGAACTGGAAGTCCCCTGTACTTTCTTTTGAAGCATCGAACCCACACACCCAGCAAATATGGATGAAATTACTAATTATTTTTTAACAAAATGCAGCAACTCGTGTTCATAATTTTTACAGTCCATGCAAAAGGGCAGTAGCTATCATAGTTTAGCGACTCACACATGTAAACCCTCTCATTAAAACAAACTCATGTCTTGCTACAGTTGCTTCTTCTCATAATTAAAGAAATCGTGTAGTTGGTTTAATTGTATTATGGCCAGGAATTGCTATTATGTATGGATCCCTTTATTTGTGTTATGTATATGTTCAAGTTCTGCTGTTCATTTTACTCAGCAGCTTTGCAGTTCCTGGGTATGTAGCTTTGCCAACCAACTAAGCACCTGTCTGTTTAATAGATTCACTCCAGAAGATCCTGCCCTACTTTCTTAGAAAAGCTTTCTTGCAAGCTATCACAGGACTCCATGGTTTTAGCTACAAAAGACTGAAATACCCAAGACCTTAGAGGAGTTTCTTTTTTTCTTTTTTTAACTTCTAGGGCTCTGTGTTGGGTATGCTATCTCATATGGTGGTGATTCTAGGAAATTAATTCCAGAAAGCAATTTTCCTAGTTCTGATGCAAGTGTCACTCTGAAAAATAAAGACTGTTATTTCTAGTCTTCCCTCTGTATGTTTACCAGTCAATCATGGGCACTGGAAAATCAGGCACAAAATAAATAATACAAAGTAATCACTAGATTTTTTTTTACTTCACAAAAGTTGATGACTGAGAGAAATATTATAAGCATTTCATCAAGTGTGTGTGTTTTCGGGGTGAGATGTAATGTCACTCTGTATTTTATAACTATCAAAAGATCAAAAGCAAAAAGTTTAACCAATTCTTCCTGTTTTAATCATAACAAGATGTATTTGTTTTCTTCTATATAGGTATGGGACCAAAGAGGGATAGCCTCAAGGGCAGAATGCAAGGTGATCCAAGGGGTTGAAGAAGAACCAAGTGAACAGCACAAATGCAGATGCAGACCACATGGCTTGGTGTAGCAGCTGGTGTTGTGAATCAGGCCGTCGCCAAACAGAGAACGGCTACTTCACAACACCAGGGTTACCTCTTGCCACAATCAGCCAACAAAAGAATCAATCCAACAGAAAACATCTGGGCCCAGTTTTACTGCTGATCATCCATAACCTACTGTTCCATATAGAGTGGTTTTTACATTGAGAAATACAGCTAAATGTTCTTTATTTTTGTAAAAGATTTTAAACGAAAGCTAGTTGATGTAAAAGAGTCACCTTTTTTTTGTAAAAAATTTTTTATTTAATTTTTTACTACAAAATAACAGATAACAATTAACAATACAAGTGTACCCCCACCCCCGGGACCATCCATGAGTTCTTCTTGTTACTCCGTCTTCTGTTTTTCCTAGTATTCTTCTTAAAGTCCTCTTCTCCAGAACTGACTTGAAGTGTTTGTCGACTCTTTCCCCTTCCCTTCAACTAATACAAAGTCTATAAATTTTTCCCCAAATGTCATAAAAAACGTCTTTTTTCATTTCTCCTCGTTTAACTTTTAGGCTACAAGACTACTGTTCCATATAGAGTGGTTTTTACATTGAGAAATACAGCTAAATGTTCTTTATTTTTGTAAAAGATTTTAAATGAAAGCTAGTTGATGTAAAAGAGTCACTTTAACTTAAAACATAAATCATTGTTTTAATTGTGAATTCAGAGACTGAAACACCATACCTTCTGTTGAGGAATATGACATGGTACTGGGCGCTAATTCTTAGTTCTCTTATAATCAAAAAGATTTACCGTATGTGATCATCATATGCAAATTTCTAGTTCCTGTCCAAGTTGACCAATGAACATTCTATTCACCACCATTCCCATGACTAATGTGCCAGTCTGTCGGAAGATATCTACAGTAGGCCCCCCGTATCCGCTGATTTACCATCCACGGATTCAGTTATCTGCAGATGGCGATCGGCAGTGCAAGGGCCAGGCCCAGTGGTGGGCCCACAAAATCGGGGACAGAGGAGGAGGAAGCTATATGGCTCTGGAGCTCCCGACCACCTGTAAGATTGGCAACTGTAGTAAGGTGGCCGCATGGCTCTGCAGCTCCCTCCCTCTTCTCACTCGCTGACCTGCTCACACACCTGCCCACTCACTCACGATCCTTGGTAATGTACCGATGGTAAATGAAGGGAACTTCTTTGGTGGCCATGGAACCTGGTCAGTTGTTTAAAACTTTGAGAGCACCCAGGGGTCCCATAGGCGTTTGTGCTTCAAAGAACCAGGGCGCCTGAACCCCAAGGGCGCCTGAACCCCCGCCTCGGCCCCCACCCCTTCCAACGATCGCTGGTCGCAGGGGCCACTTTTTTTTATTCGCCGGGGCTGCCCGGCGGTGGCGCCGGCGCCGGCGAGCCTTTGGCAGCCCCGGGGCCGCCTTACCCGAGCAAGCTCAGGCGCGCTGGTGGTGGTATGCGCGCCGCACAATCTCAGCTGTTCGATGTGCCTGGAGAGCGGGCGCCTTAAAGAGGAGCGAATTATTTTACCGGCGGGATCTTTTAATTCAAGCAGGCGATCGCCGTCCCCGCCTCCCTTTTACTCCTTGAGCTTTTTCTTTTTCTTTGCACCGGATAATTATGAGCGGCGGCGGCGGCGGGGGGGGGGGAATCGGTAATGCTCCTCCGTGCTTTTCCGAGCCAGTGGCACGAGGATTTTATTGTATTTCAAAATGTTCCCTCCTTTTTCGGAAATTGGACTTCCACCCTTGGGCTGGGGAGAAAGAAAGTATATAAAGGTGAGCGGCCGAATAAACGGTCTCCAAACCCGCCCCCCCAAATGAACTTGAGAGAGGCGGCGAAGCTTGTGCATGAATGATAGTTGTCCCAAGCTGCCCTCCCGGCTCGGTGTGCCTTAATAAACAGCCCCGGATTGCGGCTTGTTGACCAACGTTTGATCTAAAATTTGCCCCAAAATAATAGATCAGTGTAGAAAATTATGTACATAATAATTTCACTTAATAATAAAAATAAACTAATACACATATAAATAAAAACGTCTTTGCGCCCTGCCCTTCCGGGGGATTGGTGGCGTGCGTTCCTTGGCTGGCGGTGGCCTATCATACTTCCTTTGCCAGTTTAGGCCTTCCTAGGGCCTTGGTCCTTTGGGTGCCTTTAGATCTGTTAGCAGGGCTGGTGTTTCTGTATTATTATAAAAAATACAAAACCACTGAACAGCTGACCCTATAGTAATACTAATTAAATTGATATCACATAATTAATTAGTGATGAGTGACTTATATCAAATGATACCTCCTTAATTAACTGTATGATTATTAATTACTGATTGATTAGATTCCCTTTATTTAATTGTTTATTAGATCAATTATAAAATTAAATGAGCAACCTGAAAAGTTTCCTGTTACAGTACTCAATGTCATATTGTTGCAAAAAAAATCAAGGTAGACAGCTCTGTGAAAGGGGGGGCGCCAGAGGGATCTTCGAACCACGGCTCCACATATCCTTAAGACGGCCCTGAGAGCACCTCTACTGAAGACTTCTGAGAGAAGGAGGGAACCATATCCTTATCCAACACAACTGATACTCCCATCACTTATCCATTTTACATTTGCTTGTCTCGGGGTACTTTCCCAAAACCTCTACCATTAGGCAAATATGTATATCTACCTGGAACTGAACATTGAGATGGTATTATGAAAGGGATTAGCATAAAGATTTGTAAAGAGTTTAGCATAAAGATGTGCAAAGGGTTTTGCACAGAGATGTGCAAAAATAGGTTAGTTCAAAGAACATAAGTCAACTTAACCCACTCATCATGAGTCCTTCATCAGAGGAACTGTATAAAGAAAACATAAGCTTTTCATCCATGGGGAAATTCTGCTTTAAAGGGTTGCAATGAGGTTTTTATGTAGAGAAAACAAATGGAAAGGTGGCTAGAAGTTAAAGGATTGTTATGCTCCATATTTGAAAATACTTATTCTCTGACAAGTTATTAATATTGTGCAACAACCATTATAATATGGTGAAGCACAACAGAAATCTGGTTTCATTTCCATCCTCAACACTGGCATGAGCAACATATAGCCCTCCAGATGTTGTTGGACTGTATCTCTCATAATCTCTTACCATCAATTAGTCTGGCCTAAACTGATGAGAACTGTCCATTGTACTCTGTAGAGACTCTCCATTACCTGTTGGTGAAAAGTGTCAAAATAATACAATAACATCAAATGCATACTACATCTGCTCCTGATTAATTAAGAGCAGAACAGATAATCCATCACCAGACAGGGAAGTTCTTAAACCCCTGAAAGCATCTGGATGCCCAGTTGGAACATTTCCCAGTTAAATGGCTTTGTTTTGCAACTGATCTTTGGAAAGTGTCCTTTGAAGTCTGGTTACTCCAGTGCAAAATTTTTCCTGAATCAGGTCTCTCTAACTCTAATAGTAGAGTATTTTACCTATACCATCTGTTTCTATGCACACTGAGGGGAGGCTTTCCTTAGGAGAGCATTTGGGGATACAGTAAAAAGTGAATATAAATGGTGGAATCTGTTCATAGAATGGTTGAACCCTAAAGCAAAGCAAAGTGTTCTGCTTATATATGCTCCCCTAGTGCTCAAAGCAGTCTCTGGGTAGTTTGATTATGTTGTGGGTCAATGGTATGGTATGTGTGTTGGAGAGGCTGCCTGATAAGGGAAGCAACATGGTGCTGGAGATCTGAGATAACCTGATTCCAATGTAGAAAGAAGGGTTCTTCTGATAAGCAGAAGTGGCTCTGAGATTAAAATCGCTCCTGTGCATCAAGAGTCTTATAAGTAAGAACAAGCAGCTCCCCCAGAGCCCTTGGAACCATGCATTTGGCTGTCTGACCTGCCAGTAGTTTTTACATTCGGCCCTGGGTTGCCTAGTGCTTCTGATTGACAGGAGCAGGCTGTTGGGAGAAAGGGGGGGGGGGGATAGAAAATGGGTAAATTAACCAAAAACACTTTAAATATTCATTGGTTTACTTAATTTTAAATATTCATTGGTTTACTTAATTTCCCTTTTGACAAACCTGAACCAACAAAATAGTGATTTTTGAGAAACTTCATGGTTCGTTTTTTGATTCATGCCCATCTCTCTATATATGAATAGAATGTAGCACATGATGGGGCCTTTCCTAATCAATTATTATATGATTCTATAACCAGCTTGAAAATAAATGGATTTGTTCAGTAAATTCGTGTATTTGAAAATTAAAGGAAATATTCGAGTAGCTGGATGCAAATGCAAAAGGTTTTTGCATCCAGCTGACATTAGGGCTGGCCTGAAAATATTTTATACAGTCCCATGTAGCTATGCCTTGTTTGCTGGAAATACTCTTCTCTGTATTCTGTTTTGCTTGGGAAAATCCTATGAATGGCATAGAAATGTAAAAATGTCTGTGAGTGTGGGTCTTTGTATGCATGGACATCACACTTGTGTGCTGACACACAGAGAAAATCCAAAGTCTTATAAATGAATTCAGCACCTAAATTTTCAGAGGAGTGGGGTAAGGATTCTGTCTTTGTCTTGCTTGACTCGGCTGCTGAAAGCAAATAAAGCAAAACAAAAACACTTATTTCCTTTTCCACCTTTCAGTTACAGAAGGCAAGTGTGAATACAATGTACCCAGCAGGTAAAAATTAGAAAGAAGTGTATAATTGAGGTCATCGCAAGACAGAGACAGCACACTATTGGCCCTCAAACGGCAAAGATAATGTCATATAAATGCACAATAGTGCTTTCAGTGGCATGGCAGTGATAAAGCCAGGAGAGACAATTGAAAATATGATAAATAAAAGGGGCAGACCATTTATTTCCCTAGAGAAGAACAGTGATTAAGGTGTCTGCCTTCTGCCTTAACAATAAAAATACCAGGGGAGTTTTCACTCACTCTCTTCATTGGCTGTTCATTTAAATAGCACACAACTAACAATCCTATCCTTTGCTTCTATGGCTCTATGCTTTGTAACTGCTTCCACATTTACATTTATCCTAAAGGGAACAAGAAACATCTTGGCCACCCTTGATTCAAAAAGAAACATATTCATGTGCAGTTTCACATTTTCAAAGTTAGGCAGAAGGGAGGAATATAAGGCACCCAGGGCTGATTTTAAGAAAGGTGAGATAGATTTAATTCTTTCCTGTTGTTTTCAATTATTTTATGTGCAAAGGCCTTTTATTACTAAGGTGCCTTGAGTTCTTGATTTGGGGGGAGAGTCATGATATAAATGAAATGAAAATAAACAATGCAGATTACAATTGCAATGAAATTATTGGTTTTTGAAAGCAATGTTAGATAACCTTAAATTAGCATAAAGGAATATAATAGACTGCATATACACATAGGCCCTTTTCACTAATGAGAGAGGAAGATAGAAAAAGGGAGGGAGAGCAGGGGATGAAATTGCACATGCCAAGCTATAGATTTTAAGCCCAAAAGAAAATGAATTAGCAAAACCGAAATGATAAAGGAGATCATAAAACAAATAATCTGATTAATTATGGAGATCATAAAAAGTGATGGACATCACTGGTTACTATTTTTTTCTATAAAATATTAAGACTTTAAATGAAACAACATACTTTCAGATTGATGGGAGGAAAAAGATGATACTCAATGCCAGAAAGAAAAAGAAAAGATTACATTGATAGTAACAAAACAATTGTTGGCAATGAATGGCATGCAGTGGCTTTCTTGGTTGGAGGTAGGATTTTGAGGCAGCTATCCAGGGCTTCATTATGTGGAACAAGCTGGTGGAGGAAAGCAGGCTTACCCTTACCATATTCTGAAGAAAACAAAAGTACAGTATGCGTACTGCATTAGGGAGACCATGAAGCCTACCAAAATTCACCCCTGCCCCTTGCAAACTAGATATATAGACTGGAAAAAGTTTTGCAATTCAGCACTACCTTTATACTACTCTCAGAATAATTATAAAAAGAATATGGGATACACTTGGCAAAATACATGTATGGTGGTTCCAAATTTATCCATCACGGGTCTTACTCTTTTCTACAGATATCAACAGATACCTATCCAGATACTGACTTAGGGCTCAATCACAGCTGCCCACGTTGTGAGGACATTTCGACAATCAGCATGATTGTGAAGCTGCAGGACATACACTTAACACAGGCATGCCCAAAGTCCAGCCCGGGGGGGGGGCAAATCCGGTCCGCCAGGCCATTCTGAGTGGCCCGCGGCTGGCTGGCCCACCCCTCCCTCCCCCTCCTTCGCCCCATTTTTTAAAAAAGAAAGTGGGTGGGGCTTGCAGGTGGGTGGCAGGGTTGACCGGCCCCTGACACATTCTCAGCCACCAAATCTGGCCCTCCTTACAAAAAGTTTGGGCACCCCTGATTAACATCTAAAAGTCCAAGAAGGCACAATTTGATGCCAGCAGTACTATCACAAAATCTGACTTTGCCGCAATTCAGATGCTTTTGCTAGAAGCATCTTACCAGATGACATTTCTGTGTGCTGGAGGGAAAGCCTCATACAATACCTGAGGAATTGGTGCATTGGAAATTGTCAAAATTGTTCTAGGTTCTAAACAACATAAGGAAATTCAGCAGATTCCACTCTCAAACAATGTGATTTGATTGCATATTGAAGAAAGCAGTCAGGATTTTACTTCAAGTGGTACAAGATATTACAGCCAGTTCTCTGAAAATGAGGATCCAATTGGATGAATCAACTGATGTTGATAATTGCAGTCAGCTATTAGCATTTGTGCAATAAATAAAGGAAAGGGAAATTTTGGAAGAGCTTTTATTTCGTGAGCCACTGGTGTTGACAGCAAAATAAATTGATATTTACAATCACATTAAAGGCTTTCTTTCTTTCTTTCTTTCTTTCTTTCTTTCTTTCTTTCTTTCTTTCTTTCTTTCTTTCTTTCTTTCTTTCTTTTTCTTTCTTTCTTTCTTTCTTTCTTTCTTTCTTTCTTTCTTTCTTTCTTTCTTTCTTTCTTTCTTTCAAACATCAAATACCTGATTGTGTGTCCCTGTGATGTTAGGCAAAAGTTCCTGATTTTTTTTCATATATGAAGAAAGAAGTACCACAAGCTACAATAACGCTTTGCATGTTGTACTACCATGCTTGTGCATCAAAAATTTTGCCAGAGAAGATAAAAACACTTAGCTACTGCAGTAAATATAGTATTTACTCAATCATTGTATCTTTTGTGTTTAAAGAAAATATGGTGCTGACCATACTGTGCTTAAGCTGGGTTGTTGAAATACGTGAGGAAAGTATTCAGTTTCTTATTAACCAACACTGTAATTTAGTTAAAAGACTTTGAAAGAAGAGATGCAATACTTGGACTGACTGACTGACTTTGCAGATATATGCACTCACCTGGATGAATTAAATATATCAATGCAATGATATGGTAAGAACGTATTGACAGCTACTGAAACTTGTTTGCTTTTATTGAAAAACTAAAAAAATGGATATGTCAAGTTCAAAATGGTAATTTTGCAAATTTTCACTTGCTTGATTAAATTTTTCTGGAAAATGAGGAAATCATAATTTTACCTGATTTTTTAACATGTTTGCAACAATTGACTGATCAGGGCTCAGTTGTAAAAATTCCTCAGGTGTCTGCTTTCTGTCTCCTAAATGTACCATACATCCTACAGCCCATGAAAATTTGATATGAAACTTATATTCCACTGTACATTACATTGAATATCTCATTCTGTTACTATATGTCCAAAGTAGTGGACCTGATCCTCAAAAGCTTACATTAAAATACAATAGTCATTAAGGTACCATGTGTTTTTGTCTTTTGTTTTGTCTTTTGCCTGGAATTCTAGTGCAAAATGTTTACTTTTTGTTGGGTAAGATGATTACATTCTGGAGACTGAAGAAACGGTGGAGATGATGCTTGAATTTTAAGCTCTAGAAAGTCTCTGACACGTTTCAGGCTGGGGCAGAAACTGTTGGGGTGGGTGGAAATCCAAAGAATTGGGGAACCAACTCTAAATTGTTTAAGTGGGCTCGCTCTAATATGATTTACTCTGCTGTCACATAATTTTGGCCACTAAATTTTGAAAGATACCTCTGAAACTTTTACACTGCAGATGTGACAAATATTTTTATATCTTAGAAATGCATACTAGTTACAGCTTCATGAGGGTTTTTTTTTGTAACCCACAGACAAAAGGAAATGGAGTGGCAATTCAAAAGAGAGCATTGCTGTATGTTATATGCAGATTTTTCATAATGGGAAAGGGATAAAGCTTTTTAGGATTTCAATATGATAATCTGACAGAATGCTGAAAAGCATAATCTTTTCATAAACCATCCCAGAGGTTTCCCAAGACATTGTGCAGAATAATAGGATTAATCTGAAAGAATGTATAATTTTAATTAGTGTAAAAATTGTACTCACTAGGGACAGACATTATGAAAATCATCATCAGATGAGAAATCAGAAATATCTATTTCCAACCAATCTTGAAGCTATTAATCCAATTAAGGCTACAACTAGGAGAGACTAAAAAGAGACTTTTTAAAAAGTAATTCATTCTTGTCACTTGTGATGTTTACAGCATTTAATTAATTAATTAAATTATTTATTTATTCTGCTTACCCTGTCTTTCTCCTTGGAAAAGGACCCAAGGCGGCTTACAGTAAGGAAAGATAATATACAGTCCATTACAATTAAGGGAATTACTGGTTAGTATTTTAAATGCCATAAGATCATGTTAGTTTTGTAGCAACAGATACCCTCCAGATGAAACTTTTATGTGAGACACTCCATCTGTTCTGTGACAAGGTATAGCATAGGCACTGGCGCTCACTGAAGGCTGGCCACCAGCTGCTTGAGAAACAGGAGGAGTTGGGGCTGCCAGAGCATGTCGTCCTGCAGGATATGCCCACCAGGTGGAACTTCACCTTTCTGATGGTGTCATGCTTGGTGGAACAGAAGGCCAAGGTGCTCTGTGGTCTCAACGCCAGATTGGGACATGTCATCCCACTGATTCATGCACTTGACTGAGGCCTGACTTCCTGTCTTGCAAAGGGTTACTCCTTTCTCTCAAGGAACAGGGCCTTGGTCTTGAGGTTACAGGCTGGCGTCCGGAATCGACTGTATCCAGTGTGCAGGGATAGGGTGTACCAGCTATCTTGCCTGTGGAATCCTCACATCAAGGGGTCCTTGGCTAGCAGCCTTGCAGAGCTTCGGGGATAGAAGGCAGAACTGTCCCTTGAGGTTCACAGGTCGTGGAAGCTACCAGGGATGCAAGGATACTAGGTTGAGTTGGGGGAGGGCTCAACCCAGGAGTCCTCCAGATCCATGTGCGCCAACCAGAGGCCCAGTAAGTCATCAATGTCACCTGGGCATTTTAATTCTGTGGAAGGCCACCAGAGGAGCAGGACTCTATACAGGCCATGGCCAGGGTCTACATGGGTGAGCCCCTCTAGCCCCCCCCCCCAGCAGATCCCCTCCAGTACTGGGCCAGTATGACAGAGATCTGGCTCCAGTTGTCCAGCGTGGTCATGGACCTCCTATCCCTCCTACTGGCGTCCAGAGTGAGCGAATGTTCTCAAAACCTGGCAATATTTTGTCACCTTGCTGCTTTACAGCCTTTAGTACTGTGGAAAGGTTGGCCTTTATTAGGTTACCTTTCTGCATTGAGTTATGCTTACCCTGTCTTTCTCCTTGGCAAATGAGGACCCAAAACAGCTTACAGTGAACACAATTCTTCTTGGATAATATACAGTCCATTACAATTAAAAGGGAATTACTGGTTAGTCCACTTCGTAAGAATACTAATAAGTGATTCTTTATTTAGCATTGAAACATTTATCTATGCTTATTACCAGCGTTGCCAGTGGTCATTATTTTCCCCTGAACTTAATGGTCTTAAGGGGCCCTCCTTCAATGGCAATATGTATTGTTTCATTCCAGGAACACACAACTAGAATATCTATCTTCCACTTCCCTTGCAACTGCATGATTTACAACATCTTCTAAGTTACTTATATGGGAACATGAGTCATTATTTTCATTCTGGGGTCAAAAGCCAACACAGGGTTTAGTTTTGGGGGGTGGGGTGGGGATGATGATGCATTTCAGCAGTGGGCAGGGCTAAGGAGACATAGCCAACATGAGCTGGGAATGCTGAAGCTTCCTTTCCTGCAGAAGTTTCACTCATAGCCGTACAGTGGCTTGCTGGGCCGCAACAACAGCTCTGCTTGCAAAGCTTGGCTCCGATCCATGTGGGATGTTTGACTTTTTTTTAAAAATACCCCCTTATCTCTAAATAGTGGTTGGATGCAATGGCAGAAGTTTGCAGGCCTCCAAAGGCTGCATCTGGCCCAAGAGTCAGAAATTTCTGATCTCTGTGTCAAAATAAAGGCCACCCCCCCCCAAAAAAAAGCCCACTACAAACCAAAATGTTTTAAGTGAAGCTGAATCTGCTTCTGCTGTCTGATTTTCCTGGGAAGATATACTATTTTTTTTTGTAGAAAAGAACCACATTTCCAATGTAAAACTAAATTGAATATGGGGAATCATGTGCACATGCTTAATAGGCTGCTGCTTAAATTCTATCACTTTTTTTTAAAGCAGAAGAAAAGATGCAATGGTAATTGTCAGCCGATGTAAGCCCAAGTAGGAAGGCTGGATCTCTTTGCAACACTCCACTCTCCATTTGTTGTTCTATAGGTGGTTATAGGGTGGAGGACATGGACTCAAGTTTCAAGTCAAGCTGCACTATTGCTGGCTAGAATTCATTTCCCCAATTTTTCTAGTAGGCTTAGCATATTAGAATCTGAAGCAGATTTGAACAGGTTTCATTTAGGACTGGAGGGATCACTCGAAATTTAGAAAAATGTTTCCACTGAGGTGGGTCATAAAATACGTTAGATCTCAGTCAGAAACATACATTTGATACTAAAAATGTCATAAATAATAAAACCACACATCTTTACATTTTCTTGGTCCCTGAAGAATCTAATCAGCAGACTGCACAAGCATAGATCTGAAATACAACACACATTTGACATACATAATAGACAACCTGTGCCTCCCGGGGTGGCAGTGGTATTATTGCCATAATATGCACCATTTTAATTAATAAGCATATTTCCTTCTTGATGTACTCAACTAGCATAAAGTGATTAATATCACAGGAGATAAGATTAACTAATCACACTAATTACATGAACAGTATAATGCAATGGCTAGAGTGTATAGATTGCATATTCAAGACCCTGTTCAAATCTCAGCTATGAATCACATGATAGGCTATGCCAGGCATCACCTCAAAGGCTGTCTGCAAAATGTGTGAAACAATGAGAAGCTCTACAGATTCTGAAAAAAATAGCAAAATCTTAAATGCTAGGGGAATATGAGAAATAAATTATTATTCTAACTGAGACCAAGATTTGTGGCATAGATTACAAATTAAAATACCTAACTAGAGATAAAGATTACTCAAAATATGTTTAGCAAATATAGGTATTAAAGATGTTTAAAAGCAACAGCAAATCAAAATCAAGCAATTAAATTTCTATGAATCATGTTTTACCAATTTTATTTTTTAAATATTTTATTTTTATTACATGTAAAATAGCTATGCATCAGTACATAAGCTTTCATTCCAAATTTACAGACAACACTAGATAATCACTCTATAGGTTATTTACTCTATCTATAGGCTAGTTTATAAATCACTCTATAGGCTATTTACTGCATTAAAGCTGTTCACAATAAAATACAACAGTAAATAGTTGGATTCACTGATACCTTTGTTTTTCTGTTTCATTCTTTTTACGACAAACATTTTTATAAAATGTAAATAAAGTGTAAAGAGGTGCAAATATTTGTATATACTGCAGATAAACTTTGTGTCCGTGCCAAGGAACACAGCTGCACAGTCAAACTTAAGTAATAACAAAGAAGTTGTTCAAGTTAAGTTATACAAAGAAATAACAAAGAGTTATTTAAGCACATTAGAAGTAAGAACACAACTAGGAATGCCATTGGACCATAAGATGATAATGGAAGGCAAGGGATTATTAAAGAGGAGGACAGAAATTGCAGAGAGACTCAATGAATTCTTTGCTTCAGTATTTGCTGAAGAAGAGAGACCACATGCCCAAAACAGAGCCTATCTTCATAGGGAGGGAATCCAAAGCATTAAGCCAGATAGAAATAACCAGGGAGGAGGTTCTTGCACGACTTGTTAATTTTTTTCTCCTTGAGAAAACTTAATTATACTTCTTGGAAATATATATTTATTATTTATTTTGAATATTTTACCCACCTTTCTCCTTGGAAAAGGACCCAAGGTGGCTGGCACTGTTAGTTAAAGATATGTAGGTCTAAACTAAGTGATGTTTAAAGAACCTGTCATATATCACGCTTGTATTAGATTTGTATATTTTATTATTTCTGAGCTAAAAGGTCTTATCTCAAGCAGTGTCTTAGGTGTCCTAGGCTTTCCTGAACATCCATAACATCTCTCAATTGAAAACTGTCTGTGTGCGTTCCTATCCAAATACAATAGTGGCTAACTCAGGGCCTCAAAAATGTCCCAGAGGTTAAAGACAAAGTCACAGATGTGCTGAATAAACCATCTGAATTCACTAAGCAGATTGCTACAAGTGCCAATCAACAAGGTCCTGGGAAATGTACATATATGATGAGAATTCCATGAAGGTATGAAAGCTCACTTTGGGACCAATTGTATCCTCTCTGATTAATTTCCTGTTATAAATTCTAAAACAAGTGTTTCTGCTCCATCTCTTTTCATTCCTGTGTTTAGAGATGGGCACGACTAGGGAAAATAACGTTTTCGAGTTGTCGTGTGTCGGAGGCAGTCCGTTTCGGAGTTTTAAATTTCGCAAAACTTAGTCACGTTAGTACTGGATGCGGGCTGGAGGGAGCTGCAGGAGTCAGCCAGAGCCACAAGTGACGGACTGGCAGACTCTTTGCACCCGCTGTGTCTCACGTACTTCATGTAGTGCAATGCAGTAGATTGCTTAGGGTTAAGACAAGTAGCGCAAAGGGTTAGGCTAGTTACGGGTGAGGTTAGGGTGAGTATTGGGGTGCACCTCTGGGTGTCTCTGACCCACTTAGAAGGAATGTACTGGCGTATGGGTTAGGCTTAGGCTTAGGGTTCGGGTTTGGACTACGATTAGTGGGCTGTTTATGCCGATTGGCACATCCCAGAAGTCTCTGTGGTCAACCTGGCCAAGTGGCCATGCGATTGGTGGAAAATTTGCATGGTCCACTCCCATGGGCGAGCCCATCATTGCGAATGTGCAGGTGTAAAAAAATAAATAAAATAAAATAAAATAAAATCAACGGAGACTTTTTTTGCAAAGAAAAACCCACTGCTGCTACTGTTTCATTTAAAATAGCTAATTTTCGCATGTTTCTGTTTGCTTTGGTGGGCAACGATTTAAAAAAAAATACATTTTGGATCCCCCGCACTGCATGGCAAATAGATGGCTGCAGCAGTAGCAATAGCCAAGGAGAGGGGGGCAGGGAACCCCCCCCAAACACCCTCTGGCCTGGTAGGTGCCCTCAGACAGTTTTTGCCTACTTTTAGGGCCGGGGAATCGTTTTTTTTTAACTTTTAAAAACTTTTTTTTTCTGTGCCTCTTGGCATTGCGCGATGCAAGTAACGAGCGCAGATCGTCGTTCGAGCTCGAATTCTGCCGGAGTAATTCCCGTTACCGTTTCCGTAGAGTAACCGAGTAACGGAAACGGAAACGGGAATACCGCTAAGTCGTGCCCATCTCTACCTGTGTCTTCTGTAATACTGTACTCTATGGCTGCTTTCACACGACCCCTAAAATCCGATGCAAAATGCTCGCAGATGCGGAGCATAAAATTGTTTTCCCATCAGCAGCACTTTAAAAAAATAAAGTACGACCAAGCCCACTTAAGTGCAATCCAGCGCATTTTAAGTACCTGGTCTCGAGGAGGTAAAATCCTTGTTGCTGTTCCTCTGCGGATTTTAAAGCATTGCATGCCTGGCCCTCCTCCACTTTTTGTTGGTTTTTGTTGGTTCCACACCCCCCTTTAACAGACAGGACTCTCTAACGGGCTTTCTGTCCTGGAATAATTGATGGCAGGCGAAGGTAGGCCTGCATTTTTTCTCCCTCCCCTCACAGCAGACAGAAGCAATAGAATAAGAGGGTGGGAGGGTGGGAACACAGGAACCATCACAAAAACCACATTCGGGGGATCCACATTTAAGTTGACAGCGGATTTTAGGGGTTGTGTGAAAGCAGCCTATGTCTCTTACAGGGGGGGAAATTATTTATTTATTTATATATTATTGAATTTATACCCCGCCCATCTTCCCAAGGGAACTCTAGTTTCAACATCTGGTGCTGTAGTGGCATCTGATTATGATAGTGATACTCGTAATCATCATCATTATCATCATCTTCAGGCCATAACTAAAATCTAATTTTGCACAGTACAAGGGCTCTTCTTTGCCAATGACTTCATTCTTTATACAACCACACACCGGAAATGCAAAGAAGTCCCAGTTTGTACTGTTTCACCTGCAACAAATTTCGCCTGAAGATCAATGCTGATAAGATGATGATGAGGTACCAACCTGCTTCATTTGTACCTTATAAAGAATCTATTCTGAAGATATATGAACACCTCATTCGGAAACTTGCTCTTGTAATCTAACACTTCTCACTTACACAAGCCAATTCAGCAACTGACCAAGAAAACTATACAAGTGTTGAGATCCATTTATAAAAGCACAGGGTATAAATTACTCACCTTTTAAAAGTAGTTTATTTTAAAGGATATCATGGTATGTGCCAAGGGTTTCTTAGGTTGGAGGAAACAATATTCAGGAGGACCTATCAAGCTATTCATATGCCTACAATTCTATGAAACCCTATGAAACAGCTATGAAAATATAAGATTTTTAGTGGGAAGAGAGCAAAATTGAGACTGAAATTTTGTTTTTCTCCAGTAAGTATTGGCAACATTCCTGCTATGTACTCAAGATGTTTTAAAGTCACAAACTCTTTGAAACTCTTTGTGGTTTAATCTATTCACTGAGTAATCAGTAATGGTTTAATGTATTCAAACTGTCTCCAGGTATAAATGCATTTTAAAAGAAAAATAATCAGAACCAGAATAAATCTGCATTTCAACATGGTAGAGATGCTGCATATATTTTTCTTGTTTGAACCTACATATGCTACAATCCACTGTTTCATAATTATACTTTAATTCTACAAACAGCTAAACAGAAGTACACTTCACAGAGTTCAGTGGGATCTATTATCCAGTAAATGTGCATGACTCTAACATGGTTTTTAGTTAAACAAAACTGTACACCCTTATGGAATATTGTGAGAGTGGTCAAGACATGGGGTTCCATCTGGGACCTGGGATCAAATATCACTCCTCTACCGACACACCATCAAATACTCACTCATTCAGATCAATTCATTCAGTAAATACCCTCTATGCATTATTATCAGAGTACTGGAGAGAGTGCCATGGAGAGGATGGATGCAGAAGTGTGCTTCGGCCAACTCAGTTTTATGCCACCAAATATGGATCCAACCTTCTGTTACATTATAATTTACAGGTATCAAAACCCTCCTATATCACAATTCAAAGAATAATAATCCATTAAAATTAGAAGTGCATAATCCTACTGGGCTGTCAAAGTCTGCTACTTGTAAGAGATGAGACATCTGAACATCTTTTGCAGCAGGTGTTTCTTGCTGACAAAGGGAGAGATAAAAATACATATAAATCTAATTTTCCAACTTCATAACCTGGGGTGATATTCTGTCACTTCTATCGCCATCTGCATAAAAACTTAGTTGAAGTAGAACTGCATTACACTTTGTACCACAGAGTGTGTCCAAGTGTTTGCATTATAATCAAAATGAAATGCATTAATGGCAGCCTTCGGCAAAGCAAAACACTTATTCTGTGCCCTTCAAAAGGGTTTGAGTGATCCTTACCCTGCTGTCTTCATCTTTAATTGGCCTCCACTGTGGGGAGCAATTAAAAATAAATGGTAGCTTGCTGAGCTGCTGGGAGGGATATTCTGCAGCTCTGAATATGAGCATCCCTACACTGGTCCAGCAGGGATCAGCAGAGGGAATTAAAATTAATCTGAACAGTTGTAAGTACAGTACTGTATACTTTGTGAAGAAAGCAACAACTCAAAACAAAAGTCAAAACATTTGGAAATCTTGTCCAATGAATGGCAACCCAGCCTCCAAACTAAGCTTACAGGGGTTGAACAGAGTTACATGTATGACAAGTATTAAACTCCTCAGAACAGAAATCTAACCATTTAAATCCTGTTAAGTGGAGTCAATTCAAAAAATAAAGCCCGTAAGGTGCTAGGAATGTTACACAGTAAAGAGTGGCTTTAAAGGAGGACATGTTTAGTTTTTCCTCCAAAACAGGTACTATACAACCACAGTCACTGACAACATGGACCACAATCAGGGCTGGTTTATTCAGAAGGCATAGTGAGAATTTTCCCAGGACCCACATGAAAAGGGAGAGAAAAAAATATTTATTTTTTTCTTTTACCTGTGATGGTGCTGGTGCTGGGGACAGAGAGGCCAGGCAGTTCTAATTTATTCTTACTGATATATTTTTCATTATTTTTTATTCCATGTTTTATTCAATTCTTTTTATTTCTTAATTAATATATTCTTGCCATATCTTCTTTTAACTTGTTCTCTTTATATGCCCCTTGTATTAGTAGTTTCTATATCTTGCTTACTATTCTTTTCTAGTTTCTTTGTTCTTTATTTTGCTTTGCTTTTCTATAATTTCTTCAAATGTAGTCAATTTTCAGAAACCTTTAAGAATTCTTTGAAAAGGTCAACAGGCATGTTGGGTGCAGGGGAATTAGTAGATATTGTCAATCTGGATTTCAGAATGCAACTTGACACTGTCCCTCACCAAAGGCTATTGAGAAAACTCCACATTCAGAAGCCAGGACCTATGGAATGAGAATTCACTGAAACAACGAAACAGAGAGTAGGTGCCAATGGGCTATTTTCACAATGGAGAGAGGGGAAAAGTGGTGTGCCCCAGGAATCCATACTAGTGCTTTTCAACCTGTTCATAAAAGACCTGGATACCTGGATAAGCAGTGAGGTGGGCATGTTTGCAGATGACATGACATTTTTTCTGAGTGGTGAAGACCAGAGGGGATTGTGAAGAGCTCCAAGAGGATCTCCCAACCTGAAGAATAGCCAGGAAAATGGCAAATGAGTTTCAATGAAATAAAATATAAAGTAACACACATTGGGGAAAAACCCCAAAACTTTACTTATCAGCTAATGGGTTCTGAGCTATCTGTGATGGATCACGAAAGAAATCATGGTGTGTTGGTGGGCATCTCAATGAAAGTGTCAACCCAGTACATGGCATTGGTGAAGAGACCAACTCCATGCCAGAGATCATTAAAAGGGGAATTGAAAATAAAACAGCCAATATTTTTATTGTACAAAACTATTGTAAGGCCACACCTGCAGTACTGGTCACAGCATTTCAGAAAAGACATAGTGGAACCGGAAAAAGGTGCAAAAGAGATTGACCAACATGATTACAGTACTAGGCTGGGCCACCTCCCTTATGAGAAAAGGCTACAGCGTTTGGGATGTTTTAGTTTAGAAAAGGTGCCTGAGACATACAAAATTATGCAGGGGGTGGATAAAGTGAATAGGAGGAAGCTCTTTTCCTTTCACACAATACCAGAACCAGGGGTCATCCATTCAAATTCAAGGTTGGGAGACTGAGAACAAACAAAAGAAAGTATTTCTTTACCCAGCTTGTTGTTAGTCTGTGGAACTTCTTGCCAGAGGATGATGATAGCATCTGGCCTAGATGCCTTCAAAAAGGGGTTGGACAGATTTCCAGATGAAATGTCCATCACGACTTACACGCTATGATGGGGATATGTGTTATCTACTGGAATAAAAGGAGGGTACCCCAAAGTGCCATATGCAGGGGGCTGGTATCAGGAGACTGGTATCTAGTTATCTCGTGTGTTTTCAGAGGAATCTGGTGGGGCCACTGAGATACAGGAAGCTTGACTATTTTCCAATATTCCATCATTCATTAATTTTTGCCTTGTGTAGGGCAAGCAAGCAAAGACCTTTCTCTTCTGTCAAGCTTTCCCTTAACACCCGGGCTACCTAGTGGGGTTTTAAATTGATGGCTGTGCCTAACTGCTTTGAAAGTGTTTTGATAGTGCTTTTGTTTCCTGTATTTTAGCATGAGGTTTGTTTGATCCTTTTTAAAGTTGGTATGCTTACTGTTTAAACTTTTAATATTATTTTTTAATTATGTAACCCACTTTGGGCTCTCTTGAAGGAGAAAGGCAAGGTAAAACTTTTTAAATAAATAATAAACCAATTCAGTTTTTGACATCCCTCATAACTTTTAGATGGTCTACCATACATGGTTACATGGTATTTAGTGTATACTCTTTTCTCAACTGCTTGTATTCTCTTTTAGCTTTAATATTGTCTTCTTCTTCTTCTTTTTTTGTGGATAAGAAGAACATTTTTTTTTTAAATGTGGACTATAAAATATTCGCAACAATTTTGGCTACGAGACTAAAGAAAATATTGGTTGATATCATCCATGAAGACCAGGCAGGATTCCTTCCCAAGAGATATTTAAGATCAAACGTCAGAAATGTTATTAATCTTCTAGAGTACTATGAGGTTCATCCTGAAAAACAAATGGCAATGTTTTTTATCGATGCGGAGAAAGCGTTTGATAATGTAAACTGGAATTTCTTGATAACACAGCTAGAAATGATGGAAGCAGGGCGGAGTTTTGTTGAAACTATCAAGGCAATCTATTCCCAACAAAAGGCTAAAATCAGAGTAAATGGAGAGTACACTCAAGAAATTCAGATATTAAAAGGCACAAGACAAGGGTGCCCATTGTCACCACTGCTCTTCCTGATAGTGATTGAAATACTAATGCAGCAGATAAGAAGCTCTGAGAAAATTAAGGGACTTAAATTGAGAGGGGAATCATACAAAATACAGGCCTTTGCAGACGACTTACTCATAGTTCTAGAGGAGCCACAAGAGTCAATAGAACCTCTGCTGAAGGAGCTAAAAGAATTTGGAGAAATGGCAGGTTTAAGAGTAAACCATAAGAAAACAAAATTTTTAACCAAAAATATGCAACAACAAGAAATTAGGAAACTTTTAGAGCTTACAAACTTTCAGGAAGGAAGGAAGATAAAATATCTTGGCATAATTTTCTCAAATAAGAACATAAGAACATAAGAAGAGCCATGCTGGATCAGGCCAAAGGCCCATCTAGTCCAGCTTCCTGTATCTCACAGCGGCCCCACCAGATGTGTTTGGGAGTGCATGAGACTAGATATCTGTCTCCTGATACCACTCTCCTGCATCTGGCCCTTGAAGTACCCTGGTTTAAACCCTGGAGGTTACACATCTCCATCATGGTTTGTAACCTGTGATGGACTTTTCCTCCAGGAATCTGTCCAATCCCCTTTTGAAGGCATCCAGGTCAGATGCCATCACCACATTGTGTGGCAGGGAGTTCCATAGACTTACAACACGCTGGGTGAAAAAATATTTTCTTTTATCAGTTCTTACTCTCCCAGCCCTCAATTTTAGTGTATGTCCCCTAGTTCTGGTATTTTGGGAGAGGGAGAAGAGCTTCCCTCTATCCACTTTACTCATACCCTGCATTATTTTGTATGTCTCAATCATATCCCCCCTCAATCGCCTTTTTTCCAGACTAAAGAGGCCCAAATGTTTTAGCCTTTCTTCATAAGGGAGGTGCCCCAGCCCAGTAATCATTTTAGTCGCTCTCTTCTGCACCTTTTCCAGTTCCACTATGTCTTTCTTGAGATGCGGTGACCAGAATTGTACACAATACTCCAGGTGGGGCCTTACTACAAGCACCCTTCTGAAGGACAATTATTTGAAACTGATTGAAGAGATTAAAAAGGACTTAATTAAATGGGAAAACTTACAATTATCATTATTAGGGAGAATTGCCACGATAAAAATGAATATCCTCCCAAAAATATTATTTTTATTTCAAACTATTCCAATTGTCTTAAAACAAACAGTTTTTAAAGAGTTGGAGAAATGTATTTCTAAATTTGTCTGGCAAGGGAAAAAAGCAAGAATTAAAATAAAATCTTTGCAAGATGTTAAATCAAGAGGAGGAATGGGGCTCCCAAATTGGCTTATTTACTACAGAGCCTCCTCCTTAATTTGGATCAAGGAATGGATAGAATTGAGCAATACAAGACTCTTGAAGCTAGAAGGACATGATCTGAAATGGGGATGGCATGCCTTTGTATGGTATGACAGAATAGAAAATTTTAAACAATTCAATAATCATATACTAAGAAGAGCACTACTTTGGGTATGGAAGAAAATAAAAAAGCAAATGTACATAAAGATTCCACATTGGGTGACTCCAACAGAAGCATTCGCTATGCCAATTTTGAGAGAAAATAAAAAAATTGTACGCTACAATGAGATTTTAAATCCAGATGGTAATCTAAAAAGCCAACAAGAAATTGCTGAGCAGGGAATTGAACTGGACTGGTGGGCCTGCTCTCAGATTCACTCTAGGCACGCTAAAGATAAACAGCAGGGTTCTACCTAGAAAGCACACCCTTTGATAGAATTCTGTTGGAGACAAAAGAGAAACATATCAAAAGATTATACAATTTTTTACTAGACTTTGATACACAACCAGAAACAGTGAAAGAATGTATGGTCAAATGGGCACAAAATTTAGGTTATAATATAGAATTGGAACAATGGGAAAAATATGGAAAACCAATATAAAGCTCACTAAATCAGTTGTATTTAAAGAGAATATATATAAAATGTTTTATAGGTGGTATATGACGCCGACAAAGTTAGCTAAAATGAATGCCCATATATCAATTCTATGTTGGAAATGTAAACAAAAAGAAGGCTCATTCTATCATATGTGGTGGCTGTGTAAAAAAGCGCAAATATTTTGGAGTAAAATAAGGCAGATTCTGGAAGAAGTTCTTGGAAATTCTATAGAGTTAAAACCAGAATTTTTCTTGTTAAATATAATGCCAGGCAAATTGGACCAACAGAAAGCGTATCTAGCCATACACATTGTAACAGCAGCAAGAATTACTTATGCAAAACACTGGAAAGAATCAATAATCCCAGAAGAACAAGAGTTGATAGCAAAAATCCTCGAAACTGCAGAAATGGATAAACTGTCTGAATGGTTAGGAACACCACGGAAATTAAAACATCAGGAAAGTTGGGGAAAGTTCTATTTGTGGTTAAAGAAAAAAAGATAATTAAGTTTGTATTTGAAACATGTCAACAGCCAGAAACTTGTTTGTATATACTAGCTTTATAAGTCCTAATTAATATGTATATATATGAAATATGAAACTGAAGAAGTGTAATGTGCCTTGTCAAACCTGCACCCCCTCATTTTTCCTTACCCGTACCCCTTCCCTTTTAACCCTTTTTCAACATAACCAATTTGCTCCTTGTAATGCCCCTTACCCAGAAAATAAAATAAAATATAATATAAAAATATAATATAAAAAATATTGTCTTCTAATGCTGTAAGATACCCCTCAATTCCCTGTTCTTAAACTTGAATATGTCTTAATTGTACTGGACCATATATTGTCCCTCATTACTGTATGCCTTGGGTCTTTTTCCAAGGCGAAAGGCCGGGTAAAAATACTCATAAATAATAAACCAACCAACCAACCAACCAATAAATAAATACTGTACTTTAGAAATGTTATTCCCTTGCCAGCCAAGTGAAGACAGGGCTGCCTGCTACTTTTACGGGGTGAGAAACGAAAACTGGGGATTAACACAAAACAAAGTACAGTAGTTGACTTCAGAGACAAACGCCTGAAAGAGGTCCGGGCTGAAGGAGAGCGAGCAGGGGTATTAATAACCCCCCTCGAGCGCCATTTTGTGACTCTCTTCTCAGGGAGAGGTAGCCCGTTTTTAAAGTACTGCCTTGCAGCAAAACACCGAAGGTTTTTGCGAAGCAAAGGAGAACAGCTTCCTCCACGTCATTCAGTAAAAACTTAACGGGGGCGAAACCACATAGCGACAGGCGGTCCCGCGCGGAAAGCAGGAGGTCCTAACAGGTGGAATACCAGTTATTGGGGTGGGGGGGGAGAAGTCTTTTAGGTTGTTTTAGGACCTAAAACAACCTACAAGACTTCTCCCCCCCCCCCCAATAACTGGTATTCCACCTGTGAGGAAAAAGCGCAACACCCCAACTGTCGCCGCCGCCGCCGCCGTGCCCCCTTTGCAACCTCCGCCTGCTTGCGAGGCGCTTGCGTGCAACCAGCGCCCTCCTGCTACCGGTCCGCGTATTTACTCGGCCCGGCCCGGCGTGGTGCTGCTTGGAGAGTGTGAGTGAGAGGGAAGGAAGGCGTGGCGGCCGCGCGAAGGCAGGGGGTGGCGCGGGGTGGCGGCGGCGGCGGCGCTGCTGGAAGCCCTCGCTCGGCCCTGTCATAAAGCGAAGGAAGGGGGGGTTGCACGCGCAGGTTTTAGGCGTAGGAGGCACGGCCCTGCCTTCCTTGGGGTTGTCGGGCCGTCCTGGAGTGGTCAGGGAAGGGAAGTGGCCGCTTGCAGGTGTGCGCCGCGGGCTCCTCAAGGGGCCCCTTTAGTGAGGTGGTGGTGGTGGTGGTGGTGGTGGTGGGGCGGAATTTGTAGGGTTGACCTGAATAATGTTCTTGAGATTTGTGGCGCTGGGATTTGAATGACCAGGTTGTGAAATGGCGAGTTTTCTGAGAGCAATAGACGAGGTGGGTTCCCAGGAGAGGACCGAGTACGAGACTCACGGGTCTTCGCTTCAAGCATAAATCCGTAGGAAGTGGGGTCTTTTCAGGGAAGGCCCAGGTCCTGACTCTCGAAACTCGGGTTTCGTCTCGGTGTTAATTAGGGCTTTGTTTTTGTTTTTTTACAGTGCTCTGAGAGAAGACTTATGGAGTGGCGTGGCAGGCCCTCACGTGAAGGCCTTTAAGCCTCTCTTGGTTTATTGCTAAAGTAGAAGGGGTTCATTTATAACGCTGTTGAGTTGACTAATCTTAGGTTTTTGTGGAGAAGATGGTGACTGGTTGTATGATTTACAGATAATGAAAGTCTGCTTGTAGCAAGAGCTTATTTGTTTGTGTAGTTTGTTCCAGAATAATAAGCAAGCACACTTCATTTTGTTGTCAGGATCAAGGACGTCAAATCCCAATCAGAGGGCTCTGCTTGTCATTAATTCTTAAAGAAAGGAAATAGTCCCACAGCAGGCATTTTTGGCTCTCTTGGTAAAGCCTAGCAGCTTGAGCAGGCAACAAATTCTTTGTTCTTAATGAAGCAGCAGCAAAAGAACAGGGACTTGCCTTTAAAAGCAGGGAAAGCAATATAACCATGTTATAGACATAAACTTAGAAAAGATAATGAAACAAAAAAGATGCTCTGACTGGAGGAGGACATCATCAAACTTTCTATAATTACTTTGCAAAAAAGTTAGCATCACAGGTTAGAAAAGAGGTAACACCTCAGTGAATGTGTCACTGAGAAAAATTATATGAATAGCTTATTGGAACCAGAACAAGTAACAGAAGACAGTGTAGTTTCTGCAATGAGGTTGAGAAAAAAACAGACACACTCCTTAGTAAACTCAGAGCTTTGCAAGGATGACAGAAACCTACATGAGAAGGGCAGGCGTTCTGTCACAGAGCTTAAGTCTCAAAAAGTAGGAAAAAGCTTGCAGGAAAGCAGCTGCTGCTCTGCTTCAGAACAAGAACCTCAGAAGAAAACATGGAATTTGAGAAAAAGAACTGTATCAGTTATCCCTGAACAAAAGGCATGCGAGGACCAGGGCAAAAAACAGAGAACAAAAAAGGGACCTAGTATGCAGAGTGTAAGCCACCTGAAACGTAAGGGACAAAAGAATTGTAAATCACAATTACAGAGCCCTGAGAATTGTTCTAGAAATCCATTAAAGGTAGAGTGGTCTTCTGTATCCTCCCAGTCAAATGGCAGTCTTGAAACCACTGAGTTGTCCAGCCAGCTAGATGGAACACAGAGGCAAGCAAATAGTTCCACATTGAGATGGATAGAGCCTCGGGAACTAAAAAGAAAGAGAGAGAACTTTACGTTCACTCTCACAGATATCTTGGAAACTGTAGAGGTTACAGAACAAAGTAGTCCATGCTTATTGAAATGTTTAGCAAATCGTGAAGAGAATAAAAAATGCAGAAGCAGTGTAGGAAAAGAAATGCATAGGATGGTAACCAGAGCTTTTTTAAAAGGAAAGGGGTGTGAAAATGATACCAAGAAATTAAACTGGACGCCAGAATTTTCTGTTGGTGAGATTCCTGACTGTAAGAAGGGCATCTATGGAAGCAGTGTGGTTGTAGAACAAGCAGCGGACTGGAATGATAGTAGGAAACAGACAGGTGGAAAAGAGGAATTTCTGACTTCAGCTGAAGTTAAAAAAGAAAGCAAAACCTCTAGTAAGGATGCTTATTCCCTCTTTATGTATTTCATTTATTTATTATCTTGCATGTGCATTTCTATTTTGTTCACTCTTATTCCTAAAAACTTAAATTAGCATAACCTATCACTTTTTAAATATAAAATAAAACCTGAACAAAAATCTTTTAATGTTGAGATGATGTTAGGTGGAAAACGTAACATTTTTAAGTTAGGAGAAAAAGCTTTGTGCTGCTTGTTCCATGAGTTGGTTTTTTTAAGATGCTGAGAGTTCTAATGTATTGCAAAATGTAAAAATGTCCCACACCAAGGAGTATTTGCTTTTACAGAGTTTGCACTTCTCATACTTGGAGGTATTTTCCTACTCGAAGGAAAGTAAGGTTCCCTGCCCTCAGTGGAAGTCTGTTGTTAGACCAATTCTAATGGCAAACTTCTTTCTGGTCTCTTTGCATTGTGGCTTCATAAAATACATGTTACATTATTGGCCTAGTGTCCTGTATTGACTGAAAAAAGCAAACCTTGTATCACAAAATGATTTTTAAAAGTACATTTTTCACTTAGGCATATTTGTTTGTTCATACAAAGATTAAATAGCAAGTAACTAAAATTTGGGGATATTGTTCATTGCTGTATAGGTTTTGATTATATCCTGCAGTGTGTGTTTACTTTTTTCTATGTTCTGCAATGAAAAGCATATCTGTGGGCAACCGTGATCCTTGTGCATGAGCAGAGAGTATGGTATTGTCTATATTTGACAAAGTAAAATGCTTGCAAACAGTTGAGACTGAAGAGCTATTAATACTAATTCTTTTCATGAATGAAAACTAGAGATGGGTGTGAAGCAATTTGCCCACTTTGTCAAATCAAGCCTCTGCACCTCCAGCTGTTAGCCGGTTGCCTCACCAACATGCTAGTGTGGGTTGCCGGGGTTCTCCTTGTTGGGCAACGGGCGAGTTGACTACCATCGCCCCCCATCCACAGCAGCCACCCCCTAAGATGAGGACCCAGGTGGTACATGCCGACGAGTGAGTGGGGTGATTTTGACAAGATGGTTCGACTCACTTATTGTTTTGTGCTCATATCTAATGAAAACCCTTAAAGAGGATGGCCTGTTCTTAAAATTTCTGTTATGACAAACTTCTGCTTCTTTAAAATAGTTTTAATGAGCAAAAATTGAAATATATCAGCTGAGGTTATTTTGATAATGAAACCATTGAGGCAACAATACAGTACATTTTTTTCTAGAAGTTTATCTAGATACAATTCAATATTGAAAATTGTGCAATGTAAGCCTTTTCTGTTAAGAGAAAATTGTATGCTTGAAAGAAGGGGTTCACAGCCAGAGTGGAACAAATAGTGGGAAATTGGCAAACATTTATTTCTGCTTTGAGTATTGGATATACAGTATTTTATCTATTTTAATTCTGAAATCCTGTTGCATAGTTACTCTTTTATAACTGTGAATTTGCAGAAGTAGTAGAGCAGATCACATTAATGGAGAAGTAATATTAATGAAGCCATTACATAGGCTTATTGCACAACGGGTACATCATGAACTGTCTAATCAACTTGTATGATGTATACTGCTTGAGTATAATCCCCTGCATGCGTCTGCAGAAATAACTTGATATTACGTCAGCTGCAAAGGATTTGGCTTTATCTGCATTCTACATTAGGTGTACTGTATCACCTGAACTTTGTTAGAATGCCATTTCTTTACCAAAATATTATAGCTGCGTTACTACTACAGTGATTATTCCACATTGGGATGTGCTTTTGAGGTTGGATTTTTTTTGTGGGGGGGGGGGCTCTCAACTTGTACAATTCTTCAGGAATTCCTCAGACAGAATTTTGGACATTCAAGCCATAAATCAGTATCTGCAGACACCTACATTTTGCTCACCTGGACTGGGGCCTAGTTTCAAGACTGTTTTACTTTCATCATTCATGTTTTATGTTTAAAAAAGAAGCTGCTTCAGTGGATCCTAGGAATAGTCCCACTGCCCTGTAGTCTCCATAGAGGGCACCTCCTAAAGAACTATATTCCCAGGATGCATTGTAGTAGTATCTTTTTAACAGGAATCAAGGCCAAAGAAAGCTGTGGAACATTAAGTGCTGGTCCAGATGGACAAAATGTAGGTGTCTGTAGATAGGTCATTCCATGTCAAATCAACCAATGCATGGAACCTTGATGTCATGGATTTGGTTCATTTTAGTACACTTGTACCTTACCATGAGATGTTTAAAAAAATTTTTTTTAGATTTTTTTGGTCCACCGGAGATTGCATTTTCAAAATTTAAAAAGCCAGAATTTTCAAAATTCGCTGAGTTAAGACCAAGGAACTGCATTATAGTAGGAGCTAGTGGGATTCACAGTGTGTGTGTGTGTGTGTGTGTGTGTGTGTGTGTGTGTGTGTGTGTGTGAGTGAGAGAGAGAGAGAGAGAGAGAGAGAGAGAGGGAGGGAGAGAACATACCAGCTAACCTCACAGGAGATGACAAAAGCATCTAACATGCTAGCCAAGAAAAAAAGGTTCTTAATCATTAGGTATAGAAATTGTGGTCTATTTTCGGGGCTGTATCAGTTTAATTCCTAGTCACTGCCAACAAGAAAATTTTAGTTTTGCATGATACCACTGAGATACCATTCTGAAATTCGGAGTGATGTGTATCTTTAAGTGAATTTTTCAAAAAAAATTAAAAATTCAGTTTTTCCAAAAATTCAAATTTTATATTTATTTAAATGTGTATATTTTTAAAAATCATGTTGTATATCAAATGAAAGCCCTATTCATCAGCTTTAAAATGACACCTGTCCCAGGTCTGTAGATATCACAGGTATCTATTAAATGACATTTGAAGTTATGGTGGCTAGTGAATTTTGGTATTTCTTTTTGCAATTTTGAAAATGCAATATCTCTGAAACAGATGGACCAAAAATCTGAAAAAAATGTTTTTAACCATCTCATGGTAAGGTACAAATGTACCAAAAATAAACAAATCTATGACATAAAAGTTCCAAAATGAATTTAGGGTCATAGAATGATGGAATCGTAGAGCTGGAAGAGACCTCAAGGGCCATCCAGTCCAACCCCCTGCCATGAAGGAACCCTCATCAAAGTACCCCCAACAGATGGCCATCAAGCCTCTGCTTAAAAACCTCCAAAGAAGGAGACTCCACCACCCTCCATGGCAGCATATTTCACTGCTGAACACGTCTAACCATCAGGAAGTTCTTCCTAATTTTCAAATGGAATCTCTTTTCCTGTAAAATGAAACTATTACTCCGAGTCCTAGACTCTGAAGGCATAGAAAACAAGCCAGCCCCTTCTTCAATATGACATCCTTTCAGATATTTAAACATGGCTGTCATATCTCCTCTCAGCCTTCTCTTTGTAAGACTCAACATTCCCAGATCCCTAAGCTGCTTCTCGTAACAATATGTTCCAGGCCTTTAACCATCCTGGTCACCCTCCTGTGGACCCGCTTGAGGTTGTCAACATCCTTTTTAAATTAAGAAGTGCAAAACTGTCCACAGTACTCTAGGTGGGGTCTTACCAGAGCAGAATAGAGTGGTACTATCACCTTCCTTGCTCTAGAAACCATGGTTCTGTTGATTCAACCAAGAATTCCATTGGCTTTCTTGGCTGCCACGTCAAACTGCTGACTCATGTTCAATTTGTGGTTCACCAAGACTCCCAGATCCCTTTCACAGGTACTATTATCCAGCCAGGTGTCTTCCATCCTATATTTATGCAGTTCATTTTTTCTGCCTAGATGCAGGACTCTCTACATTTATCTGTGTTGAAATATCCTGTTTGCTTTGGCCCAGCACTCTAATCTGTCAAGGTCATTTTGGATTTTCATCCTATCCTCTAGTGCAGTGATGGCAAACCTTTTAGAGGCCGAGTGCCCAAACTGTGATTCAGAAGCCATTAGGCATCCCTAAACAGCCAGGTTTTTACGGCTTTTTTGAAGGATGCCAGGGAAGGAGCCTGACATACCTCGCTTGGCAGTTTGTTCCAGAGAGCTGGGCCGGCCACCGAATTGTGCACTGCAACCTTGCGGGCTTCCATAGGGGTCGCCACCTGGTATCATCTGCAAATTTAATTCATCTACATACACTATATTCCTTCGTCCAAGTCATTAATAAAGATGTTGAATAGCACCAGACCCGGAACAGACCCTTGGGGCACCCTACTTGTCACCTCTCTCCATGCTGAGGAGAATCCATTTATAATCACCCTTTGCATACTATCAGTCAACCAATTACAGATCCACCTAACAGTAGCATTATCTATCCCACATTCTACTAACTTCTTTGCAAGTATGTCATGGGGAGCCTTATCGAAGTCCTTGCTAAAATCAAGATAAACAACATCCACAGCATTCCCCTCATCCACCAGGCCTGTAACTCTATCAAAGAGGGATCAAAATAGTCTGGCATGACTTGTTTTTGAGAAATGCATGTTGACTTCCAGTAATGATAGCTTTGCTTGTTAAATGATTACAGACTGTCTGCTTAATAATCTGTTCTAGGAACAGATGTCAAGCTGACTGGGTGGTAATTATTTGGGTCCTATTTTCCCCCCTTTTTGAAGATGGGAACAACATTTGCCCTCTTCCAATCTATGGGGACTTCCCCTGTTCTCCAGGACTTCTCAAAGATTATTGCCAATGGTTCTGAAATTACTTTTGCCAGTTCTTTTAATATCCTTGGGTATAATTCATGTGGCCCCAGAGACTTAAATTCATTTAGGGTTTCCAGATATTCCTGTACTAGCTTTCTACGTATTCTATGCTGGAATTTCCACCCTGCCTCATTTGCTCTTCAATCCGACTGTACTCTTTTTTCTTTTCTGGACAAACGGAGTCAAAGATGTTGAATAGTTCTGCCTTTTCCTTGTCTCCTGTCAGTAACTAGCTATCAGCACTGCACAGAGACCCTATTCCTTATTTTTTCCTTTTGCTGCAGGCATAAATTTGCTTTAGCTTTTCTTATCATCCCTCTGCATATGCTGGCTATTTCCTTATATTGCTCTTTGGTGCATTCCCTTTTTTTAAAATTTTCTTTACATTTTATATATATAGCTGACTTGAAAGTTCTTTACTTAACCATTGCGGTTTCCTTAGACCTCCCATTTTCTTTTTCTTGGAGCTGTTTTAGATTGTGCCTTTAATATCTCACTTTTAAGAAATTCCCATCCATCTTGGACTCCTTTCTCTTTCGGTGCCTCGGTCCATGGAATCACGGCCAGTCATTCTCTAAGTTTACAAAAATTAGCTTTCTTAAAGTCTAGGATGCTTGTCTGGCTATACTTGACTTCCCCTTCCCACTGTATAACAAATTCCAAAAGAGCATGGTCACTTCTACCTAAATATCCCACTACTGTACTTTGACCCCATTTACAAGGTTCTCCCTCTTAGTTAAGGACAGATCTAAAATAGCTGTTCATCTTGTTGCCTCCTCCACCTTCTGGACCATGAAATTGTCTGCAAAGGCAGTAAGGAATTTATTGGATCTTGTGTTAGCTGAGTTAGACTGCCAACATATATCGAGATAGTTAAAATCTCCCATTAGTACTACATCCCTTCCTTTTGACTGTGTGGCCATCTGATCACAGAAAGCATCATCCAACTCTTCCTTTTCACTGGTTGATTTGACACGGAATGACCCCAGATGTAGGATTGTGGATTAGAACTCCCAGAATTGTGCCTGGAGAATGTCCTGTTCCTAATACCAAATAATTATCCTGTAGCAGGCTAAAATATTCTTTATAAAACATATATAATGTGGCAGTAAGCATATTATTGTACTAGTTAGCACCAATCATAGTTGTTTAGAACTTTAATTGTTGAGAAAACTATTTGCTAACCTGCTTAGTGGAGTCATACTTTTTAAAGGTATTTTCATAAGACATATTAATAAATACCAACCTGATTTAAGATAAAGATCTGCCTTGTATTTTGGGCTATACTAAGTTAATGATTATCCACTTTTTTTAAATCAGGAAAGCAAACCCTGGAAGTTTCAAACGCACAGCTTGGGAAACTGTCAGAGACTGATTTTGGTATTTCTCAAGATTGTAGTATACAGAATCTGCTAGAGCAGTCGGTACATCTTCCAGTGTCTAAATCAGAAAAGACTGAAAACAAAGATCCTATCAGCCTTTCGTTTGGGAAGGAGTGTCAAACAAATTGTGGCACTGCCTCTTGTCCTTTTACAAACATCAAATGTCCGCAACTCTCGGATATAAAAGTAGCTGGAAACAAATCAGGAGCATACCAGGATGAAGAAGCAATGGGTCTTTCTCAGCATAGTGGCTTGCCACACAGGGTAGAAAGAATTCCTGTAGTGAGACTGCACAACTGCTCTCACATTAAGTCATTGTTAAAACCTACTGGTATCAAGACTGCTCAAAAGCAGGGGACACTTCTACTTCCTAGTAGTGGTATGGGACAGAATGATTCAAATAGTAGCTCAAGTGTAGTGGAGGCTGGAAGGTCTGTGCCAGAAGAAAGCATGCTGGTGGGAAAAGAAATGTGCCACAATATTACCAACTTAACAGAATATCAAAATGGAAAATGCTTCAGGGAAAGTAAGTGGGGCATGAATTTTAAAAAGTCAAGCAAAAGGATAAAAATATCAAAAAACGTAGAAAAATCGGTAGTCCAGAAGGTTTTCACAAATACAAATATACAGGCTGTGACTGGACTGCAGTTAAAAGAAGATCCTGGCACATTGGGTTCTTCAGTTTTGGAGAAAGTAGAGTCTGATGAAACAACTTGCTTATCTTCACTTGACCATACTCCAGATTTTCAGGAGCAGTTTCCTCGGACACTTCAGAAGCAAGTTACTAACTTGTCTAACAGTGAAGGAATGAGGGAGGCACACGTAGTCACATGCAACACCAATACCTTTGAGAAATCTGCAGTTCTTAGAAAAAGAAAGAATGTTCTTGACTTAAAGAGTACAGAACTACAAACAGAATGTAGCAATAAAGTGTCTGACACTAATTCTCAGGTCACTACCTCTGATAGCATTGTTGTTAGCCATGCGGCAAAAGGAAAAAGGACAACCATAAGAAAAGGAGCAAGTAAAATTGAGATGGTTTTCCAGCTATACAGCTGTCAAAGAACAATCCCAATTTCTGGTAAAAATGTATGGCCACGTGAATCATGTGCCAGAACCTCCTTGTGTTTTTATGAAAATCATGTGGCTGACTTGAAAAGAGGAGGCTTAAGGGATACTGATTCGTCGGTTAAATGTGGGCAAACAGACCTACATGACACTTTGACAAATACTAGCAAATCTTTGACAGATAATGTAATGGATCTCAAAACAGAAGAAAACACAACTTCAGAATCCGTGTTGTGCATAGGCAAGGTTATGGAGATGGAAAGAGCTAAACAGTATACATCTGGTACTAAAATTGGAAAGAAATCAAAAAGAGAATCAAAATATCTAAGAAATGGTGCAAAAAGCAAAGGAAATATAATGAAGGAGAAATTCATAGATAACCATAGTAGTACACTGTTGTGTGGAAAGGGCAAAACAAATGATCAGAAGACATCAGTTGCCAAGAAGGAACTGTTATTGAAAACATTAATTACAGAAAATATTTCAGACTTCAAGATTCCTGAACTCAAGGATAAAATTGAACCTATAAAGAGCAAATATGCTAATTCATCAGAAAAGAATGTTTGCAGTCTTCCAGATATTCTGGAAGATTCTACTGCTTCTGTGAACTACAAAAGGAAATGAAGCTTTATCTGGGCACCAATTGCAGTCTCAACAAGTTTCTGCTAATAATATGCTGGAGGAGCAGGAAAACCAATTAAACAGTGAAGTTCCTGAAACCTCTTTTAAAGAGAGAAGTACCTGTAAAGATACATTTGTGTGGACTTCACCTGACAGTAAGCTGGAAACCTCAACTTGGAAAGATAATTCTAGCTCTTTGACTGCTGGACATACAGAAAATCAAATGTTGAGCACTATTTTGGGATCAGAAATTAAAGGTGAAGGTAATTACAGCAATTACTTGGCACAAGAAAAAGGTAACTTCTTTACAGATGTTCTTAAGGCTTATGAAGATGATGTTCTTGTGATTGATGTAATTCAGGATGATCCTGATCTCTTTGGAGATACAGAAGAACAAGATAGTACTTGCACAGAAGAGCATCACACTGAAAACAACTTCAGTACCACAGTTTTTTCAGAACAACAGGTGCAGCCAGAACCAGAATCCCCTCAACTTCCAAAGGGCAGATTTCAAAATTGTGTCCTAGGTATGTAGAAATGTTCTCTTGAAACATTTTCACAACAGTTAAGTCATTGCACTCTAAAACTCTCTTAAAGCACAGTTCATTTTTAGAGATCTTATGCACTGGGAATTTAATAACATGAAGCATTCCCAATGGCTGAAGTTTTCCTTCAAAGTGTAATTTACAAAACAAAATACAGTGGACCCTTATATAACAGTTTCTATAACATAAAATCTGTACAACATAAAAATTCCGGAGATAGGGGAAATTTGCTTAACATAAAAATGGGATTACTCCATTTTCAATGCATTCCTATGGGAAATTTGTATGAAGGAAAATTTGCTTAACATAATTTTATTTGGAATGAATTAATCCCAACTATCTATGGAGGTGGTGAGTGTTCCAGTGCTGGAGGCATGTAAAAGAAAATTAGACAGCCATCTGTCAAATATACTTTGATTTGGATTCCCCCCAAAAGTTCAATCCCTAACAACTTGGAAAAGCCATTGCGGATATGCATTTGTAGATTATTGTCTTTCAAGTTTAGGTTGATAGGAAGTTTCTGAACCTCACCTATCAAAGCCTACATATCTCCCAACTTTGTTGGCAGTACTTGCCTAGTTTGCTCTTCCTGTGTGAATTGATTGAAAAAATCTATGTAGTTAAGCCCACCTGCGGTTCTATAAATGCCATCATTCAGATGTGATTCTGAGATATGCTTCTTCCATTTGCTAACTGAATTATGAGCATTTGCCTTAAGTGCAGAAACTGCCAGAAGATTTCCATTCACTGTCAAAGGAAGGAAAAATGCAAGGATGGAGAATTTTTATACCCAAATTTTGGAGGGTGTATTTGTCATAGAGAAATTTTAATACTGTACATTTTCTGCTTTAAATAACTATTTCTTATTCTAGGTTTGTTGGGGAAATAATCTAACATTTGTAAAAAAAAATCTACTCATTTACAGGGAGAATCCCATTCCAGATTATGGAACCATGTCAGACATCAATGATGTTCCTTTTACAGCAGGTGAGAGTGGGCATTTTAAAATGCAGTACTTGGAAAATAAAAGCTTGGAAGAAGACTAATGGCTATAAGCACTGAACACAGGATGCAGTTCAATGCAGTTCAGGATGATTACAGATTTTGCTCAGAATTGTATGTGTATGTTGTGTCGTTACATTCGTGACCAACTCTTTGTGATTCCATGCCCATGGAGTTTTCTTGGCAGGAATAGTGGAGTGGTTTGCCAGTTCCTACTCCAGGCGCCTACAACATCTGGTATTCCCTGGTGGTCTCCCATCCAAGTACTAACCAGGGCCCTCCTACTCATTCCTACAACCAGAAGCAGTTAACAAATTAGGTGTCTCTGTGCCTCCCTCTATAGCAGTGATGGCGGACCTTTTAAAGAGTGAGTGCCCAAACAGTGATTCAAAACCCACTATTTTTTCACAAGGTGCCAATACAACAATTTAGCCTGAATACAAGTGGCTGTGAAGGGGCAGTATCGGGTGCCCATAGAAAGAGCTCTGAGTGCCACCTTTGGCACCCATGCCGTAGGTTCACCAACACTCCTCTATAGAAAGAAATTAGCCCTTTCTCAATCAATCTTCTTGCCTCTGTTTTGCACTGAATTCCTATTCTCGCTCCTCTGGCTTTTCTCTAAGGGAAAAAAGTATTCTGGGTAGCTGGTAGTTCCTTTGGCCACTTCTGCATCTATCCATACTTAGAGGTGAAGGCTTCTTGTCTGTGAGGAAAAGAGTTACTGCCGCTCCCTTCTCTTTCTGAGGTTAAAATCAGAATAATTAAGGCTACTGCATTCACAGCTGATGTAAATATATGGTACCCAGACTTCAACAGGTTTTTTTTCCTTTCTTAGCATTTACACAAGGAGCTATTTCATTATTTCCTGGCATATGTGAAAGCCTCACTGCTTTCAGTAAGGAGATATCTGTCTTGTGTTACTTGGGCTTCTGTGGGGAAATTTTAGATTGCATTTCCTTGTTTCTGTTGCTTGTTACTTTTTAAGCAATGAAAAGCTTTAACATTACTTTAAAGTGGAAAAATGTCAGCAACATTAGTCTTGCAAATTAGTTAGCCTTTCATACCTGCTGGTTTCAAAATGTTATTTTGGAGAGTTGAGGTCATTTCAGGTGATGGGTGTAGTTATTTTGTGACCTGGAATACTATATGAAATTGCAACCACTGAAACATGTTCTGTATACGACTTACGTTGTAAAGAATGTTCATGAGGTAGTACCATCATCATCATCGCCAACTGGTGATCATCATTCTGTTCTTGGAAGCAGAAGAGATCAAGAAGAGATGGCAATAATATACAGAGGAATTATATCAGAAAGATCTGGATGTCCCTGATAACCAAGATAGCATTGTTGCTGACCTGGAGCCAGACATCTTGGGAAGTGAAGTCAAGTGGGCCTTAGAAAGCATTGCAAACAAGGCCAGTGGAGGTGACGGCATTCCAATTGAACTCTTTAAAATCTTAAAAGAGGATGCTGTAAAGGTGCTGCACATGATATGCCAGCAAATTTGGAAAACCCAGCAGTGGCCAGAGGACTGGAAAAGATCGGTCTACATCCCAATCCCAAAGAAAGGAAACACCAAAGAATGCTCCAGTACAATTGCACTCATTTCACACGCTAGCAAGGTTATGCTCAAAATTCTACAAGGCAGGCTTCAGCAGTATGTGGACAGAGAACTTCCAGAAGTGCAAGCTGGATTTCAAAGGGGCAGAGGAACTAGAGATCAAATCGCCAACATGCGCTGGATTATGGAGAAAGCCAGAGAGTTCCAGAAAAACATCTACTTCTGCTTCATCGACTACGCCAAAGCCTTTGACTGCATGGACCACAACAAACTATGGCAAGTTCTTAAAGAAATGGGAGTGCCTCACCACCTTATCTGTCTCCTAAGAAATCTATATGTGGGACAAGCAGCAACCGTCAGAACTGGACATGGAACAACTGACTGGTTTAAAATTGGGAAAGGAGTACGACAAGGCTGTATACTGTCATCCTGCCTATTTAACTTATATGCAGAGTGCATCATGCGAAAGGCAGGTCTGGATGAATCACAAGCCAGAATTAAGATTGCTGGAAGAAATATCAACAGATACGCAGATGATACTACTCTGATAGCAGAAAGTGAGGAGGAATTAAAGAACCTCTTAATGAGGGTGAAAGAGGAGAGTGAAAAAAATGGGCTGAATCTCAACATCAAAAAAACTAAGATCAGGGCCACCTGTCCCATCACCTCTTGGCAAATAGAAGGGGAAGAAATGGAGTCAGTGACAGAGTTTATTTTCTTGGGCTCCTTGATCACTGCAGATAGCGACTGCAGCAACGAAATAAAAAGACGCCTGCTTCTTGGGAGGAAAGCAATGGCAAACCTAGGTAGCATCCTAAAGAGCAGAGACATCACTTTGCCAATGAAGGTCAGGATGGTCAAAGCTATGGTTTTTCTAGTAGTGATGTATGGAAGTGAGAGCTGGACTATAAAGAAAGCTGATCGTCGCAGAATTGATGCTTTTGAGCTGTGGTGCTGGAGGAGAGTCTTGAGAGTCCCCTGGACTGCAAGGAGATCAAACCTATCCATCCTGAAAGAAATCAACCCTGAATGTTCACTAGAAGGACAGATTTTGAAGCTGAAGCTCCAGTACTTTGGCCACCTCATGAGGAGAGAGGAGTCCTTGGAAAAGTTCCTGATGTTGGGAAAGATTGAAGGCAAAAGGAAAAGAGGACGGCAGAGAATGAGATGGTTGGACGGTGTCATCGATGCAACCAATATGGATTTAACCAAACTCCAGGAGGAGACAGTGGAGGATAGGAAGGCCTGGCGAGCTCTGGTCCATGGGGTCACGAAGAGTCGGACACGACTGAACGACTGAACAACAATACAGTTCTGGTCTCCAAATGTCCAGAAGGGTATTATGGAAATGGAAAAAGTGCATCAGAGGGCAACCAGAATGATTAGAGGACTGGAACACCTTCCTTACTATCTGAGGCTGCAATGGCTGGGCCTCTTTACACTTGAACAATGTCATCTAAGAGGTGACCTGACTGAATTTATAAAATCATACAAGGTATCGACAAAGTAGATAAGGAAAAACTGTTTTTCCCTGTCGCACAACACTAGAACTAGGGGGTAGTCCATGAATCTTTTCGGTTCTAGATCTCAAAACAAGTAAGAGAAAGTACTTTTTCACCCAAAGGATCACTGGCCTGCCAGAAGAAGTGGTGAGAGCTGTCAGCCTTGACAGCTTTAAGAAAGGATTAGAAAGATAGGCAGGATATCTCTCAATGCCATTTGCAGGGAATCAGGTGAAGACATCTGCTTGGGAATACCCTGAGGCAAATGGCGAGCCACTGTGTAAGACAGAATGCTGGACTGGATGGGCTGTGACCTGTTCCAGCATGGCTGTTCCTATGTAGGAAAGGTGCCAAATGGAGCCAGGCTTCAAAACTCTGAGTAATAACAAAAAGTTACTACTGGAATATGCAACTGGAAGAAGATACTGTGGAAGAAGATACTGAGAGTCTCATATGATTAATACAAAAATTATATATCCATTACTGATAAATCCACACAAGATACATTATATTTTCTCTAATTAGAAAGCACAGGCAGCTCTAACATTCAGGTGGTCTTATTTTCTATACTGATTAGCCTAAGACACTGTGCTACACAAGAAGCCATTTGTTCCTCTGGTTACCATCTACCACTTCTGTTATTGAGAGTTGCTGCTTAGTAAACCATACAATACATGCATTCTGTCACTGAGTTAGGACCAGAATTTCAACAGAGCAAGAAACAGAAGATCCGAGATGAGTCATTAGCATCTTACAAACTACATTTACTTATTTGACTCATACCCTGTCTTTTTTCTAATACAACCCAAGGTTGACAAAATGGTTAAAACATATATAATGATATCAATATTTTTAACTGTATCAAAGCTCATCTAAGTATGCCAACATGTTTGAATGGATGGGAAGTAGTTAAGGTGCAGCACCTTTCTACTCAGAGTTGTAAGGACATTAGATCATTCTGTGGTATTGATCTCAAAGCAACTTTCAACCCCATTTACGGCTCTATGAAGCTGTCCATCAAGCATGGTTAGATTGCTGCAGCGGCACTTTGTGAAAAATTAGTGGGTTTTTAATCACAATGTGGGCACTCGGTCTCTAAAAGGTCTGCCATCACAGGTATAGGAGGACTATCCTTTTATCATAGGCATGAATAAGTTCTGTGTATCCATGAGAATTTATTTTGTAACTATGAAGAGCTTGATATGGCAGAAGATGATCTGTAGTTCAGAGAAGAAAAGAAAGCACATGAACATGGAGAAGTATTAGCAAGGTTCTGGGTTTCCAGTTAGAAAACATATTGAATTATTCATTCCTGTAAAGTTGAATTATAATTTACTTCTTATTCTGACATTGAGAGTAACCATTGATTTAAATATTCTGGATTACTGTTTCCACCATACACAGCCCACTACTTATTGTTTGGTTTTAGCTTCCTGAATATCAGGTCATTGCCAAGAATATGGGATAGTCATAGGTGTTGCCTTAAAATACATGGAGTTCCAAGTAAAAAAGCCTTCTGCCTGATATGATTCTTCTTCATAACACAAATGTTATGCAAATGTTCTCTGTTCATCTTTGCCATTCTGAATTAAGTTCAGTTGCCAAAATAGAATAAATCCCTCTCTCAGCTACATAAAAACAATAGAAAAGTAAATTACTGACTAGATGCTTAATAAAGTATAAATAGATAGTATAGGACAGTGTTGGCAATCCTATGGCACGGGGTTGGATTAGGCACCTGACATCGCCCCTTTACAGCCACCTGTATTAAGTGTTGGCGCCAAGCAGATCTCCGTAGGGAGGGCATTCCAGGGTTGGAGGCAACCTCCGAGAAGGCCCTGCTTCGACATGCCACCCCCATTATCTCTTTGAGGGATGGCACCTTCAGCATGGCCTCCTGGCCTTATCTTAGAGTATGGGCAGGCTCATATGGAAGAAGGCGGTCCTTTAGGCAGCCAGGTCCTAAGCCGTTTAGCATATTCCTAAATATATATGGCTATAAACATATTTTTATTAATCTTTCTAGTGCTCTTGTTGTTTATGTTTTGATCAGTGATGGGTACAAATCTCTTTGTCACACCTCATGCCAATTCGTACATGGAGCACCTCCCCCCAGCTGTGAAAAAACCAAACTCAATGCTAGGGATCAATAGGAAGGGTACAGAAAATAACATCTGTGAATACACACTCTGGGTTTTATGCCCCTGCGCGACGATCACTGGTCTTCCCAAGCTCTTGTGTCATAAGGACCTCCCCCTCTCCATTGTGCATGCTCTCCATTTCATGCATTTACTGCCCCAGTTCCTTTTTACCGCTGCTTGACGGTCGCATTTCCCTTCGGCTCCTGCAGATACAAAGGAAATATATTATTTTATTACTTACCTTGTTAAATTCCAGTTTCCTTAACCTCCTCCTCTCCTGCTTAAAAACAAAGATATATATATTATTGTACATACTTCAATGTTCTCTCCTCCCCACTCCCCACTGCCATTTTATGGACTCTTCAGCCCTCTTCAAGAGGTGCATGGCATGTCCGGATAAAATCCCACTCTCCGACGGCTCTCTCGAGAAAGCCTTCCACAAACACCCTGTATTCATACAAATTGAAAGCATTCTGCTCATTCGCTACCTTCCCACCACTTCAACTACATTGGACACACTTTTCAATTCCTCCTGTTACTTTTTAAACGAGGACTCTCTGTCTCCACCCTCAAAGTATATGTTGTGGCAGTTGTAGCACACCAACCACCTCAATCAAAATCTTCATCGTTTTTCCGACACCCTAAACTCAAGCAATTTCTTAGATGACTCAATAACATCCACCCTCATCTGACAGGCCCTACACCCCAATTGTCTCTGTCCCTGGTTCTTAATTGCCTCACACAGGCACCCTTCAAGCCCATGGCCTCGGTACCACTATACACACCACCTTGAAAACAGCATTTTTAGTGGCCATTACGTCAGTTAGACGAGCCTCTGAACTATCTGCATTATTCGCGGACCCTCGATTTCTACAGTTTCACCAAAACAGGGTGGCTCTGTACCCTGACATCTCATTCCTTCCTAAAGTAGTATCAAATTTTCATTTATCTCCACCTCTGGTGTTACACATTCTTCCCCAATCCAAATACCAACCTAGAGCAGATGCTCTACACGCTAGATGTTCAGAGAGCTCTCCTGTTCTTCACCTCCAGAACAGCACCTATCAGAAAATCACAAACTTTTCATTAGAACTTTGGAACCTTCCATTGGTCTGCCAGTATCCTCTCAGTCTGTTTCCAGATGGATCACGACTGTCATCAAAATGGCATATGAGATCTCTCATGCCCCTCTCCCCGCTATACCTAAGGCACATTCAACAAGAGCAGTTGCTTCCTCTACTGCCTTCCTTAAAGGAATCTGCCTCACTGATATTTGCAAGGCTGCAACTTGGGCCAATCCAGCCACATTCATTAAACACTACAAGGTGGATGTTCGGGCCAGAAGAGACGCAGCCTTCGGCAGGACTGTCCTCATCTCATCCTTGTTGTGATGGTACGCCAGCGGTAAGTCAGCTTGCTAGTCATCCAGAGTGTATATTCACAGATGTCACAAAAAGAAAAGCAGGTTACTTACCTGTAACAGTTGTTCTTCGAGTGGACATCTGTGAATTCACACTACCCACACTACCTCCCCTCTATCCATCATGTCTCCTCTCTTCTCTTTCTCAGCGGTGGATCCGAGGGGGACTGGGGCGGCAAACACAGGAGGTTAAGAGCATGTGCAATGGTCCTTATGAAGCAAGAGCTTGGGAAGGCTGGTGATCATTGTGCAGGCGCATAAAACCCAGAGTGTGAATTCACCGATGTCTACTCAAAGAACAACTGTTACAGGTAAGTTACAGGAAAGTAGTTTACTCCTACAGTATGAAGATTTTTTTTTAAGTATTTTGGTATTGCACCTAAAGTACCAATTACAGCTGGAACAATTTTAGCCTTCTTTTGCCATACTTGCTCAATCTTCATATGTATTTACAGTATTTATAGTTTGACTTCTCTGTTTCAACAACTTTTTCAATTCTAAGGTCTCACCAGTTTTTAATCCCCGGTATATTATAGCTCATACAGATATTCCAATGCATCATTGCTGCAACTTTGTTATGCCTTTCCAAATAATTTGCTTATGGAATCTTCTTGACCACAGATAAGGTGGTCCACTGTTTTCTTTGGCTTTTTTACACAACCAACATGTAGTATCACTGTTGGATTTTTGAATCCAGATTTTCATTGCATTTCTACAGTAGCTTGCTCTTATGTTGGAAGGATAAGCTCTTCAGATTCCTGTGTCTATGTTCTTTTCTCAGCCACTGTCACATTTTTGTACTGTTGGCTTTGCCTTGGATGTTTTATTGGGCATGGAGTGTTTTATTCTGCCATTATTCTTTTTGCATATCCAGAAGCTGAGTCATGGGAACTCTTCAAAGTCTTGTTGGATAGTTGACTTCTCTTTTCAGTAGGCTTCTCTTGTTTCCTTAGTCTTTAATAATCCTGTTCATCAGCTTCTTTCAATGTTTCCTCTTGACTTTCTCCATCCACTTTCACTCTATGGAAGATGTGGTCTGTTGATGTCCTTAAATGAATGCAGTGCATGATGGACAGTCATTAGTTTCCTTGTTCTTCAATCTAAGGTATCCAATTCAGCTGGCATCCAGATTATTCCTGTAGTATATCACATAACCACTCAGATGTTTATAAGTCTCATGGTGATTCCACCATTAAGCTTTGATTTTAGGACTTTTTGAACCTTCTGATGTATTCCTTATTAATCTCACTTTTTTACTTCCTTACTCTTGATCTCTTCTGCTTGCAAGATACCCAAGTATTTATAACTTTTACTGGTGTTGCTCTTCTCCTTCTCCTCCTAGATCATATTAATATTAATATTAGTATTGTTAGTAGTAGTATCAGCATCAGCAACAGTAATACAGTAGGACACCCGTATCCATGGGGGATCAGTTCCAGACCCCCTCCCCCGCTGATAGCAGAATCCACGGATAAGAGTAAACATTCTTATCTGTGGATCATGGTGGTGCCAGTGGCAAGGGGGAAGTGGCGACATCAGTGCTGGGGTGGCAAGGGCAAAAGCGACGGTGCCGCATGGCGAGTGGGCCAGGAAGGAGCCACTGGGTAGGCAACCAGGTCGCCTCCTCTCCTGGTTGGCTGGGCAGAGGAGGAATGGTGGGCTGGAGCCCTCATCCCAGCCATCCCAATCACCCTGCACGATTGCCTCACCACCATACTCCTTTGCCTGCTGGCCTGGCTCTGTTTGTGCTCTGTTTCACTGCTTGCTTCTGCTCTCGGCATTTCAGAAGAGGCAAAGCCACTCTCATTCCTCCAAACGGGACCCAGGTGTGTGCTTGCTGGCTGCACTGCTAATGATGTGGGCAAGTGCTCGTGGGCCCCTCCACCACTGATGTCCCGTGTGGGCGCCCTGGGCCACACGTCCTCGGCAGTCATTGCTGCTGTGCTGCCTGGGCCAGCACACCACCACCATCCCTTCATCTTGTACCGCTGCTTGCCATCCTTGGATAACTGAATCCACAGATGGTGAATCAGCAGATATGCGGGTGGTACTGTATTATAATTATAATTATAATTATTATAATTATTTAGTTATTCATTATATTACTACTGCAACCATTACATAATGTCAAATTGATTTCAACTTCCGGCTACCCTTTCAAGGAAATTTGTAGGTATAGAGTACTTAGAAGTTGTTATATCTATGTGAAACACTTCCATAATGTTTAATATTAGGAAATCACCACCAGATGGTCCTGTTCCATTCCCTTTGGGGGGACACTCTCATTCCCAACTGTTGGCTCCATAGACATATAGATAATAAAGTCACTAAGAAGTCTAGACACCTACATCTGGATTGCTTTTTAGATAATTTGGAATTTACATATCTAAAATGAATATGTGAATTTATTGACTTCGAACCACGCTTCTTTAGAACTTTGACTTTCCCACAGCCTAAAAGTTAAATTAGGATATTGCTTTTATTACAAAACCATTCATCATCACCAATCTCACTCATCTCAGATTGAAGAATTCACAAGCTTTCAGGACTGCCAGCTTTAATTTTCCAATATTTAAGGCTCCTCCTCCAGCCTGAGGCTTCCAAAGGGCAAAAGGGATCCCTAGGGAACATCAGAAACTAAAGCGGGGGAGGACAGGAAGTTTTAATTAATTAAAGGTATCTGATGCCATGATGAGATCATCCATCTTGTGCAGATAAATGAATTTACACAAACAGGATTTGCTACTGTTTTGCATACATTTATAAATTTTTTTTAAAAAAGTCTCTTACTCCTTATTCCTTTAAATGTTAAAGCTACTTGAATTTTCTGTCCAGTGTGGTGTTAGTCTAGGGATTTCAGCTTTCATTTTTAATGTTTTTACTGTGCATCATGCTTTAAGATGATTAGTGTCAGTATGAAGGAAATGTATCAAATTATGTCTGAAATAAAAGGTAAAGAATACTATTTTATAGCACTATAATAATTTCATTTTGGCATATTTTGATCTTTTGTATTAGATTGCAGATTACCTTATTTGCGACCATATCCTACCAATTACATTGCTTGTAGAAAAGATAAAACTGGAGTGGTAAGTCTTTGATCAACATATATTCTTGCAAATAACCTCAAATGCATTGCTTTGGAATTTAAAACTTTATCAAATGCTCAATTTGTTAAACAGGTTGAAACTATTCAGTCCAGTTGACATGATATGTTTTGTGTTTGTTTAGACAGTGAATCATTCACACAAGTCTCAGACATAATGGCCTTTGTCCATACTATCTGAGATTTCTAAGAATTAGCCCAGAACATCTGGAGAGCTGAAGGCTGAGGGACACAATCTTGGTCCTATGTCATCCTGGGTAAACATTTTAGCCTCTTATCAAATGTTCCTTCTGAATGAAAGTGCTGCATCTGGTTATTACTCCTGGCCAAGGTTCCCTGTAAGGTGTGTGGCTGTGTGTGCAGGACTCCACTTTCCTCTGTGCAACAGTCTTGCTCCACACAATTCTTTTCAGCCCCTTTGATTCTGGTTACAATGGAAGCCCCTGTGGCGCATACAATTGTGCATGCGAGAGGGCTGAAAATTAAGAGGGACTGTTGCCTGTGGCACAGGGTACCACTTGTAAACATTATTCACAAGGCTGTCTTCCTCCACAGTGAGAAAATAAAACAATAGGCTTCTGCTGTAAGTTCCTTTGTTTAAAACAAGAAAAGGAAAGTATCCTGTCTACCTGGTTTAGCAGCTGTCACAGCTGTGCCCACTGAGGGAAGCTTTCTGATTCTTGAGAGTTAAGTTAAAATAGCTGAGCCATGGGAACACTTCTTTCTTCCCTTTGGTTTCTGACTGCATGTAACTTTCATTATTGATGAGCTCGTGAATTTCTTCTTTGGAAGTTAATTTCTTCTGAAGCTCTTCCCTTTTGATATGCTACATTCTGAAGGTTTCATCCCCTGTACAATTGAAATTAAACACAACATTGTCCATTATTTTATCTGTTAATAAATCCCACATATACAGTACTCCCCCATTTATTGCGGGAGTTAGGTACCTGATCCACCCGTGATAAAGGAAAATCCGCAAAATGCAGATGCCTGAGTAAACTGACCTCGGGCTGCTCCTGCCGGCTGCATGTCCAAAGAGAGCTTTTCAACTCCCTCCTAACACCTCAACAAACTTTGTTGCCAGGAGCTTAAGTTCTGTTTGCTGAGGTGTCAGGAGGGGATTAAAAACCTCTCTTTGGAAGCAAAATGCAGACGCCTCAGCAAACAGACCTGGGGCTGCTCTTGCCGGCTGTGCTTGCAAAGAGAGGTTTTTAACCCCCTCCTGACACCTCAGCAAACCTTGCTGCCAGAAGCTCAAGGTCTGTTTGCTGAGGTGTCAGGAGGGGATTAAAAATGCTCTTTGGAAGCAAAATGCAGACGCCTCAGCAAGGGCTGCTTCTGCCAGCTCCGCTTGCAAAGAGAGGTTAACTCCCTCCTGACACCTCAGCAAACCTTGCTGCCAGGAGCTCAAAGTCTGTTTGCTGAGGTGTCAGGAGGGGGTTAAAAACCTCTCTTTGGAAGCAAAATGCAGATGCCTGAACAAACAGACCTGGGGCTGCTCCTGCCAGCTGCGCTTGCAAAGAGAGGTTTTTAACCCCCTCCTGACACCTCAGCAAACTTTGCTGCCAGGAGCTCAAGGTCTGTTTGCTGAGGTGTCAGGAGGAAAAGCTCTCTTTGCAAGCACAGCCAGCAGAAGCAGCCTCAGGTCTATTTGCTGAAGTGCCAGGAGGGGGTTAAAACCTCTCTTTGGAATCCTGCTTCTCTCAAGAAAAAAACCGCAATATACTGAGACCGTAATATATGAACTGTGTTGTGGCGGGGGACTGCTGTATACACAAGAGTAGTGGTTTCCAGTCTTGTGTAACCCAGATGTTCTTGGACTGAAGTTCCCAAAAGCCTTTACAGTAAACCCTCCCCCTGCCCTTTTTCATATACTGCGGTCCCGGTATATTGCAAGACCGCAGTATATGAAACAAAGGCCTCCTTAGGTAAGGTGGATGGGCCTGTTTCAGGCTTCTTGTACTTACCCCAGGCTTGGCACTGCCTTAAACGGACCTCCGATGGGCTTCTGGGGCCTGTCAGAGTCCCAAAAGTGCTTTTTGTTGAACAGGAAGTGACTTCCAGATCACCGAAAACCTCTTCTGGGGCGTGTTGGAGGCCCCAAAAGTGCTTTCTGGCGAACCGGGAGTGACTTCCAGATCACTGGAAAGCACTTCTGAGGCGTCTGACAGGCCCCAGAAGCCTGTTGGAGGCCTGTTCAGGGCAGCTCCAGGCCTCAGGTAAGTGTAGGAGGCCCCATATAGGCTCCCCAGGCCCTACCCGACCCAGCATTAACATATTGCGGATTTTCATTTATCATGGGTTGGGTTGGGTCCCTAATCCCTGTGATAGGTGGAGGGTTACTGTACCGCCAACTTCGCTGGTCGCATTTCTTGGAGTTGCAGTTGAAGAACACCTGGATTACTCAAGGTTGGGAATTTCTGTACTAGAGAAATTTGACATATGTAGAAATGACAATTTCACTGGTTCATTATTTTTGGGTTGTTTTTCAGTTTAATTTAGGATTAGGTTTTATACCTAATGGATACTGCAGAACATATTTCAATACATTAAAAGGTTGCGAGAGAACTAACTGCTGGTACTCACATGTTCCTAAGCCGGGAGATGAAAAGGTAAAAGCGATGTGTTTCTTCTTGTCTCTGTGTGTCTGAATCTATAAATAGCATATTACTTTCAATGCTCCGCAAAGCAAGGGCTTTGTTAGGTTTCCAGGATAAGATTGTAATTTGTTGGAGTGATTTGAGAGTTGTATCAGCTTTTAAGGATAAAGTTTCCATTAACCTGAATGCTCTGAGAGTACTCCATGTGATTTCCCACATGTATGTTTATTATTGCTGCAGAATAAGTAAATGCAGCTAGTGAAAATCCACCAATAATTTTCACACCACCTAAAATAAAGTGTTGTCAACAAACTATTGATCATTACGTGAGAGAAATTCGATGATGAGCGTGCATGTGGCATTCTGTCTTATGAACCCTCATGATAGCAATATAATTTGCAGATGGTTTCATGATCCATATATATGTATTCACTTGAGAAGCACAACAAAGGGTGGCTTTCTTGGCCATGCAGATATCCAGGGCAGGCCTGAACTCTGCCTGGAATGTTATAGGAATACTTGGAAAGGATTGATTATACAAAATAAAATTTCAAGTATTATATCCTCAACAGTTCTTTGTAACACATAGGTATTTGTAGTGTAGTTCTATCTATGTGATATAAATGACTGTACCCAGTGAACAGGACTAATTTTCCCTCAAGCTCTGTCTTAACAGAAAAGTCTGTATAGGTAACTTATCTTCTGAGTAAGCAGTTTAGTTCCTGAAATAAGTATACCTACATACTAAAGAACAGCTTTGTATCTGCTGCCCAGTTCAATATTATGTTGGGCTATAGATTGTATAACTTCTAGTTTTGAACTGTGTTTGTTTTGTTTGTCCTGATTCTAGTGAATCTAGAACAGAATAATGACTTTATTTCTTCTTGTTCTCTCTGAATTACACATATATGGGTCTTGAATTAGCACATGGACTTATTTGGAATGGCACAGTACTGATTAGCTTCATTGGATGGCATAAATCATATTCCAAATAACATGCAATGTGTGGGAGTAAATTTGCTCAGAGTGGTGGTCATTTAGAGTGCCCGCTCCATTTGGAGTAGTACACCTTTCCACTGAACTGCAATTGTTTCATAGAAACAGAATCACTCTAACCAATAGTTTGAAATTCAGCTGTTTCCCTGAGAAAATTCCCTACGGGCAGCAGATCAAGTTGCATTAAAGTGACCCCCAAAATCATATAGCATCAATTTCCACTTATAAAAACTAACTCTGTGGTATGGATCCCTGTCAGTACTATCTTCAGTATGGACTTCCTTGCTATTACTATCAACCTCATCAATATAGATCTTCATGAAGTGTTCCTTCACTCAGACTCCAGTGCCCCTTGTATTCAGTGCCAAGTAGTTTACCTTGACTGTTAATCCTGGCAATTCCAAAACATGTTTTGTGTTGTTCTACAACAAAAACCTGTAGTGAAATCTTCTCTCCAGCATATTCATCTTCAGTATATAAAAAACATTAAATATTGCAGAGCTTTCACCCTGACCTGCTGTAAGCTCCTTCAACACTCCTAGAAGACCAATACTTGCATGTCCCTTACAAGCATCATCTCTGCCCATGCCAACCTGGTATGGTGGAAGTATAGGTGAAACTTGAAAAATTAGAATATTCTGCAAATGTTCATTTATTTCAGTAAGTCAACTCAAAAGGTGAAACTAATATATGAGATAGACTCATTACATGCAAAGCGATATATGTCAAGCCTTACTTTGGTATATTGTGATGATTATGGCGTACAGCTTATGAAAACCCCAAATTCACAATCTCAGAAAATTAGAATAGTGTCAAAAGGTTCAATATTCTAGGCTCAAAGTGTCCCATTCTAATTCTTAACACCTGCAAAGGGTTCCTGAGCCTTTAAGTGGTCTCTCAGGCTGGTTCAGTAGGAATCACAATCATTGGAAAGACTGCTGACCTGACAATTGTGCAGAAAATTATTCTTGACACCCTGCATAAGAGGGAAAGCCCCAAAAGGTACAGATTGCAAAAGAAGTTGGATGTTCCCAAAGTGCTGTTTCGAAGCACATCAATAGAAAGTTATGTGGAAAGGAAACGTGTAGAAGAAAACGGTACACAAGCAGCAGGGATGACTGCAGCCTGGAGAGGAAAAGGCTATTCAAAAGATTTGGGGACTTTCACAAGGAGTAGACTCAGGCTGGAGTTAGTGCATCAAGAACCACCACACAGAAATGGATCCTGGAAATGGACTTCAAATGTCGTATTCCTCTTGTCAAGCCGCTCCTGAACACTGATGCTCAGTGGTCCAAAGTCCTCTTTTCTGATGAGAGTAACTTTTGCATCTCATTTGGGAACCAAGGACCCAGAGTCTGGAGGAAGAATGGAAAGGCACACAATGCACGATGCTTGAAGTCCAGTGTGAAGTTTCCACAGTTTGTGTTGATTTGGGGAGCCATGTCATCTGCTGGTGTTGGTCCACTGTGCTTCATTAAGTCCAGAGTCAATGCAGCTGTCTACCAGGAGATTTTGGAGCACTTCATGCCTCCTTCCGCAGATGAGTTTTATGGGGATACTGACTTCATTTTCCAGCAGGACTTGGCACCTGCCCTCACTGCCAAAAGTACAAAAACCTGGTTCAATGGCCATGGGATTACTGTGCTTGATTGGCCAACAAACTCGCCTGACCTGAACCCCATAGAGAATCTATGGGGCATTGCCAAGAGAAAGATGAGGGGCATGAGACCAAACAATGCAGCAGAGTTGAAGGCTACTATTGAAGCCTTCTTGTCTTCCATAACACCTCAGCAGTGCCACAGGTTGATAGCATCCATGCCACACCATACTAAGACAGTAATTGATGCAAACGGGATCCAAACCAAGTACTGAGTACATATGCATGCTTACACTTCTCAGAGGTCCGATATTGTTCTATTTCCAATCCTTGTGTTATTGATGTCATGTAATATTTTAAATTTCTGATATTGTGAATTTGGGGTTTTCATAAGCTGTACGCCATAATCATCACAGTTATACCAAAGTAAGCCTTGACATATCTTAGTTTGCATGTAATGAGCCTATCTCATATATTAGTTCATCTTTTGAGTTGACTTACTGAAATAAATGAACATTTGCACGAAATTCTAATTTTTCGAGTTTTACCTGTAGTAGTTTTGATGGATGCAGCCACAGTGCAATGATTGCTGCATAGATTTAGTATGTAATCTGTCTCACTGATCCTGGAGTGGATTTAGAAGGTAGCTTAACCTTTTTCTGAGGCTGAGATGAATCTTTTAAGTGGGCTCCTCTTCAGAGGGAAAGACTGGACACAGATCAACTGTATTCACAGCCGCTTGAAATTAATTTGAAACAGAAAGTCTCCTTCATGTCATTCCTCCTACAAGACCTCTCCTTTTCTCTGAATCCCCTGTAGGTTTGACCTAGACTCTTTATAGAAGAAACATCAGGAAAAAAATCTCTGCCTTGTTCCACTACCAGATCACTGAATTCACAGGGCTTACAGTCTCTCATACCAGAGAGCATAATTGTCAGTACAATCCTTACCTCATAAGTACTAGAACTAACTGATCATTTCCAGTTTCCCCTTTAATACCAACATTGGATGCTGAGAAGTACTTGTATTTATACATTTTTTAAAAATAAAGGCAATTATGTTTTTATTTTTACTTTTTAATGTGTTACGTCTCTGTTCATGTATTGCTTGTTCAGCATTTTATAATTAACACATGGACATCTCTCTTAACAAATTAATTGGCAATACCAAAGTTGGATACTGAAAGGTATTATACAACTGTGAAAAGCTAGTGATGTCCTGTGCTGCTAAAAAATCTAATGTACCGGTACATGAATTGACACAAGAAAATAGAAAATCTACCACAAAATATGCATAGTCTGATTGAAAGCACAAGTAAATAAACACAATAAAATGACTCATACCATAAACATAGTAATGTTGGAAATATCAGATGGTTACGAAGGGTGAGGGGATACAATCTCCATGGATATGAATCAGAGATGGTCATCAAAGCTTTTTGGAGCTTCTGGCCTTGCCTTAAGAATGAGGCCATTTTCAACCTGTTTTGGCCATGACCATCAACACAATATGAAATAAATATAATCCAAATCAGGATTGTATAATTCACACATTGAACCTTATGAGGTGATTGTAAAGAATTGTTTCCAGTCTGTGTCTCCCCTTCAAATGTGCTGGGGGGGGGGGCATATGGCTCCTGTTGAGAAATCGATATGTGTGGATTCCTGACTATAAGTGTAATAAGAATAGTGAAACATTGTGTGCTATGATGAAGTTAGTTCTTCTTCGAGCCGTCTGTGAATCCCACTAAAGGGTTAACCTGCAGCCAGCCTGCAGCCACCGGATTGATACAAAAGCTGTTGACGGTTAGGACCTCCCCCTCCTCCTGCGCATGCTCCAGTCTTCCCGCTCTTTCTCCTCAGTTCCTTTCTTTCCGCCGCCGAGTTCAGCCACCTTTTTGCTCTGCACGAGGAAAGAAAAGATAAGAGAAAATTCTTAGATTCCAACTTACTTCAAACCGACCTCCTCCTCCTCCAGTCGGTGAGCCCTACCCGCCTTTTTCCCTACGACCGGCTCTCCCCTTGTTTATGGCCTCTTCAGGCCCCTTTAAGCGGTGTGCGTCCTGCTCTAATAAGATCCCGCTCAAGGACGACCACTCGCTCTGCCTCTACTGCTTGGGAGAAGCCCATCAACCTTCTCAGTGTCCTCACTGTAAAAAGTTGACAAAAGCGGCCATTAAACACCGTCAGGCCCGCCTTCGCTTACATCTTTGGGAGCAGTCGCTTTCCCCTATGGAGCAACGTGCTTCCACCTCAAGCCGTGTCTCACCGGGCCCTTCCACGGCCAAGTCCGCTTCGAAGGCCAAGTCTCTTTCCCCGCCCTCACCATCGGCGTCGGTTTCGACTATGGCCACAGACAAGCGGAAAAAGAGGCAGTCTTCGGATGCCAAGAAGCGCCCCAAGATTCGGGAACATGCCCCGAGCCCGACGCTCTCGGCCTCGACTGCGGCGTCTATGGCTCTGGAGCGTTCGGAGGACGACCAATTTCCCTCCGGCCAACTGTCGGCGCTCTCCCCGACATCAATCCGCTCCTCGACATTGGGAGACGATTCTCAGGATCTCTCCACTGTCATCGAGGTCCCTCTCAGCCCTCCACCTCAACAGGGCTCGACCTCGGAGATGCCCACACTCGACGCCACGGCTCACCGACCGCCGACTTCGACATTCAACATTGTCTCCGCTCCCAGCATCGTCTCAGAGCCTATCCGTACCAAGGCCCAGGCTAAGCGTGTCCGCCTGCCTGACGACACCAGGGCTTCCGGATCCCCACGCCGAAACGCCCGACCTCAGGAGCGAGAGAACCCCTCGCAACGGTCTTGCTGCTCGTCGCCATCGACCTCTCCACCACGTCGACGCCGACGTAAGCACCGCCGTTATTACGAGTCCGACACCGACTCCTCCTCCAGCTTTCGCCGTGACCGACGCCGATATCGCCATCGACGTCGATCTCCGGCTCATCGGCGTCGACGATATTCGACCTCACCCTCCGACCGCTCGACACCTACGCCGCCCCGTCGACGTCGACAGAAATCGGGTGATGTCGCTACCGCCCACGCCGCCGCTGTCGGGCGCCCTGCTTCCGACCCCCCTGTCTCACAAGGGCTGGGCTCTATGGCAAGCCGTTCTCTCGACGCCGACCGCGCTTCTGCTGTCGCCCGTCCCGTCGACGCCGAGCGCCCTCCCGATCTGGGGCGCTCCGACGCCGAGGCCACTCGAAAAGAGTCTAAATCCAGCATCTCTTCTCGACGCCGAAAACGACACCGACGTTCCTCTTCGTCCTCCGATTCTTCTGAGGCTGACTCCCCTCCAGAACGTCGCAAACGCCGGACTGTTCCTCAACGCCGTACTCGAGGACCTTCCGACCCCTCCACGTCGACCAACCGTCCCGCTGCCGGTTCGTCTGCCACTCTTGAGGCTGCGAGGGGCTCCGGTGCTAACAGGCCTCCTCCGCTCTCCTTACAACCGTCTGCGTTGACACCTTCCCATCAACATCTGGAGTCTCCGACCTCCATGGATGAGCTCCCTCCTGAACTGTCCGATGAGGGCGACTTTGTCGAGGATGATGCCTCTTACTGCTCCGAAGCCTCTTCCTCCCATAATATTCCTCTTCCACAGACTGAGATTCTGGGAAGCCAACCTCCTTCTCCGACCGAGGATATGAAGCTCTATTCCCAGACCATTCATAAAATTGCCTCCGTCATGGAGCTGCAAGTCCAACAGGACCAAACTGCGGACTCTTGTAGATTCTTTGGCCATCTTAACAAACGCCAAACACCGCCTCTCCGTCTTGCATTCATTCCTTCTCTACTTGATCGTATCAAGGAAGCCTGGCACAAACCCTCTTCGGCTCCACTCATGTCACGCCGTGTGGACAATATGTACCGCACACACGGCGAAGGTACCTCCTTTCTGGACAAACACCCCCTGCCCAATTCCCTGGTGGTGGACGCCACTCAAACTAGAACCAGGGGCCGCTCCGCCCTGACTCCCAGCAATAAGGAAGGCCGGAAGCTGGACATCATTGGCCGTCGTCACTATTCTCTTGCCTCTTTCTCTCTTCGCTCCGCCAACTACCTGTGTGCGATGGAGGCTTATTCCCGTCATATCCTCCTTCAGGCTGCTCCTGTCCTGGACTCCCTCCGGGAAGAGCAGAAAGCCAAACTCTCCGCTCTCCACGAAGAGCTCATTTCCTTAATCGATTTTGAGACCCTCGCGGCGCGCAACATGGCAGACGCTGCCGCCAAACAACTGTCCAATGCGGTTTACCTTCGACGGCACGCATGGCTTCGGACAACCAATATTCCGGATGATGCACGGAATAGAATAGAAGATTCTCCGTTTGATGGAGAGGGCCTTTTTGCGACCACAACGGACGAGTCTCTCGACACTCTCGTCAAAATGCGGAAAACCGCGAAGTCTATTGCATATCCCTCTTCGCAGCCACAGGGCCAGTACCGCCGGCAGCAACAACACTCTTGGCAAAGACAGAACCCACCTCCTCAGCGCCGCGACTCGGGACGCTTTCGGCAGGGATATCAATCCTACACTTACCGCCAAAATACCCAACGCTCTCAGCGCCGATCTCAACCCACCAGGCGCTATGACCGGAAGTCCAAGCAGAACCTTTGACTCGATTCCTCCTCCTCTGCCTCTGCACGCATCCGACATACGACTGCATCCCTTTCTCCCCCACTGGTCCATAATAACATCGGACTCGTGGGTTCTCAAGATCATCTCCCAGGGTTACGCTCTGGAATTCAGCTCTCTACCGCCTCTGGGACAGGTCGTCCGGACCCCGGCATCACAGGCCCTGCAGGAGGAAGTACAATCCCTCCTGCACAAACACGCCATTCAACCAGTGGCCTCGGAAGACACCAGGGGTTTCTACTCCCGATATTTTACTGTCCAAAAAAGGGATGGCGGTCTGCGCCCCATTCTGGACCTAAGAGAGCTCAACTCTTTCATCGGGCACACCAAATTCCGGATGACTACCCTGGAAACCATCCCTTCCCTTGTTGCACGCCACAGACTGGTTTGCAGTCGTAGACTTACAGGATGCGTACTTTCATATCTCAATCAGACCCTGCCACCGCAAATATCTACGGTTTCAGATTGCAAACTCAACCTACCAGTTCAAAGCTTTGCCCTTCGGCCTCTCCACGGCCCCTCGGGTATTTACAAAGTGTCTCGCCCCGGTAGCAGCCTTCCTTCGCGTCCAGGGCGTGAATGTTTTCCCGTACCTGGACGATTGGCTCATCGTCTCATCCACGCGCCAAAAATCAAAACGGGACATTCGTTACACTCTACGCCTGCTCACATCTCTAGGCCTCCAGGTAAACACCGGAAAATCTATTCTTCAGCCCCGTCAGGTGGTTCGCTACATCGGGGCCGTTCTGGACTCGACGCAGGGCAAAGCATTTCTACCACAAGATCGCAAAACAAAGATCCTACAGGCTGTGGCTCTCTTCAAACCGAACCACTACCTACCTGCCCGGTCCGTCCTTCACCTTCTCGGCTTAATGGCCTCTACGACCTCCGTGCTCCCACATGCACGGCTCCGCCTGAGACCACTGCAGCCCTGTCTGCTACGCCAGTACAACCCCCTGCGCGACAGCCTACACAAACTGATCCACATTCCTCAGGACACCTACCTCAGCCTTCAATGGTGGACCTCCCCTCTGCATCTCGGAATGGGCCGCCCATTTCGGAGGCCACCAATATCCAGTGTTGTCACCACCGATGCCAGCACTATTGGCTGGGGCGCCCACTGCGGCAGTGTTCATCTTCACGGAACCTGGAACGACATAGAAAGACGATTCCACATCAACTACCTCGAGCTTTTAGCGATCTTCAAAGCTCTGAGAGCCTTCGAGCCTCTTGTTACCAACCAGTCGGTTCAAATCGTGACAGACAACACTACCGCCCTCCACTATCTAAACAAACAGGGCGGTACTCGGTCCCGGCGTCTCCTCAAACTCACTCTGGAACTTTGGGACTGGTGCTGCGCCCGCAACATTCACCTCCAGGCCATCCACATAGCGTCTGCCGACAACCACGTAGCGGATGTGCTCAGCAGACGGACTTACAACAACCACGAATGGACCCTGCTCCAGTCCGTGTTTCACAGCCTCTGCAACGCCTGGGGGACCCCGAACATCGACTTGTTTGCCACCCATCTCAACAAGAAATGTCCTCTCTATTGCTCCCGAGCGGGCCTGGGCCCGAGTTCCCTGGGGGATGCCTTTGCCCTTCAGTGGCCCCAGGGTCTCCTGTATGCCTTTCCACCAATTCCGTTGGTACAGAAGACCATAGTCAAGTTTCAGGAGAGCCCCACATCCCTGCTCCTCATCGCTCCGTGGTGGCCCCGTCAACCTTGGTTCACAACACTGCTGAACCTCGCCTCCGCTTATCGCCGACTTCCTCTGTTACCCAACCTTCTGTCCCAGAACGACGGAACAACCCTGCACCCCGACCTGTGCTCCCTACACCTCACGGCCTGGCTGCTCCACTCTCACTGACCTATGTTATGGCCCACGCTCGCCGACAGTCCACCACCACTCTCTACAGTTACAAGTGGACTGCCTTTCTGCACTTCACAACTAAGCATCGTCTGTCACCACAACCGGCTTCTGCGGATACCGTTTTACAGTTCCTTTTACTACTCTCCAACAGGGGACTTTCTATCTCAACTCTTAGGGTTTATCTTGCCGCCATTGTGGCTTTTCAGCCTCGCGACTCTCCTTCGTCCGAACTGTTCCGTCACCCAGACGTTAAACAATTTCTCAAGGGACTCAAAAACGTTCGTCCCCCCACGAGACCAATGGCCCCCCAGTGGTCCCTTCCTCTCGTTCTCCACAACTTAATGAAACCGCCGTTTGAACCATTGGCTTCTGTTTCGTTATACATGTTATCTGTTAAAACTGTGTTTCTCGTGGCCATCACGTCGGCCAAACGTGCCTCTGATTTGGCGGCATTCCGGGCTGATCCTCCGTTCCTGCAGTTCCACCCACACAAAGTTACTTTGTACCCCGACGTCTCCTTCTTGCCTAAGGTAGCGTCTGACTTCCACCTTCGTCAGCCTGTAGTTCTTCCTACCTTCTTCCCTAATCCATCATCCGACATCGAGCGTTCCTCCATACTCTCGACGTCAGGCGGGCATTGCTCTTTTATACCAACCGTACTAAAGATCTCAGGAAATCGCCCCGACTGTTTGTCCGCCCTCATGCGCCTTCCCAAGGAGAGCCAGTGACTGCACAAACTCTCTCCAAATGGATTTGCCAGGCTATCACTATTGCTTACCAACTAGCGAATACGCCGTTACCGGCTGCCCCTAGGGGCCATTCCACAAGAGCAGTCTCCTCTTCTACCGCTCTGCTCCGAGGCATTCCTATAGATGACATCTGTAAAGCAGCAACGTGGTCCAATCCGTCCACCTTTGTGACCCACTACTGTCTGGACGTTCGGGCCAAAGCTGATGCCTCCTTTGGTCGGGCTGTTTTAGCCGCGGCGCTCCAGTGACGACCCACCTCCGGTAACGTAGCTTGCTAATCACCCTTTAGTGGGATTCACAGACGGCTCGAAGAAGAAATGGAAGTTACCTACCTGTAACTGTAGTTCTTCGAGACGAAGTCTGTGAATCCTCACGTCCCGCCCGCCTCCCCTCTATCCGTCACTCTCTCTCTATTTTGTTTTTTCAGCGGCGGATTACAGGGGAACTGAGGAGAAAGAGCGGGAAGACTGGAGCATGCGCAGGAGGAGGGGGAGGTCCTAACCGTCAACAGCTTTTGTATCAATCCGGTGGCTGCAGGCTGGCTGCAGGTTAACCCTTTAGTGGGATTCACAGACTTCGTCTCGAAGAACTACAGTTACAGGTAGGTAACTTCCATTTTTTCATATATTTAGTTCCTTAGTCTTGATTCTAAGATAACCATTCTTTTTAACTAAAATTGTATGTCTTGATATTTAGTGTAATTGAAGAATAGTTTACGTTTCCCAGAATTTTGATTTAATGTTGCTACTCTTATTACTGAGAAATTCTGCTGTAGTTTTCTACCATAATGCTAAAAACATTTTCTGAGAGAAAGTCATAGTGGATTAATTAAAACCGGATTTTGAATAAGTGTGCTTTACATTATAGCCTTTAAAGGCATAAATGGAATAGTTCTTCAGAAAGGAAGGAGTTAGTTTCAGGCTGAAAATCAAGGGGCATTTACTATATTCATTTTAGATTTGAGTAATGCAAAGAACTGTTATAATTTCAAGGAAATTATTTGTATCCTAATATCTTGTGCTGTCTTAAGAGTTGGCAAACTGTTTACAGATATGTATTTCATGTTCTAGATGTGCACTGAAATACTTAAGAAATATATAAGTACTGGTGAAGTTGTTCTGCTGAAGCGTGCAGGTATGGTAAAATATATTCCATTTGATAAGACAGATCAATATACTGGGTTTGGGTATTGACATACTAATTTTAGGCAGTTAATATAAGACTGTGTAACACTTTCCACTAGCCTAGTGTGTTACCGTGCAAATGTAGTACAGTAGGAGCTCCATATCTGTAGGGGAGCGGTTCCAGGGGCCCACACATACTGAAATCTATGTATAGTAATGAATACCCTGCCAACACCCCCAAAAACTTTGTTAAAGTACAGAAAAGACCACCCTCCCTGGTTCTATCAAGCTAAATACTGTCAGTAAAATAATAAAATAGGAAGCTTACCCCTGTGCTGGCTCTGCTGGTGTGAATCCTCACTCCTTGGCTTCTCTGAAATGTCCCGTGAGTCATAAACAACAATGAAGTAAAGAACAGTGGTGTAGAAGCAAACATTTTGAAAATGTACAGAAGTCTCTATAGTTTTTGAAGTGCACTCTACTGTAGTCTTGGAATAATTCTCTAACAATATGTCAGAAGGATATGCTGCTTCAGGTGATCTTGGTACAAAAAGAATGTTGATAGCTGGGGATCAGTGCTGAAAGCTTTCCCTTCTGTATTTCCCTGTGTCACGTGAACATGAAAGGGCTTCCGGTTTGCCGCAGTGAGACGCCCTCTGGCTTATCAAGCTGAATTTCTCCAGATAAACAGTACCCTGAATAAGGGTAAGTCCCCTTGGAGGGGGGATGAAGAGAGGCAGCATCTGGGGGCTGCGAAGAATGTCGCGGCAGACTTTGCAGTTCCATAAATAGCCTAAACTCCCTGCTGGGGGAAGTCCGGCAGCCGCTATGGCAAACGGTTTTCAGCTGCAGGCTCCGAGCATATAAATAATCTTGGACTCTACGAAGCCTTGTTGTCGTGAGTAGATAGTTTCCTTCTTCTCTGCTTTACCCCATCACTCTATGAGAGAGATATCTTGATGACACCCTGACTTCCGATCTTCATTAAGCCTCATTAAGCTTCTTCAGCCCCCTTCCCAAAATGGTGGCTACAAGTATGAGGGGATAATAAATAATTATTTCATGACGCTAATACAGAAGTGACTTTTATCATTACTACATCGTGCCTTTCAGCATTTTCGGCTGGTAAATTGCTTTGAAAAAGAAAAAAAAGAGTGCTTCCTATTACAATACTGGTCTATGACCTTGGACAATCTAAATGCTTAATGTTTTGAAAACATTCTGAGATACCAGACTTGGAACATTTTTTCTCTCCCTGCCCTCTCTCCCACATCCCTCCCTCCTTGAAGCTCAGTACAACTGAAAGATTAACCCTTTGAAGGGATTTATAACAAATTACCAGGACAAGAATCAGCTGAAACAATGATAGATCAAATTGATGATTTGCTCCTCATAATGCAAAGAGTATTGGACTATTTACAAGCTGAACTTTCTTCTGAACTTTCTCCTGAACCTGATTCTGAGTGGAATGAGGAGCCAGATCAGAGGATTAATCCCAATTTCCAAGCTTACAACTCACAGAGCAGCACTGAGGAGGAGGAGGTGGAGAGTACGGAGTTTAAGAACATAAGAAGAGCCATGCTGGATCAGTCTAAAGGCCCATCTAGTCCAACTTGCTGTATCTCACAGTGGCCCTACCAGATGCGTCTGGGAGCGCATGAGACTAGATATCTGTCTCCTGATACAGTACCACTCCCGTGCATCTGGTCCTTGAAGTACCTCGGTTTTAAGCCTGGAGATGATACATCTCTAGCATGGTTTGTAACCTGTGATGGACTTTTCCTCCAGGAATATGTCCAATCCCCTTTTGAAGGCATCCAGGCCAGATGCCATCACCACATCCTGTGGCAGGGAGTTCCTCAGACTAACAACACACTGGGTGAAAAAATACTTTCTTTTGTCTGTTCTTACTCTCCCAGCCCTCAATTTGAGTATATGTCCTCTAGTTCTGGTATTTTGTAAGAGGGAGAGCATCCCTCTATCCACTTTACTCATGCATTATTTTGTATGTCTCAGTCATATCCCCCCTCAGGCGCCTTTTTTCCAGACTGAAGAGCCCCAAATATTTTAGCCTTCCCTAATAATGGAGGTGTCCCAGCCCAGTAATCATTTTAGTTGCTCTCTTCTGCACCTTTTCCAGTTCCACTATGTCTTTTTTGAGATGCAGTGAGCAGAATTGTACATAGTACTCCAGGTGTGGCCTTACTATCATTTTGTATAATGGCATTATAATGATGGCTGTTTTATTTTCAATCCCCTTTTTGATAATCCCTATCACGGAATTGGCCTGCTTCACCGCTGCCACACATTGCGTCGACACCTTCATGGAGCTATCCACCAACACACAAAGATCTCTTTCCTGATCTGTCACGGATACCTCAGATCCCATGAGTTGGTAGATAAAATTTGAATTTTTTGCCCCAATATGCTTTACTTTACATTTTGCTACATTGAAACGCATTTGCCATTTGGCAGCCCATTCCCCCAGTTTGGAGAGATCCTTCTGGAGCTCTTCACAATCATTTTTACCACATGGAAAAGTTTCATGTCATCCGCAAATTTGGCCACCTCACTGCTTATCCCTGTCTCCAGGTAATTAATGAACAGATTGAAAAGCACCGGCCCCAGGACAAATCCTTGGGGCACACCGCTTTTCACCTCTCTCCATTGTGAAAATTTCCCATTGACACCTATTCTTTGTTTCCTGGATCTCAACCAGTTCTCAATCCATAAGAGGACCTGCCCTCTTATCCCTTGACTGTGCAATTTTCTCAGCAGCCTTTGGTGAGGGACTATGTCAAAAGCCATCTGAAAATCCAGATAGACAATATCCACCGGTCCACCCAAATCCACATGCCTGTTGACCTTTTCAAAGAATTCTAAAAGGTTTGTCAGGCAAGACTTACCCTTACAGAAGCCATGCTGATTTTCTCTCAGGAAGGTTTGTTCTATGTGTTTTAAGATTTTCTCTTGGATGAGGCTTTCCACCTTTTTCCCTGGGACAGACGTAAGGCTAACCGGCCTGTAATTTCCCGGTTCCCCCCCTCCTTCCTTTTTTAAAAATTGGTGTGACATCTGCTATCCTCCAGTCTTCTGGCACTGTGGCCATTTTAAGAGACAAGTTGCATATTATCATTAAGAGATCCGCAATTTCATTTCTCAGTTCCCTAATAACCCTTGGATGGATGCCATCTGGGTCTGGTGACTTGTTGATCTTTAATTTGTCAATTTGTCCTAAAACATTCTCTCTTTTAACCTGTATTTGATTTAATTCTTTAGTCAAGAGGGGCCCTTCAGGCAGCGGAATCTGCCCAAGGTCTTCTGTCGTGAAGACATATGCAAAGCACTCATTTAATTTCTCTGCAATTTCCAAGTCCTCCTTTACCTCCCCTTTACCTCCCACACCATCCAGAGGGCCAACGGGTTCTCTGGCAAGTTTTTTACTTCTAACACACAGTGGACCCTTGTATAACAAACAGCTTGTATAACATAAAATTTGTACAACATAAAATATTCTGGAGATACAGTGAGTGGTACCTTGTATAAAGGAATTAATTTGTTCCAAATGAAGTTATGTTAAGCAAATTTTCCTCTATACAAATTTCCCATAGGAATGCATTGAAAATGGAGTAATCCCATTTTTATGTTGTATGGATTTGGCCCATAGGCAATTATGTTAAGCAAATTTCCCCTATCTCCAGAATATTTTATGTTGTACAAATTTATGTTATACAAGCTGTTTGTTATACAAGGGTCCACTGTAGGGGAAATTTGCTTAACATAATTGCGTATGGGTCAAATCCATACAACATAAAATGGGATTACTCCATTTTCAATGCATTCCTACGGGAAATTTGTATAAAGGAAAATTTGCTTAACATAACTTCATTTGGAACAAATTAATTCCTTTATACAAGGTACCACTGTATTTAAATAAGCTTTTATTATTTCCCTTTATATTACTAGCCATGCGTTCCTCAAAGTCTTTCTTTGCCTTTCTTATCATCTTCTTACATTTCTTTTGCCAGAGTTTGTGTTCCTTTTTATTTTCCTCATTTGGGGAGGATTTCCATTTACAGAAAGACCTCTCCTTGCGCTTTAGAGCCTCTCTAACTCCACTCATTAACCATGCTGGCGCCCTCTTGGACTTAGATAAGCTCTTCTTTCTTTGTGGTATGCACTTGTACTGGGCCTCTATTACTGTTGTTTTAAACAGGCTCCATGCACTCTGAAGAGATTGGAGTCTTTTTACCTGCTTTGGAAACTGAACTTTCTCTTGAACTTGGTGAAGAGGCAGAGGAGAGTCCTGGAACTGCTTTTGTTTGGAGCGCGAAGCTGCAGCAGAGCATTGAAACTTTCAAGAGGATTGTGTGGCCTGGCCTTACTGGGGAAGCTTCTGCTTCACGGGAAGGATGTTTGGATGGGTTGGGTCTCAAGAGGATGGGAATTGACTGTGCGCGGTTCATGGGGGTGGTGGATTTATCGGGAAAGACCAATATTTGGTTTAATGAGTCAATTTCTTAAAAGGTCTGTTTTTGTCTTTGGCCAATGATGGTGTGCCTTTGCAGCCTGGGTTGTCTGGTATATTGGAGGCACACCACCTATTACTTATTACTTATTATTGGTTATTAATGTACTATAATAGATTGCAATGAACACCAGTGAATGTACTGTAATAGACTAGTTCAAGACTATTGCCAAGCTAACCTTATATTTGCCAAACCAGACAGGTCACTCTAATGCAGAAATCGGCTTTTTGTATCTGGACCATCCTTAAAACATTAAACAAATATTAAGATGTGAAAATGGAAAGGGGAGTGAGATTACCAGCCTGAAATGTTAATCTGTCTGAACTCCTAGAAGAATATACTAGCCAAGAATAGAAAATTTTAAATGCACTATGAAACTGAGAGACCGAGACATAACTCTCTTTTTTATTAGCCCATTAAGTATTAGTCTCAGCCATATTGATATATTTGAAAGTTGATAGAATTTAGGCGAATAGATAAAATATAATGGGTTTGTGATGTTTATTATTTACTTAATCTTATAGATTAGATAGGATATCTTAAGTCAAACTTACTATGTTCACCCTTTCTACTAGATGAAAACAGATATAAATGTATGCTTATCATATATTGAGCTAGACAAATAGACTTTAAAGTGCTTAGTAAAATAAAGAACTAAGATTAAATAGGCTAGCTTTAATACTGTACTTCATTATTTTTACTTTTTGTATTAGATGAAGATGGAAATAAGTAACAATAAATACAGTGATGGAAAAGAAGCACATAAATGTGGAATATTCAAAACACTTGGGCTGAAATATTGGGAAAATATTTGTATTTGAACTATGCAACACAGCAACACACAAGCAATGTCTCTGTTTTAACTTGTTATGTTTAGAAAATTCAATAACATATTTAAAAAAGAAAGGGCTAAGTGTAGCTTATAGCGTGGTTTCTGCATTTGCAGCAATGACCCCTTTATTATTCGCTTTCGCCCATTGCCAACAGCATATAACTGAATCAGCAGATAATGAATCGCCTATTACAGTATGGTCATCCTAGATTTAGTAGTGATCTGGCTATTCGTGCTTTATGTTTGAATCTATTTCTTAGAAAAGCAATTCCTAAATAGTAGGGCTCAGGTGGTTGCTAGGTGAGCTTCCAGGCTTTTGGTTAAAATGTGGATGTTTTCTATGGTTGTTAAAACAAATATGTAGATCCCAAACAAAGGGAGACGTTTATAGTCTTGCCTGACAGTATCTGTTCTGCATCAAAAATTGTAGTCAGATTTGTGCTTTCAGCATGAATTGGGTTTTTGATAGTATAAAATCTTTAATTCTTTTGCTACATAGGCCATAATTTGCATGTGTTTTATTGCTGAAAAGAAGCCCTTAGTGCATATTTAAAAGATTATATATCTTTGCAAAACCAGTTATATTACATAACTACGTTATTAAACATTCTTCAAGATAGGGCTTTTGTTGGTAGAGAAACCATTTTCTTAATGCTGAGTCTGCTGTTGGGAACTATTGGAATTCATATACATCAAGGCAGGTCTTATGAGACTGATTATCCATTTTAAGTGAATACATGAACTAATTAATGTTAAAGGAATTCAGACATTGGTTAATTCTTAACTGGTCCTGTTAAGGATGTGAATCTTCTTCTGAGATACATAAGTTACCTAGAGTAGTTGATAAAATCTAAAAGAGGGTTATTTTCATCATGAAATGCTGGTTTATAAGATATAAGCCATCTTTTATATCTTCTAGAGAAAATATTTCTGTAAATTTCAGAAGTTTCCTGCCATTTCACACTTTTAATGTATTGTGCATTTTAATAATGATTACTTGAGTTAATCAATGTTTTAATAACATCACACTTAAATTTCTCATTTTCTGTAGTCCAGATATTTACAGATTTCTACAAAGAAGGTATTCGCAGAATGCACTTGAATTCACAAGTGCTAAATGACCTGCTTATCGCTTTGCTTCAGTCATGTCTGCTGAAAGAACTATTTTATGTAATCCACACCAGCATAACAATTAAAATACTGGTAAGTGACATTCTCACATGTTCCATAAATTATTTTAAGTTTTATTTATGTTGGGTGGGGCTTTCTCCCAGGTAAATGAGTGTAGTTATAGTTTGAAGGACTTACTATCTCATAATTTAATGATTTATCATATATTTTGTCATAATAGATTCTCAAAGTTTTCTGCTTGAGTAGTTCAGAACTGTACATTAATTGGAAAACATTAAAGACAAAAATATTTTAAAAGCTTAAATATTAGAGCTGGGGAGCGTGGCTTGAACATGGCTGTGGCAGGACATTAACTTTTTACCGTCCGGTCGTCGGAGTTTATCAGAATGCTTCAGAAGAATTAAACAGCCTGAATTCTACAGAGATGTATGAGTAAAGAAACGTATTAATTAAGCTTGGAGTTGCTTTGGGAGGCTTTGGTAGCTTGGCAGATTGGCAGATTTTATGAGATGAAATACATCTGGCTACATTCTCTGAGAACTAAAACCGAAACTAAGATTCTCTGTCCACACTTGAGACAGCAATTAATTAACTCAGCTTAGGTCGCTGATAATATTGGATTCTTTTGGATGCTCTCATTCTGTTGGAGGTTTTCTTTTTGGCTAATTTATGATCTTATAAAGCGGAACCAATATAAACAAACAGCGACTCAGCTTCGGAAGCTGGATTTCTTTTTTTGCTTTGAACTTAACTAACGTTTAATAGCGTCTGTGCTTTCAATTGGGGAATGTGATTGCCACATACTTATCATAAGAAAACACTTTAAGACTAAAGCATTTTAAAGATCTGAAGGATTTTGAAGGATTTCAAATTACAGTTAATCAGAGAAAATGGCGTTCTGGAGCAGCTAAAGAATATAGCTGGATACTGCATTAAGGAAGTGTTCCATCTGCTGGTGACTTAAGAATTGACTTAAGAATTGTTGGGAGCTCAGTTTGTTGAATTTCCTTCTATTTCCCTCTGAGGCTTCTCCATATATTTTAATTGGCTCTTTTTTGATTAATACCAGTTGAATATGTTTAGTTTATGGTTAGGGTTATTGGTGAGGCCCTATGCGTAAGTGGTTTAAGGGACGTACGCAACCTGCTTGGGTGAAGAAAGAGGAAAAGGAGAAATCAGGTCCAAGCAATAAAACTTTTGGAAGATTGGTACACTTAGAGGCCTCTCAATAACAACAACAACATATTCCTGTTATGGATATTCAACAAACCTTGCAAGAAATCGTTTCAAATATTAAGAAAGTGGACACAGACACAGGAAAAGTAGCCGACAAAGTCGGTGAAATGGACAGAAAAATGGATGGATTAGAACAAAAAATGGCTGATATGGAACAATCCTTCTCTCAGTCCTTGGGAAAGATGGACCAGAATACAAAAAATTAAGCATTTCTCGGTTCGGAAGGATTTCAGTATGCAAAATGAAAATTATTTTTTTTATTTTGGCTGTTACCCTTAAAATGGGATGAAAATGAACTTAAAGGGATTCATGGGAAAATTAATATGTTTTGCAATTGTAATAAAAAAGCCAGGATCAATAAGAGTATGGTATATACCACAGAAAGAGGATGGTTTAGGGTTACCTAATATTAAGCTATATTACATAGGCAATCAGTTAAGACATATTCAATAGACATGGGCACGACTCGGCAAAATTGTCGTTTCCGTTTTCGGTTATCGTTTCCGTTACATAACGGAAATGGTAACGATAATTAAGCCGTCAGAACTCGAACTCGAACCGAAAAAAGAAAAATTTGGTCGGGTTTTTCGTTTCCGTTTGTGGCATCGCGGCAATCGCGCGATGTGAAGCACAGAAAAAGTTTTGAAAAGTTTTTTTTTAAAAAACCCCGACTCCCGGCCAAAAAAGCAGGCGAAAATATGCCTGCCTGAGGCTTTGCCACCTACCAGAGGGGTGGTTTCTGGGGGGGGTCCCCGGCCTCCCCCCCTCTTATCCTGTCCTGGGCTGCTTGCACCAGGCTGGGGGGGGGGTCATCCTCGTCGTCTGTCTCGCTGCATGCCATGCAGTGGGGGGATCCAAAATGGCGACCGCAATTTTTCTTTTGAAATCGTGTTCAAAAAACACACCAAATCACCACAGAAACATGTGAAATTTATTTATTTTAAATGCCTGAATTTTTATAGTAGCAGCAGTGGGTTTTTTATAGCAATAAAACATCGTATTGATTTTTATTTTATTTTTTTTTTATTTTTTTTTAGACCTGCCCATTTGGGCTTGGCATGGAATGGGACCATGCAAATTGTTTGAACTATTCCACCAATGGCATCGCCAGGTTTTTGACTGACACTTCTGGATGTCTCGGAGGGCATAAAAAGCCGAGGCACCTTCCAGAAATCGCAGTCGGGTGTATGGATATGGTTGAGGGAGGAGGGCTGGCTGCTGGTGCTGGTGTGATCCGATCGAGATTGAGGAGGGAGGCTGGAGGCTTTAGGATTTAAGTTAGGCAGGCAGGGAGGGAATTGAATTTAGAAAATAATTTCTTTGATTCCCTGCAGCTTTGTCTGCTGAAGGGAATAGCAGTTTATTCTTTATTTCTTCTCTGGCAGTTTGAGGATTTTTTTCTGATATTGGAAAGGGGGAGGTTCAACTGGGAGTGGGAGGTGTGGATTTATTTTAAAAATATATTATATCCTACCATTTATTTTCTATTTTCCCAACTTCAATTTGCTTGCACACACACACATTTGGGGTGCAAGCCAAGAACAGAACCTCTATCCTAAGTGATATCCTAACTGCCCACTCGCCTGTCCGCCCGTGCCTCCACCCGCCTGTGGCCCGCGCCGCTGCCCAGCCACTCGCCCGTCCGCGGCCACCACCCGCCCATGACCCCCCGCCACCGCCGCCCGCCCACCCCTCCCGCCCCACCCGCTGCCTAGGGCGCAAAAACACATAGCGCCGGCCCTGATTGCGGGACACCCCTATGCTCTGGGAAGTCAAATCGCGCTAAATCGCGGTGCAAACGACAAACGACAAACGGAAACAACAAATTTTTGAAAAATTTTGTGACAAACGGAAACGACCCGAAACGGACCCGTTCCGACAAACAAAAACTCGAAACATCATTTTTTCTGGTCATGCCCATGTCTAATATTCAAGATATAATAATAGGAAATGATGATTTAATTTGGAGAGACTTAGAAATTACACAAAAAGAGAATATATATTTTTAAGGAAGAAATTAACGTTCAGGTGAAAAAGATAAATAATCCATTCTTGAAAAAATAATCAATTCTTGTGATACTTACTAGTAGTTTCAATTGCAGTGGACCCTCGTATAACAAATGGTTTGTATAACATAAATTCTGTACAGCATAAAAAATTCTGGAGATAGGGAAAATGTGCTTAACACCGTACAACATAAACATGGTCACGATTAGAGATTACTCCGCTTTCAATGATTTCCTATGGGAAATTTGTATAAAAGAAATGTGCTTAACATAATTTTATTTAGAACAAATTAATTCCTTTATACAAGGTACCACTGTACCTTGTATGATTACTGTATCACTGTACTGGAATTTTATCTTGTATTTTGTTAACAAATTAAATGTATTTTGCTCTAATTGCATTTCTGATTCCATATATATTTTTTTTAGCCAACAGCAGACACTCTTCTCAGAACGTTTGAACATGTGGCTTCCATGAATTTGAAAGAGGTAGTACCTGAGTTAATTGACATCTCATATAAGGTATGACTTGGATTGATTTCGTTGTAAATGCAAGGAAAATTTTTTTTTTATTTATGGTTTTCCCATATATTTATTATCTTCCCATATTGTTATGCTGGACTAAAATTAATTAATTTAACTTTATTATTGTAAAATAATGCCCGCCCCCCAAGGCCATAAGAGACACCAGATTTGCAGGGACGCCTGAAAGTTCTCCTTAGTACATAGAGACACCAAACTTGCATAGAAGTTTCCTGTGATCCTTATCTACAGTCTCTCCAAATTTGGTGAAAATTCAGTTTCCCAAACCTGTTGCTAAAGGGCACTTTTATGGGTGTATAACTCAGACATCCAGAAACAAACTTCATTGAACTTGTAGGGCTGTAGAGGAGAGTCATGGCAAGCCTCATGATAACTTGGATATCATTTTATAGGGTTTTAATTTTTTTTAAAAAGAAGAAACATTGTAAATTCATTTTTGTGATGTTGGTTCCTCATGAATCATAACAAATCACAATTTTTCTGATTTTCCCCATCTCTAGACAAAAATCACTGCACACAGTCCCAATTCCTACACTGGATATTTGGTGGCAATTTTTTAAATCAACTATTAAAGGCTCTCCGCACATTCAAGGCTGCCAGAGGTTTATCCAGGGAAAAGAAAACGGGAGCTGTGGGGAGCCTTGGAATCTGTAATAAAGGGATAGGAAACTTTCATTTAATTTAAATTACTTATCTTCACCAAATCTCCACCACTGGAATTGGGATTGCTAGTGGTGATTCTTGCCTATTAAAAGTTCCTCCACCTCAAGGCTTCCCCATTACAGAGAGAGCCCTAGAGATCCTCAGAATTTAAAAAGGGGGAAATAAGACATTTTCAGTTAATTTCCAATATTGAAATCTAGTTTACCAGTTTATTGCCAGTTATTGTCCACTGGTAATAACTATGTAGCAGAATTTTGTGTCATTATTCTCATAATCTGTGTTCTTATTATTTACTTTTATAAATGCCAAATCTTGTAGTGAATGGTGTAGGGCAGAGATACAAAAATTCCAGAAATGTTGAAGGCCTGGAAAAAACTGGGGGGGGGGATAACAGCTTTCCCCCAAGGTTTCCAGAAAATTTACATTTATGGAATTTGTATTTTACAAATTTGGTTGTAGGGAGAGTTACTTCGGACCAGTGGTTCCAAGTGTTGGGTCCACAGATGTTCTTGGACTGCAACTCTAGAAGCCTTCTTCACTAGCTGTGCTGGCCAGTATTTCTGAGAGTTGTTCAAAAACAGCCAAACACTCAAGGTTGGAAACCAGTGCTGTAGATCAGGCCTGTACAATGCGTCGACTGCGGGCAACCAGTCGACCGCGGCACGGTGGAAGTCGCCTGCCAGGTCCCTGCCTGCCTCCTGATGCGGTGCCTATAGCAGCGATTTGGGGGGATTCCAGGAGGGGGGAGGACCAGCACTGCCGCTGCCCGGCTCCACGTACCCTGCCCGAGCTATGCCTCATCAACCTCCACCACAGCCGCCTCCGCCGGCTGGTGCCCAGCCTGGCCCGCGCCGCCACGGCTCTCTAGGAGCTGCTGCTGACCGGAGCTCATCTCTGCACCCTCCGTGAGGGGCTCCTGCTCACCCCCAAGCCCGGCGGTGCCCGAGGCCGAAATGGCAGCAGCGGCAGCAGCAATCCCCCAGCACCCCCCTTGGCCCTCCTGGGGGTCCTCTAGCCACTGCTGTGATTTGCACATGTGTGCTTGCACGCACTCACTCTCCGAGAGTCAACCATAGGGGCATTCGGGAGCATCAGCTAGGCCATGGGCTGTTCAAAGTTGGACAGCCCTGTTGTAGATTAAAGTTCTTTCAGAAATGCTGACTCTAGCCAAATAACATCAGTTCATGTATAAAACTTACAGTTTCAGAGAGAGAGAGAGAGAAGTTCAATGTATATGGAGCAGTCATGAAGAATACTTGTATTTTTGGAAATACAGTATAACACAGAAGTGAATATACCCCCTCACATTTCCCTGGTGTCGTGAGACCCATTAGTGTCACAAAGTCTCAGGTGTGAAGCGGGAGCAGGCATTATCGCTTTCACTCTCTCATTCCACATGGCACCTCATGGTAATGAGCTATTTTGTGTGGCCACCGTTATTTTCCAGCACTGCCTTAACCCTCTTGGGCATAGAGTTCATGAGAGCTTCACAGGTTGCCACTGGAGTCCTCTTCTACTCTTCTGTGATGACATCACAGCTGGTGGATGTTAGAGACCTTACACACCTCCACCTTCCATTTCAGGATGCCCCACAAATGCTTAGGGTTTAGGTCTGGAGAAATGCTTGGCCAGTCTATCACCTTTACCTTCAGCTTCTTTAGCAAGGCAGTGGTTGTTTTTGGAGGTGCGTTTGGGGTCATTATCATGTTGGAATACTGCCCTGCGGCCCAGTCTCGAAATGGAGGGGATCATGCCCTGCTTCAGTATGTCACAGTACATGTTGGCATTCATGGTTCCCTCAATGAATTATAGCTCCCCAGTGCTAGCCACGCTCATGCAGCCCCAGACCATGACACTCCCACCACCATGCTTGACTGTAGGCATGACACGCTTATCTTTGTACTCTTTACTTGGTTGCCGCCACACACACTTGACCGTCTGAACCAAATAAGTTTATTTTGGTCTCATCAGACCACAGGGCATAGTTCCAGAAATCCATGTCCTAAAGTCTGCTTGTCTGCAGCAAACCGTATGTGGCTTTCTTGTGCATCCTTCTGAGCACTGACAGGATGATCCCACCACTCCTTCAACCTCTGCAGCAATGTTGGCAGCACTCCTACATCTATTTCCCAAAGCCAACCTCTGGATATGATACTGAGCACAGGCACTCAACTAATTTGGTTGACCATGGCAAGACCTGTTCTGAGTGGAACCTATCCTATTAAACTGCTGTATAGTCTTGGCCACCGTGCTGCAACTCAGTTTCAGGTCTCTAAGGGTAGAGCCATGATTTCTAAAGATCTGGATGATACCCCTTATTTGCAATTCCATTGATCTCATTTCCTGCTCTGGAAGCAGAACCCTTTGATCTGCAGATTAAACTGACATTTTCAACCGATCTCTCTCTCCAGCCACATTCTTTGAAATAGTGGTCTGACTGGGGAAAAGATATGGTTTAGCCATACCCAAAAATGTAAAAATATGTAAGTAGAGCAAACGGCATTTAAAATTCGTAAGGCGGCAGTTAAAAACGCAAACGGTTTTCCGCTCATAAGTAGAATTTCTCTTAAGTAGAGTAGCTCATAAGTAGAGGTACCACTGTACTTCAAAATGGCACCTTGCAATTGAGTCCTTGCAATTCTTGCACCAAATATTTCTCATCCCTAAACTCAGGTTCATGTAAGAGTTTATTCCAATTTCTTCTACTCTATTATCTGCAGAGAATATTAAAACTGTTATTTATTTAGGAAATAGACAAATAGCATGTTGACATTCAGGAGTAGATCTACTTGTGTTACTTGGTTCTTTGTTCTTTTTGGCTACAATAGCTTGTTGATGCTGGAATGGTCCTTGACTATGAACATGTAGGCTTTATGAGAAAGTTCCTAAGCCAATTACAACTCTCCAGTCAGGAAATAACTGCCTTTATGTCCAGGTATGTATTTTTCTCAATATCTTTTGTATTATAGCTGAAAGATAAATGCATTCTCTTAATTGCAAATGCCGCTAAAATGGAAGGAGATGCCAATCTACCTATTACAGCTTAACTTAATACATGGTGATGTAAGATGTTTGTAGTACCGTATTTTTCGTTCTATAAGATGCACTCCCCCCCTCAAAAGTAAGGGAAAATATCTGTGCATCTTATAGAGCAAATACAGTAGTCCCCGCTACATATATATCACAGATTTTCATTTAGAGAGGAGTTACCTCCTTGAGAACAGTCGTTCAGGCCCTCGTGATTTCGAGGATTGAGTACTGCAACGCACTCTACGTGGGGTTGCCCTTGACCCTTGTCCGGAGACTCCAGCAGGTGCAAAATGCGGCGGCCAGACTGGTGGTGGGTGCCCGTAAATACGATCATATCACCCCAGTTCTGGTGCGCCTGCATTGGTTGCCCGTTGCTCTCCGGATAAGGTTCAAGGTCTTGGTTTTGGTTTTCAAAACCCTCCACGGCTTGGGACCTGAATACCTGGCGGAACGGATCTCCCAGAGATCAACTGAGGCCAGACCTACTCGATCGTTGCAGGCGCGCTCACTCAGGGTGGCCACTCCGAGAGAGGCGCGGAAATCGGTAACCCGTAGCCGCGCCTTCTCTGTTGTTGGCCCCTCTCTATGGAACCAACTTCCAAGTGAGCTGTGCCTTGGTCCCTGCCCTCCTTCAAAAAGGCATTAAAAGCTTTGCTTTTCAAGGAGGCATATGGTGACCTCATTTCTGTTTAATTTTTTTTTTTGGCCTGCTGCTCTCTGCCGAGGGTTTTCCCTGTTTGCCACTTTCTTATTCTATCTTGCCTTTGTTTTCCCATTGCTTCTGTTGTTTTATCTGTGTTTTTAGCTGTTTTTAAATTGGAAACCACCCTGAGTTCCTTTATGGAAAAAGGAGCGGTATAGAAATGCACCAAATAAATAAATAAATAATAAATAAATACCTGCACAGAGCCTCTCCCATCCCGTCCTGCAGCTTGGATTCCCTAGTCAAAAATCACCTCATTTGCAAAGAGATCTCCACAAAGCCTCTGCCCTCCCCCTTTGCAGCTTGGATACATAGTCCCAATCACCTTGTTTGCAAGTCTCCCATTTTGCAGCTTGGATTCCACAGTCCCAATCACCTCATTTGCAAGCCTCCCCTTTTGCAGCTTGGATTCCCCAGTTCCAATCACCTCATTTGCAAGCCTCCTCTTTTGCAGCATGGATTCCCCAGTCCCAATCACCTTGTCTGTAAGCCTCCCCTTTTGCATCCTGGATTCCCCAGTCCTAATAACCTCATTTGCAAGCCTCCCCTTTTGCAGCCTGGATTCCCCAGTCAAAAATCACCTTGTTTGCAAGGAGGTCTTCTCTGCCCTCCCCCTTTTCAGCCAGAATCCCCCTGCTACGAAACCTTAGGCTAAACATTTGTTTTATTGTTTTCCTCCTCTAAAAACTAGGTATGTTTTATGGTCAGGTGCGTCTTATAGGGCAAAAAATACAGTACATTGTTTTAGTAATACGTTACATAGTATTTTATTGCTACTGCAGTGGTACCTCGGATAATAACAGCCCAAGATAACTCTTTTTTACTGATGCATGCTAGAAATTTGTTATCCGAGGCAGCCCATAGGAAAAATTTGTTATCCAAGGAAGCTCTATACCTGGAATTTGCGATTCGTTATCCAAGGCAGCCCATAGGGAAAATTTGTTATCCGAGGCAGCCCTATACCTGGAAATTGAAATTTGTTATCCAAAAAATTCATTATCAGGGCATTCGTTATCCGGGGTATTACTGTACACAGTATTTTATTGACAGTACTTTATGTTGCTTTCTTTTTGTGTTGTATTACTGTCCCTTTATAAACATTATTGATACTATAGTGTTAAACAGCAAGATGCAGTAGTGCTTTCTTCAAAAAAACACATAGCATGTTCTGAAATGAATGACGAGAGCAAATATGTTTTAGGTTCGGTTCAGCTGAAACAATTTCCATGTAATAAATCTATATTTTATTAAAGCATGGGTGTGTATTGTGCTTATGTACTCTGTGTGTTCCTTCCACCATTCATTTTCTTGCATTGCACTGTTTCCTGAACTGAGAAACGATCTTAGTCATACAATACAAAGTAGAATGTGAAACAAGGACCAGATCCTGGGTTAAGTCTCAGTTTACTGATTCAGGTGTGGAAAAATACTGTTTATCAAAGTATTGATAAGTCTAAGAGATAAAACAAGAAAGTCTAAGAGATAAAACAGGAAAGAAGAGGAAGGAGCATGTGAGCAGAAGTTACAGATGCTTTGGCAATTTCAGATTAATCAAATTATGCTATATGAATCCCATCTCTGGTTATTGCAGTTCGGCCTAAATCTATAGTTACACCTGTGGAATGCAAACAGCATAACTTATAGTGGTGTCTTGCCGGCCGTTAAGTAGTCTCTGCTTGCATTTTCAAGTGATGCCAACCTCACTGACTGATGGGGCCCTGAACCTCCAAGCAAGGTCTTGATATTTAGCAGTAAGAAGCAGTAAGATTCGGGCCTTTGATTTTGTCAGCATAATACTGCCGGTTTGCACATTTATGTCATTAGCATTTTTCTCAGTTGAAACTTCTCTCTCTGAAGAAAGAGTCAGAATATAACATCTGATTTAATTGACATCTGTAATCTTTTGTCCTGCATTTTCTGTCATGCATTCCTTATCCATTTGAGAAATTTGGTGCCAATTATTTAAGAAATTGCAAATTTTAGCAGTACAGAGTTTCGTTTAATTGTCTAATTTGAAGGTCTCAGAGTGAGAAGGCGTAGGCACTGTGTCATGAAGTATCACTATCCCTTCATATCTAACTCCTGCTACTTTTCTCCATCTTGTGTTCAGTTATTTTTTTTTAAATTATGATTCTGTTCAGGCACTAGTTCCCTTCTTCCTTTCTAGGTTACCTGGAAGACAAAAATAAAAGTTATATTTATTATCAGACATAATACTTACATTACCAAATTTGTCGAAAAATCATGTTATATGACAGTGAGACAAGAATTCAGTTCCTGCAAACTTGACCCACTTAATTGCTTCAGTTGTTTTAACTTTGAAAGACTAATTTTGCTTTTGTACATACCATTGTATTCCTTTCACTTATTTATTTGTTCTTTTGTTGATTGTTGTTGTTCAGTCGTTCAGTCGTGTCCGACTCTTCGTGACCCCATGGACCAGAGCTCGCCAGGCCTTCCTATCTTCCACTGCCTCCTGGAGTTTGGTTAAATCCATATTGGTTGCATCGATGACACCGTCCAACCATCTCATTCTCTGCCGTCCTCTTTTCCTTTTGCCTTCAATCTTTCCCAACATCAGGGACTTTTCCAAGGACTCCTCTCTCCTCATGAGGTGGCCAAAGTACTGGAGCTTCAGCTTCAAAATCTGTCCTTCTAGTGAACATTCAGGGTTGATTTATTTCAGGATGGATAGGTTTGATCTCCTTGCAGTCCAGGGGACTCTCAAGACTCTCCTCTAGCACCACAGCTCAAAAGCATCAATTCTGCGACGATCAGCTTTCTTTATAGTCCAGCTCTCACTTCCATACATCACTACTAGAAAAACCATAGCTTTGACCATCCTGACCTTCATTGGCAAAGTGATGTCTCTGCTCTTTCGGATGCTACCTAGGTTTGCCATTGCTTTCCTCCCAAGAAGCAGGCGTCTTTTTATTTCGTTGCTGCAGTCACTATCTGCAGTGATCAAGGAGCCCAAGAAAATAAACTCTGTCACTGACTCCATTTCTTCCCCTTCTATTTTCCAGGAGGTGATGGGACCGGTGGCCCTGATCTTAGTTTTTTTGATGTTGAGATTCAGCCCATTTTTTTCACTCTCCTCTTTCACCCTCATTAAGAGGTTCTTTAATTCCTCCTCACTTTCTGCTATCAGAGTAGTATCATCTGTGTATCTGAGGTTGTTGATATTTCTTCCGGCAATCTTAATTCCGGCTTGTGATTCATCTGTTGGGATATATTAATGGATTGGTGGGAGATTGGTGTATTATTTGATATTATGTGCTGCGGTCTAATTAAGGAGGAGTCGTAGACACAAATGTATATGAAAATATACTTTATCTCTATGTTCTAAAGGGGAAAAGGTAAACGGGATGGTCTATGAAAATAATAAAACACTCATTGAATATCTGTACAGATAAATATACAAAATAGAAAATAGGGCAACAGCAGTTGTGTTAGAGCTCATAAAAGGAGATATAAGGAGCTATACACACATATACTGCCTTGCTTATTAAAATACAAAAGAGTAAGATACAAGCTTACATAACAATAAAATAGTAGTAATTCTCCAACTCTCTCTATCCCTCTGGAGACAAACGTCAGGCAGGTCAGGGCGTGGCCGAGGAGAGAGTGTTTGAGTCTAGCACCATTACTTAAATAGTGAGGTCTTAAAGAGATATACAAACTGCTGACTCATACTGAGATTAGTTTGCCATATGTTTGGATGTAGGCCTTGCTATGCCAAACACCCCTTCTCAAGGTCTAACATACAAAACATTATGGCATCAAAATTCATCTATGGTCAATTCCGTTTGAGTCCAGGTCCAAAACATTTAACATATCTCGCAAGTACAAAAGTATCCATTTATTCCTTTCTAAAGCAGGTAACTTACTGATTTCTTTAAAGTTTGCTGGTTCAGTTATGGTTTGAAGGTTTTCACAGAAACCATACCTCTCTGGAGGTTTACCTTTGTTGCTCCTCTCAGATCGTCTCACAGTGGCTGTTACATCTGTTTCACATGGTCCAGTTCCTGTTTCTCTGTTCTGGTAAATTCATTTGAAGGTGGACTTGCCATCTGACTGGCAGTCTCTACAGGTAACCAACTGACCATTTCCTGTGAAACATCCTCTCTATTTTGGGGATCAATGGCCACTGTACTCTGAGACATCTGTTTCTTTAAATTGCTCTCATCTATATACACCACATTGCAACATTTTACTTCCAGTGTCTCTGGGTTAAAGATTTTATACCCTTTACCTCCAATAGGATACCCAATAACAACGCCAATTTCAGCACGGGGATCCAGCTTTCCTCTCTTTTCCTTTGGGATATAGGAATATGCTTTGGCTCCAAAACCCCGTATATGTTTTAAGCCAGGTTTCTTTCCAAACCATAGTTCAAAAGGTGTTTTACCTGTTACTCTACTAGGGACTCTGTTATGCAAATAAGTTGCAGTAACAGCTGCTTCGGCCCACAAGGTGTTGGGCAATTCTGCTTGCATCAGCATAGATCTAATCATTTCTTGCAAAGTACGATTTAATTTTTCAGAACATCCATTCTGTTGTGGCGAATGGGATATAGTTACTTTATGCTCTATTCCTTCTTGTTCTAAGAATCTCTTAAACTCTACATTACAATACTCTCCTCCACCATCAGTACGTAATGTCAAAGGTGCCTGACCAAAACGGTTCTTAATTGCAGCTACATAAGTTTTAAATTTCTCAAGAGTCTCATCTTTACTTTTAAGGATATATATGTAACTATACTTGCTCTTGGATTCAGTAAAGGTAAGGAAATATCTATTTCTACCTGCGGATAAGGGCATAGGACCCACTAAGTCTGAATAAACCTCTCCTAAAAATTCTTTGTCCTGTAAACTAGCTTTTCCTGTATAACTAGGAGCAGTTCCCTTTGCTTTTATACAAATTTCACATCTCTCTTTCATCTTATCACATTTAGGAGCATTGATCCCACATTCTAATAACAGTTTTTCAATGCTTTGCATATTTCTGTGTCCCAATTTTACATGCCAAGAATAAATACAGTTTTTATGATCACAAGTGCCTTGCCTAGTTTGACATATAGGATTTCTTTGATGTAGTTCAGTATGCTCCTTATCACTAACATCAATGATATAATGAAATCCATCCTCTTCTTCAACCTTTAATATGAGGCCAGTCCTGTTGTTAATAATCTTTCCTGTATCATCTTTAAGTATAACACAATCATTATTCACAATCCTTTTAGTACTTAGTAAATTATTTGATGCTTCAGGAACATAGGCTACATTTGTCAAGGTGAGATTCACAACTTCATTTCTAGATGTAAGGACCTTTAAAGGTACTGTTCCTGTTCCAAGCACATTTAACCTCTGCTGGTTTGCTTGCAATATCTTTGGTCTATTCTCAGTGTCAAGCTCACTAAAGCTTTCTCTGTATTTGCAAACATGTATGAAACTACCACTATCAATGAGGAAATGTCTCTTATCATTTGCACTTTCATCATTAGATATCTGGAACAATTGATTACCTTTGTTTTGAGTACCTCTATTACCATTAAAACTTTGGTCACACCTTGCATTGAATTTACCATGAGATAGGTTACAATTTCTATGGTTGTTAAAATGTCCCTTCCTACTAGGTAACATTGTCACTTTGGGAGCATTTCTAGGTGTTTGAGCTTCCGTGCTCTTAAATCTACAATATTTGGCTACATGACCAGTTCTTGAACACAAATAACATCTTATTTCCCTTGAATCAGGTCTCATAGTTAATACAGGCATTTCAGAATTGTTACTCACTGCCCTTTTAAGTCCAGAGTCTCTTAAATAAGCTATTGTATATTCCACATCCACCTTTGCAGTGCACTCTAGCATAGCCTTTTGGTTTGCAAAAGATTGTGGTAGGCTTAGCAATATACAAGTATTAAACTCTGAATCAGATATTTCTGCACCTGCAGATTGAAGCTCAGATACAATTTTTAACATTTCATCTAAATGTGCATCAATACTAGCTCCTTCCTTCATTCTCATGCTATACAATTTCTCCTTTAAGAATATAACATTTTTACTTGACCTAGTGAAATATTTCTTCCTTAAAGCATCATAGAGTCCTTTAGCTGTTCTATACTTGGTAACCAAAGGTGTCTCATGATCTTCTATACAGGAGTACAGCAACATTAAAGCTTTGGCATCTCTCATTTTAAATTGAATCTGTCCTTGCTGGCTTTCAGACATGTGTTCTTGTTCTATAGCAGCTAAACAATCTTGTACATGGAGGGAAACTCTCAATCTGGCGTCCCACATTTGGAAATTCTGATTGCTCAGCTTGGGAATTGGGAACACGCCAGCACCATTCATCACATGCAGCTGAGGTTGGCTTGAAGCATGCGGCTGGTCCGAAGCTGTGTCTTTGGGCGTAGTCATCTTAAAATGCTGTCAAATGCTGTCCTTAAGTAATGGCAAAAATTCCTTTTAGCTCTTCAGTAAAAACTCCAAATAGCAATAAATGAGAAGGCTTTATCAGATAAAGTCTTACAGTCTCTCAGCCAACTCAAAACATTGACTCCCTTTTGTCCGTCAACCTTATCAGAGGCAAGCAATGCAAAAGCATTCTCCAGTTCAAAGAATGAAAAGAATGTTTGCAGAGAAAAAGGCTTCCGTCTTCAAAAGGAAAAGTCAAAAATCCAAAACAATCTCGGCGTCTTCTCCAAAACAACTTATCAGTCCGCAGCCTACAAAAATAACACCAAACTTAAAAAATCCCAACCATCCTCTGCTACCATATTTTGTTGGGATATATTAATGGATTGGTGGGAGATTGGTGTATTATTTGATATTATGTGCTGCGGTCTGATTAAGGAGGAGTCGTAGACACAAATGTATATGAAAATATACTTTATCTCTATGTTCTAAAGGGGAAAAGGTAAACGGGATGGTCTATGAAAATAATAAAACACTCATTGAATATCTGTACAGATAAATATACAAAATAGAAAATAGGGCAACAGCAGTTGTGTTAGAGCTCATAAAAGGAGATATAAGGAGCTATACACACATATACTGCCTTGCTTATTAAAATACAAAAGAGTAAGATACAAGCTTACATAACAATAAAATAGTAGTAATTCTCCAACTCTCTCTATCCCTCTGGAGACAAACGTCAGGCAGGTCAGGGCGTGGCCGAGGAGAGAGTGTTTGAGTCTAGCACCATTACTTAAATAGTGAGGTCTTAAAGAGATATACAAACTGCTGACTCATACTGAGATTAGTTTGCCATATGTTTGGATGTAGGCCTTGCTATGCCAACATCATCCAGACCTGCCTTTCGCATGATGCACTCTGCATATAAGTTAAATAGGCAGGATGACAGTATACAGCCTTGTCGTACTCCTTTCCCAATTTTAAACCAGTCAGTTGTTCCATGTCCAGTTCTGACGGTTGCTGCTTGTCCCACATATAGATTTCTTAGGAGACAGATAAGGTGGTGAGGCACTCCCATTCCTTTAAGAACTTGCCATAGTTTGTTGTGGTCCATGCAGTCAAAGGCTTTGGCATAGTCGATGAAGCAGAAGTAGATGTTTTTCTGGAACTCTCTGGCTTTCTCCATAATCCAGCGCATGTTGGTGATTTGATCTCTAGTTCCTCTGCCCCTTCGAAATCCAGCTTGCACTTCTGGAAGTTCTCTGTCCACATACTGCTGAAGCCTGCCTTGTAGAATTTTGAGCATAACCTTGCTAGCGTGTGAAATGGGTGCAATTGTACTGGAGCATTCTTTGGTGTTTCCTTTCTTTGGGATTGGGATGTAGACCGATCTTTTCCAGTCCTCTGGCCACTGCTGGGTTTTCCAAATTTGCTGGCATATCATGTGCAGCACCTTTACAGCATCCTCTTTTAAGATTTTAAAGATTTCAATTGGAATGCCGTCACCTCCACTGGCCTTGTTGTTTGCAATGCTTTCTAAGGCCCACTTGACTTCACTTTCCAAGATGTCTGGCTCCAGGTCAGCAACAATGCTATCTTGGTTATCAGGGACATCCAGATCTTTCTGATATAATTCCTCTGTATATTATTGCCATCTCTTCTTGATCTCTTCTGCTTCAGTTAGGTCCCTACCATTTTTGTCCTTTACTTTTGTTGATTAGTCTGTGGTAACAATAAATGCAGATGTTAACTCTTGTCTTGGGTCTAATAAACAGCGGTTATAAAATGGAGTTTGTTACAGCTGAACTAAGTCATACATATTCAGACAGTACATTTATTCTGGAGCAGAGGTGTTCAACTTGTCCTAAGCTGAATTTCATGTAAATAAGGGAGATCCAGAAGAAGAGAGGAAATATGCTAGGACAATGTGGTGAAAGAGAAGATGGAAAGGTGGTTACTTCACGTTCTTCCTCGAGCCGAGGTGAACTTGCCTCCATGTTGAAATCGGTTTTCAACACGGATCGAGAAGTGGATTGAAAAGATTCCTGAGCTCCAGGACGGGAATCTCTCACCCCGCTTGGAGCGCAGTTCAGGGGGCGTGGTCGGGGTGAACTCGGATTGACCCCACAAGGACGTGAGGTTACGTTCCTTCGAACTCGGATTGACCCCACAAGGACGTGAGGTTACGTTCCTTTGAACTGGTCTCCAGCGGGGCCGCGAACTGCAGCGAGAGGGACGTGAAATATCAGCCAAAGTCTTCTACTGATTACCAGTTTAAACTAGTGGTGAGAGAGAGATGGTGGTCTCATACACCAATAGCATATAGTCCTTGACAAATTACTCCCAACTGGGTTCTGTCTTTAATAGGGAAAAGGATTCCCTATTCCTCTTCTGGAATCTTCTGGCAGGTAAAAGCAGGAATTAGAGGGGACCCTGAATTATCCAGCATTTCATGAACAATGAATGAGCATATTCTAGGGGGAAAGTAAGGATTTTTCATCCACATAATGAAACTGGCCCTTCCTTTAGCTTTCCAAAGCTAAAGATCACAGTCAATAGGAGCAACACTTTTAGGAAAGAAATACTAACACCCAGAGGTTTTTAAAAAAATAGTTTTGAAAATCTGCCCTTCATTTCCCATCTCCATCTTCAGCTGCTAGGTTTATATGTCTGGAACCCAGAGTGCCATATTAAGTCCCCTACCTAAAATTCCTCCTTGAGCTATCTAGAATCTGGTGCACTAACCAAGGTTTCCTCTGGTGCCCTGTGCATGGAGATTTTCTACTCCCACACACTCTCCACAACAGTTTTTCTATCAGTTGCAACGAATCCGGGGGGGGGGGGGGGGGGGGGGGGGAGTTGCTTGCATGCATGTACCTAGCATGTGTGTGCACATGGAAGAATGCTCCACACAGTAGGGATGACAATTAGAGGGCATATTGGCACTAACGTAAAGACTAATGTCACAGCCAACCAGTTAATTTCAAACATGGGCCTGTGATAGGCTTGCTTGTCCTGGATAGAGCAGATGCACTGAATCAGTGACTTCAAGAGCAAACCAACACTTCAACATCTTGTTTCACTGGACCTACTGTTCTGAGGACTAGGCAATGGATTTAGGCCATGTTCTTTATACCGCTTTCTCTTTATGTTTCTTTGCTCTGGACCTTAATCCCAAGTGACATACATAGTACTTCAGGGACAGATTTAAAGGAAACTGTGTAGGGGGAGGAGGCTGTGCTTGTGAAAAATGTGATAATGAGGACCAGCTTCTAGCAGCTTCTTCATTTGCCACTAGGTGTGCCTAGAGATGTGAAGGCCTGGAAAGCTTCAGTTTTTTCCCCGTTTTTTTTTCCTGAAGCCATTTTGGGGTTTGGGTTTTTTGCTTTTTTTGAAAAATTTGAAAATTTGCAAAAAGAAAAAGAAAAATGATTACGGAATGTTTTATTTTAATATAATGAATAAACTATTTTAAGACAGGGTGTTCAGATATTTTCCAAATCATTTCTTTAAAAGATGCATGGTATCAGATTATTCTGATTTCTGTGCATTGAGGACAAACAAATCCTAGGTTACAAACTGAAGACTCCAATGCAAGAACAAGATGCATTTCTTCCTTTGGAGGTGCTGCTATTGTCACAAGAAAGAGAAAGATATGTGGGTAGATATGTTTGATTCTGATCTGTCCTCTTCACTGGACCTTAGAGCACTGGAAGTAATACAAAGCAACAAAAAGAACCTGAAAGTATATACTTAATGTAATTAAATTAATTAACTTAATTCAAAAAGGTAAGAATTTACATTTATCTGATTCCAGAAAATCAAATCATTTAGCTACATTAGTTTATTAGTTTTTTTGCCCTGACTTAGTTTTATTATTGGCCCATATGCTGAAAGTTTTTCCCTGCCGTTGCCACCGTCTTTGTTCCTTTTGATTTTTATGTGAACCGCCCTGAGTTCCCACTTGGGAAGTAGGAGCCGTATATAAGTGTGAAAAATAAATAAATAAAATAAATAAATAAATTCTGTTTTTAATAATTATTTGGATTCACTATATTTTAATATGGTAGTTGTGATAATTTTATGCCAAGTCAAATTGTCCATAGTCATATTTTATGTTCCTAAAGTAACAGTATGGCTTTCAAGTTGTAAACGGGGGGAGGGGTGCTGATGAAGTATTTTTTTACAACCCCCCCCCCCCAAAAAAAGAAAAAACAATATTTTTCCTGAGTTTCAAAATTTCTGGAAACTTTACATTTCTAGGTGTGCCTTTAAATACTCAGCAGTGTTAAAGCTCTTTGTACTCAAGGATGCTACAAACAATGCAGATGAAATTTTAGAACTCTAATTAGGAGGATGAATACCCATTTTAGTATAGTAGATATAGAGTGACAGGCTAGAACTCAGAAGACTAGGTTTTGAATCTGCGCTTGGCCATGGAAACTCACTTTGAGGTAGAGCAGGTAAAAACCACTCCTTTAAATATCTCACTTTAAAACCACTACTAGGCTCACTGTAAATCAGTTCTGACTTGACAGCACATAATACTGTACATTATAAGCATAAATAATTGATGATTAACAGCTTGAATTGTTGATTTTCCTTAAATATAAGTCTAAGCTTTCTTGAAACAGGTAACTATATAAAATTTCTTCTTAAGATTCCAGGGAGCATATTTCCACAAGGCCAGTCTTTGTGACTTTAATTCCACAGTTGCAGAATTTCAGGTACAGTACTTGCATTTGGTTTAAACACAGGTTTGGAAGGTGGTTAATTAATGCCGTGATAATAGTAAATGTTAGAAACTAAAATATGTTGAAAATCTAGCAATTGAAATGACAGTGCTAAATGATTAAATTATGTATGAGCTCTTAGTTGTTTGGGGTTAATTTATAAAAATATAGAGGGAAATAGTACCGTATTTTTCTGTCTATAGGACACCCTGATGTATAAGACAAACCCCACTTTTCCAACCCAAAATTACAGTTTCGCAACTGCACAGTTCTCTCATCAGATTACTTCCATGTATAAAACAACCTTCAATTTTTAGTCTAACAATTTTAGACAAACATATAGCCATATACATGGAGAAATACTGTAATTTCCTTTGTACAAAGAAGTCTTCTGCAAGTATTAAATATGAAAAATGAATTTCAAAACATTCAAATATCTGAAAAGCTGACACTTTATTAAGATGATTCCTGTGTAGCCTTCTGATAGTTGACACTTCAGGTTTTTTATTAAGACCACAGAGCCTTTACTGGTAAGGGACAGAAGAGGCTACGTTTTTACAGGTGGGACAGGAGTTGGTGTCACTGTGTTTATGAAAAGTTAACATGGCCATTGAAACCCTCAATTTCCATTTTTATTATTGATATGAATACCTGTAGATTTCATTGCTATCTTAGTGCACCAGTTTTATTATCTTCCAGAGAGGGTAGCTGTGTTAGTCTTTTCCAGAATTGCAGGCAAAAATCAAAGAAAAACAAAACAAAACAGAAGACACAAAACATGTGGCACCTTAAATACTAACTTTCATATTTTAATGTAACATTTTGGGGACACGTCCACTTCTTCAGACATACAGCAGCAGAATTACCATATTTTCCATAATCCCGAATGTACAGTTACTTATATTGGATGCCTTGGTGATAGACATATTTTGTTGTAAGTTCAAAAAAGGAAGGCAAGGAAATTAAGACTATTTTATAATCTCTGTGAATCACATTTTTTAAAAATATCCTACATTTTACAGCAGTAACTCGTGACATTTCATCAAAATGATTTTATTTGTTCAAAGTTTGAAAGATATACTCCTTTTGCATAACAACAATCTGAGACTCTTAGGTTATATAGTGTGAAAAGTCTTATTCTAGTTATGTACTTATCAAGTCAATCCTGATCTATAGAGTTTAGTGTGCTAAAATGAAAATTTAACTACCTACTATATTATGTTTGTGTTGGGGCCATTATAGATTGTAAATAATTTTGTTTATCTTTTTGTCATGTTTCAAACAGCATTGTAAAGAACAAAGTGACTGGGCTAGATTGGGAACGTTATACGTTAATGTGATGAGAGGGTGTGAAAATGCTGGTGACTTTAAAAAGTACTCATTGTGTATTGCTAACATCCTAACAAGTTTTATGAAAGAGGAGAAGCCATCCATTCCTTTTTGTGAATTTGCAGCTGCAGGTACAGTTACAGTACTCTAACACTATGGGGCAGTATAGAAACATAAGCTGTAGTAGTAGTACTAATAATATATTGCTACTAGTTATTCTGTATAAAAGAACAAACAAAAGTAAGACAGACTATTTGAATGGTGATGACCAAGTTTCCCACCTCAAGCCCTCAGTTCAAGAATGTTCCAAATGATCTTTTGCACTGGTACAGAAGCTCCACTTTGTGATAGTTGACAAGTGTACCTTGAAGAACTAATTATTGCAAGTAGTCTGCATGTCTTCCAAAAAGTAATAGCATCTGTGCTGATAGTGTCTCTACTTTTCCTTTTTGATTGATTATCATGGTTACAAGGGGACATTTTCTCGTGTCTGTATGCTACTTTTACTCTGTACTAAAATTTTGACTTATTTTTAGTACACCATAATTTTGGTATGTTTATTCTATGCCATTTCCCATTCAAGTTCATGATGGTGGGAAGAGCTTCCGTAAGCTTTCAATTAATACAAAGAAAAAAAGGAACAGTAGGGAAGCTCAAGCAAATGAGTAGATTTCTTAACTATGTTTGATCATGATTTCTTAAAAACAAGTGACTTTCACAAATAAGAAAAATGGGTTTTTAAAGAGATGTTTAGATACAAGTCCTGGTTAACTCCATGCTTTGTTGGCACCAAGCAATAGGAAGTGATGGGAGGAAAATAAATGCTGCCATCTACAAGAGCCCTATGATTCAACAAATCTTTTGTTACCTCCCCTGAGTGCATTAGTATTTAAAGAATTTAACAGTTAAAATAGAGCAGAACAGGCAAGTAAGATTCAGAGGAGAAGAACAAGGTAGGAGGGGAAAAATTAGAGGAGAGTTGAGAGACTCCTGTGAGTTGAGAGATGTTCAGATGTTCAAATCCTCCAAGGCATCATCCTTTTTGTTCAGCTGACTGCCTTTTCTCCCTTACTTGTTCTGCCATGTAGGAAGGAACCAGCCTATTAACCTATTTCCGATTCCCTGATTTTAATAGTTGGTAAAAGGTCAGCAGTGTTAACACTGCGAGACAATGTTTAGCACCTTTGCTACTTCCTTGTCCTTCAGTCACCAGACAATAGCCATAGAAACCAGTTATCTGTCCACCCCAGAAGAATAAATTACTACTTTGTTCAGTACAGCCATGGAGCCCCAAATGAGTGGTTTAAATTAGTTGGCTGGCATATTTTGGATGTTTTAATTTTTTAAAGGCACAATCCTCCCTGCTGTCATCTCTGGCAGAATATTATCTAAATGGGACATACTAGTCTTAAGGATGTTGAATTCCTACACTCTTATTTTGTGGAAGATATGGTTGCTAACAATATGAAATATACAGTTTTGTACAATATGAAGACTAGAATTCATTGGAACACCACCGGCATCTTAAGTCTATGAGCATACATTTTAGCACCAAAATGACACACTAGTTGAGAGGTTGGAGGTTGTATTTCTGGTCACACACCAAGACACATTACTTTTGTGTGGGAAGAGATGCCCTCTTCGGCTTCATAACTAGTGGCAAATTATTGTTGAGATTTAGGCTAATGGATTTAAATTGGTAGATAAAAGTAAAAAGATTCAGGCCATATAGGTATATTTAATTTTTTGTTTCCCAATTGGAACAAATTTAATAGGAGGGGATACTACTTTCAAATAACTTGTATTAAATCAGCACTTTGCTCCATTTACAGAGTTCTAAAAATCTAAAGTAATAATTGATACTACTTCTCTTTTCTAGTTATTGCTGAAGAACATCACAATAAAACTGACAGAACATTATTGGGAAGGATTGGGATTAGTGTGATGTTTTCATATTACAGAAAACAGCAGTGGCTAAAGGTATTTCAATGTATTAAATTGTGTAAGGTTTATAACTGAAATTACCTAGAAAAACCTAGACTTGCAAGCCCAAATCCTCTTACCTAGCAGAGTTGATGTACCACAAATGGTGTAACCTTTGGAGGTAAAATGTCCCAAGATGAGAAATAACGCATGGACATTAATTCTTGCATACTGAGTTGTTTGACTATGCAGCTGATAAAAGTCTAATCAGTTTCTCAATTTGGAACTATTTGATTCCAAAAGTTATGCCACTTACATAGCTACACAAGAAGATTTTGGAAACTGTATGTAATATCCATGGTTCCGATCATGCGTTACCTGAATATGATAGCTATTGATACAATGGGTTATAGAAGTTAAATTCAGATTTAAGGCACTGGTACTTGTAATAGCACTTTGTAAGTATAAGATTACCAAACAAATGTTCCACTTCCTGGAGGTGAGCTTTTGATATGCATTTAAAAAGTTGACCTCCAAGAGATTAAAGGAAACTCTTGATTTTACTTAATTCAGGCTGACAAGGAAATGATATGGTGTTTATTTATTTATTATTTATTTATTATTCATTCAATTTCTATACGGCCCATCTGACACGGAGCCACTCTGGGCAGTTTACAGCATAAACAAGTGCAGTATACAATAACTAAAATGCAATATCCTGAAATACGATATGTTATGTTGAAAAGTCTTCTGATACTAATATTGTACATATTGTATTGGGAGGTACGCTTGGAGTGGGATGATTAGTCGGGTGAGAAGAACTCGGGTCAGGCAGTTGGTGCCTATCCCCCGTTCTGACCCCCCTGCTTACCGCCACGTTTCAGGAAGCCACTCCTCCAGCGCCTCTGTCCTGTCCTGTCTCCTGGTTAACGCCAGATCGGTTCATAAAAAGATCCCTATCATCCACGATGCTATCGTGGATGAGCGAGCCGATCTGGTGTGTATCACTGAGACCTGGGTGGGTGCTGAGGGAGGGGCTTCCCTCTCCCTGCTGTACCCCCCCCCCGTGTTTTAGGTCCAGTGGGCCGGCAGGTCAGAGGATCGGGGTGGCCATAGTTTACAGGGAATCCCTTTATATTAGCAGATCTGCGACTTTGGTGCGTCCTGGGTTAGAATGCCTTCACTTATCGGTGGGTCAGCGGGATAGGTTTGGTATTGTGCTGGTGTACCGTGCTCCCCGCAACCCAGCCCAATCCTTTCCAGAGATCACTGAGTTCGTCTCGGCTGCATTGTTGAGGTCCCCCCGCCTTTTGGTGGTTGGGGACTTCAACGTGCATGCCGAGGAGGAATTTTCAGGTGCTGCTCTGGATTTCATTGGGTTCATGGCCTCCATGAACCTATCTCAGCATGTGGTTTGCCCCACCCATAGTGCAGGCCATACCTTGGACCCGTTTTTTACCTCCATGTCATCAGATTCCCATCTGAGGGTTGGGGGCCTTGTCCCCCAGCCTGTGTCATTTGGGTAGGTCATGGTTAGATCAGAGGGTGGCTGCTGTCCAGCTTCAGTCCTGGAGGAAAACCATATTCTGGACCCATTCCAGTCCGGGTTCAGGCCGTGTCGTGGGACCGAGACTGCCCTGGTCGCTCTGCAGGAAGATCTCCTCAGGGAGGCTGACAGGGGGTGTTCCTCCCTGTTAGTCCTCCTTGATTTGTCAGCGGCCTTTGATACCGTCGATCACGGTATCCTGCTGGACCGGCTCGCCAAGGCGGGAATCAGTGGCTCAGCTCTCTGCTGGCTCCGATCCATCCTCGACAGCTGGACTCAGCGGGTTCAGCAGGGGGATGATTTGTCGGCTCCTTGGATGCTCCCTTGTGGGGTGCTGCAGGGGTCGGCAATCTCCCCCATGCTGTTCAACATCTATATGAGACCGCTGGCTGAGGTCATCAGGAGATTTAGAGTTCGCTGTCATCAGTACGCTGATGATACGCAGCTCTATCTCTCCTTTTCTACCTCTGCAGTAGAGGCAGTACACTCCCTCAATCTTTGCCTGGAGGCTCATGTTGAACCTGGAGAAGACCGAGGTTCTGTTCTTCGGGGCGCCCTCATCTAAGTACAATGGCCCGCTCCCTAGTCTGGGGGGAGTTTCCCTCCAGCCTATGGACAGGGCCAGGAATTTGGGCGTGGTCTTGGATTTGGCCCTCTCCCTGGAAGCCCAGATGATGGCTGTCTCCAAGGCCGCTTTTTTCCATCTCCGCAGGATCGCCCAGATCCGTCCGTACCTCGATGAGTCATCCCTGAGGACAGTTGTGCAGGCCCTCGTGATCTCGAGGATTGATTACTGCAACGCACTCTACGTGGGGTTGCCCTTGATCCTTGTCCAGATACTTCAGTGGGTGCATAATGCGGTGGCCAGGCTGGTGGTGGGTGCTCGTAGATACGACCACATCACCCCAGTTCTGGCTCGCCTGGATTGGCTACCCGTTGCTCTCCGGATAAGGTTCAAGTTCCTGGTTTTGGTTTTCAAAACCCTCCACGGCTTGGGTCCTGAATACCTGTCGGAGCATATCGCCCAGAGGTCAACTGAGGCCAGGCCCACTCTAATGTCGCAGGCGCGCTCACTTAAGGTGGCCACTCCCAGGGAGGCACGTAGGTCGGTCACGTGCGGCCGCGCTTTTTCGGTTGTGGGACCCCTTTGAAAACTATGCTTTTTAAGGAGGCATATGGCGACCTCTAATTTAATTCCCTTATTTATTTATTTATTTATCTATTTATCTCTCTCCTGCTTCCCCGCTCATCCTTGCCCCATCCTGCCATGGGTTTTTCCCCGCTTTTTGACTATACTGGGTTTTTTTTTTCTTGTGTTTTTATCTTGTGAACCACCTAGAGTTCCTGTAGGAAGATAGTGTGGTATATAAATGAAACAAATGATAAATAAATAAATAAATAAATTTTGAAAGTTCGAGTATGATGAAGAGTAGAATAAGATGCTCCAACCAGCTATATGGTAAATTGATTGTACTAAAACTCCCCTAATTCTGCAGTTATTATGCTATGACTTTGCCAACTTAAAATCTCCAAAGCATAATCAAAAGTTGGATAAGCGTGGCAGTTGGACAGATTGATGGACAGATAAAAATATAGAAAGAAAACAATAGAAGACAAGTTTCATTGTTTCAAACCATAGTTGAATACTGTTATGTATTGGAATGGTAAACATGTTAGAAGTCACTAGCCTAGATGATAGCAATCTGATCCAGCCCAATAAATACTTAACTATCTGGAATCCTGCTGGTTTAAATAGGAAAGATATTAAAATATCCATTCCTCCCCGTTAGGTCTTTGAATCTGTAAAGGCGCTTAACTTTGAACAACTTATGAACATAAGACACTAGAAATGCCCTTGTGGATTAACTTCTGAGTAGAAGTGGATGAATGTCTCTTGGGTTTAAGCAGAAATAGATCAGCACACACAATTTGTTTCTAGGAGGTGTGTGTCTTCTTGATGATTAAAGTTTGGAGATGGGGAAGAAAGCTGATGGTGCTTCTTTTCCTTCATATGCATTATTGTTTGGGGTAGGGTAGCTGGATGGCATGCCTCAATTCAAAAGACTGATTTGAGTCAGGAGACAGGTTGCCATTTGGTAAATTATGTACTTGATTCATTTTAGAATGTCCAGCCAATTCCAGTAATAATTGTCTTTTGTATCCATGGGGCAAAAAATGCAAATTGTGTGGATGATAAGAACAGCCATGCTGGAACAGGCCACAGCCCATCCAGTCCAGCATTCAGTCTCACAGAGTGGCTCACCATTTGCTTCAGGGTATTCCCAAGCAGATGTCTTCACCTGCTTATGATTCACCACAAATGGCATTGAGAGATATCCTGCCTATCTCTCCAACCCAGAGATTTTCCTTAGACATTCATAATGATAGCCATTGATACCCTTGTTCTCCATGAACTTGTCCAATCCTTTCTTAAAGCTATCAAAGCTGACAGCTTGCACCACTTCTTCTGGCAAGGAGTTCCACAGACCAGTGATCCTCTGGGTGAAAAAGTACATCCTGTTATTTGTTTAAGATCTAGTACCCCAACGTTTCATGGAGTGCCCCTAGTTCTAGTGTTGTGCAATAGGGAAAACAGCTTTTATCTACTTTGTCCACACCGTATATGATTTTATAAACTTCAATCAGGTCACCTCTTAGGCGCCGTCATTCTAGAGTGAAGAGGCCCAGCCGTTCCAGCCTCAGATGGTAAGGAAGGTGTTCCAGTCCCCTAATCATTCTGGTTGCCCTCCTCTGCATTTTTTCCATTTCCATAATATCCTTCTGGAGGTATGGTGACCAGAACTGTACACAATACTCCAGATGGGGCCTCACCATAGATTTATAAAGTGGCTAACTTACTTTTCTATACCCTTCCTAATGATCCCTAGCATTGAGTTTGCTTTTTTCACTGCTGCACCACACTGGGTTGACACCTTCATTGAGCTGTCCACCAAGACACCAAGGTCCCTTTCCTGGTTTGTTGCAGACTTCAGACCACATCATTATCTTCATTACTATGGGTTAATTATAATCAGAAGAGCAACCTATAGGAAATGTATTGTGAGCTGGCTGAATGGATATTTTAAAACAATCATGTTCAAATTTGGGCAACACTACTAGTTCTAGAGCTTAGCAGTCGCGAAGAAGAAACTGCAATATTAGGAATGCAGAGCGCTATACCTAAACACATGTTCTATGGCAAAGAACTGATAAATTGTCATTTTCCAATCCTATACTCTCACTTCTGTATCATAGGCCAGGAAGATTCTGGATGTCTTCCATGATTTAAAGATAACTTTCACGTTTTTGAAAGGAATTATTGGAGAGGAGAGAGTAGTATCAAGATGCCACATCGTTAATGTTGCTGTGGAAATATTTCACAAATGTGGGAGCCTAGATGGAGCCATGTGGGTTTTGAGAGGTATTTTTATTAACATAAATACTGTAAACAAAGCATTAAATAACATACACTTTTTATTCAGGTTTTGTGTATGTGTGTGTGTTTTAAATCAATTTCTAACCTCAAAGGGCTGCCAGAATGCTGCACATGTGGACAACAAAAAGGATACAGTCATTATCCACAGAAGCTGCCTAGATGCCCTAAGCACATCCGATCTCGCCTGATTTCGGAAGCTAAGCAGGGTCGACCCTGGTTAGTACTTGGATGGGAGACCACCAGGGAATACCAGGTGCTGCAGGCGCCTGGAGTAGGAACTGGCAAACCACTCCAGTATTCCTGCCAAGAAAACTCCATGGGCATGGAGTCGCGAAGAGTTGGTCACAACTGTAACAACACAACACACACACATTATCCACAGACATTTATAATCTAAAAATATAACACAAAAGAGATTGGGAACAAAAGGGGAAAAGGTTCACTTCATCAAATTATATTTTTAATAATTTTAATACATGTTTGAAAAATAATTAAAATCCACTGAAGTTTAAAAAGAAAGAAAAAATGATCCAGTCATCTACATATGAAATTTTACAGGATACATGTTCGGTTACATCTCCCCCCCCCAAAAAAAAACCTGCTGTCTTCTAGTTGTGATGGATTGTATCTGTATCAACCGAATGACAAAAATAAAAAGTACTGTGCCACCTTTAAAATTAAAACTTGTTTCACGGTGAGCTGTCGTAGATAAAAGCAGTTTCATCAGACACCAGTCAATGGTAATCTGTGAAAGCTCACCTGCAAATACGTACATCTGTTAGCCTTAAAGGGACTATCATGCTGCTGTTCTTGTTTTTGTGATGACACAATGAAACAGACTAACACAGCTACCTATTTGAAAACTGTATTAGATGGAGAAATACTAATCCTTAATTCATCTCTTTATATCACAGCAGTCCTCTCTTAATCATTTATCCCACAGTCTGTGGGATGAAATGCCTTTTCCACAACTTAAGCAAAGTCCTCTGGAAAGGGCCATTCCGGCGTTGGCTCGTCCAGAACCAGGGCTGCATTGCCTACCCCGGGAGGAGGCGCAAGACAGCCCAGGGGCCTCGCAAGGCCTGGATTGGGGGGCGGGGTGCAGGTCCTCCTGTTATACCTGGCTCTCACGCCCTTGCCCCCTCTTTCACCTCGGACAACAGTCCTCTGGAAATGTTGCCTTGGTGTGCTTGGTATAGCAGATTACCTTTCTCCAGTCAAGAAAGAAGCCTCCCAACTGATATGTGCACTGCAGTGCTATTTACAGTAGCATGTTTTCAGCAGTGGGTACCCATTAGATCAAGTGCATGAACTTGTGGCTGCTAGTAGGGAGTAAATCCTTTTTTAAAAAGTTTATTTCATTTTTACAAAGTAACCAAAACTTAACAAAAACTAAAACTAAAATACAAATATACCTCAAAATATACTGTGTTCCCCACCATCCTCAGAATAAAAAAAATACTTGGTTTTGTTTTGTATTTTATTCTTCATATCTTGTGCCTCTCCAGAAATGTAGTAAAATAGTTTGTTCTTCGTGGCATCTGTGTATGCACACGTAGGGTTAACAGCGCCTCGCACGGTGATCGCCGGTGATCGCCGGAAGTCTCAAGCTGTGTGAAGATAGGATCTCCCCCTCCACTGTGCATGCTTCTCTCTTCCCGCGCTTGAGTATTCAGTTCCTTTTTGCCGCCGCTACAAGTGGTCGCCTTTTCTCAGCTCTGCGAAATGGAAAACAGTTAGACATTATTTTCTTTTGTTATTCTTTTCCTCCACTTTTATCACCCTTTTACACCTCCTCCACATTCCCCCTCCAATTCTCCGTTGTTTTTCTTTTTCCCCTGCGTCCCCCCCCTGCCGTTTTATGGCCTCCAGGGCCCTCTTCAAATGCTGCGTGGCCTACTCAAATAAAATCCCCATATTGGACGGCCACGCTCACTGCCTCTATTGCCTCGGTGAGTCCCACCAGCCGGCTCAGTGAGCCGAGTGCAAGAAGCTCACTAAACTGGCGCTAAAGCAGCGATTGGACCACTTGCAGGCTTATTTGTGGAAACAGTCTCTCTCCCCGATGGATTCCCAGGCAGCCTAGACGTCAACTCCTCAACTGCCGGCCTTAAAGACCAAGGCTTCTAAAAAGGCTAAACAAAAGCAGCATTCTATGGCTCCAGATAAGAGGGCAAAACAGTCGACATCAACTCCTCTTCCTGAGCCCAGAACCCATGTGCCTGCCTCTAGCCTGCCTGCTCCCATCGCCCGGGTGATGGCAACAGCATCAGCTGAGTCCCGACAGCATGATGATGATCTCATACCAGCACGGCAGGCTCGGGCGCTATCCCCAACTTCCAGCGTCTCCAGCAGCTGGGGGGATGTTTCTATGGACCATACCATGATTGAAGCACCCCATTTCAGCCCTACCGCCTCTCAGGGCTTGGACCAAGCAGCGGCAACACCTCGAAATCGGGCAAGTCCATCCTCCCTTCTAGAGGACACCCCGGCTAGAAACACAGCCGACCTCGACACCCCCTGCGATCGCGACTCCGATTGTTCTGGGCAACATCACCGTGCAGCACAGCCTTAAAAAGTCTGCCTGCAAGAGCATTCTGAGACCAAAAAACGTTCTAAGCATCAGTCTTCCCACCGCGCACATGCCGTGCCCGCACCATCTAGGGCACCCCGCCATTAAGCAACATCGGTCGCCCACAGGCACCGATCATCGGCAACGTGGCTCTCTTCTTCCACATCGGGACTCTCCTCTCACCGCCAATCTCACGCCTACGATGTCGACTCTTCTCCGTCGCCCTCCCCATCTCAGCAACACCACCACAAACACCCTCGGCAACGAACCACTGATACCGAGCACCTGCGACATCAAATGACGGATACTGCCCAACCGCGACATCGCAAACTATTCTTGCAACTGGTCTCATGGTCTTCTGATTCTGGCAACAACGCTGATGTTGACTGACGCCAACCCTCCACATCTCATCAACGAGCTGCCCTCCCACCAGCCAAGTGAGCCAAACATTCCACTATCGCCGATTCCAACACTACAGCCTGCGATCGTTTTTCCACTTCCCGGGCTCAGGACTCACCGGCTTCTATGGACGAACCTTAGACATGGACGCCTCAATGACAGCAGGTGATGACCTCTCCACCATATCTGCACAGTCCTCTAACCTTGCCTCTGTGGCATCGGAAAGGGCTGAAAATCAGTCATTCTCCCCTGGAGAGGATTTTAAACAATATTCTCAAATAGTTCGCCACATTGCCAAGGTCATGGACCTCCAAGTGCTACAACCTGATACTGACAACTCCTGCAATTTTTTTGGCCATCTTAACAAGAACCAGGCTCCTCTCCAACTGGGCTTTATTCCATCATTGCTCAAACAGTCAAATGCCGCCTGGAACAAGCCCTCTTCTACTCCCTTCATGCCTAGACGCATCGATAATCTCTATAGGACCCATGGGGATGAAGTGGCTTTCCTTTCATGACACCCACTACCTAACTCAGTCATAGTCAATTCCTCCCAAATAGAACACAATCAACCTCAATGACCACCCCTAGCAATAGGGAGAGTTGAAAACTAGACCTTATTGGACGTAGACATTACTCTCTTGCCTCTTTTGCTCTCAGAAATTCCAATTATCTGTGTGCCATGGAGGCTTATGAGTGCCATGTACTTCAAAAGCTCCTACCAATCTTTGATGCCCTACCAGAAGACCTCCGTGCCAAAGCTGTTTCATATTATGATGAAGTAATGTCACTAGTAGATTATGCCACCATAGCAGCTAGACATGCAGCAGACACCGCTTCCAAACAACTTGCTACTTCCATCTTCCTTCATTGCCACACATGGCTACAAACTGCAACTATCACAGACGATCCTCGAAACCGCATAGAAGACTCACCATTTGACTGTGAAGGCCTTTTTGCAACGTCCACTGACGAATCTCTGGACAATATTCTTAAAATGCGTAAAACAGCAAAATCCTATACTTACATTGGAGGCTCCTCCCAGACCTCCTTTCGTCAGCAACAACAACCATATTGGTGCAGACCATACACCTCCTACCAACAGCGCCAGTGTTCTCGCTACCAACAACATGCACCAGTCTCTTCCTACCAGAGACAATCCAATCAACCTAGACACCAGCAAAGGCAGCCCTCCAGGACCTATGACAGGAAGTAGAAACAACTACCCTGACTGTCTCGCTCCCCTTCCACAAGGGATCAGACTGCAACCCTTTCTCCATGCATGGCAAGAAATCACCTCAGACAAATGGGTCCTCACCATAATCTTCAAGGGCTACACTGTGGAATTCGAGCAATTACCACCATTAGGCAATGTACTAACGACTCCTCCATCTCAGCCTCTACAAGACGAGGTAACCACATTGCTATCCAAACACGCCATCAAACTTGTTTCTCCAGACGACATTCTAGGGTTCTACTCCCGCTATTTTACTGTGCCAAAAGAGGATGGCGGACTGCGGCCTATTCTAGATCTTCAGGACTTAAATTGCTTCATTCTATCACGTTGCTTCTGAATGACCACCCTGGACTCCATTCTCCCATTGCTAAAAAAGGGAGACTGATTTGCAGTGATAGACCTGCAAGATGCCTATTTTCACATCTCAATAACCCTGTCACATCGAAAGTACTTGCGCTTCAAGATCGGCCCTTCAACTTACCAATTCACTGCTCTTCCCTTTGTTCTTTCCACGGCACCACGGGTCTTCACAAAATGTCTAGCCCTGGTTGCTGCCTTTCTTCGTCTGCAGGGTATAAACATCTTCCCCTACTTAGACAACTGGGTCCTTGTGGCACCTACAAAACAACAAGCCACAAAAGACATCTCATTCACCCTAAATGTACTTACCTCTCTGGGACTCAAAATCAACCACAAAAAGTCCATCCTTCAGCCATCTCCTCACGTACAGTACATTGGAGCCATTCTAGACACGACCCAAGGATGGGCCTTTCTCTCCTCAGAACGCAAGCAAAAGATTCTCCAGACCCTTACCCTCTTTCGTCGCCCGACCGTATCAGCACACAATGTAGAAAAGCTTCTAGGCCTCATGGCCTCTACAGCTGTGATCCTCACACACGCTCGACTAAAGATGAGACCACTTTAAGCATGGTTCCTTTCCAAGTTCAAGCCCCACATCAACTACGGCAGCAAATTACTACTGCTCACCTCAGACGTTTGTTGCAGTCTCCGTTGGTAGAATCACCCACATCACCTCGGACAGGGTCGCTCCTTCGATCAGCGCTACCCAGCAATCCAATTCACGACAGACGCCAGCGACACTGGGTGGGGAGCACATTGTCGGGACCTCACCATGCACGGTCTATGGACAGAACGAGAAAGAAAATTCCACATCAATCACCTAGAGCAGGCCTGCCCAACAGGTAGACCATGGGCTACCAATAGCCCATGAAGGGTTCAAAAGTAGCCCACCAGCCATCAATAAAAAATGTCAGGGGATAAGTTCTCCACCTCTACCTCCTCCAACCCAAGGACCACCACTACCCCAGCAAAGCGTGGGTCTGCCAGCCCACAGTCTCAGCCAAGCAGGGCAGTACAAGGGCCATGGCACAGTCACAGTCCCCTGCTATTCCTACCAGCAAGATGATCGGCGCGCCACTGTCATGACAATTTGAGTTGTTGGTGCAGAGCGGAGGAAGGGAAGTGGAGGGGACAGCGAGGGGCAGGGTCATAGGCATACCCACCTCCTTCACACGGAGATATCCCCCTTTTCTCCCCCCTGGAGAATTTCTTCCTCCCACCCTTTCATCCTTCTCTCCCCCCCCCCCACAGCTGCCTCACAGAGACTGTGACCTGCTGCTCTTCCTGCTCCCCTTCTGAGCCATTCTCTCCTCCTTGCCCCGCTGCTGGTTTGGCCCATCCCAGCTGCACGGCAAACATGGCAGAGGTGAGTGAGAGATATGGGCAGCAGCAGCAGCAGTGGCAGCGAGGGGGCTGGAAGGGAGAAGTGGGGAAACAGGAGGATAAGTAGAGTCAAGTCAGGCCCTGGGCAGGTTGGGAGGGAAAGTGCAACTTTTTAAAAAAGTCTTCCAGCAGCCTGGGCAAGCAGAAGGGGTGATCTGCGCAAGCATGCATGCGCCTCCCTTGTACCTGCCCACACTGGCTCGAGTCAGTGTAAGGGAAGTGTGTGCATGGTCAGCCTTACCATAGGTATGCATTGAAAGATGTTCCCTCCAGAAAGGATTAATGGATTTTCAATGCATTCCTATGGAAAACCGCTGCTCTACTTACAATTTTTTTTACTTATGAGCATATGCTCGGAACAGATAAAATTCATAAGTAGAGGTTTTAGTGTAGTAGCCCTCAGGCACTTTCATCCTGAAAAAGTAGACCTCAGCCTGTTCAAAGTTGGACAGCCCTGACCTAGAGATACTCGCCATCTTCAATGCACTGAAGTCATTCAAACCCTTGTTGCATGGCCAAATGGTCCAAATAGTCACAGACAACACCACAGCGCTTTATTACATCAACAAGCAAGGAGGAACTCACAAATGCTCCTCCAGGTCACGCTCCAGTTGTGGGAGTGGTGCCTACCAAGACACATCTACCTTATTGCCATCCACATTGCCTCCCAAGACAATGTGCTTGCAGACCATCTCAGTCGCCTCTCCCACGGCACCCACGAATGGTCTCTCCTCAACTCAGTCTTTCACCACCCACTATAGACGTGTTCACAACTCAAACCAACCACAAATGTCACCTGTACTGCTTCAGAGCAGGACGTGGCGTAGACTCTCTGGGAGACGCCTTCACCTACTACTGGCTACGGACTCTTCTCTACGCCTTTCCCCCACTGCCTCTTCTCAGAACCATAACCAAGCTATGCCACCAACCTTCCAATGTCATTCTCATTGCACCCTGGTGGCCCAGGCAACCGTGGTTCCACACACTCCTCTCGATGTCCTCAGAACACATACGTCTCCCCATGCTACCCGATCTGTTAACTCAACGGAATGGACTGATTCACCACCTAGACCCTCAGTCACTCCCATCTGATGGCATGGCTCATCACCTGACTGTCTCTCATGTCCTTGCCAATGCCAGGAAACCATCCACCACCAAATTATAGTTACAAGTGGAAAGCCTTCCTATCTTACGCCGCCATGGAGGGTCTCCAAACTCAACTGACTTCCTTACAAATGGTTCTACAATTTTTGCTATGCCCCTTCCACAGATGTGGGAGAATTTAGCTTCTGTGTTCTATCAGCATAGCTCTGTGTCTTAGTAGCATAGTTTTGAGAAGTCTGACATCACACTGAGAACACTGTATTATGGGTAATAGGCTGACCAATGAGAACTTAAGAAAGGCCTCTGTTAAAAATGGCCCCTGAAAAGCGTAGGAGGCTTGCATTCCAAAGTATGTGAGATCACCTCGTTCCACAGAGCATGCTCGGAGGAAACAAGCTGTGTGTCTATTGGATGATTTCTGTGCTGACGTATCTGTGATGTGTATTGTTAATAAAGAGCCTAGCAGCAGTGGGAGGAGAAGAGCTTTTTACCATCAACAAGTCTGCCTGTTCGCTCTCCCGGCTGCTAAGCATGAGAGGAGAAGCTAACATCAAGCCTGCCTGCCTGCTTTGATTCTGATGCAATAAAGCACCATAAAAAGATCCCAGTGTGTGTTCGAGATCTCATCATTCCTTCTCTATTAATCTCTCAGCTGGTTAAGGGAGATTAATCATATTTAAGTATATCCCGGAGCAAGGAATCCCTACACACAGAGGCCTTTTGTCCTCAACACTGAAAGTCTACGTGGCAGCTATAGTTGCCCAACAACCATCCGACACCCCAGCCGCTACCCTTTTCATTCACCCAACTCTCAAGCAATTCTTTAAAGGACTGAACAATCTAGCTCCAACGCGGTCTCTTCCAGCTCCTCAATGGTCACTCACGTTAGTTCTAAAGGCCTTAATGAAGCACCCGTTTGAACCATTAGCAACTATCCCATTGTACATGCTTTCCATAAAAACTGCCTTCTTGGTGGTTATCACCTCAGCTAGAAGAGCATTGGAACTCTCTGCATTGCGAATTGACCCTCCGTTTCTTCAATTCCACCCTGATAAAGTAACTCTTTTTCCTGATATCTCATTCTTACCCAAGGTTGTATCTGCTTCCCACCTCAGTCAACCCTTGGTGCTCCCAACTTTCTTTCCATGACCTACCAATGACACGGAACAGGCTCTGCACTGTCTTGATGTACGACACACGCCCTACTTTTTTACTTACCACTCACTTCCACATTCAGAACATCCAAACGGCTATTCATCAGAACTGCCGACCCTGCTAAGGGCGCCCTTGTAACTTCACAGACTATATCCAAGTGGATAGTATCCACCATAAAGTTGGCGTATGATTCCAAACATCAAACTCTTCCGACTCCACCTAGAGGACACTCAACAAGAGCAGTCGCCTCCTCCACTGCTTTCCTCAAAGGAATCACCCTGCCAGACATCTGCAAGGCTGCAACCTGGGCCGCACCGTCTACATTTATCACGCACTACAAACTTGTGTGCAAGCCAAAACTGATGCGGCATTTGGCAGGGCTATCCTCTCTTCCTCTTTGCTGTGACGACCCACCACCGGTAAGTTAGCTTCTGAGTCACCCTATGTGTTCTTTCACAGATGCCATGAAGAAGAAATGTTGGTTACCCATCTGTAACCCTAGTTCTTCGAGTGTGCATCTGTGAATTCACACTTCCCACCCATCCTCCCCTCTCTCCGTCACATTCTTTTTCTTTTCTTATCTCCTATGCAGTGGCGGACCTGAGGGGAACTGAAGACTCAAGCGCAGGAAGAGATGGGCATGTGCAGTGGAGGGGGAGGTCCTATCTTCGCACAGCTTGAGACTTCCGGCGATCACCGCGCAAGGCACTGTTAACCCTATGTGTAAATTCACAGATGCACACTCAAATAACTAGGGTTACAGGTAGGTAACCAATATTTTTCAATAGTCCTTTTCTAACTTTCAGTTCACAAGTTTATTTATCATTAATAGCCATATCCCACATTTCTTTCTACCGGTCTTGGATATTAAACTGATTACTATTTTTTCAGGTTTTTTTGGTTTTTTTGCAAATATCAGTCTTGCTGCAGTTAACATAATAATGATTAATCCCTTCCCTCAGTTCCAACTAAATATTTCCAGTCATATTTAATAGAGCTGTTGTTTGACATATGTATTTCAATACTCATAATTTTCTTTATCTCATTGAAAATCATTGTTCACTCTTTTTGTCACATTTTGCATGTCCACCACATATGCAATTACAGTATATACCTTTTTCTTTCTTGCATCTCTAACAGGTGGGCAATACAGAGGTACCTCTACTTATGAGTTTATTCTGTTCTGAATGCATGCTCATAAGTCAAACAACTCATAAGGAGAGCAGCTGTATCTAAAAAATAAAAAATAAAATAAAAATTAAAATGTCAACAGTTTTCTGCTCTTAAGTTGAATTGCTTGTAAGTAGAGGTACCACTGTACTTCTTTGTTCATTATATTCAGTTTCATTGGAGTTAAGTACAGTCTCCATATTACCTTGTAACAATTTTTCTTAGCCCTTACAGGTATATTCTTCATGATTATTTCATTCCACATCTTCTTCCATTCATTGCCATTAATTTCTTTATATCCCTACTCCATACCCATTTTAAAGTTGTAGATTTATATTGATCTTCTAGGAAGTCAACCTTTTGATTTAGTGTTAGTGCTGTTCTAATCCATAATCCCGGACATCATGAGATCCAAAACCAGGGATGGGTAATACCTTTTTTGACTAATAACATGTCATAAATAAGTGAGCTTTTCGGCACTACAGTAATTTTCATTAAGCAAGGCATTGTAGAATTTGGAGACAGGGTAGGGCTGATGCAGGAGTCCAGAATCATCTTACTATTGTAAACTTAAGTCTCAATATGCAGTGTGCAAACAGAATTGGTTTAAGATGACTTTGTAATAACAGGTTTCACCTTGGGATGCAGAATCGGTTGTCTGTGTTCACCTCCATAAACAAAGAAACACAAATCACTGTGAATGTTTCATTGCAGCATACAGTATCAAAGCACCCAGAAACATGATAGTTCTTGTATCTAAAATAGATGATACATTAAATATGGTGACACCTGGAGTGGGGGGGACGCTCAGTAGACCTAATATTGTTATCTGGTGGGTGAAGGAAGACAGAATCCTCAGCATGATGCAGCACTTCCTGGTTAAGGGCTCTAGTTGTAAATCCTTAACATTCTGGATATTTTCAATAGTAAAATGAAAACAGTATTAATGCCTATTTGTTCATGTGCAAGATCTTAAAATGAGTATGTAAAACCCTTGTAAAAGTTACATGGTTGGAGAAGGGACATGGTGCCACATGGTTAAAAAATATGCCCTATGACCTTTCTTGTGTCAATATTCACGGTTGTAGTTTAACAGCTTTAAAACACCATTATTAATCTCTCTAGAATCAGAGTGGGTAATAAATTCCCTATCATGGCCATGCAATAGTATGGATGTCCTGAGTCGACATAATCTGCTATGTACAATTGCATCTGAATGCATTACAAAGAGTCGGCATGAAGAAGCATTTGAAGTCTTGCAAAATCTACCAGGCTTTCAGAATTATTGTGGTAAGTGTTTGTTTCTATCCCCCATTGTGGATAGGTGTGTGTGTAGTTCAGATGTCATTCTGACAAGTAGGAAAATAAAATGTTGCTCTCTTCATGATGAAAGTGATTGATATATGGATAGACATACCTCAGCAGCCATTCCTTCTCTCCCTGGTTCCAAAACTTTTCTCACTAGATATTACCAGGATTCTCTCTCTCTCTCTCTCTCTCTCTCTCTCTCTCTCTCTCTCTCTCTCTCTCTCTCTCTCTCTCTCTCTCTCTCTCTCTCACCTATCCCTCACTGGGTTGGGGGGAAAAGGGGTACACATAAACCTCATTTTCATTGGAGGACAGGTGAAATATAGATGTAATAAAATCAACCTTTATGCTGTGTGGAATGAAAATTAAGTCTGTAGTGTTTGTTTCTATGGCGTACAAATAATAAAACAATATTTAAAATCTGTTTTCCTTATGAAAGTTTATCTCTATGCAACGTTTATAGTATGAAAATATATATTGCTAAAGCAGGTGCTGCTTTCATTTAACATAAAGATAACATAAATACAATTGCCAAATCTTTTTTCATAGCATAATAGGTCACACTAGAGTAGGACTGTTTGAATCAGTAGATTTTCTGGAGGAATTGACTGACTAAATCCCTGTTGATTCAGTGGGTCTACTGTAGTGCCATTTACTATGTTAGGCAGTAAGATTTGACCAGTGTCTGTTAATTAAGAATGAGTTACAGGTTGAAACTATTGTATCTTAAGTTCATTGGTTAACTATATAGGAAAGAGTTGTGTGTTTCTGCAGTAGTACTGCATGAAACCTTCAAGTGGTTGTGGAGGGGACCCTATATGCTTAGTTTCTACCATTAGCGTTAGAATTGACGGTCGATTGTTAATTGAAGATAATTTCTTATCCCCTCCCTTCTTTTACAGATGGTGTGGATGTATCTCAGTACAGTTTTTTGTTTAATCAACTGGTTGATGCTTGTTTAAAAAGCCAACACATTGGACTGCCATCTACAATCATCGAGTTCATGATGGCAAAGAACATCCCTGTTGATTTTAAATTGCTTAGAGCATTGATTACATCATTGGGAAGACGCCAGTTGTGGCTTAAGGCCAGGACACACTATAAAAGTGAGCTCTCTTTAAAACAATTGTGCTGTGTTAAATCATTAACAACTTGACTTTAGAACAGTTTAGTCTGCAATCCATTTCATATGTAATTTGGTATTGATGAATTTTGCTAGAGCATATGAGGTATATTTAAATACTGTATACTTCTAAATTATATAGACCAACTGAGGTATTGAGATGTGTACTATAAAAATTGGCAGCCTGTGAGGTCTTACCCATTATGAGTCTTCTGTTACTGTTTTGATTGAAAAAATTATGGCATGCTTTCAGGTCTGATAGGAATATATAGAGGAGTTTAACAGAAATACACAATAATTCTAGAAACATCTCAGATTTGGCTACAAGTCCAGATTATTTCATAAGATACTCTTGCCAGTAAATAAAACAGTGAACTAGACATACTCTTGAAGACAGGTATATGTTTAGCAAAACATTCCCTAACTCATATTTTTACTCTCATTTTTCAGGTGCCTTAGCATTGGGTTGCTATCCACCACTAGAAGGAAATCTTTACCATAAGCGTCTACTGATACCATCTTACATGTCTGAAGTTGAAATGCGATTGGGAATTGAAATATTCTTGGCTTCAAATGCAAGTAGTATTCATAGCCCTGGTAGCTCCAATCAGATGCTTCAAATAGTATTAAAAAGGTTAGTAAATCTTGGAACTGTACAGTTGTGTAGTCTGCCAGGTTTTGTTGCTGGTCTGTTTATTTCATAGGAAGCAATGCTGCAAATAGTTTGTTACAATAACTTGTAAAATAAATGTGACCTAAAGAACATGGCAAGCAACTATAATAAATGTTGTTTAGAGAGCTGAATTCCTGGGGGGGGATTAGATCACTCCTGTGGACATAGCAGGTCCAGAAGATTTGGGAAGATTGACAGACTTGGACACTTTAGCATTTCTTTAGCTTCAACCTACTATATTAAATTTATTTATTTATATTTCTATACCATCCCCTTAGTGCAAATTGCACTACCCAGAGCAGTTTACAAAACAGTCATAAAATACAATATTAAAAAGATACAGCTATAATTAAAATACAATTAAAATACAATTAATACAGTTAAAATCCAATTGAAAGGTTTTACAGAACACCTTTAAAACAGCCATTAACAGAGCCTGTTAGATGGCAAACACCTCATCCTGCCCATGAGAATTTAAAAGTGAAATTCAAAAATGAAACATTTCCAGATTTCTTAGGGGGGTGCAAAATAAAAACCATAATAAAAATGTGCCCCCTCTCAGATGGCTGGTGGAAGGAGGGCGAGAGAGAAATAACAAAACAAAACAACAACAAAACACCACTAGCTGGGGAAGGCCTCTGCAAATAAATAGGTCTTCAGGGCCTTCCAAAAGGAGAGTAGGGAGGAAGCCTGCCCTATCTCTGCCCGCAGGTGGTTCCACATTTCAGGGGCCACCACCAAAAAGGCACTGTGTCCTGTCTTTTTGACCTGCCTTGGGGTAGCCACCTCCAGCATGAATGACTGGGAGGATCATGTAGACTGGGATGGTTTGCTCAGGGGGATATTCTCTACCAGATACTGAGGTCCCAGGCTGTGTAGGGCTTTATATGTTAACGTCAACACCTTTATCCTGACGCGGAACACCAAAGGGTGTGTGTGCAGCCTAGCCTAATGGTTCTTTCTGGCATGAATTTTCTTTATCTTCTCTTCTTCTCCTTTTAGTTGTCTCAGTAAGTATCCAGTTCTTCAGTCCTAAGATACATGTCTACCATTTTGCCTATTCTCAGTTTAAATGATCAGCCATACAGATTTACTTTACAGTCAATATTAAAATTCTGTCATTTAGAAAAGCTCAGCATGTTTAAAATTTGAGGAACTGTTTCCTTCAAGTGGTTACCTATAACTAGTCTTTGCTATATTAGTTACTGTTTTTTCTTACTTTAAAGTCTTCACAAGATTAGATTCTAATCAGACCCTAAACACAACATACTTGTTCTTACTATGTTGCTATTTTTAAACTTTCAGAGTAACTGAATGCTGATTGTAATTTATTTGATTGTGAAAACTCTTTCAGATGTGAAGACCACAGTATACAAAAAGAAGATGGCTATCAAAGTGCAAAACAGAGGCTGAGTCAAGCTGCTCAAATATCCAGTCCAAAACTTTTTGCAAAGCCCTTAACAGTAAATGTTAATAAGGAGCAAATTTATAGTTTAGAATATGCTTCTGTACTTAAATGGTTGAAAGAGAATATGAGATGGGCAGGAAAGGCCTGGCTTTTTTAGTCAGTTGTTGATGACACTTTAGTTGACAGTAATCATTGTTCAAAATAATATATCAATAAAGTATTTTTGTTGTGTTAAGACTCTTGTTTATTTATGCAAGAAAGTAGAGCTTTTTGAGCAGCAATTGATGGTAGACAGTATCAAGCGCTAATGTAAATTTAATACATGCTGCTCAGGTTATTTTATATGTTTCAAAACCATCTTCTATATGCTGGGTTAGATTTAAGATTTGAGCTGTATAGCTCTTCCCAGATTAAAGTGCCTATTATGAAATTAGAAGAGGTTTCATTTTAGGCGCTAGATGGTTTAATATAATTAATTCAAACGCTTTGTACAAGTTGCAAAGCAGAGAGATTGGCCTGTAGCTTTTGAGACTTAATGTTTCTTTGTCTTATTTCAGGATAGCAGTTAATTTTGTCTTCTGCCTTATTTCTGGAATTTATTTGTTTGTCCAGCAATTATTAAAGAGTTGAAGGAGCCATTCCTCTGTGTTTCATCTAAAATGTTTGGTTTGCTCATTACCGATATCATCGAGTCCCTCCACTTTGCTTCTGCCAATTCCACCAATATGAAGGCAGTAGAAGGTTTTTTGGATTCAGTCTGAGTATCCCTTTGATATTTTATGTTTAGTATCTGTTGCTTTGTCTTCTCTGTCAGGAGCAGCTAGTGCAGGGGTCCTCAAAGTTTTCAAACAGCGGGCCGGTCCACCACCACCCAGACACCACTGGGGGCCGGATCACAGTCCAAAAGCAGCTGCAGAGGTTGGCTTGCTCACAAAACAGGGGGTAGGTGGGGGGGTGCAATTGGTCCCAGGGGCCAGATTCAGGACCTTGGGGGGCCGCATCTGGCCCCGGGGCCTTAGGTTGAGGACCCCTGAGCTAGTGTGTTGTTTAGTTGGGAGTCATTGTTGCATATAGTGTCCTTTCTCACTGCTTCTTGCTCTGTTATAGTGCCTATCTAGTGAGTTCTGTTTCTGCAAGAGTCAAGATCAAATTTCCCCATCTTTTACTGTTTTATTAAGAGCCTGTCCAGAACTGGCTATTTTGGTGCAGGCTTGATCGGGCTTTAAAGTACTACCGCTGTAAAGTTCAAGAAGGGAGTGGTGTACCATTTAGTGTGTTCTTCCCATCTAAACACCATTTCCTCTCCCACTAAGAGTTAAACACTTTCCCTGATCAATTACAAAGGGTCAGTGGAAGTGAACACGTTTTCTTATGGTCTCCTAGATAATTGCCATAGAAATGCATCACTTCTGTTAAATTAATAAAATATTTGTGTTTTCCTGTCTGCATATTGCCAATAAAGTAATTGCCCTCAGCCACGAAGGTACTTTCAGAGTAAAAATGGATGGGAGAGGGGGAAGTTAAACTTCTGTTGTTATAAAGAGACCTGCACTGCATACACCCTGTCAAGGACGAATGCTTGGCAAAAGAGACGTAAAAGGTGTAGTAAGTTTCTTAATTAGCAATACACAGAAAGGCCGAGAAAAATATTGTGTAATTTAGCAGAAGTGATGCATTATTTCAGTGACAATCAAGCAGTTTTTTTTAAAAAAAAATCCATTTCTCCTGTCTGCAGATGATCAGGGGAAGTATTCAATTTCCAATATCCTGAACCTGCTCATAAAAAAAACCTTTGGGTTATCAGATGCAAGGCTCTGATTAGTCTGTTCCAAGTGACCCCACTCACTGGAAAAGAACTTCAGTCATGCCTCCCAACATGTACAAAACTAATAGAACCCCCTGACATGGATTGAAAAAGGTGAGATAGCTCTTAAAGAGGATGGATCGATCTAAAGAGAAACGTGTGGGTGCTGTAATTTGGTCTAATCCAAACTATGGACATCCTCAAAAAGGATATTCTTCAAAGTATGAAATATAATCTGAGTGCTGTATTGGGAGTGTATTTTTGGAGTGAGACATGGGATTAAGTTGGTCTGACATGCTCTTGTAATGTAGGCATGAGGAGATTCCAACATAGAAGTTACAAATCCATCCTAGTTCTCTGTTTGAGGAACAATCTGAAGCACAGCCTCATCTAGCATTGTTGTAAACTTGTCCCCCCTTTTTAAAAAAATATATCTCCCATGGAGTGGTATAGATTAAGGTCAGATGGCTGAGTGTATCTGACATAGAATGGGTGTTTGCTGAGGGTTAGGGATTTACACTCTTAATGCACTGTTGAGCTATAGGCTCACTCATAGAGATGGACATGAACTGGCACAGTGGTGGTGGCCACAAACCATGAACCATGCCAATTTTTTTTAAAATGAACCAGTTTGTGGTTTGTTCATTTTGAGGACACAGAAGCCCCACTTCATTCTCCCCAGCACCGACCTTACTTGCTCATTGCCACCGCTGCCTCTCCCCACCACTTCAACACTGCCCAGCCTGTGGCCTACTTCTTGTCTCAGTGCTTGGAGGGGGGTTTAGTGTATTGTGGAAAGCCTCCCAGGAAAGACATATCCTCCTGACAGCCTACTGACCTATTCATCTGAAGAGCAGCAGCAGAAGAAGCCCAGAGCAAACAAGGCAGGTGCTGGGGCCTGGAGGTGCGGAAGCTTTTGTGGAGAAAATAAACTAAACAAAGTGCCGACAACGAAGAAGTTCAACATTTTGTTACAACTTTGTGAAATGACTGTTCCCCAAACCTTCCACAAAACAAACTACTGTATTAACCAGCCTGGTTTGTGGTCTGTTTCATGCCCATCTCTTAACAAAATTAGTTTGGATTGTAGCCACTCTGTCAGCTGCCCTTGTTAAATAAAGTGGAAAGTTTAGATAATGTATAAGGCACATTGAATGGGATCCTGCCCGTTTTATAACAGTTTTGCTGTTTTCTTCATCTTTGTAGCCTTAATTGTTTCTATGACGTTGAAATATTCTACTTCTAAAGCAGTATATTAGGTGGTTTTTAAATCAGTATTACAATACACAGACAGTTCAACCATCAAGATTTTTATCTTGTTCTCTTCAATAAAATGTTGAGTGGACTATACAAAAATTACACTTCTTTATTGGTTGTAGGGCCTCTCAACAACTAGTTAAATCCCAAGAATTGTTGCCTGGCACTGATCAGTTCTCCTGTGTGTTTCTAGGGGACAAAGAATGTCACATTTCCATTCATGGCAGACCAGTGCTAAGAGTTTCTCTTCATATGAAGAGATGTCCTCTATATTAATAGAAATTATTGTCATTTGTGCTCCTAACAAGGACTGTTGAATCATTTTGCTCATAAGCAAGTTTATAGTACAGTGTGTCTAGAAGTGAAGGATCGGTTGGCTGCACATCATGTGGGGGCAATACATAGCCTCCATAATGAAATTGCAAATTGCCCGGAGTGTGCTTTAAGCACTGTGGGATGGTATAGAAGCAGCATGCTTTGCTTTGTTTTATTTTATTCTTAACAAATTGTTTTTTTTATATATCTGAGATCAAAACCAATTTGTGTTTATCATTAAAGGAAAGTAGTGTAGCAACTAGAGTGTGAGCTTGAAACTGGATTATCATTGGTTGATCTGGGTTACAATCACCACATGGCTGTTAAGTTCACTAGAGGGCCTTGGTTCAATCGTTCATGTGCTAATTTACCTCACATCGGAGGTAGCTGTGTGGTAAATACCCAACCGACAGCTACCTGAGGTGTAGTTTGAAAATCACCCACCAACACAGCCTGCATTTTTATAACCAAAAAGCATGCCTGGCACAACCACATAAACATGAATTTTTGGGAGTCATTTATTTTTTCTCTCCACTATCCATAAGGTGTTGGTGCATGGATTAACTGAACTTGACCCACATAAGTTGACCTGAGGTGTAGTTTGATTTAGGTCCTTGCTGTGCATTTTTATAACCAAAAAGCATGCCTGGCACAACCACATAAACATGAATTTTTGGGACTCATTTTTTCTCTCCACTATCCATAAGGTTTTTTTTTTTTTAAAAAGTGGTCTAACAAAGGTATCACCTGGTCCTGCATTTGTATTTTGTAATGGCCACATGCCTTTCTGTTTGTTTTTCCTGAAACTACCTCACATACTACCTCTGAAGATGAACCTGGATGGAGTGACAACTACACCACCACCTGCTAACTGGAGGAATCGTGATAATGATGATAACCATGAATAGTGTTTGTACCAGTGGTGGTGAACCTTTGGCACTCCAGATGTTTTGGACCACAAAGGACCATGGGAGTTGTGGTCCAAAACATCTGGAGTGCTGACAATTGGTAGGCTATCCTACACTGCTTAGAGTCCCAAATGAGTCATGGCTACACTGGAATCTGTAAGTTCTGTTGAAGTCTAGAAGCTGAGTCATGGCTACTGGACTTCTTTTTTGAGAGAGAGAAACGTTTCGCTGTTCATCCAAACAGCTTCATCAGTCTGAATACAGCTAGTGCAAGTCCTCCATCTTATAGTCCTATTGAAGTGTTCTGCTTATACATACCGGCCCATACCACTTCAACTAGTCTCCGGGCTGTTTACAGTTTAATTATGCAGGCTACACAAGTCAAGGGTAGCCCTGTGGTCCAAGCCAAATAGAAAACAAATGCAAAGGTATCGCCTATTTTTGCATTTGTAAAATGTGTGGCAGAAGGGCTTTTTTTTGTTTTTTGTACCACAGAAGCTGACTCTTAAAAAACTGTCGAAGAGAGCTGTTCCCAACAGCCATGAAAACCAAGACGGTAGAGGTGTCATTCAGCATGTAATCCAGGCATGTCCAAACTTCGGCCCTCCTGATGTTTTGGGCTACAACTCCCAGAATTCCAAGCTTGTATTTCCAATGGCAAAGGATTGTGGGAGTTGTGGTCCAAAACATCTGGAGGGCCAAAGTTTGGACATGCCTGATGTAATCCTTCAAGCGTGAATCTGATGCCGGTCTAAAGACAAATACTGTATAATCAAAACCCAGGGTGGATGGATGGGTGGTTACGATCATGGGCTTGGGACAGCGTTTTGACTCGTTTAATTTTTGCCCATTCACGGCATGATCAGGCCGGGAGAGAAATCAACCAACACCCCTTTTCCTGCTCCTCAGCAACTGCTGGGCGCGGGGAGGCGCTGAGGCACCGGAGCGACGAGGTATATGTGTGTGTCGCGGGGTGGGGGTGGGGGAGCGGTGGCGCCAGCGGCCTTCCGCGCGCCGGCTTGAAAAGAGCTCGTGGAGCCGAGCGGCGCGTGACCCGCTCGGCCGGGAGGCGGCCGAGGATTGGGCGATGACGCCCGCGGGAGGCGGGGTTTGGCGAGGTGACGACATCGGCTCCGCCCCTAGCGGACCTCCTCCGCCTCAGGTGCTGCTCTGTTTTGGGCCCGAGAGAGAGAGAGAGGGGGGGGGTTGCCTCAGGAGGAGCTCTCCTCGTCCCTCGCGCCCTTCCGTGCCTCGGGGCTTGTTCGTCACGGTAGGGCGATGGGGGTGGCGCCCCCTCAAGGCGACCCAGGTGAGCGGCTGATGCTGAGGCGGGAGCGCCGGGGAGGTGGACGTTGGAAAGGCGGCGCGGCGGCGGGCGGCTTCTGCTTCGGGGCAAACGGGTCCGCGTGTTGTTGTGGGGCAGCCGCCGGCTTGGACGGAAGGAAAGCGGGGACTTACCTTGGGGGGGGGGGGGTCTTGGTCTGAAGGAGAAGAGAGGAAAAGAGCCGGTGTGGTTGCTTTGAGCGGCTTCTCCTCCGCCTCGGAAAACAGACCCGGGGCTTTCGCAAGGGCAGCGTTTATACCTGAAGTGCTCCTGGTGAAGTGAAATGTGGTGTTTTTTTTTTCCCCCGTCCTCTAGGCCTCTCTGAAGCAGACCTCTTTTAAATGTCTGACGTGAACTGCCCTGAGGCGACAGTCACTGGTTTCAAAAAAGATTTAGGAAAAAACCAAGCCCTTGTTTCTCCTCCTCTCCCCGCTCCCAGCCATACAACTAAGAAGAAACGGAGAAATGTTTAGCTTTCCCGTTCCTTATCATTCGTCTCTCTGCCTTCAGCAACAGCCTTGCCAGCTCTGGCTTGGAAACCCTTATTTCGTTGAAAGTTTTAGGATATGCTTGCTTGCAAATAAGCCCCCTTAAAACATCAGGAGCTTACCAAAAGGGTAGAACTGAGATAGCAGGTGAATTTAGCCACAGAGGGGGCCAGTGAAGATGTATAAGGTTGTGGTGTGCCTGGTGTATGAGAAAGAGCATGAATGGTTGGTTAGCCATCTGAGAAAATACAATCTGAACATAAATGTCCAGGAGAACCTAGCTCTTTAACCATTCCGAGAACTGTGTCATAATACTTTGTGTTTAAAGATCTTATGGGCACCTGGATGTCAAACATGATGATGGTACTTTTTCAAGGGCTATATTCTTATAATGTGACTTTTTGGCCATCCAGCCTGGGAGTGTTTTTTTTTATGCCTTAGCAGTTTACAGTGGAAGTCAATTCCACAACAAGCTAACAATTCTGAGTCTGCTGTTTATTGATTTCTTCTGTCTGTCATGCCTTCGAAAGGTGGATGCTCATTTGTTTGCAATGTGATCTGTTGATTGTAAAGAGGTTGTATGTCAGATCCCACACGCACACACAAAACCCACACTTTTTAAAGTTGTAAAACTATTGTGAGATCATAAAAATATGCAGTAGCCCTTAGATTTATGTAGGCATTGTGAACTACTTAAAAATCTTACGTAGGTGATGTATAATAAACACACTTGTTTGAACTATAGTAGTATAAATGCTGTTGCTGTTCTCCCAACAAAGTTCAAGCAGAATGCAAGTTTATAAAACACATTGAATGTATTTTGGTCTTCTCCTTAGAAATCTGGAAAGCATGGTGACATTTCCTACTGTATTTTCCATACTATCCTCAGCTAACTTCATACGTGAAAAACTTTTGTTGTTCATACATTGTTAACAGTGAGAATTAAACTCATTTATTTTTATATGGTCAGTTACAGACAGAGTGATTAGACTTGGGTTAGGAGTCTGAGTCAGCAGATCCTCATCAAAAGAATATATACCTATTATGTTTCTTTCACATGACTCTATAGGATCACATAGACCAGGCATGTACAAAGTCCGGCCCGGGGGCCAAATGCGGCCCAATTTAAAATTCTGAGTGGCCCTCAGCCTCTTCTCCCTGCCAGCTCAGCCTGTCACTCATCCCCACCGGCCGGCCCTTCCCTGTGCTGGCTAGAGGCGTCCTCTTGCAGTTTTATTTTTTGCCTTCCCTACCTGCCTCCGTCCATCTCCTCAGCCAACTGTCCTGCCCACCCACTCCTGGCCCTGTTGCTGCAGCGTCTTCCCCACCTCCCTGCGAGAGAGGGCAGCACATTCGAGCAGCGGTGCATCTTGGGTGCACATGGGCTGATCCCAGGCCATCCAACAGCTGCTGGGCCCTTGGGCACCTTGAAACCAGAGCATTTGCAGCTGTTGCAGATGCATGTGGGCCACACCCTTCTCTCCCCCCCCCCCTTTCAGGCTGAATGGTCAGCCCCCACACATTTTCACCTCACCAAATCTGGCCCTCCTTGCAAAAAGTTTGGACACCCCTGACATAGACTTTGTGTTTATAACCACTTATGACCTTGTGTAATTACATTGACACTATGTTTTCAATGTTAGTTTCCATCACTCATAACTTTACATGGAATTTTACTCTCCTTTTAACTGCTCGTGTTCTCTTGTAGCTTTAATGTAATGTTCTTTTAATGCTGTAAGATATTCCTCAGTTCCCTGTTCTCAGTACTTGAACATGTCTTAATTGTACTGAACTGTACATTATCCCTCATTACTGTAAGCTGCCTTGGGTCCTTTTCCAAGGAGAAAGGTGGGGTAAAAATACTCTAAAATAAAATAAATAAATAATAAATATTTTTATGAATGATCTATTGTACTGAAGAAGTTGCCTTTTTCTATGTTAGCTCCATAGTTCCTCTAGGTCAGTTATTCACAAACTTGCGTAACCCAGATGTTCTCGGATTGCAACTCCCAGGCCAGCACAACTGATGGTGAAGTCTTCCCAGAACTGTAGCTGAAAACATCTGGGTTACCACTGCTTTAGGCAACTGTTGTCTACAACAAGGAGCAACCAAGTATGGCTTAGCAGATATTGTTGTACTACAGCTCCCAGCATTCCTTACCATTGGCCATGCAACCTAGGGTTGATGAAAGTTGTAGTCCAACAACATCTGGGTGGACACGCTTTGCCCACCCTAGTATACCCTATTGGTTCGACCCTTCCTGTTGCATAGAGGTGTTTTGCTGCTCAACCCAAGAACACCAGGAAATAAACTCAACTCGTCTTCATGCAAAATACTGTATATGTTTGGTCTTAGGTATTGAGCTCTTCAAAACTTGGCAAAGGAAGGTACAGCAAAATAGTACTTTTTCCTGTCCTGCTTTCTAGGGCAAATACACCCTGTGCCCCCTCCCCAAGGATTGAAGAGTATTCTAAAACCAATAGTAGGTTGGTTAACAATTTACCATAAGTCAGAATATGAAATCATTGTTTGAACAGATTTAAAAAAAACTTTACTTTCAGACCTAACATTAAAATTCTTAGCTTATGAAACTTTACAGAATAAGCATTTCCCATTTAGGAAAACTTACTGTGTAGTGATTTCAGCTGTACCCTGGGAAAAAAAATCTAAATTACTATGTTGGAGCCAACCGATTTTGTACTGCTGCCACATGTGTGTGTAAGATGACTATTGCAGGTACCTGATTGTGCACATTATGTGTAAAGTGGCTTTTTTCCCCTCTGTCTAGAATAGTTCTGAAATTGATTTTAGAATTTATTTTTTTAAAGATGTGAAAGCATTATTGATTGTCTGTGAAGATTCTCAGTCATCCAGGTGAGTTTATCTGGAGGTTGAGTCATGGCAACTGGACTTCTTTGTCTTGAGAGACTGAAATGTTTTGCTGGTCATCCAAACAGCCAAATGTTCAGAAATGTCAGCTCATATACAACTTGAATGGTAGACATGTTCATATAAAACTAAATGTTAATTTCACAGTGTTGCTGCTTAACGTAACAAACAGAACTAGAAATAAAGGTATATAAAATTGACATTAACATGTTTTCTTTGCTTAAAGAACTTTAAAGACAATTTGGAATCAAGATTACATACTGACATGTTTTCCTACCAAGGGACAGTGAGAAGGTGAGATGATTCTATTTTTACATTTTTAACTGAAATGTTTTAAGATTTGTATAGCTTTTCAGTAGAGATAACCTTGATTTCTAGAGATCTTTTATTTAACTCTGGTTGTTTAATTTAAGCAATTAGAAATGATATTTGTCTCTTGAACAGAAAAGTCTTCACAGAACATTTGTATTTTCTCTTCATGTTCTGCATGCTTAAATAAACAAGTATTGAAGCCTGCATTTTATTCCAGTACAGTATTGTCTTAATAAATGGCAAAAGCACCTGAATTACATTGTTAGTCCCTGCTAGAATAAAATCAGTAGGATTTATATGTTGTCTCAATTTTCAGGAATTGATTCAGTAGATCTTTTTTCCTCAAAAAACAAACTATGCATCTAGGCCTTAACTTTTTTTCATGGGAGATAGAACCATATTAAATACAGTTTTACTTCGTTTTGTGCGAAATGAAAATGGAGGCAATTCTGCTACCTTATTATTAAGTAACATTTGTTGGGTTTCTCCAAAACATGTACTTTAAAACTTAGCAAACCTTGACTGAAATCCTTTACCCACTGCATATGTAAGTTACACTGCTTAACATTCTTACATCATTATCTGGGACTTTCTTTCCTACTTACATTTCTCATGACTCCTATGTAATCCCTTGTATTGTCAGAGACCTTTGGGATCCACATGACAGGAAGACATAGCCTTCAATTACTAAAAATCACTGTTGCCAGTAAAATCATCCTGCCACCAGCAATTTTCAGTAATTAAAGTCTCTCTTTTCCTGTCCAGCTGCCCCCAATGGGGTCTCATCAATGAAAGGGACAGGAGCAATTGGTGCCTTAGGACAAAAAAAAGTTTCATTTCTGGAAAATTGTCCCAGATGATCACACTGTCAGCCTTATGGGGCAGAAGTTACATAAACCGGATATCAGTCCTTATTTTGTAGGGTCCCAGACTTTACATGAACAAAATTGTCTCATAAGACAACAACAATGTTTGGAGCATCTGGCCTACTCTTCTGTATTCTTGCTTAGATACATCCCACTGTGCATTCCACATGTCTTGTGATTCTAAAACTTTCCCTAAAATTGTACCCTGTATGTACGGTATATGAAATTGCAACATCTATTATCACTGTCCTGGGTTTCAGTCAACCATATCTGTTTCTCCATTCAATAACCCTTGGGCTGGTTTTCTGTTATTCCACCCCAGTAGCCATATTCCATGGTTACTGAGTACGCTCAACCCTCATTGGAACATTAGGGGCTGCTCACTCCCATAGTCTGTTGTCTAAATCTACTCATACTTACTTATCATACTGTCAGTTTGGTTACATAAGAATCCACATTGAAAGAACAAGCTTAATGTTAATTTATAGCACCCTTGCCCAACCCTATGCCCTTCAGATTACTGGATTGCGAACACATACCATTCCTGCCAGTGATCAATAGCACTTGTCAAACATCTGGAGGGTATCAGGTTGAGGAAAGGTGGATACTTGAACTGATTAACAGATATTTCTATAGCAGACCTCTACTTTAGCACCCAAGTAGTCCAGGATTATTCCATTACCTTTTTAGATCTAAAAATCTTGAGATGTACCTCATAATGGTAGAGCAAGCAAGCCATTCGCAGAAGAAATAGAAGCATATGGAGTTTCAATTTCATGCCTCTGGGGAATATTTTAGAGGCAACCAAGAATTTGGTTATAATTGGGACCTCCCTTCTGGTCTCATAATTGTAACTTAAAGCAAGCTGGAGATGAAGAAACAGAACATGTTTACTAGCAGTCACAAATGTATGCATGTATAATGCCATATTAGTAACTATTGATGTAGATAAGCCTGAATTGTCTTCATAGTTGCCTACTAATGAATAGTCAGATCTAATATTGTTATAAACTTTGCAAACTCACTCATTGTATACGAACCTACCCGGCGATTAAGATCGAGCCAGGGGGGCCTTTTGAAAGAGCCATCCCTCAAGGAGGTGAGAGGGATGGCTTGTAGACAAAGGGCCTTCTCGGCAGCTGCTCCCAAGTTATGGAATGCCCTCCCGATCGAGATCCGCCTGGCGCCAACACTGATTACATTTCGGTGCCAGGTAAAAACCTTCCTGTTCCAGAAGGTTTTTAATTGATACAATATAGATTGTGGGTCCGCTGATGACAATTTTAGGATAATGATTTTAAAGAAGGTTTTTATTACTGTTTGATGATTTACTGATATTTTATTTATAACTATTTTAAATTGTTTTAATTCTTTGATTGTAAGCCGCCCAGAGACCTTTGGGTAGTGGGCGACATATAAGTTGAATAAATAAATAAATAAATAAATTATCTAAAGAGTATGTGTGACCTTTGGAAAGTTTAATAATATTCTTGTTTACATTTTTTTTAAAGGTTGAGTCTGAAGAAATTACTGTTGCAGCTTGTTATCCAGGCGAGAGCGTTATCAGGGGCTGATGCTGTCAATGCTCTACGACCATTTTATTTTGCAGTGCATCCAGATTTCTTTGGCCAGCATCCCAGAGAAAGGGTAAAAAAAATCAGTAGTTTGGGATGCAGGTAGAATGGGTCATATTTTGGGACTTCACACATTGGACTCCATTTGCCATTCTTTCTAGCCAGTGATGAGGCATGAATGGAGGACCACATGTTTCACATCCCTGTTGTATACAATTCAGTGAGAATGGGTTTTCTGAATTCAATGGAGAATGACTTCTAACTAAAGCTGGTTTAATTATTTAGCAACATTTCTTTAGCTGGATGAGAACAGGGTTTCTGAAATCAATGTCTGAAAACCTGCTCAGTAACATGCTGTGTTGACACACTATTTTAAAAACGCCCATGGGATCCCTTTTGTCATGGAGAAGCTGCTGTGGGCTGTAGATGATCTTTGATTTCTGGAAATTGTTGCCAGAGGGATGATTTTACTGCCAGCAGCAACAATTTTGGGAAATTAAAGAATTTGCCTTTTCCTGCAGACTCCAGTAGCTTACCACAATGAAAAGGGACCCTCCAAGGAGGAATATCAGAAATATTTTATTTCTGAAAAATGAATGCATCTGATAATGTCATCAGCCTTAAATAGTGAACCTCCATCAGCAGTGTTTCTTCCAATGAGGAAAAGTTCCCTGAACGTAGAAAGATTGGTACTCACTGTTTTCTTGTAATTTTTTTCAGAGCTGTGACCAACTCATTTTATTAAAATACATTCTCATACCTCCTGGGTATTTAGCATAGTCCTTGAAAAGTTAGGATATTTATTCATTATGTTTTCAGTCTGTTTTTTCTACAATAAACTTAAGATGCCACATATCATTTCTTCTCCTATCATTCTTATCCTCACAGCAGTATTATTGAGTGATGTTATCCTGAGTAAAATTTTTCAACCTGCATTCTCCCCAATCCTAATCTAGTGACCTAAACCCAGCCTTCCCTCTACCCCCTAATGTGTTAGGATATACGTACCATTTTATTGCATCTGGTAGAACCATGCTGATGGGATTTATAGACCTGCACTGCACAGTTATAGAACCACAAGCCCTGGCTGTCTGGGAGTTTTCCTAACCACTGTGTGTGTGTGTGTGTGTGTGTGTGTGTGTGTGTGTGTGTGTGTGTGTGTGTGTGTGTGTGTGTGTGTGCGCGCGCGCGCAAAGGCATACATTATATATGAAGTAAGGATACTGTGAAAAAATATTGTTAATGCGTGCATATAACATGCAAAGTGCTCAGTAGTAAGTAACTCTAGGGATTTTTGCTGATTGCTTTCAGGAAGTCAATGAAAATTCTTTGAAGAGATTAAATGCGTATTTGGAGAACCTTCAGAAACCTGGTTTCAGATCTTTTAAACCAACTCAACTTACTTTTTATGTACGAGAGAAAGAACAGAAGCCTTCTAGTGTCCAAGAATCATTTGGAGCTTCAGGTATTTTTATACTTTTTTCTGTCTCTCACAAAATTAAGTGCAGCAGTGACCCTTCAGTCATTTCTGATTCCCGAAACCCATATTGCATTTATAGAGTCATTAACAGTATATTAGCATCAGTCACTGAGTCATGCTCAAGAAAATTCTTTAAATAAGTTGAATTAGTTAAAGTCATTGTTTTGGTTCATTTTATGTCATTTGTTCATTTATTATGATGTATTCTCCCAGAACTGAGACCTAAGCTTACAATGTGAGTAAAAAAAAAAGAAGCACTACTAAAAAAATCCAGTAAACTATAAATATTAAAACATAATTAAATATGTGGTACTATTGAAATAATTATTTCGTTTTAAAATAGCGATCAGATTTATTTCTTAGCAAATACCATTACTTTCTGTTTTGCCACAGCCTTGTACATTAAACTGCTTAGTGTTTTTGCTTAATGTGAGAAAACAGTTTGAGACTAAAACATGTATGTTTGGCTATTTTTACAGTCTCTGAATTGAAGCATTACTTAGTCAAGGAACTGGGGACTGGAAAGTAATGCATATTTCTCTCCTTCCTAGATTCTGTTTAATGTAGTGCTATTGTAAATAATATTTTCAAAAGGACAGGGAATTACAAAAATTCAGTAAGATGTATTTACTGTCTGAAGTAATTGTTGAGGAGGATATGCAGCGCAACAGCTAGCAGGATAGCTCAGTGCTTTAGGTATCTGACTATGGAGTCAGAAGTTGGAAATTTGATTCCCCACTGTGTCTCCATAGAGAAGAGCAAGCGTTTGTGACCTTGGGCAAGCTGCACAGTCCCAGGGTGCCTTCATGGTATACCATTCCTAAGTATTTCCTAGCTGGAAAACCCTGAAAAGTGTTGCTATAAGTCAGAATTGACTTTTTGACCCACGAAGATGAAATGATGATGTATGATGACTAGACTGGTTACATCTGCCTCTTTGTATTTGTTTTGCATTCTTGGGTCCTTAATGAATATTAGTCAATATTTTAGTAGCTATGATTCTGTTTTAGGTACACCTCCTGATGCAAAATAATCAGGATAAATCTCAGCAGCAAATTGCCACTAGTTTACAAGCCAGCAGTTTTTAACGTTTTCTGTTCACACGTCTTGTGTGACATTTTAACAGCACTTTCCCCTTTTATTGTACAAGTCTGAACAGCAGAGTTTGGGTTATACCAAATATTTCACTACTGTACATGCATGCATACTTATATGCCCCCCCCCGTGTGTGCGTGCATGTGTGAATCAACTGTTCATGCTTTGTAGTTACATTTTTAGGAGTAAAAGTTATACAGGGATTTTTAGACTACACAGATATCTGGTGCCCCCAACCCTAGCATTGTTGAAGGGAGATGTGTATTGGCAATTAACTGCTAGCAATTATGCCAGTGATTTCTGTTTTCTTATTTCTTAAGTTGGATTCTGGCCAGTATCCCTTTTTGGTGCTCCAAATGTGTTTCACACTGGCCGAATAGCTCAGTGAGCTAGGCATCTGTGTAGCCAGAGGCTGGGATTTCGATTCCCAGCTGTGCCTTCTGTGAGTAGAGTCTCTCCTGTGTGGCCTTGGGCACTCTCTACCTAGAAACCCTGATAAGGGTTTGCTTAAGTACGAATTGACACAATGGTACACAAATATAATTACTAATTTGTTTTGCACTTTCTCTAAAACAATGTTATGTTCTGCTTTGAAGAATTTTCCCAGTACTCTGGGACTTAAATGTGAGTCAGGAAGCAGTAGTGTTACGCCTTATGTCATATGACTAAAAATGTCTAGAGGTTTATCACCAGCTATAGTTTGTCCTAGAGTTGGACACGACTAACACTGTACCAGGAAACCTGTACCTTTTTTATATAGTTTGCATCCTCTTTGTAAATTGACCATAAAAGAAATATAAATGCATTCTGTTAAATATTACTTTGAGATAAATATAACTTTGTTTGGGGATTGCCTTTTGTAGGATTTCGAGCAGTCAGTTTCACTCTACGTACCAGGGATCTGCTAAGCACTGTATTAGACATCTTGAACTCCTGTAGCTTATCTACTGAGCATGTCCAAAACTTAAACAGCAATGTGGATACTCGATCCACCCAGGGAGTCCAACAACCATTTCCCAGACCCATCAAATGGGACAAGACTTATTACTCTTTTACTGGATTCAAGGATCCTGAGGAAGAACTGGAGCAGGCCCAGCGTATGGAAACTACCCTGAGGTATGAGATTTCACAAGATCATTGGTGTATTTACTTACCTCAATATTATCTTCTTTGCCAGATGTTTAAGATCACAACTCCCATCAGCTCAGCCAGTATGACCAGAAGTTGAGTTATGGGAGTTGTGATCCAAAAAAATTGGAAGGCACTTATTCATAGTAGTAAAGAAGTTTGAGATAAAGATCCTGCCTAAGCTACCTAACCTTTTTCCCCCTTAAAGTTTGAGCTGTCAGAGATAGAAAGTGAAACTACTGGTATGTGAAGCATTTGTGTTATGATCAAATATATATAGTTAGTCCGCTACATCTGGTTTAACTTTGTAAACAATGAAACAGACTTAGATTTATCTTTTAGACTTTGTACATTAATTATTAAATTATTTCACCAAAAAGCTATTTTAATTGGAAATCGTCTTAGTCATACAGGTATAGGCAGAATATTATAGTTTACTAGAGTACTATTTGAATGGAGAAAGGGGGAAAAACATTTAGCTTGGACCATGGAGTCTTATGCTTTTTAAATTAGGTTTATAGAAACATATTGTTAAGACTTCAGGACCCCACTAGACTGTTTAGTAGATATTGTTTCCATCTGCCTTTAAGATGAAAACATTATGCCAGGTAGGCCAGAACTGAAGTGAAATATAGCTTAGCAACACCTGCAGGGCCACGGGAGAGAAGAGATCTGAACAGTTTGTAGGACTAGGGAGAACTGTCCTAATGTAAGCATAAAAGTTATATTGTATCAGAATGTGGAAAATATGAGATAATAGATCTTATTTTACTATAATTGTGGTCTGAGAGAAAGAGAGATGTGTGTGTGTTAGGGTGGATGACTTTGTACATGAGAATTATTACTTCAAACGAGAATATTTGGGGATATTTAGAGGTCAGACATTTCCCTTTTATTTGGTTTTTTTGGGAAAGTCACTTGCTTTCCATGAAACAGGTGTTCACTATTATGTGACAGTGTCTTAATGTGCTCTCAAATTTTCAAATGTACTCACTGGTACAAAAGTGTTAGAGGAAACTGTTCCATAGTTTGTAGTAGGATGCTTGTGTCATTCCCTAGGAAATAGGTGAAAATATCAACCACAATAGGAGATTAGAACATGAGAATATGTTACTTAGTTTTGCATCAGTGCTTCTGAATTTTAATGTGCCAATTTTCTATGAGTACAGAGCTCCTCCAGTAATTGACTTATGTTTAAATATGCACACTGCCACAGCTGCCTCTCATTGTACATCTAAGCATAAAGCAGTCATGAAAATAAGTGGATGGATGAAAACACTATTCACAGAATACTTATTGTCTGCTCAAATACAGCTTCTTTAAACAAACTCTTTGCTGCTAGTTCTTTGAAAAGTGTGTTAGTAGGTGTGCATATAAACATTTTGCACCACAAGCAGACTCCTGAATTTCTGTAGCTGCCATTATGCTGGCATGTGTCCTTCAGACACTGTTCTTAAAGGATGGTACTCCTGGTTTCTATGAGAGAAGAGTCTTGTTCCAAACTCCCTATTGCTGTGAGAGCTGCCAATTTTGGAGAGCACTGTAAAGGAGGGAGGGAAAGGGGGCATTTGCCAGCTGTTGCCAGATGCAAGCCAGCTCCAGCTTTTAAAAATGGAAGCCATAGAAATGCTTCATCCTGGAGATGAGGAGCATGTGACTCTCCAGATGACCAACTACTGTATACCTTGTGTCAGCCATTGCTAGCAGTGATATAGTGAAGGATGATAGGTGTTTCAATCCAACATCATTTGTGGGGAAATATTCCTAAAGACTTTTGCATGTCAGTGGAAAGTATGTTATCTTGTACAGAGCTTTTATGTATCCAGAACAACATCATTTATGCAAGAAAGGGTGGGATCAAGAGGAATAGGGGAACCTCATTTATTGTTGACAGGAAAAGACCCTCTAGGGCAGAGATGGCAAACTTTTTAGAGACCGAGTGCCCAAACTGCGATTCAAAACCCACTTATTTTTTGTAAAGTGCCAATATGGCAATTTAACCTGAACACAGTCGTACCCTAGGTTACAAATGCTTCAGCTGCTTCCCTTCGGGAAAGCGAGGATCAATGAGCAGGGGTGCTACCCTTCGGGAAAGCGAGGATCGAAGAGCAGGCTTTTGAATGTACTGCAGCCACAGCACCCTTGTTGCATCTGTGAAAAATTCAGAAATCTGCTCCTTGAGCCTTGCTTTTCCGAAAGGAAACAGGAAGCCTGTTGGAGGCCCCAGAAGTAGTTCTGGGTGATCTGGAAGGCAATTCTAGTTTTCAGAAGTGACTTCCTGTTCACCAGAAACCACTTCTGGGGGCTCCGACTGGCCTGTGAAGGCCATCAGAGGCCCACTTGGGGCAGCAACAGGCCTGGGATAAGTGCAGGAGGCCTCGAACAGGCCCACTCAGCTTGTCCCAGGGGGCCTTGCCTTCATATACTGTGGTCCCGTGATATATCGGGACTGCAGTATATGAACCGTGAAATGGCGGGGGACAACTATATCAGATTGCTAGCAGTCACATACCTTATAAAAGTGTTCTGCTTATATGTTCTTCCTTATAGTCCTCCAGTTGTGCAGTGCGGAACACTGTCAGTGGCACAAATAGATTCACAACTGCCTATTGGCAAATTTCAAAACTATGCTATTATGTGTGCCGTATTTTACATTAGGATTTTGTCCAGTGCTTTGTATATTTGAGCATTTTAATTATGTGGTCTTTTAAATAGCAGTTTTATTTTGTTGCTCAATTGTAATGTTAGTTTTGCTAATCTGTATTGCTTTTGTTTTATTTTTCTAGTTTCTGGTTAGATAATAATGAAAAGAGTGCAGGAAAAAAGTTGAAGGATAGCTTACCGCTGAGGAAAGAATTAGAGCGTTTGAAGGATGAACTCTCTGACCAGCTACAGCTCTCTGATATTAGGTAAAAAATTAACTGGGTGAAAACCGGGTGAAAAAGTAAATTTATTTTCAAGATGGAAAGTTACAAGGACAATACTGCTAGAATAAGTTGCACTCAAGCATATGTATTTTAAGTGTATGCAAAATATTAGGAACTAAATGCAATGGGGCTTGTTTATTTCTGTTTGAAAATACTGCTTGGTGACAACCTCTTAAGTGCCTTGCTTTTAAACTTTTTACTTAGTGATATGTACAGTATGTCTGAGTGACTGGTTGTTTAGTGGCTCCAGTGCAGCATTTTCCTCTTTATGTGATGTTTACAGTGGAAGCCCAAGTACGTGAACAGCTGCTTTAGCAAGCTTAGTTGTGTATGGTACAACTAATATTGCTCAAGTGGCCATTAAAGTACTTGGGCTAAAATCAGCTGAAGGACTGGGTGGAGTCCTGACTAGCCAAGAAGACTCAAGCTGGCTGATCTGAAAGCAAGCTGACTGAGGCTGTGCTGAATCCAAATTCCTTCTAGCCTAGGGATGCTGGACATTATTTAGGACTACTCTGACCCAGACCTGACTTTCTCCAGCATAGTAGCTATCAGGCTGTGCTGAGACAAATTTGGATGTGGCATAATTCAGCTCCTCTCCGACCCCTCCTAGTCTCCCATTTTTTTTCCTGGAGGGCCTTCTGCAGTCTGATCTCTGCCAGTGTAACAGTTGTGCTGATAAACTCGAGATCAATCAGCACCAGAGGAAACTTACAACACCACGATGTTGTGAAAAGGTTGTAGCAGTCAACCTATTGAAAATTAAGTCTTATTACATCTATTGTTAATAACTGCTATTATTGGTGTACTGTTCAGAAGCTAGCCCCATATTCTTAGTTCATTCAACAAGAATTGTGATGGTCTAGTGGAGGGGTGGCCAGAGTGTAGCCCTCAACTGTGCACTTTTCTCATAGTCATCTTTGTGCTCCCCAGAGCCCCAACATTTTTTTATGGAATTTTGCAAGAAAAAATAATATTCTTCTTCTAGAGCCCTACAGAGTCATGGTCATTATTAGGAACATATAGAGTTAGAAGGGGCCTATGGGGCCATCAAATCAAACCTCCTGTTGAATGCAGGAATATAAATCAAAATATACTGACCAGATGGCTTTCTTTCTCTTGAATGGCTCCAGTATTGGATCAATCATCATTTACCAAGATAATATGTTTCATTATTGTACTCCTCAAATAGTCAAGAAACTGATATTTAGCTGAAATTTGGCTTCCTTGAGCCCACTATTATTTGCCCTACACTCTGGAATTACTAAGAACAGAATCTATTCTTCTGTATGATAACCTTTCAAGTATTTGAAGATTGCTTTCACATTTCTCCTCAGTTCTTTTCTTCTTTTCTCATAGGGCTTGGCCTCAGATCCCCTGATCATTTTTGTTGCCCTTCTTTGGATTTGTTCCAGTTTGTTGGTATCCTTCTTAAAATGTGGTGTCCAGAACTGGACACAGTATTCAAGATGAAGCCTAACTAATGCTAAATAGAGAGGTACTAGTACTTCACATAATTTGGAGATGGTATTTGTGTTAATGCAGCGTAAAACAGTATTAACCTTTTTTTGCAGCCACATCACACTATTGATTTACAACAGCTTGTGATCTACAACACATTTTGCATGTAGCATTGCTGAGCAAGTATACCACATCTTGTAACTAAACATTTGATTTCTCTTTCCTAGAGGTAGAAATTTTCACATCTAATAAAACCTAACACTTTCACATGTTAGGTTTTATTCTGTTTTCAGTCTAGTCCTTGAGCCTATCAAGATCTTTTTGAATTTTGCGTCATTCACAACTTTGATTAGCAATCCTTGTGCCCTTCTCATTAAAATCATTGATAAAAAGGTTGAAGAGTGCTGGGTCCAGAATTGTGCCTTGTGCTGCCCCATTTGTTTCTTCTTTTAGAAGGAGTTATTGATAAGCACTCTCTGAATGCAATTTTACTTCTGCATATGCACTTTATAATTGTTTTATCTAGCTCACACTTAGTTAGATTGCTAAGCAGAAGATCATGGGTTACTTTGTCAAACACTTTGCTGAATTCATAATATATTATGTCAACAGAATCCCCACCATCTACTAGCATTTAGTCTAAGAAGGAATTTTTCTTGACAAATCTATCTAGGTTGCTTGTCATCACTGCATTGCTTTCAAGATGCATATACACATACCTCTTTATAATCTCCTCCCAAATGTTCCATAGGATTGACGTCAGGCGGATAGGTCTGCATTATCTAGGTCCCTCTTTTTTACCCTTTTTGATCATAAGGACAACAGTAGCTCTTGTCCAGTCATGTGGCACTTCAGTCATCTGCCATGGTTTCAAGAAATAATAAACAGTGGTACTGAGAGTTCTTCAGCCAATTCCCTCAATACTCTTGGACACAGTTCATCCAGCCCTGGAGACATGAACTCATTGAAAGTAACAAGGTATTCATTGACTGTTTCTAAAGTAGACTATGCTCTATGTAGGGATGTCCTTGAAGTTTGTATGGAAACTTCAGCAGGTCCAAAATATGATGACCAGACCAATCACAGGTATCAACAGATATGAACAAACATCCCCAATCTTGGCACACCTTCATTTGCTACATGTTAGTTCCCCCTCCAGTTTCAAGGTACTAGTCATTATCTATAAAAGCCTTCACAGTTTAAGACCTTGATATCTGTTGGAATATTTTTCCCACAAAATGACTACCCAGTACATTCACTCCTTGCAGTTCATGATGCCGTGCCATCTAACGAGGCCAAGACAGCCTAGGAGCTGTATTTTTTCAGTCATGGTGCCTTCTGTTTGGAACAGGCTTCCAACAGAGGTTTGTCAGAAACCATCCCTGTCAGTTTTTAAGAAATTAGTAAAAACAGTATTACTGTAGTTAAAAGTACCTTTTTATTAATTCTTTACCATCTGAGATGCTCAAATCAATTTAATTTGTTCAAGTTAGATTTTAGCTAGGGATAGGATTTTATCTATTTTATGGTATGTATTGCAAGATATTTTCATTTATTATAATAGGTTTTAATGTGTGTTAAGGTGTTGTGAACTGCCCAGATTGTAAGCACTATGGGGCAGTATACAAGCAGGAATAATAAAATAATAAATAAATAAATATTTGTTTCTAAGATTCAAGCTGCAGTCCTATCCCTCCTCTTGTACTTCACATTTGCCAGAAAGGTCATAGAGATGAGGACGAACTGAAAAATGAATCACGTTTTCTGATGAATTTAGCTGATTCATCAACATGCATTAATTTGTATTCATCATAAATGGAGTCCAATGATGAATATGAAGTGACAAAGTTTTAGCTATTGTTCACCCTATAAAATGCTCCCCCCCAGCACCTAGAGATACCAAACTTGCAGAGAACCTTCCCCTGGTTCTCCTCTACAAGTTTGATGAAGACTGGGATTCCCCAACCAAGTTGCTACAGTGCACTTTCCTAGGGTGGCCTATTTTGTGTGTACAGTGGTACCTCGACTTACGAGTTTAATCCGTTCAGAGTGCATACTTGGAAGTCGATCAACTTGTAAGTCGAACAGCAGTTTCCCATAGGAATGCATTGAAAATCAATTAATCTGTTCCGGAGGGATGGGTTTTAATGCATTCCCATGGGAAGGCTGTCCCAACCCTCCTCAATCAAGGGCAGCTGCAGGCTGCTTTCCGCAGCCCTGCCAGATGGCTGATTTTGACAGGTGGGATCTGTCAAAATCGGCTTGGGGTGGTTGCGGAATGCAGCCTTCGACTGCTGGTGATTGAGGGAGAAGCCCAGGTGCCTTCCCTGGGAATGATGCAACTTTGAGTAGGGCAACTTGCAAGGGAAGCAAGGAAGGAGGGGGGAGGTGACGGAGGCAGAGATCTCCTCCTCCTTGGTTGCTTCGATCTCTGCAAAAGAGATCAAAGCAACCAAGGAGGCGGAGATCTCTGCTTCTGTCAACTCCCCCCTTCCTTCCTTCCTTCCTTCCTTCCTTCCTTCCTTCCTTGCCTTCCCTGGTGAGGGAGCTGCGCAAAGATCAATGGGTCCATGCTCTGCTCAGCACGAAGCCATAAATGTTTGCGCAGCCTGGGCAGTTTGGAAGGGAAGCAGTGATGGGGATGTGTCACCACCTCTTCCCTCCCCCCTCCCCCCGGGCTGCACAAACTTGCACCCGTGTCAAGGCTCCACTGGAACCCTTTTAAAAATCGCCCACCCAAAATACCGAGAGGCTTTTTTTGTTCCAGGTGGGCGATTTTAAAAAGGTCCCAGTGGAACAGCAAGGGAAAAAAAATGGCAATCAAAATGTACTTACCTTGGGGCTCCAAAGTAGCAGGGGTTCCTTCCTCAAGCAATTTTAGGGAACCCCCTGAAATCTGGAAAGATTTGGGGGTCAGAGGACTGAAATTTTGAAGCTCTAAAGGGGGTCTGGGTACTTAGTTGGCAACATGTGCTGGGAGCGTGGAGGCAATTAAGGAGTTAATACCATAAACTCCCTGATTAAGTACCCAGAAAAACTCGAGTTTTTTCAGAAATCCATTTCCAATGATTTCCACTCATAAATTGAATTCCTCAATTGTCAAAGCACTCGTACGTCGAGGTACCACTGCATATGACTCAGATGTCTGAAACCCAATCTTCACCAAACTTAGAGAGATTGTAGAGGAGAGGTGAGAGGCCTCTCTGCAAGTTTGATATCTCTAGGATCCTAACTGGCACTTTCCTGGGGGAGCTATTTGGGGGCGCATAGTTCAGGGCTCTGAACCCCAATCTTCACTGAAGACAAAATTGAAATAGCAGTTGAGCACTTCGGCCTTTCCTTTGTCATTGCTATCTTATTGCTGTCACCACTGAGTATATGAGCCACTATTTCTTTTTTCTGTCTTTTGCTGCACAAATACCTAAATAATGCATTTTTGTTTCTTTTAGCATCTCTTGCTAACTTCACTTCATTCTTAGCTTTTGCTTTCCTAATGCCATCCCTCCAATTCTCTGCTGTCTGATGGTATTCTTCCTTTTTGACCTGGCCTTACTTCCACTTTCTATGTGTGCCCCTTTTTTGTTTTTAGGTCCTTTTTTGTCTTCACATCTTTTCATATCCTTGGATTTTTATTTTTATTTTTATTTTGCTGTTTTCTGACTTTTTCTTGTAAAAATTATTTATAGTCATGCCTTCAGAATTTTCTCTTTTAAAAGTTTGCACCAATCTTGGCCTCCGTTTCTTGTTTGGATCTCCTCCCACAGGATCTTACTTATTGTTGTTCGTAGTTTATATAAATTAACTTTCCTAAATCTAGCAGACATGCAGCTACACTCAGCTTTTACTTCCTTTAAAATAAAGAACTCAAGTATATCACGGTTGCTTTCTCCTTGACTTCTTATTGCCGCTTCATTCACTAAGTCATCCCTATCGGTTAGAATAAAGTCAAGCATAGCTAATCCTACAGTTTCTTCCACCATTTTTATAGGAGAAAATTATCAGCAACACAGGCCAGGGATTTCTTGGAAGGTCCATGTTCGGCAGAATTTGCCTCCCAACAGATATCAGGTAATTAAGTCTTCTGATACTACTAAAGCTTGCTTTTTTGAACTTCTTGCAATTTGTTTTTCAAATGTTTTATCTGCATGATTGGAAGTTTGAGGTATATTACAGCTACCTTTTTCTTTCTACTTTTTACCCCTAGTAATTTAACCCAGATGCTCTCAGTGGTTCAACCAAGCTCATCCTCCTGTAGGAAAATGCATTTTAACATATAGTACAATTCTATCTCTGTTTCTATTCTTTCAGTTCTTTTTGAATAACTTATATCCTGAAGTTGTCATATAGTTGGTGTTCTAATAAGTTAAAATCATCCTAATAAAGCTCATGCAGTGGCAAAAAAAAATCTTCCCAATCTTTGAGAGGTGCAAGTCATCCTTTGCCAGCTGGCTTTCAGGAAGCAAAGCCTGTTTCAAAAATTCTAATCCCTCTAATTGGTATCCCCTTCATAGCCTGTCATTTCACCTGGAACATTTTTCTTTCCCTTTCTCTTCTGAGCATTAATAGCATGGACAAGATGAATATTTGGGTCAAAGTCCTTGAATTTCCTTCCCAGAATGTCAAAATCTTTCTTCATAGTTCTTCTTGGCTGTGACATTTGTTCCAAATGGATGAGAAGAAAGGGATATGCATCAGTGGATTTAATGAGCCTTGGCAATCATTCCTTCAAATGTCTTCCATTCTCCAAGGAGGCAACATACCTGGTGGGTCCAAAGATCTCCCCAGCATATTTCAATTTCAATCCAGTGCATTAGGGAGTCTCCTATTAGAATTTTCTCTTCTTTTTATAGGAGGTGGGTTCAGTGACTGCTTGGGTAAACCTCAGTCTCTCTAATGTTATTCCATGGGGTTTCCTAGGATGTCTCTATAAGCTGTCTGCCAGACTCTCCTCCTCAAGAAGCTGAAAGCAATTTTGCAATTTCACTGGTGAAAGTGTCGCCTCCGTTTTTTGCTCCTAATTGTGACCCTTTTCATGGTGCTTTCTCCACTATATTTACTCTTTCCTCCACCCTCTTCTTCTTTGTTTTGGTTTGTTGTTTTCCCACCTCCAATCCCTCCCTTGGCTGATGCTGTTCCTCTGAAGTTCTATCTATATACTTAGCATCTTCTTCTATAGCTTTAAGCTTGGCCACGTGCTGCTCACTTTTCTTCCAATAGTGCAACCAGTTTGCTCTTGTTGCATGTGTATGTTGTGTTGTTCTCAGGCATGAGACAAACATTGAACAACACTCTTTACAGTTTGCATCACACAAGTGTCTCTTTCTTCCATAATCCCTGTTACCTTTCTACTTCTCTTTGCGTACAATAAGTTCATTTTGCTTTGTCTTGTCCACAGTTCTGACTGAAGGCAGAAGCAAAAATTTTTGTTATGGTCCTTCCCTTTCTCCCCTGCTGCCCAACCCCTCGTAGCTCTCTCACTCTAGCCACTTACTCTCTGGCGTGTCTCTCACTTTTATTCCCCCGCTTTGCTCTGTGAGAAGTCAGCAAATAGAGAGGGAATCCTCCAAGGCATTGTCACCCCAAAATCAAAACCAAAAGAGCCCATCCCAGCACTTCCTGTTTTGTATTGGTTTGTTTCAGTGGCTGGTACCTCCCATTTCTCAACCTGATATAGTCTACAGCAAGGTTGTGGAAAGAAAATTTGCACTCCAAGTCCACTAGAGATGCCCACCCTTCATACAGTGGTTTAGAGTGTTAGACTGAAGAGACCTGAGTTCAGATTATAAGCAATCATGAAGTTTCCTTTATTCACCAAACCAAGGCCAGTAATTGTTTGGCACCATAGCTTATATCACAGGGTGACTAATAACATCAAATGAAGTTGCCCCGTGCTTGCCATCCTAAAACCCCAGATGGCCAAAATGGAGCAATCCTATTTCTCCTCCAGGTTTAGCACTCCCTCTTGCTCTCTCTGATGCATTGAGGCCAGCACTCAACCAGCTGTATGGTTAGAATGTAATAGCGTGTTGGAAGAAAGACTATAACTCTTCTTCCTTTTCACCTCATGCTTATCACATCTAGGAATTTTGAATTTTTTAAAAAAAAGGTCAGTATTCCAGCAATGAAACACTTACAGTCACCCTTCCTCAGCCTTTGTTGAATGTAAGTGTGCCATTCTCTTTAGTGGGTCTTACTTCAAAGTAGGCACCATAGTTTTGCAGCTTATTTGACATTACAGCTCTCATAACGCAGGTGCCTGTCCTGCTTAAATGGAAGCATTTCTGTTTGAATGGCAGATATGAGAAGAGTACTTGTGTGACATTTGTGAGATAATTTCAAAATTGCATGCGTGATGGGGTTTAATAATGCCTTTTGCCTACCTGCTCTAACTATGTTGTAGGCCTAAGGTACAGTTAAAAGGGAATAAAATGCTCTGTTGTATCCTGGTTTTGTTAGATGGCAGAGGAGCTGGGGTATTGCGCATCGGTGTAGCCAGCTACACAGTCTTAGTCGGTTAATTCAGCAGAGTCCAGAAGCGCCAAGGAATGCAAAAGGTACATTTCCTGTTGCTATTTTTATTCTGTTAGGTCTTTCACAGAGGCCATATTTGGATTTCTCAACAAGTTGGATTTCTAAAGAGTCAGGCTGCAAGCTCGTGATTTCTGTCAGATCACTCCTGTTGCGAGTGGATGCAGCTGAGCAAATCAAAGCCTTTTCTTTGTGGTCTATTTGTTGTGATTCTAGGTTGAGGCACTTGGAGGAATCTCCTTATAGAAGGAAAGACAAGCCGGGTTTTGCCAGGCTTGGGTATTGCAAGAAATTTAACAAAAAATATAGCCTGCATAATGCAGTTGTTAGTGTTGGACAGTCCCCACTGAGCCATGAACCTATTAGGTTACCTTGGGCCTGTCACTTACATTCAGCCCATCTTAATTCTCGCTGTGCCCTATTCAGATGTTGCATTGGTGTTAATTTATATATGGAGGAGTGCAAAGAAGGAACTTAAATTTCCAACATATGATTTATAGTAAACATCTGGAAATCCACAGTCTAATTCCCACTGTAACGAAGTTCTGCTAGCCAAGTGGCCAAGCTTTGACTACAGACTAAAAAAACATCTTTTTCTACAGGATGCACAGTGATATTTACAGACCGTTCTGGCATGAGTGCAACAGGCCATGTTATGCTAGGAACATCAGATGTTCACCAGCACTGGACCAAAGTAAGAACCGGTAACTAAATTAAATGCATAATGTAATAACCAGCATACATTTATATTTTCATGAGCACCAAGACTTTAATGAACTATATGTATGGAACAAATTGGACCAACAAACTGCTGAGTAACTTACATGCCAATAGGGTACATGTTTTGCAAAACCTGACAGATCTGAAGTGACCCTTCTTAAATAGATATTTGTGATGTCAATTTGGTATTGAAAAGTAAAAGTACTGCTCTGAGGAAGGGGGTTTTGCCCCCAAAATATTAGCAACATTTTTTATTTTTATAGTCGCCTAAAGATATCACCTCTTGCACTTTTGTATTGAAAAGTGAGACAGCAAGATAGTATGGCTGTGCTCTGACAGACAACCTTTTCTTTAATGACTTCTCATTTCTCCATGAGTACTACTCAGTGTATAGTTACTACCTTAAAGATAAAACTACAGATGCAGTTTGGTACTATTTATGGCATTGCCTAAACAATGTTAAACGAATTAATTGAATAATTGACATATATGTTTAAATACAATTTAAGATCTGTTTATTATTTGATGATTTTATAGTACTCGGAACTATAACTTACAATGTAATTTGGAGGGTTGGATTGAGGTGGGTAATTTGGTCATGTCTCACCCTTTTTATAGCAAACATTCCATCTTATTTAGATTTTTGAGAGGCTGCCAAGTTACACTACACTACAAAGAAAGGTGCTGCTTTTGGAAGACCGTATAAGTCATCTTTTGGGAAGCATAGAAATACATTATGTTGAAGAACTACAGCCAATGCTGACCTTAGAAGAGTATTATTCTGTTCTTGATGGCTTTTATAACCGAGTACGTAACAGCAGACTTCTGTTTCACCCTCACAGTCTGCGTGGATTGCAAATGATTTTAGAGAGGTGGGTTAATTTACAATAGAAATACTGGTCTTTTTGGTTGATCCCCTTTTCTTATTACTTGTACTATACTATATTTTGGCAAGATCAAAGAACAGTGAACCACTTGTCCAGTGAGCATTCTAGTTCTTCACTTTCAGCAGTAGCCCCTTCCAAACAAACATACAGTACATTGAAAATTGCTCTCTTGTAAGCCAGGAACTTTCCAGAGTAGTTCAGATACAAGGACCTGGAAGTAGAAATAACAGTAATTTAACATGGCTGCACCCATTTATTTGCATGCACCATTGTGTGACCGTGACAGAAGTTCTTTCCATTTGCATGTTGTGGGAAAGTATAATCCTAGCCATAGTGTTTTGCTAAGTCTTTAAAAATCTGCCCAGTTTTGTTATTTCTATTTTACAGATGGAAGCTAAGACTCAAAGATGTTGGTTTGCTTATAGGACTTAGCTGCATTCATGACTTTGCTGAGATTTTAAATGGAGATGTCATTGATCATAGATCAAATCCTTATCTAGTGCAGCACACACCTATTTACACAATGTTGTTTGCTACCAACATGTGCCTCTTAGATTTTATCACAGAATCTCTTGATTGAAACAATTTATGCCACTTTCCCTGTTTCAGAAATTTTGAACACCAGTATCAAGAGATTAGCAAACAAAGTATGTCTGTAATCCGAATGTTGTCCTATTTGTATGGCAAAATCAATTGTGTATTTTGCTGGGCAAAATTTATTCCTAAATACAAAGAAATATATGTGTTGAGACGAATTTGGGTAAACAAGGGTAGAAAGGTCACATTTACAGGTACAGTGGAACCTTGACTTACGTCATTAATCCGTTCCGGAGGTCTAGACATAAGTCAAGCATGCCTTACGTCAAACGAACTTTTCCTATAGAAAGTAATGGGAAAGTGGATTAATCTGTTCCAGACTATGAAAAAGACCCCCGAAAACAGCAATTTAACACAAATGTGACTGGGACAGGAGATTCCTTCCGGGGATGTAAATGAAATGTCTCTTCAAAGAGAGGAGGAGGCAGTGAATTTATAGTCAACAAGTTATACGCCTCCACTTTTTAATGTTCATAGCAACAATGTCTAACTTTTAAGTTTTACTGATTTTTAACCTGACGTTCCAAGTCCTGAACAACCCTATGCTTACCATTAGAGCCCCACAACTGTACAGCGCCCCAACTAAAATGCTTCCATTGTGGACCAGACTTCTGCAGCCAGATTTTTTACAAGATTGAGCCGACTGTCTAACCAGCAAGGCCAGCCCCGAGCTCCCGGCCCTTCTTCTCCTCCAGCGGCAGCTTCAGCAAGGCCGAGGACCAACTCCAGGTGCTCGGAGCTGGCCTCGTCGGAGAAGAGGAAGAAGGCAGGAGCTGTTTGGAGGCGGCAGCCGCAATGCTGGGTCATGGCTGCCACCCAATTCCGGGGCCTTGTGCCGGGGCTCCGAGCTGTAAGTCAGAACCCACGGCGCAAGTCAAACAGTCCCCTTCTTGCTGCATATCAAATATGCTGTAAGACAAGCGGCATGTAAGTCAAAGTTCCACTGTACAGCGCTATTCACAAATTGAAGAAGTTGGACTTAAGCAAATGCCTTTTTCCTCTGGTGGGACTACATTGGATAATATAGTCTCAGCAGGACAAACTGATTATGGACAAAGCTGCCTGTATGTTAATGCCATAAATAACTGCATCAAGGTATAGATTTGCAGGAAACAAATCACTAGTACTGTTTTCTACACATTTTCTTAACATAAAGACTAGAAACTTGAAGATTTTTAAAAAATTATCACTACTATATATAAAATTCTGCCTTTATATCACCGCAAGACAATATATGTTAGTGATGTCACTAGGTATATTTTAAATGCTACACTTTGGAGCAGATGGAAACAGAAAGTAATCTCATTTTAACCTCTTCTCTTAATCATGATATCCAAAAGCCCCTGACATGCATAGAAAGCTTGGAGAGAGAGGAAATATTAGTTGGCATGCACACACACAAACAAAAATAGCTGGGTGCTGAATCATAAGAACATTTCAGGCTCTTTACCTACATGCCCTGCATTTGAAATAATGTTCGAGTTGATTATAAAACTGTTCAGTATCCAGTCTAGTCTAGGGATATACAAAGTTCAAATTACCTTGCTTTTTGTAGGAAACAATGTTCTCCATGTTATTTTAAATCTTTATCTCTCTGTAACTCAAGTTTGTTGGCCAAGTATATCCAAATATCAGCCAGAATATCCAAAGCTTCTGTTTGGACTAAATGCCTATACTACGAACAGCACACTAAGCAAAAGATTTAGGACAAGAAATAAAGTTAATAGATTTCCACTGCCTTTAAATTTTTCTTATTGCAGTGACAGGTATGCACCAAGTCTGCATGAACTAGGGCACTTCATTATCCCAACAACCTGTGATCCCTCAGCCCTCCAGTGGTTTATTATTGCCAAAGCACAAGAAGCAAGAGAGAAACTGAACAGAAAGGAAGAGTAAGTACTAGTACTAAGATGCATTGCTGTTTGCATTCCATTCTGAGCTTTAGATCATGAGAAGTTTCCGGTAAGACTGTTGCAGAGAAAGCCATTGTCAGTTGTGTCTTTTTACAAAACAGTTAACTTCAGTTTAAATATTAGAAATAGTACAGTGTTTCCTGACGTGGGGGTCGCAGCCCCACAGGGCTTATATGAGAAACATATATACTCCACAGCGGTGTATGCAGTGGTACCTTGTATAAAGGAATTAATTTGTTCCAAATGAAATTCTGTTAAGCAAATAGGAATGCATTGAAAAAGGAGTAATCCCTAATCACGACTATTTTTATGTTGTACGGATTCGCCCCATAGGCGATTCTGTTAAGCAAATTCCCCTACCTCCAGAATTTTTTATGTTGTACAGATTTTATGTTATACAAACCATTTGTTATACGAGGATCCACTGTATATGAGGAACATGTCCCTTGGGATAGGAAAAAAGCCTCTGCTTTCTAAGAAGCGATGACCAAGATATTTTTCTACCCCCAAAAAATTGCCAGTAAAAAGATATAATTCCTGCCACTTCAGCAAGAAAGAGATTTTAATCTTAGAAAATGTCACTTCAGAAGACCCTGAAGAAGGAGAGGAAAAGGAAAAAGACAAACCTCCACATCAGCAGACCTCCCAAGAGTGAGGCTCAAACCAAATGTCCTCCCTCGTCAGCAGCGGATGCAAGGAAATATGTTTGCCAGTTTTTGAGGAGGATCTTCTCTGCACAAAGGTTCTGCTCCCTTTCTGGGTGCTGCAGTATCCTCATGGCCCCGGCTATCTCCTCCTAAAGTTCCTTGCCTTTGCTTCTCCCTACCTATAACTTCCCCCAGACCATTCCCTCCTTAGTCTTGAAGTGGTGGTAATGAAGTCGATGGCAGGAACATTTGGAAGGTGAGCAAGAGCATCATTTGTGGTGCTGTCATGCCAGGGAATGAGGACAGGGCCTTTTTATGTAAATGTGTGGGGGTGGGGGATCAGGGGTTTTGGCTGGCTCACATCTGCTGCTGATCTTGTATTTTAAAAGGGGTTTGTGGCTGGAATCCAACCACATCTTGCTGATCTTGTATTTTCAAACTGGGAAGTAGCATGCATAGAATCCAACCAGGATGAGTGCAAGAGTTACTTGGAAACCTGGTTCCTCATTTGATATCAGTGTCTGGTATTTGCTGACCAGCAACAGTTGCACACTTCTTCAACATTAGACATATAGAGCTGATGGAAGTCACAGGCCCAAAACATTTAAAAGACTGTTTCTTGCAGTTAAGAACATTTTAAGGCCATGTATTTATGACTTTGGCATGAGGGGGTATGTTTACTGTTACAGATTAGTGAAACTTGAGAAGAAGCTGATCAAGTCTGCTGCAGATAAATTCTCCCTCCAACAGCTTTATAAGGAGCCCAGCATTTCCAGTGTGCAGATGATCCATTCATGCAATAGACTGCTGGAGGAATCACTGCCATACTTAGAAGGCATGCATCTTTGCATATCCCATTTCTATTCAGTGCTGCAAGATGGAGATCTCTGTATCCCATGGAACTGGAAAAAATGAAGCTGAACATAATGAACTGAAACTGTGTTTTCTCTAAAAGAAAATGGAGTTCTGTTTAGAACTTGAGTAAATTATGCAGATGTGCATTTTCATGCCAGTGTAGTATTCTAAATCATTTTCTTGGTTTCAGCTACTGTTCAGAAAGCACATTGTGGTCAAAAACAGTTTTTAAAAAAATTATACATAGTCTTAGTAAAAGGCTGGATGGTTTTACTGCAAACTCTAGAATAACCATGCTTCAGAAATTTAATAAAATTATATTTTGGGAATGAGTTATTCAAGAACTGATTCAAGACTGAAAAGCACAAAAATATGTTTTTATAGATTTTAAAATGTGTGAGGTATACTTGTTATCTACATGAATAATATGGTTTGTAATAAATAATGAATTGTGTTTTAATATGCATTTTCCACATTGAAGCTAATATGTGACACAAATGTCAGATAATTGTCAACTGTAAAGACTAGATATTTGAGGCCATGACCTGTGTGCCAAAGTTCTATTTATAGATAAAACATACTTTAGTGAAATAAAATATTTGTTTTTCAGAAGTGATATACAGCTTATGTGGAAAGATTTTATAAATGTCTGTTGAAAACCATATCCCATTAGATCTTGCACTTTTCAACATTGTTTTCAGAGAAACAGAGAGAATGCCCACCTACATTATCCTTCTGTTCTCTGTATGGTTTGTAAGTGATATACTGTACTTTCAAATTAAGTTGCTGACGTGTGATAATTTGCAAGCACACTCAGGGCTGTGTAGAGTGAGACAGCTGGGAAGTTTGTCCTGGAATCCCTGCCTTGGCTTCTACATGTACTATTGACTATGTCCTGGTCATCCTTCACTTGGAACTCACATGCATAAGCTGGTCCACTGGTCACAATTGTCACTGTTTGGGCAGCTTTGTCTGTATTGCACCTTACTTTAGCCGAAGTATAGATTGTGACTGCATGGAAACGGTTTATGTTTATGACTGGATGCTTCAAAAAGCTTCTTAAAGATACAGTCCTGATTTCCCCAAATGGGGCACCCCAACAGAGGACAGTTGTCCTGCTGATGAACAGGCAGATGGTTATGGAAGAAACCAATTCTTGCTTAATGTTTTGGGTCCCTGAATTGGACCCCTGAAAAAAACACCTTTAAAATTGGCTTTTATCATTTCCAGGTAGGGAGATGCTTTTAAAGGTGGAGAGACTGTGGCTCTCCAGATATTGCAGAACTCCCAAGTCCCATCAGCCCTAACCAGCATTGCCGTATGTCAGGTTTGTAGTCCAGTAGCTTCCGGAAAGCCACAGTTTGCCCACCTTCAAACAGATCCATATGCAGAAACCAATCACATGATTTCACTGGCGTAAAAGGGAACCAAGAATTTGTTAATGTCTGAGGCATGTTTATACTCATCTTTGTGTCAAGCAAAAGGTTTGATGGTAGATTTGTACGAGTCTGCTTTTCTGTCTAGGCTTTGTTGCCCTGAGCATCATCACTGCAGTATTATGTTTCCTTGGAATTATAACAACTCTGCCAGTTGTACAAAACGGTGTGCATTTGTGTTATTTAAAATGTATGACAAGCTCAGTGAAATCTCTGACAAGAAGGAGGAAGACATTGTTAAAGCTTTGTTTTTGAAAGCTTTGAAACACCTTTGGCCCCAGTGTAAGGCAATGGTTAAACCTTTGGGTACATATTTTGTTGCTGCTGGATGTCAACAGTCTAAAAACTCAGGTGTCCTGTGTCTGCATTTTTACAGTAATTATAATGAGACAGTTGTTTTTCAGAAATAAAATAGAATTTACGACAGTGTGATTCCTTGATATTCTTTATGATTGATTTGATATGATGAAGATGGTTCATAAGAGGCTCAAACAGTGTAACCTGTCAGGCCACCACAGCCTATACAATATAGGTGCTGCCACATCAAAGCTTCACTAAATTTCCCATGCTTGCTGCATGCCTAGGGTTCAGGGGAAAGGAAAGAAGGAATAGGGGGGTTCCAAATACTTGGCAAGATTGTAATGCGTACATGGTTGCTGTTCGTATCAGACTTGATAAATCACAAGTTACAAAAGGCCTTCATTTATTTGTTACTTATTAGTACATTTCTATTCTTCCTTTCCTCAATGAGCTCAAGGTAATGTATGTGCCATTCTTCCTCTCCATTCTTAGGTTGAACGATCGTCACTGGTCTAAGGTTAATTCTCCAGAGTCCTAGTAAAGTACTCTGACTGCTACACCACAATAAGAGTGCAAATTGTGGCCCTCCAAGTCCCTTCATCTCACGCTCCTGCTTTTACCTGATAGGACTTGCTGGAGAATTGACAAATTGTACATCTCAATGTGGTATTGAATCTTTCTAAATGCTTCAATGACCAGAAATACAAGGGGTTTCTAAATCAGATCCAGACTGAACTCTCTCCAGAAGCTAAAAGGATTAAAATGAGGTTGACATACTTGCAGCATATAATGAGATGACAAGATTCACTAAAGACAATAATGCTAGGAAAAGTGGATGGAAGTAGCAAATAAGGTAGGCAGAACTTAAAAGATTAACTCAATCAGGAAATCTACAGTGTTTTGTTTGTAGGATCTGAGGAGATTTGGTAAAGATAGGTTTTTTTTAAAGATAGGAATAGGTCCCCTATTCATTATTAAAAGCAACTTGACACCTGCCCCCCCCAAACAAACTTGGTAAACAAGTTCCTGATTGTAACTCATCTCTGTGAAATGAGAAAACCTAAAACAGTCTCACAGCACAGAAGGGAAATGAAGTAAATTATCATTAGAGAAGTCTTGATTTGAATTACTATTAGAGAAGATTAACCACCTTGGGGGTCTGTTGAAAAAGGCAAGGTATAAATATTTCAAATAAATAAAATATAAATATAAATTCAGCACATTTGGATGTGTTAATTCCATGTTTTGTAAATTTCATTGATTCAGTGACTGTTCCACTTTGGATTTAGTCTCACAATTACAAACTGAAGAAAACCTCAGAAGCAGTGTACTCTTAAGAGGTAAAAATTGTGTTTCTGTTGTAACAAAACCACCCCCTAAAACCAGAGATTTTGCATACCTCAGTTCAGGAATCAACTCAAATAGAGACTGTAGCCAAGAAATCAGAATAAAACAGAGATTTAGAGGGGCAGTAAAATGAAGGAACTAGAAAAGATCAAGTGTAAGGTGGATGAAGACCAAAATATTCCATGCTGTTGTGTTTCCAGTCACTATGCTGTGTATGGGTTGTGATAGCTGGAATAAAAATCTGTCAGGAATAGGGTTGTTTGAAATGTGCTGTTAGAGGAGAGCTTTTTGCATACCCTGAAGCTGCCAGAAAGACAAACAAGTGGGTCCTAGAACAAATCAGCCCTGAACTATCTCTGGAGGCAAAAATGTTGAAGCTGAAGTTGTCTTAATTTGGACATCATGAGAAGGCATTGTTCTTTTAAAAAGACAATAATGCTGGGGGAAATTTGAAGGCCTATGAAAGAAAAGGAAGACCAAATATGAGATGGATAGACTCCCTAAAGGAGACCACAAAGTTGAGTTTGCAAGAGCTGAGCAGAGTGGCCGAGGACAGGATGTTTTGGAGATGACATGGCAAAGCCATGAATAAGTGGAGGGCAAATCAAAAGCAAATGACAGCAACAAACATCTGCATTTAGCAAACCAGCCGGCCTTTGTTTTGTAATAGGTCTGCTGGAAGACAGCATGACTTTGTTTGCATTTCATAATTATTTTAGAGGAAGAAACAAGCATTCGCCTTTAGGTATGACCTGATGCTAGACCCTTGGTTGAACTCAGTTTAAACATCCTTTCGATGTGATCCCTAAACCTGACAATAGGGGGCAGACGGTCCTAAATGTCTGAGCCAGTGGAAGGGTTCTCAAAGGAGAGAAGTTTTCACAGGCAGAAAAGTGAATGACAGCATTGCTGTATCACATTCTGAGTGCTTGAAAGAACATCAGATATCAGAGTTAGGTACTGTAGGTGCCTTTCTTCCCAAGGGAAATAGCTCTACTAATAGCGCCATCTTCTGGAATTACCCCTGTGAACTGAAAGCACTGCTAAAAATTATTGCTACTTGAGACTGTTATCACAACCTTGCTATTTTTGGCCTGAAGAAAGAATAAATACACCACATTTCAGTGCTGCCCATGTGGGCAGTCTCCTTCAATGTATATTATTATTATTATTATTATTATTATTATTATTATTATTATTATTATTATTATTTGAAAATACAAGATAGCCTCTGACTGGTATATATAACAGAAACAAGTTTTAACCAAAAAGCCTAAGTAGCAGTTAAATATCAGTGCATACTCTGGACCATTTAATGTTTATTGTTGTCATTGTATTTGTTGCCATTGTCATTATCCCAGAACTAGACCACAAGATTAATGATACAAATTTAAAAAAACAAGAATGCATTTCAAATAGTGTGCTGCCTAGATCAGGCTGAGAAAATAAAAGGCAAAATATTCTATCATAGTATTTCTTGACATATTTTGGATATCTACCTATGCAGCATTTGCTGTATTATACAGCCAAGGTGGAGATAATCTAAAGGGAAAATTTTAAAACTTGGGTCTGTCTCAGGTTATTATGGACTAAGAATTGCTAGGCATTCTCTATATCTTGTTACTAAGCATCCAGGAGATCCAAGTGGCGATCATTGTATGTTTACAATAAAAATAAGGGGCTTTGTAGCATCTTAAAACTATTGACAAGCGATGTAGATTGTATACTATGTAGATTCTGTCTACTGAAGCTAAACACTATCTGAAGAGAGGAAATGAACTACAGTCTACGGAAGCTGATATGAAATAAAACCTGGAAAATTTTAAGGAGCTATAAGGCTAATTGGTTTTGCTGAAACAGACCAACATTGCCTCCCCACTCCCACCATGAAAATAAAGATGTCTCTGTGTCCAAATATATCGTGTTTCCTAGAAAATAAGACACTGTCTTATATTTATTTTTTCTCAAGAAGACACGCTAGGGCTTATTTTCAGGGGATGTCTTATATGCTTGAACGTCACCCCTGCGCACAACCAAAGCCTTTGCTCTCCTGTCAGCAGTCCATTCACAGATTGTATACTCTCTTTACCAGCATCCCCACTACCGATGCCCTAACAATGGTAAAGAGAAGACTAAGAGAAGACAGCACCCTCACCTCCAGAAGCCATCTCAACCCAGACCAGATATGCCTGCTCCTGGACCTGTGTCTGAACACCACATATTTCATGTACAGAGGGGACTTCTACAGACAGAAGCATGGTTGTGCCATGGGTTCCCCAGTGTCACCAAGTGTTGCGAACCTATACATGGAAGAAGTGGAGAAGAAAGCACTCAACACCTTCCCAGGGACAACAACATCCCACTGGTTCAGGTATATAGATGATACCTGGGTGAAAATCAAGACTCAGGACGTACAGGCCTTTACAGACCACATCAATGTGGTGGACCCTAATATTAGGTTGACTAGGGAAGACACCCAAGACAACAGGCTGGCTTTCCTCGATTTTGCAGTCATCATCAGACCTGACCATGGCCTGGGAGTAGAAGTTTACAGGAAACCCACCCACACAGATCAGTACTTACTGTTCGACTCCCACCATCCATTATGACACAAACTAGGAGTCATCAGGACCCTAAGCCACAAAGCAGAGAGCATCCCCACCTCCACAGAAGCCAAGAAGAAGGAAGACAGGCACCTGAAGACAGCACTTAAGGCCTGTGGATATCCAAAGTGGGCCTTCAACAAAGCAGTGGGCCATCCCAGAAGAACAAGGGATCGGTCTGAGACCCAGACCCGACGGAAGAACCTGGTCATTCCTTACATGGCTGGAGTGCCTGAGAAGCTTAAAAGGATTTTAAGGAGACTTGTCCACCCAAAAGATCCGATACCAAAACATAAAAGGAGCAATATAGTATATGTGGTCCAATGCAGTGAGGAGTGTTCAGACCTCTACATTAGAGAAACTAAACATCCATTAAACAGAAGGATGGCCCAACATAGGAGGGTTAACAGCTCAGGACCAGAATCAGCAGTACACCTCCATTTGAAGGACAAAGGGCACTCTTTCAAAGATGAGGATGTACACATATTAGACAAAGAAGATAGGTGGTTTGAGAGAGGAGTAAGGGAAGCCATTCATGTGAGCATCGAAACCCCCTCCCTCAACAGAGGTGGCGGCCTCAGGCATAGTCTATCTGCTACTTATCAGGGTGTGCTTTCCAAAGTACCCAGACAAATCAAAAAGCCTTCACCACCAAGGCCATAGCTAACGACCCATTCTTGATAGGTTTCAGCACCTTAGGCCATTTTTCACCTTAAGGCTATGGATATTATTGTCTCCCTAACGAGCATATTCAGGTATTGTTCATCTTATGAGCCTAATTCAGACCAGGGTGACAAGAGGTCAAAGCCAATTGACTATAAAATGGAGGACTCACACTAGCTGTATTCAGACTGATGAAGCTGTTTGGATGAACAGCGAAACGTTTCTATCTCTCAATAAAGAAGTCCAGTAGCCATGACTCAACTTCCAGACATTCACAGATTATGTTTTCCAGCTCAGGAAATAAAGGTTGCTGACTTGAACCACACTTGCTCTTCTTAGCATTTCCTCTGTCCACATGTAGGCTAAGGTTATCATATTCTACGCACCATTTTTGGACCATTCAGATATCCAACTTCTTCTCTTTGCAGAAAGCCATAAGATTCTTGCCCTGGGAGTCCTCGACAATTCCTTTCTTGTGCTCAACAGAATAGCTCTTTCTTTTTGCACTCACCTTGTCTGGGGGTACAGATACTCAGGAAAAGCAGGCCCACAGACTGTTGCTGGTCGGTGGAGCTGTTGTAGTGATGTGTGATCTCCTTTCCCCTAGCCGTTCGCGCGTGCATAATAGGATGCCTGCGACCACGGTTACCACATGCACACGTGCATGTGCGAATGGCTAGGAGAAAGGAGTGATGTGGTTGCCACCTGTGCAAGTGTGAATGGCTTGGAGAAAGGAGCTGTGGCAGATAAAAGGTATTCCAATCTTCCTTACTACTCTGTGCCGAAATGCATGCCGTGTCTATGCAGCATATCTGCATAGCCTCGCTCATCACTAGGTCTTATTATCGGGGTAGGACTTATATTTAACAAATGCATAGAAATCCTGCTAGGGCTTATTTTTTGGGGAGGTCTTATTTTCGGCGAAACAGGGTAGCTTATGCTGTTTCATGAGCCTCTCTGCAGAATGGGAAAGCTTTCTAATATCGAAGCAGGAAACTGTTTGAGGGTCTGTGGATTGGTTTTATAATGCTTGGTGTGGGTGCCGTCATTGTAGAATCATGGAATAGTGAAGTTGGGAGGGACTGACAAGGCCATCAAGTCAAACCATCAGACCCACCCACCACACTCGATGCAGGAATACAAAGGACATCTGCCAGGGGGTTGTCCAAACCTATCTGGAATGTCTCCAGTCTTGGATCACTCACCACTTCTTGAAGTAATTGGTTCCACTGCCGTACACGCACACACAATTCATCAGCTGTGCAGCACAACTGTTGTGCACTTCTTTCCCTCACCCTGGCTCAACCTCCAGGGCCAGCTGCCCAGTCAGGGCAGGAGACCTGGCTTCCCTGCCCCACCTTCTCCAGCAGCCTCAGAAGAAGAGCCAGGACAGGGAAGCTGCCTGTGCAACTGTTCAGGGGCCAGCTGCTGGAGGAAGTGGGGCAGGTAAGCCAGGGTTCTTGCCTGGACTGAGGAGTAGACCATGGAGGATGAGCCAGCCAGTGGGTGGTGGTGGGTGAGTGGAGGTGCCAGCGAGGGAGTTGGGGGAAAGGAGGCATGTGGCAATTATGCTGTTGTGCCAATGAATTGGGCCAAAGAGCAACAAAGTGCTTTGTGCCCATCTCTAATTGGAGACCTGTAACCAAAACAATAAGATCCAGTTTGCAACATCATCAGAAACGCAGTGAAATATAATATTCCTCCTAGCTCTCAACATCCAAGGTTTAGGACAGAGAGAGTGGAGCTGGACTGTTTTCTCTGCAAATTAGGAGTAATCACTTTATTGAACAACTGGATAGGATTACTTTCAATTTGCAGAGATGTATCAGCACATGCTGTTTTAGGGTGCTTCTTAGTTTTGTATCATGATCAGTGCCTCAGTTTTAAAAATGTACCACTTTTCTTAAAAACTAATCTTATGCCGTATAGCAGTATGTTATATGTCACATAAGGTGTGGGGGGTGTCACTCCCACATCAAGGTTATGTTTCTCTGCATGGATCATGAGCCACCCTCACTTGGTGCCCCTTTGTCAGGAATGGGAGCATGAATCTAGGCATGTTTGGAAAAGGCTCTTTTCAAAAAGCTACCAACAACTGTTTTTGTGCTTCACCACCTCCTGGAAAATTAATTGTACATAAATAACTAGTTTCCTTTTAAGTGGCTTGCATCCAAAATTGATTGGTTGGCTTTGTGAAGTTTACATAAATCTGGTAATGATATCCATTTGCAAATTTAGAGGGTAAATTAGCAGGGGTTAATTTTACACACTGTAACCGCTGTTTTTTGGAGACAGAAGACAAGCTGAAGAGCAGAACACACACCAAGGGTGCTGGATAAATGTTGAAGGCAAATATTTATGGGATGTTGGAAGTCCCTCTTTCTTTCAGCCAAAAACGTGTTGGAAGGATTCAGAGAGACTCTAAGGAGCTAACCTGTGCCACGCAATCCTGCCTATGGCTTCTGCAGCAGCTGGAGCTGGTTGTGAGGTGCCTGGTTCCTTGTGGCTCGTTAACAATGGGGTTACAGTGGGCTAGAAAATTTGAGAGAGCCTAGCGTGCCAGGGTCAGCTGCCCTTGCTTCCTTGCTCCTCCCCCCTCCATGTGCCTAAAAATAGAGATAATCAGGTTTCAAAGGGGGGAAAGGAATGGAGAGGTCAAGTGTCGTGACCTCAGCTATATTCTAACACGGCTTTTCTCTCCAACCCCTCTTTTCCTGAGCTGGGCCCCCTCCTTTTCCTCCTCCAGCAGCAGGCCTTTTCAGAAAGTGGGGAATGCATGGCCACAGCCCTGCTCTTGGACCAAATCATTATTCCTGATTGTCTTTGATTTGTTTCACCACCACCACCCCTGCCCACCCCCACACAGTCCACCCCCTCTCCCTCTTGACTTCCTGCTTGCTGCTCTTGGCCCCTTGCAGGGGGAGGGGGTTGGAATCTGTGATCATCATAAACAAAAATATCCCTGATTAGAAAGTGTCTTTTATTAGGCTCCAACCTCAGCTAGCAAAGCCATAATTTTTGTTGCTGCCACCTTGGCCCAGAGAACAAGATAGAGAACACAGTTCTTGTGACAAGCTTAGCATTGTGTGGAGGAAGTGGCAATAAGCCTGTTTATCTCTTCCGGGCCTTGATCACCTCTGCTTTCTAGAACTTGGAAAAAGGTACTTGGCTTACCCATGTTTTTGTTGGTTTCTCTTAATTATTAATTCCTAGAATTTCCGTGTGGGCCAGGTGCCGTGGTGGGGTGTGTGTGTGAGAGAGAGAGAGAGTCCGGGAATTATAACTTAACTCTGCAATCAGTTTAGCTCTGCAATTGCCACAGATAAGTAGTAAAGGATCAAGGACACATAGGGCTTTTTCACACGACCCCTAAGATCCGCTGGCCACTTAAATTCGGACCTGAGATCTTAGGGGTTTGTCGCTGTTCCTGCGTTCCCACCCCCTCTGCATTCCTGGCTGCTGGCTGCGTGAGGGGAGGGAGAAAAAAAGGAAGAAAAGAATGCCGCTCACCTCCGTCCTGCCGTCCTGGCACTGCCTTCAGAGCTCTTAAAGGGGCGGGGGGGGCAAAAAAAGAACAAAGAGAAGCAAGGAGAGCCTGGCAGTGACTACTGTTATATCTGCATCAGGAATTTTCACCTCCGGAGAGCAGGTACCTGAAAAGTGCGCTGGGACGCGCTTAGGTGGGCATGGTCGCACTTAATTATCTGTAAACTCCGGAGCTGGTGGGGAAATAATTTTAAGCTCTGGAGCTGGGAGCCATTTGCCGCGGAGTTTAGGGGTCGTGTGAAAAGGCCTGAGCCACCTGAATAATATTGTTGCTGTTTTTCCCTAGAATTATCAAATACTGTATTGAGAAAGTTACCTCCAAACACTCCATGCAGGAATTGAAGACAGAGCCATATCTAAGATATTGTTACAGCATCTAATTTTATAGCTCTTCCCCTCCCCTTTCGCTGCTTCATGATTATGTCTTCATCACAATTACCACATCTTTTCACCCCTCTAGCACTCCAAACCACAATGCTCAAGATTAAGCTTCATAGAAATCAGTGGGGCTTATTTTCAGTTACTAATAGACCACAAATGTGGAATCTCCCTCTCATTTGTGTTCCCCATGTGGTTGCAAGTTGCCTCTGCCCTTGTTTCCAATTAGTGAATGGAGATAAGAAGGCATTTAAACCCCAGAAAGATAATACAGGGACCTGAGCTCGGCTTTGCAACCTCAGAAGCACATAAAGTTGCTGAGCATTATTGCCCAGGAACCTGCTGCCTTGGACTCAATTGATACATACAGAATGAATTGAGCTGTGCTTTGCATAGCTGGTATCTAGGGGTGGGGGGTGGGGATTCGCCTGAGTAGCCATTCATAATCTCAAAATATGCTCTGTACACTTTGTGAAAAAGGATTCAAACCAGTAAGAAGAAATGATGCCTGCCTACTTTGCTTCAGCCATATCTCTGCCACTGTTGAAATGCATGCACGTCTAGCCCAAATTGGAATTCAAACCCCAGAACTGAGAATGGCTCCATATTTTGTATAATGGACACTTTGTGGCAATGCATTATTTGGGGGTGGACTGGGATGGGAATGAGTGGGTACAGACACCTTTTTTTGCTACCTAGATAAAGCTGCGGAATACTTCTGCAAAGGTGAAGAAAGCTGAACCCATGAAAACTCAAAGCTAAGATCTTAATTAGATCTTAGACAAAAAGTCTGAGCAATATGACCAAGTTAAATCTGTTCTGTTCGTCACTTTGGGCCTTTTTACACGACCCCTAAGATCCGCTGGCCACTTAAATTCTGACCAGAGATCTTAGGGGTTCGTCGCTCTTCCTCTGTCCCCACCCCCTCCGCACTTCCTGGTTGCTGGCTGCGTGAGGGAGCGAGAAAAAAGAAAGAAAAGAATGCCGGTTTACCTCCGTTTTGTTCCCGGCAGCATTCAGATCTCTTAAAGGGGCGGGGCGCAAAAAAAGAACAAACAGAAGCCAGGAGAGCCCCGCACTCACTATCCTTACACCGGATCAAATATTTGTCACCTCCAAAAAGCAGGTACCTGAAAGCTGCGCTGGGACGCGCTAAAGTGGGCGGGGTCGCACTTAATTTCCTGTTAACTCCGGAGCTGGTGGGTAAACATTTTTAATCTCCGGAGCTGGGAGCCATTTGCCCCGGAGTTTAGGGGTCGTGTATAAACGCCCATAGTCTCCAAAATTCTCATGGGACTCCAGTACCAAACATCTCCTAACAAAAGAGTTAGCATAAAGCAAATAGGAAAAATTTCAACAGGTCTGGACCTGCTCACATCCTACTGAAAGCTGCCGAGGTCAATGCTAAAAGCACACACACACACACACACACACACACACACACACACACACACACACACACACACACACACACACACAATGTGTGTGCTTAGGAAATGGCCCATTATATTCTTCTTGCCCTTACCAGAGATTAGACAGAGGCATACATCCAGTTTTACTTAACAGATAGTAGGGCTACAACACGACACCTTCCTATAAGGTCTGTGAAAGGAAGATTCTGCCAATATCACCTCAACTTGACTTGGAGTAAACCATGCAATTTTTTTGGCAGTTGCTAGGCAACCTTAAGCCAGATGCCTGCCCCACTTCACTGGTTCCCTGAGTAACACTCCTTTGTCAACCTTGAATGTTGCAGGGTTACAGGGTTACATTCCTTTCTCAGTAACAAAGGGACATCAGATATTGTATAGGTCAAAGGTAATACCCTCCCTGCCAGTCCCTTCCCCTGAACTGTAACGTAGATCGGTGCACCCCAACAAAACAAAAAAGTGAGGGGAAGCAATAATTGTTGCCACCAAGGGTAAGGAAAGAAAACAATGCATTTCCCAGGTACCTTGCATACTTGTTCTTCATAAGGCAATGAAAGTTCCCCAGAAGAGAGATGAAGAAAATATCCAGCTCTCTCCACACCACACCTCAAAGCAGGCAAGCCTCCTACATTTTCTTCAGTTGTGGGAGGTAGTAACTTCATTTGAACAGCCTCCGAGAACTCCACACAGAAAAACAAACTGCAAACATTACTAATTTTTGAAGCCAACATTCCCAGTGTTGCTAGCAAGAGACTTTGAGAAGGATTTGCATGGATATTTAGAAATTAGAGTCCAATGCACCAGAAGTGCACAGTGTGTCCAGATATAAAAGCCCTTAAAACAGAAAAAGAACGTTTAAAATCCATACTGTGTTAAATCTGAACTTGCTTGGAAGAGGTGATGTTTTGGATTGCAGATTCCAGCATCCCCAGCCTGTACAACTGACATTAGCTGGAATTCTTCTTGGTGAAATTAAAGAGACTATCAGATGTACTGTTTTTCGCACAAACATGTGCTGCAAGTTTGCTCTATGAAAATGTTTGTCTGCAGCAACAATAACTGTTGAACTTACGAAGGAGAGGGAAGCAAACTTCTTTAAGCTGCATCTTTGGTCAAACTTGGTCCTTCTACAGACAGCAAAACATACTGGGACAACACTAATGTGATCTTACAAAGCAATGTAAGCCAATATGATAGATCCCTGAAAGCAAACACCAGGGGGAAACAAAATGGCAGAGCCAGGGAAGGAAACACAGAAAGGATCATTGAATTCTTATAATTCTACATGTCTCTACTTAGAAGTAAGTTCTGTTGAATCCAGTGGGGCTTACTCTCGGGTTTTTGAATTGTAGTCGGACCTCCTTACATCTGATGTCATTTAAGGATACCTCAAATTAAGCAATAACTATGGGCAACCAACAGCTTGCATAAAAAGAAAATGATATAATACTATCTGTCTTTTCTGGATATACAACTAAATTAATTAATTTACATAGCTCTGGGTTTCAGGGATGGGTAGCTGTGGAGCCAGGGCGGATAGGTTGGGCAGGTGGCTGGGGGGATGGACGGAGGCAGGGATGGCAGGCAAACCGTAAAACTGTAAGCTGACATCTCCATTCAGTATGGGAAGAAGCCAGCTGGTGCAGATGTGTGACAGGTTGAGCCAGCAGAGAGGCGGCTACAGGCCACTCAAAATTTGAAAACGGGCCGCATTTGGCCCCTGGACCTGACTTTGAACATGCCTGGCATATACTGTAAATGTTTCAAATAAATGTCTTAAAGAAAGTCAAATGGATAACTAATAAATGGATTGTTTTTGGAGAGTGGTTTCTTTTGGCCTTGCAGCTTGATTGTTCTGATTGTGTATCTTCTACTTCCAGCAAGAGGCAGAAGGGAGAGAAATGCAGCTTTGATCTACCAAACGCTGACTTGTGATCTTTAAAGAGCCAAGGAAAGCTCCAACAGACCATCCCAAAAGATCTCTTGAAAATAGATTGTAGCCTGTAGTTTGAAGCTTTCTCCTCCTAATGAAACAAACAGCTTCCTTTGAGAGAATAAAGCTATTTATTTTCTCCCCTACAGGTTTGTATAATGAAGATGTCATTGATTTTATTAGCCACAGTAATTTGGCAAATAGATTTGCATTGTTTTTTTACCTTGTATTTTATTGGATTTTTGTGGCCTATTTTATGATATTGTGTTATAGTATATTTATATTTATATTTATATTTATATTTATATTTAGTATAATATATAGTATACTTCATTGCCTGCCTCAGGCTTCTCAAATGAAAATTTTGCCAATAAAACCCAGTATATTATGTTGCCTGAACTGTAGTGAAAGTACTGGCTCTTTTGTATTCTAATAGAGTAAATGGCAGTCAGAGTAAGGGACATTTAGGTCACACTCCTATACATGCCTGCCTGGGAATAAGATTCTCTATACCAGTGATGGTGAAACTATTAGAGACCCAGCACCCAAACTGCAATTCAAAATCCACTAATTTTTTGCAAAGTATCAATATAGCATTTTAACCTGAATACAGGTGGCTGTGAAGGGGCAATGTCGGGTGCCCACAGGAAGGGCTCCGGGTGTCCCCTTTGGCACCCGTGCCACAGGTTTATCAACACTGCTCTGTACCCATTACAGCATACCTCTTAGTAGACAGCAGAAGGCCTGCAGTGTTAGATTCTAGTCCAGCATATTTTTCCTTGATTGCAAACTGCATTTAACTCAGAGGGATTTACTTCAGAGTAGAGATGGCAAAGTTTGCACAGTAAGACACCAATGATGTTCATGATTTTGGATGCCACTCCCAATATCTGATCGTTACACTTATTTTTATAGTTACATTTTTTTATTGGCTAACTACCTGAAAATCTTGAGATTCTGAGTTTTAATTTGCAGTCCCTAATGACAAGCTTGTCAGGAATGCTGGCTGAGATTTCAGAACCTAATAAAGGTAGGAGAGTCACCCACCCAAAAAAACTGGGAATGATGACTAGTTAATCCTATGTTAAATGTTCTTCTGCTCTTTTTATGCACTTGCAAAACACAGAATAAATAATATACTTTTTAAAAAATCTGCAATGAATGACAAAACTAAGATGCTAAGATCATCACTTTCTTTGGCATCTTCTTGAATTTTGTATTCAAACTTATTATTATTATTATTATTATTATTATTATTATTATTATTATTATTATTATTATTATTATTATTATTATTATTGTGATGTGAAAAAATGGCAGCAGGGGAAGCTGGCATATCTTTAATCTTCTAATCCAAGAATAAAAATGCCAAATGATTTTCTTTCCTGAGGATACCTGATAACTTAGCGGGGGTGGATAAAGATAGTTAAATTCTCAGTTGGTCTGAACAGCTGCAGGCTTTATGTAAAATTTCCTATGTTTGTCTCTGCCAGGACACAGTTGTCACAAACGGGAGTGTGTGTTTTTAACAGAGAAAAGACATGCAATTTTATTTTTATGTTGTTTGCAAAAAATTTCTAACAAGAGCCAAAAAAAAATCAAACTGGATAATCATTGAGAGAGAGAGAGAGAGAGAGAGAGAGAGAGAGAGAGAGAGAGAGAGAGAGATTGAATACTAATTATAAAGGATTGTTGATGTTTGCACATTATATCAATATTGCCTCACCAGAGAACAGGCTTGTAGACTCTGGCGGTGCATCCATTTCTCCCCCTATATTTTGGGGGTGCTCTTCCCCTATCGCAGTCATGATGAACCCATTAGAGAGCAGAAACTCATAGCTGCACATACACATCCTCTGGCAGGACAGCCCACAACTTAGAATGATTGATTTCAAAACGTAGGGTGGGCCACGGAGCCATTTAACAAGAAGGTGCTTTACTGAGAGAGCAAAAGGAGTGAAAGGAGATTTTCTTTCTTTCTTTTTCTTTCTTTCTTTCTTTCTTTCTTTCTTTCTTTCTTTCTTTCTTTCTTTCTTTCTTTCTTTCTTTCAAAATGGTGTCAGGGGATTTTTCTTTCTCCCTGCTGACAGTAGCTCTGATTTAAAATGTCAGCAAAGAGATCACATCACTGGCAGCCAATATTACTTCCTTGTTCACCCCAAGGGTGTTGACAGAAGGCAGTAAAAGCTCTTCAGCCATGACATCAAGTCAAAAAGTATAGTTCTTGAGGCAGGTCTTATGTCGCATCAATATTCCAGCATCTCATTCACAGGTTATAAATTTAGAATCAGTTTCTGGCCATATTTCCTCAACCGTGACCACTGAAAAGGAGCAACGCACACATCTTAACTGTATAGTAAACTCTGTGTGTGTGTGTGTGTGTGTGTGTGTGTGTGTGTGTGTGTGTGTGTGTGTGTGTGTGTATTATACTATGAACATCTATACTGTGATCCTAAGTGTGTCTATATCATTTTAGGGTAATTAATAATAATAATAATAATAATAATAATAATAATAATAATAATAATAATAATAATAATAATAATAATAATAATAATAATAATAATAATAATAGAACTTGAAAAAAAATACCCAATATCAGGATCTGAAAAATGAACTTCAGAGACTCTGGCATAAACCGGTACAGGTGGTTCCAGTGGTAATCAGCACGCTGGGTGTGGTGCCTAAGGAGCTAAGCAAGTACAGTGTTTAGAAGAAACGAGTTGACAAAGTCACCATCAGTCAGCTGCAGAAAGCCACCTTACTGGGATCTGCTCGCATAGTTCGCTGATACATCACATAGTCCTAAACGCTTTGGGGGCATTCAACTAGTGATTTGTAATACAAACCCAGTGTAGTTATCTTGTGTGCTGTGTGATAATTTGATAATAATAATATGTGAATACCCATGCAACTATTCAAGGTTTCTGCTATTTATTTTAAGTGCTATAAATCTTTGTGTGTGTACATGGTGCTGTACACAATTATTAAATCTACATTTTTTACACACAGACACAAAGACATGCAAACTCAAGCAGTTGTATGGAAGATCATAGAATCATCATCTGTTTATTCTAAATGGATGCAGAGGCATACAGCTTCACAGCTAGGGATCATTTCCACAATCTGATACAGACAGCCATCAAAGCAAAGTTGAGCAATCTGAACTCCCAGGGACAACTCTTTGACCCGTCTCAGAACTCAAAAGCTCCACTGATAGGGTTGCAGATCTCAAGACAGTGTTCCATTTTTGAACTCTTGAGCCAAGTGTCCGTGGAAAGGAAACAAGTTCTGAGTGGCCATATTTGCTGATTGGGTGGGTTTAACTCCACAGATCCCCATGCTTTGTTGTTGTTGTTGTTGTTGTTGTGGTGGTGGTGGTGGTGGTGGTGGTGGTCATCGTCGCCATCATCTTAGAACTACAGAGATGGAATTGGCCAACCCCTGTCAAGGAGACACCATAGGAAACTGAACTTCAGCTTCACAGATGAAGACCTAAGCTATCCAGCAATTATATAACTTCTCTACAAGTTATCAAGTTCAGATGTCTGGCAACAGCCTGGGCTGCCCACAACTATTAATTGTATTTCAGAAATAATCCTTCTTATTTTGGTCCCAACTAAAAAAAAGAGTCCAAGATATTTTCTTTCCTGGGACAAAGGACAAGAAAGTGTTCTCTGGTACAGGTAGAGAAGCAAACAGGACAGGCTGTCCAAGGAATGGAATAGAGGAGTATTCTTCACTTGTATAGCAGGATGTTTGGCACACACCCAGCTCTGGCCTCCAGTGGAAGGAAGGAAGCTAAAGAGAACCATAAACGACCACTGCTCAGTTACATCATTTGCTGCCTGAAGCAGCTCCTGTTCTCAGCCTGGTAGGGGTAGACCTGCTTCTAGCTTTGCAATTTAATTTTTGGGATAAGATTACCAAAACTGTATCAGGGCTTGATCAAGGCCTGGGAAGGTCCCCTCCCCTCCCCACCAAATAATTCATTCTAGTTCCAAGGGGAAGGAGTGGTTAACACAAATCCTGCATTTTAAGAAAAAGTAATTATTTGCAATTCCATTTCTCAAAACTAACTCAACAATTTACTTTTTGCTCCTGCTATTAAAATACATCTGGATGTTGCAGGCCACTGATCTACAGTACAAAAGGCATCCTCTTCTCATTCCCTGCATGGTTATCTCAACACTCAAAGCAGGGAATAACACGCAGCAGGTGGCAGAATTTGAACCATATGATGTTCCACAGTTTGTGGGATCTCCCTCCAACACTAAACACAAGTAAAAATGTACACTGCACAAAAGCAGTAAACTATTCCTCCTTAAGTTACCAGTGTAATGTAACTTAGTAATTATGCCTTATTAGAGAGAAATGAATTGACAGCAATTAGTGGATCATTTGTGCAAAGAAACTTTCAAGCTCCAGTTCTGATAACAAGTATTCTGGTAGTTGACTCTTCCCACAGTGTTACTACTGATAATCTGTCATACTCTCAAGTTCCAACTGCTCCCACAGGCTGGAGGCTGATTCCAGACCATTAAGGACCATCAGACGTTTTTTTTAAAGTCACTGATTATGTCATCAGTTGGTCAAGCAAAATACCACCCATGGCTAGAGGGATTGGAGGTGCACCATCCACTCAACCATCCTCCACTGAGGGATATGAGACAACCTATACTTTTCTGCCATCCATGTTTCAGCTGGGAATGGAGGAACAAAAGAGCAGGAAGGAGAGAAATGGTGCAGAACAACCAATAGTAGAGGGGTACCTGATGACAGAAGTAGGGGAGGGGATAAAAGGTGAGGATCTGGAGTGCCGAAAGTTAACCACCACTGATAAAGCACTAAGCATTCCCAAAAGGAGCAAAATAGCTAAATTATGCCACAACGTAAAAAGTCATTTCTTCATGGCAAGCAGGCATAAACCAGCGTTATGATGCAATCATCTGTTTATTCCAACAACATGCTGATTCTGAAACCTTCCAAATTCTAGCTCCATCTTCATTTCTCTCAAAAGGAGTGTCTCAACAAGGAAGGCTGAGCTGCAAACAAGCTGCCAGGCTTCCCCTGTGCTTGGATTGCTTATCTGCTGCTGAAGCTGTCGGTGGTGATGGTGCACCGTTGTTTGGCCATCTCATATAACCCAAAAATCTCAGTTAGGACTACCATAAATCAGAAGTAATTTTAGGAAACATAATAATAATAGTTTAAGTTAGGATTTTTTTTCTGGTGCATCAGCAATTAATGCAATTCTGGCCCAGCTGACACGAGGGTTTCACTCATTCTTCAGATTGAGCAGCCAATTTTTATCTAAGGTTTCGCATATTCTCAATAAAAAATAAAGATCCCAAAAGTAATTTTCCAAGTTTGGTGCCAAATACCAAGTTAAGCTCAGCCCAACCCATGATTCTCTGAAGGACCCTCTTAAAAAAACCTCAAGGTGTGATCAGATAGAGAAATTGCTTGTGATTTGGACTGTGTTTTTCTGTGATCACTCATCATATAGGGTATTGCAAACCAGGTCAACTCTGATCTATGTGCAAGAAGGACCCCCCTTTTTTTTTTACCATGGCAGGGGTTCTCTCTTTCTCTCTCTCTCTCTCTGGTCTGGAATGATGTCTGTACAGATGGAAGGGTTGCTTTAAAGGTGATCACGCCCAGCTAAGCAAACTTTTTCAGCATAATCAGATGTGATCCTTTCTTGCCACACCTTCAGTTGTATATCTGTGAAGATTCTCAGTCATCCAGGTGAGTTTATCTGGAAGTTGAGTCATGGCAACTGGACTTCTTTTGCTTGAGAGATTGAAACATTTCACTGCTTATCCAAACAGCTTTGTCAGTTTTATTTCAAAGTAACATGACACTTGCCTACAGTACCAATTTCAATCAGCTTTAAATGTTCCCAACTGATATGGTACCTCAAGAAGCTAGGTATTTAATGTTTTACTGGTGGCCCAAATCCTATTTGTAAACCAGCCAGCATAACACAATGGGTGTCTATCTCAATGGCAAATCCAGCATGCAACTGGAAATGCAGTGGTAGCTTATTAACTTGTGTAGTTTGCCGCATAAATTCATGCTCTTTGCGCTGGCAGAAGAATACTGTAGGGCCACCATTTTGTTTTGTCTGGCAGAAATGGGTACTTGTTGAATTTTCTACCTCATGGGTTAAAGCAGTTTGTTTGGCTTTAAGGTACTAGTAAAGCACCTGGGCTTGGGGAATAGGGAATAATGTTTGGTGCTTTACCTGAGCAAACCACCTCAGGGCAGGTATGGTGTGAGAAAACCACCCACATTTAGTGTACATGGGATTCAATTCTTAACTGACTCCAGCAAGACAATCTCAGAACAAACCAAGCAAAAATCAAAGAAACAAAACAAAACAAAATAAAAAACAAAAAAATGTGGCACCTTAAGGATTAACTATTATATTTTAATGTAAGCATTTGTGGACATGTCCACTTCAAACCATTTCAAAATGGCATTGGGAGTCATTTATTCCGGTCTCTGTGTGTATTCAGATCATGGTTCACTTGGATGGAACTGCAGTGAAGGAAGTGAAATCAATGGAAGGACCAATTATGGTTGAATGGGCTCCTGAAACGGCCCACTGGCTTGGATGTTGAGCTCCTTTGAAATAAGTGGGGAATACTTCAGGTGTGTTTTCCGAGGACCACACTAGAATCACGAAAGGGACTTCAAAAGGAGAGCCGCTTTTCTGATGCAATGAAGCAGGGGCTGGCATTCTCGTCAAAGTGACTTCTTTCAGTGACAGGATGGCTGTCTGTGTTTATGAAAGGGTGACTCAATATTTGAGCTTCCCATGTCAAGGGCACAACCACTTTGTCCACACAAGGTCAACAGATAAATCTTTTATCGCTTGGTGTTCAAAGGAACACACTCCAGAAATTGGTAGGGAGCTGAGGATTCCCGGCACAGTCCCATGTATCCTCAGTGTGCCAGTTCTGCTCCAGGAAGTAATGTTTTATTTTGGTTTGGTATTACAACGCCCAGAATGCTCTAGGTAGCAATGACACGGCCATGCTGGGAGTCGTAAACACCCCACCCCCAAAAGGAATGTTCACCATCTTCTGTCCCAGGACTCTCCCTTATACACTTAATATCCAAGACCTCCTTGAACTGGGTGCTCTTTTGTTTGAATCCTGCTTACAGTTTTAAGCCATATTTCCTCCTATGTGAAAATGTAGAAAAATAATTAATTTTTAAGCATCAACAGCCACAAAGGAAACACTCCTGTGATTAAAAATATAGCCACAGGGGGCCACTGTTGTTCTACACAAACAAAGATGAAACGGTATCTCTGTTTTAAGGACCACCTGGATGCCAGAGCAGCCTCTGTCAGTACCAATATCTATGCTGTGGCATATGCAGTAATAAGTATATGCTCACCAGAACCCTGCAGATCTGTACTATTCATTTCAAAAAGGCAGCAGAGTAGTGGTGAGCACCTGCTAAGTCACCCATGTAGGGCCACCCTTTTGTTTTGTCTTCCTAACACATCCATCTTGGGGCCTCCTTTGCTAGCTAAGGACATGAAGAGAGGGGAGAAAATGAAAACTGGGGAAAAAAAGAACACTTGTGATTGGATTCCAACTACCTTACACTGGAGTCCAGCATGTCTAGTCAAAGGTAAGGCTGAGAAATCTTGCTCGCTCTCTGTCTCCCAGTCTCTCTGTTTACAATTTTTGGCCCTCTTTGTACAAATAACCTATGAGATCCATCATGTGACAAGTCATATTCCAGATGTTGTAACCAGTGCATGATCAGGTACACAATAGATAACTTGATGAAGGGTAGGAAATTCCTTGTTCCATTGCCTTTGCACCCCATATGCCTCTCCAGTAGGATTCTAGACATTGTGTCAGACCCCCTTTTATTATTATTATTATTATTATTATTATTATTATTATTATTATTATTATTATTATTATTATTATTATTATTATTATTATTATTAGGGGAATATGACCTAGCCATGAATGAATTGTGCCCTTAATTTCAACAGGATTGAACTGTAACAAATTCCCATGGACACGTTTATTACATTTAGAACTCACTTTTCCTCTTAGGAGTCTCAGGTGCCAAACATGCTCCTTTCCTGCCAATCTTATCCTCATGGCAACCACGTGAGGTAAAGTACACTGAGAGATAATTGGTGTTCCAAGGTTCCTTGGGTGGTGCAAGCCTTTCATTTTAATAATTACACCATGAACACCACCAGAGAGAGAGACAGAGACAGAGAGATATGCATACCCAAATCATAGTTTGATAACTCTTAACTTTGATTGGACCACTAAAATATCACAAAAGGGGCAATCGTTTTTCATAACTACTCAGAAGAGAATGAACGCTCACCATGTCTGTGGGCGTTTATACACGACCCCTAAACTCCGGGGCAAATGGCTCCCAGATCCGGAGCTTAAAAATGTTTCCCCACCAGCTCCGGAGTTAACAGGAAATTAAGTGCGGCCACGCCCACTTTAGCACATCCCAGCGCACCTTTCAAGTACCTGCTCTCTGGAGGTGAAAATTGCTTGATGCGGTGTAATGATAGTGAGTGTGGGGCTCTCCTCGCTTCTGTTTGTTGTTGTTTTGGCTCCTGCCCCTTTAAGAGCTACTTTACAGAGACAGGAATGTTGCCACAGCAAGAGCGGAGGCAGAACGGAGGTCAGCCACGATCTTTTCTTCCTTTTTTTTTCTCCCTCCCCTCACGCAGCCAGCAGCCAGGGTGGGGACACAGGAAGAGCGACAAGCCCCTAAGATCTCTGGTCCAAATTTAAGTGGCCAGCAGATCTTAGGGGTCGTGTAAAAGTGCCCTGTGTTTGTCTAGTAGTCCTAGTAAAGGCATCCCCAAGCTCTGACTATTGTGAAAGAAACAAATCCAAGAATACATGCTGGTCTTCTCTCCTTTTTTGTTTTCATTACCTTTAGTATATTTAAGAGGTTACCATTTTGATTGAGAAAACAGATCACTGTGGCTGTGGTGAAGAGGGAACTAAATTAGACCTCAGGGTTCTGAGGACCAGAGTGCCCTGCTCTGCATTTGCATGTCAACCTCGTTGTTGAAATCCGTGAGGAGCTGTGCCACAAAATCAATTCTGCTAAAAACATTCTAGTATCCAAAGGCCTGCGTGTCACAGGGTGGGGAGTAAAGGCTCAAATTAGTTGTGGCAAACTGTTGTGATTTTGCTCAGTCCCAATTAATAGATGTGTGTGTTATGTGCCATCAAGTTGGAACCTACTTATAATGACTGTAGTACAGCTTTCTAGGTAAGGGAGACATTTAGGGAATAGTTTTTCCCAGTTCAACCCTAAGGCCCAGAGAAACCCCACGAATCCCTCATGTTTCTTGAGTCCTTATCCCTCCTTCTAACCAGTATACCAGGCTGGATATCAACTTAAAAGGACAGGTTACAAAATTAAAATAATAGGAACTCTTAATAAACTATTAATTAATTGAATCCTGAGGTTGTGAAAGACACTCCTTTCAACTCCTCATTTGCCTTGTGAGGCTTTAAAATGGCCTCAGGTGAATCTTCCTCACTTAGGGCCTTTTTACACGACCCCTAAGATCCGCTGGCCACTTAAATTCGGACCAGAGATCTTAGGGGTTCCTCGCTCTTCCTCTGTCCCCACCCCCCTCCACACTTCCTGGTTGCTGGCTGCCTGAGGGAGGGAGAAAAAAGAAAGAAAAGAATGCCTTCTTACCTCCGTTTTGTTCCGGGCAGCATTCAGATCTCTTAAAGGGGCGGGGCGCAAAAAAAGAACAAACAGAAGCCAGGAGAGCCCCGCACTCACTATCCTTGCACTGGATCAAATATTTGTCACCTCCAAAAAGCAGGTACAAGAAAACTGCTGTTTGGTCGCGCTAAAGTGGGCGGGGTCGCACTTAATTGTCTGCAAACTCCGGAGCTGGTGGGTAAACATTTGTAAAGTCCGGAGCTTACAGCCATTTGTGGTGGAGCTTAGGGGTCGTGTATAAACGCCCTTAGAAAATAAATAAATGAGCAGACCTGGGGCATGGGGCAAGGAGATCAGGTTCATGACTGCAGGGAAGAAAGAACTGATAAAATCAATGGGGTTTCAAAGATCAGCTATTAAACCAGGTTCCCAGTGCTTTGCGTAGGTGTGGATTTGCAGATGCAAAATTGTCCTCTGGAGTAGGAGTTAATCCTTCGTGGCACAATTCCATTGTTGTTAGGCACAGCTAAGGAAATGCCAGACAAGAATTACAGAAGAGTGGGCATGTCCTTTGAATCTGAACTTAAAACAGGAACATGTGTTCAAGTCATATTAAACATGTTTTTAAAAGAGCCGTAAAGGAACAGCTGTTCTTTTTAAAGGAAGCAAAATAATCTTACACGAATAAATGAGTTATAACATGAATGTTGAAAATAGTCCAGTTTTTCACAAAAAGTCATCTCAGTAGTTGCTTGTGTGTTTGTGTCGTTATAGTCGTGACTGACTCTTCGTGACCCCATGTCCATGGAGTTTTCTTGGCAGGAATACTGGAGTGGTTTGCCAGTTCCTACTCCGGGTGCCTACAGACTCTGCCCTTAAACAAATGTATCAGTTTGTCCAGCGGAAAGGAGCCCCAGACGTCAGATAAATGTTTTTTTTGTTAAGAAGACTGTACTCTCCTCTTTTCCAGGGCAAAATGCATCATTTTCAGTGGATCAGTAGATAGGCTACAAAATATTTGTAGCATAGCTTTCACCTTTTTTTTCTTTGTTGCACTTTAATTTGCAGACAAATCGCTCAGAAAGGTGATTCAGATTTTTTTTAAAAATCCAAGACCTCCAACTTATGGTTTGCACAGAAACCATAAGTTGATGTTGTGCTTCTTTTCATAACGGGAACCACCTTATACTTAAAAAAAAATCCAGCACAAATTGCTTGATGAAGCTGTTTGGATAAGCAACGAAACGTTTCTATCTCTCAAGAAAAAGAAGTCCAGTAGCCATGACTCAACTTCCAGATAAACTCACCTGGATGACTGAGAATCTTCACAAACATAGTGGTGGTGAACCTTTGGCACTCCAGATGTTTTGGACCACAACTCCCACAGTCCTTTGTCATTGGCAACCTACTGGGAGCTGTGGTTCAAAACATCTGGACTGCCAAAAGTTTGCCATCACTGTCCTAGTAGCACCTCTAAGAAGCATGTCTTCTTGATTTCAACAGGGTCTACTCACATGTAAGTGACAGCGAGATTACAACAACCCCTAAGAGAAATTGGATGGCAAATGCCTATTTGCTTACTCTGTAATCACGTGTCTGATTTGATCAAACATGATTTAAACATATAGTATTTCAGTGCTAATTGTTGCCATTGTCAAAATAACTCTAGTCTAAGTGATAAGGCAGCCCAGGAAAGATCAGTGAGGGCTTTCTACTGAGCAGCAATTTCAAAGGAGAGGGTTGCCACAGTCCACGGATTAGTTTATGTCCAGCCTTGTGGAAGGAAAGTCATGAAATGGAAAAGGCGCCCAAGATAATCCTTGAAAAACCACAGATAAACAAAAGCCCATACCAGGCATAAGGAGACCAAGGTCTTCACCAAACTGCTGTTGTCAACCTGAAGGAAGGGAAGTTGACTTCTGTTCTTACAACATGCCTAAAAATAGTATAGTAGGGAGATCTTGCTTTGACCCAGCAGCAGCAGCAGCAGCTTCTCAGAAAGATGCCCTTTGTAGCATGCCTGCCATTGATTTGACAGGGTTTCTGTAGTTGGGTGCAAGTGAAAAATGAATGCATATGGAGTGTCACTCCATTCGCATGTTCAGGATGCCTGAGGAGAAGTGGGGAATTTATCTCCCCTACCCCCCCCCCACCATCCCCTACTGCAGTAGCTCTCTGCACATCACAAGGCCTGAAAAGCAAAGTTTCAATTATCAACTACACTGCAGGGAAAATGCAAATGGACCCACTGTGAAGTCTCAGGCAGGAAATCAGACTTCCCTGTGTGCAATCGCTTTAGCCAATCACATAGGAAGCAATAGAGATTTTTTTTCTGCAGCTTGTTAACTGTTTGAATTCTCCCTTCTTCACTCTTTGAGAATGGTTGTGACCAGAAGAGCATATCTAGTATATAGACCATCTTGACTGCTGATTAACTGTTTCAGTCTCCTGTTTCCTATGAAGTTTCATCTTAAATTAATTTGCAGAATTGACAGGATCTTGGAAGGACCTGTCTTGACCTAGTGCGCTCCTGAAAGACTGGAGGGCTTGTCTTGGGCTGACAGGGCAGAATACCAACGGAGGAGGGGTAGGCTGTGGTTTCCAAGGAGATATCTGCAGAGACCTCTCTGATCCTGGTCTCATGAGTAGAAGTACCTCTGTACAGGCTGAAGAGGCTCCAGGACAAATGGAAAGTTCTTCACACATGCTCAGGAAGACTGATCCTGATCTTTCTCTCTTCTGGTTAGGGAGCCTGTGTACAAGGCAACCAGTGTAGCACAAACAGGTAGAATTCACCATTGGTGCTTTAAGGTGCTGGAGTGTCAACCATATGTGTGACAACAATGAAGAAAAGACACTTTGCTACAATGTAAAGCAGTGAGTATACCGTTTGTTTAACAGCATAAATGTGCTGTCCCTTCAAAATAACGCAACACACAGGCATTAATGTCAAACCTGCTGGCAACAAAAGTGAGTGCACCCCTAAGTGACAATTTCCAGATTGGGCATAAATTGTCAATATTGCCGACATTATTTTCCAGCACTGCCTTAACCCTTTTGGGCATAGAGTTCACCAGAGCTTCAAAGGTTGCCACTGGAGTCCTTTTCCACTCCTCTGTGATGACACAGGGCTGGTAGATGTTAGAGATCTTGCACACTTATACCTTCCATTTCAGGATGTCCACAGATGCTCAATAGGGTTTGGTCTGAGCACTGACCGGATGAGAGCCCCCCCCGCCCCTTCAACCTCTGCAACAATGCTGGCAGCACTCATACATCTATTTCCCAAAGCCAATCTCTGGATATGACTCTGAGCAGGGGCACTCAACTTCTTTGGTCAACCATGGTGAGGCTTGTTCTGAGTGGAACCTGGCATGTTAAACTGCTGCTGCATGGTCCTGTCCACCATGCTGCAGCTCAGTTTCAGGGTCTTGCCAATCTAAGCCATCTTTATGTAGACTAGAGCAACCATTCGTTTTTTTCAGATCCTCAGATAGTTCATTACTATGAGGTGCCATGTGGAACCTCAAGTGGATAACACCAAATGTGAGAGTGACAGTAAGAACACCTGCTCTCTCTTCACGCCTGAGACCTTGTGACACTAACGGGTCTCATGACACTCGGGAGAAAAAACAGCTACTTGGGCCCAATTTGGACATTGTCACTTAGGGGTGTACTCACATTTGTTGCCAGCGGTTTGTTTAGACATTAATGGCTTTACAATGTAGCCAAGTGTCACATGTTATCTTCACGTGACAACACACACACACACACACACACAGAGAGAGAGAGAGAGAGAGAGAGAGAGAGAGAGAGAGAGAGAGAGAGAGAGAGAGAGAGATGCACACACATGCACAGTGTTAATAAACTGTGAGAAACTGGATGTGGGTTGACACCAGGGGAAAAAGTCAAGTGAATTCCAATTTTCAAAAATAAAACTCTGCTAAAATAGGGCAGTGGACAAACTGCTGGTATAACCTAAAAGAAGAGGTATTTTAAAATTAAGAAATTAGGGTATGGGGTATGCCTTGGGTTGTTGCTTCATGCATTCCCGATTCCCCCCTTTTTTGTATCCAGTCTGTCAATACACAGCAGGTTATAAACAGTTCCGATCCCTCTTCTACTAACATTTTTTTCATCCTCTTGGAAAGAGTGGATTCCATACCAAAGAGGATATGAGGAGGAAGAGGAGGAGGTTGAAGATCACCTGGAGATCACCAAGAGTTCAATGTAAGGAGTCCAACTACAACGTATTGGAATTCTTTATTTCAGATTTCTTGTAATATAACAGGGCTTCCCAACTTTGAACAGCCCGCAGGCTCCTTTTGCCCACTGCATGTCCCAGTAGGCTCCTTTCTTGTGTGTGTGTGTGTGTGTGTGTGTGTGCAAAAGGAGCCTGCGGGGGTGGGGCAGGGGTGGGGGACGTGGCGCGGGCGGCGGGCGGCGGGGGTCAGCGATGGGCGAACGGCGATGGGCAGCTGGCGGGCAGTGATGGCGGGGGGGTGGCGGCAGAGGGGGCAGCAGGCTGTCCAGCGCCCTCTCTCCATTTCGGCACCCTAGGCAACTGCCTAGTTCGCCTTAATGGAAGCCCCGGCCCTGGCTACACCACACGCTTGCCATATTCCTTTCATCAATTTTGATGTAAAATTGCTTCCCAAATCTGAAACAATTTCAAAGGCAAATCCTATTTGACACATGTCATTAATTAAAGACTCAGCAGCAACTGTATCCGTTTTGATATTTCTTAGAGGAATGGCTTCTGTATACTTGGTTGCATAATAGTTAGTATATATTTATTTCCTCTCCTTGTGGGTTTAGGTAGAGGATCTATAATATATATTGAAAGTCTTGGGAACGGCATGCCGATTACAGATATGGGGTTCAACTTGGCTTTGGTTTTGTCATGCTTTGTCCCCAATCTCTGACACACATCACAATTTCTTACTAGCAGTTTAATCTGTTTTCCCATTCCCAGCCAATAAAAGTTCTGATTAATCCTTTGTTTTGTTCTAGTAGCCCCCATATGTCCTCCAAACACATCACTGTGAGCCCTGTTAAACAGTTACTCTTGATATTTTAAAGGCACAACCAATTGTTTATTCACATCAGTGTTTCCTCTTTTTTGCAATGACATTGATATTCTGTATAATAGTTGGTTTTCTATTATAAACTTTTCAGGGCGTTCAGGACTTAACAGGTATTTGTTTTTTTCCCACTGCTTCAAAGCATTCTATTAAACTGTCATCTTGCTGCTGCTCTACTGCAAACAATGGCCCCAGTCCTTTCGGAATGCCTGTTAAACTGCCACCAACTCTACTCCCTGCTCACTCTCCCTTTCGATATCTTCCTAGGAGACATTATCAATAAGTGTACTATTTTCACTGATTTTAGATTTTTGGACTGTCTGAGCCCTTTTCACTGCAAAAACACTCTGTACATGCTCTAGGATATCTATCTCAACCAAACATGCACTAGGAATTTGATCCGAAACTCCTACATCCCATGTTCATTCCCAGTTTCTGACCTGCATTTGAATTTTTGCCATGGGTAATTCTTTTGGCGCGCTAATTCCTTTTACTATTAATGTTTCCCCTGGTAGGATATCCTCAGGCTTTATCTCAGGATGTACTAGAGTTACACTGGATCCTGGATCCATCAACCCCATACTAGCTTTAAAATTTATGATTATTGGTTCTCCAGAGTTTGCTAGTAATCTATTGTCTGGGTTTATTAAATAACAGTGAGCTGCCTCAGCTATAGGTAACTCTGTCTTTTCCATCCTTCCCTCCTCAGCTTCTGAGTTTCTTTCTACCTTGGGTTTTGAATTTTCCTCTTGGTGTTTCTGAACATAAAACATTTTTCTCATTCTGGTTTTGTCTGTTCATTAACTTACGACAAAATTGCCTTGTGTGTCCTTCCTCCCGACATATTAACTTCTGTTTATTTCCAGCACTCCATTTGTTGTGTTTTGCATCAACTCCCTCAGACTTTGAAGACTGGCACTCAGGCATTTTCCCCTGTCTTCCTTTACTCTGAGCTTGCTTAAAAGATTTGTAATCTCCCTGCCCTGGTTTCTTTTTATAATCCCAATTTCTATATTTCACTTCTGAAAACTTGGTTTCTCTCAGAGCACATATCTCATCAGCAATTTTGGCTGCTTCTATGAGTGTTTTAGGTTTCTTATCACATACTAAGAACCTCAGATCAGGTTGTAACAGGTTATTAAACTGCTCTAGACCAAACACTTGTTTGATTTCTTCAAGAGTAGTTACTTTTTCACTCTGTAACCAACTAGACAACAAATCTGTTAATCTGTACCCTATCTGTGCATATGTTTCTTGGGCAGCTTTATTCACAGACCCGAACTTTCTTCTCAGCTGCTCTGATGATATCCCAATCCTGGTAAAACCTGATGATCTATTTTTTTTAATAATCCTTAGCCTCTTCACTATCCATTGGGGCATATATCTCTTCCAAACTCCCTGGAATTAAAGAACATAAGTAGGACATCTGATCTTCCTCCCTTACTGACAAATCCTCACATGTTCTTTCAAAAGACACTAGAAAAGCCGCAACCAATAATTCACTACAGTCTTCATTGCACAACACTCCTATCGGAAGGAAGGAAGGAAGGAAGGAAGGAAGGAAGGAAAAGACCAGTCATGCACAGTGAGTTTCCATGGATGAACAGGGATTTTGAACCCAAGTATTCTGATTTCTGGTACAACATTATGTCCACAACACCACATTGACTCTTACTTACTCATGGGTTTCTAGAAACCAGGAGGACTAAAGATTAAATGCTGAAGCTCCAGTTTTTTGCCAAGTCCATAGTGCGGCCTTCTTCACATCATCCATGGTTTGATGAAATTACTGCACAGTTTGTCTGACAGCTATATAAAATAAAAAGGCAGTGGGATGCAAGTTACTTGTATTGTGATTTGTATCCCACAGAGAAGGTCCTTTCTAAGACAGGTACAAAAAGGACTAATGGTGAAAAAGGCTGAGAGTCCAACCCAAATATTTCTGTGTTCAGGAATTTGGACCTCTCAACTACTTCTGTAGCCTGGAATGGAGGGTGACCCTCCCAAAGAAAAGGGTGCTGGAATATTCACAGGAATGGTTTCAGGACAGGGTTCCTGAAGAATTATCAGCATATCCCATATCTCACCCCAGTCTCAGGAATCCCTGTCCAACTGTATACTGTAGTCACTGTATATAGTCACTACAATAGCTCTCAAGGGTTAATAGAGCCCATCTCCAACCCTTGTCTTGACCTCTCAGAAAGATCCATCCTGAGCAGTTAAAGGCTCAGCTTGACTGTTAACTGTGTCTCAGTTTGCAAAGAAACAAAACCTCTCCAGTTTGTGACATCATTCTGACATCAGAGAGTTCTGTTTGTGTTCGGCCTGGCCTGTATCCATGTCAACTGTAGTCACCCATCAACCTCCGTGATTAGGCAAACATTGAGGTAGGTGACTCTTTTGTAATTTGGTCTCCTGAGGGACCTGAAGATGACTTTTGTGACCTAGGGCTATGCTGGCTAGGGGGATGGTGGGAGCTGTAGTCCAAAAAAGTAACTTTGTCCAGATCTGCTTGGTATTTTATTATTGTAAATCCTGCATTAGAAAGGAAGTGATGGCACATGACAGTCACATTCCCTTCACCAATCAGGGGAGTAATTTTAAGGTCACCCTCAAGTTGTTTCCAATGAGCTGTTGATTATTCGCTGCCCTGATCACCTCTTTTCTTGAGTCACTCTATGGCTTCCACAAAGCTTTCCTCCAGCCCTTTCAGAAAGGAATACAATCCATCCATAAAGAAGACGGTAAAAGGAGGTCCCAAGGGACCAAAAGAAGAAGAAGATGGAAACCCAGTGAAGAAACACCAAATGTTTCATAGCAAGATCATCCACAATAAGAACATATAACAATCACAAAACAAGCAGTAATAATATCATAAATGAATAGATAATATATTGTCAGAGAAACAGATTTCTCTGGACTGTGACTTCATTTTGACATCAGAAATTGGCTGTATCCAATTTCCCACCAACTGGATCTTTCATTTCTTAATATGTGTGTGTCATCCAGTCAATTCTGACTTAACGGTGACCCTTTCCAACGGTTTCTAGGTAGGGAATACACAGAAGTGGTTTACCACTCCCTTCTTGTAGGGGTATCCTGGGACTGGGCAAATCTTCTCCATGGCTACACAGGCTGGCTCTTCTCCCAGCAGGCATAGTGGTGAATCAAACTTGCAGTCTTGGGCTCCTCAGGCAGATACTTCAACCACTGATTTTTCCAGCCAGCTTTCATGACGTTGCCGAAGAATGCATTCAGTGTGACCAGAAAGCTCCCTTCCCCGGTGCATTTCTCATGCCACATTCATTCTTCACTTCCAAACTGCTCTAAATATTCTCTCTTCCTGTTGCCTCTCCCCACTCCCCACTCCTGCCCCTGCAGTATGGTCTTCTCCATGAAGTTCTGCTCAGCCCTTGCAACCTAACTCCCCTGTGGCTTCCATTACTGTATCAATCAACCCATCTCATGTTAGATTTTCCTCTTTGTCTACTGGTCCACCCCACTTTTTCCTGCAGTATAGTCTGCTCCAGTCGCTTCTGTACTTCCATTTACTGTATATGGTCATGGTAGGATAGGCTTGGGTTGCTTATTTTTGCTCCAGTGAGAGTTCAAGCTTGACTTGATTGCGCACCCATTTTTCTGCTTTTCTGGCTGTCTCGCACATCTGTACCAAAAGCACATTTTGAATGAGTTGATTTTTTTATCTGTTCTTCACCATCTTTCCTTCACATACAGTAGTATGGATTATTTTGATCTTGGTTTCTAGATACTTTCTTTGCTAATGTCAACCACTTCCTTTTTTAAAAATTTTCAAAAAGAAAAAGGAAGATGTGCTGGAAAATATGCACACATGTCCATAGAGCTTTTGCTCCAAAATAGCATTTGTTCCTCAGTTTGTCTAACTCAAAGAAAGGGATATGAAGTTGGAACATTGCTTTCCAGTCTGCATTTGGCCAAGTGGGCATAGTAACATTATTTTAACAGAGGTTAAAGGGTGTATATGGGCCTTTTCACACGACCCCTAAGATCCGCTGGCCACTTAAATTCGGACCAGAGATCTTAGGGGTTTGTCGCTGTTCCTGCGTTCCCACCCCCTCCACACTCCTGGCTGCTGGCTGCGTGAGGGGGAGGGAGAAAAAAAGGAAGAAAAGAATGGCGCTCACCTCCGTTCTGCCGTCCCGGCACTGCATTCAGATCTCTTAAAGGGGCGGGCGGGGGCAAAAAAAGAACAAACAGAAGCAAGGAGAGCCCGGCAATCACTACTGTTATATCCGCATCAGGAATTTTCACCTCCGGAGAGCAGGTACCTGAAAAGTGCGCTGGGACGCACTTAGGTGGGCGTGGTCGCACTTAATTATCTGTAAACTCCGGAGCTGGTGGGGAAACATTTTTAAGCTCCGGAGCTGGGAGCCATTTGCTGCGGAGTTTAGGGGTCGTGTACAAATACCCAAAGTTTCTCCAAAGGATGTGCTCTAGCTACTCACACTTTTGCTTCACCATTTAAGTCCAAAACATTCCTTCAAAATATTTTGGTACAGAGAGACTACAGCCTCATCCAAGCTGTTTGTGTTTCTGTTTTCTTCCAGCAACCATAGCACAGATCATATGCTTATCTTTTTGAATCCTGTATATGAGGGAGTCGTTCTATATGAGGGAAATTTCTGATTGACTCTGCGTGCAGTGTATATTTAAACTCCCATTTTAAAAAAACAAGCAAATTCAATTGCTTAAAAACCCTCCAGTTTATGAATGTGTGGGATATTGTGTTTCTGCATCCATTATTCAAAAAGCCAAGAAATGTCCCAATATTCCTCCACAGTCTTGTGCCTGTGTTGCCAGTAGAAGAAAGTATGCCAGGTTTTACACAGTAAAGGGCAGCCTGAAAGTTGACACCACCAATGGCAGCAGTCAGGAGGGTCTGTGGATGTCCGCTTCTGCTTACTACTACCATTCACACTTGTTAAAAAGCTACCCTGAAAGTTGCTTTGTGTTTGGGTGAGAAATGGTGAACTGATGGGGAAAAGGAGTCTGGGATTTTCCCAATGCATGGTGTCAATTTGTGAATGGTAATACTATATTGATATGAATATAAAATGATTAAAACTAAATGAGAAGTTCTAGACAGAAGAACCATATGATATATAACATATACTGCATGTAGACAAAAATTACCATACAGACAGTGGACAATAATAACATAAGATACTGAGATTTCATGCATAGTGAAAATGCAGCTTTAGCAGAAAAATTAAAATAAAGACAAAAAGGTGATAACAAATATGTCAACATACTGTATATTCACTGATTATGGGACACCCAATACAGTGCTATGGATAGAAGGTGGGATGAGACCAGAGGAGGCCTGCGTTCAAATTCCTGCTCAGAGATGAAAACTCAGTAAGGACGCATGTGGAGCTGGTAAATACATTCCTTAAATAACTCACTTTGAAAGCCCTGTTAAGGTCACCATAAGCCAGTGCCATGTTGAAGGCACATTAACACACACGTAAACCAGTAGACTGTGATAGAGTGCTTAACTAGGGCTCAGAAGACCTGGGTGCAAATCCCAAACCCTTGAAACTTTCAAGGTGACTTTGGGCCTTTTACACCCTGGGCCTTTTCACACGACCCCTAAGATCCGCTGGTCCCTTAAATTCGGACCAGAGATCTTGGGGGTTCGTTTCTGTTTCTGCGTCCCAACACCTCAGCATTTCCTGCTCCTGTCGGCGTGAGGGGAGGGAGGGGAAAAAAGGACAAAAGAAGCCTTTACTAACCTGCCGGTGCCGGTCGAAGTTGCCACGAGCCCCATTACTTCCTGGTTCCTTCTCAAGGGGCTCTTAAAGGGGCAGGAGGCAAAAAAACAACAGACAAGCGAGGAGAGCCCGGCACTCTTATCCGCATCAAGGAATTTTCATCTGCTGAGAGCAAGTACATGAAAGGTGCGCTGGGTTGCACTTATGGGGGCGTGGTCGCACTTAATTTTCTCTAAACTCCGGAGCTGGTGGGGAAACATTTCTAAGCTCCGGAGCTGGGAGCCATTTGCAGCGCAGCTTAGGGGTCGTGTATAAACGCCCCCTGTTAATTTAACCTGCTTCATGACAACAAAGTGGGGAGGAGAGCCACGCTTGTAGTCTGAAGCTCTTTGGAGGAAAAGCAGAATCTAAATGTACGAATAAATAAATGAACTGCCATATTTGGGTTTTAGTCTCAAACCTAGTAGTTTGAAAGCAGGTAAATGCAAGTAGATAAATAGGTACCATTGTAAAAAAACGGAAAGGTAAGCAGTGTTCCATGCAGCCTTGCCGGCCACATGACCACAGACTTGCACAACACTGGCTCTTTGGCTTGACACGACTAGCACGCATATGCAGGGGGAACCTTTACCTTTTTACCTTTTTATTGTGATGCAGTACAAAAAGGCCCTTCCCCATTCCATCTAGAGGAGCCAGCTGACTGGACTGGTCCTTGATTCTTACTTCAATCCGAATGATGTGGCAGCAGCCTTTCTCTCATCTCCTGAGAGAAGCAGGCTGACTTAGGACATACCGGGAAGGTTGCCTGGCACATTCAGCTCTGTCATCTGACAGAGAAAAGCACTCAGAGGTCCCGCCAACCTTCCCAACACCTGCTGCCTGGAGCAACTGCCTCTGCCTGTGCCCAATAGTAGAGCCAGCCCTTGTTTTGATTTCGGTAAAGGGCAGACATAAGCTGAAGAATACCACACCACATGAGAGGAAGTTGGTGTGGGAGGACTGAACTGCGAGGGTTGCCACCTTCTCCTGCATCCTATGTATCAATGCCATTTGATCGGCAGGAATTTAACCACTTAAGTTTCTTACCATATGGAGACCAGCATCTGTTAATGTTTGTTTATTTTAAAGCATGGGGCTGTAATTCATTTGCTAGTCACGGCTAAAGTAGACCCCTTGAAACAATGAGATTTACATAAGTGTTGGCCTAGCAATTGATTCCCAACTCGACCAACTGAATGAGGGGCATAATGTGCTCTTCACTTCAGAAGAATTTTCAAAACAGAAAAGGTTCTTAAAAACAGGTGCACAGTAAGGACACAGGAAACATGCAAACTTGATGCAAAATTATCCCCACAACAAAATGCAAAATTTAGTTTGAAGGAGTTTTACTTCTAGATAGCTTTGTGTCACAAAGGCTGTTATAAAAGAAATGGGCAACCTTGTTGTCAACCCAGGAGCTACATGGACTATCCTAAATGCTTCCCCAGTCCTCAAAAGTGGCATACACTTCTAGTTTTACAATATGAGTGTTGTATATGTGTGCGTGTGAGTTTTAAATGGTGTAGAACTCCACCTCCCTCATGAATAATCACACAGGGAGGCTTTCAGGTATGGCAGTTCAGCTAACCTGGTCTAGCCTTGTTGTAAACAAAGTGAATGAAACAGACTGAACTAGACACCCATGTCAGGTAAGAGAAACTGATGCCTGAACATGGCACTAAGTGCTGTACAGAACTTTATAAACCACAGGGAAAAAATCAGAAGGCTGTGTTCTTCATAGCCTTCCATCCTTCCGAGGTCAGTAAAATGAGTACCCAGCTTGCTGGGGGGGGATGTGTAGCCTGCATACTGTAATTAAAAACCTGTAAACCGCCCAGAGATTACATGAAATGTTATGGGGCAGTATATAAGCAGAACACTTTGCTTTTTTGCTTTGCTTTATCCCAGTTAGCAGTAATCATATAATGATTGACAGATAATCATTAATAACATATACTTATCTAAGGGTGTTTATACACGACCCCTAAACTCCGGGGCAAATGGCTCCCAGCTCCGGAGATTAAAAATGTTTACCCACCAGCTCCGGAGTTAACAGGAAATTAAGTGCGACCCCGCCCACTTTAGCGCGTCCCAGCGCAGCTTTCAGGTACCTGCTTTTTGGATGTGAAAAATATTTGATCCGGTGTAAGGATAGTGAGTGCCGGGCTCTCCGGGCTTCTGTTTGTTGTTTTTCTGCCCCCCGCCCCTTTAAGAGATCAGAATGCTGCCAGGAACAGAACAGAGGTAAGATGGCATTCTTTTCTTTCTTTTTTCTCCCTCCCTCACGCAGCCAGCAACCAGGAAGTGCGGAGGGGGGTGGGGACAGAGGAAGAGCGACGAACCCCTAAGATCTCTGGTCCGAATTTAAGTGGCCGGCGGATCTTAGGGGTCGTGTAAAAAGGCCCTAAGTATCAAGGTATAAGTATTTCCTTGTTGCAATGGTTACAGGCAACATCAGCTTGGCTAATTTTAAAATGTTTATTTATACAGTACATTGTTCCTCTATTTCTATATGGCTGCCCCCATCTTTGCTGTCTTTCTGCAAGCAGGCAAAGACCGTTCTCTTTAGGAACACTTTCCCCTCAGTGACTGGCTGCCTGAGTGAGATTTTTGAACGAACTGTTAGGCATTATCACTTTGAATGTCTTTTAGTATTGATTTGCTTACCAGTTTTTAGTGTGGCATTTTGATTCTTTTTTTAGTATTTGTGTATTGCTTTTTAAGCTTCTAATATTGTCTTCTAATGATGTAAACTGCCTTGGGATCTTTTAAGGGAGAAAGGCGGGCTAAAAATACTTTAAGTAAATAAATAATGAAATACTCCATATGCTCAGAAATACATATTCAACAGTCATATAGCTATGAAAAAACTGTAGGCATAACTGCTTAAACAGAAATCCATCCTTGAAACATGTGAAAAACTGCAGATGTGATTGTCATGCAAAAATCCTACAGCTATGAGTAGTTGCAAACAGAAGTACACTTGAAGACAAAACTTAAGTTGTAGGAAGAAATTAAATCACATTTGAAGCCAAAAAGGCACTTAAAACCTAAAATACAACAAGCTTATAGCTTAACAGGGGACATGAAAATCTAAGAATACATCTGTAAAAAAACCCACCAAAGTTCTTAATAAAACTTAATAACACCAACGTTCTTAATAAAAATAAAAATTACTTTCTTTGCCTACAAGTTTAAGAGCACAGACAAAATATTAAATAATGCTTTGACCCACCCAAGCCAGCTTTGTTACAGTTTACATATACAGGGGTACCTCTTAAAAACAAATTCAATTAGTTATACGGGTCAATTTGTTTTAAGAAAATTTTGTCTTACCTAGCGCGGCTTCCCATAGGAATGCATTGAAAATTGATTAATCTGTTCCAGAAGCTATGGGTCACTGCATTTTATAAAAATTTTGTCTTACAAAACACAGTTTCCCATAGGAATGCATTGGGAATGGATTAATCCATTCCGGAGACTAGAATAAAGACACCTCCTCATTCCTCCCTCTGTTCTTGAACCTCCCCGCCCCACGGCTCTATTGAACCAATTCTTGCTTTTGGAGCAAAACATGATCAAAAATGTGTACAGAGAAAACAAAGCAAAATAAAAAGCCCAGGAAATGGTCAAAGCTTGTTGCATATTTAATGAAACAAATAGCGTGAGGTGTTGCTGTTTTTCTATCATGTACATTGGCATTCTAGTATTGTAAAATAAGTATATGTTTGCTTTAATTTGCTAGGTGGGAAGGATGGAAAGAAGGAAGGAAAAGGAACAGTTAATATCCCAAGAAAAGGATAGAAAATAAACAGCTGGAAGCAGAGCTAAGAACGGGGACTAACCAGAGGCAACACGTCCATAAGGAAATGCCATCTAATGACACCCACTCACAAACTGCATGACTCAGCATGGAACATTGTAGTGCTAGGGGGCCACACAAGGAGATCATGCACCAGAGCAAACTGGACGAAAGTACAACAACAAAAAACAACACATCTTCGGCAGTGGTGTTAAAAAAAAACCTGGAAATCAAGGGGATTTTTTGGTCCCCTTTTTGATTCTGTTGACACCAGTTTCAACCTTGTATCCTGTAAACACCTGGAAAAGTACTGGTATCATAACTGATGGGACAGTTTAAAAAATCTCTGTTGTGAACAAGTTATAATGAAAGTTTCTTGGTAAAGAAAACCTATTATACTTCTGCAACAATTAAAAAAAGTGTCTCGAATGCCACGCACCACCAGTCTTCAAATGTGTGTTAAACAGTGTAGCAGTGGCACACATTGGGACCTTGGCATGTTTGAACTATATTTCCCATCTACTTTCACCAGTTTGCCTAATTTTAAACTGAAATGGGTGTTTACTAATACCTGGAAGGACAATCACAGGTGGGACTTTTTACTTTTTTTTGTTTGATACTCCCCAAAGCCTCCCCTTTGCAAACGGAACGATTCTGGAAAATAGCTTTTAATGTATACAATTTAGTGTTCAATGTCTGTCAAAAGAGGCAAGACAATTGCTTACAGACAGTTAATTTTTTATTGATGTCCTGCTATTATGTCAATAAACCCAAGGCAGCACACACAGCTTTTTTCCTCCTTGCTTTATTCCCCTCTACACCCCTGTGAGGTAGGTAAGGGTAAGAAAAAAAAAGGTAGAGAGAAAGTGAGAGAGATTTGGACAGGGTCACTTAGGGCCTTTTTACATGACCCCTAAGATCCGCTGGCCACTTAAATTCGGACCAGAGATCTTAGGGGTTCGTCGCTCTTCCTCTGTCCCCACCCCCTCCGCACTTCCTGGTTGCTGGCTGCGTGAGGGAGGGAGAAAAAGAGAAAGAAAAGCATGCCGCTCACCTCGTTCTGCCTCTCGTCTCTGTAAAAGTAGCTCTTAAAGGGGCGGGAGCCAAAAAGCAGCAAACAGAAGCGAGGAGAGCCCCGCACTCACTATCGTTGCACTGCATCAAAGATTTTTCACCTCCAAAGAGAAGGTACAAGAAAAGTGTGCTGGGTCGTGCTAAAGTGGGCAGGGTCACACTTAATTGTCTGCAAACTCCGGAGCTGGTGGGGAAACATTTTTAAGCTCCGGAGCTTGCAGCCATTTGCAGCGGAGCTTAGGGGTCGTGTATAAACACCCTTAGTGAGTTTAATGGCTAGGGGGTGGGAGGGTAATTTGAGTCCAGATCTCCTGTGGTCTGGTCTGGCACTTGAACTGATACATCACAGTGAAACTTGCAGATGAACTAGACAGGCTGTCCTGGGAGTAAAGTACAGGAAAATGCCTGAGAGACAACTGGTTCACCCAAAGGACAAGTAAATAAATGATCAACTATTGATGCTGAATTTTGGTAGGGCAAGCTGGTGCACATTTAGTTAAAGTAGGGAAGGAGAACATGCAACCTCATGCTGAACTGGACCCTCACCCCAAACTTGGAAACAATCCTTTTTAGACTACACTTCCCAAAATCCCCCAGGTATAACATGAAAAGCTGCCTAGATCCCCTAAGCACATCCGATCTCGCCTGATTTTGGAAGCTAAGCAGGGTCGGCCCTGGTTAGTACTTGGATGGGAGACCACCAGGGAATACCAGGTGCTGTAGGCGCCTGGAGTAGGAACTGGCAAGCCACTCCAGTATTCCTGCCAAGAAAACTCCATGGACATGGAGTCACGAAGAGTCGGTCACAACTGTAATGACACAACACACACGTAACATGAAAAAGAGGGCAGAGATCCTTTTTCTAAAAGCCAATTGGAGCTGTTTTCAAAAGGCCCTTGAAAGTGATCGGTTCAAAGCTCCGTCTGGGGAAAGAGAGAGGGAGAGGAAGAGATGGGGTTTGAACAGAGAAGGGGGAGGTGGAAGAGAAAACAAGGACTCACCCACCATCAGTTTGTGCCCCCTTGCTGATGACTCACATGAGAATTCAACCTTTAGTGGGGTGGAAACTCTGCACCCCTTCAGGGAAGTCTAGGCATCAACGTGGCATGCTGACTTGTGGGCCCCTGGGAATTGTAGCTCCTAAAAGAAACATTTCCAATTAGAAATGGGCACAAACGGCTTTGGGCTGGGTGGTCCTAAATCGTCTGTATGGCACCCCAGGTGGAATCAAAAACATAGTGCATAGAAATTATTAGAGAGCGAGTAATTGCTCCCCCCCCCACAATGTGTTGAAAAAAAATCTCCTCGATTCAAATGGCACAGTAATATTTCAGTAACTTCACTTCCAAGTGTTGAACTAAATTTCCATGCACTCCATCATCATGTCGGGCACTGGGGAGAGTGTGATTTTTCTCTTGATATTATCTCCTGATATTATTTCTTTCAGAATCTTAAGATTGCCTTCTCCTCATCCTGATGGGGTCACTCACATCTGTTTCCTTGACTTCCTGCCTCTCAGTTCTCCTTCACCTGCACTATTGCCTCAGTCTTGGGAATGTTTCCTGAAATGCATACTATGCATAGCTATTTAATTCCACTTCCTGAAAGGACAACTCTACCTCTTTTCACACTATTCTTTAGATCTGCAATTGTGTACAAAGCGATTATTTTGAAACACAGGAATAGAAAGTACTTTTTTCTAAGGAATCTTTGAGACACAATAATCCGGTTCAGAACCTCGGCCACAAATTGATTTTAAAGCAATAATTGTTCACTTTGCAATCTGTACATGAATTAATAACTGTAATGACAAGAGCTGTTTGCCAGTTAAAGATCTGAAGTTGATTAATCATCTGGCTTTGAATCCATTAATTGATTACATTCAGATTAGGTGGTATTTGCATATTAAAAAAATTGTAGTGCCTTTCTGAGGAAACAGAAGGAAAGGAAGATAGGTTACAGTGAGGGGGTGGAGCTACAATTCATTACTGAATCTTTAATACTGCTGCAGTAATAAAACACTACTACAGGGTAAAATGAAACAAACAAATATTTGCTTCTGTCAGAGCTGTAGTTACTAAAGTGTATCCAATTGAATAAGCAGCTAATGTTTTACTACTGAATTCAATCTACATTGAACAAAACCTGTGTTCTAGTGAGGATTATGCGCTAAGCAGACAAGTCAGGTTGACTAAAAGGCTTATTTTTGAGTAAATATTCTTTGGATTGTAAGGTAATAAAAATAGCATGATCAGCTGAATTACCAGGGAAGGAGGAGACCCTGTGGCAAAACAGAACTAGGTTTCTGGAAACCAGAGATGGCTGTTTTCTGCCCCTAGTAACAGAAATTGGTGACTGGTAGTTGCTGTGAGATAGAACCAGCTCACAGGAAAGGGGTGGGGGAGAAGCACTCAAAAAACCAATAGGACATCTGTCACAATCTTCAAGCTAACATACCTAGTGGCAACACTGACTGAGTATGAAACGCGTTGTCCAAAAAACTAAAATGTCCAAATTGTGGGATGAAGAGGCATTCATTTCTACCCTCTCCACTGCCATGACCCCTCCCAGGATTCCTAGGACAGGAAGTTTAAACTCCTCTGTACCTCTATGCTCTAATGTGTACATGCGTCCGTGTGCATTATTCAGCCCCCAGTTGATACTGGATGCAGCCAGGTGAGCTGAAAACTCTTTGTTGAAGCCCCTGAATTCCATCCTAATAAGCCTGGTGCTCAGTTGTTTGTGAATATAAGAGCAGAACTCTGAGGGGCAGAAGTACATAGGGATGGCTCTGCTCCCCAATTAGATTACGATGTTGGGACCGGCCTGTCAGCAGCTACTGACCTACTATTGTTTCTCAAAAGAGTGATTAATGGCTTGAAATATATAATTGGAAGCCAACTTGAAAGAGATCGCTCCAATCTCCCTAACAACCATTCTGCTTAAATTTCCACAGCAAAAGGGAACCCATCACATTCAAAGCAATTTGCTCCATTTTCAATAGTTCTTCTTAATACTTGGGGGGGGGGATTATTCTGATATTTGATTGAGCAAAGATATTTGATTCTTTGAAATTTCCATTTGGTTCTGGATGTTCCAAACCTTGTATGTTATCTTTGTGTCATATTTATGACCACAATATTCATGATTATCTGAAGAGAAACTCTGTGGCTTTTTGACAGCATCCTCATTTAATGGTAATGTTGCGGTTGCATTACCTGGAAAATACTGCTGAGAGTTATATGATCGGACAGTCAAGGCAACCACAGATTAGAAGTAACTAAACCTTGATAAACATATATTAAAAACACCCTTGATGGGAACTGTATAGTTATTTGACAGGTGTGCATCTATCTATGTTGCTGGGTTGTAGGCAGCATCAGTATACTAATGCAGTAAGGGGGAATTTTGATCCTCTGATAGTCTCATAAAACATGGTAGGTGTCTGTTTGGCTAAATACTGTACCCGTATTACATTTGAGGCTTAGCCAAATATAGATTAGACCTGCTAGAATCAATGGGACAATTTAGCAATTAGAGTTTTTAAGGCAGTGGCTTTCTCTCACAGTATGAACCGACTCAGGTGTTAAGGTCATCAGGAGAGACCCTTCTCCCCATCCCACCACCCTCACAGGTACGTCTTGTGGTAACCCATGAGAAGGCCTTCTCGGCTGCTGCGTCCAGATGTGGAACTCCCTCCCACTAGAGGCCGGGACTGCCTCATCTCTGTTGTCTTTCCAGGAACAGACAAATACCTTTCTCTTCAGGCAAGCTTCCCCTGAATGATGGACCTATTATGTATCTTTTATATGAATCAATAGGATCACATAGACTTTGCATTTATAACTACGTATAACCTTATGTGTTTACATTGACACTATGTTTTCAATGTTGAAGTTTCCATCACTCATAACTTTTACATGGAATTTTACTTGCTTTTAAAATGTGCAAGTTTTCTTGTAGCTTTAATGTAATGTTGTCTATTAATGCTGTAAGATGCCCCCCCCAATTCCCTGTTCTCAATACATGAACATGTCTGGATTGTGTATTATCCTTCATTACTTTAAGCTGCCTTGGGGGCTTTTCGAAGGAGAAAAGCAGGCTAAAAATACTCTAAAATAAAATAAAATAAATAAAAATTGACTGATTGTGGATGCAAGCCATAGATTTCAGAGGGGGGGATTACATAACACAGAAAACTGAAGGCTCATGGGCACTGAGATCTAGGGCGGATTCAATAAGCACAGTGTTCCCACTGAACATACTGATAGAATGAACTAGGGCAAGACAACTGGTGTGAAGAACATGTTTTAATCTTTTAACCGAGTTCTCAGTCTTATGGAAACATTCCCAGCATGTTAACTTATTCGAAGACACGGCTTCCCTTGTCAAATGGTAAATGTGTGTTACAGACTCAGAACTTGAAACTAGTTACAGATAAATTGCTTGGAGTCATAGAATAATTCAGTTAGAATAGGCCTAAAAGGCCATTCCAGCTCAACCCTCTGCTCAGTGCAGGAATCCAGATCAAAGCCGTTCTGACAGATGGTTGTTCCATTTTCTTGTGGGTTCCTCCAGCTTTTGAGTGCTCATCATCTCTTGAGGTAACTGATTGCATTGTCATACTGCTCTAACAGTTAAGACACATTCCCTAATATTCAACGTAAATCTGGCTTCCTGAAACTTAAGCACAAGGATTATGTCTCCTGCAGCCTGGGATCCTTGAGAACAGATCCTGCCCTTCCTCTGTATGATTACTTTTTATTTTTATTTTTTTATTTTTACAACTTATATGCCGCCCACTACCCCAAGTTCTCTGGGCAGCTTACAATCAAAGAATTAAAACAGTTAAAACATCAAATATCAATAAATAATTAAAACAATAATAAAAACCTTATACTAAAATCATTACACTAAAATTGCCATCAGAGGACCCACAGTGTATATTGTATCAATTAAAAAACTTGTGGAACAGGAAGGTTTTTACCTGGCGCCGAAATGTCATCAGTGTTGGCGCCAGGCGGATCTCACTTGGGTGGGCATTCCATAGCTTGGGGGCAGCGGCCGAGAAGGCCCTATGTCTGCAAACCATCCCTCTCACCTCCTTGAGGGATGGCTCTTTCAAGAGGGCCCCCTGGCTCGATCTTAATTGCCGGGTAGGTTCGTATGGAAGGAGGCGCTCCTTCAGGTATCTAGGTCCTAAGCCAATACAGTATTTGAAAAGAGCTCCCATAGCTCCCATCAGTCTTCTCTTCTCTTCTCAAAACGTGCCTGTTCTTTCCATCTTTCCTCATAGGGCTTGGTGTCAAATCCCCGAATCCTCATCGTTCCAGATTGATGGCATCCTTCTTAAAGGGTAGTGCCCAGAACAAGACATCATGAAGATGTGGACATGATAACTTGCCTGTGTTCAACCGACCACAGGTGCTCCTGTGCATTGCCAGTTATGGCTTCTTTGAGCTAGCTACAGTGACGGGTTGAAACGATTAGACAAGAAGAAAACACATTGCTGTGTTTTGGTGTGGTTTCGCACTGCCCTGAAGGAGATGATGGTGTAACCCCTCTCTTAAAAAAAAAATCCATCCTTGTAATATCTGTTGTCCTGGTAAAATGTCTCTTTTTGGGGTAAAGTGACTGAAAAAGTGGTAAAATCTCAATTGCAAATGTTACCAGTCTGGGCTAAATGTGAAGAGCATGCTGCTTATCTTTGCCAGACGGGGAGCTGAAACCATTATGAACATAATGCAAGAGAAGGCAAGGTTAGGCACTCCCTTCTGAGTATGGTCCTAGTATCAGCTAATTAAAAGTCTAAACAGAACTAGAGAATCTGTGGAAGGTTACCAGGTCATGAAGTTCGGATGTCTACCTGAGCTGCCTAGATGCCCTAAGCACATCTGATCTCGACTGATTTCGGAAGCTAAGAAGGGTCGGCCCTGGTTAGTACTTGGATGGGAGACCACCAGGGAATACCAGGTGCTGTAGGCGCCTGGAGTAGGAACTGGCAAACCACTCCAGTATTCCTGCCAAGAAAACTCCATGGTCATGGGGTCACGAAGAGTCGGTCATGACTGTAACGACACAACACACCCACACCTCTGAGTTGTATGATGGTAGCTAGCATATAACACATGTGACATCACAAAATGTGCGTGTGTAGGGGGGGGTCTCCCTCCATTACACACTGAGATCCACCGTGGCCTATACATTCTGTTCCAGCAAAATCAATTTTCAAAACCAGTTTTGCTTTGCTAAAAGAAGGGGAAGGACCCCTTGTGTTGGATAAAAACGGTGCTATTGAGAGGCTCCAATTGGGAGGATATAAGAGAGAGAGATGGAGTTGCAAATTGGCTTTATCAGATCCTCTGACTTCCAAAGTTGCTGTGGAAGAATGAATACATAGATTTGTTGAGGGGGAAGTTTTGTTCTACTTCTGTCACTGGAGGCTCAAGTGACCCAATTGGCCAAGAATGTCCATTACTAACTTCAGGTCATGTGACAAACTGTGTCTGCTGTTGATAGCTTGTCACTACTTGATGCATGGTGGCCTTGGTGCCTGATTTCGAAAGCTGTAGCTAGTGAACAATGCAAAAGCACCAGTCTAGATGCAGTGACATAACTGTGGAAACTGCACTGAGTTTTTACTACTCATAAAGCCATGTTCAGAGTTGATGTCACACTTCAAAGTCCTAAATACCTCATGACCACAGTGTCCAGCATATTGTATTCTCCAGAGATGTCTAGTCAGAATCCTCAACAGATGCTTTACAGGTGGTTCAAAATGCCATTATGCAATATTAAATTCTTTTACCAAAAAAAAAAAAAACCCTTCCAATTTTTCAATGTGGAATATTGTGTTTCTGCATCCAGAATTCAAAATATCAGAAAGTGGCACAACATTGCTAAATGATATCATGCCTGATTGCCAGCAGGAAATTGGATCCAGACTATAAATGGAAAAAGGTAGCCTGAATGTTGATGATACGCATGTCAGCAGTCAAGATAGTCTACAGCAGTGGTTCTCAACCTATGCTGGCTGGATTTTCTGGGAGTTGCTACCCAGAAATGCCTGAGTTACATAACATTGGGAACAACTTGTCTACAGGGTACCCACTTGTGCTTACTACCATTTCTTTAAGCCATTTTTATTATTTTGTGGCTCCAAGCAATAGATACCTAGAGAATATGTGGACACAAATGCCTTATAATTGTTTTGTTTTTGGATGAGAAGTACCATAATTTTCCATTCTAGAAGATACCCCCATGTATAAGAGGACCCTCACATTTCTGAGCCAAAATTGCTGTTTTGCAACCATGTGGCTCTCTCCTTGGCTTACTTTCATGTATAAGACGAACCTCAATTTTTAGTCTAACAAATTTAGACAAAAATATAGTCTTATACATGGAAAATACTGTAGTTAAGAGATGGAAAAAAAGGAGTCAGGTTTTGGGATTTTCCCATTCTTGGCTCCCTTTGGGAACTTCTGCAAGGAGACTGCTTGGTCTCAGAAAGCCTGAGAAAATGCATGACAAACTATTTTCCTCTCTGGAGGATAGTCACTCTATTAATGTCTTTAAAGCACATTTTTACTCAATAAAGAAAACCTGTATTTTCTGTTTTTGTGATCCTTCTCTCTAAACATCTCCTTTCCCTGCCCACAAACATTTACGTTTCATTTTGTGAAGCGCCTGTTGGCTAGTCTGTACCATGTGTGCTTAGTCTTATAACTAATCAACTTGTTTTCTCCTTTTGAAAGGTCTTTTTTGAGGAACAGTGTTGTGATCCCTACAGCCTGGAATATGTTCAAATAAACAATGGAGCCAACCATTCTCTTTCAGAATAAGCAAGACTGATCTTTTCAATTGTTATGAATTATTTGAACATAATAACAGCCTTACTGGAGCAGGTGACAGCCCATTCCAGTCCAGCATTCCGTCTCACACAGCCAGTCACCATTTGCTTCAGGGTATTCCCAAGCAGATGTCTTCACCTGCTTATTATTCCCTGAAAATGCATTGAGAGATATCCTGCCTATCTCTCCAACCCAGAGGTTGTCCTTAGGCATCCATAAAGATAGCCATTGATTAACTTGTTCTCCATGAACTTGTCTAATCCTTTCCTAAAGCTGTCAAGGCTGGCAGCTGTCACCACTTCTTCTGGCAGGGAGTTTTTCCTTATCTACTTTGTCCATACTGTGTATGATTTTATAAACTTCAATCAGGTCACCTCTTAGGCACCGTCGTTCAAGAGTGAAGAGGCCCAGCCATTGCAGCCTCAGATGGTAAGGAAAGTGTTCCAGTCCTCAAATCATTCTGGTTGCCCTCCTCTGCACTTTTTCCATTTCCAGAATATCCTTCTGGAGGTATGGTGACCAGAATTGTACACAATACTCCAGATTGAGCCTCACTATGAGGCAGGTCTTTTCATTCTCTTGAAATAGTTTACCCACATTTTCATATGATGAGTTTTTTAAAAAAAATATATATCTCTTTACAAGGGCCTTCCCCAGCTGATTTGATGTACAGTACCCTGTTCCCCTGTTCCCACTAGAGTGTATTGAATTAATTATTTATTATGTTTTAAAAGTGTTTTTAATGGTTTTATATTTTACTTTGCTTTCACATTATATTTGTGGTGCATTTTTAATGGCAATCGCTTTTTTACTTTTGTCAAGGGGGGAAAATAAATAAATAAATAAATCCCACCATTTGTGTATTTTGTTTCACAGCCCAGCATCTGGATACCTCAGTGGTTTAGAGATCTGGCTGTGGAGCAAGAGGTTGGGAGTTTAATTCCCCAACGGATCTTCCTTACCAAGGAATGGGCTGTATTGATTTGAAATGTAATTAAAACACCAACTTACTACGGATGGATGGAAGCATTGGAACTATGTAACTGTAACTTACTACTGTTTTAAAATTAAAAGATAAAAAGAAGACATTTTTACGTTTTTGCAGATTACAGTGGTCCCCTGCCCTTTCGCGGTTCATATATTGCGGTCCTGCTATATTGTCCCGAACAGGCTTGTGAGGGCCTTCCTGAGCCTTCTGGAGGCCCCAAAAGGGCCTTCCTGCGAACCGGAAGTGACTTCCAGATCACTGAAAATCATTTCTGAGGCCTCTGAGAGACTTTCTAGGCCTATCAGAGGCCACAGAAATGATTTCCGGTTTACCGGAAGACACTTCCGGTTCGCAGGGAGGCCCTTTTGGGGCCTCCAGAAGGCCCGGGAAGGCTCTCACAGGCCCGTTCAGGGTAGGGCCAGGCTGAGGGTAAGTACAAGGGCCCCAGTTAGGCCCCCCAGGCCTGACTCGACCTGCATCTGCATATCGCGGATTTTCAGTTATCGCGGGTCAGGTCAGGTTCCTAACCCCAGCGATAAGCGGGGGATCACTGTATTCTCAGTTTAAAAGTTTATAATTACCAGATGCCTATATTTGATATATTGAAAGCTTCACCTCGGGTTACCTTTGCCGCTATTACGGGAGCCGAGAGTTGAAAGAACACACCAAGGTTCAAAGGTACGGAGAAAAAGCTTTTAATTCACTGCAGCGAGGCACCCAGCCGAATTCAGTCGGAAAACTGGGGCTTTGAACAAAGAAACTCTACAGTCTTTATAGAAAAACATTCTCCTAGCACCCCTCCTTTATCAGAAAAAAAAACAAGGATACATCTGGGTGCCATAAATCACCCGTGAACAACAAAGAAAACTTCAAAAGACACATAATTATCACATTATTACAAATCGATTATCAAAGGAAACACACAGGATACTATTAATCTTGCCCTCTAGCGCCACCTGTCATGCAGTTCCCGGAACTCTCCGCTTTGCCGCCGAAAGCGTTTGACAGCTCTATCGATACATCGATGTTTCGACGGATGTCTGGCTTATCTCTCGCGGGGGGCCCCTTTACTGGTGGCCTTCCCACACAGATAAGTGTTTGTCCGGTACTTTTATGGCCCGTTATCTCATGACACAGGCTTGGGGATAGTGTAGTGCTTTGTGTTACAGTTCAGTGAGGGGGAGAGAGGTGAATTAAGGGACACGGGGCCGAATCAAAGATAGAACCAAAGTACTGTCATTTTATCTACAATGACAGCTTATAAACTATAGACTGTATAAAAAAACACCTCTATCAATATCAAATGGAATTAAAGTGATGTTGCATACCAGAGGGGGAATATAATGAGAGGGGGAAGGTAAGATATGATTTTCAAGTACAAGGCCAAGAAAGCAACCTGGAATTTGCTTACAATTTAGACACACATTTCTGCAAGTTGCCATTTAAATCGCAATGTTCAGGCAGATATTTCTAACAATAAATTACAAATATTTCTCAAAGGTTACTTGTCCTAAATTATCTCTGAAAACTTAGGAGCTGGCAAGAAACAACTTTTTTTATGAATACTGTTGCTTTCCAAACTTAAGTAAGAGTGTTGGTTATTGCTCAACTTGGTTAAACTGGTTTCCACAGAGCCCAATTACTGGCATTTGGGATATTCTTCTATGAAATGTGTCAGACTAACTATGGGCCTTTTTACACGACCCCTAAGATCCGCTGGCCACTTAAATTCGGACCAGAGATCTTAGGGGTTCCTCGCTCTTCCTCTGCCCCCACCCCCCTCCGCACTTCCTGGTTGCTGGCTGCCTGAGGGACGGAGAAAAAAGAAAGAAAAGAATGCCTTCTTACCTCCTTTTTGTTCCGGGCAGCATTCAGATATCTTAAAGGGGCGGGGCGCAAAAAAAGAACAAACGGAAGCCAGGAGAGCCCCGCACTCACTATCCTTACACCGGATCAAATATTTGTCACCTCCAAAAAGCAGGTACAAGAAAACTGCTGTTTGGTCTTGCTAAAGTGGGCGGGGTCGCACTTAATTGTCTGCAAAGTCCGGAGCTGGTCGGTAAACATTTTTAAGATCCGGACCTTGCAGCCATTTGCGGCGGAGCTTAGGGGTCGTGTATAAACGCCCTATAACGATGAGCTTGTTTCTCCAGTTGCTACCTATGTACTTCATTTCCAATCCACAGGCTTCTGTCAACTCTCTCTCTCCCTCCCCCCCTCTCTCTCATTTTTAACATACAAAAATGTAATGAATTTTTAAAAAAATACTTGGGTGACTATATGCTGTGAAATAAATAAAACTTACAAAACACTGTATCCATTGAAAAATCTCAATGGCAATGATGAAATTTTAAATGTAATATGAAATTGGCCTCCCCCAAACATCCGGATAAGGAACTCTATTTTTCTGAGTGAACGTAACTCAGAATAGGCTGAGCAAGTACTGAAAGGAGTTTTTAAAAGGCGTTGCTGTTGTTGTTATTATCGTTGGGTGCTGTCAAACAGCAAACAGCCTTTGACTTAAAGCAATCTCATGAATAAGCAATTTCCAAAATGTCCTCTTCTCAACAGCGTCTGCAAACTCAAGTGGTGGCTTCCTTTAGGAATCAATCTGTTTTGTATTTGCTCTTCCTCTTTTTCTGCTACCTTCAGAGTTGCTGTTTTTCCTACAGTGAATTTTGCCTTCTTGTGATGTGCTCAAAGTAGAACAGCCATGGTTTCAATGCATTTGCCTCTAGAGATAATTCTAGGACCCAATAGTTCATCATTCAGGCAATCCAGGGCATCTCCAACGTTCTCTGCTAGCATCACTTTTGCCTGCTTTGGGTAGCATTGAAAATGTTAGGGCAGAAGAAACATAAGAGCATTGGGAAAGGAACTGAAAAGATTCTAACCCAGATAAAGCCAGATATGTTCATTAGTATTAAAACAATCTAATAGTACTAACATTAGGAAGATGTGAACTACATAGTCAGTGTCAGTTTGTCATGATCCAGCAGCTATTACATATGCCTAATATCATGATCTTAATACTATAGGTTGCTCTAGTGAAATATGAAAACATTTTAAATTACTCATCATGTTTATGAACACAAAAATAACACCTGCTTGCTTCTAATTTAAAGGACAGGATTCTGCTGCATGATTACAGTTCTGACATCTCAATGAATGTGCTTTGGGTCAGACTGAAATGAGTGAACTTTGCTTCTGTTGATAATGGTCTATTAACAAAATCTGTAACAATAGCCTAGTCAAAGCAGCAGCAAAGGTTCCACTGATGACTCCAATCCAGTTTTGATTTTAAAGATGATGACTTTTTGACAGCAATATGATGAACGTTTTGTCACAATTTTCAATTAAGTCTGAGGTCATTAAGGGGTGCCACTGTGTGCTGTGTCATTACAGTCATGAGTGACTCTTTGCGACCCCATGACCATGGAGTTTTCTTGGCAGGAATACTGGAGTGGTTTTGCCAGTTCCTACTCCAGGCGCCTACAGCACCTGGTATTCCCTGGTGGTCTCCCATCCAAGTACTAACCAGGGCCGAACCTGCTTAGCTTCCGAAATCAGGTGAGATCAGATGTGCTTAGGGCATTTAGGCAGCAGGGGTGCCATTATATTGACAAAATTCTGACATATATCTAAAGAAAGGAAAACATCTAGAACTAAAGGACATGTTAAAGGTGCAAATGAAAACACATTAGACTTCCACTGGCTTATTTTCAAATTGCAATGTCAGACGTACAAATAAAGTCCTACCCAAAGACAAATTAACAGTTATGACCACGTGACCCTGACCTGCCTCCAAGAAGCATCAGCGTGTACTAGTACATACTGCCACCAAGCAGGACTTCTCCACTTGGATCTTGCCAGTTCTTTTTCAAAAGAGAAGGTGGGGCAGAGCTGACATCTTAAATACAACTGTTCCACATAAATTATAGACTGTAAGGTGGATGAAGCTATTAGCCATAGCAACTTTTTGGAAATAAAAAATTACAGTTCCTTCCCCAAAGATCTTGAGGCTTTCATGCCATCTCTTTGGGGGCTATGAGATGAGAGGAAGTATTTAATTTTCAAAGTCCACAACTACCAGGATGACTTTACTGGGGCTTGCAATTTTCACAAATGGAAGACTTTCTCCTATTCTCCCAAGAGCCTCCTTGTGATGAAAGGGATCCCAGGGGAGCCTTTGGAACTTTGAGTGGGGAACTTGGAATTCACTGCACCTGATGACATCATTAATCCTAGACTACATCCGATCTCGCCTGATTTCGGAAGCTAAGCAGGGTCGGCCCTGGTTAGTACTTGGATGGGAGACCACCACGGAATACCAGGTGCTGTAGGCGCCTGGAGTAGGAACTGTAGAGCCACTCCAGTATTCCTGCCAATAAAACTCCATGGATATGGGGTCACGAAGAGTCGGTCATGACTCATGACTGTAACGACACAACACATGTAACTCTACAGCATCAAGATTTCAGCTGTAGTTACCTTTCTTAAAATGCAGTTTGAGGGGGCACTCGGAAAAGCCTTTCCCTGCTTGGCCATTATTAGGACACAAGAGATATATCTCAGAAGGGGCATTCCTTCAGATCCCAAGCCATATAGTTTTTATAGGATGGTGTGAAGTCATCATGCTTTAGCCATCTTACTAACACATTCTGCACCAAGTTAGGGTTGATTTCAAAGAGCACATGGGAGACCATCAAGGAATGGATGATGGATCACTGAATTCATCAAGAATTGTTAGGCCTCCATTTGATGCAGAAGCAGGCAATAAGAACAGAGGTGTGACTTAAGAAACAGCCTTTTACAACTGCCCTGCTTGCCTCCAACAAGAATCCTGTCCTGCTGGCTACAACAACATCTAGCCATGGATTTTAAGAACATCATCTAAATAAGGACTTTAAAAGTAATCTCCTGGTGAAGAATATCTTTCACCATGTCTGAACTTCTGGGACCTGCTTTGAAGAAGGGTGATTGACTGCACTCGAAAGCTTGCAAGGTTGCTTTTTTATTTTTAATAGTGGCCTATGAAGGTATCGCCGGGGGCGTGGTTGCTCAGTGGACTAAGGCACCGAAACTGTAGACTGCAAAGTTGGCAGCTCGGCGGTTCGAATCCCGGGTGCCACGCAGCGGAGCGAGCTCCCTCTGATAACCCCAGCTCCTGCCAACCTAGCAGTTCGAAAGCATTTAAATGCAAGTAGATAAATAGGTACCGCCGTAAAAAGCGGGAAGGTAAAACAGTGTTTCCTTGCAGCCATGCTGGCCACATGGCCATGGACTTGCACAGCACTGGCTCTTCCGGCTTGAATACGGAGATGAGCACCGCCCATAGAGTCGGACACAACTAGCATGCATATGCGGGGGGAGCTTTACCTTTTTATGAAGGTATCGCCTGTAACCTATTTTTGCAATTGTGTTTGTGATGGCCATGCTGCTCAACTCCTTTTTGCCTGGAACAAAATATGGTAATTTTTTAATGCTTAGTAGGATATATATATTTTAAAACACTTCGTGGTCTAGGGTTTCAAGACACGAGCCCTTCTAGCTGAACTTCTGAGCAGCATCTGCACTATAGGCATAATCAATACAGTCATGTAAATGCATCTCTACATACACATGAATGCCATCAAACGGTTTTCAGAGAGAGAGAGCCATTGAAGTCTGCTTCACCATGTATACAAAAAAAAGTGACATTGTCTTCATTTCTGGATTACAAGCCACTTCAACATCACACAGTAAAATCTTGATTCTTCTTCCTTTCGAAAAGGATCATCAACCAAAAAACGTTTCTACAGCTTCTGTCTTGTGTCTGTGGATTTTTGTACAGGAAAAAGGAGTCTACGAAGCAACCTTGTGCAGTGTGGAGCTGCTGCTTTATTTAGCTTGGTACTACTAGATACATTGAAATGCTAGGCCTGTAGCCCTCCCCACCAACACAGAGTCCACCAAGGCAGCTCAGAAGGTCACACGCTCTTCAACATGGCACCACATTTTTGGTGGGTTTCCCAGATTATATATGGTGAATTTTCATTTTCTTTTCCTTTTAAAGTGCTAACATGTTTCTGCTAAGGCTTAGTTACTAGCAGTAAGAGCTGTCAAGTAACATTGCTATTTTGGGCCCATCCCCACTGGAATGTACACTCCTTCCTCCCAACTGAATCAAAAATTAAATTTGGCCCTTGAGCTGAAACAGGGTTTTCACCCTTGGTAACACCTCTTCACATTTTAGATGGAGCTCTTCTCTGGTTTGGGCAGACCGAAGAACTTTAACCAACACCATATTAGAGTACTTTCTCTCTGACTAAGGATAATACATACATGTATCGTGGAGTACTAAAGTATTGCATTTTTATACTTTCAGCCTACAATTTTATGGCCAGGCACACTTGGTTCCCTCACAAATGCATCTTGCAGGTTTAGGGTTAGGCTAATTTTTTATGGAATTCCTGGTTTGTTACTTGTGGTTTCTGTTTTATCTTAGGCATTTCAAGAAAAATCAACCAGTTCTTGTTAAGTCTATAAGCATTATTTCCTTTTTAAAAGGTAGCTTGTTGTTTATCTTTTCTGATATTTTTAATTGCTAAAAACATAATTCATCCCTAAATATATTTTTAGAAAAATCACTAAAATGTTACCGAAACGAAATCCGTATTTTGTCATCCCACACATTGTGATCTGGGAGTAACTTTGTTGAAAGTCAACAGGCTTTCCCACAGAGTCGACCAAATCGGCATCCTTTGAGCTGCTCTTAAAACAAGGGGGGGGGGGCAAGAGAAGGCACAAAGAAGAATTTTGAAGCTGTTGTGGAAAAATTAAACTCATGAAACTGCCCGGACGCTACCCTTCTAGTTCTTTTAAAAAGATGGGACAGGAAAACATCTAATTGAAACAAGATTCCTTTTCTTCGCCTTCTTCCACCGAGCAGCCTCTCGGTGGAAAGTGCCAGAGCCACGCACAAAAGGAAGCAGTAGTAAGAAGGTTAATGTTTCCTGTTTGGTTTTAGATTCATCCTCCCCACCGCCACCCCTCCAAGCGCTCAGGCGGAAGTGAGTTCGCTCCTTGGGAGATTAAAAGGATTCCGAACCCGAGATCAGTTTCAATAATAGGCATTTCTGAGAGAGGGTTTACCAGCAACGTGATCGTATCGGCGCCGTGCAAACATCAGGTTCACCTAAAATTCGACGGGAAGGGAAGAGGCGGGGGAAGCATCCGCGGCGGAAATTTAAAAACGCCGAGCACCACCGAAGAGGGGAAAGCCACCCATTCATTCCTCTCCGCAGCCATGGCTCTGCGGTGGGGACTCCAAGGCGGCGTAATTCAAGCCTAACCGCTCACCTTTTCTTAAGGTTGGCGACTGGGTGAATATATAGTAACGCCAGGATTTTATCCTAACGTCGTCCCGTCCCCCCGCCAGTTTTTTGTTTGGGCTCAAACGAAGAGAATCGAAACTTCCCAGAACCACTAAACGAAGGGTGGACATGATGACAAAGGAAATGTGACCCCCCCCCACACACACACACCCAGGTCACTGCGAAGACTCGGGAGACTGAAAGAACCGGGGAGAGAGACAGAAGGGGGGAGGGAAGCCGGAGGGGGGTGGGGTGTCGGGTTGTCGGCTGCTCGAATAGCCTTGCCCCACGATTCCTATTTGTGCCAGCGAATATAATAGGCCCTCCATGAATAATTCAGGGCGGGCGGGCGGGCAGGCGGGACCTGCCGCCGTTGCTCTTCTCCCAGGCGGCTCCTTTCGCCGGTCTAAACCCTAAAGCGCCTCGGCGAAAAGGACGGGTCGAAACCGCGCGCGCGCGCCGCCGCCGCCGCGCTTCCTCTGCCGGTAGCGACTGCTAAGCGGAGCCTCCGCGCGCGGGGTGGGGGTGGGGGTGGGTCGTCGTCGTCGTCATCATCTGGAGAATAGAGGAAGGGACGTGATCAATACGATCATCCGATCTCCCTGGAGGACCTTGCAAGGGAGACCAGCGGAAGGCACGCAGGAAAAGCGACCACCCCCTTAGCGTAAGATCGCGCTTCCATCCATCCATCCATCCATCCATCCATTCATTCATATGCACATCCCACCCCTCACCCCCCACCCCTTTCTCTTTTAGTAGCCCGCCTGCCTAGAAGCTCCTGAGTTGGCCAGGTCGCCATCTCGGCTTCCCGCGTCTCCGACATGTCGTGGTGGAGCCGGCGCGGGCAGACCGGTGTCGAGGGCGCCGACCGGGAAACCTCGGGCGCCAGGAGCCTCGCGGAGCCTTCGAGAAAGAACTGAACCGAAAAAAAAAGACTTTCCTCTGCCTGTCCCTCCTCCTCCGCTTCCCTTTCTCTCCCGGGCGGGAGAAAGTCCTCCTCTCGCCGCCGTCAACCCACTTGCTTTCCATCGGCCTGAGAAATAAAAGCGCTGGATTTAAGGACTTCACTCCCTCCCGCTCGCTCCAAAGCGTCTCCTCCCGTCGAAAGCAGCGCGCAGAAGTGTCATCGGGCCCGATCCACTTCACGCTGGATCTCCCCGAGGGGGGCCGATGTCCTTCCCCGTCCAAGAGACCTCCCGCCGCCATCGAGAAGAGGTGCCGAGTTGGGAAGCGGAGGGGTGGAAGCCGAGAGAGGGAGGAAGCCGCCGGGGCTACCAAGCGGCATAGAGCGGGGAGAGCGGGCGCGGCGACGGCGGGGAGGCCCCCGGGGACCTCGTGCCTGACGGGGCTTAGGAAGGGCGGCGGACGCGAAAGAGGAAGAAGAGGGGCAGGAGGAAGAGATCGAGGCCGGGCGGGCGAAGCCCACCAAGAGGCGGGCTCCCCCGGGGGCCGCCGCGCCTCCTTGATGCCGCCCACCAGGGCTCGCCAAGCGGGTCGCTGTCGCCCGCCTCGGCTCCTGGTGCCGCCTTGCTAGCCCAGCGCGCGCTCCGCTCCTCCCCTCCGCCTCCCCCCCTCCCTCCCCGCCTGCCCCAATGGCTTCGTTCCCCGAGTCGGATTTCCAGATCTGCCCGCTGTGCAAGGAGATGTGCGGCTCGCCGGCTCCCGCCTCGTCCAATTCGTCCACCTCGTCGTCGTCCTCGCAGACGTCCAACTCGTCGTCCGGCGGCGGCGGCGGCGGCGGCTCGTCGTCCTCCTCGTGCACCCCATCGAGGCGCCTGCACGTCCTGCCCTGCTTGCACGCTTTCTGCCGCCAGTGCCTGGAGGCGCAGCGCCACCCCACCGCGGGGGAGGCCTCGCTCAAGCTGCGCTGCCCCATCTGCGACCAGAAGGTGGTGATCTCCGAGCCGTCGGGCATGGACGCGTTGCCTTCCTCCAACTTCCTCCTCAGCAACCTGCTCGACGTGGTCGTGGTGGCCGCCGCCGCCGCCGAAGACCAGAAGAACAACGGCCGGCCGAGCGGACCCGGCGGCGGCGGCGGCGGCCCGGGAGGCGGCGGCGGAAGCGGCAGCAACAGCAGCTGCAGCAGCACCAACAACAACCGGCACCACCCCCACCCCCGCCAGCAGCCAGCGCCGCCGCCACCGCAGCAACAGCAGCAACACCGCGCCTCCGCCGGCGGCTCTTCGCCGGGCTCTGCGGCCGGTTCGGCGCCGTCGGGTGGGGGCGGCGGGGGCGGCGGGGGCGGCGGCTCCTCGCTGCTCCTGCGCCGGCCCCACAGCCGCCAGAGCGGCGAGCCCCGCTGCAGCTCGTGCGACGAAGGCAACGCCGCCAGCTCGCGCTGCCTCGACTGCCAGGAGCACCTGTGCGACAACTGCGTGCGCGCCCACCAGCGCGTCCGCCTCACCAAAGACCACTTCATCGAGCGCTTCGGCCCGGGCCCGCCCGCGCCCACGGGGCCCAGTGGACCCGCCTCGGCGGCCGCCCAACTCGCCCTCAGCCAGCCCTATGTAGCCGCCCCGGCGCCTTACAACATCCTCTCCGTCTTCCCCGACCGGGTGAACTACTGCCAGCACCACGACGACGAGGTAAGCGGGGAGGGGAGCCCCGGAGGAAGCCGGCGGGCGGGCGGGCGGGCGTTCGTCGAGGGGGAGCCCGCCTCACTTGGAGCCCGGGGGGGTGGGATGGGGGGGGGAGACGGGTCGAGCCTTTTCCCTCACACTGGTTTGCCCCCGAGACATGGGAGAGGGCGGGGCGGCTGGGGAGGGAAGGGAGAACGCGGTCTGGTGGTGGTTAAATAATAATAATAATAATAATAATAATAATAATAATAATAATAATAATAATAATAATATGATTATTATTGGGCGCGTGAGGAGAGGTTCCGGGGCTGAGACCCAGCCCCGCGCGCGGTAGATCTAACAGCCCGAACTTTTGGTGGTTTCCGTTGTGTGTGTTTTTCTCTTTAAACTGTTGCTAAGGAGCGAACCTGCTTTGCTCCCTCACTTGGAGGCACAAACAGCCTCCTTGGATCAAACCGCCCCCGCCCCTCATTTAAGGCATGCTGCCTTTGTAGGGTTCCTTCTGTGGGACCCATGTTCTGCCTCGTGGGATTGATGGATCTCGATTAAAGAGCAAGGAGACTGAAAAGGAGGCTTGAATGCTTGTCTTCTTCTTTAGGCTGGTAACGCTTCTTCTCAATTGGTGGAACTGAATCTGGCCTGATTTAGAAGGATTCTGGTTTTCCATTTGTGTGTAAATTAATCTGAATTTGGTTCACAGGTAGGTTTCTGGGGAAAGGGGAAGAGGAGCAAAGGATTGGCTACCAGATTGCTCTGATCCTTATGGTTTTAGAAAGACACTTTAAAAACACACACTAGGGTGTGTTTAAAGTGATTGTTTCACCACTAGTTCTTCAAATATTCAGATGCATCTTCCAGAAAGTAAAAGACCCCTGCATCTCTGAATTGAGACTGTTGTAAGGGAATTCTGGAACTCTTGACCTTTTGTAATTCTGATTCCCACCATGTAACATTTTGTTGTCTTGAGAGTCTGATGGTGCTTGTACCATGTGCGGAGTGCTTTGAAACTGACACGGATGAATTTATTTTCGATGAACTGTAATGTTGTGTCCCTCACCCACACACCCCGTGTTTATAGGGATGGGTCTTCTTTTCCAGAACATCTGCCACCCTTCATTCCTTCCCTCTTTTGCCCACGTTGTGTGGCCTCCGGGTTTCCAGCCCCCTTACTTCCCTCTTCCCTTGCATGCTTTGTTCACGTGGAGCTGTCCATCCTTAACCGGAGCACACCAAAATCTCCATAAGGCGCTGCAAACAGCTAGGTTCTTACATATGTGTGGGGGGTGGGGCGGGAGATGCTTGGGAGTTGTTAAAAACAACACCTGGGGGGGAGGGGATGCTGAAGATCAGCTGTATATATGTTCCATTTGGCAGTTCACAGCCAGAATGCATACATCGTTTTTCCCTTGGCTGCAGATTCTGCTGGTGGATGTAGTAATGTTAGTCTTTTTCAGGATGTGCAAGAAAAACCTAATGTTGTGGCACATTAAGACTAGCAAATTGGGTTGAATTATGAGATGTAAATCTGAGGAAGTGGACCATAACCCAAAAAAGCTCCCTGTGAAATGGATGTTTTACTTTGAAAGGTGCCACAGTAATTTTGGTGGGGTGGGTTTTGGTTGGTTGGGTTTTTTTTTGTTTTTGCTTATTTTGCTTTCAAATCATGTTGGTGATTTCCTGGTTGTTTCTAGCATTTCCTGAGACCAGATTAGCAGCTAAAAGTAGGGAAACCTCTCTTTCCATGAATCTGGTAGCTTATATTAAAAAGTCTCCTAAAAATTCACATCTTCCTTGAAGTGGCTGATCATTAATGTACAAACACTGCAATACACATTACAGACAGGAGTGTAATCTTTTAGGACAAGAGACTCGGAAATAGTCCAGACATTCCTCTTTTTGTGAAGAAATCTGATTAAAAAGTACAAATACAATTTGTAAAAGCTTGCCAGGACATCATTTGATCCAGAGGCGAGCAGTAGAACTTTATGCATTACTGTGTCTCTGAGAGTATGTGGAGTTCCTTTTTTCTTAGTAGTATACAGATTGTTCAGTTGCTCACATGTGGGATGAGTAGACAAAAGCTACTGTGTACTATGTTGTTCTTTTTTTTACAAAATCAAAGCCTGCTGCATATTCTGCTTCTGCTTGCTATTAAGTTTTGGTAATGGTTAAAAAATAATCCTGTACCATTATCTTGAAGTAGTTTGGGATGAGAAAAAGAATGAAATAATTCAATCACTGTTCTGATCAGTGGAAATGGGGAATGGGTGGGTTGGGAGAAAACCTGTAGATAAGTGAGTTACTGATTCTAAACACTACTTCAAAATAGAGTGAAGTTTTTTTCCTGAAAGTTTTGTCTCTACAGGTTCATTTAATGCTCAGAAGTCCAGTCTAAAAAGATAGAGACAGCAGAGTATCTGAGCTGTTGTTTCTGATAACTTCCCACAAAAATTATGAACGTCTGCTCACTGAAGGCTTTTTCTGTTCTTCAGGAGGAAACTTGATATAAGCCACAAAAAAACCCATCTATTTACGAATAGAGCCTTTAAGAAATTAGGCACTTTCAACAAGTAATTGAGATGCAAAATTTCTTCATGTTTAAATTCTGGGAAACATTTCATTTGTAGCATGAATTTCCTGTTTTTAAGTTTCAGAGAGGGTAGCCCTTAGTCTTTTCAAGAATTTCAGGCAAATAATAAAAGGCAAAACAAAACAAAACTTTAAGGTTTCACATGTCTTGTGTCTTTTTTGTTTTTTCTTTTTTGTTTTTTCTTTTTTGTTTTTTCTTTGATTTTTGCCTGTTTTTATAGGTAGATGGTGGTTGTATCAAATGAATTGTTGGAACACAAAAGGGACATAAGAAACAAAACAATTTATATATTAGGGAGAGTTAGTATGCTGATTTTTACCTTTGTGTTTATGCTGGTTTAATGACAGGTACTGATAATTTTAGGTTAATATATAAATAAAAGGCTGCAGCACATTGAAACTCAAGTTAGTACAATCCTTTATTATCTTTATTTCTTAAAAGTACTGGCACAAAAGACCATCTTGCTAGATATTGATCTATATCAATATATGAAAGAATATTCTTAAAGAATAACATCTAGTTTCAGCTGCATGGACTGGAAGTTCAACTTGTGAGCTAACATTCCTCTTGATGGTTTGCATAATGCCACAGTGGAATTTTCCATTAGCTTCATTGTTAAAGGAAAGCTTGCTCTACTGAAGTTCTCAGTTGATCCTGGCTGGTTTTGAGATAAGATCCATGTCTGAAGCTGAGTGGCTGAAGGATTCCCTTGATTATTCCTCTGTAGATACTCTCTTTAAAAATAAAGAGAGAGAAACCCAGTATATTTTTGAAAAGGCTGTTTTCTTGGCTGCTCATTACAGTAGAGTACATGCCAAGAAATGGATAGCATTTTACTGTTTTTTTGTGGTCATTTAGAAAAAAAGAATACATTGTCTGCTGAAATTTTTGTGAACCGAAAGAAACATTTGGAAAGTCTTTCCATGAAGAGTTTGAGGAAATTCAGGAATCTCTTTGGGTCTCTATATCAAACTTTCCTATTGTTCAACAAATACGCTTGTCTATTTCTGATAATCAGAAGGACATTCAGAACCCCAGACCAAAACTATAAATGGAAAGGGGAACTGCTGTGAGTATTGCCTACCTTTGTATGTATGTGTTTTGATAGTATTGAAATACTGAAACACACTTTTTCTCCTGTGCCACACAGCATTTTCTGTACTGCACAATTCGCATTATATAGCTAACTGGAAGAAGTAGTTGTGTTGGTCTGTACAAAAATTCCGGGCAAAATCCAAAGAAACAAAATGAAACAAATCACAAAAACATGTGGCATCTTAAAGACTCAACTATTATATATAAAATATAAGCTTTTGTGGATCAAGTCCATCTCTTCAGACATATGTCCTAAGAACTGGACTTGATCCATGAAAACTTATATTAAATATAATAGTTTTTAAGCTGCCACATGTTTTTGCCTGTTTTGTTTTGTCTTGTCTTGTTTTTTTGGACTTTATCTGGAATTATAGTTAGCTTTAGACAGGCTTCTGGAATTAAGTTTGTTCATGTCGTTACGTTGCCTTTTTAAATCAAATTAGTATTTTTCTTGTGTGAATTAGTTATAATTAAACCTTAATGTAGATTCCAAAAATAGTTAGTGTTTTACATCTTGAGTAAATCGTGCTATTATTTGTATTGTGTTTGTGCCCTTATTTTGTGCTCTTGTAACACTACAAATTGTAATTGAATAGGCATACAGTTTTAAAAAGTTGTCTTTCTGATTTTTTGAGTTAATGTCTATGCATTTCATCTGTGGAATTTTTTATAGTTGGTTGTGAATAAGGGATTAGATGTGTTATCATTACAACTTGGTTGCCATTTTTTAAATTTAGGAAATCAGCTGAATAGAATATGATCAGTGAATGGAATGGAAACTACAACTGTGAAAACACACAGGATTGCACTCTTAAAGGTTGAGTCAGTCTATTGTACTTTCAATTTTTGCAGCCTAGCATGCTACTTCTAGTAGGTGTGGCTGGAAGAGACCTTTCTGGGCTGAGATGACTGTCAACCAATCATTCCCTCCCTGTCTATAAATTCAAAGAGTGCCCTGACTCTCTCCTTTGAGCTCTCTTTCCCTCTCTGTTTTCTGTTGCCATTCAGGAGCTCGTTGAGGCCTGTTGCTGAAAATCAGTTATGCATTTCCATTTTCTCTTGGCTCTGTACAGTTGCATGTAATGAAACCTTTTATTCTTTTTCCTAGAGTCTCAGAGTGAGAGTGTAAGTGCCAGGTGATGAAGAGGGTGGTCTAATCTGGGGAACTTGGAGCTATTGTGCTGTGTTAATATTGGCAATTCTGTTGCACATATGGAGGAATTTACCAGAATTTCAGAACTCTGCAACATATTCAAGGATAAATTAATATGCATTATATAAATTAGTATTTGCCAGGAAAATTGCAGTGGCAGTTTTATTTTACTGGTTACGAGAAATAGGCATGCAGGCGTGCATGCATACATGCACCGCATTTCCATAGCTCACAGCAGCCCATCCAAAAAGCTACAATTATAGATGGGGACGCCTTCTGAATCCACATGGAGTATTGCACAAAGGGCTATAATGTATCAATAGATTGGTTAAAAAATACGTGTCTTTTGCTTTGGCCAGACACCAGCCCTATCCAGCCTATCCAGTGAGGAAGAATGCTGGGAGTTATCTTATAACATCTGGATGGCAAACCTTTGCTATCTCTACTCTAGCAGAAGTACCTTATAATAAATAGCATTGAGTGCAGCCTATGTGCCTGCCTCACCTGCTGCTCAAACAGCTGATAAAGGGCCTGGCCTTCCATCACAGCAACAGTGTAACCTGAACAATTTCTTCTTGCCACCAAGTGCACTTTTTAGGAATGTGGGGAGCTGTACAGGCACAGCTGCTATGTGGATCAGTTTAAAGTAACATTTTCTTGTAGTGCTGGCCTTTACTTTCCTAAGAGTATACTGTAATAAAGAGTAGCAGGCATATGAGTTAAAACCTGACAGCAACAAATGCACCAACAATGCACCCAATGTTGCTTTTTTCCAGATAATAACCCCCAGATTACCGAAAAACCAAATCTAGAGAACGATGGAAGTGTGTCTTTAATATTGTTAAGAATGATTGTTGTAAACATCCCAGTTTGGGTCCTTTTTGAGGAGAAAGGCAGGATGAAAATATTTTAAATAAATAAATTTAATTCCACGATTGCTATATTGTACCAAGCAAAACGATCTGTGAGGGGGAATGATAGCTGCTGTGAGTTTTTCGGCCTGTTTGGCCGTGTTCGGGAAATTTTTCTTCTTGACGTTTTGCCGGACTCTGTTGCTTTCTAGTTCCCTGAGCTCCTTGCCTCTCTGAAGATGCCGGCCACAGAGTCTGGTGAAACGTTGGGAAGAAAAAAACTTCCAGAACATGTCCAAACAGCCCAAAAAACTCACAACAGCTATCAGATCGCGGCTGTGAAAGCCTTCGAGAATACAGTTTTGGGGAAATTCTTCTGACTACTCTAACTAGACATCCAGCTGAAGAACAACCTTTGTTCCAACCATGGTTATTGTTCCACCTTTTGGTGTCAAACAATTATTTCTCTCTAAAAGCTGTTAGGATTCCCATGTTCATCATCTTCAGCTTGAAGTATCCCAAGTGCCTAATCATCTGGGCAGCCAAACTATTGCTTGAGTACACAAAATCATATATCAAATGTATTATTATTATTTTTGATAGAACAACACTAATTGATGGTATAGGATTGGACAATTGATTAAAATTACAGTGAGCCAGCTAAGGCAGATTCAAAGAACAAACAAACAAACAACAGACAAGATGAAAGAGTGCTAAATTTCAAATCTACTAAATAGTATTTTAACTTAACACATTTTGTAAGTGAACTCTTAAAATTTTTAACAATGCTGAACAGTTATGGTGGCATTCAGATATGTCTTATGTCTAAACTGAACAAACACATCTGACTGTGGACACAAAACACAAAGAAGCAGGCAGACAATAGCAATATAATGGCAATTTATTATATATTGATGGTTCACAAGAACAGACTAACAAAGCTACTTGGATGAGTACTGAAATGTTTCGATCTCAGTCAACTTCCAAATAACCTCACCTTGGATGGCTGAGCATCTTCACAGGCATTTCAGAAGATAATATTTCCCATACTAATTTTATGGGTTTTGTTGCCATCGATGAGGGAAGGAAATGTCTCTTGTTTATTAATCTCAACACACTTTGCTATCCTTTTCTACAATTCTACCACGTCTTAGTGTCCAAGTCAAATGTTTGATGTTAATTCTGAGCGCACTATATAATTAATAACACTGCTTGGTGTTTTTATTCTATGGGGGCTGATCAGTGGTTCTCACTCAGCCAAACGTAACATGGGGCACAGGGTCTTCATTACATTCATGAAAGTGTGATCATAGAATCATAGAGTTGAAGAGACTTCTATTAAACTTGCCACAGATAGATTAATGGTCTGTCTGTGCCTTTTTGGCATAGTGATTATAACAGCGGAAACCCAGTAGTAATCCTGTCTACTTACTTCGGATGATGACTATAATTTAAACGTGTTTTTAAACATGAATGTTATTCTAAGCCCAAAATGGACTTTCTTTCCCTGTCATGGTGGGACTGAGGTTCTTTGTTGGGTTGATTGGTGGTGTGTACCATACACAAGATTGACAAAACCTGTTTTAGGAGACCTTTCATGTGGCTAATCCAGCAGAGCTTCTCTCTATATATGGCATGTGATGGGGACTTCCATTTCTGATTTATGATTAGGCTTGCTGCGGGGATACTAAAGAACTGCCCTTGCATGGGAGTACAGTGGACCCTTGTATAACAAACAGCTTGTATAACATAAAATTTGTACAACATAAAAATTCTGGAGATAGGGGAAATTTGCTTAACATAATCGCCTATGGGGAGAATCCGTACAACATAAAAATGGGATCACTCCGTTTTCAATGCATTCCTATGGGAATCTGTATAAAGGAAAATTTGCTTAACATAATTTCATTTGGAACGAATTAATTCCTTTATACAAGGTACCACTGTACTTTTAAACCAAAGGGCAAATACTTTTATCTTACCTTAGTCCCACAGAGTGCCCTGGGGAACTTTAAACAGCACAGCAGTTTGAAAGGTAGGCAGTTTGGTGGGGGTGGTAAGAAGGGAAGGTTATTTATTTAAGCATTCTCAGAGTGTGGACGTGTTCTTGCGGTGGTGTCTTCAGAAGTTTTTTGGTGTTTTTTTTTTTAAATCCACCTTTGGAAGTATTTTGGTGTCCACAAAACAGATCCTCTGATGGAAACAAAGATGTCTGCTGCTACGTGGAATTTTTTGTTTTGTTTTATTCACTTATTAACAAAACAAGGAGCAGAAAGTTTTAGATAAAGAACCTCCCGCCTTGCTCAGTAAGTTTCTGCACATAATTATTTTCATGTAGATACATCTCCTAATCGAGCCATTAGCACTCCAGATTTGAATCAAAATGTACAGGTATTATTGATACTAAATATCTCAACTGTACAGTGTCAACACACAAGCATGCTGTGCATCATTTTCAGAAATGGATTGTGGAAGACGGTGATATGGAGTATATTTGTAGGGCCTTTTGACTCCATAACTTTGCATCCTCTCCCTTATTTTGGTGTAGGTAATGGGTGTTCTTTTGTGTTGGTTCTACCTTGTTCAGTAAGGTTAATGAAAATATTTTATATGTGTTAAGGATATTTGCCAGTACTATTGCTGACTGTCGGAACCATCACGTTAGAGGAGTGGGTTTTATGATTCTGTTGTATCTCTGGAGGAAATTGGAAGAATGAAAAACACAGTGCCAGGAGAACCAAGAGTCACATTTTTAAAAGGCTTGTAAGAAAATAACAAGAATTGATCACATTTGTACACATTTTTTCTTCACTATTAACAAAAGGATGGCACACCAAAGATATTTTAAAATAGGACTCATGCCAGTCTTAGTGAGCATGATGCTCGATTTCAATCAACCATAAAGCCAATTATTAATGTGTGCTAGTTTCTGTAAATCATAATCGTCCCTATGAATTTCCTCCCTTTTCTTCACTTTGGACTATTCCTTGTTTCAACTAGAATAGACCCATTGAGTCAACTATTATGCAACACCCATTTCTTAAATTAGCTGCTCTAGCAGGTATTGCTAGTAGGATTATGGCTCTTATTCATTTCTGAGGTTTATGCTACAACCTTCAGGGCATCTTACAGTACAATGGCATTGTAGGAAGTGATATCTCCAGTAGAGGTTTCCATCTTTTTTCGTATAATGCTTTTTCGCCTTGTTTTTTTATCTTGCCTGGAACTGGAACAGTTTCTAATGATGATGATTATTCTTTCTCTCTTTGCAGTTAATATTGGCTGAAATCCATTTGTAAATTATGATTAGAGTAGGGTCATTTGAATCAGTGGAACTTAAAGAGAATTGACTCAGTAGATCCAACTGATTCAGTGGAGCTAATCTAGTTTTGACTTATTACTAGATTTCAGCTTTTATTGTAACTTGTCACTTTTCAAACAGATGAGTTGAGTTAGAGTCTACCTGCATACTGTAACAGGTTTAAGATATCTCTTTTTTGTCCTTTTCAGTAATCCTTGATCTTGTGTGTAAAGTTACAACACTTTTATTCAGAGTTTCTCTCTGAAAAAAGTTGATTGACTTAGAATGGGGATATCCCATATACTGTATGTTATTGCTAGTAAAATATATCAGCAATTGCACATTATATGGTAGCTGTCCCTGTAAATATCCTGTCTGATTCTTTTTAGTAGTTGTATTCTTACAGGTTTTAGCTCTCAAGACTGTCTTTTTATATGTAAGACTATATAGATCCTTTTTAAGGAGAAAGGTGGGGTAAAAATATTTTAAATATATAAACCCTGAAAGGTTTCCATCATCCAAGCCAACATGGCCAGTTGCAAAAGATGGCACAAACTGTGGTTTGAGAATGGAAGTGGAGGAATAATGCTACCCTTCCTAGACTCAAATTTGGAAGAGGGGAGATAAAAGTGAATTAGTGCCATAGATTGGTGATTTATATCTGTATATGGAGGATATGGAGGCAATGGGTATATACAGTCTCCATAGTGAATAAAAATGTAGGAAACCCATAGGACTCTATAGTATTGTAGTTTGCCTTCTAGTTTTGAGGGAGAATAGTTTTAATATAACCATATTTTTATTGTAATGTGCTGTAATGTGTGTTGGTCTTGGTCATGTGTTGTTAGTCTTAGTTGCATCAAGGTCTACACTGTGATTTTCATGCTTGAATGTACTGTGTACAACTTCTCTATTGATACAGGGTGCTGAAGCAGAGATCATAAGAGAGCTGCTGTTGCTTCTCCATTTGATTTTTATTTCTGTCCTTATAACCATTAATTTCCCGGTATTTTAATTGAAGGTATGGTGTTATTTGGGTCTGCAGCAGAGACATGGCTGCATAGATTTGCAACCTGTTTAATTTCACTTGAGATGTGCTTCAGCTTTGCTCAAGCCATTTCACTCAGGCTGTTTTTCACAATGCGAGTTGTGTCAAGTTTGAAGAATGGTATACTCTTGTAGAGAAAAAGCATGTTCTTTAAAATAATGAATAGGGTTGTGCCAATTCCCAGAGTGATGTGGGTTTGTGTTTTAGTACTTTCTTAAAGTGTGAGAAACAGATTTAAGTTTTGATGGTGAAAAAAGTTAAAATACACCCTGTTTTATGTTCTAGAATCTGTATACTGTACTGCAGTATGAGGTATGGCCTTGGGATCTTGGGAATTAGCTGTTTTCAACATGTTAATGAAATTCTTAATCTGTAAATTATGCTATTTGCCGATTAACAAGTCTTGTGATGGGTTGGCTATGAGTGTTTAACTTTTGATTAGCTTTAATATTGAATTGTATAAGGTCCCTCATCCTTGCAACACTAAAGCTACAGTAAAGGAAAATTCAATGCTGAGTTCTTAAAAACAGAAATTATTGTCATCATTGTATACTCTCTCTCTCTCTCTCTCTCTCTCTCTCTCTCTCTCTCTCTCTCTCTCTCTCTCTCTCTCTCTGTCTACTTCCACATGTCGGGCTTTGCCATCTTAGCTGTGCATTCAGTTAAAACCGGGAAGTTGCATTTCCTTAGGAACTAAGTAGTGGCAATGATGAATACCAGTGGTTGTCAAAGGTAGTCCATTATGTTGCCCTGTGAATGCTGGGGTGGGGGTGGGGTGAAGCTTCAGTTTCTCACAGCAGAAAGCAGTTTCTGAGAGCAGAAGCAGAATGACCACTTGTATCTCCTTGCATTCAGAAAAACTGATTCCAGTCTGTTCTTAGCATGTATACTTCAGTTAGAATTCCCAGTTTTATGGGTTTGTCATTTGACCTTAGTAACTAATCATTTAGAAATTTGTTGCAATCTTAGCACAGGGTGGGTAATATAAACACCAGTGTTTTTCTTAATAACTTGGTGTGAAGAGAGATGCAGAGAGTAAATTCAGTTCAAAAATACCTTTCTTTCTGAAGTATTATATTTCTGAAGAGTGGTATGCCTGTAACAACCCAGCAACTGTGTTAAAATGGAATCTGTTCAAACAGTTGTGTGGCAGCAGCTACAGCCCAGCTGTCTAGTCTACAGCAGACACAGAATCCATCCACTCTGCTTCCTTTGTATAACTAATTCATAAAATCAACAAATGAGATCCGGTAGCAAGTAGCTCTTAAACTGGTTCTGGTCAGGAGTTGCCTGTGCTTGAATGTACTGTATACAATTTCTCTATTGATGCAGGGTGCTGAAGCAGACATCATAAGAGAGCTGCTGTTGCTTCTCCATTTGCTCCTTTCATTCTGACAGCTTCTTCCAACAAACCTCAGCACCTGTCAGCCTATCACCTAGCGTTCTAGGTGATAGCAGTGTGGTCTTTCTGAGGATGATGTGAGGAGGAAAAGCTAGAACTGGCATACTATAACAGTCGGAGGGATGGGCTGGGACTTAAGAGAAATAGGTCCTAGTTCCCATGGAGGTGTGAAATATCTATTATGTGATTCTGGACCTATTATTCTCAGCCTTACCCTACCACACAGAGTTGTTGGGAGCTACATGTGCTGGCATGACCTTAACAGATGAAGAACAAGATACAAACTAACTTGATTAATAGTTTGAAACATTTGGTTTGGCTAGGTTTGGACAACCTGCTTGTTGATTTTAAAGCTGTAGAGAAAAGAGATGTTTTCACGGTTCTAGGCTTTCTGCGGCCTGAATGAAACGAACATCAAAAATAGGCCAGTGCATTAATGTCACATAATTTGGAATGTTAAATTGGAAAGAGAGCTTACACTCTTTTTCCGTTCACAGTGTGTAATGTAAACTGAGACCCCGTGGCTGTGGATATTTTTCCTCCATTGACATCATTATTGGTTGTGGCATAGCACTAGGAAAGAGAAATTGTCCTTTAAATAAGGATTCTGTTATCACTGACATTCAACAAATAAATTTTGTTGCGGATAGCAACTGGTAAGAACCTCCTGGTTTGGATCTTCTTGTTTGTCTTTTCTACTCCAAAGCAGGATTGTAGATTAACTCTGAAGAGCTGCTCTGATTCTCAACCTTATCTTAGAATGGAGATGAATAATGGACATGAGCTTTGGTGTGCTGGTCAAATGGCTTCCTGACCTGTCTTCGAACTCCTCCTGGCTCCTTCCATCCACCCTACTTAGTTATTAATACTGCATGAATTGGGAATAGTCAATGCTGCTCTAGTTATTCAATATACTGTATGTTATTTGTCAGGCTGCATTGTGAACATAGCATGTTCTAAAATTGGATATTGCACTGTAAGAGGCTTTCATGTGTTAAGACAGAGGAAGTTCTTTTAAACAAGGGATAATGTACAGTCCTAGTATAGTCCTCCTTTTCTACCAAGGGCCTTGTATTTCTTATACTATAGAATCATAAAGCAGAAATTTACATTTATACAGCAAGAAAAAGGGGGAACCATTAAAATATAAATGAGATTGAAAGCCCTTAAATTGAACTAATAAGTGATACAACTTTTTCTTTCACGTAGCTAGTGAAGAATATCCTGTGTTTTTTTAACGTAGACCTTTCTAGATGCTGGCCCTGGTTACCTTAAGCTTAAAAGATAATTATCCTTCTGATATAAATGCACATCCCATCCCTCCTTAAAGAAAGGGAACAAATTGATAACCTTAACAAGCACTGATTGCTTGGGCGCTGTAGACTTAGATCTCTTGGCATGCTTGAGTGGTGACTCAGCTGCCTGGGAGATTCTGTGTTTCTCTCTCATTCTCTCTTGATAAGTACTGCAAGGATTTGTGCTACCTTACACTAGTTAAATCCAGACTCTTGAAAGTTTGAAAGTCTTAATACCAGTAACTAGTATAGTGTGCCATCTGGTTGCTTAACATTCAATGTCAGCAAAAATGAAACAAACCTGTTTTTGCATAGTTGCAATTCAACAAATTTAGGATGAAAAAATAGCTTTGGTACCGTTCACACATTTTAGTGGGATTGAAAAGGCACACTTTTCTAAATTATGTATTTATTTAGGACTGCCATCCTTGATTTGTTATCCTCCAGATATGGGCTACAATTCCCTTCATGCCCAACCAACATGACCATTAGGGATATTGGGAGCTGTGATTAGACGTACAGTAAGACCCCCATATCCATTGATTCATTATCCACTGATTCAGTTATCCACAGTTGGCAGAGGAAAAATAAATAAATAATTCAGCAGCCACAAAGCAATCTACTGTCACAAAGAGCAGCTGTAAAGCAAGCTACTGTCATAAAACAGCAGCCAGCTGTAAAGCAAGCTACAATCAAAAGCAGCAGTTTTGGGGACATTTTGGTGTTCTCACTTATCCATCGTTTTCATTATCCATGGGAAGGCTTGGAACCAATCCCCAGTAAATACTGGGGTCCTACTGTATCTGGAGGCGAAAGGGTAAGGAGGCAGAATCAAGACATGTATAAATTGCATTCCCACCTAAGGCCTATAAGCTAGCATAATAGCTTCATGGGTTAATAAAAGCTTAAATCTGATTCCGTTGTATTGTATTTTAAATCTGATTGTATTGTGAATTTCCACAGGAAATTCCCTTCCCACTTGTGACTGATTGGGAATAGAAGGAAAACCAGTAACCTTGTATCACGTGCACTTGTAGTTGCATTGCTCTGTGGTGAAATCCTGGACTAGATATTAGAATATGTTTTTGTTGCTAGGCATGCTTTTCCATTACATAAGGCTATATGCTCATCATATTTCAGGTTTCTTTATGATGCAAACACACTCCAACTATACTGATGTCTTTATTGAATCATTAAAAGCGGGTTTACAGTTTAGTTGAAAGATATATTGAGAGTGTATGGCATTAAACAGACAAAAACATGACTACAGAGGAACTAAACAATTGTAATGTCAAATGTTAAGAAATTGAAATTGCTAAAGATTTTGTATAGCTTAGTTCCAGCCATCAATCCAAATGGAGACTGCAGCCAGGAAATCAGACAAAGACTGAGACTGGGAAGGGCAGCAATGAAGGAATCAAAAAAAGAAAATCAGGTGTAAGGATGTACCACTGAAGACCAAGATCATTCACACATTGTATTCCTTATCATCGTGTATGGATGGATGTGAAAGCTGAGAGGAAAAACGTTGATTCATTCTAAATATGGTGCTGGAGAAGAGCTTTGAGAATGCCCTAAACAAGTGGGTCCCTAGAGCAAATACTGTATACCGTTAAGACTCTTTGGAGGCTAAATGTAATATTTTGAGCATGTCATGAAAAGGCAAGGGGAAAAGGCAACAGTGCTAGGAAAGATTGAAGAAAGAGGAAAAGAGGAAGAATAAATGTGAGAGGAATTGATTTCCTAAAGGAAACTATCGAGTCTTGACTTAGCAAGAGCTGAGCAGGGCTCTTTGAGGGCAGGACATTTTGGTATCACTCATTCATGGAGTTGCCATAAGTCAGAGGGAATTTGATGGCACTAGCAGCAACAGACTTCAACAATGGAAAGAGGGAAATCAAAGGTGTGATACAATATAGCTTGTTACTGGGATCAAAGGTGAAGGTGTATGACAGCTGAACCTGTAAGTAAAGCTCAATTTCTCCCTTGGACACTCCATCCTCCGAGAATCTACACAGGATTCAGACTGTGGTCACTGCATGCATATAGTCCGTTGCAACTATCTGCCACCTGTGTCACACAGCTGTGGGGGTGTGAAGAGAAAGGACTGCACTTGGGATGGGCAGTTCGTTTCGGAAGCAGCACATTCCGAAATGACCCACGTGTGCCAGGACCCTGCCTGTCACAGAACCTGACTATGAGGGGTTAAATGGTGAAGAGTTGCTGGAGGAGCCTTGCAGCTCAAGTCAGCAGGCAGCTGGGTCTGATGACTCAGCTGAAAACATATCTTCTCCCCCTAGAAGGGCTATGAGCAGGATTCTGCAAAGACGTGCTACCAGGAGAGCTAGGGAAAGGGTCTTTGATGCTAGACAGGGAATCAGGTCGGGAAGCCCTGAGGACTAGCAGGAGCTTTTCCAGAAGTAAGGGTGTGTTCCCTGTTTTGGGATAAAGCTGGTAATCTCACCTTGAGCTCTCTGTGGGAGCAACGCGTCATTTGAACTTGCAACCACGTTCCTGTCTGTGACCTTGGCTCTGTTTCCTGATTTCGGACTGGCTTCCTGGACCATGGCTTGATCTGTTCCCTTGGGTTTGGCATCTGGTTTCCGTGAGATATTCTGGTTTTGACTTGGACTGTTAATTGCTGGGAGTTGGATTCTGTTATTTATCTGGCACTTGATTGTTAGCAACGGACTTGAACTTGCCTGGCTTTCCACTAAAGATTTTAGCAAAGAACTGAACCCTATTTGTGTGTGTGCTCTGTGTGTGGGGCTTGACAGTTTGCTCCCACCCAAACTTCTTCAAGCAGAATGGAAGAGGCAGGGGCTGTTGCGATGACACCGCTGGAAGCTTTGCAAAACCAAGTGCTGCTTTTGTCTCAGGCAATTACTCAATTGCAGCACGCTCCAGCACCTGCTGGGTTGCAGCCCCGTTGCCCTTTGCTGCCTCCTGACCGGTTTGAAGGCAAGTTAGAGGAATTCCCTGCATTCTTGGCTCAATGCAAGCTTTTTATTGAGGTGCGTGCTCAAGAATTTCCTACTGAGAGGTCTAAGGTCTGCTTTATCATCAGTTTGTTGAAAGGACAGGCGGCTAAATGGGCTACTCCTTTACTCCTCAGCGCCTCACTTCTACTGGATAATTATCAGGCTTTCCTGAACCACATTTCTTCAGCTTTTCAGAACCCCGTACATGCTGCTACTGCCAACAGGAGACTCAGAGCTCTGAAACAGGGCAAAGATTCAGTGTTTGACTACACCACTGCATTCCGTTTGATAGCACAGGATCTGAATTGGAATGAACCGGCACTGATTTCTCAGTATGTGGAAGGATTGGCAGATGAAGTGCTTGATGAACTCTCTAGGGTGGAACAACCAAGAACGTTACAGGAACTCATTACCCTGTGTCTCAGGATAGATGGACGCCTGGAAAGCCGTCGCCTCTCCTGAGGCAAGAACTACAACCAGCAACCTGTGCCAGTTGTGCCTAATCTGCAATCTGGTGAAGCCCGCAGAATGGATCGAGAACCTATGCGACTGGGAGCTGCTCGCCCACGCCTCACCCCAGAGGAAAAGGCAAGACGACGCTCTCATAATCTCTGCCTGTACTGTGGAGGAGGAGGACATTTCGCTTCCAGTTGCCCTTTGAAGCACTCCTCAGTAAGTGCTGCTACCTCTTCAGCAGTAAAAGGGCAGCTCCATCCTTGAAGGAACCCACAGGAATGGAGCATACCGAAGGGTTCCCAGACAATACCATCACACCCCAAGGACCTTTCCTGGTACCTGTAACTCTAGGGCTTCCTGATGGCCGGAAAGTACCTGTGTATGCTATGGTAGACTCTGGGGCAGCTCACTGCTTTGTGGATGCTGGGTTTGTGTGGTGCCATCGGATTCCAGTACAGAACAAGGAAACTCCTTTGCTGGTAGAATCCATTGAGGGTCGGTTACTTTGTTCTGGGCCGATAGCTCAGGAAACCTGTCCACTTACTCTTCAGGTAATGGACCAGAATGAGCAGATTTGCTTTAATGTAACTCGGATGCCCCGGTTTCCTCTTGTCTTGGGACTTTCCTGGTTGCGAGCTCATAACCCATTGGTGGATTTGGTGCAAGGGGAATTGTACTTCAAGGTTCCTTGCTCAAAGAAAATTTCTTCTACCATCCTGGCAGCTGCCCATGCTACATCTGACCCTGTCTTGCCCCAGGTATACCAAGACTTTGCGGATGTATTTGAGGAAAAGGGGGTTGACAAGTTACCTCCGCATCGGCCCCATGACTGTGCCATTGATCTGATACCTGGGGCACCCCTCCCTGTGGGACAAGTCTATCCTATGTCCGAACCTGAGTTAGAAGCTTTGAGGGCTTTCCTAGACAAGAACCTTCGACGTGGGTTTATACGCCCTTCCAAATCGCCATTGTCCGCACCGGTGATGTTTGTAAAGAAGAAGGGAGGGGAGCTTCGTCCTTGTAATGATTACCAGGCATTAAACAAGATCACTATTCGGGACCTGCACCCTTTACCCCTAATCTCTGAACTTTTGGACCGGTTAAGAGGGGCAAAGTGTTATACCAAGCTGGACCTTCGTGGGGCGTATAATTTGGTGTGTATCCGTAAAGGAGATGAGTGGAAAACTGCTTTTCGAACCCGTTACGGTCAATATGAACATTTAGTAATGCCTTTTGGACTGACAAACGCACCCAGTGTCTTCCAGCGGATGATGAATGACATTTTCCATGATCTACTAGATCGTTGTGTGGTCATTTATTTAGATGATATCCTGATTTATTCCGCTGACCCAGCTTGTCAGGTCTTGCAGCGTCTCCGGGAAAACGGACTATATGCTAAGCTGGAAAAATGTGAGTTCGACATTGAGGAATGTGAATTCCTGGGGCATATTATTTCTCCCCAGGGAATGCGCATGGACCCTAAGAAAGTAGATGCTGTGTTGTCCTGGCGGCGACCACAACATCGTAAGGATTTGCAACGGTTCCTTGGTTTTGCCAACTACTATCACCAGTTTATTCCTGCCTACGCCAACATTGTTGCACCTTTAAACTGTCTCCTTCGGCCCAAAGAGCTTCTCCGGTGGACTCCAGAAGCAGAAGAGGCTTTCTCTACTTTGAAAACCCGCTTCACCTCGGAACCCTTGCTCTGTTATCCTGATCCACAATTACCCTTTATAGTGGAGGCTGACACATCTAGCGTTGCTCTGGAAGCAGTGCTATCTCAACAGGATGATCCCTCCCAACCCCCGCGTCCCTGTGCTTATTACTCTCGACAGTTAAAACCTGCAGAGAAGAATTATACTATCTGGGGGTGTGAACTGCTGGCCATCAAGACGGCTTTTGATGTATGGAGGCATTACCTCGAGGGAGCTCGACACCTTGTTCAAGTATTGACTGATCATCGAAAACTTGAACATCTACAAACAGCCCGGCGATTGACTCAGCGACAAATCTGGTGGACATTATTCTTTTTCCGGTTCGATTTCTGGATCAAGTACATTCCTGAGGCTCAGAATAAAAAAGCTGATGCGTTATCCAGAAAACCTGAGTATGCAGCGCCTGTGAAAGAGACATTAGTGGCGCCCATCTTGCCTCCCTCTGTGTTCGCGGCCACGAATCCATGTCTCAGCTTGGCAGAAGAAATCCGTGAATCTCAAGCTCGCAATTCATGGACTCAGCAACGTCTTCAGGAACTCCAGAATGGGAATCATGGAGAGTTTTCTGCACAACAAGGGTTATTATTACATCGAGGGTGGTTATATGTTCCTGCTGGTCCTCTTTGTAACCAGGTGTTGCATCTCTCACATGACTCTTTACCTGCTGGACACTTTGGACTTTACAAAACCCTGCATCTCTCACAAGGGAGTTCTGGTGGCCACATATCCATGCTGATGTTGCCCGATACGTGGGTTCCTGTGAAATTTGTCGGCGGGCAAAGGATGTTGTGACCAAACCCTCGGGTCTGTTGCATCTGTTGCCAACACCCTCTGGTCCCTGGAATGCTGTCTCCTTAGATTTCATCACGGATCTTCCTCGCTCAAAAGGGTTTACCTGCATCCTGGTCTTCGTGGATTTGTTTACCAAAATGGCCCACTTTGTTCCTTGTCCTAAACCCCCTACTGCATCAGAAACAGCTCATCACTACTTGCAACACCTCTTCAGACTTCATGGTTTACCTGCACACCTCATTTCGGATCGTGGGCCACAATTCACCTCCCGCTTCTGGTAAGCAATGCATAAGGCACTAGGAACACAAGTTCACCTGTCATCAGCTTACCACCCCCAGTCAGATGGTCAGACTGAGTGCACTAATGCCACCTTAGAACAATATTTACGCTGTTATACATGCTACCAACAAGATAACTGGGCGGATTTGTTACCTTTAGCTGAATTTGCATATAACAATGCTGTACATTCTTCCACTCGCCAGACCCCATTCATGGCTAATTATGGTTATCATCCTCGGTATTTTCCAACTACCCTTCCTCCCACCTCTGTGCCAGCTGCGGATGCATACATTCATGAACTCCATGGCATTCAGGAATTATTGCGAGAGCAACTTAACCATGCTAAGGAAGTATATAAGAAAGCAGCGGACAAGAAAAGACAGGAAGGGCCACAGCTAAATCCAGGCATGAAAGTTTGGCTATCTACTCGATACCTGAGACATCCTGGGCGATCCCGAAAACTAGATCTTTGGTTCATCGGTCCTTATCCCATCTTAGAACAAATCAATCCAGTTGCTTTTCATCTGCAACTACCTGATTCCCTTCATATTCATCCAGTATTCCACCGATCCCTCTTGGTTCCAGCTGCAGACCCTGACCCCAACCGACCACCGACTCCTGAACCTCCTCCACCGATTTTAGTAGAAGGAGAAGAAGAATATGAAGTCCGTCAAATCTTGGATTCTCGAATACACCGTGGAGGATTGCAGTATTTGGTAGACTGGGAAGGTTATGGACCTGAAGATCGGTCATGGGAACCTGCGTCCAACTTGCATGCTCCTGAGTTAGTTCAACAATTCCATGACAGTTACCCTGATAGGCCTGGCCCATTGGAAGAGGGGGACCATGGGGAGGGGGATAGTGCCAGGACCCTGCCTGTCACAGAACCTGACTATGAGGGGTTAAATGGTGAAGAGTTGCTGGAGGAGCCTTGCAGCTCAAGTCAGCAGGCAGCTGGGTCTGATGACTCAGCTGAAAACATATCTTCTCCCCCTAGAAGGGCTATCAGCAGGATTCTGCAAAGACGTGCTACCAGGAGAGCTAGGGAAAGGGTCTTTGATGCTAGATGGGGAATCAGGTCGGAAAGCCCTGAGTACTAGCAGGAGCCTTTCCAGAAGTGAGGGTGTGTTCCCTGTTTTGAGATAAAGCTGGTAAGCTCACCTTGAGCTCTCTGTGGGAGCAACGCGTCATTTGAACTTGCAACCACGTTCCTGTCTGTGACCTTGGCTCTGTTTCCTGATTTTCGGACTGGCTTCCTGGACCATGGCTTGATCTGTTCCCTTGGGTTTGGCATCTGGTTTCCGTGAGATATTCTGGTTTTGACTTGGACTGTTAATTGCTGGGAGTTGGATTCTGTTATTTATCTGGCACTTGATTGTTAGCAACGGACTTGAACTTGCCTGGCTTTCCACTAAAGATCTTGGCAAAGAACTGAACCCTGTTTGTGTGTGTGCTCTGTGTGCGGGGCTTGACAACGTGAGCCCAGGTGCTGTTTGGAAGCCTCTGAAATGCAAGCAACTAATCACTTACCTTCCTGCATGGTTGTATCGGGCTAAAGGCCAAGCAGGAAGAAGTCTCCTGATTTCATTTGTCCTTCTCCCTAGTGCTGGCCAATCAGGAGCTGTGCAGGGAAATGCATCATCCCACCTCCCCGTCTGATTGGCCAGCACCAGGAAGAAGGACAGATAACATTGGGAGACTTCTTCTTGGTTGGACTTTAGCCTGATATGACCATACAGGAAACTAAGTGATTGGCTGCTTGCATTTCAGAGGCTTCCAAACAGCACCTGGGCTCATTTCGGAATGTGCTGCTTCCGAAACAAACAGCCCATCCCTAGGCTGCACCACTGTTAAGACAGTATTTTTGTGTTCTAGAATATCCTTTTTCTTTGCTCTGTCACTCAGATTAATTTACTGAAATCTACACTCCGAAACACTTAGAGGATATATTGGTGTGGGCAGGTTTGAGTGGATATGACCCACACTAAGGACATGATGTAGGCTTTCAGATCACACACATTTGCATTTTTCCCTACCCCTGGGTAGGAATTTTTGTTTACTAGATTTCCAGCAACTCAGAAAACATAATGGAAGCAGGGACAGCGTGGGTTGGACTGTATCACAGGAGGGGCACATGGAAGGCTGGTCACATAGTTCTCTATCCTTTATTCAGGTACAGAGCAGATTGGAGAGGGGCTTCTTTGCACCTCTAATTTGAATGATAAAGTAATGCACAGGATCTGTTGACACTGAAGGGGATTCTCTGTTTTAAGTGGAATTCATATCACATGTGCCAGTTATTCATTATTTCTTTTTCATGTCTACATGTCAGGATATCTGATCTGTGTTTTTATGTTTTTCATGTTCTTTGTTACCTCACATCTTGTTTGAACTGATGAGAATCCTGTTGGCTACAGCCTAAGTGTAGTTAGACCAGTGAAGTAAATTGCAGTGGCAAATTGTTCTGAGTTGAAGTCAACTCAGGAACACTGAGCTTCATGGCGCAGTGGTTAAATGCCTGTATTGCAGCTAAAACTATGCTCACACGATCTGGTGTTCAATCCCAGCTAGCCAGCTCACTGTTGACTCACCTTTCTATCCTTCCAAGGTCAGTAAAATGAGTACCCAGCTTGCTGGGTTGGTGGGTGGGGGCAATGTGTAGCCTGCATAATTAAATTTTAAACCTCCCAGAGATTGCTTGAAATGCTGTGGGGTGGTATATAAGCAGAACATTTTGCTTTAGCTAACAAGTCAAAGGTTGCCTCTTTCTTTGCATGTTAATTGCATTGAATTGGTGCATGGCAAGGAATAAAAGCAGCAGCTCATTAATTAATGGCAGTTTGTTTTTGCAAGAACATGGAAAGTTTTCCAAACTCACAGGTAGCCTTTGCACATCAGCAAGGCTGTCTCTTTTCAGACTTTTTGTTGCTTGGATGGAGAAATGACAATGGAGATGGGCAGAGCTGTGTTAGTAACACTGGACTCTGTAATGACTGAATAGAGCTATGGTCATCCACAGATGCAATTGCATTGAAAGTAAACATCAAACAAATTGCAATCCTGTTGGGAAGTTGGCTTCTAAGTGTTTTAACTATAATACCATCGTAGGACATTCTATGAGGGTAGAGCTCTGCCAGATTGCCACCAGAAAATTGCAGGGGCCATTTCTTGCAAAATAAAAGGTCAATACCAGGCCTTGGTAGCAGCTGGTAACTAATGATTTAGCACTGTTTTGACCTTTGGCTTCTTAGTCCATTTGAATCTGACCCAGTGTTTTAATTTCCCAGTACTGCCAGGCTTTGGGCTTTCGTTTTTTTCCAGATGTATCTGGAGACTTGTTACCAAATTAGATGCCCTACACAACACATACACACACACACCAAATCTTGAAGCTTGAAAAGGAGAAAACACAATCAGACTTTATACTTATATTTGAGAAGTCTTGATTGCTTAAGAGCAATAATAAATATGAATCTTTTAACCCATGTGGTAGAAAGGCCTCCCCTTGTAAGAGTCCGGTACTGGTCATAGATAACTAATAAATGGTACGTAGTGATCTATTTTTGTATTCAGCTTGGGATTCAGAATTTCCTCTCATACTTATTATGAAACTTGCAGCCCAAACATTCAAGTATTCAGTTTAAAATAAATAAATAAATCATTTGTATTTCAAACATAAGTTGTAGACTGATGGGTAGAGAGAATTTTGTTGCTAAATATATGTGTTCTTCAATACACCTTTGCCTCTTCAAGGAACTCCTTCCTAGAAGGAGATCAAGATGATGTGCAATGACTTCCTTCATTTTATATTTTCACAATAGCTCTTGAGTCACTGAAAAGGCAAGAAGACTCTAAGTAATCTGTGGAAGTGATGGCTATTTTTAAACCACCATCCTCATTTTGATTTTGCTTCTATTTCATTATTACAGTTTAATTATATTTTGAGTCTATTTTTCACAGTTTCTCTGAATACAAACAGTACATTAGGGCCCCCGTATCCACAGGGAATTGGTTCCAGACTTCCCCACGGATAACAAAATCCACGGATAAGAACGAACACCCTGAAATCATCCCCAAAATCAAATGGGCCATAGAAAAGATAGTCTGCCTCCTTCCGGTGCCCCTTCATCACCTCTCCCCAGGCCCCAGCCATGGCAACCGGCAGCTGCTCTATTCTCTTAGGGTGGGTCAGTCCCCAGCCCAGCTGGCTCACCCTTGTGCCAAACACAGCACCCTCATCCTCCCAGACCTCCTTAGCTGCAATTGGGGTCGCCAGCACAGTGGTGTCAACGTCCTCCTTATCTCAAGGCACAGACAAGCGCTTCATATTCTTTGTGCAGTGAAGCTGGTTGTGAAACCCACCAGCATGGAGATGCGGTGCTGCTGACCATTTGGTGTAGCTTTCGGTTCCCAGGTTAAGGGCATCTCTAGCAGCTTCCTTCCTTCTCTCTAGTGTTGTGGTGGGCCAGACCTGGAGGTAGAGCACTAAAAGGACAGAAGCACACTTTCTCTGCCCAGAGATACTGTAATAATTTTTTAGTGCCAACACCGAATAAGTGAATCAGTGGATGACAAATTAGTGGACATGGGTGTGTGTGGTTACTATACAGTGGAACCTGGTATAAAAAACAGCTTGTATAACATAAAATTTGTACAACATAAAATATTCTGGAGATAGGGGAAATTTGCTTAACATAATCACCTATGGGCCAAATCCATACAACATAAAAATCGAATTATTCCATTTTCAATGCATTCCTATGGGAAATATGTATAAAGGAAAATTTGCTTAACATAATTTCATTTGGAACGAATTAATTCCTTTATACAAGGTACCACTGTACTTGTATCTGAGGTTTAAACCTTTAGTCTTTTAGAACAGTACCATATAGCAACATGCTAACTACTACCTTCATTCTAAAGCACCATGTGAATGGACTTTAATATAAAATTCTGAACTGCTCTGGGTGGGTCAAATGGAATTTCTATTGGTCCACCATCTTTTTAAAAAAATCAAAAACAAATTAAGAATGCCCTTAAATTAGCAGCCTGCCTTTTTGTTGGCTCGTTGTGATATTTTCACATAAATGGCAGGATGAATAACTCTTTTTATTCAGCTCTACATTCAGAGTCACATAGACTTCTTCTGATACTAGTAAACAGACCTTTCTGAAGAGTTTGCTTCAGAGAGCTTTTTTTTTTTATCTCTCCAAACTGATTTCTACTGGCCACTTTCTTAGTGCTGGCATATTCTTTCCTATTACTGGGATAGATAAAAAACAATAATGTTTTAAAAATAAAATTGATTTAAATCACGATTTATTTATATTTAAAAAAAATTAAATTTGAGGTAAACCTTGAAAGCTCCCCTTCCAAAACTTGGAGGGAAGAATATTAACTCTGGCCAGTGTAAAGGCCCTTCTGGAATTGGGAGAGATGAGCCTATCTAAATGCAGGGTGGCAGTAAATGCAGGTTTAACATATTATATTTGCTCATTCAGGAGGCTTCAAGGGACTCTTCAAAGCAATCCATACAAGCTATTCTTCACAAATGTGTACTGCTGGGATTTCCAGAACCCAAGGAAGAAGCCTGAGGTTTCCGTGCAAAACATTCATCGTAGAACAAGTCTTCCATTTTTTGCTAGTCTAAATTTATTGCTCCGGTTACATTAGTAAACGTATGGCTGAAGCCAACATTGTGATTCTTCCAATGTTTACGAAACTGCTTCTCTGTTTTTTTATATTTCTCCATTAGTTAACACAAGCCTTGGATGAACCCATTTCCATAATTATCCATAAATACTTATATCACTGTTCCTGTGTAATTCCTGATAAGATGATTTTGATGACGACTAAGTGAACAACTGTACATATTGATCAAGTAATAAAGTTCTTCCTGGTACAACCAAGCAACTAAATATGATTCTTCCTTTTAAGAGGCCTGTTGTTGTTGTTGCTGCTGCTGCTGCTGATATTTAATTAGTAGCTGTTTTAGAGTCTTAAAAGTATAAACTGCATATTAGAGGAATTTACTGCAGTATAGCTTTCTCTGCTTCTCCAAGGAAAAGGGGGAGTAATGGAAGTGCTTTGTTCAGTCTGCCAGCTTCTCCTTTGTTTTCATAGAATCATAGAATGTCATGGCACTTTGTCAGAAACTTTTCTGAAGTCAAGATACGTGATGTATGTCTACAGAATTCCATGTGTCTATCAGAGAGACTAGCCTGTCAAAAAAAGAGATCAGATTAGTCTGACAGGATTTGCACTTGACAAATATATGTTGGATTTTTTTAGTTATTATTGTATTGTTTTTCAAGGTACTTGTAGAGTGACCGCTTTATAATCTGCTCCAGAATTTCCCTGGGATTGATGTCAGATTGACTTGCTCTGCAATTCTCAAGTTCCTATTTTTTTCCCTTTTTTTCAAACTGGGGATAATGTTAGTTCTCCTCCAGTCCGGACACTGGTTCTGAGAGTTTTCCTCAGCCAGTTCCTTCAGAACTCTTGGATTTACTTCATCCAGCCCTAGAGACTTTTTTTTAGATTTTAATAAATTGTGTATTTGGTAGAGAAAAATGACCATGTGTTTCTGCTGTGCCAAATCATCACTTTGTATTATTTATTTATTCCCAGTGTTTTTAGCCACCTCACTACTAAGTGGTCTTTGAGTGGTGTGGTTGTTTATTTGTACATTTAAAGAAGCATCTTTCTGAATCAAATTCCCAAAAAAGAAAGAGGTTGGAAAAGGGAGGAAAAGAAATCAGAGTGGCCTTTTAGAGGAGGGAGAGGTCAGTGAGCTAAGGACATAAAAACCCTTGCTGGACCAGTTCAAATCGGTATTTAGCCCAGCAGCAACATGTTTTCCACAGTGACCAGCCATAAAGTTCTGCAAAGATGCATGCCTTATACTGCATGGCTGGCTAATCATTTCTGTGCACATGAGGAGAAAGAAAGTGGCAATTTTACAGTTGAGGGTAACAAAATATATTTACATTTTTATATAGCTATGCCTTGCCTTATAGCTTTTGCTGAGGGTTTCAGCTGAAAATGTTTTGCTAGGTTAGAACTGTTGGGGAAGATCTCTTGTGTCAAAAGGATTTGCACTTGAGATGGGGTCAGTGATGGACTGGAATAAAAATAAAACAGCCCCAGTCTTGTTTCTCTTCTCTTTTAAAATTCCATGGTAAATCTACCGTTAGTTTTCCTTCCTTTCTCTGAGGTCGCTTCCTGCTTCTTTCTTTCCTCCATCTTAGGAAAAGAGGCAGTCAGTACACATGGAAGCCAGTTCTACTAGTACCTGTAACAATATTTTGGACTATGTATCTCTGTACTATTTCCTGATGATTTCCTAAGTTCATCAACAGGGTTTTTTTCTTTCCTGCCTTAATGTAAATCTTGAGATAGACTGTCTGAATTCTGTTAAATTGAAAAATCGACTAGTCTTATTTATTTATTTATTAGCCATAATCATATTACCATTGTATGCTTAATCAAGGAAAATGATGTAAGCCTTGCTGGAAAATTCTTCTCATTAAAGAGATGCTGGTTGTATTTTTATGAGAGCAAGCCTGATCACACAATTGAGGTCCACCACCTCCTAGTGTTCCAAAGAGGAGTTAAATATCAACGCTGCCTGGCTAAGATAAGTGGTCCCTGCACACCCACACCTTCCGTCAAATAATCCAGTGATGGAAGACTCCAGAAACTGAGCTCTTCTGAAAGTGCAGATGACTGTCAAATCCAGAGAATCTTCTTTGGGCGTGTGGATCACTGGCGTTAACCACATATATGTTTATGCCATTTATGCTCACCATGTGAGTGTTGAAACATGGTACATGCCCCACAGGCTGAAGATGGCCTCACACATTTACTTGTTTATTTGTTTTGAACCCAGATCTCAACTGCTTCTCTTTGTTGCCCCAGGCTGAGTGTCAATTTATTGGTGGATGTAATCAGCGCTGTGTTGGCTTCAGTCTACCAATCAGAGATACCAAATAACATTCTTGTGTTTCTGTGGGTGGTGTAGCTTGAGGGTGGTTTTCCATGGGTAGAAAACATAATGAGTATTTGTTTTTTTACCTGTTTGATGTGGGACTGACCTCACTCCTTCATACTATCAAGCAGCAAACTATGGCATTGGGAAGCATTCTGGAACCTCTGGTTCAGTTTTTGCAGGTGAAATGTTTCCAGAATTGCTGGCTCTGCTTGCTTATGGTACCTTAATCTGGTGTAATACACACTTATTTATCCACTCTTTGAGGCCACCAGGGCCATTTCTCTGGAAGTCCTGGCTTCATAGTGTTCTTATGGGCTTTGTCTGGTCTCCCCTCACCCCAGTTATTGGGCTGTGCATCCTACTGACATGTCCTTTCTTTAGAGAAAAAACTCTCTGGTTCATTGGGTCAGGACAGTTCTCCCTAAATTTTATCTCACACAACCACACTCTGGGGAGATGTTGGTACAATTTGGATATTTAGAAAGAACTGAAAGTAATCACCAGATGTAGAGCATGTTACATGTGTCTTGGTAATAACATTAGTAGCTGTTCTAATCTACAGCATGCATGTCAGATGTTTTACAGTGGAACACAAGGGGTCTCATTAACAAGGTCATGGAACTCTGTCATCATACCAGGGGGATTATGTATTAAGTAAATGATGTAGGCAGTTGTATTCTACAACCTACCAGACAAAAGCAGTATCTTTGAGCTGAGTGATGCTTTGAATCCCACAACTGAAAACCAGTTTATTTGTCAACACACACTATGATTATTGTTAAATTGAAAAAGCTGATTTACTGGCCAGAATCCTATTACCATTGTAGGCTTTCTTAAGGAAAATAATGTAAGCCTTATTGGAAAATTCTGCTCATTAAAGAGATGCTGGTTACATTCCTGTGAGTGCATGCCTGATCATGCAATTGAACTCATGCGTATAAAGGCCACCAACACGTGCTTAACGAGCAACAATCTGCTACCAAAACCTATACAGTTTCTGTTACATAAGTGTTAAGTGAGGATAAGTTCTGAGCACTATTTTTTTCTGAACTTTTCTTCTCCTTCATACAAAAAAGTATTTTTTCTTGCACTCTGGATTCTTTGACAGAATATGGAGTGTGATTTGTTCAAAAAGTTAGTCAATTAACCAGTCTGACAAAGTTGTTTACAATTGAAGGTCTATTAAATTTTATAAGGTGTTTTTTATGAAGCATAGCCTTTCAATAGCAATTCAACATTTCTCCAGAAACCTCACTGATAGATGCCTGTGGGTTTGAGGTCTCTTATATGAGTTTCATTGGGGGAATCGATATTTCATGGTTATCTAAATGCCTGGAGGAAGACCCTGCAACCCATCCCACCGTTACATCTTGGAGTTATTCCTGCCGATGGTATTAACAGTTCATTTTACTCATTGTTCCAGAGGGACTTGGTTCTAGTGCTAAGAGCAGGAAGAAATTGAAAACTCTTGCTCTTGGATTCTTAAATGAATAATTAGGCAAAGTATGACAGTTATACAGCAAGCCACATCCCCATCAGCTTCACCAAAAAGCCGAACTTCTTTTGCATGGTTGCTTCCAGGAGAAGCTGCCACAGGATGAAATTCGCATTCCATTGCTTTTGTTAGCTGTGTCTGGCCCTTGAAACTTATGCAGAGACGAGGCAGTTGGGTGGAGCCTACTGGAAAAGCTGACCAGCAGTGAAGCGGGAGGGGAGCTGGTATAGGAATTGTCCCCTCAGGGTCAGAGTTTAACTCTGGGAGCCATTCATCAGATGTTGGTTGATTGCTGTGGAATCCTAGGAGACATTGAACTGAATCACAGCCCACATGTCCCCAGTCCTGTGTGAAAGCAGATGGATGGGTGTGTGTGTGAGGGTGGAGTATGACACCCAGGAATTCTTGGTGTTGTAAAATGGGTGTTTCTTGGTGGTTGTTGTTTTTACAGTGCACTATAAAGCTCTTTCCTAGAGCAATCAGGTTTATGACCTGACTCTGGCACCCTTTGGCCTGCTGCCGCTATAAAAGATGAATAGCCCTGTGATATGCTTCGCCAACATCTGAAAATGAAGTAGGTTTCTGTTGTTTGGCTTGCATATTTTTAGAATGCTGATGACTAAGAAGTATCTCCTGTGTTTAGGAAATGGGCAATTAAGTTACAGTTAATGTTTCTCCTTGTGCTAATTGCTAGTAAAGATCTCTAGTCAGTTCTCACTGCTTGGCTTGCTGCTTGTTCCATGTCATTCTTTGTATGATCTAAAAAGAAATTTCAGTATGGCTGAAGACTAGAAAATTGGTAAAGCTTAAGGTCTCTGTCAGCAGATGGGAAATATTTTTGTATTCTCTCATGGAGTATTTCTTCCTCAGTTGATAATGAGGTCCTTTTTTTCCCAGGAGGTAGGAGGGAATAATCAGAAATGACAGCAGGCTGCTTACAGGTCCAGTAGGACCCCCGTATCCACTGATTCATAAACCACTGATTCAGTTATCTACAGTTGGAAGAGGAGAACATTAAATAAATAATTCAGCAGCCATAAAGCAAGCTACTGTCACAAACAGCAGCTGTGAAGGCAGCTACTGTCATAAAGCAAGCTACTGTCACAAAACAGCAGTTTGGGGGTTTGGGCCGTTCTCTCTTATCCATGGTTTTCATTATCCATGGGAAGGCCTGGAACCGATTCCCTGTGGATACCAGGTTCCTACCGTATAATTCATAGGAATATGCATTTAACTCAGAGAACAGAGGGAAATTTTGAATGTCTTAGTTTTAAAAAGATGGAACATTTTCAGGTAGAAATCAGAACAGCAATATTCTGTGAAGATGACAATAACATTCACACTATGATCCTGCTCTCATTAAAGCGGTCTGAAATCTTGGTGACATGCAAGACTGAAATTACAAAATGCACATTCACTTGATGTATTATCTAGTATCACCGTTGCTGTCTGATTGGCTCTTTCACTCTCTCCCTCCATATTTCCTTTTGATTTTTCCCATCTGGATTCTGAGTCAATTTTTCTGCATGTTTCCCTGAGCCTTCAGGAACCTGTTCCTTAGAATAAGTATGTCTGTCTTTCTCAGTCTTCACACCAAAAACTGCTGGAAAGTCGGGTGGAATGTTAAAGGGAAATCAGTTTTTATGAAGAGTTAATCATGGCTCATTTTGCATAACGGCAATTCTTAAATACAGGATTTTTCTGCTGTATTCTTTTCATTTCATCATTGCATTGTATTATACCAACGATTCATTGATTCTTGGATTTTATCCATTGACTATCTTTTGTGATTTAAATAAATATTCATATCATTTCTACCTACAAAGGACCTCATTTTCAATAGATCTGGAAAGTTTTATTTTAATTGGTAACCACTTGAGTAGACCAAGAAATGAATAGACATTAGCTTCAAAGGAGGAATCCTAGGTTTTAAGCTTTCCCATCTGTTTTTAAACTTGGTTCTCATCCTGGTAGGAAGATGTTGGCTAGCTTTATGAATGCACTAGGTTAGTGGCTGTAAGCTCAGGGTGCCTATATACAGAATGGATCACATGGATCAGCCTCCTCTAATATACAGAATGGATGCACATGGACCAGCCTCCTCTAATATACAGAATGGATGCACATGGATCAGCCTCCTCTAATACAGTGCCCTCCAGATATGTTATACTGTAGCTCCCACAAATGCTTAGCTAACAAAACTCATGTCCGTTCTTCACTGGTGATTATCAGAATTACTGTATAGTCAGGCAGATCTTGAGCAAGGTATTGGGTTAGTTGAAGCTGAAATAGGTGATAGAATTTACAGAATTCAGATATTCAAAAAGTTAACTTTCTGAAATATAGTTCCCAGAATCATGGGGTTTGCTTTTTCAAAAAGAGTAGTTTCTAAGTTGCCGTAAAATGGCATTTGTGTGCCCTGTACAGATCTTGATTGCATAGATGTTATTGTCTTTTTCTGATCCACATTTTACTATCCTAAACATTCTTCCACATTTCCAGTTGTTCCCTGGTTTTTCAGCCCAAACAAAATGGATGCTGTTCAGTTAATCTAGACAGGGTATGTTGAGCTTTGATTTATCGTTGAAATAACTGTAGATGCAAGTGGCAGAGCTGACCTAATATGAAGTAATCTGTGTTGTTTTTGCTGCAGAAGTATGGCTACTTCCTTGAGAATTATTTTGTCACATATGTCTCATGTCAGTTTCTACCAAACAGCAAGTACACTACAGATGGATAACAGTTCTTCATTAGTTGGTCAGGATTCAGTCACTAAAATACACATGTAAAATGTTACATGATGTGTGACCTCCTTATGTACCCTTCTAAGTTTGTATAGCTGTTTGTAGTAATATCCTGTGAGGCGAGATTTTTTTCAGGAAAGGAACACTAGGCTGGACACTGGACTCTAGCTTTAATGCTTCTGCATAAAGTTTCTTGATCCAGAATGTATATGAGAACCTTTGCCCATCTTTTGCTTTTAAAAATATTTTATTGTGCTTAACTATAGGGTAAGGAATATAGCAACAAGCACATTGTGTTTCATTTCTTTCGATTAAAAGGAATGCTATTATCTGGATAAAATGCTCTGAACAGAACGGAAATGAACTGATAACCAGTGTAAGGCAACCAGGATCAGGGAAATAGGTTGGCTTTAATTAGCTGCTAACTAGGTTCACTGTCATGTTCTGGGCCTGTTGAAGGTTCTTGATCTGTCTCAAGGGCAGCCCCATGTAGAGCAAATTACAGTAATCAGTCCTTGAGACTACCAGAGTATGGACCAATATGATTAGGGATTAACTGTCAAGGTAGGCACGAAGTTGTGCACTCCATTTACGGTTGGAAGATAGTGTTCTGAAAGATTGTGGTGGGGTTTTTTTTGCAGAATAATTTTCAGATGCTATGGCTTAGAACTACATGCACAATGGACCATCAAACATGATCTGAGCTGTACGAGTGCAGAGCGCCATTGGGGCTGAGTATTGTCAGCCAGCATTGCAGCCTGTTTAGTTCTGATTATAGCTGGCATCTCCCATATGTGCATGTACACAAGGCAAGGCTCCCATGCAGCTAGGCTGAAAATTAGATGTGATCTTGCTGGAATCAACTTTATGCTTCCTATGGATAATGAGAATTTTAGTCTCAACATCAGAGGCACCTGGTTGGGGTTGTCTGTTCAAGAAAGGCGCTTAAACAAAGAGGGGGGGCAGCATTTGGCTGAAATAGGTGCAAATTGGACACAACTAGCAGCAGGAACTTTCTGGATAATTTTGAAGTGTACAATTTTCTTTATTCTCAATAGGGCGACTTAATATTGTATTTAGCACATTTATCACACCTATGTTACAAAACAACACTTTTAAATGTCACAAGTGTCCAAAATTACCTCTAGTGTCAGGGTTCAGGAGGCTGGATTCAAATCTCCCTTCAGTCATGAGGCTCATTGTATGACCTCACCTCACTGAACATGACGTCTCAGCATGGTCAACATCATATTAAATTCCTCTTTGAGAATTTTATTTTATTTTATAGTAGGGAACAGGAATGGGGTAGACGGAGAAGGGAATAGGGCTCTTAGGAGAAGGGTGGCACATTAATACATCATGAATCTCATTAATATATTATAGTCATTTGACAATTTTCATCTAACGTCCTGTTACATATACTTTGTTGCTCTTCCTCCTGATATATTACATAATGTTCAACATTTTCATTTCAAAGTGGACTTTCAAATTTATTCTGCATCCAGTTATATACTGGTCCCCAAATCTCTCACTTTTGGGGCTGATTGTTCTTTTAAAATCCCAAATAAAGTATCCATTTCTGCCATTTCCAAGATCCCCAGCAAATCTTCTTTCTTTAGGAAATCTGCCTTCTTCCAATCTCATAACGTAAATATCCTTGCTGCAGTTACTATAGGTATCTCTAAATGTAGTTTCTTTACATTTACTGCCCCAGGCATGATATTCACCAAAATAGGTCTGGTTTAAAAGATATAACAGAAGGCAATAAAATTCATCTTTGTGAATTAATGATTTTGTTGTCTACTGTAGATAAGCTAAAATTGGGCTTAACCTTCTGGTCGGTCACCTGCTGTTTTCTCCTCAGTTACTTTCCTTCTGGTAGACATTGTTGTGGATCACAATGTCTTAATCATTTAGAAAAGAACAAGGCTGGGGGATAGGGTGAGGTTTTGGATGGAAGAAGAGAAAAGTATGTGAATAGCCCACATCTACGGAGCCGTGCCCTACTTCTACAATATACTCCTCATTCATCTGCCTTTGGTGGTGACAACTGTCTGCCACTGCATCACCTCCAACCTTAGTCCAATTTTACCTCTGATTATCAGAGGAAGGGGCCTAACACTTCACTGTCTATGGAATTGATGTAGTTGTTACCCCCAGAGAAAGGATATGTGTAGGATTTAAAAGAGTGATAAAGATTGGACTGCTTAAAATGACCTGTCCTGCTTTTCTTGTTATCTTTTATTGACATTTGCCATTGGGTTCAGGATGAGATCAGAGGGATTGGGTATATCTGATAGTGTGCCACAGTAGGTTTTCTAGAAGTATGTGCAGCTGCAGTGGTGCAGTGGGATAAACAATTTAGGTATAGTCAGAGCTCTGAGTATTACACAGTACTATAGTAAGACTGAGCATTCAGACAGCCTCACTTTGCAATTAAAAAAATATGTAGGCTATATGTTCTTTCGCGGCATCTGTGAATACACACAAATGGGTCTTTGCGCTTGCACAGAAGACATCGGCCATTTCAAAAGCTCTTAGGTGGACTAGGACCTCCTCCCCCCACTGCTCATGCTCCTCATTTCCCGCCCTCTGCCTCAGTTCCTTTATATTGTTTTTTTCTTACTGTTATTATTCCTGTTATTATCCCTCCTCCTCCCTTCTCGTCGTTGGACATTCTCTTTTCTTTATTTCTTTTTGTATTGTGTCTCCCCCCCCCCCGTATTTTGTGACTGCCGGTGTACTTTTCAAAAGGTGTGCAGCCTACCCCAACAAAGTCCCCATCTCCAATGGCAGTGACCTTTGTTTATATGTCTTGGGGGAAGAACATCAACCTTCACAGTGCCTGGCCTGTAAAAGACTCACTAAACCAGCACTTAAGCAAGGCCTGGGCAGGCTCCATGCTTATCTCAGGGAGAAATCCCCATGACCCATGGAGCCTCAGGAGCAGGTTGACCATTCCATCGCTTCAACCTCTCCTACATAGATGAAACAGCAAAAGGCTAAGGGACCTTAGACCCTTGAAACCATCTTCTTCGATGGAAAAAAAGAAGAGGCAATCTGCCCCCCTCAGCACCTAAGTAGGATTCGAGGTCAAAAGCTGCTTCCAGGCTGAGTGTTTATGCTCGCAGCCCTACATCAGCATCAAAAGACCGACGACGTTGAGACCAGGATGATCTTCCATGTCAGCAGCTCCAGGCAACTGTCTCCGAGATCCAGCCATCCTAGCTGAGGGAGACAATTCAATTGGGGAATTAACTGTAGTCCAAGTGCCTATGTCCAGACCTGGCCTATTGGCAGGCTCACACCAGGAACTAACTTCTCACAACGCTGCTATCTACTGTCCGACACTGACATTAGGCATCAGATTCAAACTCTACGCCGTTCACCATCTCCTAGACTTCAGGGCTCATATGTCTAAACAAGTTCGACTCCTGGACGAGCCTCAACATCAGGAATCTTCTCCGGTATTGGAGACACGATCTCGACCTCAATATCGAGATCTTTGACATCACACCACTTATGTCTGTCATGCTTCACTTTCAACATCACCTCCTCGACGTCGACGTCTCCTCAATGCCTATACAGACATCTGCACCGACCAACCACATCAGCATTGAAAATACATTCAAATTATTTCCTGTTCCTCTGACAAAGAACTTGATGACATTGAGTTGATACCACATCACTCTAAGGGTTCCCTGCCTTCCACTTTGACTCAGCTCAGTAAGTATGCCTGACACCATTCGCCCTCGACAGCGGATCCCTCAACATCATGAAAGGCACTCTCTAGATCACTTTCAGTGCATACCACAGCTGCTCAAGATTCTTGTGCTCGTACTTTGATCCCAAAGCACATTTCTTGGATGCCACTCTGCTCCGTCCCGGGCCAAATCACCAGCCTCGATGGACCAGTTACTCCTATCCGATCACTGTTTTCTCACTGATCCTGAGGATGTTTCTCCAGGCACGCCAATGTCATCCCCACCGAATTTACCGGTGCCAGAGTCTGACACTGCTGATGCCAAACCTTCATCACCATTGCAGGAGTTTTGGCTGTATTCTAAAATGGTCCATAGGATAGTCAAAGTCATGGACTTGCAAGTGCAGTAACCCAATGCTGATGGCTCTTGTAAGTTCTTTGGGCACCTTGACAAAGCCCAAACTCTGCCTTTGAGACTAAGGTTCATTCCCTCTCTGTTAAGACGCATCAGGTTTGCATGGAGCAAACGTCATCAGAACCCTTGATGGTTCGTCCTGTAGACAATCTGTATCGCACACATGGAGATGATACCACTTTCCTTGCCAAGCATCCGTTGTTGAACTCTTTCATAGTGGATGCAACACAAAACAGAGCCAAGGGAGGATCTGCTAGTACCCCTAGCAACAAATGTCATAAGCTGGACCTCACTGGCAGACAGCATTATTCTCTTGCTTCTTTCTCCCTCCGCACATCCAATTATCTGTGTGCAATGGAGGCATACAACCACTATCTCATGCAAAAGTTCCTGTCATTGTTTTCCTTCCTACCAGATGCTCAACAGTGGAAGTCTCTCTCTTACCATAATGAAGTCATGTTCCTCATTGACTATGAGATGATTACCTCTCTGTCATGCTGCTGATGCTGCATCCAAGCAACTAGCGGCTGCCGTCCATCTTAGACACCATATGTGACTGAGAACCACTACCATCCCTGATGATGTTAGAAACAGAATAGAGGACTCTCCCTTTGCTGGTGACAGCCTTTTTGCTTCTACAACAGATGAGAGCCTGGACAGTCTTATGAAGATGAGGAAAACTGCGTGCTTGTACAGCTCAGGGCAGTTCCAGTCCTTTACTTACAACTCTCAGCAGTGGTGTAAGCCCTTTTACCCTCAGCAGCAGAAACAAACCACTTGCTACAAACAGCAATATACCAATCCTTCATACCAACAACAGAACACTCGTACTGGAAACCATCAACGTCAGCGATCACAATATTTCAACCGAAACACCAAACCTAACCACTGACTATCCACTCTCCGTGCCTCTCAATGACATAGGACTGCAACCCTTTTTCCCTTTGTGGCAGCAGACAACATCCCGACACATGGGTCCTCATGTCATAGCCTCCAGCTATGCCATAGAATTCCAACACTTTCCTCCCTTGGGACATGTAATTATAACACCTCCTTCACCAACCTTGTGGGAAGAAGTTGACACTCTATTACAAAAAAATGCCACAGAGACCGTCTCTCCCGAGGACACCATTGGCTTCTAGTCCCGCTATTTTACTGTCACAAAGGATGGAGGATTGCGACCCATCTTGGATCTCAGAGGCCTCAACCCCTTTATCCTTCCAAAATGTTTTTGGATGTCTACTTTGCAACACATTCTCCCACTGCTTCACCAAGGAGAGTAGTTTGCAGTCATACATCTACAGGTTGCTTACTTTCATATTTCCATAAGAAAGGACCACCACAAGTATCTGAGATTCCAAGTAGGACCACTCACTTACCAATTCAAGGCACTGCCCTTCGGCCTTTCCATGCCCCCCGGGTTTTCATGAAGTGCCTCGCACCAGTTGCAGTGTTTCTCCACCTCCAAAGAATCACCATATTCCCATACTTGGACGACTGGCTTCTGGTAGTGCCTACCAAGTGCAAAGCAATCCAAGATGTAGCCTACACTATAACATACCCACTTCGCTCGGCCTGCAACTAAACATCACCAAATCCATACTCCTTGTCAAACTGTTCAGTTTATTGGGGCAGTTTAGACTCTAGAGTTGGAAGAGTTTTTCATCCTGAGGAACAGAGACAAAAAATTCTCCAAGCTACTCGGCTCTTTCATCCAGGGACACCCATGTCTGCCAGGACAGACCAGCACCTCTTAGGCCTTATGGCTTCCACCACATCAGTTCTGCTCCATGCTAAGCTCAAGATAAGACCACTACAAGCCTGGCTCTTGGGTCATTTCCATCCTCAGCTCCTCAGAACAAGCTCATTATGCTCACACAGATGGTTCACCTCATTTTTCAGTGGTGGATATCCCACATTCACCTGACCACGGGCCGCCCCTTTTACCTCAGTCAAGCTTCAATCCAACTTACCACAGACACCAGTACCACCAGCTGGGTAGCCCACTTCAAAGGTCTCCAAATACACAATATCTGGAATGCAATAGAAAACCTCTGCACATCAACCATCTAGAGCTCCTAGCAGTCTTCAAAGCTCTTCCATCATTTGAACCCCTACTCCTGCGCAGAACAGTCCAGACAATCACAGACAATACGATTGCCCTATTCTTCATAAATGAACAGGGTGGAACACACACTCTACCCCTTCTGTGCCTCCCCTTGCAAATTCAGTAATGGTGCTACATCAGGGACATTATCCCTATTGCTCTCCCTATATCCTCCCAGAACAACTTGACGGTGGACCAACTCGGTCGCCGTACTTACAACAATCACGCGTGGTCTCTCCTGATCTCTGAATTCCAGCTCCTTTGTCTTCAATGGGTCACTCCCCAAGTCAACTTGCTTGCCACTCAGACTAACACAAAGTGGCTGCAATACTGCTTCCGGGCAGGTCTAGGATACCAGTCCCTCGGGGATGCCTTTTCAACTCTTTGGCCTCTGACACTCCTCTACTCTTTTCCTCCACTACCCCTTCTTCAGTGGACTATAGTAAGCCTCCAGCACCACTTGGCACAGGCAATTGGTGGCCAAGACAGCCGTGGTTTGTGACCTTCAAATCACTCACAGTCAATTACCTATGCCTACAGATTAACTCCAGATCTCCTATCTCAACATCAGGGCCGTATCCTACATCTGGACCTGGCTTCATGGCGTGGCTAATCCACTCTCCATAGATAACATCTTGGCGCAGGCAAGAAAGCCTTCAACTATTTTGCTTTACTCCTATAAATGGAAAGCTTTTCTGTTGTTTACCTCCGAACATAATCTTCCCACCAGCCCCAAAACTGTGGATACATTGCTGCAATTTCTTATTTGCCTTTTTCATAGAGGCCTCTCCATCTCTACATTAGGGGTGTATATTGCTGCCATTATGGTGCATCAACCTCCTTGCTCTTCAGCAGCTCTCCTCTTCAGACATCCTACTGTCAAACATTTGTTGAAGGGGTTGGAAAACATCTGACCACGTACTAGAGCCCCAACTCCTCAATGGTCTCTCACCTTAGTTCTTAACTGACTCATGAAACCCCCATTTGAACCCTTAGCTACCATTACGTTACACATGCTAACTTTGAAAACTGCCTTCCTAGTGGCAATTACTTCTGCTAGGAAAGCATCACAACTATTTGCGCTACAGGTGGATCCACCTTTCCTGCAATTCCACCCCAACAAGCTTACCCTGTACCCAGACATCTCCTTCCTGCTGAAAGTGGTTTCAGACTTTCATCTGAAACAACAACTTATACTGCCTTTTTTCCATCTCCATCTTCCGACTTGGAACATTCTTTCCACACTCTTGATGTTCGTCATGTGCTCATCTTCTATATGTCTCGCACAGCCTTGTTCTGGCAGACTACTTGACTTTTCATTCACTCCTCTGACCTGTTGCAAGGACTTCCAGTCTCTTCACAAACCATCTCCAGATGGATCTCGACTGTCATCATCACAGTCACTTATGAGGCTGCAAGAACTCCTCTTCCACATGTTCTTAAAGGTCACTCATCCAGGTCTATCACCTCTTCCACAGCCTTCCTGAGGGGAGTAGACCTAACTGACGTATGCAGGGCTGCCACATGGTCCACGCCATCCACGTTTGCTTCACACTACAAACTGGATGTATGAGCCAGAGCTGACTCTGCCGTTGGATGGGCTGTCCTCTCTACTGCCTTCCCATGATGTCCCACCTCTGGTAAGCAGGTTGCTAATTACCCAATTGTGTGTATTCACAGATACCACAAAGAAGAAAGAGTAGTTACTTACCTGTAACTTTGGTTCTTTGAGTGTGCATCTGTGAATTCACACTCTTGCTCTACCTTTCCTTCTATCCGTCACATCTCTATGCTCTACTTTTCAGCGGCGGATATCAGGAACTGAAGCAGAGGATGGGAAATGAGGAGCATGGGAGGAGGAGGTCCTAGTCCATCTAAGAGTGTTTGAAATCGCCGAATGTCTTCTGAGCAGGCACAAAGACCCATTTGTGTGAATTCACAGATGCACACTCAAAGAACCACAGTTACAGGCAAGTAACGAATCTTTAGTCAAGATAGGCTCTGTGGCGTTTACCCCTTGTGTGATGAATAATTTATAAGGTGTGTTTGTGTCAGTTGTTTGTTTGTTGACCAATGGGAGGAGGATCCTGAGTGGATTTAAGGCTCAGCCCATCACTGAATAGTTCAGATAGGGACTGATAGAGACTTACTGTCTGAGAGAGAGTCAGATAGGGTCCTACTGAGAGACAGACAGTTAAGGACTAGAGAGAGAAAAGAAGATTTTAGCACTTCTGTGAGGAAAACTAAGTGTTGAGTGTCTGTAAACTTAAGAACAGGGTGTGCATGTGACCAACTTTGTCTGTATCCTAATCTTACTGTGTTTGGGCTATATTCTTCCTTTTGTTTGTACTTAAACATTTGACCCTTTATGCTTTTAATTTTACTTTGTAATAAATAAACTTATTTTATCTTTATTCAATTGAAAACAGTCTGAAAGCACTGTAATTTACTAGAGAAGCTAGTTGGTGGCAGGGAAAGAGAATAATTTGAGGCAGTGCTTGTCAATAGCCTGTGAAAGGGCCGGGGAGGGGGGGCATGCAAAGCACGGTAATGCTACAGGCTCCAAACCCAACATCTCTTTGTTTTAGAAGTCACAGAAAGATTAAAAGAATGTTTGGTTGGTTGGTTGGCAGTACTCGTAGTGGTACTGATGTGTCTTAATCTAAGTTATGTGAAAATATTCAAATGCTGATGCAGTCTGAAGCAAGAACCGCATGTATACGATGGTGTAGAGGATAGTCCTTCTGTACCTTTTGACAAGTGTTTGTGTAATTTGAAAATCCTGGCAAACGTAACTATTGTGGTGCTGTACTGTGACAGGTGTCACACATTTCCAAAGCTTAGATGCTTCTTATAACAAATACAGCCAAGCCTCGTCCCTTATTGCTTTTACCCTACCATGATGCTTGCTCAACTAATTAAATCTGATCACAGTTTTCTAAGAGGTAACATAAAGTGTAATATTTGTGTCATTCTTTGAAAATCTGGATTTTGGTTTTGCAGATGGAAGCCTTTAGGCCTTGAGACAATGGATGAACAAAATAAGCAGGTGGGGGTGGGAGACACAGAGCACAGGAAATGGGTCATTTGGGCCAGGCAAATGAAATCTTGCGCAGCTTTTCTCTTCCCACGCACTCCATGGCTCAATTTCATCCTGCATATGTTGAACCCCTCCCACATCTCATGCTTGTTTTTTATGCTTTGGTGCAGTGCCTGGGCTTAGCACATTTTCTTTATTATATAAACTTCTTTATAATGAAAGGACATTCCAGGATATGAAATTGGGCATGCATATGTAAAGCTGAATGCACAGGATCCAGAGAGCTACTTTAGACATGGCTACTCTGTGCAATGTTCTCTGCGCAATGGAAGGGAGGAGACTAGGGTTTCAAGAACAGGCGGTATCTTCCATTATGCTGCATAACTGGCCTATGCTTTAAAAAAATACAACCACCCTGAGTCATTCCGGCATTATGATTCTGTAAGATACGTTTGCCTAATTTACACAATTTATGTGTTAACTTGAACAACATTTTTTCATGTTTCAGCGTAAAACGAAGTGATGTCAGACTGTGAACTGACAGCTGATAACCTGGAAACTAGTGTGTCAAAGATATGAGACTATATAATCTTTCTCTAAAATCAGGCATTGAGCCTAATGACTGGAAGATAGCAAATGTACAGTGGACCCTTGTATAACAAAAGGTTTGTATAACAAAAAATCTTTACAACAAAAAAAAATTCGGAGATAGAGGAAACTTGCTTAACAGAATCGTCTATGGGGTGAATCTGTATAACATAAAAATGGTCACGATTAGGGATTACTCTGTTTTCAATGCATTCCTATGGGAAATTTGTATAAAGGAAAATTTGCTTAACATAATTTCATTTGGAACAAATTAACTTCTTTATACAAGGTACCACTGTAACACCAATCTTCAAAGAAGGATCCAGAAGTGATCCAGGAAATTACCGCCTGGTCAGTTTGACATATGTCCCAGGTAAAGTGATGGAAACCACCCTAAAAGATAAAATTAATAGGCACATAGAAGAGAAGGCACTGCTGAACGAGAGCCAACATGGTTTTTGCAGGGGCAAATCATGCCTCACTAACCTTTTGGAATTGTTTGAGAGTGTCAACAAGCATGTGGATAAGGGAGATCCGGTTGACATTGTTTATCTGGACTTTCAGAAGGCTTTTGAGAAGGTCCCGCACCAAAGGCTCTTGAATAAACTTGCCAGTCATGGAATCAAGGGACAGGTCAGCAACTGGCTAAGAGGCAGGAGAAACAGAGTAGTACTAAATGCGCAGTTCTCCAAGTGGTGAGAGGTAAAGTGTGGGGTCTCCCATATTTCAGTACTGGGACCCCTGCTTTTCAACCTCATCATAAATGATCTAGAAGTAGGAGTAAATAGCAAGGTAGCCAAATTTGCTGACAACACTAAATTATACAGGGTAGTAAAAACTGAAAGAGATTGTGAGGAGCTCCAGAGGGAACTCTTGACATTGGGGGAATGAGCAAAACAGTGGCAAATGAGTTTCAACATTAGTAAGTGCAGAGTGATGCATGTTGGGGCAAAAAAAAAACCCCAATTATATTGAGAAACTGATGGGGTCAGAACTCTCTGCAACAAACCAGGAAAGGGACCTTGGTGTCGTGGTGGACAGCTCAATGAAGGTGTCAGCCCAGTGTGCCACAGCAGTGAAAAAAGCAAACTCAATGCTAGGGATCATTAGGAAGGGTATAGAAAATAAGTCAGCAAAGTGTCATTTTGCCTCTTTATAAATCTATGGTGAGGCCCCATCTGGAGTATTGTGTACAATTCTCCCCATACCTCCAGAATAGTATTATGGAAATGGAAAAAGTGCAGAGGAGGGCAACCAGAATGATTTGAGGACTGGAACACCTTCCTTACCATCTGAGGCTGCAATGGCTGGGCCTCTTCACTCTTGAACAACGGCACCTAAGAGGTGACCTGATTGAAGTTTATAAAATCATACACGGTGTGGACAAAGTAGATAAGGAAAAATTGTTTTCCCTATCACACAAAACTAGAACTAGGGGGCACTCCATGAAACCTTTGGGTTCCAGATCTCAAACAAATAAGAGAAAGTACTTTTTCACCCAGAGAATCACTGGTCTTTGGAACTCCCTGCCAGAAGAAGTGGTGACAGCTGTCAGTCTTGACAGCATTAAGAAAGGATTAGATAAGTTCATGGAGAACAAGTTAATCAATGGCTATCATTATGGATGCCTAAGGACAACCTCTGGGTGGGAAAGATAGGCAGGCTATATCTCAATGCCATTTGCAGGGAATCATAAGCAGGTGAAGATAACCTGAAGCAAATGGTGAGTGGCTGTGTGAGACAGAATGCTGAACTGGATGGGCTGGGGCCTGCTCCAGCAAGGCTGTTCTCCCCCCCCCCCCCCTTAGATATATTTTATTTTTAAAGCAAAGAAAGAAAAAACCAATACATTGCTTATCTCCTGCCGTGTTACATATATCAGAGGTTTTCCCCAATATATCGGCCTAGTTATTTCATAATTCTCTTCTCATCTTAAACAAGATTGCTTTCATATTTCCATATTTACTAAACAAGGCTGTTCTTATGTTATATTCTTATGAGACTGTTCCAGTTCTACACTTTGCCTTATATATTAAAACCATAAATGTAAAAGTACAATTACGATTTTAAGATTTTAGATGGTTTTCAAAGGCTGTATTCATCAAAAATAGGTAAAATACTGATTTGATTTTAGGTGTTTCTTTATTAAAAAAAATTACAATCATCTCTAATTCCAAATGTGCCAACCCTGCGTTTATTTACTTAAATATTATTTTTTTGTCTCTGTCACATGAATACACATTGAGTTGTTTCAATATCACAAGTACCAATGTTTCTGGAGTGATAATATGACCAAAATTATATTCTAAAGTAATGCAAGGACTAGTAATATTGTTACTTTTTGCTGCATTGATTGAGCCTTTGGTTCTTATTTTCCAATTACAGTGGTACCTCTGATAACGAATTTAATTCGTTCGCAGAGGCAATTTGTTATCCGAAACAATTTGTTATCTGAAACATAGTTTCCAATTGAAATGAATGGGAAACCGATTAATCCGTTCCAGAGGTCCAAAAAAGGACTAGAAACCTGTTTTTCCCCAGACCTCTTTATAAAGTGCACTTTAAAGGCATGCAGTGCTGGAACACAAACCCCGAGAACTAGCTCCCTACCTTGAAAGGTCCAAATTCATCAGCAAAAAAAATGTCCAGAGAGGCTCTAAAACACCATTAAGAAACGCTCTAATTCCTTCCACCCCTCCACAAACTGTGGGGGGGGTACAATGCATCCTGGGTACACTTTTTTGCAAGGCATTTGAAACATGTTATCCAAGGCAGCCCTTAGGGAACATTTGTTATCTGAGGCAGCCCTATATCCGAAAATTTCTGTTTGTTATCTGAAATATTTGTTATCTGAAGCATTTGTTATCCGAGGTATGACTGTATGTGTTGTTAAAATTATTTTGGGAGCAGTCACACATTATTTTTTTCTTCATCAGAAGGTTACTGAACAGCAGCAAGTAACACATTGAAGCACCTATCAAATATTGTAGTGGGAAATGCCAGCAAGTTGCTTCTTAAAAGTAATATAATTACACAGTAATTATATTAAACCTAGTGTGGACTTACTTCATACATATTTGCTATACAGTATTTTTGAGGGAGGTTAATGCAGAGTGAAATGGAAAAGAGACACAATAAACATAAAAGGAGAAGGGAAGGACAGTATTAACTAGGGCACACTTGTTCATGTTTAGGGTTCATTCCTATACCACTTGCTTTAGTTACTATTCTTGAAATTAGTTACTATTCTTTCTGAATAGACATGCATAGGGGGTTGCACTGTTTCTTCAGACAGAAATGTGTGCTGCTCAACAGAAAGACATTGCACAGGAAGATTTTAAAGGCTTACTATCTACAGATAAAGGAAGAGACAAAGAGGATTGATGATGGAATGAAACTTTGTACTTCATTGTAGTTTAACAGTTTCATTGTAAGACTGTTGTTCATGAAACGTGAAAAATTATGAGTGGGAAAATAAATTTAAATCAATGGTGAATATCACTTTTTCATGCTTATTTAAATCAATGAAATCAATCAACCATTTCCCATGCTGATTTAGAATACAGTGGTATCTCGTAGAACAAATTCAATTCATTCTACGGGTCAATTCATCTTACATAATATTCTGTTCCCTCCGGAATGGATTAATTGGCTTTCAATGTATTCCTACGGGAAACAGTGCATTGTAAGACAATTTTTTCATCAGATGAATTTTTTGTAAGACAAATTGAACTGTTGAATGAATTTCCAGTCTGTGTTGATTTGGGGAGCCGTGTCATCTGCTGGTGTTGGTCCACTGTGCTTCATTAAGTCCAGGTTCAACACAGGTGTCTACCAGGAGATTTTGGAGCACTTCATGCCTCCTTCCACAGACAAGCTTTATGGGGATGCTGACTTCATTTTCCAGCAGGACTGCCAAAAGTACCATAACCTGGTTCAGTACCTTGGGATTACTGTGCTTGACTGGCCAGCAAACTCGCCTGATTAGAACCCCATAGAGAATCTATGGGGCATTGCCAAGAGAAAGATGAGGGACATGAAACCAAACAATGCAGTGGAGCTGAAGGCCACTGTTGAAGCATCCTGATCTTCCATAACACCTCAGCAGTGCCACAGGCTGATAGCATCCATACCAGGCTCATTGAGGCAGTAATTGATGTAAACTGAGTTTGCTTATTATGCATGCTTATACTTGTCAGAGGTCCTATATTGTCCTATTTCCAATCCTTGTGTTATTAATGTCATGTAATATTCTGATTTTCTGAGATTGTGAATTTGGGGTTTTCATAAGCTGTACACCATAATCATCACAATTATACCAAAGTAAGGCTTGACACAGCTTGCTTAACATGTAATGAGTCTATCTCATATATTAGTGTCACCTTTTGAGTTGAGCTACTGAAATAAATTAACATTTGCACGACATTCTAATTTTTACCTGTATATGTGGGCAGTACAGAAAAAAAATCTTAAATAGATATCTATGCCAGTTTCCAAACAACGGCTGCAAATTCAAGCCAGGAGTGTTGGTGTTGAATTCAACCTATGGCAACGTGGAGTTCAACTCTGACGTTGACAATTAATTTATCCCTTTGTTGCATGTTTGGAGCATTTCATTCCACATTTCCAGAGGTGGAATTTAAAGCTACAAGTTCTGTCTTGGCTTTGCAGCTCTCCTTGTGAAACTGGTATAAACATCTAGTCACTATTTTTGGGATTCCTGTATTTTTTTCTTCAACATCACTAGTAAGTGGTGCCCTTCCCTGACAGGCCATACAGGATGTAAAGATAGCATTTGTTTGTAATTTTTAGTGGTCTAGTACTGATACCACCTTTGAATTAAGAATAATTATGTATAGAAGGCATGGTAGAGTGTAGGAACTAGATGAGAATGGAAAAATATGTTCTTAGAGAAATAGCCATGGTAATTTCTTTCAGCATGTTATCTGAAATCAAGAGAAAAGAAAGCTAAAAAGGGGGGGAAAGCTATGGATAAATTATTGTGACATCTTAAAAGACAAATAAATATGTTTTCGCAGGAACTGTCATGGATCAAAATCTGAGGAACTGTGTCTAAGGAAATGGATTCTGATCCATGGAAGCTCATATTGAAAAAAATATGTTAGTGTTTAAGGTGCAACAACAATTTATCCTTTGTTTGGGTCTCTTTCTGTTCCTTTCTTTTCTCTTCAATTTGGAGAAAAGGGATGAACATGCTTGTAATGTGCTTTCAAAATGCCAATGCCAATTTTACAAATAATTTTCTGTTTCTCATGGACGAGGCAGATCCGTATACAGCGTCTAAGGAAGATTGCTTTAAAGCAATACTGTGCACTGTTTAGTGGCGTTAAGAGCTTTTGTTCAAGAGTGAGAAATGCTGCTAGAATTTGAAGCAAATGCTTCCCAAAACGTGCGCAATGTCAATGAAAGCTCATGCCAAATAAAAATTACTAGCCTTAAAGGCGCCACAAGACTCTTTGTTATTGCTAGAAAACCATTTTCCAGCCAATTTGGGTAAATGGGGAAAGCAGGCATGCCAAATAGCAATCCTTACCCCTCCCACTACCTTAAGATCAACATCCCTTGATGCATTACCACCTTCTGTGATGAAAGGAGAGAAAAGAACTCAATTATTATTGGAGACGTTTCTAATAGTTAGCCTAGGAAGAGTCTCTTGGAGTCCTGAACCTAACTTGAAAAACCAGTTTTATAGTCAAGATTTTAAAAGAGAGAGAGAGAGACTTCTAAATTTTCCTTCTATATACAAGTATTTTTTTAAAGTGCTGGACATTTAATAAAACTTTGAAGGATCATTGTTACTGAGCTGGCAGTACTGGATATCTCAGCGGACTAGATGATTTCTTTAACAATCTGTTAATTGTTTTGATTACATTCCCCCCCTGCTCCTTTGTGGTTTTGTGAATGACTCCTAGGACTGTGCCTTGTATTCTTGCAGAAAGTAGCATCTGGATCTGCATGACAGGACTGCTCTCTGGCCTTTGACCTAGCTTGCTTCTGGCATTAACTGTTTCAGAGGGTTAATAGTAGGTTTAGCTTGAAGCTGAACCCTTGCTTATATTGACGCCATTTTCTCTTCAGATGGCCCCTTTTCACTAAAGGGAGGGGGTGGTACTCATGTGACTCAATAGCTGGGCTACTGCCTGAGGTTCTTTCACTACAGAGCTTTAAAATTAGTAAAATAATTCTTTCCCTTAATAGTCACTCTTGATATATGGGAATGAAATGAAATGAAAACTATACAGGAAGATGTGTTGTAGAGAAACCAATAGCACTACTAAACTTTACACAGTCTCAGATAAGCTCCCAGACACATTATTGATTCCTTGTTTACTTCTTTTGTTTCTATCTCCCTTCTCTTCCAGTGCAAGGACAACTTTAAAAATTGTTGTTTTTATAAAAATATTTTATAGCAAAATACTTTTTGCCTCATCAAGTGGTCACAAATGCTCAGCAAATGCGAACAGCAAACGTTGTTTTAAAAAATCTCTCTCTCTCTCTCTCTCTCTCTCTCTCTCTCTCTCTCTCTCTCTCTCTCTCTCTCTCTCTCTCTGTGTGTGTGTGTGTGTGTGTGTGTGTGTGTGTGTGTGTGTGTGTGTGTTCAGGTGTTAAGAAAATCATATTAGAGATTTAAGACAGTGTAGTAAACGAGAACTAATTTCTAATTTAACTCCTAAAATTCTTGCATCTATCCATGTTATGTGTGTTGATTTACATGTTATCACTTTGTTTATTTGTATTTATGTTTCTTGTTACTTATATGCTGTGACCCCCCCGGAGTGACCTTGCTGTCAGATGGTTGGTATATAAGCCAAATAAATAATTAAATGAGTAAATAAATAACCTGTATGGTTTGGTAAACACATACATGTTGTTAGTCTGTGGAACTCCCTGCACAGGTTGTGGTGATGGCATCTGGCCTGGATGCCTTCAAAAGGGGATTGGACAGATTCCTGGAGGAAAAGTCCATCGCAGGTTACAAACCATGATGGAGATGTGTAATCTCCAGGCTTAAAACCAGGGTACTTCAAGGGCCAGATGCAGGGGAGTGGTATCAGGAGACAGATATCTAGTCTTGTGCACTCCCAGAGGCATTTGGCAGGGCCACTGTGAGATATAGGAAGCTAGACTAGATGGGCCTTTGGCCTGATCCAGCACAGCTCTTCTTATGTTCTTATGTACATTTAAACAGAATATTGAGCCACTTGGTTTTGCTTCAAAGAAGAGGTAACCTAAATTTAGGGAGCATCAGTTAGAGATACCTGGTACTATTGTCTCTTCACTCCTCCTCTTCTGGTTGACTCTTACCTGTTGGCTTGTATTCTGTTGAACTAGTATCTTGTGGGATTGTTTTGTTTTTGTTTTGGTATATCTTCGTATCTTGTGTTTTTCCAGTTGTAGATCTAAAGCTGCTGGTTATGCTGGCCCAGACAGTCCAATAGGATCTGAGAAGGCAAAGCTGCCCACCCCAAAGGAAAAGTAGAGTAAAATGAATGGTCTTCTTAATTAAATCAGCTGCAGCATGATGCATAGTATTTAATGTTCCAAAGGAGGAACATTGATGTTCTTTGCCATCGCTCTTAATGAATTTGCTTCCGGCTAGCTGTCGGCTGCTTCCCTCTGCTGGGTGGAATGTGAAAACAGCCTTATTTCTTGAATGCATCAAGAAATCCCTTGATACAATGTTTTAGAAAAGTTCCTGTAAGCCACTTGAATATAGATACTGTATGTAGTTAAGAGGGGTTGGTTGGTAGGGGTAAACTAAGGACACAATGGGATTGCTTTTATCCTTTGTAAAGGCAGTTCAGGCAGTAGACTTGGTGATGTCAGGTGATAATAAAAATATGCTTACTATCTAGTTTGGGTTAATATTCAGATACTTCATTTTGGTTTGCAAAGAAGAGATATTTATCCCTGTTGTTCTCAGTGAATTTTACAGGCGATAATTGTTGCTAGTGTTTAGTGTAATTGGGGGATATATTATTCTTTTTTAACATATGTTGTTGAATTTTATTCCTTGCAAGTGTTTACCTCTTGTCTTATCTCTTTCACCCTTATAGGTGCTGCATTTCTACTGTGACACATGTTCTGTCCCCATCTGCCGAGAATGCACCATGGAACGGCATGGGGGCCACAGCTTTATCTACCTCCAGGATGCTCTGCAAGACTCCAGAGCCCTTACCATCCAGCTATTAGCCGATGCTCAACAGGGGCGCCAGGCCATCCAGGTACATGTGCAGTTAGTATCAAGAATGCTGATGCTAGGGTTGTTTCCCAGAAGACCCCAGCTCTCACCTATTAAGTTCTATTACAAGCCATTACACATTGTTAGCATGATAGCTAGGGTATTATGGAGGGTTGGATTAGGATTTAATCACCAAAACTGAACCATGAAGTAGTACACTCTCCAAAATGCTGGCTCGGATAGTGAACACTGGAGTTGGGCTCATTGAACTAGTGGAGATTTGGTGAGTCATTTCCATTGATTCAAATAGGCCTGCTTTAACTGTGACTTAGCACAAAATGCTGCAGTTTGAGTAGAACTGTTTGAATCAGTGCAAGCTACAGGAGACTTGACTCTCCAAATTCCCAGTGATCCAGCAGATCTACTCTTGTGTGATGTGCTATGCAAAGCAAAAAGGATTTTGACCACTGTGTGATCTTGGACCAGTCGCTTTTTCTCAGCTTGATTACTAAACTACCTCACAGTATTGTTGTGAAGTTAGGATACTATACATAGAACCCTGTACATGACATTGAGCTCATTGGAGGAGAGATGCCCCTTTGTTTGGAGGACTGGGATGTGGAACCCAATCCTTTGCTTTAGATGCTGCTTGATAACAATAGTTATGCTGCTTCCTGTTTCATCTAAGAGTGTGCCTGGAGAAATTCATCTTGCCAAGAATGATTAGATTTAAGATTACCCTCCTGGCAAACCTGTCTTGCCACATTTGGACTTTTAGTACAGTACTTGCCTTGAAGAAGTGGGATTTACCCATGAAAGCTTGCATAATGCACAATGTTTTATGTATAATGTTTGAATAATGCTTTATATATTTTATCAGTGACCTGAAAAACTATTGTCTATTCTTGCATTTGTATTTTGTAATGGCCACAACTCCCTTCTTTTATTTTAATAAATAAATATTTGAGGTAGCAGTTTTCAGATGATAAAGATTTTAAAAAAGAAAAAAAATTAAAGAATAAAGTCATTTCTATTTGGCAGTTGATCTCTGATTCCATTTTTCACTAGGGATAGTGAGAGATAATAATGTTTCCAGAGGTGAGTGGCCTTCTTTGTAGATTGCAGCAAAACAACAAACTTGTGTGGCATCTTAAATCTTAACAAAAGTAAGCCTTTCCAAGAACATTCATGTGACTAAGTGAACTGTGTACCGTGAAAGTTTAGGATATAATAAATCTCTTTGTCTGTAATAAGATACCACAAATGATCAAAGTCATCTTGTGAGCTGTGCCTGCCTTTGCCATTGGAGTGTTTGAAATGGTATAATTATGCTATATAGAAAAATGGCTTCATTTTTCAGCAACATTATGTAAATATATTTAGAGGCACACCATTTATTTAGGCTCTACCATACTACCTAAACACAAGGTGAATAACAGTTTCAAAAAGAATTCACATTTGGGCTCTAGATTTGCAACAGTGGAGGGCCAACCCTTTGTTCTTATGCAGGAGAGTGGCTACTTCCTACTGCAATTCAAGACTTCGGAGATATATATTTGAATGCTATTTTCCCCCATGCATGCCCCCCCACAAAAGTGAGGAAAGTATGGAACAATGCCTGTTTTTGCTCTTGTGCCCCTTACCCTCCCCTCTAGTACAAGGGTCTTGTGAGCCTGAAAGCTTGTGCACAAGTTTGTGTTTCCTACGAAGTTTTGATTTGCTCAGAGTTCAGATTTTCGATGCTGTAGAAAGCAAGGGGTGACTTGTTTATTTCTCGTCTACAATACCAATCTTGTTTAGGTTTGCACGTCTTAGGCTGTCGGATATCCAGAACAGTATTTGCTCTAGCCTATTCAAGAGTGATGATTATTCTTGGAAAGCTCTAAAAATCTGGCAATAGCTAGAATACCAATTCATTTTTTCTGGTGTTCAAAGAATCAAACAGGAGGATGTGAGGATGTATGTCAGCATTTTCAGTGCATTGGAGACATGGGGGCCAACTTGTATGTTCTCTTTCCATCTCCTTGTAGGCTCTCCCGAAGTGTCTTTCAACTTCACCATCACTGAGTACTTAGTGAATATACAGTATTAGTACATCAGAATCCTATTAGTAATTTATGTGTGCAAAAGTGAAATTGCATAAGTGACAGTGGCAAATTGTCATTAAAGGTGAGGTCGACCAGTTTCTTTGCTAATGGGTGGCAAGTTTGTCACTGTGACTGGGGCAGTTTCATTTAGGCACACATAAATCACCAGTAGGATTCTGTGTTTTTTTAAAGCATAACCTGTTAGTTTTCATAATATATTTTCTCAAAAGCTTTAGTATTAAAAGCTTAACCTCCTAGCAAGTGTTAAAGCAATTGACACATCAGAAAATATTACAAAAGCTGGTTTGTGTGTGGTTTTTTTAAAAATATGCAGCACAGTTGTGAGAGGTTTGTGTTTCTTCACTAGTTAAACTGGTTTAACACATGTTGAAATGAAAAGCTTGCAGCCAAAATAATTTTCTCACCTCATGCAGGTCATCTTTCAGGTTTTTTTAATCTGGAATATGAGAAGGGCATTACCTCCTGTATCATTAGTATTCAACAGCACTTGTTATTATCTATCTACAACTTGAAATTTTATATACTTTAGAGTCATTTTGAAGTGGAGAAGAAAAGCTGTAATCTCTCACTAAATAGCCCCATCTGCTGGCAGTGTGGTTCGTAATTTTTTTTAAAAGACTTTATTTGTTGTTCTTTATTCCAATGAAAAGAAAGGGAAGGAAGAAATATTCAAATGTTGATCCATGTGGATTTTCTGAGACCAGCGACTCTGTTGTAAATTCATGCTCAGCTGTGAAGTTTGTTTAGCGATTGTGGGTGAGTGGCTGTTTCTCAATTTTAGCAGCATCGTTTGGGAAAGTTACCTTTTTTATATCACAACTCCCAGGCTCCCCTTTGCCTACAGTATTCATTCCCCACCTTTGCTGAATATGGCAGAAGATATTCATTGTGTGAGATGGGTAGTAATTAGTTTGATAAACAGCCTAGAGATGAACAGTAAAAAAGATCCCCTTAAAAACTTTAATAAATAAAAAGTAGGTGCTACACAAGAACATAACAGGCCAGACATGCTGCAGAAACAGTCTAACTTGTTACAACCAGCTCTAATTTGATCTAGTAACAGAAAACTATCCTGTCACTAAAGCAAGGGAGCCACTGTTGGAATCTGAGCCTTTCCCTTAAATTGGTCCGTGCTGCAAACGCTCTCTCTTTTAGTATTTGCTGTCCAGTATTATACTTTCATGCTGAGATGGGTATCAGAGGTTGGCCTTTAAAGGTTCCTACTCATGACTCTCCATCTGAGTTGTCCTTACCAGTTTCCCTTAGTTCAGGCATACCCACACTTTGGCCCTCCTGATGTTTTGGACCACAACTCCCAGAATTCCAAGCCTGTATTTCCAATGGCAAAGGACTGTGGGAGTTGTGGTCCAAAACATCTGGAGGGCTGAAGTTTGGACGTGCCTGCGTTAGTTAAACCGTCAGATTTAGGCAGATAAATGACTTGAATGCTTCTGGTTGGGATAGATGTCTCTCGTGCATCTGTTATTCCTAATGAAGGCCTGGACAGATGCACACAGTGACCAGGAATTGAATCTCTGTATCCAGAGAGGTGTCCTGTGGGGTGCATTCACAGTTGTGTGAGTCAGAAGTAACCTTTGTTGGTAGGTTCGATCACCCCACATGCAACGTTAGAAAGGAAGTATTTGGCTGGAGTGTTTAAAAAGCTTAAAAGGATTTTTTTTTTGCAAACAGCATATACCCATTCACTTCAAACCCACAAACACACTAAGGCAGAGACTCATTCATGCAAAAGAACTGACACACACACACACGCACACACACACACACACACACACACACACACACACACACACACACACACACACACAAGGATCAATATAGTATATGCAGTCCACTGCAGTGGGGAGTGCACGGAGCTCTACATTGGAGAAACCAAACAACCACTAAATAGAAGGATGACCCAGCACAGGAGGGGCAACAGCTCAGGACCAGAATCAGCAGTGTACCTTCCTTTGAAGGACAAAGGACACTCATTCAAAGATGAGGATGTAAATATATAAGACAGAGAAGATAGCAGTTTCAAGAGGGTCTAGGGAAGCCATTCATGTACGCATTGAAAAATCCCTCTCTCAACAGGGTTGGGAGGACTTAGGTACAGTTTGTCTCCTATTTATCATCCTGCCCTTCCATTGATCCCCCCCCCAAAAAAAACAGAAGCACTTCACACCTCCACCAGGAAAGCCACTGCTAACAGACCCTACTTAATGGGTGTTGGGAAGGATAGGAAGGATAGGAATCTTTATTGTCATTGCCCCCTGTGTGACTTATACACACCCCAGGCCATTATCCTTCTAACAATCCTATTCAGGCCAGGGTGGTGTGAAACCAAGGTGAACTATACATTGGAAGCCTCCATCCAGCCTTCTCCAGACTGAAGAAGCTACTTGGATAGTTAATGAAATGTTTCGATCTTTCAAGAAAAGAAGTCCAGCTGTCATTATTCAGCTTCTGAGTAACCTGACTGGGATGACTGAGAATATCAATAGACATACTGCTTTATGATGATATTTATTACTTTAGGAGGTGGAAATGTCGTGCGTGCAGTGCTGAGGACAAAGTTGAAGAGGTGGCTGGAAATGTGCTCCCTTAACAGTTACACGAGCAATAGGAAAGCCTATGACCAAGATGTTTCTGAGGCTCAGCAAGGCCAGATTATTGAGTACAGTATGACCCCCCGCATCTGCTGATTCACTAAAGGCTGATTCAATTATCCACAGTTGGTGATCAGCAGGTGCAGGGGAGGCCCAGGCTTAGCGGCAAGGGGGGGGGAGAGAAAACTTACCAATGCCGAGCAGTCTTCGCCGCTGCTGCCGCATGCTGGCAGCCCTCCCGGAGGAGTGGGGTGGGGACTTAAGAGGACCTGCCTGGCCAACTGACCTTTGAACTTCCTGCTCAGGTCCTGGGTGGAGAACCGGAAATTTGAGCTTGAGCGGGAAGTTCAAAACGTCCGGTCCTCCACCCAGCAGTGCAGCAGAGCAACAGGCACATGTGGAGGCCTGGCATCTAAGGCCACTTGCGCACCAGGGCTGCATGGAGACCCAGATTGTGGGGCACATTGGCGCCCCACAAGGTTGGATAAGTAGACCCCGGGCCTTCAGATAGGCAGGGGGACCACCTGGCCGCAGACAGCGGCCCACCCAACCTTACCCCTTCACCTGACTGGACCCGGCTGGGCCCGTAGCAGCCTAATGCACCGCCAAAGAGGCCAGGGGAGCAGGGTGCCCCAGCACCCTGTGATGCTTAGTGCTGGGCCACTGGCCCCCGGGAAGGGGGGATGGAAATTATCTGGCTGTGGGCGGTGGTTTGCCCTTCCGCCCTCCATGCTCCTGAACGGGCCCACACTGGACCTGCACAGCATCCTAGCACATGCCGGCGCCGCAGAGGTCAGGCAGCTCCCTGGGCTTGCCGGCACCAGGCACAGCCCACACCACGTCAGTCCCCAGCACAGGAACCTGGGCCTGCCCGACCTCGCTGTCTGGGGTGGGGGTGGGTGCTCAGGCACAATCTGTCTGCTACTTATCAAGCGGTCATTTCATCAATCCCCAGACAAGTCGAGAATACTTTACATCTCCACCAGCAAGGCCATGGCTAACAACTCATACTTTATGGGTGTTGGGAAGGTTGTAAAGGTGGGGCATTGTCCCCCTAATGAGCCTGTTGACACTATTGTCCACCTAAGGAGCCTATTTAGGCCAATGTTCATCTTATGAGCCTATTTCATACTGGGGTAACATGAGTTCAAAGTGAACTATAAAATGGAGGACTCGCAACTAGCTTCCCTCCTCAGCCGGACAAAGCTGTTTGGATGAGCAGAAAAACATTTCAATCTCTCAAGAGAAGAAGTCCAGTTGTCATGACTCAACTTGTAGTATTCTATCCCCATCTTAAATGAGTACAGAGGAAGATATTCAGTGTGCTGATAGGTAATAACTGGTCAGTTCTAAGGGCAGATAGGTATAAGTAGGCTGTCTTTAAACTGGTTCAATACACAACAAAATACACATAAAAAGACAACATAACAGTTTGGGCATGCTGCAGAAACAGGCTAATTTGTCACAACCAGTTCTAACCAGATCCACCAAGAAAGCCACACCTATTCACCTAGTCAAGGCCAGGTAAACAGTGTCCTTGCTGACTGGAAGATTGTGGAAGCTGAAGTCAAAATTTAACTCTTTGAAACTTTTTAATTAGACTGAGCCAGCAGCATGGCTGCTGGTGGGAGTTTGAGAGTTCTGGCGCAAAAAACACCCCCTCATAATTTGTTGAAGCTCTTCTCTACCTGCTTTGGTGGGCTTTGTCAGATTTGAAAGTGTCTGTATGTCTTTGTATGTATGTGAAAAACCTCAAAAAAGGATAAGTGTGTAATACAGGATAATGGCATGCAATAAAATTCTTGATTCCTGCTTTCTCTTTTTCAAACACATTTTGTTCATACTTGACCTCATTTTATTTAATGTAAGAGTTTATCATTATTTTTGTAAACTGTATTAGAATGGCTAAGCCAGTACTTAAAACACCTCTTAAAAAGTTAGTTTTAAATACATGTAATTAAACATGAAATTCTAGACTTACAGGTGAAACTTGAAAAATTAGAATATCGTGCAAATGTTCATTTCTTTCAGTAGGTCAACTCAGAAGGTGAAACTAATATATGAGATAGATTCATTACATGCAATGCGAGATACGTCAAGCCTTACTTTGATATAATTGTGATGATTATGGTATACAGCTTATGAAAACCCCCAATTCACAATCTCATAAAATTAGAATAATGTGAAAAGGTTCCCTGTTCACAGTAGTGCATCAAGAGCCACAACATAAATATGGATCCTGGACATGGGCTTCAAATGTCATATTCCTCTTGTCAAGACACTCCAGAACAACAAACAATGTCAGACGTGTCTTACCTGAGCTACAGAAAAAAGAACTGGTCTCTTGCTCAGTGGTCCAAAGTCCTCTTTTCTGATGTGAGCAACTTTTGCATCTCATTTGGGAACCAAGGACCCAGAGTCTGGAGGAAGAATGGAGAGAGACACACATTGCACGATGCTTGAAGTCCAGTGTGAAGTTTCCAGAGTCTCTTGATTTGGGGAGCTATGTCATCTGCTGGTGTTGGCCCACTGTGCTTCATTAAGTCTAGGATGAATGCAGCCATCTACCAGGAGATTTTGGAGCACTTCATGCTTCATTCCACAGACAAGCTATATGGGGATGCTGCGTATATATGCATGCTTAGAGTTTTCAGAGGTCCAATATTGTTTTATTTCCAATCCTTGAATTTTTGATGTCATGTAATATTCTGATTTTCGGAGATTGTGAATTTGGGGTTTTCATAAACTGTATGCCATAATCATCACAATTATACCAAAGTAAGGCTTGACATATCTTGCTTTGCATGTAATGAGTCTATCTCATATATTAGTTTCACCTTTTGTGTTGACTTACTGAAAAAAATGAACATTTGCACGATATTATAATTTTTTGAGTTTTACCTGTACTAATGGTGTTATGTTCCAATCCAGGCAAATTCAAGCAAATTCACTTCTATCGATCAGTGTTTTGTTTTTGTTTTTTCAGCATCTTGACAGAGGCCTAACACAGCTACCAGTTAAAGCTAGACTGGGGGGAAACTGCTCCAGGATTTCCCTTTCCTTTCCTCCGAATTCCACTTAGTTTCTCTTGAAAGAGCAGTGGCATTAACAAGAAAGCTCAGCCTCTAAATTAGCAGAAAAATACATAAAACTACTTTTATCAGTAGCATGTTTCAGTGCATCAAAAGCAGCAGCCATTGCCTGTTGAAACGAGGGTGCATTGGAGAGATGTTTTTGTCATAAGCTCCCTGTTGACTGTGTCTTGCCAACAAACAAAATAAAACCATCTGAAGGAACAAGAGCATTTTGTGTTGATAGTCATCTCCAGGGGGTACTGTGACTCATTTTAAGTGTGTAGCAAAGGTGAGTGGCAAAGCCTTCCTGTCAACTTGAGGGTAGTGATCTGCATGATTAAATGCTGCCCTGTGAAAAGCTTCTGCATAGAAAATGGCCGTGTTCAAGGGAGAAGTTGTGGGTGAGGCCTTCTCGCAGTAGGCCTGCTTTGCATTTAGTGGGAGGGTGGTTGTTTCTGAGGGAGGAGTATACCATGTGGCTCTTCACTTTTAGCCTGAAGGTAGTACTGCAGAGGAAAAAGACAGATTGTCTGATTTCCCCACCCCAACCCCTGCATTTATAAAACAGTACCTCTGTTAAAATTAAAAGGAAATAAGAAGAGGGAGTTGCCATATTAGCTACTGTGGTCAGGCCTTTGTGTTTGCCTGTTAGAGAAGTACCTCAGGGAGGAGGAAATCTGAAAAAAAAGTCCCTTAGAATGCCTTATAATTTTGCTCATGATGGGGCTTCTTGAAAGAAATCCTTGACCCTTTCAATTGGGGCTGGGAGGAGGGATGGTTTCTCTTTGCTTCATTTTTGTGACAAAGGCCAGTGCTTAGTTGCTCAGTGGGCCTTCTGGCAAAGAGGTATTAAAGAATGGTGTGGACTTTCCCATATTTGCAGAGGACTATTTTAAAGGAGTTGAGCTAATTCTGAAAGCTGGAGGGTCATGCTTTTTAGGCCTTCTGCAACTGCTAATTTCTCCCCTTAGGTCTTTCTTTGCCAGACCACAGCTGTTGCAAGTGTAAATAGTATGTTGCTGCCCCAATACACCACTCTTTTAGAAAAAAGTCACTAATAGTGGAGACCCCACAGGCAAAAACTTGTAAGAGTTCAACCCTTCCTTTCCTTAGATGGATTTTGCAAATCTCAGCTGGGCAATTGTGCTTTTCCTTGTAGATCTCTAAATCATAAAAGAAGATAGAAATGATCTGTTCTCCCTCGTGGCCTTCGTGAAGCCACACAGATGGGTTTCCCAGGCGCCCCTGCGCCGGAGGTCGGCCTTCCCTAGCATAGGAAAGTTCGTTAGTCTCCGCCCCCGCCCAGCGCGCCTGCGCGAGGGCCTTCCCGCCCAAACCTCAGTTCCTCTTTACCGCCTTCGGCTAGAGGTTCGCCATCGTTAGTCTCCTGCTTGTTTTTTCGATATTTTTGGATTTCTTCGGTTTTCGACTCGGACTGCTTGACTGATGCCTTTTACCCAACCTTTTAAAAATTGTTCTGACTGCGGAGCCAAGGTTCCGCACTCGGACGGCCACGAAAAGTGCTTGCTGCGCCTCGGCGAACAACACCGTCCCGAGGCCTGCGCCATTTGCCGGGGATTCAGCACGCAAGCACTAAAGAACCGCCGTAACCGGCTTGCTTCCTACCTGTTGGAGAAGTCCCTTCAACCACAGCCTATGGAGAAAAGTGCCACCGTGGAGCAGCCCCGTAAGTCGGAGGTCCCCGAGTGGGAGGGAAAAGCGAAAAAGATCCCCGTACTCCAGGCAGTCTCGAAGCCAAAATCTTCGAAGGCGCCCCCTCCTAAGTCCACCAAGACCGCGAAACCGCCGAAACCACAGGCATCGCAGGGCTCCGCGACCTCAGGGATCCTCACCGTGGAAACGGAGTTCTCGGGTTCGGGAATGCGCCTCTCGACCCGACCCGAATTCGACCCCTTGCTCCGTTCCGACGACTCCAACCAGTCATCCGATGATGACTATGGCCAGACAACCAGCTCTGCCCTGTTCGGGAGGGAGCCCAAGGAACCGTCGGGATCAGGGACCCGTAGGTCCAGCTCCGAACCCGGGACCCGTCGGTCCCCAGTGCATACGGCACTCTTATCGCCGGCCTCTTTGCCCGTGAGACTCTCCTCCCCAGCCGCCGAACCCGACGGGAAGTCGAGACCGGCTCTCACCCAGCCAGCGTCTACGGCTCCGGCCAGCACACCTCCGGACCCGCCGGTACAAAAGACCGAAGAAAGGGGTGCGAAGCCGGGGAAGAAGACAACAAAGCACCGTAAGCGCCACCGATCCCCATCGGGTTCGCGCCACACGGTACCGTCGGCAGACCTACCTTCCATTTCGGAGGTTGCCACGCCGGATGCGTCCTCGGGTTCGACCGCGCAAGTAGCGGTCGCTGTGGCCACAGCCTTGTCCCCTCCGAAGAAGCAGCAGCCCCCAACCAAGAGGCGGCGCTCCGAAACCGACGTGCCCTCGGTCCCCGCCATGACCGTCCCTCCGATCCCGGCATTCTCCCTTAAATGCGATGGCCGGCAATGGTCGATCCAGACGACCGACTCCAAAGAACACCAAGAGCACCGACAGCACTCTCCAGCGGCTTCCTCCGATGACTCCGGCGACTCCGACATCGAATCCGAGGCTTCGGGTTCGATTCAGCTTGTCACGTCGCCCTCCTCTGATCTTGAGGAAAAGCTTCCACCGTCCTCGTCAGAGACGATGCGGAATTACAGCGCGTTCGTAGTAAGGATGGCCAACACCATTGACCTCCCGGTACACCAGCCAAAGCCCAAGAGGCCATGCCACATCTTCGGCCACTTGTCAGCAGAAGAGACGGCACCCGTGCACCTCACCATGATCCCATCGTTCCTTACGATGGCCGAGGACGCGTTTCAGAGCCCAGCGGTCACTCGAGTCTCCCGAAGACTTGAGGCACTCTATAGAGTACACGACGAGAGTGCCCAGTACTTGGACAAGCACCCGCTACTGAACTCAGTAGTCGTCGCCGACTCGCAGATCCAGTCCAGGACCAACCAGATGCCCATCCCACCCTCCAAAGAGGGCCGCAAATTGGACACCATCGGCAGGCACCTTTACTCCTGCTCAACCCTCATCCACAAGGCCTGCAACTACCAGGGAGCCATGGGGGCCTACCAAAGGGATCTCCTAACCCATCTGCACCCGTTCCTCAAGAAAATCCCTGAGGACCACAGAGCAGAAGCCCTCGCCGGGTAACAAATGAGAGCGGCCAAACACACCTTTGACTGCGCATCCAAGGCGATCAACACTGCCATCACCCTGAGAAGGTACGCATGGCTTCGTACCACCGGCCTGTCTGACAACCATAAGGCCCAGATCGAAGCCCTGCCATTTGACGGCGCCGGCCTCTTCCACACAACGACGGATGACCTAATGGAAGACAAGCATAAAAAACACGACACAGCCAAGAAGCTGAATGTCATCCCCTCCAGAACGTCGCACTCCTTTCGTACCCAACATAGACGTCGATATTGGCCACCAGCCCCCCCTTCCACTTCCAGGGGACACCGTGATAAGCCAGCCAAGCCGTCTCCCTTCGCCTCCCTTGGACCGAAATCAAGGAAACCCAAGCCCTCTGCCCCTCCCTCAAAGTCCAGAGAGAGGAGGCACCGAGACGATTACTGACTTGGACAGCGTCCGACTCCGACCCTTCCTCACCACCTGGGAAAACATCACTTCGGACCGCTGGGTCCTGTCGGTGGTGAGGAACGGGTATTCCCTAGAACTCTCATCCCTGCCCCCCTTGGGAAACATCCTCCGTACTCCTCCTTCCCCTTGTCTGCTAGACGAAGTCGCCTCACTTCTCCACAAGTGTGCTATCCGCCGTGTACTGTACAACCCCGCAGCGGGCCTCTTCTCCCGCTACTTTACTGTCCCAAAAAAAGATGGAGGTCTCCGACCCATTCTGGATCTCCGGGTACTCAACAAGTTCCTCATATACAAGAAATTCCGCATGGTAACTCTGGAAAAAATCATCCCCCTGCTTCGCAAGGGAGACTGGTTTGGAGTTGTGGACCTAAAAGATGCCTACTTCCACATCTCCATCCATCCAGCCCACCGGCACCTCCTCCGCTTCGCCATTGCCGACCAAGTTTACGAGTACTCAGCCTTACCCTTCGGCCTCGCCACGGCACCCAGAGTATTCACGAAGTGCATTGCCCCAGTCGCCGCCTACCTCAGAACTCTAGGCATCGTCATCTTTCCTTACCTCGACGACTGGCTAGTCGTAGCGGATACCGAAGACAAAGCCAAATCGGACATCACCACGGTTCTGTCAACCCTGAACTCCCTGGGCCTTCAGGTCAACCTCGAGAAAAGCCGACTGCAACCATGCCAGGTCGCAAAGTTCATTGGGGCCATACTGGACTCCACTCGGGCCATGGCCTATCCTCCTCGGGACAGAATCCGCGAAACCGTGGCGCTAATTCAGCAATTCATCCCTGGACAACCCATACAAGCCATCTAGGTTCAGAAGCTCCTCGGATACATGGCCTCCATGACCTCCGTCCTCCAGCACGCAAGACTGCGACTCAGACCCCTGCAGACTTGGTTCCTGACCCATTTCAACCCCATGTGCGATTCTCCAACCAAGCCCCTCACAGTGCCCCGGAGCCTCCCAGCCCTTCTAGCCTGGTGGACCTCCCGTCACAACATCCTCTCCGGCAGACCCTTCAGGGACCCGTTCCCCACAATACAACTAACCACGGACGCAAGCAACACTGGCTGGGGCGCGGTGTGCCTCTCTTACCAGATATACGACTCCTGGACTCCACAGGAACGCCGGCTCCACATCAACGAACTGGAGCTCCTAGCAATCTTCAAGGCTTGTCGAGCGTTCCTCCATCACCTCTCCGGCAATGTAGTACTGGCAGTCACCGACAACACGACTGCCATGTACTACATCAACAAACAGGGCGGAACTCATTTCCGGTCTCTCCTCGATCTCACGATGCGCTTCTGGGATTGGTGCATCCGTCACCAGATCCACCCGATAGCGATGCATCTGCCAGGACAAGAAAACATAGACGCCGACAACCTCAGCCAGATGCAGCAATCGAACCACGAATGCGAACTCCACCCTGCGACCTTCGCCCGCCTGTGCTACACGTGGGGCACTCCGCGGGTCGACCTGTTCGCCTCGCCCACCAACAAAAAATGCCAACTCTTCTGCTCCAGGGCGGGCCTAGGCCGGGGGTCCCTCGGGGATGCTCTCCTCCTCCCTTGGACCCGCTCACTCCTATACGCATTCCCCCCTATTCCCCTGCTACACAAGGTCGTCATCAAGGCCACCCAAGAGGCTCCCGACCTCATCCTAGTTGCACCTTGGTGGCCCAGGCAACCGTGGTTCGCCCCACTTCTCCGAATGGCCTCGTCCTATTTCCGCCTGCCGCAGCCCCCGGACCTCTTGTCCCAAAACAACGGGCAGGTGCTGCATCCCGATCTCCCTCGCCGCCAGCTGACAGCATGGAGGATTCAGAGCTGCTAGAAACCATCCTCAACGCCTGCCGTAAACCTTCCACAATCTCCCAGTATGCTTATAAGTGGTGCAGGTTCACTGCCTTTGCAAACCTGAGGGGTTTCGCTCCAGTAAACCCTCATCTAACTTGGGTCCTCCGCTACTTGCTCCATCTTAAAAGATCGGGTCTCACCATGTCGTCTCTCCGGGTCCACCTTTCGGCCATTGTGGCCCATCAGCCTACCTTGTCACCAGCAGCCAGCTTCTTCAGACACCCGAGGCTAAAGCTCTTCTTGCGAGGGCTCAACAACACGTTCCCAGATAGACGGCCCATACCGCCACAGTGGTCCCTCTCCCTCGTGCTCCGAGCACTACAGAGGCCTCCCTTTGAACCCCTGGCCACCGTCGACCTTAAGCTGCTCTCCTTGAAGACAGCCTTCCTGGTAGCCATCGCTTCTGCCCGCAGGGCCAGTGAGCTTTGTGCGCTCCGGTGCAACCCACCTTACCTGCAGTTTTACCCTGATAGGGTAATCGCCTACCCCGACATCACCTTCCTTCCTAAGGTGGTATCTTCCTTCCATATCTCTCAACCCATCATCCTCCTGGTCTACTTCCCGAACCCGTCGACCAGAGAGGAAAGAGAGATGCACTCCCTCGACGTCAGGAGAGCCCTTGCCTTCTACGTCTCCAGGACTAAAACTCTGAGATCCTCCCAGAGGCTCTTTATCTGCCATGACCCCACGGCCGCGGGACGTCCGGTCTCCTCCCAGCGCTTCGCACGCTGGATCATTCAGACCATTACTCTGGCCTACGAGCTTGCAAAAAAGCCTCTTCCCGGCCCCATTAGAGCCCACTCTACCAGGGCCATGGCCTCATTGGCGGCATTCCTTAAGGGCGTCCCCTTAGAAAATATCTGCCAAGCTGCCACTTGGGCCACACCAGAGACCTTCGTGAACCACTACAGGCTAGACGCCCGCATGAGATCTTCTTCAGCCTTCGGGAGAGCCGTGCTTTCCTATGTAACGGCGTGACTCCCCACCAGCCTGTGAGTACTGCTTGCAATCACCCATCTGTGTGGCTTCACGAAGGCCACGAGGGAGAAGAACCAGTTACTTACCTGTAAAGGTGGTTCTTCGAGTGGGCCTCCGTGAAGCCACACAGCACCCGCCCGCCTCCCCTCAGACCGTCACGCCTGGACTGATGCTCACCTGTCTTAGGGCGGTCAAGAGGAACTGAGGTTTGGGCGGGAAGGCCCTCGTGCAGGCGCGCTGGGCGGGGGCGGAGACTAACGAACTTTCCTATGCTAGGGAAGGCCGACCTCCGGCGCAGGGGCGCCTGGGAAACCCATCTGTGTGGCTTCATGAAGGTCCACTCGAAGAACCACCTTTACAGGTAAGTAACCGGTTCTTTTTCTTTTCTTTTCTAGAGCTGCTGTTAAAAGTAAAGCTACCAATGTTAGTTTCCCACAGTCTTTAAAAGTCGATGGAATCAGGGTGTTTTAAGGGACAGTTTATTTTTTTTTTAAAAAAAAAGTGGTTTAAGTTAATTTGATTTTTAAAAAATCACTGAGAATTTTATCCATCCTGGATGGGATTTAGATTTCATCATCCTTAGAGAAGACAGGTCTGATCTGTCCCACTGATTTCAGTTACTCAGCTTCAAGCATGACTAAGTTAGTGCTACTATTTAATTAATATGAAGCTTTTTTTAAAGGAACAATCAGACTGCGTTTAAATGTCTTGCTAAATGATTCAGATTGGGTGATTCAGCTCTCTGGGAGATTAAAACTGATTTGGCTTGTGCTCTCCTTCAGTTTGATAAGATATTAATCACATCTGAAGTAGCACTTGCCCATGAGCTTTGAGACAGAAATGTCCAAGATAACAGATACAATTTCCTGTTCTATTTAAATTTTCACAATGTCCTTTGGGATAAATTAGGTTGAGAAACAGGGACTGGTCAAGAAGGATTGATGTTGTCACCCGTCTTACTGTACCACATATGATGAGGGCAATGATAATTGTAGTGCAACTCATGTAGATGCGTAGTAGGCTGGAATGTTTTAGATGCCTGTCCAAATTAAGTTGATTTTTTTAAAAAAGTTCACATCTAACCCAGCAGCCTTCTGGGGACATTAAAACACTTTTAAAAACAGGATGGGAAGCAGCATTTTGTCTTAATCTGCACAAGTGTGCAGCCATGCAGCACTGAATCAGTGGCACACATCCACAGCCAGTGATGCGACCCATTTGATTCTGGTCCTGATGGAACCCAGCATATTTGGGCCCAGCGCTCTGTATTACTAGCTGGTACCATTTGTTTGGTTTGGTTTTTCTATTGGGTGATTTGCTATTGTTTTTATTGTAGCTTTTGGTTTAAACCACCCAGGGTAGTGCCTTGGCACTAATTCAACTTGGTGTGTGTGTGTGTGTGTGTGTGTGTGTGTGTGTGTGTGTGGAAAGTATGTTCTATTTAGGAACTCATGGGGCTCCTGATGATCCTTAAAGCAGATATGGTAGTATACCTGGGCACATATTAAGAAATAATGAAACACTAATTGGGATTCAAAAGGTTTACATCTGCAGTCTTCTGTTATTGAGCAGCAAGATGTAAGGTGGGTTACACACTGTAGAACATCAATTGACACACATCAATAAAAAAGGGGGGGTGAGCCGCATAGCCATAACAAAACACAATTGCAAAAATAGGTTACAGGTGATACCTTTATAGGCCACTATTAAAAGCAGCTTTAAACAATTCAATTTAAAGTAGCTTCTAAAAAATGGAGGGAGAGCACTTGATGAATCTCAAACATGAAGACATGCCAGAACTGGAGGTATGTTTTCCTATTTGTTGGTACCTGTAATCTTTCTGCATTTGGGACCTGCTGAAGCTTCTTTACTAGCTACAAGGGCAGCCCTACAGAGCGAACATTGCAGTAGCCAATTTTGAAGACTGCCAAAGCATGAACTGCTGTTGCTGTGCATTTCCTTTCCACATTGAGGATGCAGCTGGGCAATTAACTGAAGTTGATAAAAAGCATTCTTGGCCACAGCACCTCCACAGGTTGAGGACACCCAAATACAAACCAGATCCTTCAGATCGTAGATAGCTATCTGGAAAGAAAATCTAATAATGTAGAATAAAATAAGATGTAATACAGATTTGGGCTTGTATCTAATGACATTTGAGTGGGTGGTCTATGACCTAGTATAGGATAATATGATTCTGAAATACACACTATCATATTCTTTAAAATAATGCTAAGAAAGAATGAAAAAGGAGAAGAGTATCTGAAAAAAACAGCTCTATGGATGAATTGCTGTGTGTATAAGAAAGGAATGATAGAGCACATTCCTAATTTGTGTAAATCAGTCTAGAGGCAGTAATGTTCATAATCTGTGTCTGTGAGGGAAGACATCAGCAAGAAATCAAACACCTTCATACATTTAAAACTATTTGCAGTCATCATGCAAACAAAACCTTCTGTTGCTGGCAAAATGGTTTATTATTGGAAACGGCAACCTACCTATCTCTGGCAATATGATTTAAGATGGCTTTGTCAATGAATTTGCAGCAGTTTCGAGCCTGCAGAAAGACAAAAAAGTTACTTGTTTGCAGTGGCTGGTGAAATAGGGACCGATAGTTACATTTTGGGGTGGGCATGGAGGAGCAATTGGCTTTACTGCTGTCTCAACCTGCCTGGTTTCTTTCTTGGAGGAAAGGGGCTACTTGATCCATAGCCTATTTACTCACTTATGTGTGATTCCTGAACACCTTTGGCAGGCAGGCTAGTGCTTAAGCAGAAAAATAACTTACTCCTGAGGAAACTGCGTCTGCTGTAGTGTGTGTGTGTGCACAAGAGAATTGCGAAGCACTTTTCAATGGTTTAGAAATATCTTCCTGCCACAGAGAGGTAGTGATTTCCAAACAGCAAGCAAGTTGAGAGGCATTTGCTCTCTGAATCTTGGCCACAGCTGTCTTGGGTATCTCCAAGTCCAGTACTATTCTGTCTTTGAATGTGGTTTCTCATGTTACAAATTACTTTTGAAAGTCCCCTTACTTTCAAAAGCTGTTCAGGAGTGGGGGCTGCATATTGAGAAACATGAGCCCCAAGCGCCTCTTGCTTGTATGGACATAACCTCAAATTTCTCTGGAGTTGAGCCCATATGATTAAATCTGATAACAGAGTCGCAGGAACCAAAAGCATAAAATAGCCCAATAACAGCAATAGAGATATAAAAGGACACAGAGGCTGTTTTCACCATGTAGGCTGAAATCCTGATGCTTTGTTGCCCTAGTAGAAGACAAATGGTGTGACAGTCACTCACTTCCATCAAGCAGTAAAATAATCCCCACTGGGATTTTTGAGTCCATGTCAAGCCAACAGGCACATACAACTACAGCAGTGGTTATTTAATTGCAGCTAGAAATGCGACAGTATTACTCTGCTGTCCCTCTGCATAACAAAGCAACAAGCAACGGGATTTCAGCCACGGGTGTCCATCCTGCTTTATGATACTGCCTTCAGAAACAGTGAAAAGTGAGGAAAAAGTCCAATACACAACATTTTGTGGAGTTGGACAATGTTCTTGCTGATGGATCATATCTGAAGTGGGTTGCTCTTAGTGGAAATACGTGGAAGGTGGTTTGGCAAAGCTGTTTCAGCCAGGCTCTGAAGAGAATGTTTTGCTTTTTCAAAGATTGATGGTTATGGTGCTTGAAATTCAGACCCATGTTTGAAGTTGGTAGCGTTGATCATTTCATGCTTTTGTTCTTCAAAATCTGGGTTATGTGATTAAACCCCCCCCCCCATGTGCTGCTGTTTCAATTATTTTTCTTTCTTTTTTTGACTAAGCATATTTTCCCTTTCTTCCATTTCAGCTCAGTATTGAACAGGCCCAAGCTATAGCTGAACAAGTTGAAATGAAGGCCAAGATGGTACAATCTGAAGTGAAGGCAGTGACATCTAGACACAAGAAGGCACTGGAAGAAAGGGAGTGTGAGCTGCTATGGAAGGTAAAAAAAAGGGGGGGAGACAGGGAAAGATGGGAAAATTGAAAAACAAAAACAAAAAGACACAATGAATAATTTGCACCAAAGCCTGAAGAACAAGAGTAGAACGGGTTTAAATTCCAAAAATTGCTTTCTTCTGACGTTGTCATAAGCCTTCTGTAAAAGTGCATAGAAAAATGTACAGGATTTCAACCAGTACATTGTGTATTTTATATATAGATCACTTCTGTGATATGAAACTTCTACAGTAACATACCCTGGCCCAGATAAAATATTATGCATCCTCAATTTAAAAATAAACTCTGAATATCCATCTGGTTCTTTACTGTACTGAAGGGGAACTATTTAGAGGAGTTGAGATTTGTAAATATAGCTTTAATTTATTTTTATTTTTACAAAAAAAATGGAACACATAAACCCCAAAACAATTACCGGTACTAACACAGACCAATGATAACATAAATTGTACACTTCTGCCATGCAGACAACACAGTTTCTGAGTGTAGAGATGTGTTAGCAAGACTGTCAGATTCTTTTCTGCTTGTAGCCATAACATGGCCAAACGTATATATGTTCATGCCAGCCCATACATGCATGGACTCAGCCTTCAAATGACGTCGAGCATTGAAATGCATGCACTTATTTTCATTGTAGGTGGAGAAAATCCGTCAAGTAAAAGCCAAGTCGCTGTACCTACAAGTTGAAAAATTACGCCAGAACCTCAACAAGCTTGACAACACCATCAGTGCTGTCCAGCAGGTGCTAGAGGAGGGGCGGAACATGGATATTCTCTTGGCCCGAGATCGGATGCTCGCTCAGGTGCAAGAGCTGAAGAATGTTCGGGGCTTCTTGCAGCCTCAAGAGGATGACAGGGTCATGTTTACTCCTCCTGACCAGGCATTGTATATGGCCATCAAGTCCATGGGGTTTGTCAGTAGCGGGGCCTTCGCTCCTCTGACCAAAGCCACTGGGGAAGGTCTCAAACGTGCCCTGCAAGGCAAAGTGGCCTCGTTCACAGTCATTGGCTATGATCACGATGGGGAGTTGCGCCTTTCTGGAGGGGACATGATCTCAGCTGTGGTCCTGGGGCCAGATGGAAACCTTTTTGGAGCTGAGATTACTGACCAGCAGAATGGGACCTACCTGGTCAGTTACAGGCCCCAGATGGAAGGGGAGCACCTGATCTCAGTCATGATGTGCAACCAGCATATAGAAAACAGCCCATTCAAAGTCACAGTCAAGTCAGGACGCAGTTACGTGGGGATTGGGCTCCCAGGGCTCTGCTTTGCCAGTGAAGGGGATAGCGATGGGAAGCTTTGCCGCCCCTGGGGGGTTAGCGTAGATAAGGAAGGGTATATCATTGTTGCCGACCGTAGCAACAACCGCATCCAGGTGTTTAAGCCTTGTGGGGCATTCCACCACAAGTTTGGCACCTTGGGTTCCAGGCCTGGGCAGTTTGATAGGCCGGCCGGTGTTGCCTGTGATTCCTCACGGAGGATTATTGTGGCAGACAAGGACAATCATCGCATCCAGATCTTTACGTTTGACGGCCAGTTCATTCTGAAGTTTGGGGAGAAAGGCACAAAGAATGGGCAGTTCAATTACCCGTGGGATGTAGCAGTAAACTCTGAAGGAAAAATCCTGGTGTCCGACACAAGGAATCATCGGGTTCAGTTGTTTGGGCCTGATGGAGTGTTTCTGAATAAGTATGGTTTTGAAGGAGCACTCTGGAAGCACTTTGACTCTCCAAGAGGTGTGACATTCAATCACGAGGGTCATCTAGTCGTGACAGATTTCAACAATCATCGTCTCCTGGTTATCCATCCTGACTGCCAGTCGGCCCGCTTTCTTGGCTCTGAAGGCACCAACAATGGGCAATTCCTGCGCCCACAAGGCGTGGCCGTGGACCAGGAAGGCCGTATCATTGTGGCAGATTCCAGAAACCATCGTGTGCAGATTTTTGAGCCGAATGGTAGTTTTTTATGCAAATTTGGAACTCAGGGAAGTGGCTTTGGTCAGATGGACCGTCCTTCAGGTATTACAGTCACCCCAGATGGCATGATTGTTGTGGTTGACTTTGGAAACAATCGAATCCTTGTCTTCTAATCTGTGTTTATCTGTAATAGGAAGAAAGTGTCTCAGGGAAAATCATTTTAAGAGAACACACACACACACACACACACACACACACACACACACACACAGAGAGAGAGAGAGAGAGACATATGTATTACAATGTTAGTTCAAACCTACCTCATCTTTAATTTTTTTTTTAAATAGATGAATGTACTTTCTCTTTTTTATCTGCAGGGAGTGGACCTGTAGTGTTATTATGAACTCGTATCTACCTCATTATCTTTGTGTTCTTACCTCCACAGTATACACAGTGCAGTTTAAAGTTAAACCTCATTTCCCTGGATGGGACATACATGCATAAACATGTTTGTGTGCACGTTCTTCTGGTTTGTATGGTAAATTCTGTAGATTCTGCAAAAAAGGCACATTCTCATCTTTAAAAAGAAGAAAAAAGTAGGTTTAGATATTTTAAGGTCTTGTGTTTTGATCATATTGTGGGTTTTGTATTTTTTTGGAGGGGGTAAAAGTGGGCTTGTGTTTTTTAGAAGCTGCTGCAGCAGAGAACTCTTTCCTTGTTCTCCTTTTTTTAAATACCTCAGTGCATTTGGCATACTGTTCAGTATAGTGTCTTGTTTCCAGAAGACGTTCTTTTGAAGTAGGATGGGATTCACGGGGGGGGGGGGGGGTTGGAGGGGGGAGAGAAGCAAGGGGTTCTTCATATTTTTATTTAAGAGCGAATCACGGGGGCAGGTCTGTGCAGTGACTCCACAACACAAAGACAACCACTGAACCATGCACAAAATGTTCCCCGATGGTGTTATTTGGTGGCTTTGGATTGTGATTCAGTCTTTCACATGGTAAATTGAATTCAGCCAGCAGGGCCTAGGAAAGCCGGCCCACGTTTGGAGACAGCCTTCTTCACTGGTGCTGGACAAAGCTGTTTTCCAAACTTGGGGAGTTACCTCAGAGGGCAGCATGGGGAGCTTCTGCATAGGTGTGTGTGTGTGTGTGTGTGTGTGTGTGTGTGTGTGTGTGTGTGTGTGTGTGTGTGTGTGTGTGTGTGTGTGTGTGTGTGTGTGTGCGTGCATGAGGCTTAATGAAGCGCCGCACAAATGGAAGCTGTTCCTGATGTAAAAAGAGGACCTTTGGAGTGCATATTCAGTGTCAAAGGTGAAAGAGAACTTCCTGTCGGAGCTTGAATTTCACTTTACAGGCTTTGTTTTTGTCCTTTTTTTGTTTCCTTTCAACTGTGCACGTATGTGGTTGGAAGTGGTTGTCAGGGGTTACAATTCAAAATGAAATGTGGAGGATCAAATGTTTGAGCTGCTTCTTCCATTTCATATATTTTGAAGGCTTGTGTTAAAAAAATGCTGCCCCCCCCAAAAAAAAAGTATAGAAAGGCAGGGTGTGTTTCAGAAATCCTAGATGAAGGAAAACAGGGGGTCATAACTGATTTCTAGAGCTGACTGTTTTCCTCCCCCTTTCAGACTCTTTCCACTCTGCACACCCTTTGGAACGAGCATCTATATGGGCTATTCATCTTCCTACGACACCCATGTAGCCTCTGTTGAGGCAAGAGACTGTGGAAAAATAGCCACCCTAAACCCTACCTCATTTGCTCCAGCGCCAAAGAATGCCATGTAAAATGGGGGTGCAGTTATCTAAAACCAAAACTAGTGAGTTCCTTGAATTCAGTCATCCACATAGTTTCTCTCTGAGAAAGTTTAGGATTCTTGTACTTCTCCAAGAAGTTCTATATTTTAATTTATATATTTGCACCCTGCTATTTGATATCACTTTCCTCTATTGATGTAAGAGGGGTCTTGTTGTTCACAAATCAAGACTTCTTTTAAGAGCACATGTGATAGATCGGTTTTAGCTGTGCTGTCAGGATGCTCCATTGACTCCAGTATATTGGTTGACTCTGATGTGTTTGTGCTAAGTTGTTATGTATCTCTTCTGAAGCCCTAGCTGAAGATCTAAATAATGGGATCTGATAACGTGGCTTAGATATTTTCAGGAGACATTTGTAATTTTTCTGAATAAGTTGTGGTTAAATCCTTCCAGCTTTAAAAAGAACACACACAAAATGGCTTCCTATTAATATAGCGGAATGCTTCTTTCCTGCTTGTCTACTAGGTTCTGGCCAGAGATGCCCAAGTGATCACTGTAATAACTGCACTTGCCAGGCTTTTCTAGAAAGTAAGCCGAGTTCCATCCTTGTCATTGGACTGCAGCATATACAAAACCAAGAGCTTGCAGTCTGTCCCCTGGCATATTGGATAGTCCAGAAAGGACATGCTGAGATGCTGAACTACCTTGGCATTTCCAAAGTATTTTAGTTAAAACCATTGTGGTTGTTTTTTTAAAGTTTCTCACACCACTGACCAAGGGCAACATCTTTGAGTGGAACGGCTATAATAGGCTTTAAGGTAGAATTCATTTAAGTGAAATTATTGTTAAAGCCTTCCAAACCTAGATGGCATCAATTGAACCACGTGGCTCTCCAGCCACACTGCTGCTTTCTTGGCATCTGTGTCTTGTGCTGTTAGAGGATGTCTGACGCCATACTGTTGATCAGTTCCAAAGAGGCTTCTCTGGGAAAGGGAAAGCGGGACATGGGCCCAATAGCCACACCCAAAAATCCTTCAGTGTGTGTTGGAAGAAGGGTTTTGTTCCTTGTGGACCACCCACCAGCTGTCATTTCCTTCTGTTCCAATGGGAGTGGTTGGCTTCAGCGGGCGACTGGACACGCGAGTGTTGAGCAATCATGCTTGTTGTTGCAGTTCAAGCAAGGCTAGGGTTTGTGCACCTCGGTGTGCCCACATATAGCGGGAGACAAGAGCGTGTATTCCACCTTGCTCCGCTGAAAGACTTGTATGAAGACCTTTCAGTTAGAGCATTTTTGTGGGACGCAAAATGAGAAATAAAGCTGGTGTTTTCCAATAGAGCTACCAAAGATAGTTGGTTGAAAAGCTTTAATTTTTAAGACTTTGCAGAATCCCTTGTGTATGTTTGTGAGTTAGGCAACGAAACCCTCCCCCTTTTCTGTTGACCTTATCCCTGTTTTCTGATGAACTTTTCATAAAAAAATAAGCTAGTGTGTGATTGCTATATACAGAATTCTCTTTGTGCTGTCCTGTCTCTTTCTTGCAGTGAAAGGCTACTGGAATTCTGTTTTGTGCTTCATGACTTTTGTATGTATTTGCTGCACAAGCTTGGAGAAGCCAGAAATCTCTTAATTGTGGGGGAGGAGTTTATAGCTTTAGTGTTTTTAAAAATCTTTTTCTGTATATGTTATTAACTTCTACTGGTAGAATCTATGTATCTGCTGGTTTGGCACAAAGTCACAACACCAACACACAGTTATCTTCATAAGTGTTTCTAGATTGCATATAAAAAGGTTCCCCCCCCTTTTATTCATGAATGCTGCTGTCTGGCTATACATAGTGACTGACTCCCTGTGTAGTAGGTAGTGCAAAGCACATGTTATCCCACTTAAAGTATTAGTGTAGCTTCTGACATAAAAGTGTTTATAATGCTATGAAGCTAAGTAGTGTAATAATACAGGAAACATTTAATGCCAACATAAAATACCCCTTAGGGGCTTGGTTTTTATTGGGTATATAACTGACAGGATTTAAAGTCCATCTGTTTGCATGCTTATTGGGCAATCCGGATACACAGAGATACAGTACATATAAAACAGGATTTCCTAAAAGTGTCTCAGTGCAGGATTTGAAACAAGTTAAAATGTGTGCTTCCTTCAACTGTCAAGTATAGTCTTTTAAGATACTATATCTGGACTAGGCAAAAGTTGGGGTAGTTTAAAGTGAACAAACTTTCTACTTTGGGGAAAGTAGTTGTTGACTGAAATGTGCAAATGTATGTTGTGAACATTTAGAAACCATTTATAACCCCCCCCAAATTGTCCATTCAAATGCTCCCCACCTTCCTGAATCCACTTTGTGAAGCAAAATGCTTGTTACATCCCCCCCCACCCCAATTATCAGTTTTTCTGAATGTCCACCAAGAAGTTTTGATGCTAAGCAGCAGTATTCCAGGTTGTAAACTCTGCCCCCCCAAGTGTAACTTGTTTGGGGAGACCTTCAAGGGCATACTTTAAATATAGGATGCAGTGGGGCCCTGTAATATCCTGTAAATAATACTCTGCCTAAAACTAATCAGATATGGAAACAAGGAAGACACGACCAATGCGCTCTTCCACTGGAATTGGGTGAGATTGGTGCTGTCGGTTTTAGTTAGTTAAGCCAAAATTAATTTATTGAAAAGAGGCCTCTGCTTGGTTTTAGCCATAGCTCTGATTTCTTTTGAAGATCAAGAGATTTCTGTGTTTAGTTCTGGTTTAAATTAAGGAAGTGCCAAAGTGTTTTATGTAGTGTTGTGTTATTTTAAAACATGAGTATAACCAAATGGTGCCAAAAGGTAATAGGGTATTTTTTTTTGGGGGGGGAATCCTTTACACGCATGCACGCAGTTTGGGGCTGTGTAAAAAGCAAACACTGGTACGTGCACTACACAAACACTATTTCTGGTCCTTAAGTCCTCAGGAAAACCAGCAAAACCAATATGCTGTGATTCAGAATGCCTAGACGAGTGTGTGTGAACATTCCTACCTCATTTCTGAACAAAGAAGCACAGCATCTACCTCAATATATGATCAGAAAAAAAGTGAGTTTTCAACATTAGATAGTGACTGCATAAAACTAAGTTGGCACCCTGGCACTCATTTTAAATATTATATTCAGACATGGATGTTTGCATACGAGTACCTTGCTGTGGAAATGTTTGGTTGCCTGTACTGAAGGTGTAATTGAGGGACACTCGAGAAAATCTACATCCCTGCCCACTCCCAACTGATCTCAGTATTGCAATAGCCATACGATTTCCAATCGTATGGAAGCTTGATACGCATGGCGTCAAAACTCCTTAGTAGCGGAAATTCCATGAAAAGATAAGAGTAATATTCCTCTGTGTTTAAAACAGACTATTGCCTACAGTGGCAGAGAATGAGCCTTTGGGGTGACCAGGATTAGGCTCAATGAAGCATTTAGAGGCAGCATTACGTTTTTCATATCAAGTCTTTTGACCACTCTTAATCTCATATGCAACAAAACTTAGAAGCACATATAGATTATTGGCACACTGTGAATTGCTGCCTCTTCCTCGGTCTTGTTTATAAGAAAGATTGAAGAGATGGGTACAGTAAACCACTAGGGATGAGCTTGGTAAATGCTACAGTGGAATGTGTACCTTTTGTATCTATTTAAGTGATCTTACGGGTTAACATGCCAAGATTGGATTTTATTGGGGGTTCCCCCCCATCATTGTTTAACCAGTAATGGTTCTTCAGGAAAAAAAATCTAAAAAGCTTTTGTGTTCCCTGCATGGTCATAGACCTGTTCCATGATTGTATCAGCTTTCAAACTCAGGTTGCCTTTTTGTTGTTGTTTGAAGCTCCTTTGTCAGAGCTTTAGTGACTGAATGTTACATGTATGTAGTAGAGTAGATGGTGTTCTTTAAGCCACCAAACCAGTAAGTTCCTTTGTAGCATTATAGAATACCTCTCAATCTATGTAGCTTCTTTCCCAGGGAGAGATCTTGTTTTTAGCCCTTCCTCTTTATGAAATTTTTTAAAAAAATAGTTGATGTAATGTGTACTCGAGTCATACAGACCGGTGGTGACTTACTTTTCTTATGGTATGTGATATTTCTTGTATTGTGCCTCACCTGTTATGCACCTGGTTAGATGTTGGTGCACATCTAATGTAACTTTAAAAAAAAAAGTTTAGCGCAACTTGGCTCGGTGGTTTTAAAACAAACAAAACAAAAACCACACATTTCCAGTATTTTTCTATGCCTAAACAAAAAGTGGCTGGTCCAAGACCAGAAACAAATGCCGACATGGAAACAATTCTACAGACTAAATTTCTCTACTGATTTAGATCAGAACATATTTGTAAATCACATTCTTCAAGTAAGAAATTAATTTTAATTCTTTATCAGCTTGAAGCCCTGCTGTACTGTAAAATGTACACCTTGAGCTGGTTATTGACTTGTTTCCTGCTCTTTTGTATACACTTTTTAATTTTGTTCTACATTTATTAGGAAAACAGTACATTGGAAAAAGTTTTGCAAAACAAACCTTGTATTGGGTACATTGCTGCCAGCTTCAGCCAACACTGTTATTTTTCTTCCCCTAGTTGGAGTCCCTTTTAAAATTTGGCCACCTGTCATTCTGACGTTCAGATATTGTAGACAGCAGAGTAAAGCAGATCAGGTGAAGCATAAGCTTTGTTGAACTGGGCTAAAAATATTAAAATGTGTGTGTTTTTAATGGAGGCTTCTGAATGTATCTTTGTGGTCCATGGAGAAGGCTGAAGGATGTAGCAAGGAGACGATGTATCAGCTACTGGCAGCCTTAAAACAAAGTCATGGTCTCTCTGGACTTTAAAAAGTTTCTATGCAGTTTATTTTATTTTTGTTTAATCAAATAAATGTGAGTTTCACTTCTCCTGGGGTTTGTCTCTTTACTTCAAATGGCTTGTCCTCATTTTGTGGAACACCACAAGTGAACATCTTTGAAAAGTCGGAAAGAAATTGCTTCATAACCACCTTGTGAAGGCAGCAACTCAGCAGTGGTTGTCCAAGGACCTCATTGGCATGTCAGTTTCTCTCCAGGTTTGTTGTCAAGTCATGCAGTGTTGGGTTTTCCTGTTGTCCACTGTATCACACTGCTGTTTTATCCATCTCTTTTCTAACCAAAAGCATAATTTGGGTTGTAGTGCTCTGAACAGTATTAACCGCTGTGGAAGCAACTGCTTGGAACTGTTTTCTCTTTGGGTATATTGGCATGTCTACCCTACCAGCCAATTTAACTGATTAAAACATAGTTTCAGCGGTGTGTGTGTCTTTGGTTCCTTGAAGTACTTGTTTTTCTGCAACTCACAAGTACCTTTGTATGAGGATCACTTGACAGGTGATCAAGGCCTGTGAACATGTGAGGACACTTGTACCCACCTCCCTCCTCTCATATCCAAATAGGCACCACAATAAGGGATTGTTACACATAAACTGATTCGCTCCTTGAGTGTAGAAAATGGCTTGGTCAAGTATGGCCTGTGATTTTTCGCAGACCTTGCCATACCTGACGAGGATCAGAGCTCTCAAAATGATGTTCAATCCTCCGACAGTACATAGCTTTGGCATCCCTGATGCCCTTTTTCAATTTAGCTCTGGCCTCTCTGTACTGTAGCGCATCTCCAGAGTGAAATGCAACATTTCTGGCCTTTAAAAGAAGGTGCACATCTCTGTTTAGCCAGGGCTTGTTGTTAGGAAACACCCGTACTTGTCTGGTGGTAGTGACAACATCAATGCAGCTTTTGATATAGAACAGTACTGTCGAGGTACATGTATCAACATTGTCCTCCTCAAACAGTGCCCATTCCGTGCTCCTAAAGCAGTCTTGAAGTTGCGCAGATGCACCTGCTGGCCACACTCGTAATTCTCTGGTTGATGGTCTGATTCTATTAACGAGAGGTCTGTATGATGGGATCATAAACAGAGATATATGATCTGACTGTCCTATATTGGGCAAAGGCTTAGTCTTGTGTCCATGCATGATGTTACTATATACTTGGTCCAAGGTATTTTTCCCTCTGGTGGGACAGTCAACATACTGATAGAACTTAGGGAGGACAGTCTTTAAATTGGCTTGATTAAAATCACCTGCAACCACCAGCGCTCCATCTGGGTAAGCCTGTTGCTGTTTGCTAATAGCAGTTAGCAGGTGACCCATAGCTGTAGTAGTGTTTGCATCAGGAGGTATATATACTGCAGTTATTATAACAACATTAAACTCACGTGGCAAATAAAAGGGGCGGCATTTCACTGCTAGATATTCCACATCAGGAGAACACTGAATATCCATTATTTTTACATCTGTGCTCCAGTTGTTATTTATGTAAACACAAATCCCTCCACCTCTGCTCTTCCCGGATTCGATAGTTCTATCTGCTCTACGTGCTGAGCGTCCTTGTAGCTGTAGAAGCTCCTGTGGAAAGGCAGGATCCAGCCACGTCTCCAAGAGGACCATAGCACAGCAATCCCGGATATTCTTCTGCAGAGAGATAGTAAGTTCTAACTCCTCGATCTTATTGGGAAGAGATCTGACATTTGAAACAAAAATACTTGGCAATGCAGGCTTGTAAGGATTTTTACTTAGCCTCACTCGAATTCCGGCCCTGCAGCCCCTCTTCTAACAAAATAGAGCCTGTTTCTTTGTTCATGAAACAGAATTCTAAAGACCCATTCCAGGACTAGTCATCATGAGTGATGTGCAATACTGTAGTTGCAGTATTATTTAAAAATAAAAGCTTTTCAAGTTTTCAGGTTTAAAAAGGTTTAAAAAATGTTAGGGAAATGAAGGGTAATCTTGGAACTGGCATGTCGGAGGCAGCCCTTGCTCTAGAAGTAGAAATGGAAAAGACATATCCATTTTATAGCTAATCTTGGCACTGATGGAGTTGGACCACCAAATTTATACCCCTTTATAATTTGAAGCATTTGTTTTGTTACTGTACAGTTGCAGTTATATAGCAATAATGCTGCCTGAATGGTGCTTTTCCAAGAGGTTGGCGAATGTTTCAGCAGTACTCAAATTTTAACCTACTAATTCAGCAGGGCTTATCTAATTAGACTGAAGTTTAACACAAATACTGAGTGCACTGGCATTTTAAGACTACTACTGTTCCTGGACTGATTCCAGCCAAATAAAATTGATAAGAATCAACTTTATTGAGTCAGCCATATTACCTGAGGGCCAGAGGATAAGGATATCTCCTGTTTTTCTAAGAAGCCAAACATGATCAGAGAAGCAGCAGGAAAAGTCCTCCTTTGGGAGTTTCGCCAAATGCAATTCTCCCCACTGCTGCAATTACGGGGCATGTTACCCAACCGGCTAACTACTTTGGTGGAGGCATGGTTTCAATCAGGGACACACACTGGGGGGAAAGGATTAATTGCTCCCTTCTCCTATCAAATTAACCACCATAGATGCTTTGAAAAGACCTCCCACATCCTACAGAATTAAGGTTAGAGAGAAAGTACAAATAGCCAGTGAGGTGGCCTGGAAGTTTCCACATCTGACACTTCAGCCTGAACAAATGGAATAGCTACAGGCTTGAAGTACATTTTCCTCGGGGTGCTTGTGTGTATTAGCTCTTTCCCAGAGAAGTGAAGAGAAGTTGGGTCTTTCCATTGTGAAGCAGAGTCATTCTATAGCAGCCTAAAGAAAGCAGTTGGCTGATATGGAGATGTGCAAACATCTGGAGGATGACAGCAAGGTATAAAGGCAATTTGTGAAAAGCTGGGGAGAAAATAAACATAGAAAGTATATGTTTTAAGATATTTATCACAAAATCTACAATGTACAAGTTCACAAGGCTCACATTCCTATCCGCAGAGCACTCATCCCATTAATCCTAATATTCCACTACAGTACACTTCCAGTGTGGATACTAGGATTAGGTACCACAGAGGTTTGAGCAATGTATATTCTTTTCCTTACAATACAATTCAGAGGACAACATCTGTTGCTTGCATCAAAACTTGCAATCTAGACATCTTCACTGACTAGCATGGCAAATGTTGCACAAAACATTAAAAAATACCAGTTGTTTTTATGGTTTTAATGAAAAATTCATACCAACACACTTGAATGCATCATGTATGCAGATAACAGAAAACATTTTGTTAAAATTAGAAAAATTTCCAAGTGATTCCTAGGAGGATCAATTTCATCACAGAGTTTCACTTCCTCTGGACAGTGGTGAATGCTGGCATCTGAACAGGTTGAACCAGGTGGGTAGTAGATTGGAACACAGGTTTCTTTCGCATCTCAGAAAGCATTTTCACTGAAGGTGCAAGTTGGTTCCGTTTGATGATCTGCAGAGCCAGTTGGGTATTGCCTGAAAATCAATTTCAGGGTGAGAAATGTTAATGAGAACATCAGCTATGTCCACAGTTGTTCTTTACAGAATCTCTGCTGGAGGCCCACAACACTGATAAGTGGAAATAACACATTAAAAATATTATAAACACCAACATTTCATTAATTCACCAACTACAAACATATATTGAAACATTTATCACTGTCCTAAGATACAAAGTAGGAGCAGAAAAAAACTACCTTTCACCAGTTTCTAAGTTATTGTTAATCAAGATAGAAGACATGCTTCCCTTGGAAACACTTTTTGCAAGCTACTCCAAAGTCGCTCCTGCTAATCTCTGTCTTCAGTATTGTTGGAACATATAAAATGCCTTCCAAAGCTCCTCCCCCCCCCACTGAAATCAATTTATCATTCTGTATATGGTGACCAAGAATAAATGTTAAAACTAGGATCCAGGACCATTGCCACTGTCTTTTTTCTTCCATAACAGAACACCTTCCAAACTAGCATTTAACAATGACTACGTTAAGGCACATCACAAATTATACAGGAAAGGAATATGTCGCATCCTCCTTCATATCCACAGTATGTTACCAGCCTAAAAAGATGAGCAAATGCCAAGAAATAAAAGAGGCATTTTGGGCCTACTTAGGGGCATTCCTTTCAGACATACTTATTTTATAAAGCTACATCAACAACTGGCAATAAACATTAGATGGGATTTACCATTTTGAAGTTCAAGATATACGGCCAGTAAAATAGCCTCAGGTGGAATTTCTTTTGGATGAATCTGTGAAGCAGCCTAATATATGCCAGGAAAAAAGGGGTGGGGAGAGAGTTGAATGGTTAAATGCACATAGGATTTAATCCAATAAGAAAAATACTAGGAAAAATAACACAGGAAGATAAGCAACTGGCTAGATCACTGCAACTCGCATGAGTCCTAAACAGCTCAGCCAACCATGAAGAAAGCAGTTGGAACAATATTTGGAAGACCCTGTCCTGTCCATCCCCAAATGGATATAAAATACCGAGAAGATGTAAATCAAGTAGTCTAACAGCCTAGTAATATGTGTATATAGCAAACATTATGCCATGATGATAATTACTGTCTCAAATGCCAAGACAAAACTCATAAAGTGCTGGCAGGAAGTGCAGCCATTTGCTGTTGTGTGTATTTCAAATGCACTGGCTCTTCAACGGATACTAGTCTCCTAAAATGAGTAGAATTTTATGCCTTTTGAGAAACCAGAATTACTGGCCTTTCCAAACTCATTGTGGGATACACTCCTTGCCTGGATAAAAACCTGTCCATTTTATGTTAGAATAAAACGCTTTGTTGAATCGTAAAAGGAATGAGCACAGGGAGACGGAGCTAATCACAGCAGTATATCGTATTTTAAAAGAGTACAGAAATGCTCTTGTGCTTGTGCTTTCACCTGGTGCAGGCACTTCCTCGCTTTATCATACTCGCTTCTCAAGCAGTAGGCACTTCCCAGATTGAACAGCATCATTGTTCGTGCAGAAGTCACCGAACTGGGGTAACACTGGGGGGTCTGTTTGCCAGCTGGAATAAACATACAGGAAGTTTATGTAAACATTACTAGTTAAAATGAAGAAATAATTATGTATCCAGCATTAGTCTGACTCCAAACTGTGCCTTCCTGACAAGGACCGGACTCAATGACCCATATGTTCCCCTCCCAACTCGACAGTTCTGTTTATTTTATTTTATTTTTGAGTATTTTTGCCCTGCCTTTCTCCTTGTAAAAGGATCCAAGGCGGCTTACACTAATGAGGAACAATATACAGTCCAGTACATTTAAGAGATATTCAAGTTTGAGAACACGGAATTAATGGGCATGATGATAAAAATTATTGGCAGCCAGTTTGTGTTTCTTGAGGAAAACGCACACTAATAACAAGACCTGCTTCATACGCAAACTGCTTTTCAATGTATTTATTTATATTTATTTATTGGATTTCTATACCGCACTATCTGGCAACAAAGGCCACTATGGGCGGTTCACTGAAGACACAGTGTGAATGGCAGACATATTCACACACAAGGTAGATTAAATTGGTTACTTCACTGGAAACATGTATTCTTCTCATTTCACAGAATTACTGTTGCAAACCCCAGAACGTTTATGAACTGAAGTGATGAAACCCGTTTCAGTAGAGGCCTTGGATCATTTGGATCAACCCGCAACCGAGCCTTCTCTGTTGCTGGCCCCTCACTTTGGAACCATCTCCCGAGTGAGCTGCGCCTTGCACAGTCCCTGCCTGCCTTTAAAAAAGCCTTGAAGATCTGGCTTTTTGTGTGACCTTTAATTTTTTCATTTAAAAAAAAATTCTATTCCACCATCTTGCTGAGTATTTTATTTTATTTTATTTTAGTCTATTTTTCCTTGACTGTTATTGTTAACCACCCGGAGTTCTGTTTCCGTTGCATAAGATATATATATATATATATATATATATATATATATATAATATATATAAATAAATAAATAAATAAATAAATAAATAAATTTATATGAGCCAGCTGGAATAGTCTGCTCTGAAGAATCTGGTCATTACTTCATGGGGCAAGCAAAGTTCCGTCTAAGGCAGGCGCAGATGCTGTACCTCCCCACTGCCCGCCTGTGCAGGGCTTTTCTTTATTGGTGCACCAGCAGCAACCATTTTTGTCTCAATTGTGAGGGAACCCATGTGGTGCTGGTGGGGAGCTAAGTGTGCACAGGACAGAGCCCTGTACAGTGGGGCCAAAAATTAATGGGCACATAGGCTGCAAGTAAAGCTAATCATTTTATTTTAAGTGGGGCTCCCCTTATCTCAATTTGGGAACACTCTTTTATTATATTTAGCAAGTCCAAAGGGATTCGCAAAAAACTAAGAGGTGCCTAGCAGCTCTTGTACAACACACACAATTCTGTAAAATTAATTTCTATTATGAGGGGAACTGCTTTTATAAAATGCTCAAGTAATGATATTGATAGGTTCGTGCTGCATAATGAAGTTTCTGAACCTCACAGCCCACTGTAAATAATGAAATACAGATAAGACATTCTATTTCAATTATGTCATTCTACAGTTTTAGAGATGAAACAAGGAGATGTTGGTTTCAAAAGAGGTGGATACTTACAAGGTTCCATGGCTTCATTTTCTCCTTTATCAGACCCTGGAGAGAGAAAGTAAGATTGCATCCTCAGCAACTCCAATTTTAACAGGAGCATAATTCTAACATACAATCAACATATTTTTAATCTCAAAGCAGTAATAATGTTAAAGACTCCTAGGCATCTAAAATACACTTAGAACTTTTCATAGTTGTTTCAGGCATTGGCCAGAATCCTATGCATTACTTACAGTACAATGGCACAAACTACAGCAGCCAGCTGCGGCTAGTTAATAAGGTGCAGCATGTATCCCCAGTTGAGTCAACTGAAATTGCAACTGAAAGTGATGCACCGAAATAACTTTCTTTTACCTATATTTACACACATTTTGCATAGCATATTAAAACACTATCACAAGCCGCAATGTTTAATTTTAAAAAATCAGTAAAGATGGCATCTTAACAACAAACATGTATAGAATGTTAAGTAAAAGGAAACTAAAGGGCAGTTGACATGAAATCCATACATTCAAGGAAATGCACAAGGATGCCCTTCATAACAATGCACTAAGACAGAGCCGTTACAAGTTACAGCAGGAAGGCAGTTGAAAGCACGACCGGTTCTAATCAAGTAGGGACTCATTAACCTTGATCCTGATCGTTTGAAGAAATCCCCAGAGACACATCAGTGACATTCTCGGGGTTCAAGTGAGTAATGGCATCAGAGATTCTGTCTAGAGAGATGAGAGCCTCTGCAGCATACAAATGGCCAAGGAACCTACAAACAGCAAGGACAGTGACAGTTACAAAGGTCAATCTGGCAAAATGCATCAAGAAGTTGCATGAAAGTGGAAGATGGATGCATTTATTGGAGGAAACACCTCACTGCTGTTAACCCTCACATGAAAAATTCAGTACGAAGGTGGTAGCTGTTGGCATAAAACAACAACTGCCTGAACTATTTGAAGGTAGAGGTTAATTACTCTCTCTCTCTCTCTCTCTTCTTCACCTTCTGGCATATCTATAATCTGTTTCACAGTTTCACCCATCACGGCTATATATTTATTGGGCAGAGGAAAACGGGAGAATAGAAGCAATTTTACTCCTTCACAACTGCATAGTTTTGATGGCAGAGGTCCTGATACACGTACATGACATCCTGAAATGAAACATACTGTTAAAGAATGCTAAGCGCGAGCCTTGGGCCAAGCATACTTAAGGGATCCTGACAGTCTGGGCTGCTGGAGAAGTTTATCCGCATGGTTCAAAGCCATAAGATTGTCCCCCAGTGCCAGAGCCACATAAGCACTGCAAGCGAGAATGGAGCACCTAGAAGAGAAAAGCGCACCTTAATAAAGTGATGCAGAAAACCTATATGTATCTTGTCCTATGCTTGAAAAAGAAAAAAGGATGCATGTTGTGCTATTTATCCATCATTGGTAGATGTAAACATATACTTATTTGGTAGAGATTGAACAAAAGAAAGAGCACATCCAGCTCTGTGATTTCCAGCCTTATGAAGATATTGTACGGATCAAAATCTAGCATGCCTTTGTTTGGAATTTTTAGTGGTCTAATCAAGAAACCATTCATCCCCCCCCCACCCCCATGTTTTTGGTTTATTTATTCACAGTGCCCATGAACCCAATATTAACAGAGGAAACCAACCATGTAAACTAAAATCCTTCCAAAAGGACCAATGAAGGAAAAAGCAGGGGAGAGAGAAAAGAAACAGCATCAGCCTGTTTTTATTTGACTAATATACATCACACCTCTGAAGGAAAATACTTCTTGTACATTTCGGTCATGCAGTTTCTCAATAAAGGCCAAGTTGGCCCTAGAATTCTTGCTCTGAAATTTGAGCCATGCATTCCACAGCTTCAAACAAAAGGCCCCCACCAGGATGTCAGTATTAGGTCAGGCTTTTACAGCTTGTAATTCTTTCCCCCCTCCTCTCTTAACACAGCACTTTGGGATATTTTCCACTTCACAAGGCAGAGTTCAAGGCAGGCTGTCTTGGCCTCCGGGCATATGCGTTTGCCTGCCTTACTACTACTGCAAGAACAGCTTCAGTTCATTTGCATGGAAAGAGGAATGGAGTGAGTGCATCTTCTTGGACAGAGTTGGTTTTGGGGGAGCGGCAGGAGGAGCACATTAAACTCGCTGGCCAGTAGGTGGGCTATTACTGCTCCAGCCTTCTGGCAACTGTCAAACCCACTTTTGGGTCAGGAATAAGCCACATTAATTCACGGCGGGGCCGGGAGTTCCTTTATTCCTGTGTCCCAGTGGGCCTGCACTTTAATTATACGTAAGCCAGGATTTTAAAAAACAAAACACAACAAAGAGCGCCTCTCTACTGCTCCCTCCCCATTTCCTCTGCACCATGCCCAGATGTCACATTGTATCACAACACATACCCAAGCTGGCCAAGCAAAGCAGCTGACCATCTGTGTAGCTTCTTTAAATTAAAGCTGCAATTGCCAAGATGAATAGGCTACATGCTGCATATCAATGAGTCAGGTTACTACTGTACTATCTTGTGTCTATAGTAGAGAAGGGCACTTAGCAAATTGGCTGCATACACCTAGCAGTTAATTGGTGCAAAAGCAGTCACATCCACATCCACATCCACACACACACACACACACAAGTAATGTCTCGCAAGACTAATTTAATTCATTCTATGGGATAATTCATCTGATGAAAAAATTATCTTACGAGGCACAGTTTCCCATAGGAATGCATTGAAAACCAATCAATCCTTTTCAGAGGGAATGGATTAATAGCTTTTCAATGCATAGGAAGGCTGTCTAAACCCCCCTCAGTCAATGGACAGTGGAAGACTGTTCGCCCCCTGCAGCTGACAGACAGCTGTTTTTGAAAGCTCAGAGCTGTCAAAATCAAGTGTCTGTCTTGGCTGCATGGAGGAGCCTTCCACTGCCCGTGATTAAGGGGGCAGCCACCTCCTCTTTGCCCGTGTCTCTGTGAAGAGACTCGGGTGAAGAGAAGGAGTCCCTGCTCTGCCCAACACTTTGTGTTACATGCTTTCGAACTGCTAGGTTGGCAGGACCTGGGGTTAATAGTAGGAGCTCACTCCACTATGCGGCACCCGGGATTTGAACCGCTGAACTGCCGACTTTGCAGCCGACAGTTTCAGTGTTCTAGCCCACTGAGTATATTATACTAGTAAATAATATATGATGAACAAAGAAAAATCCACAAAACCATACATATTGGAGTCAAATAAAATTCTTCTCATGCCTGTATGTTGACTGGAGATTATCTTAATAGAGTAAGTTAAGAAAGAATATTAATACAATTACTGAACACGTCTTTCTTTCCATGAAGCTGCTACATTTAAGTCACTTTGTGAAGTGTACTGAAGGCAGCACTAGACAGTAAAGATGGACTCTAAAATAGCCATTCTCAACCAAGGCCAGCTGGGAGAAAGGCTGCCTCTAGAAGGCACCGAGCCTTAGCTAAGCCAAGCTCTGCTCAAGCGTCCTTCTCAGAAAGAGAGCTCCCAGCTAGTACAGGGGCAAGAATGGGAAGCTTAGGGGAACCCAGCCTAGCTAAACCTCCAAGCCTTCTAACTTAGGCCTTTGTCCCAAGTACAACACATTGAGGTGTTTGTAAGGTGTCTGCAAGTTAGGCGGAACACCCAGAATGGAGAATTATAATACCTGTGGGCCGGAAAATCCTGTCCATATTGAGCAACGATGGAACAACCACATTAGCGCTTTTTGCACAGATACATTTAAAATGGATGATGATGTTTCATCACCTGCCTTTAAAACGGTCTGCCTTATTCTCTCACAGGAACCTATTTTAAGCTCACTATCTTGTGAATAAAGACCTGTGTATTGCGATAACGCTCATGCATTTGCTGGGCCGGACAGTAAATCCTGAAAGAGCAAAACCTACCTTAAATTTTCTAATTCCTGTTTTCTTAATGGAGAAGACGGTGGAGCGGGGAGAAATTTATCTCCCTCAAGACTTTTAGTGCTGAAATCAAGACAGGAGGAGTAAAAGTTTTAAATAGCTGAAGCAAAAAGTGCAACATTAAGATCAAGAAGATTCACAATAACCAGAAAAAAAAATTCGGATTTCCATAAAATAAGTCAAGCAAGCTGAAAAGAGGATGGTATCAGTGTTTAAGACTGCAAACAAAGCGCTGCATTTTAAGAAAATAGATTCAGCTTTGGAAAGATTTGTCCAACCCTGGAGATGCAAAGTGTTCACAGAGGGGCACAACTTAAAATGAAGGAATAGCTGCTGACAGGAAATTTTCTTCTCTTTTTGCATCATAAAGGCATATGAAGGATCTTCATGCCACCTGAAATTTCTAACCCCTTACTGACACTTTAAAAATCTTCTTTTGAGCACATTGTCCTCTGCATTTGTTGTACAGAAGCAATCATCAACTGATGTGGAAGGCACTGCTAAGCAACAATATAATTCAAAAATGGGGGGGGGGGAGATATTATTAGTAACTAGATACTACACAGCTCTCCTTGTTTGAATTTATTTGGCCCCTTGGATCAAATTCCAGTTCAGTGTGAAGCTATCTGGATCACACAACTGCTGCTGAGATTTCCAAAGCTCTGCAACAAACATTCAGTTGAATAGAAAAACTCAAACAGCTATAATTATGGGAGATTATAGCACATTGCCATGAACCTTGGCAATGGCAACACAGCAGATGACAAAGAAAAGACTTAACTTTGCCAGATTGTTGTTGCTAATGCGCTGTCAAGTTGCCTTCCATTTATGGCGACTCTATGAATGAGGGGTCTCTAAAATGCATGTCCTAATCAGCCTTGCTCAGCTCTGGTGAATCCAAGGGTGTGGATTCCTTTATGGTGTCAATCAATCCTCTTATTTGGTCTTAATCTCTTCCTGCTGCTATTGGCTTTCCCCAGCAGTATCGTCATTTTGAGAGAAGGTTGCTTTCTCATTATGTGACCTAAGCATTAAAGCTTCACTTTTGTCATTTTTACCTCCAGAGACAATTCAAGCTTAATTTGCTTAGGATGCATTGTTTGTCTTTCTGGCAGTCCAGGGTATTCACAAAACTCTTCTCCAACACGGTATTTCAACCAAATCAATTTCATTCATGTCAGCGTTCGTCACTGTCCAGCTTTCACACCTATACATAGTAATCAGGAACGCACTGGATGGTCTTGACCTTGGTACCTAGTGACACATTCTTACACTTGATCTTTTCTAATTCCTTCATTGCTACCGTTCACTTGATTTTTTGGAGGCAATCTCCTTTTGGACTGATGAGTGAACCAAGGTATACAGCATTAAAGTTGTGTAGTTTCTCTATAGACATTATTTTTGTCGTCTTCTACATGTTCAATTATAATCCAGGTTTGGCACTTTCTTCTTTCACTTTCACTAAAAGTATGTTGAAGTAATTGCTTCTTTCAATTTGCCTTCATCTGAATCTGTTTCAGCTTTCTGTGTACAGACTGAACAGATACGGAAGTAAAATGTACCCTTGTCTGACACCTTTGCCTAGAACCATTCTGTCTCTCCATATTCTTTCCTAATGGTCAAGACAACCAAGGCACACCCATTTCTTTCAGAATCTCCCCTAGGTTCCCATGAGCCATACAGTCAAATGCTTTGCTGTAGCCTATAAAGCAGAGGCTGATCATTCTCTGAAATTCCTTACTCATTCCAGTAGCTAACAGATATTTTCAATATGATTTCAAGTGCCTTTTCCTTCCCTTGTCAGTGTGCTTCCTTGTGGGACTAAACTAGGCTGAAATTTCCCTTTTCTATGGATTGATGAGTGAACCAAGGTACTGTATACAAAATCCCTTCTTTCTCATACTATGTTGATTCACTAAAAATCTTCATTTGAATAGTGCAGCCAATATGTGTACGGTACCTGTTTTGTATAAGTGGCAATATGCCCAAATCATAGAATAGAATAGATAGTTTATTGTCATTTTACATAGTAGAATGAAATTGAAAGCTATCCCAGGGGTGAGAAAAACAAAAAACAAAACTAAAATTAGAAAGAAAGAAAAATACATTTAAAAGGTAAAAAGAATTAAAAGCACTCATATACATCCATCACAACTCCCCAAGGTCACACTATTTGGTTGCAGCATTTAAGATGGTTATGGCTCTTGGATAAAAACTATTTTTTTTAGTCTGTTTGTTCTTGTTTTTATTGCTCTGTATCTCTTGCCCGAAGGCAAAAGTACAGACTATGTCCGGGATGAGATGAATCCTGTAGAATGTTATTTGCCTTTTTAAGGCAACGGGAATTGTATAGTTGTTCCAAAGATGGGAGGGTGACCGATGATCTTCCGAGCTGTGGTTATGACCCTCTGGAGTGCTTTTCTATCCGTGACTGTGCAACTGGAGAACCAAGCACAGATACAGTCTGTAAGAATGCTCTCCATTGATCATCAGTAGAAAGACACCAGCAGTCTCTCGCTCAGATTGTTTTTCTTTAAGAGTCTGAGGAAGTATATTCTCTGGTGGGCCTTCTTTACCAAAGCAGTGGTGTTAGCACTCCCCTACTCGATGGTAACACCCAGGAACTTGAATACAGCCACCCTCTCCACACAGCCCTCGCCAATATACAGGGACTGAATGTCCTGTAATCCACCACCAAAGTAACTGTAGGTTACTGTGAGATGCTTATTAACTGAAACAGCTGCAATCTGCCTGTAACACTTAGTATATTTAGTTTACAGGAGAGGGATGTTAAGAGTCATAAATGTGGGTCACCAAACAGTGATACAGTTACTTTTCTGCATAGGCTTTTATGCCTACTGGATCTTGTTTATAGGTGATACAGTGGTACCTTGTATAAAGGAATTAATTCATTCCAAATGAAATTCTGTTAAGCAAATTTTCCTTTATACAAATTTCCCTTTGGAATGCATTGAAAACAGAGTAATTCCTAATCGTAACCATTTTTATGTTGTACGGATTTGCCCCACAGACGATTTTGTTAAGTACATTTCCCCTATCTCCGGAATTTTTTATATTGTACAGATTTTATGTTATACAACCTGTTTGTTATACGAGAGGGTCCACTGCACATTGGTTTAAATCATGTCATAACTTCCACATTTCACTTTGTTCAGCTCCCACAGCATGGCTAGCAGCCACGGAGCCCCTGCCCATCGATGATAAGGAGCAAAAGACAAGTGAAAGAAAGAAGATTGGTCATTTTACCTGCAAGCTTCACTGTTCTCGCTGCTGTCATTCCCCCCCAACTGGCTCCCAGTCTTTGATCCATTTTCCTGCTTTGGCTCCTGCTGGTCTTCGGGAAGCAGCAACAAGGCATTTCTTAGACAAATCGCTGCAAACTCCATACTAGCTACTGGAATAGCAGAAGACTGGCCATCACTTGAGAAAGAAGAAACAAAGTATTAATGCCCAGTGGCTGAATTCCAGCAGCTAGAATAACCCCACTGAACAATGGAATTTAAGGAGGAGCTGATTCACCAAATTCCCAATTCAATGGCCCTCCTCTAGTCATTACTGGATTTCAGTCTCTGTATTACATGATGTTATGTTATTCTCTATTCAAGTCAGAACTGACTTACAGTTCTGTAAAACCGCCCAGAGTGGCCAGATGGTGCGGTATATAAATCTGATAAATTAAAAAATAAATAAACTACAGTGACCCAAATAGGGTTTCAAGGTAGGTGGGGTATTTAAGGAATGATTTTACCACCTCCATCCCTCAGTGAGCTATTTATTTATTTATTTATTTTTATATTCTATAGTGTGCCGATTTTCCCAAAGGGAGCTCTGGGCGGTTGACATAGAGATCAGCACATATGCAATTAAAATCAACATAAAAGATGAGAATCAAAACCAATAGTACAAAAAAAAGGGGGGGAGCAGCAAGAAGCACAAATAATAATGAAAACAACATCAAATCACAGGGGATCAACACAAACATCAGCAATTGCTGAATGCTTCTTTAAAAAGTCAAGTTTCTATATTTTTGAAGGGAATAAAAGAAATAATTAAATTAAACTTTACTGTGTGTCCTAAAATAGAGCTTTTTTCAATATTTGTGAAGGAAGAATTTAAGCACACAACTAAAAGACTGATTTCCAACTTGGTAACCGCAGCAAGATTCATTATAGCTAGAAGCTGGAAAATAAGGTATAACTTCCAATGAAATGATTGGTATAGGAAGGTTTGGGATACAGCAGTTAATGATAAGGTAATATGTAATATTAAATTTAAGAAAGGGGTGCTAAGTTAGGATAAATTTAAGAATAATCATGGAGAATGTATTGGTTTTGTCGTAAGAAAGGGAAAAGGGCAGGCCCCTTCACATGATGAGTCAATTTTGAAAAAGGGAATGGAAGTAAATGTTTGCAACTCCAAAGTGGTACCAATGTTTAGTATGTTTAATTGTTTATATGGATTTGTTTATGTTTTAAAAAAATCAAAAATAAGAAATTCCTATTGCACATGCAAAAATTGGTTTGTGCAATATCATATGCAGCCCCTTTTCTTCTTATTGCAAATTACATGTAAACAGACACTATCTAAAAATGTTAAGGATTCAGTAGATGAGACTCAAAGCATCAAGGGTATATTTCAAGATCTACACTGCAAAGTGGTTGGAAACCTTCACACTAAAAAGAAGACTAACCTTAAATAATGCAGAGAAAAGTGCATTCAATTTTTGATTTTTTTTTTCTGTTTCTATTAAAACATGGATCTTCTAACAAAATCTGCTGGATAGCTCAGTGGTTTAGATATCTATCTGGCAGCAGGGCCAGAGGTTGGGAGTTTGATTCTGTATTTCTAAAATGACGATACCTTAACAACCTTCAAAATTTCAAGTTCAGAATCCAACCTATGCCCCAAGTGCAAGTATTAATCTATTCTATAAATAAGAGGGATGAAAAATTGATACGCATGCCATATTTTAAAAGCCCTCTGCTACAAAGAATCTTTGTCATTCACAACATACCGCATCACAAAACATTTTTATTTTGTCTAAATCAACAGTCTCTGCTGAATTTTTTTTAAAAAATAAATAAATAAAAATAATTTAAAACGTTTCCAGTCTCCTGACTCCTCTTTCAAGTACAGTGGTACCTCAACTTATGAATTTAATCCATTCCAAATGTATGCTCTTAAGTCGAACTACTCTTAAGTCGGGGTACCTATCTAAAATTCTAAACAATTGAAAAAATAAGTTAAAAAATAAAAAAATTAACAAAAATTGTAAATTTTTGGCAGTTAAAACGCCAACAGTTTTCCTGCTCTTAAATTGAATTGCTCTTAAGTTGAGCTGCTCTTAAGTTGGGATACCACTGTAATATCAACAGAAAACCATACAAAAGTACTTACTTATACACAGTATTCTGCACAGACTGGGATGCCAAAACTATTTTACGATGATATCCTTGGCCAACAATGGACTGTACAATGCCCTTTTTACTTGGAAGGCCTTTCGTTTCTTGTTCCGAACTCTAGAATGACAAATCAAGGCATTACCAAGAGGCTTTTTTCTCTGGTCCTGTTTTAATCTGATGGTAAGTTATTATTTGCTGTTGTAATGCAGGAAGCCTTGAATTTAAACATTTCATTGTCTTTGACCATAAGGAGGGGACATAAGAAGCTTTCACTTCTACTAATCAGGATTCTTTGTTCTGTTATCTCACCCACCCAGTGACTAAGACAAACAGACCAGTCTGAATAAACAATCCTCTGAATAAGCCAGCACCAAACATTTGGGTTGTGATGTGGTTTCCTCAAGTACAGTGGCCGATCATAAGACACAAGAAGATACAGGAGGACCCCAGTATCTGCTGGCAATCAGCTCCAGGCCTTCCCGTGGATAACAAAAACCGTGGATGAGAGAGAATACCAAAAGAACCCAAACTGATATTTTTGAGAGTATCTTGCTTTACAGCTGCTGTTTTGCGACAGTAGCTTGCTTTACAGCTGCTGTTTGTGACAGTAGCATGCTTTGCAGCTGCTGAATTATTTATTTAATTTCTGAATCAGTGCATCTCTCACAGAAACTCTGCCCAACACTGGCAACTGAAAGCTCCTGCTGACAATGCAAGCCATCTGGAAAGGCTGGGAGAGGGGAAAAAAAAGAAATAACAGAACTCCCACTTTGGATCTTTTCAAAAAAGAAGTGGAAAAATGAAATAATACCACCACAGATGTTACAATTATTTCCAGACATACTGAAAGATGCTGCACTTCATTAGAATTTAAGTCTGCCGTTCAAGAAAGCCAAAGAGCTGACGATTTCGCATTTGAGACAGATTAGGTACGTCCAACATCTAGGACAGCATGTATCTGATGTGTTTTAGAACAATTCTGGATCAGAATACAAAGAACACAGCGGTTCTTACCCCTTTATTAGCAGCAATACAGCATTCAGCTATTCTCAGCCAGAGGCGAGGATTCGAGTGATAAACCTGGACAGCTTCTATCAGGCACTCAAAAGCAGCAAGTGGCCTCCCAATGTGAAGGAGCTGGATGCCACAGTTATAGAGCAACTCGTAACGCTTATTAGTCAGCAACGTGCACATTGGTCGTCCTGAGAATTTTTTACCTGTGAAAGAGAACCTGATATCATTAACAGTGTGGTTGTAAAAGGACAGGGCAAAAGAATATTCCTGGACTAGCACTAGGTTAAATTAGACCAGAAGAGGCGGGGAAAATGATTTTTGAATGCTGCTAGCTCACTTGTTCAGCAGATGTTCCTTGAAATGTTGTAGAAAAGGACTTAAGGTGCACTTGGGCACAATGAGCATCAAGTACGACAGGCATTGCTGAGCAATCCTCTTTCTATGTATGCTTCATAATGAAGCGCAGAACCAGTGCTAAAGGTTAAAAGGTTTTCTATTTATTTATTTATTTATTTATTTATTTAAAAGGAAAAATCTTTGAAATAGGAAGCAACAGAAAAAGTTCACAGCTATTTCTATGGAGCCTCCTGGTGCAGTGGTTAAATTGCTGTACTGCAGTCAAAACTCAGCTTACAACTTGGGGTTCAATCCCAGGGTAGCCAGCTCAAGGCTGCCTCAGCCTTCCGTCCTTCCAAGGTCGATAAACTGAGTATTAAGTTTAAGCATTAATGTGTAGCCTGTGTGATTAAATTTTAAACCACTCAGAGCGTATTTTAAGCACTATCGGGCAGTATATAAGCAGCACACTTTGCTTTTCTATGAGTAAAAAGAGTGTCTCTGACTGTTCTAACTACAAAAATAGTTTCTGTGATTTTCAGCAACCCCTTAATTCAGCCAGGACACACTGTGCACGTAATAACAGCACTCGCATGATCAATTACTGATCTTACAGGTAGTACTGGTGGTTGCAACAAATGGATGAGATTTTGATCGTACCAGAAGTACTGGAAATTAATTCAGCTAAAGTAAATGGAAAGGCTCTATACTATTTACGATAACCAAACAATTTCACACTGGATCACATCTTAGTTTTTAAAAACTCCTTTATCCAAACACTACTGCATAATTGGCTGTGTGCAGAGTGAACTGAATGTAGTGTCATTGTACAAGCAGCAGTGATCCATTTACTAACTTTGGCTACCTACATATCATATACATTACTCTCAATTTTTAATCTGGAAGAAATCAATATACCTCTTCACACAAATGCTCTGGAAACCAAGAACACTAGGTTTTCTATTTCATATCTTCATTGTAAACGAAGCTAGAAAATGATATTTTAAAACACTTGCCTATTCCATTCTAGAGATGGGCACAACCCAGAGGTTTGGTGGTTCCTGCCAGACTGTTCTTCGGATGAAGAGGTGCTTGGCAGTTCCCAGCCCAGCATCTCTGGCAGGCACCTATTCAGAGGCAATGCCCAGAGGAGACGGGCAAGGAAGCTGGGGCACTGCCTCTGAATGGGCACCAGCTGGAGGAGGCAAGGCTGGGAACTGCCAAACACCAATTCACCCAAAGGATCAACCAGCATGAACCATATTTATTCAATACCTATCAGACACCAGTAGATGTCCTAAGCACATCTAATCTCGCCTGATTTCGGAAACTAAGCAGGGTCGGCCCTGGTTAGTACTTGGATGGGAGACCACCAGGGAATACCAGGTGCTGCTAGGCGCCTGGAGTAGGAAATGGCAAACCACTTCAGTATTCCTGCGAAGAAAACTCCATGGACATGGGGTCACAAAGAGTCGGTCACGAATGTAACGATACAACACACATATATGGCCTTTACATCTACTCTGATGGTACATTTGTTATCAGCCCACTTCACCTGGATCTGTGCCACCCGTTCCAAGCTGTGCACAGGCATTGTCATTTTCTTGCAAGGCCTTTTTAAAATAGAAAATTCCCAAATTGTGTTTCCCCATGGCAAAATGGATGCATCCAAGATTATTCCAGAACATGCACCGCAAGCACTCGCCTAAGGGGGAAAAAAAATCAAAGACAGTAATGAAAATCTTGTTATAAAGATAGAGGGCCTGTAGCATTTCAGGGCTTACTCTAGCTTTTCCCATTGTCAATGGCTATCCCACTCACTAATGATGATTTGGCCCTTTTAATTTAATTGTTGGACCTGTAACAGATTAAATGAGAAAATAAAGGTTGGCTCCTAAAGGCGGCCACAGCTGAAATGCGCCAAGCCTGAGCTTTTTAGACAAATAAAAAAAAAATCAAAAATTAAAATCTTCTGGTTTGGAAGACTAGTATTACGTAAAATGAAGATTATTCCTAAATTGAACTTTCTGTTTTTGATATCACCAATGAAGATAGGTGAGAAAGGGTTAAAATAATGGCAAGGAAGGATAAATGTTTTGCAATGGTAATTAAAAAAAGCTAGAATTAAAAAAAGAGTTTATGGTACATACTGCAAAAAGAGGGAGGCTTGGGTTGACCTAATATAAAGTTATACAGTGGACCCTTGTATAACAAACAGTTTGTATAACATAAAATTTGTACAACATAAAAAATCCAGAGATAGGGGAAATTTGCTTAACATAATCGCCTATGGGGAAAATCTGTACAACATAAAAATGGGATTACTCCATTTTCAATGCATTCCTATGGAAATTTGTGTAAAGAAAAATTTGTTTAACATAATTTCATTTGGAACGAATTAATTCCTTTATACAAGGTACCACTGTATTACAGTAATCCCCCGCCTATTGCAGGGGTTAGGGACCCAACCTGGCCCACGATAATGGAAAATCCGTGATATGTGGATGATGGGTCGGGCCGGGACTGGGGAGGTGGGAAGCCTCCTACACTTACCTGAGGCCTGGTGAACGGGCCTCCGACAGGCTTCGTGGGCCTGTTGGAGGCCCCAGAAATGGTTTCTGGCAATCCAGAAGTCACTTCCGGTTTTTCAAAAGCGACTTCCGGTTCACTGGAAACCACTTCTGGGGCCTCCAACGAGTGCGGGAAGTCTGTCAGAGGCCTGTTTGGGGCAGTGCCACACCTGGGGTAAGTGCAGAAGGCCTCAAACAGGCCCAAGCAGCTTACCACAGGGGACCTGGCCTTTCAAATACTACAGTCCGGCGATATACCGGAACCGCAGCATAAGAACCACAAAAGGGCAGATAATTCTTTTTGAAAGAATTTGATGGAATGTTGGAATAAATACAGGGGAAAACTAAGTCCACTACTGCTGCCTATGATTCAAGTAACAGAAATATTTTTCCCCACATAATTCAAAAGGCAAATTAGCTAAGATATTATTAGATAAAAGACTTATGAATTTACAGGACTGAATAAAAAAAAATAGGAGAAATAAAAGACAATCTAGAAGAAGAAATTTCTTGGTTAAATATTATACAGCTGGAAAATGGACGAAAGAATGGAAAACCAAAGTAGGTGAATGTAGAAAATTGACTAAATTTGAAGAAATTATAGAAAAGAGATGCAAAATAGAGAACAAAGAAACTAGAAAATAAATGGTAAGCGAAATATATGAACTATTAATACATGGGGAATATAAAGAGGACATGTTAAAAGAGATATGGCAAGAGGATATTAACAAAGAAATTAAAACGGAAGAATGGAATAAAATGTGGAATAAAAAAATAAAGCAAAATTTGTCAGCAAGAGTAAAAGAGAATTGTTATAAGGAGTACTGGAGATGATATATAATGCTGGTTAGGTTGAGTATAATAAAGAAAGAAATATCCCCAGTATGTTGGAGGTATAAAAAAGACATATTTGCATATGTGCGAGTTTTCGAGAAAAAAGAGGGAATTAACACTGATTTTTAAAGAAATTCAAGAAATAATAGGGAAAAGGGTTCAAATGTCCTCTGAGGTTGTATTGTTGAACATGGCTGTGAGGAAGCAATCGAAGAAAGAGGAAGTTACTAATAACAAGGGTGATGGTGGCATGGATAATTTTTGCTAAATGTGGAAATCCAAAAACCAAATAACATTGGAGGACTAGTACAGGGAGTTATGAAATACTGTATAGCTATTAACCATAAACTAACCCGTGAAAAATTTAGAAAAGGATTGGGGAAAAAGAAACTATTAAATTCAACATGGGAAAACTGTTGGTATATGTATAGTATTTCAAAAAGGGAAAGGGTACACAATGGGAGAAGATTCAATGTATTTCTGATGGGAAATGGGAAGATCGGTATCTTAAGGTTTTTAAGCATGGAATAAATCCATAGTGGGAGTTGGGTTGCATGGTGAAATAAGTGTGGATGTTTGTTTCGTGTAGTCTTTATGTTAAATTTAAAAATAATAATTAAAGAAAAACATTTTAAATTAATTCATGAAAGAACCTGTGTAAGAACCTCATGGTGCAGTGATTAAATTGCTGTACCGCAGCCAAAACTCTGCTCTTCACCCAGGAGCCATTCCCAGATAGCTGGCTCATGGTTGACTCAGCAACGTTTAGCCTGCATAATTAAATTCTGAACCTCTCAGAGAGTGCCTGAACCACCATGGGGCAGTATATAAGCAGCATGCTTTGGTTTTTTTTTAAATTTTGCAGTGTCAAATGAAGTACTGTTGTTTCAAAACATGAAAATTCATTTTACCTGTCTTCATAAATCCTGGATGTTCAGCAATGTTTGAGCTGTTCAACAGCTTTACTGCCTTTCGATAGTTGCCTCTTAGGTACTCAAAGTTGCTTTTCAGAAAGAGAGAAGGTGCGGACTGTGAAGAGCACAGAAACTGCTGTTATTGATACCTCAGGGCAGACAGATGGAGTGCAGACACACTGGAGGACATAGGACACTGAGCAACATATTATGACCTACTGTATATACTCGAATATAAGCCTAGTTTTTCAGCCCTAATTTTGGGCTGAAAAGGGGGGCCTTCGGCTTATATTCAGGTCAATACTTTTAGCCACTGAGGCAAGTCATCTGTGGCTAAAAGTCATTTTAAACATTGCATGCCGCTTCTCATGATCCCCCTCTGCATCACAGGGGAGCGGCACACGATGTTTATAATGACTTTTAGCCACTGACCCAAGCACTTGCATCAGTGGCTAAAAGTTATTTTAAACATCACACACCGCTCCCCCAGCTCACAAAGGAGGAGCTGCCAGGCCCTGCTGCGTTTCCCACCTTAGACTTATACTCGAGTCAATATGTTTCCCCAGTTTTGGGGGGGTTAAACTAGGGGCCTCGGCTTATACTCGGGTCGACTTATACTCGAGTACATACGGTACCTCAGTGCCTTGAAGGATGGCTGAGGTGGGACATAATGTGGAGGTGAATATGAAAGTATCAAAAGATATATAAATCCCTGATTTAAAAAAGAATTGGGCCTATAAGGAAGAAGCTGAGCAGGAAGTAATAGAATGACTGGAATGGAAAGTATTCAGAGGATTGGTACTTTTGAAGGACGCATTTTGAAGAGAGCTTTTGGCACTGTTTTTTTACACTCAGCAAAAAGTCTATGTGAAACATCATGTCCCCCTCCAAGTCCTCAAAAATCATTAACAGTTAATTAAACCACTGTGAGAGTTAGTTTAGGTATTTTAAAGTTGCCAGCCCTTTAGCTCCCTTATGGAGTAAATCAGTTTAACTAATATAACAATCTAGTTAACATAGCAAAATATTAGCAATCCAGTTAAACATAGCAAAATATTCATTTGCCTCAAATCCCAAAATGAGGTAATGCTATTACTTTAAGTCCTCTTTTCCATATAATGATCAAATGATGTTATCATAAAACGAGCAGTTTGGCATTCAGAACTACAAGCCTGTGATAGTAAGAACCAAATTCTAGAATACTTACATTTCCAGCTGTATTCATAACTGATTTGATCTCTCTCTTACATGCTTTTAAAGACTTCTTTTGAATATAGGCCCGCACCTTATACTGTCAAAAGCAAGTACGTAATTTTATTAAACGAAGACTATGACAATGATTTAAAGATCAAACAATGCTGAATATCAAAACTGGATCCAAAATATTGTGACATTCATGAGTAAAAAAAAATCTTACTGAATGAGGTTTAAAAGCTTCTGATGAAATAAAGCTAAATTAAAATGTTCTCAATTTTTAAGGATTACATCCCAAACAATGATAGTAACTAAAATTAATACACTTATTACTTTTAAAAAGACACATGAGATGTTATACCATTTCTTCAAGTTTCTTTTCTTGAGATGTGTAAGTACAAAGCAAAAAAAAAAAAGTAAAATTTATCGTGCTTCTAAAATACAGTCACCCCCCGCCATTTCGTGGTTCAGGTACTGCGGTCCGCTATATCGTGGGATCGCAGTACCTGCACCTCGGAGCCGCGTGGGGGGGCAGTGGGGAACAATCGGGTCGCTCCCCGCTGCCTCCCCGGGCCCCTCCGAAAAGCCTCAGAGCCGTGCGGAGGAGTGGCGGGGAGCGATTGCGTTGCTCCTCGCTGCCCCCTGGGCCCCTCCAAAAGGCTTTAGAGCCACGTGGGGCGGGGGGGTGGGGAGTGATCACGTCGCTCCCCGCTGCCTCCCCGGGCCCCTCCGAGAAGTCTCGGGCGGCGCGGGGGGGGCGGCGGGAGGTCAGACACCGCAACACCGCCTGTGCGCGCCATGCCAAGACGTCTCGGACAGGCACGTGATTGCCCCCCACCCGCCCCCCCCCCCCCACCCCCCCCCCATATCGCGGGTTTTCATGCATTGCGGGTGGGGGGGGTCCCTAACCCCCGCGATCGGCGGGGGGTTACTCTACACATTAAAATGTCTGTGAAAATAATAGGCTGGTACATGGCAGTTTTAATATTCTGGATTTTAAATCATGTAGAGAAATATTGTTATAAACTATACTGAAGGTGAAAAAAGTTATGTGACAAATATCTATTTTTTAAATCAAAGCAGCTGAAATCACCAGAACATCTGACTAGTTACTGCAGCTTCAATCAATGCCCAGCCCAGGCCGAGTCTAATCCAAGGGTATACACACCTCAGGAAAATAAAACACTTTACATGCACATACAAAAATGTCCTAGATTACTTGTAAAATGAAGATAGTGACTTTTAAAGCGGTATATTAAATATACAAATGAGGAAGAGACAAAAATAATCCCATATTGAATCTCACCTGATGTATTTTAGACTTGGCAGCTTCTGTTAGGGTTCCACTTTCAGCTTTGTGGTTAGAAGCATCCCTACTGGCATTATTACCTGTCTGATCATAAATCGAGGTGGAAGGATTATCAGTTTCTGAAACCAATGAGCATTTGTTACACAAAAACATATAGAGCGTAACTCATGAAAATCTCACGAGGCAGCACCCTTTTCTTTAACCATATTGCTCTGCAGCCACAAGAACAATTAACAGCAAACAGTTGACAGACAGAAGATGAAATGGGCACCTGTGACCTTCAAAAGCAGCCCTGTCTGTGTAAAAAAAGTTAACTCAGATGCTAAGAGACCACCAGAGAGATTTCCAATAAAATGGGAGCAAAAATCAATACTTTTGCTTATATTGACCATTTCCAATTTGAATGATGGTACATTAAATGCCATGGTGATTTCATATGGCTATTAAATGGAATGCTGAACATTTGCACACATTCTGACAGACCCACCTCATTCTTCCCATTTTTGTTGTTGCCACCTTGTGAAATCATTTTTTCCAAAACAGCAAGTAGATGTAAAGCTTTCTCAGCCTGGCAGGTCAGAAGATATAAGTCCACCAGCAGAAAGCATACTGCCTGGGCAAACTTTTCCTCTAGAATATAAAACAGGACACATTTAGTCTTGCCTGAGAGGGTTCAATATATGCAGGGTTGCCACTGAAATTTTATTTTTCATTTCCCTGACTTTCCCTGACCAACATTTGTCATTTTCCCTTACCACAATTCAAATACAACCACATGTTTTAAAAAATGAATAGGCAGTGTTACATTAATCCAAGGTTTAATGAAATATTCCACTATATAAATACACAAGTAGTTGCCAAAGTAAGGGATTTAATATCTGCTTCTTTCAACATCAACTGTACCAACTTCTGTTTTGTAGTTGCACCAAAAATGCACCCAGACACAAACTTCAATTCAAGTAAACTCTGAATGCTAACAAATGGCACATTTTTGTTATTGTTTTAAAGGTACACTAAAAATTAAATAAACATTCAATCTAAAATGGTTTCTCTGAAGCCACATTACAAAACTTATAGTTTTAAAATTGCAGTAGTAATCAAGTTAGAAATTATTTCCCTGACTTCAGACAAATTTCCTTGACTTTCCCTGACCAATTTCCCTTTCCCTGACTTTCCAGAATGTGGCAACCCTGATATGGGATGTGACAAAGGATGCCAAGTTGTCATAGATCATTTTATTCTTGATTTTTTAAAACCCTCTCAAGGATTTGTTTGTTTGTTTGTTTGTTTGTTTGACTTTTATACCACCCATGTAGCCCTAGTGCTACTCTGGGTGGTTTACAACATAAAATCTCAATGTAACAATAACAAGAGTTAAACCAAATATGCAATGGAAGATCCCTTACACACCAATTGATATTAAGTGCATCCTAGATTTTACAAACTTCTGAATTTATGTATACAAAAAGGGCCTGATACAATTATGTATACAACTATAAGTTGCTTTTATGATTATGTCAACTTTAGCCGTATCTGAGAAACATGACCTCAGTTCTACTTTATCACTAAGCTATTTTCATCACTGTATAAATATTTAAACTGAATTAACAATTCTAACTGAAAAACACCTGCTAATTCCAATTAGAATGTATGCAAATAGCTATCATTAATCCTGCCATCTGAAATCTATCAAGAAAGATAAAAAAGAGAAAGAACATCCTTTAGCTTCCCTCTGAACTTACCAAAAGGTTCAATGAATTGGTAGAGCTTCTCTCCAATTACTATTGCTTCTGTGTACTGCCTCAAATGATACAAAATAACAGCCTGATTATAATACAGCATGCTATTTTCAACATCATCTAGCCCATCCATTTCTTCAACAGAAGAATGAACCTGGAAGACATGAAACAGAGATCAAATACAACCTCTCATTGATTTTTATAATGATAATCACAAACAAAAATGTCAGTATGATAAAAAGCCGTCCTTTTTGCTAAGACTGTCCTTATCGCTAACATTTCATTCCAGAACATGCTAATACCTGTACAAGCAAAGAGTGTATCATAAGAACATAAGAACAGCCTTGATGGAACAGTCCAGCATTCTGTCTCACACAGCGGTTCACCATTTGCTTCAGGGTATTCCCAAGCAGATGTCTTCACCTGCTTACGATTCCCTGCAAATGGCATTGAGAGATATCCTGCCTATCTCTTCAACCCAGAGGTTGTCCTTAGGCATCTGTAATAATAGCCATTGATACCCTTGTTCTCTATGAACTTGTCCAATCCTTTCTTAAAGCTGTCAAGGCTGACAGCTGTCACCACTTCTTCTGGCAGGGAGTTCCACAGACCAGTGATTCTCTGGGTGAAAAAGTACTTTCTCTTGCTTGATATCTAGCACCAAGAAGTTTCATGGAGTGCCCCCTAGTTCTAGTGTTGTGTGATAGGGAAAACAGTTTTTCCTTATCTACTTTGTCCACACCATATATATTTTCAATCAGGTCACCTCTTAGGCGCTGTCGTTCAAGAGTGAAGAGGCCCAGCCGTTGTAGCCTCAGATGATAAAGAAGGTGTTCCAGTCCCCTTATCATTCTGGTTGCCCTCCTCTACATTTTTCAGTTCCATAATATCCTTCTGGAGGTATGGTGACCAGAACTGTACACAATACTCCAGATGGGGCCTCACCATAGATTTATAAAGAGGCCAAATGACGCTTGCTGACTTATTTTCTATACCCTTCCCAATGATCCCTAGCATTGGGTTTGCTTTTTTCACTGCCATGGCACACTGGATTGACACCTTCATTGAGCTGTCCACCAGGACACCAAGGTCCCTTTCGTGGTTTGTTGCAGAGAGTTCAGATCCCATCAGTTTATAAACGTAATTGGGGGTTTTGCCCTAACATGCATCACTCTGCATTTACTAATATTGAAGCTCGTTTGCCACTGGTTTGCCCACTCCCCCAGTGTCAAGAGATCCCTCTGAGTTCTCATAATGATAAAACAAAATACAGCACTTGCACATTTAGTTACTCAAATTAATAGCAAAGTGACTAATTAAAAGAACAACTAGACACCAGCTTTTCACATGGCTAAAGTAATTATATAACAGTCTGGGCTGCTTTGCTCCTTACAGTGTATAGCTGGGGCTTGTACTGGTAACCAAAACGAATCAAGGGAGAAGAAAGTGCTTAAATGCACTGGTTTGAGACATCTTTAACCTCTCTTTTAGCTGGCTGGGTAGCTCAATGGTTTAGGTTTGATTCCCCACCAGGTCTCTTATGAATAGAGCCAGCCTGTGTGGCCTTGGGCAAGCTGCAGTCCCAGGACACCACTGGAAGAAGTAAACGGTAACCTACTGAGTATTTTCCACCTGAGAAACCCTGATTTGATGGCACATGGTTATTCTATCCTATCCTATTACTGTTTTCACAGAACTGTGGTACTGAGAAAACTTACAGTACAAAGACTTCAATGGTAACATGGGAAAGAGCTACTGCACACACACAGCTTCAATATAAACAGTACCTGGTTTTTCAGCTGGTTAAGCGTTTGTCTCAAGTTATCTGTTGTCGTCTGATTACTTTTACAGAACTCTGCTACTGCCATATTCAAAACTATTTTATAGTCATCTTTGTTTACTTCTTGCAGACAGCTAAGATGTTGTAGACAGGCATCATAGTTTCCAGCCTGCAAGTTGAAAGTATAAGGCTTAGGGAGATAACATTTTCAAATTTAAAAAAAATATATATAAAAATAAAACAACAAAGCAGTTGCAACCAAGAGGTCCACTAGACATTCTCAGCACTGAATTTACTCTTATAGTCACCGGCTACCTGTACCATACAGTTTGGCCCTATATAACAGAGAACATTAATCAGATCCCCATGACTTTATTCAGGGATCTAGAGGAAGGTTGTCTTGTAAACAAAAAGCATGCTGATGTAATACTCCTTAACTGCACCTGGATGCAGCAAGAGCAGCTAAACAACCACAGAGCTTTAATCCCTAGTTAGCTTACCGTACTGTCTGGAGTGGACTGCATCTGTTTTCTGGGTTGGTTCCTCCTACTAAGCCAAGAATGAACCCAACCTTATTTCTCTGGGTTGTCTGGACCAAACAAACCAGAGAAGGGATGCTGCCCACCTCCATCAACCAGAGTGATACACTGCAGCTTTTTCAGCTACTGCTGCTCATCAAGCAGCATGTACCAGAAATGATTCCCACAGATCCTTACCATGTGGTGTTGCAAGGGCAAGTTCAGTGTTTATGACTCTGACAAATGCACATCAGATTAATCTTACTGTAAATATAATAACTGTATGTGTAATTTTAGCACACTGGTGATGAGATTTAATTGCAGCTACAGTGTTTTGAAAAGAGACATGTTTTATTAGTGACACATAAAATAAAAATTCTAATATGAACTTTTAAAATCATTTTTAAAAAATTTTTTAAAATTATTTCTATTTGCTCCGTATTAAGAAGTTATTCAGCTTGATGCAAATCTGTAAGGCACATAACAAAATAAAATAAAATCCAGGCATCTTGTAAAAGATTATTATTATGACATTCTTATCACGTTACCAAACTAAATAAAACACATGATCCCTCACCACATACAACTTTTGTCTAATGCACTAAAAACAAGGGATGAGTCATTCATTATCTCAATAATTACTTTACCATAAAAGCTTGCAGTGCACTGTTGGCCAGCTCCTTTTCTTGATCAGTAATACCAGAAGAGGTATTTCCTCCTTCATGTTTCTCTGTTCCCTGATCTGAGTGACAAGAAACATGTTAGGAAAAAAATTGATATAATCTTTAAACTACAGTAAGAAAAAAATAATTCAAATATTGTATTTGCTAAATAACTTTTATTTCCACTAGATCACGGCAAACAAATATTACAGTACACATATATTTTAATACATTTCTAAAAACACAGAGACAACAATCAAATGATCTGAGGGGGAAATGTGATGACAGATTTTTTAAAAACTAGCATTTGAGCCAAGACTTTGTGTTTCCATTTTTGTTACCCAACAAACTCTTTTGGTGAGCCATTCTGGGACAGAAAAGTACTATAAAATGTGGATATATTTTTTCAAAACTCCCAGGTTTAAGTCATAAACTTATTTATTTAATATCATTGGAGTTAACATTGTCAGTCTCATGACATAAAACCTCGCGGTCTTTTTGTTTGTGGTTAAAGTTTGCGAAGATATACAGTCTTACAATGAAATACATTCCAAATAGGAATGTGAGTAACTGAAGGCCAGCAAAAAGGGAATTTGTCAAATAATTTATACAGATAAACACAAGAAACAAGTACACAGTACTGCTAGATGCAGTTAGTAGGAAAACCACAGACAATATGAAATGACACTTTCAGTATGGCAAGATGGAAACAAATGGAACATTAGCACAGTATATTTCTAAAGTTAGAATGTGCTTTCAGAATATTTTTAAAAATCCTCGTCAAAGAAAGAAATCTATTTGTCTTTAAGCTGTTTTTGTTTTGCTCTCTATGTAATCTGGATCCTGTAGCAGAAGTTCCAGTCAGGGTCAAACTTCAGGGCACCCTGTTCATTCAGCTGAAAGCTTGGCTATTGAGAGAATTTTGAATTTGGCCAAAGCATCCCCCAAGTGCCTGCTGACTGTCCTGGAGGATCCTCAGGGCCAGGCTAAGTTCACATAGACCACAGTCATTTCTGCCACCTCCCGGTACCCCCAGCGGTGGTGAATCTCTAGCCTTGGAGAAGAAGGCTTAGAGTAGGGCTCTCACTACCCACCACCACCCTTAGACAGCCTTTCCATTTCAAAGCCAGTGCCGCCACCAGGGTCTTCAAGTGGAACTGTCTGGACCGTGCTGTGAGACCGGGAATTCGCCTTTGCACCTCAACCTTTTTTTAAGTGCGGTTTTTTAACTCCTGGGGCTGCCATCTGGTCGGGTGGGGTGGAGGAGCAGCGGAGAAACAGCCATCTCAGGCGCCTCCTGGGGCTGTCATCTGTTTCTCCGGCTGCCGGCATCTCCCGTTTTCTCCCGGCGATCGTCGATGGGAGGCTAAGTTTCCCCTGAAGGTCTTGGCTCCCCGCCCCAACCCCATCATCAACTGCCGCCGCCACCACCGCCCCCTTGCAAAAGCCAAATCCTAAATACCCTCCAAAGGACGCTTAACCGCCAGGGGTGCAGCTAGAGGTCCCACCTGCCAAACCCAAGGCGATCCCCCCCCCCCCAGAAAGAGAGATTGTGCGTGTGCGTGTTAGAGAGAGAAAGACACACACACACACACAGGATCCCACCGCAGCGGCCTCCAATGCTGCTCTCGAGAGGGGAAACCAGGCCCTCCGCCCCGTCCTCCGAGCGCTTCAGAGCCGTCGCCGCCGCCTCTTTGTCCTTACCTCCGCCTTTGTCCGCTGCCATGGCTGCCGTCTGAGGCGAGAGGGCCGCTTTGCGCTCCGTCTCCAGGGGCCTCCGAGTGGGATGGCTGGCGGCCACTAAACCCTGCCGAGGCGCTCCCTCAGAAGGAGCCCCCTTTCCCTCCCCCTCCCCGAGACAGCAGGAGCCCAAAAGGGACAGGGTGGGAAAAGACACCGACGGATGACGGCACCTCACCCTTTGCTTCCGGGTTGGGTTAGGTTGGGAGGAAGGCAGGGGACGCTCTAGGAGGGAGAGTCGTTCTCGCTGCTCGCCGCCCCCGCCCCCACCCGTCCCGCGCATGCTCCAAAGAGGGGGCGGTGCCTGGATTGGCCCAAACGCGACCAGGAGCCCGCCAGGAAAGGAGAGGCGTGGTCATTTCTGTGGCGGTGGGCGGGGTCGAGGATGGGCGACCGATGGTTGGCGGGAGAAGGGTTTTTAGATGTGGTAGCCTGGGTTGGTCCGCGCTCGTGGGTCAGGCGAAAGCAAAACGAAAACGAATGAATAAAGAAGACGAGGTGCCACAACGTGTTGGCATCCATTCCTCTTTCATGTTTGCTTTGCTTTTGCATGACGTGGGAAGGGGTTGTGTTTTTGGGACGTACCAAACTTTAAGCGTTGGGAGATCATTCTTAATTTTTATTTTCAAGATCTAAACGATTTAAGGGGGGAAGCTTATAACATGAAATAAACCATCAAGTTTGATTCTTTTGCAGCCTTGTGGTGCACTTGTTATATTAAAGTACTGGAGCCAAAACTCAGTTCACAATTTGAGTTCAATCCCAGGTAGCCTGTTGGAGGTTCAACTCCAGTTCCAAACCAATGAAGAGGATGACTGGAGAATCTTCATAATAATTCTTAATTTTTTACTCTTCAGAATCTAAACTGCCCCACACTATTAAGGGAAAAATACATTTGCCATCATCCTCAAACCCCAGGGATGCCTTTTTTCTTTCTATTTGCCCCTCATCTCTGGGCATTTATTACGATTAAAGTAGCTCCGAGCGCAAATGGCTGCAAGCTCACGGACTTTTAAAATGTTCACCCCCAGCTCCGGCCTTTGCAGACAATTAAGTGCAACTTAGCGCGACCTTCCAGTTTTCTTCCCCTGCTCTTTGATGGTGAAAAATTTTGATGTGGAACTGCCTGAGCTCTCCTCGCTTCTTTCTGTTGTTTTTCTTTTGCGCCCCTTCCGAAGACTCTTCAGAACTTCCACCAGCACCGGAGGTAAGCCTTTTGCCCTCTGTCTAAGGCTTTTTTTTTCCTCCCCCTCTCACGCAGACGAAAAAAGAAGTTTGAGCGGGTGGGGATCCTCAAACAGCAAGGGAACCCCTCAAGATCTCTGGTCCGAATTTAAGGAACCAGCGGATCTTAGGGGTTGTGTAAAAAGGCCCTCTGTCTGTACCATGGCCACAGCCTCTGATCCTAGCTAGCCTTAGTCCTCCCCCTCCCCCTCCCTTCTCTCTCTCTCTCTCTTTCCCCTCCCTCCTCCTTGTCCTTCTTTCGCTCAACCCTGGGAGTGTTTCAAACGAGTTACCACTCTGTCTGTCCTATATCTCTGGACCTCCACCATCTTGGGCAACGAGCACATGGCAGGGCAAAATAAAGGCTGCATCTTCCAGAAGCCACAGGTCAGGAGGGCTGAATCTCCAGATGGATGCCATTTCTCCAGGACATCGCCAGCACGTAGGCAACAAGGATTGATCCCAGCCTGAGCAGTCTATTGTCTTGTTTCCACATCCACCAGGAACTCTTGTCTAGCAGACTCCAGGCTTATTCTATTGATACCTTGGTCTCCCATTGAGTTGCTTATGTTGCTTGTTGACTCACTGCCCCCCTCTCTTTCTCTTGCCTTCCCCTCCCCGCCACCTTGAGCTAGGAGTTCACCACCCCTGCTCCCCTCTAAACCTCTCACCCCACCATGTTTTCCTGGGTACTCCCCTCCCCCACTGCTCTCTATGCTTGGGACCACCATCTCGGGCAGGAACCAGGGAGAGAGAAGGAGGAAAATGGTGACTCTTTGGCATGACTGCATCTTCCAGAAGCAACTCCATCGATCAAGGAGATTCCAGGGCGAGGCAAGAATTTCCTCATGGACAATAGGATTAATCTCAGCCAGGAGACTGCCAGGAGACCTCCCATTGTCTCTTTTCAACATACCCTGGTGAACCTGTCTGACAACTTGGGACCTTTCTGTTGACTTTCCAGCCCTCCTATTGAGTTGATATTTACTCGGACCCTTGGACAATGCCCAGCCTCTTCCTTTCTATTATCACACCCCTGGGAGCCCATTAAAGAACAGATATGGCCCAGCCACACCTGGGCAGGGGTCTTGTTCCAGGACAACAAGAACGCCCAGGACCTCCCCTGGGCAGGCCCCCTAGACTGCTCCCATTGGACATTCCCGAAGACCATCCCCTCTGCCCGCCCCAGGGAGGCGCGCACCTTGGTGGGGGGAGAGGGAAAGGTATAACAGGGGCTCCATCTTTGTCTTGGGCGCGGAACACCTCAGCACTGTCCTGGGTGGGGTGTTGGCCTGCTGTCTTTTATTGAGCTCAATAAAACCAGTATTTCTCCTTGGATTTCTCTCCTGCTGGACTCTTTATTGGGAATTCTGAGGCCCAGCAGCATACAGCAGGAATAGCCTGCTGCAGACAGACACCAACTTGTTGGGGAGGCAAGCGTAGCCTGCATAGATCGACCTATCTATGGCTCACAACATAAAACAGCTGATTCAAAAACACTATATAAAGACCACATTTGAAAAGCAGCTAACCATGTATTAAGATTTTTAAAAATCAAGTTTCAAAACAATTTTAAAATATTTATACATCAATGTTAAAAAAAACAGCATTCCTGAAGTAAATTAACGCTTAAAAACCTGTGCAAGGCAGATTTCTCCTCCCACTGAATAATCACATTTTCTTTCATAGTATCTAGTATAGGACCAAAGCTAGCTGCATATCTCAGTAGTTTTGGTATCAATTGGGAGTTCAGATCCTCAGTGTGCCTTGCAGAAGAAGAGCCAGTCTGTTTGGCCTTGGATAAATTGCATAGTCCTGAGGCACTTCCCAGAAGAAGGAAATGGTAAACCACTTCTGAGTATTCTGCACCTAGAAAACCTGAAAAGGATCACCATAAGTCAGAATTGACTTATTTTATTTATTTATTTATTTACAAATATCTTAAGCCACCCCACTACCAAAAGGTCTCTTGACAGATTATTATTATTATTATTATTATTATTATTATTATTATTATTATTATTATTATTATTATTATTATTATTATTATTATATAGCTTTAAAAGGGGATTAGGCAAAATCACAATCGTACATGTAATTGTGATGATGAGTACTGTACTGTATACGATATGGGGTGCAGGCAAATCTTAGGGTCCATTAAAAGCAATAAATGCCTTACAGACTGAGAAATACAGTCGATGTAGAAGATCATGTACAAGATTTTTTTTTCTAATATCCCGCCGATCTATTTATTCTTGGGGTGCAGTTATTGTATTGATTTGCATCATGATTGTTGTAAACCGCTCTGAGTCCTTATTATGGGAAATAGAGCGGTATATAAGTATAAATAATAAATAATAAATAATAAATAAATAAATAAGATTATTCTTGCACTCACAATCTGGATATGGAAAAGGTAACCGTGTTTGTGCAAGAATTCCAAAGATTCAAAGTAGCAAAACAAAACAAAAGACAAAAATCATGGCACCTTAAAGACTAACTTTCATATTTTCATGTAACATTTTGTGGATGTGGGTTTCCCACAGGAATCTTCATGGCTTGAGAAACAGGATCCTGAATCATATGAGTCCTTGATCTGATTCAGGGAGTTCTTCAAATGTTTTTATTGTTGCAGAGTTCTGAATTTTGGTTAAATTCCTATGCCTGTGCATCAGAAGTAGGGGGATTTACACAGCAGAATTAGCTTCAAATTTCCCAGATCAGTCCACCCTTTTTCTTTCTCATGAACTGGTACATACAGTCTCAGTAACTCACTCTGAGATATTATTTGGAGAAAAAATAAAAACAATTTTCTTAACTTACAGTTGAATAGATGGCAGCAAACTGACAAACATGCCTGGCTGAGTTTCAGCAACAAGTCTCAAGTCAACAGACTAAGGAAAAGTGAGGAAGGTCGAGCAGAGATGCAGGTGCCTCTTTTAATCAGAGCCAAGGAAAGAACTATTAGTTACTGTTAGTAACTGACAGTCATCCTGACCCAGAAAGGTCCTTCCCAGCCAAACCTACAACTAAGGCTGCTTTTACATGACCCCTAAAATCCGAGGCAAAGGGCTCCCAGATGTGGAGCTTATAATTGTTTTCCTGCAAGCTGCGCTTTAAACAAAATAAAGTACAACCACGCCCACCTAAGGGTACCCCAGCGCACTTTAGAAGTACCTGGTCTCCGGAGGTAAAAAAAATTCCGATGCGGATTGTAAAGCTGTGGATGCTGGGCTCCCCTCGCCTTCTGTTTGTTTTTTTGTCCCCGTCGCCCCTTTAAGAGACAGGAATCCCTACGGGGCTGCTCTGGACAGCAGGCGGAGGTGAGCGGAGGTGAGCCTGCATTCTTTTCTCCCTTTTTTCTCCCTCCCCTCGCCACAGAGAGGAGCGATGGAGTGCGGAAGAGTGGGAACACAGGAAGAGGAACAAACCCCACAATCTCTGGTCCGAATTTAAGTTGTCAGCGGATTTTAGAGGTCTAAGGTGGCATGAGAGGTTTCCACAGACTGCATCTTTTAACATTGCAACAAAATGTTTCAGTGAAAAATGAACGTATTCAGCCAGTCCTTTCCTGTTTATGATTACCATTATAAAGCAAAGCAAAGTGTTCTGCTTATATACCTCCCCATAGCACTTCAAGCACTCTCTGGGCGGTTTACAGTTTTTAAGAAGGATGGAAGGCGGAGTCAACTATGAGCCAGCTACCCGGGCATCGTTTCTTTAGTCTTAAGTGGAAACTAATGCTTAAGAATAAGCTCAAGATGTTCTGGCATCAATTTTGAATGAAGATTTGTTTCTGGAAACAGCATTTTCAGTTGGATTCTTTCATTATATTCTCAGAGTTTATATAGGACACCTCATCAAGAACCTGAAAAATATCATGGGGCACAAAACAGATAAGTAACTTCCTGTGTTGCTAGTGTTAAACCCACTGCTGCTAGATTCAAAATACTAGATCATAGTATGAAAGTTAAAGAATTAAAGAAAAAATAGCTTTACACTTGCCCGACTCCTAGATATCACTTTTATATGTATTTGGCAGTAAACATGTCCCATCCTATATATTATTCCATTGATTATTGCTGACTGCTGTACATTTCCAATCAGGAGAAGCAGTTAGTCATGTTTAAGGTACTTAAGATGAAAATTGCTGTAAACCTTGGTATGGTCATACATAATTTATTTTCCACAATAGGAAGTGTCCTTGAGAATAAGATAAAAATAGAAGTTCTAATTCATTACATATAAAATGCCCTCTATGTATGCCCTTGACTACCTGGAAGGGACCACTCAATCGATTGCCTACAACCAAGATTTTAAATATAATCACATCTCAGATACATGAGACAGAGACCCAGATCCCATGGATTTGCAGCAAACATCTCTTGCAGTACAGTACAGGCTCTGGAAGACCAGCCCTTACGTACTTACTAGCAGGTCCGTAGTCCTAAACAGATACTGAACCATTTCAGGCCACACAAGACAGATTAAAAAGACAGTAACAAGAAAAACTCAGGTGCCAACTGTGTGATCTGCTCTGGCACCACCATTATATGCTTCAAAAATTTCATCCACAACATCAGGGGTTCATTTACTTGTTCATCTGACAATGTGACCTTTGCCAGTACTGTTCCTTTGCATTGGACATTAGGCAAATGGGAGAATTTTTATGCAAGCAATTAACACTAATAAGTGCATGCTGTCATACAGGTATTAACTCTGAATTATGGCAACCATTGCCAGGGATTCGTAGGTGTAAAAAATATTCAGAGTGGTATATAAATGGGAATAATTCTGACCTTAGAAATGGCAACACACAAAACAGATTTTTAGAACATTTCATTTTCTTTAAAAGATCTCAGAGTAATTACTGCATTGTAGAGAAAGGGAAATACAAAGGCAAGCTTCTGCAAGAGAGCGAGCAAGCATTAAACCGGGTTATAATCCCAATTTTCAAGTTATATAAAAAGAATTAAATAAATACCATGGTTTTTTGCCTCATCCTCTATATTATTATGGGTACCGAGTGTGATATAGTGGCTAGAGTGATGGACTAGGACTCAGGTGGCCTGGGTTCAAATCCATGCTCAGCCATATGGAAACTCACCAAGGGTGTGGACCAGATAAAACTCTCCCTGAAATCCCTATTGCTATAAGTCAGTTCCAACTTGACTGCACATAAGATATATGGTAAGACGGTAATTTTATCTCCAGTCAGTTCAGGGCTGTAGCCAAGAAGTCCATTTCCTTTTCATAGCTCTAACCTCTCACCACCTGAAAAAATCACCAACTATACTTCAAAGGTAGCAAGCAACCCATGACTGCTGTCAATTGAGAGCCAAGATGATTGCTGTCTATTAACAGGAGATCAAGGTCATGAATAGTTTTAAGGTTCACTGTGGGTGTAAAATAACACCACTGTCATGCTGAGGTTTTTAACAATGCATATCTCTCTCCTTTCCCGTGTGGTTTGCCTCTTTACTGATCTGTAATGGCAGACAGTGTTCTTTGTGTCTGAGGAAGAGTTTTTAATCCACTCTAGTGACTCTGTTGGGCTGCTTTCGCACGACCACTAAAATCTGCTGCAAAATGCTCGCAGATGCAGAGCAGAAAATCGTTTCCCTATGAGCAGCGGACTTTAAAAATAAAAAATAAAGTGCGACCACGACCACTAAGCGCAACCCAGCACATTTTACAAGTACCTGGTCTTGAGGTGGTAAATCCTTGTCACTGTTCCAATGCGGATTTTAAACCATTATTCGAGTCTGTGGGGACATGGAAAATCTGCACCAAAACCGCTCCTGTTATGGTGTCTTTGCTGCGGTTCTCATTCGTGATATCAGAACGGTTGCGGATTTTCAAAACGTGACCATGGGAACACCTGAACCACAACATCAACCACGTGACCATTCTGAGGTGTGTGTGTGATCCAGAACAAAGTTTGCTACAGATTTTAATGGTCATGTAAAAAGTCTTTAAGGGAACACAATCATTTTCTGCTATTTATGGTAGTGTAATTAAAGGCTTTTCCACTAGGTGGTACTATGTTGCAGCATAATACACAGTTCAGAAACCTTTTCTCATTACACAAAAGTTTATTTTTATTTTTATTTATTTTTGAGTATTTTTACCCCACCTTTCTCCTTGGAAAAGAACCCAAGGCAGCTCATAGTAATGAGAGACAATATACAATATACAATCCTGTACATTTAAGACGTATTCAAGTTTGAGAACAGGGAATTAAGGGGTATCTTTCAGCAATAAAAGGCAACAATGAAGTTAAAAGAGAAAGCAAGCAGTTAAAGAAAAGGGTAAAAATTCCATTATGAGGGATGGCGCTAACATTGAAAACAACAGTGTATTTATGAAGTCAGTCAATGCAATCATTGCAGTGCAATCATGACTATCTAAAAGTTATGAGGGATGGAAACTAACATTGAAAACATTGTGTCAGTGCAATCACACAAGGAGATACATAAACACAAAGTTATACGTGATTATAAACATAAAGTCTGTGTAGTCATGTATGGCAGTTCATATAAAGATACATAATAGGTAGTCCATCATTCAGGAAAAGCTTGCCTGAAGAGAAATATCTTTGCCTGTTTCTGGAAAGACAGCAGAGATGGGGCAGTCCTGGCTTCCAGTGGGAGCAAGTTCCAGACTCTGGGCGCAGCATCCGAGAAGGCCTTTTCATGGGTTTCCATAAGACGTACCTGTGAGGGTGGCAGGATGGAGAGAAGGGCCTCTCCTGATGACCTTAACACCCGGGGTGGTTCGTACTGTGAGATTCAATCTTTGAGGTAGCTTGGACCCATGTTGTACAGTGTTTTGTAGGTCAAGGTCATCACTTTGAATTGTGCCCGATAGCTGATTGGTAGCCAGTGGAGCTGCTTTAGTAGGGGTGTGATATGATCTCTGTACCTTGCCCAGTCAGCAATCTGGCTGCTGCAGAAGTTCATCTTGCCTTGGAATATTATTTCCAGATAGATATACCAGCAGGTACCTTTATTGGGCCTCTAAAAAAAAATCAAGGAAACAGCAAACAGCTAGCTTTTAATAAGTCATTTTCCTCAGGCTGTGCACCAGAATATCGTGGATAGTTCAGAAAAAATGTATATTAGAGTCCCACAGTTTTATGGCCATTGTTGTGTGCCAGGCCAGGTAGGCTTCTTTAGGTGAATTCAGAGGCAATCTGGTAACAGCTTTCAGAGAATGTATGGTTGCAAACTCTTTCCCACATGGCATTTGTTTGGAATTCACTCAGAAAACAAATGTAGCTGTTGGTTTATCATCCATGCATGTGTATATTCAGTATTTTTCCATGTATAAAACTATATGTTTTCTAAAATTGTTAGACTAAAAATTGAGGGTCGTCTTATACATGGAAGTAAGCTGAGGACTGAACCATGTGGTTGCAAAACTGTACTTTTGGCTTGGAAAAGTGGGGGTCGTCTTATACAGTAGACTGGGACCTTAGAAACAGGGTCCACTTACTGCTATGCAAGTGATGAGCCACATCTTGCAGCTGAAAAATCCAGTCTGGGCAGATGTAAAATATACTTCCAGTATAACAACTGCAAAAACATTTCTGAGTCACAAGAGCTAATGTCTTTGTCACAGTTGTTGGTATTCTGCTGACAGGTAAAGACCTCTTTTAAAGGTATTTTGACCTCATAGCACTACCCCCATAGAACACTGTAATTAAGTGTTTTTGCATGGAACTCTGGAAAGAATGATAATCTATTGCACTGCATTTTATATACAGTATTAAGAAATGATTTTATAGAACAAAGAAAGCAGTCTTATTCTGAGTCAGAAGATCCTTTCATCTGGTTAGTACTGTTTACAAGGACTTTTCCCGATATTTCGACAACAGCCTTTCATCTCTTCCTCTATTCTTGGCCTTGCCCTATCCTTTGCTTCCTTTGCACTCTTAAGACTCCCGCGGCATCTCTTTTAGCTCCTTTTCATTCTAAATTGGTTTCAACACCTAGTTTCTTGGAAATAAGCCATAGAAATTATGAAGGGATGAAGGAGAGAAAATAAAAGTGACAATTATTGACATAATTAGCTTGCATGGGCTTACATTTATGCAACAGAATTTCAACCTTAAAATGGTTTTCTTAATGAAGTCCTTAAAGGTGTAGATACATTGCTTATAGGAGCTTCTGAATGGTGAAGGGTTTTACCAGATACATCCTTTTACATAAGGCTGAAGTCAATTTGTGTTTTCTAGTTCCTTCTTTATTACATAGACATGTGAGCCTAAAATTATTGGCGGTCACCTTGTGCTTCCTACTTTGTCCTTCAGTTGATCTTTACAGCAGTACTATGCTAACATGGCCAGGAAAGGTACATTAATGCAGGTGAAGGCAACTTTGTACATACAGATGGATGATCAGTATATCCTGAATTATGTGTAAATGCATTCATCCATTGGTTGGCAGATAAAATATAAAATCCTGATTAACACAAAACATAAAACAAATAAGTGAAGGACACACTTATAAATCATAACACAGAAAAATACAGCCAATATTAAATTATGTAGATTCCTTTCAGCTGCATCTCAGCTAATATGCTAAAAGCCCTGCAGCCTGCCTGAATAAAAATGTCTGTCTACTGGAGGACAACTTGGGTCCCTTAATTGGGAGAAAGGTGGTATGCAAATAAAAATAAACAAGCAAAATTAAAGCAAATGAACTTATCTTCCTTGGAACAGCCACTGGGGAAAATGTTTCTCACATATAGAGGTGCATATCTTCAACTGCCAAATAATTGTCATGCAACATAAATATTGAAACTACTAGGTAAATAAAAGGATTCAGTATTTAATTTACATAAATACATCAAATATACAGCTAACTACCAGAATGCTGTGGGCCAGAGAAGACTGTATTAGGACAGAGCTATGCACATAAATAAAATGTCTTAGGGCCTGTCCATACAGTTATATATATGCTGTTTGGATCGCTGTTGATACGGTTTGGTTTGAACCAAATTGTGTCATCGACACGAGTCTACTTCTATCAACCCATCATGCCCTTTTAAGAGATGTCCTGCTCCTTTCTAGGATATCGCTAGGGCTTCTGTTTTTGTTTTTGATAATTCTGAGGGCATGGTTTGGTATGTTTCTAATTATCCCATTGTGTAGCCTGCGTTGATGACTAGATCACACTTGTAATGGACCTGTGGGCTACATTATCTGAGATGACAACATTGTGACATATTCAGTGGGTTCAGAATCATAAAATCATCATAGGGTTGGAAGGGACTTTGGAGGACTTCTAGTCCAACCCCCTGCCCAAGGCTGGAGACCCCATACCATCCCAGACAGGTGGCTGTCCAATCTTTTCTTGAAAACCTCCAGCGATGGGGCACCCACAGCATCAGGAGGCAAGCAGTTCCACTGCTTAATCCTTAATGGTTCTCACCGTCAATAAATTTATCTTTATTTCCAGGGTTGCAACATTAAAAGGGAGGGCTGAGAAACCCCATTCTGCTATTTTCACCTTCTTTAAAAATATTTCCCTAACTGATGTAGTGCAACTCTAAATATCATGCTAGGTTGATGAACTTCTGCTTTGATGAGCCATTTGCTTTAACAACCAAGAGCATAGATGGGGAAGGGAAGGCTATGCTGACTGCATGGACTCACCCCACCTCCACAAGGCAGCACATTCCTAGCAGAACCCCAGCTGAGAGGAATGGGGTGAGAGTGGCTTACCTGCCTTCCACCTCCCCAACCTTCACCCCAAAAGTTGCTAATGTATAGCTCTGAAGAAGAGGGTTTTTGCCCTCAAAACATTAGCAACTTTTTTGTTCTTTTTCTAGTAGCCTAAAGGTATCACCTGTTCTACTTTTGCATTTAGTTTTTGTGATAGCTATATGGCTCCTCAACTTGTTTTGCTTCAATTGGAAATATTGAGATACCAGGAGTGAGCCCCACCCCCAATACGTACCAAGAAGGAGGCAAAGGGACCATCAACGGAGGCACAACAAGACTGCAACCACTAGGTAATTTATTTGCTTTTTTATTTGATCCAATTGGCTGCACCTAGTGGACTTTTCTAAATTTTATTCCAAGCCCCAAATGAAATGCATGGGTCTTCTACACCAGCCCTCCACCTTCTCTGGCCAAGAAGGTGCCATTAGCCTCAAAGCGAAGAGCCACACGGAGAGGGGGTGTGAAAGTGTGTACGTGAGCCCTGGCATGTTGTTTGAAGGACTGGGACAATAAAAACAAAACCCTTTACTTCAAATGCAGCCTCAGAACATCTCAGCTCCAGGCCTCAACTAAGAAACTACCTGTCATATTTTCCATCTTGCCAAGGACTTTATTTACATCTTTTGCCATGTTTTAACCTGTTGGTAGAGCTCTGAAGAAGAGGGTTTTTGCCCTCAAAGTATTAGCAACTTTTTTTGTTACTTTTCTAGTAGCCGCCCTAAAGGTATCACCTGTTTTACTTTTTACATTAGTAAACCAGTGATCCAAAGACATATGCAGACCCTTCTGTCGGGAGAGAAAACCTCTCCAGGGTGAGCAGAAAGATTGCTTAAGGGAGAGATGGAATAGATCTCTCTGAAGAGAAGCCTTTTAAATGTGAACAACTCTAAATTCCTCTGTCTGGACAGGCCCTTAGAAACCCTGCATTGCAACTCAGCAGCTTCTATTTGAGTCCTGGCAATAGATAACTGACGGCGGGATGGGCAGGCAAAGGGAAGTCAAGACATGTACAGCGGACTGCATCACAAATCCAATTAGCAGTGACAAGGCTAGTGAAGCCAAGTGAGTAACGGTGCAGGGTTTCTGAAAGCAGCTTTGTGTTTAGAATCTCGGCTGAGCTTGCTGGAGACCAGCTGGACAAAGGGTGGGACAACTGAGGGTGGATGGGTGGGTGTGAGGCACAACAGATTGTGGGTATACACAGATACATAGATATGTCAGCTATTTGGGGCAGTTCACTATTGTCTGTTCACTATTATTTCTGAACAAAATTAAATATGTGTGTGTGGGGGGGTATAAAAACATCTAAGCCCCATAGAAAGACAAAACACTTGTCCAGGACCCAAATAAGGCAGAAAATGAAGAATTATTGTATTGACTGATGTCAACAATAACATAAGCCAGCCACAATTTGAAGGAAGCACTGAGCAAACATCACTAACAGCCCTGGAAGAAGCCATTCTTCCAGACTGGGTGTCAGAAAACCAAAAAGCTCAGAAACTTCCTTCTCTGTTTCTTCATTATTAAAATGGATTATCTCTGGACTGACTAAAAGGAGGTAACCAAGTCATTAAATGCCTGTCCTTGATTATCTTTTGCAAGCATTATGAGATGAGGCAAGGAGCAGAAAAACACCCCCACAGGTCTCATCTTAGTAAAGTTTATTAATAACTACTGTTTCAGTGACTTAGCAAATATTAAGTGAGTTGAATTTGGAATTGTGCTGTCATAAGAATTAAATCTTGCTTCAGGATTCAATTAATGACAACTCCCCCCCCCACACACACATATCACTTCAGTTATCAGGGTAAGATACAGCCACGAGGCGCTGTGCTTTATAAGCAAATGTGCCACATTGTCAGATTGCTTATATTTAATGTACTATACTGCAAAATCCATGTTTCCCTCAGGAAAACCTGTTGCAGGAGGAAAAATAGGTTAGTCATAGGGAATAGTATTTCCCTTAACATCTAGTTTGATCAAAAGGTGAAGAACTGCTGAACTTTCTTGAGTAGGAAACTTTGTTCCTGCTTCTAGGGGTGCTCAGTCTCAGAGTGATTGCCCATGAGGAGCAAAATCCTATGAACACTGCAACAGTACTGGTACTTTTGTTCACAAAATGCTCAAAGTTCTAGCATTACGTCTTGGTATTCCAAAACTAAGAATTGGTGGGATTAATGTGTAAGCTTAACAGAAGTTGCTAGCTATGGTAAATATGAGTCGAGACATTTTGGTGCCTGAGGCAAAACAGCACATGGTGCCCCTCCCAGCTCACACTGAGATGGATGATATCTAAAGTCAGGCACCCAAGGCTGAAAAATCACACAAGCCCCCTTTCTAACCATGGACCAGAACAGCAGCCACACACTGTTCTGCCTCAGGGCATCACATTATCCTGTGACGTCCAAATATGCCGTCCTTTGATGTCTGGCTTGTTTATCAGTTTGCTTATTAGTAAGATGGCTTCTTATAAGAAGTTTGGTCCATTTCCAAATTTCAGCGTAGACCAGACTGCTGAGAAGTGCTGCATAATATATGACTGCCACCATTCTTCAGGGGATTGTGACACACAGAAGGGGTGTGAGGTTTGACTCCATTATTTCATTGATTCTGCTTTTTGGTTAACTGTTCCCTTCATCCTGAATAAAGTTTTGTGCCTTTTCCTCCAACAATAAAGTCATTGCCAGGAGCTTGGAAAGAACCCTTGAGAAGATACACAATTAGCCTTTTTAATTTGAAACAAGCATTTATGTTTAACTCAGCAAATGAGATATTTATAGAATGAAGATTCCATTATCACTTCAGAAGAAAATTACGAAGCAACCTTGCTCTGGGCCAAAGCTTAAATACCCACACAACAATTCAGTGTGGGTATCTAAGTTCTCAGACCGTAGGCCTTCCTAGGCCAAACTTCAAATGCCAAAGACTAGATATCAGACCTTCCAAATCTATGTTTTGTCAGTTTAAAAAAACTTCAGAAACAGGAAGGTTTTTACTTGGTGCCGAAATGTCATCAGTGTTGACGCCAGGCAGATGTCACTTGTGAGGGCATTCCATAACCTGGGGGCAGCTGCCAAAAAGGCCCTAGACCTACCAGCCATCCCTTTCACCTCCTTGAGGGATGGCTCTTTCAGGAGGGCTCCCTGGCTAGATCTTAATTGCCGGGTAGGTTCATATGGAAGGAGGTGGTCCTTCAGGTATCTAGGTCCTATATATAGATAGGAGAGAGAGAGAGAGAGAGAGAGAGAGAGAGAGAGAGAGAGAGAGAGAGAGAGAGAGAGAGAGAGAGAGAGAGAGAGAGATGCCAGCAATGCATCCTGGAAATTTTCTTGGATGATAATGTTCATCACTGCTTATGGTCTTTCAACAAGTAATATAAATATTCATAAATATATTAAAATAATTTTATGAGGATTTAAAAAAAATCCTACAAATAAAACTCATACTTTGTTTAGAAGCTAATGAAATTACTGATTATTTGTTGAATAGCACTGGGAAGAAAAGACATAAACGAGAAATAAATGTCTAAACTGGAGACTGAGAAAAGTGTTTTGGTTTTGACTACCATTCCTCAAATCCTCCAGCAAGAATGGACGGCAGTTGCCAGATCTACACTATCGAAACAGTTGCCATATCTAGGGAGGGCTACAAGGAGCCTCCTGCCGGTTTTCTTATTTTTTTATTTTTGAATATTTTTATTCCATCTTTAAGGTGGTTTACAATAATGAGGGGAAATATACAGCCCAGAACATTTAAGACACACTCAAGTTAGGAACAGGGAATTAAAAGAGGCATCTTACAACAGTCAAAGGTAACATTAAAGCTACAAAGAGCATGTGAAAAGAAAAAAAATCCATTATGAGAGATTGAAACTAACATGGAAAACACTGGTGTTCATGCATTGTAATCCATCTAAAGGTCACATAGAGTAACAGGTAGTCCGTTAATCAGGGAAAGCTTGCCTGAAGAGGAAGGTCTTTGCCTGCTTCCGGAAAGACAGCAGAGATGGGGCAGTCCTGGCCTCCAGCGGGAGGGAGTTCCAAAATCTGGGAGCAGCAACAGAGAAGGCCCTTTTATGTGTTCTTACGAGACCCATCTGTGAAGGTGGCAGGATGGTTTTTTTGTGGCTTGCAACATTTTGGATGTATGCAATACAGCAGGGATTTCCCTGCCCCCTTTGATTGTTTTGCACAAAGATTAACACACAGGAATAGGGATTTGTTCCTTGTTTCTGCACAAAAAGGTGATTTTGAGAAACTGGAAGCATTTCTGGTTGTCCAAGGAATTCTGGTGACATGCACTGGGGAAGTCCGTGCCATGGAGGGATTCCAGAGTGGGATGGAATGTGCCTTCAGAATTTGGCAAAGTTGTCCTCCGCTGCTTTACTTGCTCAGTCTGGATAACACTTAGCAGAAAGTGTTCATACGGTGTCCAGGAAACTCAAGATGCTTTAAACCAGTGGTTCTGAAACTTCCTAATGCCGCAACCCTTTAATACAGTTCCTCATGTTGTGGTGGCCCCTTGCCCAGCTTGGAAGAGGCCACAAGCCCCCTTTGGCAGGCCACTGCCTCAGGTGCCATAGAGAACTTCACTCTACAGGCACCCTCAGCCAATCGCAGACTCCGGTGCCATTGACTGACATCTCCTCCAACCTATCAAGCTGTAACTCACTCTCTTTCCCCCGCTGTTTGTGCCTTTTTCTTCACTGGCTCATGGCGACCCCTGTGAAATGGTCGTTCGACCCCAAAAGGGGTCCCGACCCCCAGGTTGGGAACCACTGCTTTTGACACACTTGTGGCACACACAAGATCCATGGCACACAAATAAATTCCACGGCGAACCCAAACTAAGTGACGCAGCCAGCAGTGAAAAAAGTGTGGCCAGTTGATAGGCATTTGTCTAGCCAGTGGTTCAAAGCCCATTTTACTGCTCACAACAAGTACTGTTTTGGAGTAAAACAAACAGAAGGAAGGCCTGTATGAGGGTCATATAGCTCTCTTGGTAATGTACCTCTATAGAGATGGCATGCAACTCTGTTGTAAAACAAATTCAGGCCCTGCCATCAGAGGGAAAGATGCTATTCACTATATTGCCATCCCTCCCACCTCCCACATGACCTACTTAAGGTGTCAAAATACCCAGTTTTGGAGAATAGCTAGTCAAATGAGAATTACATTTAGAACAATTTCCATAATACCAGAGCTTGGAGTCATAGTCTTTAAAAGGCCACTTTTTAACCTTATCAAATGTATGATAAAGCATAGCAGCCATCATCCTGCTGCATACCTATCTGTGCAACATGAGTTATCCCAATGGCAAGAGCAGATTACTGCTGATTCAAGAGTTCCCTTTTTCACTGCCAGGGAGCCTGTGATATTGTACCATTATGTGAAAGTTGCACAGACCCTGACATTGAAAGAGGAACTCTTCAATTTGCAGCGATCTGGCTAGTGTCTATAATATGACATCCCTCGCACTGCACAGGTGGAGCTATGTAACAGGATACTGGCTAGTTGGTCTCCCTGGACTTGGAAATTTCTTATGTGAAGTAGACATGTTAACTTAGCATTCGCTAAGTCAACAGCACCCCATTCCCTGAGACAGGGAATTTGGGGATGCCACTTTGTGATGTCACAGAGGGAAGTCTGAATTCTTTCTGGGCCAGCTAATTTATGAGAAATTGAGCATAAATGGTCGCAGATTGAGGTCAACCCTACCGAAAAACAATATGACAATCCAAAGCCAGGAGGGGGAGGCTGGCAACATGCATCTAGCAAGTGTAAAGGTTTCTGCCATTATTGCTAAAAGGCTTCCATCCTGCTCAAATCATATCCACCGGTCATGTGGGGAGTTTCCCCTTGCCTCCTGCTGTTGCTGGGGATTGTGGAAAGCTCATGGCCTGTCCATGCAATCTTCCCAAGGCTCTGTGCTTCTGACGGCTAGAAAATAAACATGAAAGCTCATAGATCAGTGATGGCAAAACTTTTAGTGCCAAAACAAAGTGCCAATATAGCAATTTCACCTGAATACAGGTGGCTGTGAAGAGGCAATGTCAGGTGCCCACAGAAATGGCTCCAAGTGCCACCTTTGGCGCCCGTGCCATAGATTCGCCAACACTGTCATAGACTATAGAACTGGCACTCCATTGCATGCCTTGCTCAGCAGGATGAGTCCAGGATAGGCTGTGTTTCCAATTGTTTAATTGGATTATTTATACTCATATGCACATCCATTGTCCACAGTACTATAGATTAAGAAGGCTTCTAATGGCTTTATTTTAAAATATCTAAATTTTTGTCTAGATTATCACAGGAAAGCCACACTGAACAAATAGCCTTTAAAGCCTTCAGATAACAAACTCAATATTTTTGTTGCAGGGCACAAAACATTATCAATCTAGCAAAAACAAAATGTGATTGTGATCACCAAATTTCTTATAACATCATCAACCACTAAATTTAACAGGGTGGCGGTATTTTGTCCTTAGGTTAAAATAAAACTGTAGAACAAAGCTTCTTCTATCTCAGCAACAATACTGAACCATTTTATAACAGGCTAGTGATATACTGCCAAGTGGCATGGTTATTATATAACATATCCATGTCTGTATATTGAATTTGAAAACTAAAAAATAAACCAGATGAAATCACATGAAACTCGCAAGTAGGGCACTGAAAAAAGTTGTGTTTTCCTATTTCTCTTCCAATAATTTCACAGCCAACAAAGCCATTTTTATGGCAATATATACAGAGCATAGCTGTCATCTGTTGAGTGGGAATATTCCCTAGACCAGTAACTCCCAAGAACATGGTCTGGGGCCCCAAGGTTGGGAAGAAGAAGAAGCCTTTCTACTGTTGATAAGAATTATGCAGAGCAGTCAGGCCATTACTTCATGTCCCTTTCATCACGGTTTGCACTCCCGCTTGGGACCAGTACGAAGAAATGTAACTTCACGTCCCTTGCAGGACAAAGGTAGTTCATCCCGACCACACCCCCTGAATTGCGATTTAAGCAGGATGAGCAATTCCCCTCCCTGGCTTGGGAATCTGCTCGTCTCGCTTCTCATTCCGAGACGAGAGCCCGTGAAGTAAGCCTCGTCACAAAAAGAGTGCCGATCGTAGCTCATTGCCATCTAGTGGCAGGAGTGCGAAGTGACATTTGCCAGTAAATTCCCTATGGAGTTAGCAATGCAGTGCTGAGATTTTAAAAGACAAATGCCTCGAAGTTTTCTCCGTAACGCATTTAAGGCAAGGCTTTGGAGAATCGAAACATCGAAAAATGGAAGATCAGACCGGAAAAAAAAAGAGAACGAAGAGGACGTGCGGTAACAGTCGTCCCAGTATCATCAATCACGTCCGTGGGTAAATGGGAACAGGGACAGAAGCGGGAGAAGACCACGTGACCACAACCGACGTCAACACGCAACAAACTTCCTCCCGGAACAAGAATGGACGTGAAGTAACCGTCTGTCCAGGAGAGCAAGCAGGTACATCAGAGACAATGCAGCTGTGAAATGATCCCGCTGTACTGCATTACAGGATTCTAGAGCACCTTTTTTGAGGGGACCACGTCTCCTTCTCCAACCAGCACAGCTGCAGAGAGCTGCATATTGCCCATCCCACTTCCATCCTTAAAGCAGCACTTCTTAAGACTTGGAGGGTTTATGAAGAACAAGAATTGCCCCAGGGCTTACTCACAACTCTAGGGGCCTGATCAATTCACATGACATGTGTGGTGTGTGAAAACACACAAAGCCCTCTTTGTTTTTCAGATCTACTTACCCTCGATTAGCATCTCCCAGCTGGACCCAGATGACCTGGTCCTCTTTGGTAAAGGGCTGCAGCTCTGTAACAAAGGGCATACATCTGTAGCCAGCAAACGGAGCTAACATGGAATCCGAACGCAAGGGAAAGGGAAAATAAGCTGTTGAGTGTAGGAAAAGGAGGAGACCCCAGAGAGAAATGGAAGTGGCAAGCAGACTTGGGAGCAACACATCATGAATGGAAAGCCTGTGGCTCAACTGGTGTTGCTGAATTCTGCTCTCACCCTCTCTCACCATTGGCCACAGTGACTTGGATCAAGAGACAGTCAAGTTGAACAATATCTGAAGAAGCATAGTTTCCACCTCTCACTTAGGCAGTGGAATGCAGGGCTATTAAAAGAAAGAGTGCAGGAGATAAGGGGGCTAAAAGAGAAAGGATGGAGGAAGAACCCACCACAAGAAAGAAAAATGGAGGCAAAGCCAGGTAGAAAAAAGGGGAGGGAATGAAAGGCAGGATGGGGGTAGACATCCGCACCCTCTCTCAACTACATGTATCCCATCTTGATGACTGTTTTTCATACAAAATTGCTATTTTGCATCTGATTCAAGTTCCAAGTCTAGTTCAAAGGTATTTTACCTGCTATCCTACCCCATACTAATTTATCTTGGTATATCAATGTTTCCATTTTTGAAGATGTGAAAAAGCTGGATTCTTTAATAAAACAGTATTATTCTCCAAGCAGACACTAGAAGGAAATCTAACTTTCCATTCATTTATTTTTCTCCATCTTGTTCCTTCACCATCTTCAGCTATATTTATTATGTTATTCTTACAGATACTGTACTTTTGTCCTTTAAGAATTGTCCAAGAGTTCTCTCTAATAGGATGCAACATAAAACACTTACACAATCCTCCAAATGAGACAACAGTTATACTGAACACACCTGAGAATTATATATCCCCCCCATTGGCAAATTTAACAAAATAGATTTGGGAGCTTGCTAAAAACATGTTCTGTATATAGTGCCACACACAATGCGTCTGTTATCTAATGTGGGATAGAAAGTAGCCCAATAGTAAAATCCAGTAATTCTGGAGATCTGGAACACCTTCTGGATACAGAGTCATTTAGAGTCATTAAAACTCAAGGGGTTGACTGCTAAATGGCCTCACCCATGAGGCAACATTTGGTCAGTGCTCTGGTTTACTGAGCAGCTGAAAACAATGGCCGTCACTTCACGAAGAACTTCTCTTCGCAGCGTGATTGCCTTCGCTATGAATTCGAAGGAACGTGGTAGTCACGTGGTCTCCATTCGCCCCCCCCCCTTTCCGTGTCCTCACGGGCGAGGTTTTAGGGTCGAATCCAGTAGTACTTCAGCTCCCTTCGCATTCGGAAGCTTGCTAAAAACGTCCGGTTTCTGCTTTCTTTTATTTTTTTAAAAAATTACCACGGCGTATCGATGCATCAATACCCGGCTGTCATTTGCGGTCAGAGGACTTGTGGGCGGCCATCGTGTTTCCCTGAAGCAGAAATGCTGGGTGGTTTTTTGGGGATCTGGGGCGGGGAGAGGCTTCTCTCAGCTTCATCGCCCTGTGTGCCCCGCCGCCGCTCTCTGGGTGGGCGCGCGCGCGGGGGTGTCTTGCGGCGGCGGCACCGACACCCCATCCCCCCTCCCTCTGCGCAGCCCTTCGCCATCCCTTGCCAGCGGAGGGGCTCTGCTCACGTCACCCGGGGACGCTTGCCCCCCCTCTGTTGCCCCTGCCCCGTGTACAGAAGGCAAGATCAAAAGAACGGGGTTAACCGAAATATCTATGCATCGGCATTTCGGAGAAAAAGTAAGTTAAAAAATAAATAAATATACTTTTTAACTGGCCACACGTGAATTTGGATACGAAGCGGGATGCGAAGCGAGGGAGATTCCCGGCCTCCGGCAGGGGAATCTCTCGCCCCGCTTGGAGCACGGTTTAGGGGCGTGGTCGGGGCGTGGTCGGGGTGGCGCCGCATCCAAAATGGAGGATCGTGCGGACAAAACCGACCGATTCGCGCAGAAATCACGGCTCGCCGCGCAGCGAGAGGTTCGTGAAGGAACGGCCAATGTCAGAAGTTGAATGAAGAAACCAGACAGTATTTTCAATTAGAAATCCTAATAGGATAGAATTCTGCCTATCCTAGTAACCCAAATGTAATGATAAAAACCGATTAAAATATATTAAATTCATTTTTGTTTTTAAAGTGTATATAGAATGGCGTTCTTCCAGCAATTGCATGTTTCTATTCTACCAGGCTGTCTTATTAAGCTAGGAATAACTGGAAATCCTTTAATGGATTAACATTGTATCTGCCTGGTAAGCTTTGAGAGAATGTTAAAAATAACTCAAGGCTGACTCTACTGACACAGTGGCTGAAATCCTGTTGCTTATTGTGTCAATGTATACACATTGAATCGGGGTTTGTGAAGTCAACTCCTCTGTAACTTCATCACGTCAAATGGGTCTTCTCTAGCTGCAATGTACTGGAGCCTACTGGGAACCAGGGGTGGGACAGAGACAAAGCCACCTTGAGCACAGAGAGAGCAAAGAGAACAAAGAGAACTCCTAGTTCCCTCAGCACTTTGCCCTCTGAAGATGCCGGCCGCAGAGTCCAGTGAAACGTCAGGAAGAAAAACTTCCAGAACATGGCCAAACAGCCCGAAAAATTCACAACTATCAGATCCCAGCCGTAAAACCCTTCGAGAATACCACCTTGAGTCCTTTTAAGTAGAAAAATGAGGTAAAATATTTTAAATATATTATATTTATATATTTTATTTAAAATATTATAAAATATTTTATAAATATATTTATAAATATTTTAAATAAATAAATAAACTTGGTGACTTGTTTGCCACCACAATAAAACCAGTTGCACCTATCAACCAGCCATGGAAGCCGTGATGGAGAACATAGACATACTGTCTAGGGCCCAACAGGGGTTGGCAAGGATCACACACATCTTTCACTTCGATGCATGAAACGTAAAATGTTTCTCATTCAACACAGAATATTTTCCAAAATTGCTCAGCTAAAAGAAATTGCTTTTGGAATCCCTAGAGAGGTGTGCATGTCCTGTGATTAATTAATGACAGGCAGGAACATATCTGTGGATGGGAAAATGCTAATTTCTCATGGGTGGAGTATGAAAAATCAAGTTTAACAAGATGAGGTAATGAAACAGAGAAGCCATGTGTAAGTAAAACATCAGCTCCATTTTGTGCAAATTCTATGCCTAGATTTTGGTATCCAGAGCACTTTACCATTTGGATGCAATTTACACAAAACCAGTAGAATTGTAAAGCAGAGCCAAAGAAAGTTCAATGGGTAGAACTCTAGCCTTCAAAACAAGGTTTTAATATTTAACTATTTAAATATAAGTTACCAATAATTTATTTAATTGCTTTTTAATATATAGTTTTGTATGTTATTTTGACTTGCTATTTGTTGTATGCTTTTATTGATGTGACCCGCTTTGGGTTCTCGGTGGGGAGAAAGACTGCAAAGATTTGGGGCCCTTCCAGATAATTCTTGTGCCTTATTCAATGAATTTTTAAAACAAGGCCCTATTCTTAAATTGTTTCTGTTTTTAAAACAAGCTGCCACAATTTTAAAAGACATTCTAAAAAGTCATTGTAAAGAAAGAAGCAACCTGGGGAGTGGGGTGGGGGTTAGGGTTCTACAGTTGCTGCTGCTGTCAGTTTTCCCTACCATGGTCTTCTTCCATCCTCCATCCATAAAAGACCCAAGAAGCTTCAACAGCAGCAGCAGCAACAAAATATATTGAGACAAGGACGGGGAAAACAAATCCAGCTTCGTTTGGAATAGCTGTCTTCATTTCCTCTAAGTGTCCCTTAAAGTCCAAAACTTCCCCAGTTACTGCCACTCAGTCAGTCTGTATTCCATTCTCTCAGCTGGTTAAGTCCTAAATTCTGCACTCTCACCATCCGCAACTGGGAGAGTTTATTTGCCCAAGACAGCAATGGCAATCCCAAATTGGACTGGCAGATTGTCCCTTGGCAATTCCTTTCTTTTTACTTCAGCATCCTGGCTGGGTTGTCACTAGTTCATTGGTTTGGACTGCCAATTTGAGTTGAAATTAATTGCTGAAGCCTCTACTTTACTTTCTATGTGCTATACTCATTTACCCTTGCTGACCATTTCTGGATTGGAGAATTATCTCCCCTCCATTCCTAGATTAATGATTAATGAGATCAACAATGGATGTGGTTATAAAAACAGGATTTATTGAAAGCAGTCCACCTGGTCTTCTGGAGGTCTAGGTGTTGTCACAGCTTCACCCCCTCATCTCTGCCCAGCCTTACCCTTCAAGTTAACTGAAGTAGGAGAGTTAGAGTCCATTGCTTGCTGAAGCGTGAGGGCATAAAAGCAAGGGCCTATATGCTCACATGGAGGGCAGGGCACACAGTGGATCAATTTCCCTTCTCTTGGGTGAAAGCTCTTCTCTTCCTGAGAAAGCACAGGAGCGGCCACATATATGCCTTCTAATGCTGCTGCCTCCAGCATCCCTGTTGAGTCGGAGTTGGTTCTTCTGGGCTGCCTTTCCCAGTTACCCGAGAGTCCTGTCTTGTTCTTCTCTCACACCAGTAAAGTGGTGATGGAGGAGGATGGGGATTACTGATGCTTCTTCCTTCACTCCTTTGGCACTCTCAACCAAATCAGCTCCCCTTCCTTTACAATCAAGTCCCATTTCTTGGAGTGGGGGTGGGGTGCTCAGGCTGTTTTTCATCCTTGCCCTCCTCTGCCTGCAAGACCACGTCCAACTGCTCTCGGGCTTCACCCCCCCCCCCCCGTTTCTTCCTCCTCAACACCTGCTGGTGCTCCTGTCCTTTTCCCAGATCCTTCTGTCATCATTTTCCCCATTGCCTCCATCCTGGGTCTCTTTCATTTCCCTCAAATCCCAGATAGCCCAAAGCTCCTCCTTCTTCTCTAGAGGGTATCTTAGGCTTTAAGGCTCTGAGGCTCCTCCCTGACCCGTACTAGTATGTTGGCACATAAACATGAAGAGCGGCACTTGTTTCCTGTAGGCTCTCAATTAGGATCAACATCTCACTTTGGGCGGCACAATCCCTAGCCTGTGGTGCTGCCTTCACTATGTCCCTCACTAATGTGAGTTTACCTCTCCTGGGGACCTGGGCTGGGAGTGGAATGGCCCACCAAGGGTACACTCACCACTCTCTTCCTCACAACTCTACCTGTGCCTATTTTTCCAGCAACTTGAAAGCTAGGGCTATTATTTTGATTCAATATATACTAGAAAATGGTGAGCTCCTTAACAATTACAAATAAGGCAAATATATACTTCAGCAGCTACATCTGTGAAATACCAGAGTCTGCGCTGTATGGCACCCGAAGGATCATGCATAAGCACTGAGGGGAGAAACAATACAGCTGATTTCCTTTCAGATCCAGCACTCAGAGACTTTGGGATGGCACAGTGGTTAAATGCTTGTACTGCAGGTAAAACTGTGCTCACGACCTGGGGTTCAATCCCAGGTAGCCGGCTCATGGTTGACTCAGCCTTCCATCCTCCCAAGATTGGTAAAATGAGTACCCAGCTTGCTGGGGGGGGCAATGTGTAGCCTGCATACTGTAATTAAAAACTGCAAACCACCCAGAGACTACTTGAAGTGGTATGGGGTGGTATATAAGCAGAACACTTTGCTTTGCTTTAGCTATCTCATATTAATATGTTATATTGATGACTTAACTGCTCATTTTGTCAAGCCATCCCTAGAGAGGAAAAAAATGGACAAATTAGGGCTTCTCAGAGATGGAATGCAGAAAACAGATTTTATCTGGTTCATATGGGCTGCCTGAACATATACTGCAACTGTTTAACATCTGTTGTAACTGTTATATGAGGTTATGAGGTTTTTAAGAGATCCCTTGTTCTACCCCACCTGTACAGAAATGCAATTACCAAGATTCCCTGAAGAGAAGGGATAACTATTACTAAAAATTCCTATGAATAATTACTAAAAAATAAATCATACTATGTTCAGTGGGCTTGCTTCTAGGACATAGGACCACAATGTCACCTAGATGGTAAAGGATAAACCTGCATGTTGCTGGCTGTCTTTTTTTTAAAAAGGTGGCTGCCATCTTCTACCACTTTCATTTGTGATATTGCTGTATTATAAACAAGGATACCCAGTATGGTTATTGTGGGGTAGTTTTGTGTTTGTGTCTAATATGATTCAGCAAATTACTGCTAGCATGGCTTTCTGTTAATTCTGAATCTCTGTGCTGGTTTCTAAATATACACAGTGACCAAATATTTCCTCTTTTGCACTGCAGTGGGTGTAGATTGTGTGTGGAAAGCTAAAGATGTAGTGCAAACACTCACATTTCAAGGCTATAACCATCTGAATGACAGGACATTGTATAAATAGCTTTGAGGGACCCATGATGTTGAAGAGCCCAGGAAAATTCTTCATTGCAAGGGGGTGAAACAATTGAAAATGACTTTAAAATATAGCTTCAATAAATGTATGAGAGTGGGAGACAAAACAGGTTATGGCCCCAGCAAAATGAATGTAATTTGGCAGGTCTGTCACTAGCTATATATTTCCAGGAAGGGATAATGGTCCATAAGGATAATGTAAGACCTAGAAACAGTATATCTCTGTATAACTGTAGGATTTTTTTATTCTTATCATTTACTATTCTGGAACATATTTATATGAATTTATTTCAGGCAGTCATGCATCATGCATTCTTCCAATCCTCTCCCCCAATCCTTCCAACAATATGCCATGTTTGGACTTTTGGTACTTGCCTTGAAGAAGTGGAATTTATCCATGAATGTTTGCAATAATTTTTTATTTCTTATCAGTAGCCCATGAAGGTATTGCCTACAGCCTAGTCTTGCATTTGTAAATGTATGGTGTAATCCTAAAGTCAGATCACCCCTGGGAGAAGGATTGGGGCCTGGACTACATGTGGAAAATCTGCAGCAACCAAAAAGACCTCTGGTCGCAGCAGTCATGGCCAGAAAGGAGCTATGTACAATGTACCAGCCTGAAAAACAGCCAGCGCTCTCAGAAAGATACAGAATTTCTGTGCCCCAGCCCTATCTCAGTGCACGCCCACAACTTTAGGCAACTACTGGCCTCTGTCCCTCGACAAATATGCCAATACAAGTATTCCTCCTGTCAAATGCAGAGAGGGGCCTTCTAAGGAGTGCACAGATACATTCACAACCCTGATACGTGGTCAGTTCCCAGGACTCACAGAGACTCATATGATAGATGAGAGAACAAAATAAGGAATTTAAAAGAAACTCTGAAAGGGGGAGTCTTTCCTTCTCTGTAACTGTATAAATCTGGACTCTTGTATATCTAGAACATGAGTTATTAAAATGTAGAAGTACTCAGCTTTGCAAGGGTTAGAAACACTAGTTTTCTTTCCCTCTGCTTTCCCACTTTCCTCCTCCACTCTTTCTTTCTCACTGTTCCTTTTCTTCCCACATCTTGGTGCGTGTTCAGCTTTTCCTTTTGGTCACTTATAAAACTGAAGCTGCAATATCTGGGTGTATCATGAGAAGACAAACCATAGTGAAAGACAATAATTCAAAGAAAATCTGAAGGGAGAGGAAAATTGAAAAAACCAAAATGTGAAATGGATTGACTCCATAAAGAAGCCACAGCCTTGAGTTTACAAAACCTAAGCAATTTTATTGGTCATTCATTCATCAGTTTGTCATAAACTGGAGGCGACACGACAGCGTGTAACAATAACAACTCATCTCCTTTACCCCTGCCTAGCAGGTGACAAGTCCTTCCATCCCTGTCTTTTAACTGTTTCAAGAGTTTGGAGCCAACCGGTTTGCACACTAAATAAATCTACAGCAATGTTCACATGAGACAAATCGATAAGGATTAAAGCAATACAGAGATAGAATCATTTTAAAAAGACCATGCTCTTGAGGTGGAGAGAAAAAAACATCAGGTGGCTCAGTTAAGGGAAGCTACCTGTGCATCATGTGAATGAAAACCTATAAAACAATTTAAAGAACAGCCAAACTGATATAACTGGGGTTCTTTTGGCATGTGTGATTACATCTTAAGTTAGGACACGTTAGGTTGCATTCATGTCAGGAGTCATGCTTCTCTTCTGCAGACTTAGTGGGTGATTCAGATAGAAATGAAATGCAAGAAACAATACTGTATGTGACAATATTAAAGCTTATGTATATGCAAAGTCAGCTCAGCAACCACACACAACAAAAACACCATCATCACCATTGTGAAAGTTAATTAACATCTGCATTGGAAAAGAAAGCAGTTATCATTAGTCAAGATCTACAGGTGCATGTTAATTCAGCAACTCTCAATTACAGTTTTTATCAACAGCCATTGTCCTTCTCTTGCATAAAGTTAAGCTCTCCCCTTTATTTCCACTGGAACTCATCACTTACACTTTTTCTTCCACACAAACGTAGCTGCCAACAGATGATAATACTCCTACAACTGATATATAGTGGACTATAGTCCATGGACTCTTATAAATTTGTTAGCTTTTAGGGCAGTAGATCCCAACCTTGGGTCCCCTAGATGTTCTTGGACTACAATTCCCAAAAAGCCTTCACCACTAGCTGTGCTGGTTTAGATTTCTGGGAATTGTAGTCTAAAAACATATGGGGACCTATGGTTGGAACCCACTGTTTAAACAAAGTGATAAACCTCTTGTTATCTTTGCTGGAATGGTCTAACACAGCAACCTCTCTAGAAAGTCATTCCTAATCAGCATAAACATCAGATGAGAGTTTATATAATGCATTTCATTTTTGAAAAGGAAATGCAATATACTGTGTACACACATTTGGCTAAATCCATACATTAGTCCCAACTTGCATTTTGAACATGGACCACTGACTATATAACTTTAGAATAATGTCCAAAATTGCTCACCACACCAAAGCTGAAAACACATTTCTAAAATAATAAGGCTTTCAAGATGCAAAGTCCTTTATGGAAAGACTCCTGAAGGACAAGTTACACACGTAGATTTGCAGCTTTGCAATTCTGTAATGAAGAACATGATAGCTGCTGGATCAATAAATTTCTAATGTGTTAGCATATTATGAAATGTCTCCAAAAATATCAAGTGACACTCCTAATTCTGAGTCACTATATTACAGCATCCAGAATCACACCTTTAAAATGCACCAGAAAACAATCTTTTGCAAAAAAAAAAAAACCCCATCACAGCTAGATGAGTCTGGGCTTTGTTGTGTATACAAGCTTATCTCTTTATAATAGGGAGCAATACAAAGGTCCAAGAGAGGGTGTTTAGGAACTGGTGTCCTAAACAGTTTGATGGAGTAAAATACTGTAGTGATTTGTTCTGTTGGATTGTAACAGCCCCCCATCTATGGAATCAAAGTCAAATTGATTGCAATGAATGATAGCTGTGTGAAGCCTTCTCCCAACATATATTTTATTCACTTTAAATCCATGGAGTCCTAACTAGAATGATGTAAGAACAATTTGGGGAATTTATTTTTATTTGGAATGCCAATTCATTTCAAAATGTAAACAGCAACTACATGGTCAAGTACTGCAGGATTTGTTGTGGGTGTGAAACAGATGAATGTGCTTCTAACCTGGGTGTGATGTTTTTGACAATGAAAACACTTTTCCCCATAATCTTTCTCCCTAGTGGCCTTGAATTATTTTAAATTTTTAGCACTAGATCACCTCAGCAGGGACCAAACCAAGCCAAGCCAAGCCAAGATAATAACTGATATGAAACAGAGATAATACCGATGAACTACAGAAGAGTACTATGTTTCTACAGTATATGGGTATGTTTTGTATGTTATGGAAAATATTAGAAAATGGTTCTTTTCCCCAGGCCCTATAAAACACTTTAAATAGCTCACTAGCTTTATAATAGTTTATTAAAGGAGAGGTGGGGTTTAACGGAGGGTGGGACCAAGGCAGTATGTGGATCAAAGCAGATCAGATTGAAGTCTATGTGAACACTGGTACCAAAATAATCAGTAGTCTCCATATGATCACCTAATAAGAACAGAAACATAATAGGCTGTGGCTCAAATACAGGAAAGCCAGATTGTTCTAATTCTACTTGCCAATATACGGTAGTGACAGTCAGATGTTTTGCAGTGGAACATACTGTACTGCATTAACAGCTTTAACTTCATTATGCAGTGGTCTCAACACTGTTTACTTATGTTTCATGTCAATTGTATGGGTCATCAATTCAAAATTGTCATAGGGACCCTAACATGGCATTTGAGATGAGGGAAATATTTAAGGAATGGTTTAACTATTTTCATGTCTCCCACTGAGTTCTCTTGGTTGAGCTGGGATTTAAATCCATTTTTTCTGAGCCTTTGCTACTCTATCCATTATACCACATGGGGTACTTAGTTATGGTAGATTGTGCTTTTTACCTCAACAGACAATTAATGTTAACAGTACTAGAATGGAAATTATGTTGTCTGTTTTTCTTCTTCCTTTTGAATGGAACTAGGTTTTGGCGGACTTACTACACAAGTCCCATGGAACATAAAAATGCACAAGGCTGTGTCCATGGGGATTATCAAAGGTGGTTCCCTTTGCATAATTTTTCATAGACACACTATGCTTTCTGAAGCTGGCAGACCTATATCAGATATTAGAGGGAAGGCCTGTTCCCCTGGTAATCCACATTTCAAGGGTAGTATTTACTTCCAGGTAAACGGGCAGCACCGCTTTAGCCTCTTAGAATAATAAATTTTAAAGGCTCTTATAGCACCTTTAACGTTGAACAGATATGTTGTGGCAGGTGCAGCGGCTCCCTTGGCCTCACCGCATGAAGTAACAGCCGAAGAAGTCCTGCAGACTTTAGGCGACAACATATCTCTCTGTCATAAAGACTTCCCTCGTGGGTCACGGCCCAAGAAGCGGCTTCCCCGCAAAACCCGGGGCTTGAGCCGGGGCGCTGGCTCCTTTTAAACCCGTTCCCAAGGAGTGACTCCAGTGACATGGACGGGCGGCTCGTCCTCCTCGGGCGGCCACCACCAAAGTCCAAGCCAGCGCCTGAAGGGACCCGAAGGGTGTGGCAGGCAGGCAGGCAGGCAAGCAGGCTGGCCGGCCGGCCGGCCCGAGGGCGCAGCGCGGCTCCTTGGCTGCCCGCCACCTCCTTGGCTCAGAGAGGGACCAACGTGTCAGGGCAACCTTTCCCTCTTTGTTTGCATCACCCCACCATGTCAGCAGCAACAGTAGCAAAGAAACCCGTGAAGGAAGAAGCGGCGGAGGGGTGTGTGTGTGTGTGTGTGTGTGTGTGTGTGTGTGTGTGTGTGTGTTCTTATTCCGATGGAGAAGGGGCAGCGCAGCAACAGTAGCAAAGAAACCCGTGAAGGAAGAAACGGCGGTGTGTGTGTGTGTGTGTGTGTGTGTGTGTGTGTGTGTGTGTGTGTGTGTGTGTGTGTGTGTGTGTGTGTGTGTGTGTGTGTGTGTGTGTGTGTGTGTGTGTGTGTGTGTGTGTGTGTGTGTGTGTGTGTGTGTGTGTGTGTGTGTTCTTATTCCGATGGAGAAGGGGCAGCGCACTGGCGGAGGAGCCGAGAATAACGGAGCAGCAAGGAAGGGGGTGGAGGCGACCACAAGGGAGCGCGAGCTAAATAATAAATAAATAAATAAATAAATAAATAAATAAATAAATATATCCCTCCTCGCCGTCCCGCTCAGACCCGCCTCCTGCCTCCACATCCGGGTCCTCGGCCGCGCCGCAGCTGCTCCGGCCGCCGCCCGTTCCCGCCCGGCTCTTGCGCTCTGCCTTCCTCCTCCTCCTCCTCCTCCTCGACGGGGAAGGGGGACCGTCGGCGGCCCGAGCCGCCTTTGGCTTCGGCGAGAGGGCTGGGCGGGAGCCGGGGGGCGGGGAAGGCGCTCCGGCCTTGCCCGTGTCTCTCTGTGTGGGTGGGGTGGGGTGGGGTGTTTGGGGGTGGAGGGGGGGGACGTCGCAGAGGGAAGATGGCGGCGGCGGTGGTAGGAGGAGGAGGAGGAGGGCGAGCCGGTTCCTCGCCTTCGCCCGGGCTGGGCTCCGGGTATGGCGCCGCCGCCGCCGCCGCCGCCTTCAGTGCCACCACCACCACCACCACCAACAGCAGCGGCAACAGCCACGCCGACTCGCGAGCGGGGGGCGAGGAGGACGACGGGCAGAATCTCTGGTAAGGAAGCCTCCGCTTCTTCCCTTTTCTCTCTCCCCCCCCCCCGCCGCCAACCACCCACCTACACCCCCCCCACCCACGGCCTCTGGAGAGGGGCCGTTGCTCTCCGGGAGCTCCTCTTTATTCCCCCCCCCCCCGGTTGTCCTTGTGCCCACCTCTCCCCGGTGGGGCTTGCGGGTGCCTCTCTTTCCTGCCCCCCCCCGCCCGAGCGCCATGTTGCGGGTCTTCCCCGGCTCCCCTTTGCCGTGGGTGGGGTTGGTGGGGGGGGTCAGGGGGAGCCGCCCCTGCTGGGCTCCTGCTCCTCTTTCTTTTCCCCCTTTCCCCCTTGGCTTCTCTTCTCTCGCCCCTCCTGGCGGTCCTTTCCCCTTCGGCCCTTTGCCCTCGCCCCCCCCCCCCCCCCCCGCCGCCCCATCCATCCCTTCCTCACCATCTCCCGTGTTCTCCCTTTCTCACGGCAGGTCGTGCATCCTCAGCGAGGTGTCCACCCGTTCGCGGTCCAAATTGCCTTCGGGGAAGAACGTGGTGCTGCTGGGTAAGTGGGTCGTCGTCCCCCCCCCTCGTTTCTCGCCTGCATTTGGGGGCTGGGAGGGGGGGCTTCGTGCCGTTTGGGGCTCCCTGCTGCTGCTGCTGCTGCTGCCCTCGTTCCTTGTGAAGGGAGGGAGGGGCTCCGGAGCCCCGACCCCCCCCCCCCCGATTCCCCCCCCCCCGGTGTGCGGAAGGCCCGCGAGGGACCGCGCAAGGGACGCGGGTGGTGCCAGAAGGGAGGGCGCTTGGTGGATCTCTCCCATCTCTCGGGCCGCCCCACCTCTGGCAGGGACCGGTGGATGCCTTTCTAATGTCTATAATATAACAACGCCCAGCGTTGGGCCTGGTGTTTACATACTCTTGATTCTCGTGGGTTTTGTGAAGAAGCTGTCTGTATGCGGCGTGTAGGGTTTTAAAACTGGATCTATTTAGAGGCCTTCAGTCCTGGCTGGAGGGTCTGGAAGTGAAAAGCTCTGCCCATAAGGCCCATCGACAGCATTTGTTGTCACACCCGTGTGTCAGCACCAGCCTGCCTCTCATGCTGACTTGCATTAGGTCTTGGTGTCTCCACCCATGAGATACACAGTCAGCTCCTCCTTCGCTTTTTCTTTATTTATCAGAGGCAGTGCTTTCACTGGAGTGGCTGAGCGACTCTGAGATTTGGGTGTACAAAAATGTATTTAGACTAGAAATGCTGGCCTTTTTGCTTGAGTTCTTTCATAAACACCAGTTTTATTTATTTATTTATTTATTTATTAGGCTTATATACCGCCCGTCTTCCCGAAGGAACTCCAGGCGGTTTACAACATAGCAATATAAGAATAACAGCAATTAAATAAAACAATTAAAAACTGATGAAACAGATGATCAGGCTGAGCAACGGAGAGTAGCGTTTGCAGATGGCGGGGAAGGGGAAGGGGGGGAAAACACACCTTTAGTGTTTTTAGATCCATTCTTCATCATGTATCAAATTGTAGTTTCTAGTTAGATTTTTAAATATATTTCACTAGCAACAGAATTAGTTGCCTAGATGCCCTAGCTGCCTAGATGCCCTAAGCACATCCGATCTCGCCTGATTTCGGAAGCTAAGCAGGGTCAGCCCTGGTTAGTACTTGGATGGGAGACCACCAGGGAATACCAGGTGCTGTAGGCACCTGGAGTAGGAACTGGCAAACCACTCCAGTATTCCTGCCAAGAAAACTCCATGGACATGGAGTCACAAAGAGTCGGTCACGACTGTAAACACAACACACACACACAAGGGGGGGAGAGAGAGAGAGAGAGAGACATAAGTAATTCAGTGTAGAATTTTTCCTTTGGCAACAGTTTTCCTGATGGTATAGGACAGTGGTGGTGAACCTTCGACACCAGGTGTTTTGGACCACAACTCCCACATTCCTTTGTCATTGGCTATCTAGTTGCGGAATCCTGGGAGTTGTGGTCCAAAACATCTGGAGTGCCAAAGGTTTGCCACCACTGGTATAGGAATAAGTGTAATGAGCCCAGTAAAGTTGCTTCTTGAAGTAGTAGACTAGTGTGTCTGTTTATGGATGAACCAACTTATGACTTAAATATTCTTGCCTATTTTCAAACCCTTTGGATTTTACTTAATTGCATTAAGGCCAAGGGAAGTAACTTTGGGATTTCATGCTTTGGAGTGACCTTGACTGGATCAGTGTCTGAGGATGACCAAGTCAAGTTCATCAGATACTCTCTGTATCAGTTTTTTTAAAATGAAGCTATCTAGTTTGTTGGCAGATAGGCAACCTGGGGAAATTAAAAATACTTTCTATGCAAATAGTAAAACAGCAGTATGTAGCAACAAGAAGGAACTTGCCTTTCCAGATGTTGGAAATAAGCTTTGGAAGGATAACTGATGGATTTAAGTTTTGGAAGAAGTAGCTGTGTTAGTCTGTGCAAGAATTCCAGGCCAAAAAAAAAAAAAAAGACAAAAACACGTGGCACCTTAAACTATTAAGTTTAGTTTCAGTTTAACTACTGTACTGTATTTTAATGTAAGATTTCATGGATTAGGATTTAAAATTCTAGAGGGAGATATATGGGGAAATTTGAAGAAAAATACATGGTTCCTTGAAATAAAATAATACATAAAGAATAAATTGGCCAATGAAATGAAAAAAGGCGAATTTAAGCCCCCAGTGTTTGCTAGACTGTAGTTACCATATTCTAAACATTTATTTGGTGTTTCCTGGGAATAAAACCAATTGAAATATGTGGTGATTATTTCTGAATAGGCATGTATAAATGATACATTTATATACCACCTTTTACCTAGTGAGCTCAAGATCACATATATGGCCCTCCTCCCTTTATTCTCTAGACTGATTGTGTATCAGTAACTACAGTATTTACATATTCCTGAGAACAAGAATGTGTCACTGTTTCCTGCAGTTGCTGACCAGGAGTAGGAGGCCATGATGATAGTCCCAGCATATGAATGGTGGTCACAGTTTAGTTATCATGGCTTCAATATATATGAATGCAATTTCTTTAAATATTGACTAGTGTTAGTTTTTCCCATTATTTGATGGCACTGCTAATTAGTAAAATTAATCAAAATTCTGCTTCTGAACATTGGCTTTATATATATACTCTCTTCATACTGCTACTTAATGTATTATTTGACTTTTATTTCACTATATTTTTACAAGCTTAAATCTTTGTACCAGTCAAAATACATAGTTTTTCCTGATTGTTTTAGCTGTGTTTTCTGTAAAGAAATTGATGCTGGGTTTTTTTAGCCATTTATACCTGATTGATAATAAAGGATAAGGATAACAGGTGATTAAAATACAGTGCAAGGATAAACAACTATACACAGTAAATATGTAATTCTGTTTAAGATATTGGAAACTGAATGTTGGTCTGAATGTCTTGATGTCTGCTGTACAGAGAGCAATTCTGTTCCAGCCTACTTTAATTAAGCAGCATATTGGCATAAAGTTAACTATGGTACATATTGAGGTGTTAGTTTAACCCTTATCTGAAGTCCTTATTGAAGCAAATCTTAGTTCCCCGTATAAATAGCATTGGTGTCAATATGATGCCAAGTTATAGTTAAAAGTAAGGGAGAGCTGGAGCAGGTCTAGTGAGGGTAATCATGTACAGTAGCTTCAATATTATTCTGACTCTCTTAACTGTGATGGTGAAGTTTAACAGTGTTGTGCTTATTCTGACCCTTATGACTTGTTCTTTTTACTGGTTTGTGCTTATACAGTATTGATTTTTTTTAAAAAAAAAGGTCTCTTAAAATACACAGTCAGAGATATGTTGTAAAAAGACTTCTAAGAATCAAAACCTACACTGTTAGAATAGATTTATAATTCACAGATTAATTATTCCAGGATATTGTTGAAGATAATGTGAGGGGCGGAAAAGCTATGTAGATCTCCTTAAGCGTGCAGAAGAACAGTGATATAAATATAACTAATAAAGAGTATTATTGTTAAACATATGAAATATTGGTCTCAAATAGTAGTACAATTTCCGTTCCTCCTTATCTCCCCTCATGTGCTTTGTGGAAAAATTTTGATGTGGCATAGGGTTCTCCTTTGGAGTGGTTCAGTATTGTGCTGGTATCATTGTCAGTGCACTCCTACTTTAGCAGGAATTTGCATTAGCAAGGGAAAAGGACACCCAACGTCATCCTGCTAGCTGGAACAACATAGAGGGCATTGCTAAGCCAGTTGCAAGTCTGCAGTTTTCGTCTTTAACATTGAAAATAGTGGGACTTAATCGTTAAATAACCTAACCCAAAGATTCTTTTGTTGTTGTTTTTAAAAGTGGTTAATTTTATACATATACTGTATAGGTTTATGTAAAGCTGTGTGTCTGTTTCAAACATAATTATTTAACTGAATTAAAAAACCATTTATTAACTTTAAAAAAATTAAAGCAGCAGCAATTGATGTTTCAAATTGGAATTTGTATTTAAATTGTTTTCCATTAAAAATCCCCAACACTTTTTTGTTCAAGGAAGATTGACATTTAAATCATGGCAGTTAAAAATTCATCCGTCTCTTCAATGATTTAAGCACAATATTCTGTTTCTTACATTTCCTGGACAAAAAAGGCAGGGAGCTAACATTTAAATACTTAGGCCTGGAAAGAAGCAGAGCTTTTTAATTACTTAGGAGTTTAATCCCCAATTTGTGATCATTATCTCATACAGCTTTTGAAGAGTTTATATCTTTTAGAGTTTATATCTTTTTAGTGATAAAAATGTAATTATAAAATTAAACAAGAATACAGTGGAGCCCTGACTTACGTCATTAATCCGTTCTGGAGGTCTAGACTTAAGTCAAACATGACTTAAGTCAAACATGACTTAAGTCAAACGAACTTTTCCCATAGAAAGTAATGGGAAAGTGGATTAATCCATTCCAGATTATGAAAAAGACCCCCGAAAACAGCAATTTAACACAAATGTGACTGGGACAGGAGATTCCTTCCGGGGATGTAAATGAAATGTCTCTTCAAAGAGAGGAGGAGGCAGTGGAATTATAGTCCACAAGTTATACGCCTCCACTTTTTAATGTTCATAGCAACAATGTCTAACATTTAAGTTTTACTGATTTTTAACCTGACGTTCCAAGTTCTGAACAATTCTATGCTTACCATTAGAGTCCCACAACTGTACAGCTCCCCAACTAAAATGCTTCCATTGTGGACCAGACTTCTGCAGCCAGATTCTTTACAAGACTGAGCCGACTGTCTAACCAGCGAGGCCAGCCCCAAGCTCCCGGCCCTTCTTCTCCTCCAGCAGCAGCGGCGGCTTCGGTGAGGCCGAGGACCAGCTCCAGGTGCTCTGAGCTGGCCTCGCCGAAGCCACCACTGCCGGAAGAAGGCAGGAGCAGTTTGGAGGCAGCAGCCGCGATGCTGGGTCATGGCTGCTGCCCGATTCCGGTGCCTTCCACCGGGGCTCCGTGCTGTAAGTCAAAGCCTGCAACTCAAGTCAAACAGGCCCCTTCTTGCTGCAAGTCAAATATGCTGCAAGTCAAGCAGCATGTAAGTCAAGGTTCCACTGTACTGAGCAAAAGCAGTTATTTAAAAGACATGTCATGTACTTAGAATTTTCTAAAAACAAGGGCTGGTAGTTACTGGGTGATACACAGGTAAAAGCCCTTTTCAGAACAGTCATAATTAAACACCAGTATATGCATGTTTGAGCACACACACCCAGCCATGATGATGCAGACAGCGTTTGCACGGGGAGGCTCGTTTATCAGAGCAAGAGAACTATAACTGAGCTAATGTGACTCAGCAGCAAAGCTTAAACAGTTCTCTGAGCACCAGGGAGTTAGCTGCAATCCCAAACAGTTAGATCAAACGGGGCCAGCCCACAACAGCCTTTAATGGAAGGGAGTGGAGCCCTGCAGCAAGGGTGTTGTATGCAGGCACTCAACTGTCCATGGAGTAGCAAAGTCAGGGGACCTTTCCTGGCTACTAAATAGTCACTGCTGACAGCAGCACCCCCCATACATGAAGTACTCTTCCTCAGAGCCATGGCCAAAGTTTGTATGGACATAGCTGGACTCTCCCATGTAGTGGGGTGTGCTAGGAAGTCGGACAGGATGAGTACCCAGCTGGTCAGTGTTGGGTATATTGCCCGTGGGGACCTTGTTGCAGGGCTGCTTGCCCCTGCTGCTTCCTCTGCTGGCATTGTGCCCTGTGCTGCTTCCCCAACCCCTTCCCCTCTTGCGATCTCAGCATACTTGAGCAGCTTTCTTTGGCAGTGTGAAGAACCCCTTCTAACACCCGGTGTACAGGTTCCAGTGATGGATCCTCTTCCCAGCCAGCCATTGAGCATGCTTGACAGCATCCGCAACTCCTGAGCCCTGTATGCCTCTCAGCTGATGGCATTCACCCAGCAGTTGTTCTGTTTCTCCTAGTTCTCCTCCTTCAATCCACAGCCCTCCATCTTCACATGTGTGGCCTGTAAGGCAGGCATGCTCAAACTTTGGCCCTCCAGATGTTTTGGATAGCAACTCCCACAGTCCTTTGCCATTGGCAATATAAGCTTAGAATTCTGGGAGTTGTGGTCCAAAACATCAGGAGGGTCGAAGTTTGGACATGCCTGCTGTAAGGTGTCATCTACATTGCTGTCATCAGTGCCCCACCTGGAGTGGGTGAACTGTAGTTTGGGAATTCCTTATTATTGAGGAGGGGGAGGCTTACTCTCAAGGGAAGTGGGAATGGTCTCACAGTAATTGACTATGCTAGATTTATAGTATTAGATCTTTCTTTCTTTCTCTCTTTTTGCTGCTTTTTTTTTTACGTAGGCTCAGATGTACTCGTATATGGGGGTACTTCATGGATTTAAAACTAGAAACACAGCTGGGATAGAATGCAACCGTCAGGATGCTTGAAGGGATTGTGTACTCTCATAATCTTGCACTTGTGTTGTTCCACATTTTTGGTACTTGATCATGTCTGAGCTCAATTTAAAGTGATGGCTTCAGTCTTAAAGCTGTAAACATCTGCATCTCTATGAACCTGACTGGGCCTTGAGGGTGTCCACTGTCTGACTTAAGCCTTCAATTAAGAGATACCAGGTTTCTAGGCATCTAGGACAAGACCTCTTTGAGGAACCCTTCAATTATGGAATTTCCTTCCTTGGGCTGTTTTAAGTGACTTATTTCCATCAGCTTTAAAAATCTTTTATTTCTTTTCAGTTGTCTTGGTAACTTTTGTTCTGCCTTGGTATTTTGATCTCCACTTTTTGAAAATTAAACCTTTAATGCATTGTGTTTAATTGATTTTCTAGTTTTTCACTTCCTGTAAATCAATTTGTAAGATTTCTCTCTGAATATTAGGATATAGAAGGATACATATTTACAAATTAACAACATTTAATTGTAAGACATTGTATGTGTGTGTAGACCAGTGGTTCTCAACCTGTGGGTCCAAGATGTTCCTGGACTGCAACTTCCCAGAAGCCTCCACCACTCGCTGTGCTGGAAGGGGTTTCTGGGAGTTGCAGTCCAAGAACATCTTGGGACCCGCAGGTTGAGAACCACTGGTGTAGACCTTGTAAAAAAAGTCATTTAAGCCATTTTATTTAAAAATTATTTCAAAAGTGACAAAGTCCACCTTAACCATTTTAAACTTTTCTGTCTTTGTTATTTTACCATAACAACTCCCTCTGTTTCAGCAGCTCCCCTGGCTGCACTTCCATTTCAAGGCGCAATTCAAAGTGTAGGTTTTAATTTATAAAGTACGCAACAGATTTCATCCAATCTATCTTAAAAAGAATATCTCCCACTATGAGCCTGCCTGGATGTTATTATCATTGTGAGTGTGTTTATGTTTCTTTCTGTTCCCAGTACCCTCACAGATGCATTTGATAGGGGCATAAGAAAGGGCCTTCTCTGTCACTGTTTTGAGACTTTGGAACTCCCTCCCACAGGAATCCATTTGCTGTCCTTCCACAAGCAGGCACAGGCTTTTCTTTTTAGGCATGCTTTTCCTAAGGGAGCAATTTTCTAGGAGACAACAGGATGATTTATATTTTGTGGCTTCTGAATCTTTTTTTTTTTACTAACGCTTTTACCTAACGTTTTAAATATTATGTTATAAATTATTTATACAGTGGACCCTTGTATAACAAATGGCTTGTATAAGATAAAATCTGTACAGCATAAAAAATTCCGGAGGTAGGGGAAATTTGCTTAACATAATCGCCTATGGGGAAAATCCGTACAACATAAAAATGGGATTACTCCATTTTCAATGCATTCCTATGGGAAATTTGCATAAAGGAAAATTTGCTTAACATAATTTCATTTGGAACAAATTAATTCCTTTATACAAGGTACCACTGTATTTGGATAATTTACCCTTTTAAGCATTTAATATTGTGTTTTTAATTTTGTAAGTCACCTTATGTCCTTTTTGAGGAGTTGAGTAAGAATATTTTAAATATGTACATATTTTAACAACTGTAAGTGATCACGAGGGCAATTTTGATCAAAATTAAAATGTTTTTGAAAACCCTTAAACATTTTTTTACTAGTAAAAATAGTGTATTTTGGTACAGTGGTGGAAATACTGTGGTATTCTTCTGTATTCATTGTGGGAATGATTTTATCATGAGTGGCAAATGGCTCTGATGGAATGAATCTTCTTTTGGCGATTTCAGGGTGCCTGTGAGTCATCCACAATGCAACAAAGTCACACGTCCACCAATTTGTCAAAGGAAGTCTTGAATCATTAGCGATTTGCCTTTTCTTGTGCACACTTAGCAGTACAACAGAATTTCAGTCATTATGTTTGTAATGGATTAGGTTGTATAATGACCCACTTAACAGGTTTATTTACAAGTACAGTACTGTACTTGATCCCTGTTTGTGTGATATGCTGCTTTGCAATTTGCGACATATGCCTGATAATGAGAAGTGCTTTGTCTTATAAGACCAAAACATGGTAAGAATTATCCACCTCTTTGCTTATAAATAATTGTGGAGAAATGTACAGTAATTACTACAGGACTAATATTAAGAAGTAATACTGCTTTTTAATTGTGTTCCTTTATTTTTAACAAGGCCAGGGTTATTAAATGTTTGTGCTGCTGTCTGACAACACAATCTTGCTTTTATTTTATTTTATATTATTATTCTCCTTAATCCCATGAAAGCTGTGCTCTAAGAAGGTATCCTATAAATAATAAATATAAACAAACTGAGGAAGGAAATGAAAGCAGTCACTGTGTATCCCTACTCACTGTGTTGATCTCCTCCATAAGAACTAGATGTTTTCTACAGTTTTCATCTCATGGAACGCTGCTCTGTATGATCCTTCAGTGTGTGGGGAGTGCTTTTTACAGGAAGCATGAAAAAGCAAGCTAAAAAATTCTGATGTATAGTACATACACTGTAGTTCCCATCCATTATTTGTTTGCGAAGGAAAGGGAAGGTATCCATTTTTTTATTCAAGAACTAGCCAGAGTTCACTGATCACATTCTAAACCACGGCTAGATTTTTTATCCCAGTAATGGTTTTTATGAATGTCTGAACCTAACATGTATTTTGTATTCTTCAGATGAAGAGTTTATTTCCTATTCTTAGTTTTTTCTTTTAGAAATGCTCCTCTGAGGCAGCAATCAGTAATAGAAGACTAGTAGGGAAAAGGTGTCTGTGGATAAAAATAAAGCAGTTCTTTCCCCACCATTAATTTTTCTCCTATATTTATTATTTGAAGGAGGAGGGTGGTAATAAAGAGTAGGACAATCATTGGAAACAGATCACTTTTACTCTTATCCTGTTGTCTGCTGTAGTTGTTATATCCTCTATAACAGGATTCTGTAAAAAAGGAGGTATCTGAGCATGACATTTTAATTTTAACTCAAGGAGCTGCGTTTAGATGACTTAACAGTCTGTGGTGTTACATCATTTTGCACATTTCTGTAAGAGCTTTACTTTTCAGCCTCATGGCTATCGTAGAAGCTCTATGGCAGGGCTGTCCAAGTTTGAACAGCCCGCAGCCTACCTGACCGTGACGAATGTTCCCCACGGTCGACGTGTTGTGCAGGCCTGCTCTATGGTATACAGCCTGCATGGCTACTCTACTGGTAATTATTCCTGCGCTGATTACTTAGCAGTGCTAATATGACATTCGTCTCCTTACTTTGAACTACAAATAAATCATGGATATAGTGTGTTCTGCTTATATACCGCCCCATACCACTACAAGTAGTCTCTGGGCGGTTTACAATTTTGATTACATTGCAGGCTACACATTAGCAGTGCTAACCGACCTCGGAAGGATGGAAGGCTGAGTGAACCTTGAGCCTGCTCCGGGGATTACCCAGGTTTGAGCACAGTTTTACAAAGAAATTTAACCACTGCGCCACGAGGCTCAGTGTCACTTAAACCTTCCTGTGTCACTTAGTGTCAAACCTTCCTGTGATAGATGTTCATAGTGTTTTCATAGTTCTTTTAGTTCCTGTACCAATATTTTGAAGACTGCAACAGATTCCAAGGTTAAGTCAAATACAAGAGTGGGTGATACCTTTATAGACCACTAAGGAAATCATGCAGTTGGTAACTTTCATTGATCAGGGTGTCCATTTCATCAGGCTTGCATTGGTGTCTTGTCATTAGAGCAAAAAACCTAAGAGTCCAAAAATCCATGGTAGATGGATTTTGCCAGGTGTTTTTAATTTTAGATGTATATTAGGAAATGTGTGTTGTATTGGAGTTGTGGCTTTAAAGTTTTGGCTGGGGAAGCTGTTGACCAGCTGTCACACCCCAGTTCTTCAAATAAAGAAGCATAGGCATTATGCATATACATACCTTCTTGTTTGTTCTTTCTTTGAAACTAAAAGTTTATGTTTAGCTAGGGAAGAAGGGAGTCTTCCATGTGGGAATTGGGGTGAAAATTTAGTAAACTCACTAGATTTAGCCAATTGTGGTCAAAATAAAGTCAAATCAATAATACCTAGTGTTTTCAGTCTTGCTCCACTGATGCTGAAAGTCTTCATGTCTTCTTGTTGCTGTGGAGGGTGGCTGCTCTTGGTATCTTTAGTCATTTTATCATCTGATCTGTGTTTCCACCATGCAGTATTTTGAATGATACAAGATTATTTTTTTATAATATAGTACAGTACTTGGCTAAAGCAGATTCACTACACTTAGTATTTAGTGGTTTTTTTCTGGTTTGGGAGGCCTTAGAATTTTAAGGTTTGTTACCTCAATGGAGAAGCAGTGAGACAGGTGCTTAATTTTCCTCCCTTTCGCTGTGTACGTCTTTTTTTGCAGGTGACAGGCATTCAATACATGAAATAGCTGTCTGCATATAGTTGAACGGTTAGCATATACCAGTGGTGGCGAACCTTTGGCACTCCAGATGTTTTGGACCACAACTCCCACAGTACTTTGTCATTATAAATACATGCTTTGAATTCTGGGAGTTGTGGTCCAAAACATCTGGAGTGCCGAAGGTTCTCCACCACTGGCATATACTGTATAAATGTAGGGTTACAGAGCCATTTCAAGTATTTTGCATGGTGGAGGAAAAAATGACCAGAGCACCCATTTCTATTGGGTATTCTATACGGTAATCACCTATTAAGTGACAAATGCTCAGCACTGAGTAGTTCTCTAGTCATTCTGCTTGAGTAATACATCCACCTCTGTCTAGAGAGCCACAGTGTATGTGCCACGTGGCCTCTCCTGCAGCCTTAAAATAGGCTATGGCTCTCAGACACAGCATAAGACAGTGTATTGTCAAAAGAGTTGAAGTGAAGCTCAGTTCCCAATGGAGTTCATTTCTGTGTATGGAGGTAGGAATGAGAAAGAGCACTATGTTGTCTTTATGTTGGGTAGCAAAATGTCATGGAACTGCCATGAGAATAACTAAGCATATAAGACTAGGTTTTATTTCATTTAACAATTCTTATTGTTTATTTTAGCAAGAGCATATTCTATACCATGTCTGTATTTCAAAATTTACCGTAAGCACTATGTCTCCTAAGCCAATGTTAAAGCCAAAAAGTGAACCAGGAAAATATTATATACAGGTATGTGATATTAATAAGGATCTCTTTTTACAATTTTCTAGGAGAAGATGGAGCAGGTAAAACTAGTTTGATTGGAAAACTTCAGGGGATTGAGGAATACAAGAAAGGACGAGGCATGGAATATTTGTACTTAAATGTGCATGATGAAGACAGAGATGGTAAGTACTGAGAGAACAGACACTGGCAGCATTAAATTCTTATCTGGCATGTCATCCAGCTTTTAAAAATATATCATTTTCTCTAACCAATGACTAGAGATATAACATTTCCAGAAATGTTGAAACTGTGGTCGTCTCAGAAGTCTTTCATTAAGGCCTTCATATTAATATAGTGTGAATACCATATCATAGACATATTATTTATCATTTTAAAAAAACATACCTCACTCCATACTTTTTTCACATTTTTTCCAGAGAAAAACAATAAACAGCTTTGGGGAAAATGGGAAAAAAACTCTCCTCCCCCTTTCCCCCCCAGAAATTTTATGTTTCTATCATTGACTACAAGATAAAATATTCCACCATGCTGCATTCCTATTGTTTTGGAGAAAGGAGTTAGCAAGATAGGGAAATGTGAATTATAGGAGGATGACCCTGCTGTATAAATCTTGACAGGCTGCAAGTAGTGTTAGGAGTGGGAGATAGGTGTCTCAGCTTGTCTCTATTTCTGCTTGCATGCTATCACTTCCACTGTCCTTAACATTTCCTTAGCCTCTACTTGCATATATACTTTCTCACTATTCTCCTCCTATTTCTAGTTTCTTTTCTTCTTGAAATTGCTCCTTACACTAAGTTGTGCCATTTCCTTCAGTCTGATGTCAAGGTCAAATGTACAGCAAAGTCTACAGAGCACTATATATAAGACTGTAACATTACTTGGTAGTTTGAATCTGTGGAGGCTTGTCATAGCTAACATTTTTCCCTTCTAGGGTTAATTTCAGTGTGAGATCAATTATATCAAAGTTCATCTGGGCAACAAGGTATAAGTTGTTTCATTATGCTCCATCTCTCTTCAGAGATTGAGGAAAAAAACATTGTTTCACTCATGGTAAAGTAAATCTTTCTCTAGATGTTTTAGTCAAAACAATTCTACTTTTTTCAGGTAGAAAATTATTTCCAGGCAACATAAGCTTGCCTAATTCTGCAAGCTTTATTCATCTGCATTGGTTCTATGTTGCATGAAATGTATTATTCCAAGAGTATTGGAAACATGCAGGTACTCATGCTTTAGTTATACATAACTTTAGTCATGCATTCACTGAGAAATTGTAGGTTTAAATATTTAAACTGAAATCTGTTCTTACAGTTAAGAAAAGCTATAGCTATAATTGTTTCAATAATGTAAAAATCATCCAAAAGTCTTACAGCTATGAAAAATCTGTAGGTACAAATGCTTAAGAATATATGAATATTAAATTTAAATTGTAGGCAAAATACTTGAGTCATGCTTTGATTTTAAAAAATGAAGGACCCTAACTAAAGTAAAGAAGTGTATAACCAGTGTGCCTTGTGGCGCACTGGTTAAATGCCTGTACTGCAGGTAAAACTGTGCTCACGACCTGGGGTTCAATCCCAGGTAGCAGGCTCATGGTTGACTCAGCCTTCTATCCTTTTGAGGTCGGTAAATTGAGTACCCAGCTTGCTGCGGGCGGGGGGGCAATGGGTAGCCTGCATAATTAATCTGTAAACCGCCCAGAGACTACTTGAAGTGCTATGGGGCAGTATATAAGCAGAACACTTTTTACTTTAAAAACAAAAAAGAGTATGTTAGGATTTTAATTATATTCTGAAATGCAGGAGCCTGAAGAGGCACAATGAAAAGACAGAGAGCGCATTTCTAAAAACATATTACCTGGAAATTTAAAAAAAAAACACCTTATAATTATTTGTAGTCCTTGCATGTATCATACCCAGAAAATTAATTAAAAATACTCTTACCCAGATAAGCCACCATTTGTCTCTCTACGTGAACAGAGAAAAATCCATGATCTCCTTCTCCTTGTCTGTGTGCGTTGCCTGGTCCTGTAGTAACATTCACTAATGCAGTGTTGCCGCCTTTTCACTAACCGTTTCTCTGTGTATATTTATACTTTTCTCAATGTTTTGTTTATTAAGGTTAAAAGTAAATACGCATTTGGCTGGCAGCCATCATAGTGGATAAAATGGCAATTTCATTGGACTTATGTTGTTTTGTAGAAAATAGTGATAAGATTGTTTTGAAAAAAGAAGACTAGTTCTGGTGAAGTGGGGATATGGTATTTTCTCCTGGGTTTTGATTTAGTAGAGAAAGTATGCTTTTTCTATGAGTTCTGCCGGGGTTGCAAATCCTATTGGATCAAAGTGTGCTTTGCTAGTCTTCTGCAGCCAATAGACTTTTACGTGTACAATATTTTGCTAAACTGATGAAATTAGCTGTTTGCCCTGAAATAATCTATAATATACTTGGAATACATTGCTGCTCAAAACTCCATTTTAAAATCACATCTCACACTTCCACAGTTACAATTATTCACTCCCCTTAATTTTAACATTTCATTTATTTAAAATTCCATACTTTGACACTGAAATTTCTTGTTTGTCTCCATTCTCCTCTTTTCTCTGCTGTGGTATCTAATTTCTCAGTTTCATTCTCTTCTTTCTCCAACGTTCTTCCATCCCATTTTATATATAGCACTACTACTTTTTCCTCTTATCCACTCTCTTTCTTGATCTGCCTTTTTACTTTAATTTTTAATGCCTACTTCAGAAAATAGAGAAAAATCCACCTGGTTAAGATAAGATATTGCATTACTTCCAACCCAACCAATGTAAAAATGGTCCCACTATAGCCAATTAACTTTAATTTTATATTTTAATTATATGCTGTCAACTCAGTTCCAATTTATAGTTACCCTTCTGGGGTTTTCTAGATAAAGAGTACTGAAAAGCAGTTTGCAAGAACCACCTCCTGGTGGTGCTCCAGGACTATGTTTTATCCAAGCCTAAATAGATAGCAGGTTGTGTAACCCCATCAGTCCCACTTGGATATCTTCACTGGCTTCTTCCAAGAAGAACAATAGGGATTTGCACACCTGGCTCCACAACAGGAAGCTACAACCCCCTGAGATGATGTACTGTCATTTTACAGTGCTATTAATTGCTAAAAATGGCAGCACTCCCTTTTTTGGCTTCCATTGGGGGTTGGTGATAGCAAGCCTTCTTTGTATGGACAGAGTTGGCTTGATTCTGCCATGTCTTTGCTCCTCCTATAAAATGATTGGACGAGAATTACCTGGTCTGTAAATATAGTTTCAAGTTTAAATGTTATACAGTATCTGTATCACGCCAGTCAGTTGTTTCTATAAATTAGTACTATAATAGACTATGGGAGACCTTAAACTTACTTTTTGTTTTTATTATAGATCAGACAAGATGTAATGTATGGATACTGGATGGTGACCTTTACCATAAAGGTCTACTTAAATTTGCAATGGAAGCTAGTTCGCTGAAGGACACTTTGATTATGCTGGTTGTAGATATGTCTAAACCATGGACTGCTTTAGATTCTTTACAAAAATGGGCAAGTGTTGTACGGGAGCACATTGATAAATTAAAAATCCCTCCTGAAGAAATGAAAGATATGGAACAAAAAAGTGAGTATTGTAAAGGTGCAGAAACTTAGCTGAACTCTGTGCTGGGGGAGGGGTTATCTGGATTTTGTTTCGTTGGTCAAACCATTTATCAAATGGACCTCAAAGTTAAACTCAAAATGCCAAAAGAAACCCAGTAGTCTTTTCCTAAAGATGCTGTCAGAAGAGCCACAATTGTTTTTTTAAGTGCATGTAGGCTAGGCTGTTGTCAGTACCACAAATAAAAGGAAAGCTAACAACCATATTTGTGTGTCTTCTTAAGCCTAGTAACAGTTTATAAGCCAATTGTGGGATTCTTATTACAGCTACTGTAACATTCAGGTGTTTGGCTTCATTTTTGTAATTTGTTGTGACAGTTTAACTCACATTCAGTTATATGTTTGTAGCTAGAATAAGAGTTCTTCATTTATTAAAAAGCTGCTGTTATAGGACAATTAAGTTTTTGTATACCATATATACTTGAATATAAGCCGAGTTTTTCAGCCCTTATTTTTGGCTGGAAAAAAACTTAATTCAGCTTATATTCAGGTGAATACGGTAGCTGGCTTGGGGAAGGCAATGGAGTGCTAGCCCTGCCCGTACCCCACAGCCTTGGAAGCCCCTTCCACTTCCTCGGCCGGCTTGGGGAGGGCAGTGGAGGGCAAGTCCTGCCAGTTCCCCCCCTTCCTCCTGAGCACTCAGCCGGGAGGCTCGGGCCACGCTGGGCCCGCTGGAGGCCACCTCAATGGTGATGTGAGAACAGCCCGCAACCCTGGCCCACCCACTGGGTCGCCGACTGCGTGAGCCCGGTGTCAGGCAAGGAATATGAGCCGACCCAAATATAACCGCTGCTGGGCTTATACTCGAGTCAATAAATTTTACCAGTTTTTTGTGGTAAAAAACGCCCTCGGCTTATATTTGCAGCAGCTTATATTTGAGTATATACGGTATATAAAATGCTGGATCTTTGTAATTGCAAGTGCTAAATGCTGGAATAGGTTTACCCTCTCTGTAAATTTCTTAGGGGTTTAATTCCTCAAAATATATCAGTAAGTTCTCAGTGGCTGAAAGCAAAGGTTAATAAAACATTATTCTGCTACTTTATGCACTCCAGTGCCTACACAGAATTGCTAGGAGCTCTCCCATTCACTTTTCTACAGTTCCATTATACATTCCAGATGCCAGGATTTTCAGATATTCTGAGCTACAGATACCATAATTTTCTATTCTGGGAGTTCTGCCTATCTTGCAAAAACCTTACAATGCTTTGCACCTGAGGGGCTTTGATGCCTAACTAGGCCAAACTGCGTCCACGTTTCCTATTCTTTCCTCAGTGCTAGCTTATAGCTTTCTTTCTGAGAAGGAAGCTTAGGCAGACCTTGTCAAAGCAAACCATCAGTGCCTTATGAATAAGGCCTTGCACTCAAGTGCCTTACATTGAGGTGTAACGTGTCTGCAAGGCAGGCAGAGTTCCCAGAATGGAGAATTATAGTAGAGTAGGACACCCGTATCCACTGATTCATTATCCACTGATTCAGTTATCCACTTTTGGCAGAGGAAAAAATTAAATAATTCAGCAGCCACAAAGCAAGCTGTAAAGCAAGCTATTGTCACAAACAGCAGCTGTAAAGCAAGTTATTGTCACAATTAGCATCTGCAAAGCAAGCTACTGTCACAAACAGCAGCCATAAAGCAAGCTACTGTCTCAAAGCAGCAGTCATAAAGCAAACTACTGTCAGGAAACAGCAGTTTGGGGGTGGGTGAACAGGCATTCTCTCTTATCCATGGTTTTCATTATCCATGGGAAGGCCTGGAACAAATCCCCAGCGGATACCGGGGTCCTACTGTATTTGTAGTTCAGAAAAACTCATCCTTAGTGTTGAATACAAAAGTGCTGGATGCAAAGCCATGATAGAGATCTGCACATGTGTACCTTAGGGCAATGTTGACTTTGATGTGTATTCATAAAAACCATGTATCTTGTTTTTTCTCCAGGGCCTTCTGTTGCTGTGTACTGTATATTATAACAGTCTTGTTGAGTCAAGGGGCCTATCTTTGTAGAGTCTGTTAAGTGGAGATGGGCAGAAAGTATTGGGATGGGATCTATTGGTAACATCTCAGAGACATTCACAGTAGATCACCAAAGGATTCCTGATATTTAGGTTTATTAACATTAAAAAAACTCTCTGCTGTGACCATATTTGTACTAATTGCTTATGTTTTAGTCTTAGTGTTCTTATCTTTTCAAGCAGAAGTACTAATGGGTTGCCTTTGAGCAGTTTGTTTACAGATCTCATCAGTTTTATGTTTCCTTAATCTCTAATCTTTATTTGCACAGGTTTAGATTTTATATTTAGATATGTAGTTCATCCTAAACTGACTTCTGGGGTGCAGTAAGTAATTGTCACTTACTGGACCCTGTTTAATGTCATTCTCTGCTAGTTCATCCCCATCACTATCTTATTTCTGCTTTGGGGACAGTGAGTGCTGGGTGGTACTTTTATTTAAAAAAATTAAACTGTATTAAAAATCTGAACCCCTGTATTACAAATCTGAATCTGTCTATCCCAGCTGTAAAGCAACAGTTCACATTAATGACACATCGTCATTGGCACTATCTTCACACATGGATAACTGTAGGAAAATCTGTGTCCAGAGAATAAATACTGTAGTCATGTATTTTGAATGAAATACACGCATTGCACATGATGTTTATAGTTCTGCAGAAAGTGGTGAAGGGGAAGAGTAACCTGTAGGGAATAAGAATGAGGACATCAAGGTTTGGTATCATATCCTAATGTTACATTAAGTAAAAGTCATGTCAATGCCTATTTTGTTTCCAAGTCTTCAGAATACAGTGCTTTTTTCTTATTTGGATTATAGAAGGAGACTCTGCATTTGATAGAAAAAGAGTGAAGGTACTCTTGTTAAATTTAGTGTCCGTTATACATTGTGTACAAATGAGAATAGGGAATGCACAGCATTGGTTGTAAGTGGAAGGCATCTTAAAATCTTTAAATCTTTAGAAAATCTTCTCATGGGGAGACTTACTTTGTATTTTCTGGGATGCATTCTTGCTCCTATAGATTTTAGCCTTGAAAAGGCCAATGTCTCGCATACTAGAATAAATGATTTATAGTTATGCAGAAGAGTTAGGTATGATAGCCCTTAAAAGCCAAGAAATGCATTAGGAGAATTTGCTGGTGATGAGCTTGGGTTTTAGGGAATCGAAGATGTCTGACAGTTTTTATGAAGTAAGAATTATTGCAGTATATTATAACTGCTTCTAAGTTATGAAAATGTGACAATGTGTATTTTAGAACTGTTTAAAAGGTTCTGGGGAGGTACAAAAGCATCTTCCTACTGTATTATAACCAAAATCTACCATATAATCTGTCTTCTAGAAAATGTACTGAGATTTAAAGCAATATTCAATGAAACATTTGGCATCTAAATTAAATATAAACTCTTGTAATAAAGCAGTTGTATACAGCAGGGAAGCAGTTTATGTCAGGAACATGTTTTCCTACAGATGCTATTGGACTGTCATTCCCATAAACTTAGCATACCCACTGTTGAGAAATGATGGATTTGCTGTCCAAGAAATCTGAAGGGCCACAGATTCCTAAAACATCCTTGTTTAAAGAATACTTTGAGTAAAGAGTGAACTTTGGCTACTGCTGTTCTCATGCTTGAAATAACACATGATTTGGGGGGTTGCCTTCACATCAACTTTATGTTTATACATATTTTATCCATTATATAGATTATCTTGTTCATCAGGTTTACATCTGTCTTGTGCTTAAGAATTTAGTTACATGTACAATGTCTGAGTATCTACAAATCTCAGCTGAATTCTGTCAGTAATTATTAATGTAGTTATTTGGGCAACATACAGTAGGAACCCGGTATCCACTGGGGATTATTTCCAGGCCTCCCTGTGGATAACAAGAACCATGCATAAAAGAGAACACCCCAAACTGGTGTTTTGTGGCAGTGGATTGCTTTACGGCTGTGGTTTGTAACAATAGCTTGCTTTACAGCTACTGAATTACTGATTTAATTTTTTTCCTCTGCCAACCGTGGATAACTGAATCGGTGGTAATGCATCCGTGGATACAGGGGTCCTACTGTATACTTTTTTCTTACTATCTATATTTTTAAAAATCTCTTGTTATGGTATAGTTTAGTACAGTATTTTAACATGAACATAACTAACACACAATTAACAAACTGAAGCAGGACAAAATGTGTGTGATACATATACAGTAGAAACTTCTCAAGGAACAAAGTAACTGCCTGTTAAAGGGACTTCATACAAATTTTCCCTTTTTTTTCAGTGGTAAGAGAGTTCCAAGAATACACAGAACCAGGGGAAGATTTTCCAGCTTCTCCACAGAGGAGAAATACTTCATTACAAGAAGACAAAGATGATAGTGTCATTTTACCGCTGGGTGCAGATACATTAACATGTAACTTAGGCATTCCTGTAGTAGTAGTTTGTACAAAGGTTTGTTTCATATTTTACCCTCTTTCTAATATATATGTTAGGTTACATTTGTGTATTTGAATTAAAATAAATGGGCATTGCGTCTAACAAATGCAGAAATTCGGAATCCTTCATACTAAGTTTCTATTCAAATTAATATGTTTTTTATTTTCTTAAATTTAATATTTTACCAGTTATTTGTATGAATAAAGATGTTTCTAATGTCAGGCATCCACTGCAAAATTGATGGAAAGTTATACTGCATAATTTCTGACATACAGTTTACCATAGTTCCCTTCTATAAGATGCCCCAAGTATAAGATAACCCCCAATTTTCCAGTATGAAATAACCATTTCTCTACTGTGTGGTTCTTTCATTGCCTTACTTCCATGTATAAGATGACCCTAAATGTTTAGTTTGACAGTTTTAGTAAAAAATATAGTAAAAAATTATATTTTAGTTTTAAAAAGTCTTATAGATGGAAAATAAAGTATATAACTATTTTTATAATGCTGTTTTGACATACTGAAACATATTGACTTGGTTTTCTTGAAGTGCTTGCCCACCTTCATTGTTAGAATTTGAGACATTTAATATTGTTGAAGAAGCACCCTTGTTAAATCTCGATGAAGAAACAGAATTGTATAGAATAGACTTTCTTGTAGTGATCAGATCATTTAAGGCTTAACATGTTAAAAGCGACATCCAGGACTAAGAAGGCACAGTAAAGGTTGAAAAGTGATGGAAATGTGTACCTTAGCATTATCAGGAAATTGTTCCAAATAGAATTCAAGGAGATTTATTGCAGGTAACTCTTCCTGCAGTTTAGGTTGAAGATAGGGGTTTCATAAACTCGCTATATAAAGTACCTGGCTCTAATGGAATCTTGAGTTCTTCCTGTCAGATAAATACATGAGATTGGGAAGATACCTGCTGCTTGCTTTTGAGCATTATTAGATGCCTACCTACTTAACTGATTTATCCAACAAACTAATCCTATCTGTGAGCTCATGTTCTTGTACTAAACACATTTATCAGCAAATGCTGCCTACCCTGGACCAGGTTGACTATTTAAGTATTATGGAACAATGAGAAAGATCCTAGAAATCTAGTTGCTTGTTTCTGCTGAGAGCCTCTTTCAGTTTGTTGATGATCTCCTGGACAAAGCAAAAACAAATGAGGCAGTACTATATAGTACCTTCAGACTGTGTTCAAACACCACATTTTATAATGTTGGAATAATCCTTTAGAGGAGAAACTCAAAAAAATTAGAATATCATGCCAAAGTTCATTTATTTCAGTAATGCAACTTTAACAGTGAAACTAATACATGATATAAACTCATTACATGAAAAAGCGAGATAGTTCAAGCCTCAGTTTGTTATACAGATTTTATAAAGGAATTAATTTGTTCCAAATGAAATTCTGTTAACCAATTTTTCCTTTATACAAATTTCTCATAGGAATGCATTGAAAACGGAGTAATCCCTAATTGCGACCATTTTTATGTTGTGCAGATTCACCCCATAGGCAATTCTGTTAAGCAAATTTCTCCTATCACCGGACTGTTTTATGTTGTGCAGATTTTATGTTATACAAACTGTTCGTTATACGAGGGTCCACTGTAATTGTGAAGATTATGCCTTACAGCTTATGAAAACCCCAAATTCACAATCTCAAACAATTAGAATATTGTGAAAAGTTTCAATAGTCTAGGCTCAAAGTGTCCCACTCTGTTCAGCTGATTAATCAATAACACCTGCAAACGCTTCCTGAGCCTTTAAATGGGCTCTCTGTCAGGTTCAGTAGGAATCACAATCTTAGGAAAGACTGCTGATCTGACATTGTGCAGAAACCCATCCTTGACACCCTCCATAAGGAAGGAAAGCCTCAAAAGGTAATTGCAAAAGAAGTGGGATGTTCCCAAAGTGCTGTATCAAAGCACATCAATAGAAAGTTATGTGGAAGGGGAAAAGTGTGGAAGAAAAAGGTGCACAAGCAGCAGGGATGACCGCAGCCTGGAGAGGATTGTAAAGAAAAGGCCATTCAAAAGTGTTGGGGACTTTCACACCGAGTGGACGGAGGCTGGAGTTAGTACCTCAAGAGCCACCACACAGAGATGGATCCTGGAAATGGACTTCAAATGTTGTATTCCTCTTGTCCAAGCCGCGCCTAAACAACAAATGTCAGAAGCATCTTACTTTGGCTTTAAAAAAAATGACTCGTCTATTGCTCAGGGCTCCGAAGTCCTCTTTTCTGATGAGAGCAACTTTCACATTTCATTTGGGAACCAAGGACCCAGAGTCTGGAGGAAGAACGGAGAGGCACACAATGCACGATGCTTGAACTCCAGTGTGAATTTTTCACAGTCTGTGTTGATTTGGGGAGCCATGTCATCTGCTGGGGTTGTTCCACTGTGCTTCATTAAGTCCAGGGTCAACGCAGCAGTCTACCAGGAGATTTTGGAGCACTTCGTGCTTCCTTCTGCAGATGAGCTTTAGGCGGAGGCTGACTTCATTTTCCAGCAGGACTTGGCACCTGCCCACACTGCCAAAAGTACAAAAAACCTGGTTCAATGACCATGGGATTACTGTGCTTGATTGGCCAGCAAACTTGCCTGACCTAAACCCAATAGAGAATCTATGGGGCATTGCCAAAAGAAAGATGAGAGACATGATACCGAACAATGTAGAGGAGCTGAAGGCCGCTATTGAAGCATCCTGGTCTTCCATAACACCTCAGCAATGCCACAGGTTGATAGCATCCATGCCATACTGCATTGAGGCAGTAATTGATGCAAAAGGGGCCCAAACCAAATACTGAGTACATATGCATGCTTATACAGTACTTTTCAGAGGTCCAATCTTCTATTTCCAACCCTTGTTTTATTGCTTTCATGTAATATTCTAATTGTCTGAGATTGTGAATTTGGGGTTGTAAAGCTGTAAGCCATAATAATCACAATTATAACAAATTAAGGCTTGAACTATCTTGCTTTGCATGTAATGAGTCTACCTCATATATTAGTTTTACCTTTAAAGTTGCATTACTGAAATAAGTGAACTTTGGCATGATATTCTAATTTTTTGAGTTTCACCTATATGTACACCATTAAAGACAGTTGTTGAGATTACCATCAAAGAATAACTTAAATACTTGGCCATTCTATGTTTTCTCTGTAAAATCAGGTAAAGCATTACATATTAGGAATTTAAGAGACATTTTGAGATTTTCTGTCCCCATGTGAAGTTCCAAAAAGTTCTGAAACAAAATAGTGTATTTCTGTTGCAAGATGATAGGTATGTCAGCTTGAGTGTGCTGATGTTTTATGCTCTATATGTTTAATGCAATGCTGGCAAAACGCTTTGTTTCCAAAGGAATACTGTAAGTACATGAAGTTCAGTGGGATTTGGATTTGAATTTGATTGTTAACCCCAGCTAGAATAGACCAAGTGAAATGAATGGGATTTGTACACAATTAGTGCACAATCTGTTAATTTCAATAGGTCTACTTTAAATACGGATTTTGCTTGAAAAAAATCTCCAGTCTTAGTCTCTACTAGAGTAGTCCCACTGAGTAAGTATCCAGTCCCAGTCATTCAGTGGACCTACTGAAGTTGAGATTAACGGTTGGATTAATATCTAGTAAATTGATTAAGGATTGCAGCCTTAAATAACTTATATTATTAGCTGGAAGATATGGAGATGAAAGAGCTGATAAGGATATAGATAACTAAATTAAATGTTCAATTTTTCTCCATCTTTTGCTGCATTTTCTTTCTACATTACTCACAGTAATCTTAGGCAGTAAGATTTGCTTTCAAGTTTATTAGAATTTACTACAGCTCACATCCACATTACACTTTATGTTACTAGATGGCTGGCCTTTCTTTTATTTACATTTGTTGCATTTATACTGCTTATATTATAACATCTTTACTGCTTAGAATCCCAAGAATCGTGCTGTTGGTTCTTTTATGCCCAAGGAGGCTTTGTGTTGAGTTTTTACAGCTGTTACCCAATGATACTTAGCAAATCACTTCTGAAAATGATGGAATTTTCAGAAGTAGTTTCTGCCATGAAACTGTACAAAGAAATACGTGGTACTACTGATAGAGCAATTTTAAAACATCAAAAATTAATGACTGCACCTGGTCTGTTGACAGTGCCCAAAGGAGCTCCTCATTTTCGAAATGGAAATCTCTGATATTAATCTTGAGCTCTTTTAAAGATATTAGAAATGCTGCATAGTGAACAGAAGGATGAAATGCAAGGGTTATAACTTTAAATTTACACACTTGAATCTTGATGCTTATTCTACACAGGTTCTAAATTACAGGAGATTCTAGCCGCAAGTTGTGTAGCTGCTAAAATAACAACAGGGTCTCTTTCCCACAAAATGCCAGTGTTGAAAATATCTACCAAGTTTTGCTTCTGAGCACACTATACCTTTCATTATGCAAATTCTAGGACATGGGGCCTGCTTAAACAGCATGATGACTTGCAAAAAATATATGCACTGGAATTCAAGGCTGCTGGTGCTGGATGTAAATACTACATACCATTTTTGATTAAAAATTGTGTTCAAGAATTGGAGTAATAGAAATATACGTGACTTTAAATGGCTTTTTTTATTTGTTTGCAGTGTGATGCCATTAGTCTGCTGGAAAAGGAACATGATTACAGAGATGAGCACTTTGATTTCATTCAATCACACATCCGACGGTTTTGTTTACAGTGTATCCTTTATAATAGAAATGGTCATTAACATTCATTCTTCTGATAATCTGTATATCCTGGATCCATATTGCTGGTTAGCCCATGCCACTCCACGGCCTAAAATTCCCAAATGAAATCTGAGTGATGAGGATACTTCCTGAGTTTGGATGATCATAATCTGGCTTGATCATACTTTAAAATGACCAGGATACTCGAAATACAAGCCATGGAACAAGCCATCAAATCAATGTGGTTTAATATCCTGGTTTGTTCCAAGGTTGGTAAGCATAGTGGCCCTCTTCAGTCCAAGTGAGAAGCTAGTTTATTAGAGACTTCTTTTCATAGTTTGTGCCATCAAGAAAGGTGCAAAGGAGTTCCGTGTGCTGGCAAAAACATGTTAGTGCCATGATTATTAAGGCACAGATACAATTTTCAAAATCAACTCACTAGGACAGTAATGAGATATACAGTACATACAAAGCAGCTTTCATGATATGTGAAGGAATTAAACTAGAAGTGAAATTCCACTGTATGTCAAACAAATATTTCTGCATTTTCTTTAACACAAAATTCAGATGGTGCAGCACTTATTTACACCTCAGTAAAGGAAAACAAGAATATTGATTTAGTGTATAAATATATTGTCCAGAAATTATATGGATTCCCCTTCAACATACCTGCTGTAGTTGTGGAAAAAGATGCAGTATTTATGTAAGATTTCTAGATTATAGTTTTTGTAATAAATATTTAGAATGTTGGTTGTTCTCTATGATCCTGTAATAAAAGCACCCCTGTTTTGTATTCTGACCACTGAAATTAGAATACAATTTTAGATAAGAATTTAGGAGCAAAGACAAAAATATTAGTTTTCCCCTTCCACACCCCATTGGAACCCCTTTCTGCGTGCTGTATGGTGATACAAGATCTAGGAGTTTCAACCCTGTGTATATTGCTTTATGTTGGGTTGTTGTTAGCATGGAATTTAGAAATTAAAACCAAAAATAATATGGTGCAGTGAGTAAATTTTTCATCTCCCTCAAACTATCTATTGAAAAACCCCTTTCCCCTTTTAAGGTTAGAGGTCTCTGGCAGAATATACAGTATGATTGGATAGGAAGGCACTAGATCTTAAATGAATGAAATAAAAAGTTGTGACTGTGTATTTATCCTCAGTCCTGCAGGATGGGACAATGAAAAGAAGATAGGAATATTACATGAAAACTTTCAGACTTTAAAAGTGGGTGACAGTTTTGAAGATATTGTTACAAAGCCTCCAGTCAGAAAGGTAAATTGCTTTAAGAGGAAATGTTTTCAATTGTAACACCTTTCCTCATTTGCCTAGATAGGTAATATATTTTAATATTGTAGCCAAGTATTTTGCCTTCAGAAGTGCAGTGGGTTGTTTGGCTGCAGTCTCGAGTATATTAGCAAATGCTGGTATTTTTTATTAAATGCTGTTTGTAATTGAGTGTGATGTCTAACTTGTTAGTAGCATTACAGTTTTTCAAGAAACTACCAGGGATTGGGGAGGGATAGAGAGACAAGCATGGATAGCTGATGTATGCTTCATTCTAAAGGCATTACATTATTACCGAAGTAATGAAACTGAACTCCTTCATGTGCTTCTGCAGCAAGAGTGGGCCTTTTTGGGCTATTATATCATAGACGAATATTCAAAGTGGATGGGTGGAGGAGGTAATAAGATCAGAAAGTTAAGATTGAAGTTTTGGAAGAGATAGCCATGTTAGTCTGTGCAAGAATTCCAGGCAAAAAACAAAAACAAAACAAATATGGAATATGAAACTTATATTCCTGCTACTATATGTCCAAAGAAGTGGACATGTCCACAAAAGCTTACATTAAAGTATAATACAGTACAAACCCCCTACCTGCTGGTTTGCCACCTGCGGATTCAGTTATCCACGGTTGGCAAGCAGGGATGTGAGGGGCTAGAATTGTGGTGGTCTGTGGATCTCTGCCTCTACCACCGCCACTGATGTTGGGGGGGGGCACCTGCAGGCCATGATTTCAAGAGGGGAGATCCACATAACCCCCCACTGGAGAGAGGGGGAAGAGCAAGGAAGTGGGAGCAGCTGCCCAATGGTTGCTCTCATTCAAGGGGAGGCACGGAATCCTAAGCTGGGGTGTGTGTATGTCTCTCTGTGTGCGCATGAGCGCGTGCACTTTTGGGGGACGGGGAGCCCCTGAAGGCTGGAGAGAGAAAGCCAGGCTGACGGGGCTGCTTCTGTTGCCTCGCTAGCCAAGACGCCTGGAGGTGGGCGGGGGATGGAGCCAGTGAGTGGGTGGGTGTGAATGCCTGAGGAAAAGACATGACTGCAGGAGGTGTCTCCCCCTCCTTCCCTTCCTCCCATGGAGCTTTCCTTGAGGCAACTTGCCCTGAGGGTCCGGGCTGGCGTGGAGAAGGGGGCGAAGCAGCAGAATTAGGTACATTTCCGTGACAATATTGAATTAGTGACGACCGGGGGTGGGGAGGGGGAGATTACTAAATTAATGATTGTCCGTCTCAAAGAGGTATGCTTGACATGTATGATTTGGATCCCTCCTCTCAAAACTATGGCCCGCAGGCACCCACCCACCCACAATATCGGTAGTGGAAGTGGCACCCACGTGGCTCGCAGGCGCCCTCCCACCTGTCACATTGGTGGCAGAGGCGGTGGCCACAGCATCACCACTTTCACCCCTGGCACTCCACCACCACCACAGCCCCCTTGCCACCACTGCTATCTCTTATCAGCATATTTCAGTACCCACGAGGGATCCTGGAACTGATCCCCTGTGAATATGGGGGTCCTAACGTAGTTAATCTTTAAGGTGCCACATGCTTTTTTGTGTGTTTTGTTTTGTTTTGTTTTGTTTCTCTGATTTTTGCCTGCAAAAGTTAAGATTGTGCCATTTAGTATGGGGCAGACTAGACTGGATTACAGTCATAGCTCATTTTCATCTTTACAACATTTTAACCGTAGCAAAAAGCATCTAAGTTTGGTAGTATATAGGCAGTCAGCGCAGATAAGCTGTAAGGCAGGTATAATGTACTTCCTCTTAATAAACTGTAGCATTATACTGTAGCTGCTGGTGTACCTTTAAGAGCATTGCTACATAGAATATAGTGGTTGATAAATACTCTGATTTCAAGAAGCAAAAATTTGAAGACTATTCTGTAGCCTCTTCCTTGTATTTCTATCCTGATGACAATGTGTACCGTTGACACTGGTAATAGTGCTCCAAACCTATTAGGATAAATATATTAAGTGTTTACTTTTTCCTTATTGTAGTTTGTACATGAGAAGGAGATAATGGCAGAAGATGACCAAGTATTTCTTACAAAGCAGCAGGTAGCGATTGATTTGCATGCATTATGTATATTCATTCCAGCTTCATTTTAGTTGAAGTTGAATTTGGTTAGATTTATATTTGAATTTATTGTCAACATTTCTCCTGTAAAGTATATTTCATTTTGTTTTGCAGTCTTTGTTAGCAAAACAGCCACCTACTGCAGCTGGAAGACCAGTGGTTAGTAATGCATACTTAAATACCAATAATTTAGAAGTATACTTACTATATATATTTTGGTAAAACGGTAAATATGTTGGTAAGCTTGCATTTTTTTACCTAAAACTTTTCACACTTTTTGCCTCTGGGGCTGCATTTCTATAGGCAATTTGATGGTAAGCCTTTTGAACTCAGTGGAGCTGACTTCTGAGAATACCCTCATAGATTGCACTGTCAACGTACTTATTATTAGCTTTGTATCATTGGTTTTGCAGAAAAACAAAGCAAAATATGACTTGTTGGTGTATAGAATTTTTCAGATGGCTTTCTAAGAATAGGTAATAAATTATAGCTGATACTGCTTTCTTGCTAAACTTCTCTAATTACCACTTATGTAGTGTTGATCAGAAGTCAATATTGAATGCTTCTTGTTTCCCCCCAGGAAGAATTATAAAACATTTTCTTAATCTAGATGATGTGCCAGGGGATCCATAATGTTCATTGATTGCCTGTATCTTGCTTTCCCTACCACTCCATTTGCCTGAAACACAACTGGACATTCTTCTGTCTGTCTTTTGCATTGTATCTCCTATTTAAATAACAAAAGCATTGACCATAAGATCCTCTTGTGTAGATTATGTAGAGAATGACATCTCTTGTATTGGCAGATTGCTGCTAATTAAAATATCTCCACTTCTATTTCTCATTGCTTTAATCTCACCTTATTGCATGTAAAGTCGAGCGGCTTCATCCATAACCTGGAATAAATGTAGAGTCAAATGATTTTTCTAATTGCTTGAATAGACTTTACCAGCAGTTGTCCAAACTAAACTGAATGTTTGTGACTCTGATATAAGTACCTCACGTAACTTCCTATTTTCTTCGTTTTGTTACCTAATTTTGAGAGGAACATTTGTTTCTGGAAGCTGAGTATTTCAGCTGGATTGCCTCATCATATTCTCAAATGTTGTATAGGATGCCTCACCAAGAGTTCCTGGAGGATCCCCTAGGACACCCAACAGATCGGTAACTTCCAATGTTGCCAGTGTTACACCTATTCCTGCTGGAGCCAAAAAAATTGATCCTAGTATGAAAGGTAAAGCATTTAAGATAAACAGCCTTACAGATTCCCGACCAAAATATTAATTTCATAGTGCATTTTTTCCTGTATGACTGATTTAGTCCCCTGTTCAAATACTACTCTGTGGATTATTGATGACTTCTTTTAAATTCCAAATTAAGGATAGCAAAGTTATATTTCAGTAAAATGAATGTTTTTATGACTTTGAATGCTAAAATATAATTCCTTCTCCAAGATACAATGGATATAAAAATAAATAAATGACACAAAGATAAATCATTTCAGAACTTTTCCACCTTTAATGAGACCTATGAACTCTACAACTCAGTTGAACCATAAACTGAAATCTTTTAGGTGGAGGAAGGAAAAATTAAAAACTGAAACAATATGGTGGCATATGTATGCACATTTTTAATATTTTCAGACCATGGGTAAGTGAATTAGTGAATACTCATCCCATACTTAGAGGGATCTTACCATACAGCCATGTAGATATATGTAGTTCTTTGGTTTTTAAATCACATTGTGGAGAAGCTATTATTTTTTAAACTTGTTTTCAGCTGGAGCCACAAGTGAAGGAGTCCTGGCTAACTTTTTCAACAGTTTGCTGAGTAAGAAAACTGGTTCGCCTGGAGGACCTCCTGGTGTTGGTAGTCCTGGAGGAGGAGGAGGCACCGGCACTGGTGGTAGCACTAACTTGTCACCGTCTGTGAAAAAGCCAGGTAAGAATAGTAGATGTGCATTTTAGGGGTGGATAAAAGGGGCACTAAAATGAAGAATAGCTTCAAATGAAGTTTTTGCTCAGGCCAATCAATGTCTTTTTGTGTAGGATATATACAGTATATACTCGAGTATAAGTCAACCCGAGTATAAGCCGGGGCCCCTAATTTAAACCCCCAAAACTGGGTAAATTTATTGACTCAAGTATAAGCCTAGGGTGGGAAATGCAGCAGGGCCTGGCAACTCCTCCTTTGTGAGCTGTGTGTGCCATTGCTGTATCAAATGTAGTCTGAGTTAATAACATACCCCAGTATGATATGAGGTGAGGAGTCCAGTCTGTGCTCTGGCTTACTACAGTCCATAACTAAGTTGTGGAACCACAGAATGGCGGGGTGGAGGTGGGTGGGTGGGAGTCTAGGTATGATTTTAGAACAATGAAAAAACAAGATTAGTCTTAAACTAATTTTCTGTTCTTTGTGCACTCTTAATAGTGGTAATGCAAGAGAGACCTGCAAGTCACTTAAGAGGCAGCTCAAACCTTCCAGAAACTGTAACATTGCAAAATATTGGCATGCTTACTTAGTAACAACTTGAGTTATATAAATGGAATAATGTTTCCACTGTTGTATCACCCTTTTTATTGTGTTCCATGGCTGTTGAAATGAAATATACTCATTTAGGGATGGACATTCATGTAAAAACATTCCATTCCATGTCTTTTGTGTGTAGGCCAGAAGCCTGTCTTAACGGACGTTCAGGCTGAATTGGACAGAATGTCAAGAAAACCAGATCTGGCCTCTCCGACGACACCTACATCGCCCACAGAAGGTGAAGCATCTTGAAGACACCAAATATAGCCATTTATTCGGTTTTCGGGGATGATTTAAACTTGCCTCAGCCTCTTCCTTCTGTGACTGGAACTAGGAAACTGAAACATTATCAGAGAAGGACAAGCAGTTGATGTCTTTTGTGTTGCACACTGTGTAAAAGGGAACTGTACAGATGGAAAATGTAACACAATGTAAGACTGGTATTCACAGTGCAATGTGGCATTCACAAGTATTTGGATTTTGCTTAAAAGTCAATGTAATTCTGTAAAATTGGAAACATCCACTTAATTATTTGTATTGCAGAGGACTGATTGAAGACACTTGGAAAGGTGATATGCAACACAGGCACTTAATTTATATTGATCTCCCAATCTTTTTAGTTTAATGCTATTTTGCAAATTAACCTCAAGGGGGAGGATTTACTAGTTTTGTTGGAAAGAGAGCAATCAATTGTTGTTTTTGTGCACCATCAATAAACTAACTGAAATAAAATTTAACACTTCATTTGGAATACAACTCAAACTGCATTGATCTCATTTGAAATTTGAGCTGTAGCAAATGGCTTGAAAGAAACGGTCATGCCAAACATATTACACTACAAAGGAGGATGAAGCTCCTGAGTGATTTTTAAATTCCTTGGCAGTCTCAAATGATTTAACTGGGGAAGTTTGTACAGGCAGACAGGCATGTGTATCTGGAAGCAGGATCTTATGCAACAAGCAGTAAAAGTTACCCTCAAATTAATCAGAATAATTTTGTCCAGAAATTTATTCACATATAGAGCTGCCTTATTATTCTTTTTTTTAAATAATAGGACAGACATGGTATCTAAAATATTTCAAGTGATTTATTCTTTGCATATAGATGTAGCCTATTTGGAAATAATTTAATAAAATTAGTATTATTTTTGCCTTTAGTAATATTATTTTCATTCACTACTTTTTAGTAAATTGTCTTCTGGGTAGGTTACAGAAATTTGGTAGGCATTGTTCAGTCTTTTTGACCAAAAGCAACATTTATTCTCCGTTTCCGAAAACTTAACTCACATGTGGTTTGCATTATTATGTTCATACCTCCATGATCCAAGATCATCATCCAATAATCTAAGGATTATTTTTCAAATATATAGGTATTTGAGGAATAGCCTTTAAATATATAGATAATAATTGCAAACTGAACACTGTAAATTCATAAAGGTTAGATTTTTCCTGTTTAGATTAAATCTTGTCTCTTTCATAAAACCTTATTACTGATTATGGTGATCAGTTCCCAACGGAAAGCATAGTACAGTTGTCCCCCGCCCTTTCGCGGTTCATATACTGCGGTCCCTGTATATCGCGGGTCCGCAGTATATGAAAAAAGGCCCCCTGGGATAAGGAGGACAGGCCTTCCCAGACCTGTCAGAGGCCCCAAAAGTGTTTCCCTGCAAACCAGATGTGACTTCCAGATCACTAGAAAGCACTTTTGGAGCCTCTGGGGGACTGGAAAGCCCCTTGCAGGCCTGTTTGGGGCAGCGCCAGGCCTGGTGTAAGTACAAGAGCCCCCAGAGAGCCTGCCCAGTCCCGACCTGACCCAGCATCCGCATATTGTGGATTTTCAATTATTGAAAACCCCTGTGATAGGTGGGGGTTTACTGTATGTTGTATTCTGAAGTATCCTAAATCAGACACAGGATTTGTACAGTTGAAGGTATTGTTGGACTGTGCCTTTCATCAGCTCATGATGGGAGTTGTAGATTGGCATCAATAACAGGGTTATTGCTGCTTTTTTAATTATTGCAAAGGGATTATATTTATGATCTTGGACCAGTAGAAGTACTTCAGTTGTGTCAACATTCTTGCCTCCCCTCGGATTTATTCCAGAACAGTGGGCCTGCAACTACTTCTGCAACTCGGATCATTTTTGAAAGCTATTTACTATGTGCTATGTGGGACTGTTGTTCAAGGAAAGAAGTCCAAAACATGGAACTATCCATGCTGATCTTCAGATAACATGCAATACAGATGACAGTGATCCACGAATGAGCATATTTTCTAACACAAACTTCAAAGTAGTGCTTGAAATTGTTTCTGTAAGATAGATTTCATAATGGAAGAATAAAGGAATTGCATGGCCTCTTGATAAAAGAAGAAAGCTGCGATATGTGTAGACGTTTCAAGTGTAATTTTGCTGGGTGTAGGTGATATCTGACAACACCTTTACAGAAGTCTACACAATTCTTCATTTCTAATCAAATGCATGAAACAAAATGTACCTTTGAACAGACTACTGCTGTATAAAAACAGAGGAAGCATTTTCATGTGCATGTAAAATGTGCTTGAGTTTATGATAGTTGTGAGGTAAGTAAAATTGTTCGATTGATTCATGCCTTAGAATTGAATTGCTTCTGTTCAACTGTATATTTGTGTAACACTCATTACAGATGAAAGATTTTTACTATCTAACCTCTGTAACCTTACATTATACATTTTTTCAGAGGATAATAGTTTTATAAATATATTAAATGATTTTTGCATATTTTAGCATTTATTAGAAAGTATCTCTTGCAGTATGGGCAATATTACATTCTGCTGTTGCTGTGCAGTTTTTGCAAAACTGAGTATGCAACAATTACTAGCATCTGTCTGGCTATCAACATGTGTTAGATGTCAAACTGGATAACTATGAGGAGCAGAAGGAAACACTGATATATAAGATAAAGAGAAAAAAAACAGAAAAAAAACAAAATGTGTAACCTACTAAGTATAAAGTGCATTAAAATAAATTGCAGTCAACCAACTTTCACTAAATGGGTCTAGTGTTTTAGAATGTCCTCTATCTAATTTTCAGAGAAAGGAAGTTTTGTGGAGATTCCAGGAAAGGAGAGTATTGTGGAATTGTCATTGAAAATATCATTCTCCATTCCTTCATTTGAACTTTGCACAAGGTTTGTGTCCAACAGATCAGAATTAAAGATTCCTATGGGATATAAAGGCAGGAGCATTCTTCCAGGTAGGTTGGACTTTAGCTATTCAGATAGTATTGATTACAGTCACATCAAGCCCCATTACCACCACTGTGTGTGCCACCTAAAGAACTTTCACATACTGTGTTGCAAAAACATATAGACTAGCATTTATTACTCTTTCTTAGATCAGTGTTTGGACTACTGTACTAAATTTCCCCAAGCTTATTCAAAAATCAAAGTGGAATTTCCTAGGCATAAACGTGCCCCATTAACTAAAGGTTTAGAAAAACAATAAAAGGAACTATATTTTTATTTATTTAATTTATGTACTTCCCTATTAGTCCAAAAATACTATTCTGGGTGGTTTAACAAGTTAAAACAGGTGGTACATGAAGAATAAACAAAAAACAAAAATTAAACACTTAGCATAAATACCAAATGTTGCCAGGCAATTTTCCAGTAATAACAGGACAGGAGGCAAGTTTACCTTAAAACAAGCTGTGAATGTGCTGTGTAACCTTTTAAAATTAATTGGAGCGTTCTAACAGTGATAATGATTTAGCATCTCAACCTTACACACATTTGATGCCTCCTTGCTTACCGTATATAATGGCACAGTCAAGAAAGAGAAGCTCATTAAATTAGCCTAATACTGTAACTTTCCCAGACAATGTATCTATCAAATGTTGATCCTTTAAGCCAGTGTTTTTCAACCACTGTTCCGTGGCACACTAGTGTGCCGCGAGATGTTGCCTGGTGTGCCGTTGGAAAAGCTGAAGAATATCAGCTTTGTGTTCAGCCAAACAGGCCCAGGTTGCACACTGAATAAAGTATTTTATAATTTTTCATATTTCTGTTTACTTACTATTTCATAATAAAGTAATTATAAAATACTTTCTTTGTTTTTATTTAATTCCTATTCAAGAGAATTACTCTATATATAGTCAATATAGGCACAGAGTTAAATTTTTTAACATTTTCTAATGGTGGTGTGCCTCGCGATTTTTTTCATGAAACAAGTGTGCCTTTGCCCAAAAAAGGTTGAAAAACACTGCTTTAAGCAACCTCCCTCTGTATTAACTATAAATAGATTATTTTTAAAGAGGGCATTTACTGAGCAGCAGTTGTTGCTATTTTCAGCAGATTTCTAACTTTCATTTCTAAGTATCCTTAAGAGATGAAGGCCTGGATCCAGACAGAAATCCCAACTAGAGCAAACTCACTGAATCGATGGAATTTTCACCATTCAAGCAACTGGTTCAATGGATCTGCAACAGTTGAGGCTAGCAACTGGATTAAGACTTATGATACTTTTTTTTGCAAATTTAGAATTAGCCCAGTATTTTAATAATGTTTGTGTTAAAATATTGCTGGCTGCTGTGTCTTGGGCAAGAATTTTGAATCATAACTATCTTCCAGGAGAGGTGCCATCCAAGATCATCTGAGCTGTGGCTGATGGGGTTTATTTGTGCTTCCATCTACGTATCCCCACAGAAACCGCATGATTTGTTAAGGCCACTAGAAAGATCGGTTTTTCTAGAAAATCTTTGTATCTGCCACAAATCAGAACTGACCTGTTGCCACATTATTATTATTATTATGCCAAAATTCAGAATGAATGATTGTGCAAGAATTCAGAATTTTCATAAGGAGAAAACTACCAGAAGAATATTAGTATGCCTTTTCTTCTCTCCCCACCCCCTCCACCTACCTCTAACTTACTCTAGGTGTTTTGACCTGGTATACTATACCCCAGATTGAGAGTAGAAGGTACTTTGGGGTAATGACTGAGGAGGATTCTCAGAAATGTCCCTAAAAGTAACTTCTTAGGCTGACAAACATGGGAGGAAAATGCATTTGCACGTCCTATAGATATCCAGAAGAGGGAGGTAGCATAACAGCACTAAAGAACTAAATTGCCAGTACTGTATTGAGTACATACTAAAGGAAATATAAGGTAGACAAATTTCTCTATCATGTTTTCAGGACACGTGCATAATCATTATGGCCAATATCCTCTTGAATTGTTCAAATGTGGAAGGGCAATGGTAGCTAATTTACCATATGTCCACCACATACCTAGCTGCATGTTGGTGGTGCAGTTAATCTTGCAACTGGATATGCAACAAATCACAGAAACCACACTGAAGTTGCCTTTCTACACATAATAAAACTTAACAGGATTTTTACCTGAAAAATCCTAAAAATTATTAGGAGAATGTATCATCCTATTTTCGGACAGCATGTCTGTGCTATATACACCATATATTCACAGCTTGCAAATATATAAAGATATTTTAAAATACTGTGTGTGTTCTTACACCATCCCACTTATTTTGTGATGTTAGTCAATGATGTGCTGGTGACATATTTCCATATACAGCTGCCTAGAAGCAAGTCGTCTTAGAAACTGATAGGTTGGTTTGTATAAAATCAAGTGATCAAGCAGTAGGAATTCACTAAAACATAAAATGATTCTCCAGTCAGCGGAATTCCTCCTCCTTCATTGCTCACTGACTACCAAATGGAGTTTATCACTTTATAAATCATAGCCCAAACCATGTTACATGTATCTAAATAAGTATCTGAGATTCTTCAGTCAATGCATTCTTCCTGTTCTTTCTTTACTATATATTTTGCTATGAATTATCAGCTGTACCACTCTGTACTATGTTAACATAGTATTTTTTATTCATTTGCATTAGCATGTCTGTTGATAACCCTTTCAATTTAGGAAATTATTAGCATTCTGCAATGATTTCTGGAGGAAATCAAGATGGCTGACACTTAACTCCAAGTGTCTAACTGCTCCTCCTTTTCATTTTTCCTTTCCTTTCCTTTTTTGAGTGCGTTTAAACATCTGAAGACATGTAACTCTTTCATGTATTACATCTGTTTAACATCAACTGTTTGTCTGTTGTTGGCTCTTAAAACCACTAATGTTTTTGTTCACAACTGCCACCTGGCACTGACTGCTGCAGCATTACAACTGCCATTGGGAACTTATTACTGTGGAGTTTCATCATGCCACCATTTTGCTTAACTTGCTGCTAGTTTTTTTACTTTGTTGTCAGTGATGGAGGAGTAATACCTCCTTAAAAATCCTTAGTCCAGCTGGCCTGGCTGGTAGTACCTCATAAGAGCCCTTTTCCAGTGTTACAGAAGATGGTCAACGGCTTTGAAGGGAGACGAGGACTTTATGCCCCAGTGGCAGTTAAAATGGAAGAACCATCTTCTAGGAGAAGGAAAACTTGGATTTTAAACCTCAGCTGCCTTGTGGCTATATCCATTTCTGGAAAAGGCTTCAGAAGTCAACCTTGAGGCAAAATCAAGAGCCAAAATCCCAGAGGCAGTTCATGGTTGTGTACAATCATGTTATGGTAACTCCTGCAACGCAGTTGGAACTAATCATATCAGCTCTGCCATTCTATTAAACTATTCCAGTGACGTGGACAGGGGAGGTTTGCTGCTTGGGTAACAGTTTTAACCTCCATATTGAGCTACCCAGGCTTGTGCTCTGAAGAGGCCACATCAGCTTTCCATGCAGTATGAAAACAACAGCTTCTATACAGAGCGTGATACCATAGTCTCTCAAGACTGAAGGATGCCTATATACTATAATTAAAGTACATTGGTTTTAGAATTACCTAAGTTAAAGGCCATGATTCCATGCCATACCCCAAAACTCAGAATATATAGCTGCACTGCGCACATGCTCTCAGGGCAAATTTCAGACTTTTTTTGTTGAATATGATATTCTTCATTGATTCATTTGAAATACAGTTTTTGTGGATACCCCGGAAAGATGAACAAGTGGGTCCTAGATCAAATCAAGCAGGAACTATTTCTGGAGGCAAAAATGTTGATAATGAGATTGGCTTTCTTTGAGAACATCATGAGTAGGCAGGATTCTCTGGAAAAATTAATGCTAGGAAAGGCTGAAGGTGGTAGGAAAAGAGGAAGCCCAACAATTGAGATAGACTGTCTTCCTAGTGGAAGCCACAGACTTAAGTGTCTAAGAGCTGAGCAATGCAGTTGAGGACAGGCCATTTTTGAGATTGCTCATTCATAGACTTGGGGGCAACTTGACAGCACATAACATTCTTCATCTTAAGGCCACTGCCCAAGTCACTTCTGTTTGGACTTTAGTTGCATGGCTGTGATCACACTCTAATTTGGTTGAATGAACATGAGTAATTTGTCAACACACACTGCATTTTCATTTTTGCATCTTTAACTGCATATTTTGGGATGCTAGTTTTTTACCAATTAGCATGAACTTAGCTTTCTTAATTCATTTTTAGATTGTGTTCATTTACTTCATTGACTACGAGTAATCTTTGCAAACTGTCTAAGCTGTCAGCTTGTAATATTGTATAGTCTGCATCTTCATAACTTCTGTTAACAACGGTAGTCACTTGAATCAATAAAGACTTCATTAAAGGGGTATCTCTCAATATAAACTGAAATCCAATGGCAAGAATCTACATCCTTGTTGTAGCTTTTTATTGCCACTACAGGTTACCAATTATATATGATTTTCTTTTGAATCAGTATCTTTGCCAATAGCTCCATCAGTTTGCCATGTTGTACTTTTCAATATCTTGCTTGTAGACATTAAAGCAAATGTACACATCCTTGTTCATGCCATGTCACTTTTCCTCAAGTAGGTGTATGCAAAGCCATTGCTTCCTTTTGCCTAATCTTCTGAATCCCAATTGTACATCTGCTGCTGTTTCAACTATGGAAGCATAATCCACACACTAGTACAGTGGTACCTCTTAAGACAAATACCTCATAAGACAAAAAATAGTAGGAAGAAAAAATTCCTGGAATAGGCATGCTTTGCATGGCAAAAAAAAAAAAATCCCTATGGGATCCTTTGCAAGACAAAAAAGCATTCCACATGTACCCAGGGAAAAAAACCCTGGTTATTTTTGTCTTTATTTTAACTTCTGCAACAGATTAATCCATTCCCAATGCATTCCTATGGGAAACCGCATTTCGTAAGAAAAAAATAATAAATGAAGCAACCCATAGCCTCCGGAACGATTAATCCATTTTCAATGCATTCCTATGGGAAACCGTGTTTCTTAAGACAAATTGTTCGTAAAACAATTCCATGAACTTATCTCAGCATGTTCTTTGCCCCACCCATAGAGCTGGCCACACCCTGGACCTGGTCTTTTCCTCCATGTCGCCAGATTCGTGTCTGGGGGTTGGGGGTATTTTGCCCCTGCCCGTGTCATGGTCGGGCCATTACCTGCTAAAATTTTCCCTGTCGATCGCCCCCCCCCCGCCCCGCGGGGAGCACCCATCTCACATCTGGGCCCGCCCCCGTAGGCTCCTGGACCCCGCCAGGTTCATGGAGGCCTTCGGGGAGCTCTCTGGCGGTTTGGCAGACGATCCGGTCGATGCCCTGGTGGAAAGGTGGTATGTGGGTACCGCCGGGGCGGTAGACCGGATCGCCCCCAAGCGTCTCCTACGATGTCGAGGCCGCTGCTCCCCGTGGTTCACGGAGGAGCTGCGGTCGATGAAACAAGAACGTAGGAGACTGGAGGTCATTTGGAGGGCAAACCGGATGGAAGTAAATAGGGCTGCCCTTAAACAGCTGACTGGCCGCTATCTCCGCACGATCAGGGACGCTAGAAGATCATTTGCCTCCCTGAGAACTGGCGAGGCCTCGAACCGCCAGGCGGAGTTATTCCGGGTGGTTCGAGACCTCTCCAATCCCAGTCAGCTGCGGCCTCCTCCTAGTGATTTCACTAGTGAGCAATTTGCAGCCCATTTTAGATCAAAAATTGAGGCCATCCGTTCCAACTTGCCCCCCAGTTGCTCTAGTCCACCCTCTGGGATCTCCGGTGCCTCACCCCTCCGCTCCCCTCTCCTGGATGAGTTTGGGCCGGTTTCTTCGGCGGAGGCCTCCAGAGCTATGGCTCGTTGCCAGCCGGCGGCCACTCCCTTTGACCCTTGCCCAGCCTGGCTTATTAAATCTGCTGAAGGGAACATGCCTGAGTGGGTTTCTGCTATTGCCACGGCCTCCTTTCGAGAGGGATGCTTCCCTTCCCGCTTGAAGGAGACCGTGGTGAAACCCACTCTTAAGAAACCTGGCTTGGCGTCGGACGATCTTTCCAGCTATCGCCCGATCGCCATTGTTCCCTTCCTGGGCAAGGTTGTCGAGGGGGTGGCCGCGGTCCGACTTCAGTCATACCTGGAGGTAAATCATATTCTGGACCCCTTCCAGTCCGGATTCAGGCCTCTTCGCGGGACTGAAACCGCCCTGGTCGCTCTGCAGGATGACCTCCTCAGGGAGGCCGACGGGGGGAGCTCCTCCCTGTTGGTCCTCCTTGATCTCTCAGCAGCCTTTGATACCGCCGACCACGGTAACCTGCTGGTTCGGCTTGCGGAGGCGGGAATTGGTGGTCAGGCCTTGGCCTGGCTCCGTTCCTTCCTTGGCGGCCGGACTCAGAGGGTACAGCTGGGGGATGCCTTGTCGGCTCCTTGGACTCTCCCTTGTGGGGTGCCCCAGGGGTCGGCAATCTCTCCCGTGCTGTTCAATGTTTATATGAGACTGCTGGGGGAGGTCATCAGGAGATATGGAGTTCGCTGTCATCAGTACGCTGATGACACGCAGCTCTATATCTTCTTTTCATCGTCTGCAGAGGAGGCGGTTCGCTCCCTCGATCTGTGCCTGGAGGCCGTACTGGAATGGACCAGAGAGAACCGGCTCAAGCTTAATCCGGAGAAGATGGAGGTTCTGTTCTTCGGGGCGCCCTCGTCTCGGTACAATGGCCCCCTCCCTAGTCTGGGGGGCATTTCCCTCCAGCCTACGGACAGGGCCAGGAATCTGGGCATGGTCCTGGACTCGGCCCTCTCCCTGGAAGCCCAGGTGATGGCCGTCTCCAGGGCCGCTTTTTTCCATCTCCGCAGGATCGCCCAGATCCGCCAGTACCTTGATGAGTCCTCCCTGAGGACAGTTGTACAGGCCCTGGTGATCTCAAGGATCGACTATTGCAATGCCCTCTACGTGGGGTTGCCCTTGACCCTGGTCCGGAGGCTACAGCGGGTGCAAAATGCGGCGGCCAGGCTGGTGGTGGATGCTCGTAGATACGAGCACATCACCCCAGTCCTGGTCCGCCTGCATTGGCTCCCCGTTGTCTTCCGGATCAGGTTCAAGGTCTTGGTTTTGATTTTCAAAGCCCTCCACGGCTTGGGACCAGAGTACCTGGCGGAGCATATCTCCCAGAGGGCATCCGGATCCAGACCCACGAGATCGTCGCAGGCGCGCTCACTGAGAGTGGCCACACCCAGAGAGGTGCGGAAAACGTGCACGCGAAACCGTGCCTTCTCTGTGGTGGGGCCTTCTCTCTGGAATCATCTTCCTAGTGAGCTGCGCCTGCTGGAGTCCCTGCCTGCCTTTAAGAGGGCCTTGAAGACCTTCCTCTTTAAAGAGGCCTTTGGTGACCGCATTAGTTAGTTGTTTTTTCCCGCCATCTTGCCCTCCGCCGCTCCACTACTCGGTGGTGTTTTTACTTATTTTATGTGTTTTTACATTGTTAGTCACCCAGAGTTCCCGCCAGGGAAGATGGGCGGGATATAAGCTTATAAATAAATAAATAAATAAATAAATAAATAAAACAAATTGACCTGTAGAAGGAATTAAATTCGTTTTAAGAGGTACCACTGTATATACGTTTGTTTTAAAGGTGCCATTGTGTTTTTGTCCTACTTTATATTTTTATTTTGCTTTTGCCTACAACGATGTTTTAATGTTTACTGCGTTTTAGCATCCTCCCTAAAGTGCTGTAATGGGCCACAAAACTTCCGAGTTCTTAGGCATTTCTCCAGGCACCACCACACAGTCATTTTAGCGGAAATGCAGTTTTAATAGTGCTACTTTGCTAGTCATATAATGTGTATCAAACATTCTCTTCTGCTTTCTGTTCCTAACTAATACTACAATTAAAAAGGCCCTTTGTACCTGGCAAACCGCTCCAGTATTCCTGCCAAGAAAACTCCATAGACTTCGGGTCACGAAGATTCGGTCACACACACAGAGAGAGGAGGAGACAAGAGGAACAGGCCATTTTTACGCGCAGGATTTCTTACTTGCATGAGCGAGCTTTGCAAGCTCTTCGGTTACTGCCATTTATTTCCATGGAGAAGCGATCACCTAGTTTTTGCTGAGCTGGAGTTTAATTTGAAAACAAACAAACCCAAAAGTTGAGATGGTCACACCCCCACCCCGTCTAGTTAGCGGGCAGGGAAGGCACGCGGGGCCCGGTGCGTAGCAGTTCGTCTGGCGGGCCACCCCGGCTCCGGCCGCCCCCTCAGGGGCTGAACTGGCGAGCAGTCCCGGCAACGGGTTGCCTTCGTGCAAGCACCAGCCTTGGGCAGCCGAGCTCCCCTCAGCCCTCCTGGGGCTTCCATTTTGCCTCGGAAGCGGCCAGCCGCGCGTGCTTTGCTGGCCTTTCCTACGAGCAGGGAAGCGGGGGAGATTCCGAATCCGCCGCCGAAGGGAGCGCCGGCTCCTCCGGCTCCTCCGGCTCCTCCCGCCGCGGGGGCCACCTTGTCGTAAGACGAGTGCGCCCTGCGCGCAGGAGCTGAGGCGGAGCCGCCCTTTTCCTTTCGCTTTCTCGCAGGGCGCGCCGCGGCTCCTCCTCCTCCTCCTCCCGCCTCCCCTTCTTCCTTCGCAGCCATGGAGAACGGCGGCCAGGTCTACGGGCAAACCACCGAGGCGGCGCCGAGCAAGGGGCCCTTCTGGGCGAGCTGCACCACCGGCCACTTGGGCCTCCGGCGGTTCTCGCTCAAGGTGGCGCAACTGGTGAGTCGGGGCTCCCCGGGCGCGGAGGGAAAGACGCCCTCCTTTCCCTTTCCCTTCCCCCCATCGGCTGGGTCGTCGCCCCTGGAAGGCAGGAGGAATCGGGGGGGGGGGTTCGCCTCCATACTTCCGAAAAGTCCCTTCCCGCAAGTTTCAGGAAGGCTGCACGGGTTTTCGAGAAGGCAGCCTGGAAGGTGTGGGTGTCATTCATCCCCTGCGGGGAGCGGGGGCACTCTAGCGATACCTGTATTTATTATTACACTCTGATACATCCGACCTGAGGCCACCCTGCACAACAGAAGGCTAAACACTTGTCAGTAACCATCGAACACACGATAACGAATTAATATAAGATCGTAAGTTTAAAAAGTAATCAACCGGACAAGAAAAATCAGAAATCAACTACATTAAGTTGAGCTGATCCAGGAATAAAATTCAAAGTTAATAAACAAAGATTAATTAAACAATAATTTTAAAACTGGTCGTGGCAGGTGTTAAATATCAGCAGCTACCAGATGGCACGGATTGAAAAGCCTGCCTGAATAGAAAAGTTGTCAAAGGTTTCTTGAATTCTACCAAGGAAGAGGCCAGGCAGGTCTCTGACGGATGTTCATGTTCATTCGACAATTGAGGAGCAATGTTAGAAAAGGCCCGGGTTGATGGTCTTTTATTTCCAGCTTCTCTATGGGTTGTCAATCTCAAATGTCGCCTCTGGGAAACATAAGTAGGATGGGCAGTTCCACTTGAAAGGAGAGAAGCAGTCAGGTACGGAGCAAGTGGTTGTTCCAACCTGGGATAACCATCCTGAGACATTGGCTGCCCAAGGCAGAGCAACAGAGGGGCGGATATGTGCACACACACACACATGCGTGTGCGTACACACATGCACACACACACACACACACATGTTGTCAAAGTGTATGCTGCCAGCCATGTGGCTTAGGTGCATGAGACAGGAAATGAAAAATAAATCAACAAGTACCTCTCCCTGTTGCTTCCTGCCACTCTCCTCCTCATCAAATTTACTGTCCGCTCATGGTCCTCCAGGTCTCCCATTTGAGGTAAACTGTCTCACTTTACTAGCTAGTGGATCTGGCCTTACATCTTAGGGAACATGTTAAAAGTGAGGATGATAAACACATTTAGTACTTGCACATAGTGCATGATTTCTGCAATGGTCTTCGAAAATGCCAAGGACTGAGGTTTCTCTCCCCTTTGATTCAAATGGGTCTACTCTTATTTCAAAGTAGTAAGAGTAGGCCCACTTGAATCAATGAAACCTATGAAGGAGTTGATTTACCAAAATCCCCGTGACTTGGTGAACCTGCTCGAAGTGCAACTTGCTGTGCTAACCAACTGGATTTTTGTCAGTGTGGTTCTTAGAAATGTTGTAACATTAAATTGCCCTTTCACTCAACCCTAAGGTCTGTATTAATGTTTTGCTGGAACTTGAATTTTTCGGTCTGTAAAAGGCTCGCCATCACTGCACAGGGTTATCTAAGCTCATCAGCTGGGTGATGTGTTGATCAGTTTTGTCAAAATGATTCAAATATACTCTTATTTCTAAGAGTAGGCCCACTTGAATCAATGAAACCTATGAAGGAGTTGATTTACCAAAATCCCCGTGACTTGGTGAACCTGCTCGAAGTGCAACTTGCTGTGCTAACCAACTGGATTTTTGTCAGTGTGGTTCTTAGAACTGTTATAACCTTAAATTGCCACTCTAAGGTCGGATGTTTTGCTGGAACTTTTTTTCTGCTCCCATCTCTGGTCTCTACTCATCAGTTGATGATCCTGTTACCTTTTGAAAACGAGTAATACACTTTCTGGTCCACATACATGAAAGAATCCCCTTCTCACAACCATTGAAGAAAAGTCCAGTATTTTAAGTGTGAAATAAGTTTTAATTTTGAAACATATGAACCAGTGGTTTCTCAACCTGTGGGTCCCCAGATGTTCCTGGACTGCAACTCCCAGAAGTGTTCATCACTAGCTGAGCTGGCCAGGACGTGCGGGAGTTGCAGTCCAGGGACATCAGGTTGAGAACCACTGGTATGGACAGTGTCAATTTTAATTAGCTGGTGGAGTAGTGAAATCATCAAATATGTAAGTGATTTTTCCTGTTGGTTATGAAGAATCTTGTTTTTTAGTGGGTTCAGAGTCTTCATAGTTGTGTCGAATCCCCTGTGTTGTGATCTCATTCAGACTACAAACTCTGTGATCTTAATGAGAACTGTTTGTAGTCTCTGTGCCCCAGGTAGGATAAGGGGTTGATTGTGTTGAGCACGTGTCTTGTGTTTGCATGGTAAACATTTGATACAATGGAGATATAGATAGCTTAAATAACAAAATGCAACAGTATTCACAGCACAGTCCTGTAAATGTTTGCTGAGAAATGTATGAGCTTGTATAGGATTAAAGACTTAAAAGTGTATTTAAACTGCACAGTCATAGCACTTTGATATCAGTTTAACTTGTGGTCCCATCCTTTGTTATGTTGAGGTACTTAGATTCCCTGCTAGAGATCTGGCCTGTATTACCTTTGAAGTATAGCAGAGGATTCCAAGTACTTTCAACATATGAGAAATCCTAGGATTCCGTGGTATAGAGAAGAACCTTGACAATTAAAGTGGCATCAGACTGCTAAAATTCTGTAGTTTAGGTAGTACTCTTAGTTTATAGCTGTTTCTCATTGGGCGTGGTGGCTCAGCAGGCTAGAGCATTGAAAACTATTGGCTGCAAAGTCAGCAGCTCAGCGGTTCGAATCCCGGGTGCCACACAGCAGAGTGAGCTCCCACTGTTAACCCCAGCTCCTGGCCAACCTAGCAGTTCAAAAGCATGTAAATGCAAGTAGATAAATAGGTACCACCGTAAAGGTAAAACAGTGTTTCCTTGTAGCCATGCCGGCCACATGGCCACAGACTTGCACAACACTGGTTCTTCAGCTTGAATACGGAGATGAGCACAGCCTCTAGAGTCAGACACGACTAGCACACATATGCAGGGGAAACCTTCACCTTTACTGTTACCTCATTTTTAAATGCATCATTATAAAGCATAGCAGTTGATAACTAAACCCCATCCACCTGTTATCCTACCCAAATAAAATATTGGTTAAACACTTTATTGATGTATAGCAACATCTAGGATTCCACCATAAAACTAAATTCTACATTAATTCTTGATTTTTAAACTTTGTTTTATTTTTGCTGACACGGTTATGCAAAGAGAGAAAAGTCATTTAAAAAAACATAATGGTGTGCATATGTCTGTGTTTTAGTTTGTCATGGCTTTGTAGATCTCTTAAGGTGAAGGGTAGTTTGCTACAGATAGAGAAAAAAAAACACATACAAGCTCACATATCTTAACCTGAGAAAATGCCAGAAGTTCCTGCTGCTGTTTTCTTTGTGTTGCAAATGAATTGGAATCTGATGCATCAACAGAGGGAAAGCACAAATAGGATAGATGGTGAAAATAAATGGTGTGATAATATCTAGTCCTTACCTCCGAGAAATGATAATGAGGATGACTTTGCTGCACGGAAACATAAATAAATGATAGTGTGGTAGCCTTGGTAATATTTCCTGTTTCTAGCCCTTGTCTGATGCTGATGCTGCTACTGTTGTTATATATGATGTCAAGTTAGTTCCAATTAATGGCAGCCCTAAGGAATGAGCAATCTCCATGTGCTTTGGGATTTCACCTGCTCACCTCTTTCTTTAGGCTTTACATGTGAGCGATTTGTATGTTATATGTGTTCCCACTAAGAAGACTCCTAGTACCTTGTGAGCTCTGGCAGACCCAGTAGACTAGCGACACCTTAGACACAGTATACATTTTTGATAGGTGCTGGATAGTCCAGGGAGTTGGAACCTCTAGCAGCAGCCAGGAGTTCAGTTTCCTCTTGTGCCTTGTGGAGTAGTACCAGCCTGTGTAACTTTGGGCAAGCTTCACTACTCTGGAGTATCCCACTCAAGAGGAAGGGAATGGTCAACCACATCGGTGTGCTCTATGCCTAGGAGGCCCCGTGAGGAGTAATCGTAACTTAGAATTTACTTAACTGCATGTGGTTAATTAACAATTAATTAATTATTATTCCACATCATCTGACTCTAGTCCAGAGCTTGAAACAGTTACTTTTTAGATTACAAGCCCCATAATCTGCCTACGAGCATGGCTGACCATGCTAATGGAGGAGCTCTAGTGCAAAAAGAAACTTCTTGCAGCTCTTCTCTAGTTCAGAGAAGCTTACACTCTAGTGCTTGTGTTAGACTTTACAGCACCATCACAGTCCTGCTTGGTTTTGCTGCAGCAGACTAATATGAACACCTTTCTGGAAATAGCACATGCATGGCATTCCCCCTTCAGCTATAACACCCATGCAAATCACTGCTGGGACTTTTCTCCAAGGGAGCTGTGAACTGTTCTGACTCATTGTTAGAAACAAAGTGTAACATGGCTTTGTGATGTCTGCAAACCTTTTAACCTTTTTTTTTTTTTTGGTAAGAGATTTCAAAAAGTGTCAACTCCCCCAAGATACCTAAGCCAGTCTTTATAGTAACTTCCTTGGGGTCTCCAGCTTCTTGTCTCCCCAGCTGTAGTTCTCAAATGTAAACTGGGGGCCTTTTTACACGACCCCTAAGATCCGCTGGCCACTTAAATTCTGACCAGAGATCTTAGGGGTTCGTCGCTCTTCCTCTGTCCCCACCCCCCTCCTCACTTCCTGGTTGCTGGCTGCGTGAGGGAGGGAGAAAAAGAGAAAGAAAAGAATGCCGGTTTACCTCCGTTTTGTTCCCGGCAGCATTCAGATCTCTTAAAGGGGCGGGGCGCAAAAAAAGAACAAACAGAAGCCAGGAGAGCCCTGCACTCACTATCCTTACACCGGATCAAATATTTGTCACATCCAAAAAGCAGGTACCTGAAAGCTGTGCTGGGACACGCTAAAGTGGGCGGGGTTGCACTTAATTTCCTGTTAACTCCGGAGCTGGTGGGTAAACATTTTTAATCTCCGGAGCTGGGAGCCATTTGCCCCGGAGTTTAGGGGTCGTGTATAAACACCCTGGGTATACAGTTACCAGATTGTTGTGTTACACATGTGTCCTATGTAACAAAACACCAACCATTTCAGGTTTTGCTCCTGAGGAACATCTGTCATATAAAGGGAAAAATCCATCTGTTCCATAGAAAACTGTATCCATTTTAAAAATTGAGTTATATACAAATTGAGCAAGATCAGTATAAATCCCCTGGTGTACAAGGCAAGTAGATCATAATCTTAGAATGATCTGTAGAGAGAGATCAAGGTACCTGATTTACCTGCCTCCTAAAAATGTGATATTGTTGCTTGAAGATTCATCTCTGTGCAGACCAAGTAACATATTTTGTTGCCAAGGTCTATCTATTAATAATTCTGAATTCTGGCTTTATTCATCAGTGTTCCTTATATATAGGTAACAGATCCGCCTAATTTGTTTTGTGACATGGCTTTGTCTAGATGTTTTAGAATTTCAGATGAATCACTTTGCAGAACACATTCTATCCATGTGACAGAAGTATGATGTCCATCCTCCTAAAAACAATCCCACTGGTGTTTTCACCAAGTTAGTGTAACTTGCTGCAGATAATTGTGGCTAATTGGTGGGTTGTTGGGCATCTCTCAGTCACATAGCAGTCCATATTCCAGATTGCTCAACTAGCCATGCACATTGCAACTTTGCCAGTTAGCCACAATTATCTGTGGTGCATTACAGAGGCTATGCGAATGTGAATAAGATTATGGCCACAACCAGTTGGTTGGAAGACCTCAGAATGCAGAGTGAGACACTTTCATGGACAGACAGGCCTTAGACTATACAAAACAACCAGACAGTGCTGTGTTAATAAAGAAGTCAAGTATAGCTTGATTAATAAAGAAAGCAAGAAGGGGATAAATATGTGAGGAGTTATTTGTGATCTATGTGAAGGCAACTAAAACTTGGCCAGTGAAGTGACCAAAGTTAAAGTAGTTATTTAAATTTAGAGAAATTGGAGGATGACATTGTTTCTCAAATATAAGAATTTACCAGTAGAGATGGGCACAAAACAAAAAACAAAATGCAGTTTCATCATTTGAGTTAGGTAATGAATTACTTTGTTACTTAATGAAATGGTAGGATGTGTTTCATTTCATAACGAAATGCAGTCCCCCCCTCTAGAACAAAATGATTGGTCTTAGGGGAATCAAGAGCTCAAAGTCTTCCCTGTAAGCACCCTAAATTTGGAAAGGTTTGGGGGTCAGGGAGCTGAGTTAATAAGCTCCAAAGGGGGTGCCCCCAGGAAAAACCCTTTCTAATTGAATCCGGAAACTGCAGTAGCCCCCACTGCGAGCGAACAATTAGTGCTGTGGCTTGGCTTCTGAATCAATTAGAAACTTTTTTTTTCATAAGGACACCCATTTGGAGCTTAATACTCAGCTCCCTTAAGCCCCAAACCTTTCCAGATTTTGGGAGCTTACTTAGAATCGCTTGAGGAAGCTAACACTGCAATTTTGCTGCCTGCAATCACTATTTGGAAATACATATTTTTATGTACTCAAAAATAGCGATTGCAGCCAATATCGATTTGGCATCAGCACCAAAACCACAGGGTTAGCTTCCTCAAGCAATTCTAGGTAAGCCCCCTAAATTTGGAAAGATTTGGAGGTTAGGGAGCTGAGTTTAAGTTCCAAAGGGGGTGCAGGTAGTTAATTGAAAGAGTGTGTACGGCACATACTAGCAATTTAGGGGTTAATAGGAGTTAAGCTGGTGGATAAATTTACCCGTAAATTGCTGTCACATGCCTTATACACTCTTTCAAGAGGGTCAGGGAACTGAGTTATTAAGCTCCAAAGGGGGTACCCATGGGAAAAATAACATTTCTAATTGATTTCGGATTTGGAAGCCAAGCCGCAGTGCTAATCACTCACCTGTGGGGGGGCTGTTATCGGCTTCCTTAATTAGAAAGATTTTAGGGACACTCCCTTTGGAGCTTAATAACTCAGTCCCCTGACCCCAAACCTCTCCAATAGTTATCTCCTTTTCCATCCCTTTTGGGATGGTGGTAATTGACTATTGTGTTAATTTGGTTAATCTTTGAAGTGCCATGGCTTTTTTGTCTTTATTTTGCTCCAGATTCTGAAACAAATACAGTATTCACAGCTACCTTGTTGGAAATGATTACAGTAACTCATCTGAATCAGAATTGTTCTGTTAAAAAATGAAGGAATGATCCTGAACAAATTCTCTTGCTCCATAGGGTGATAGACAGAGATTTAAAGTATGGATTCCGATGTATTTCCTTAGTATTGGAAGCATATCTGTAGCAATTTCACCTTGAAATGCAAAACATATTTTAATTTGGAATATGTATGGGAGGAAAACGCTTCTCTTTTATATCCCATCACATGCATAATATCAAGCAGGAACACCTTCTCTTTTGTAAACTGCCATTGTATTCATCTGTGTTCTTCCTGTTTCCTTGTGTTTTTTGGACTTCACATTAGAAGGCTTGTCTGCATCTGGTTGGGTAACTGTTGGGTAACTTATTACACACCTCAGCATTCAATGAGGAATAACCCAAGACAGTGGTGGCAAACCTTTGGCACTCCAGATGTTTTGGACCACAACTCCCATGGTCCTTTGCCATTGGTAATAGAGGCGTAGAATTCTGGGAGTTGTGGTCCAAAACATCAGGAATGCTGAAGGTTCGCCACCACTGCCCCAAGAGTTCTTCCTAAAGCAGTTCCTAGACTAAATGTAAGTTAAGAAATGAAGTAATATTTGTACCACGCAGGATAGCTTTGATAGAATCCTAGTGAAATTGTGTCAACATTTAATGCTAAGGAAAGTCAAGCTCCTGTAAGGAGATTAAGTTTAATGAGCAAATAATCCATTTTTGAATGTCTGCAACTTTTAAACTGAAGACTGAACTTTGTCTAGTTGACAAATGCAAGGCAGAGCTAATCACTTCCCTAATCTCTTCAAAAGGAATACAGTATATTATTTTAACTGTAAGTGCCACATCATTCACCTGGCTTTGAACAAATACAGAAAGAGGAATGGCAGCCATGTTGCAATAACAAAGGGCGCTATCACAGGATGAATTTTAGGTGCTTTTTTACAAAAAGCGCTTCTTAATCAGTTGTGGTCACGTGTTGCTAAAGGTGCTATACCTGTCCTAGCGTCCCTGAGTGCTGCTCCATAACTTTGCTATTTTGTCTGTCTTAGATTTTATGTGTAGCAGCAAGAGGAATTGCAGCATTCCTTTCTTTATAGGAGGGGGCAGGAGTGCCCAAAGACATGGTCCCCGTAGTACCACCTTGTGTGATAATTCACCTTTTAAAAGAATACTGATAATTGAAATGAGGAAATATTTTACCACTCTCTCACTTGCTCCCCCTTCCCTCTAGTGGCCGTTAAACCTTTATAGAAGTCCACCAGCCTTCATGAAAAATAGATACATATGATTCGTAAACTTGGTGAAATTCTTATGTGGTGCAGTGGTATTGGGAGTATGATTAAAACTTCTCTCAAGATTCTTAAATTGCTAGGACTATTGTTCCACTTGTTTCTATTTTCTTGCTTGTTTATCTCTGTCGTCGTCGTCGTCATCATCATCATCATCATAATCATAGTGTGCCTTCAAGTTAGTTCTGATCTAGAGCAACCCTTTATATGGTGTTTGAGAGTGAGTACTGTACCCAAAAGTGGTTGATATAATACCGTACTCTTCTTGTTGAGGGTATCCTATTCATTTTGCCTATGGCTACACAGGCTTGTTGTTTTCCTATGAAGCACAATGAGGTATCAAACTTCCAACCTTTGGCTTTGTAGCCAAATATCTGACCCACTGCTGCCTAGATGCTCTAAGCCAAGGGTGCCCAAACTTTTTGTAAGGAGGGCCAGATTTGGTGGCTGATAATGTGTCAGGGGCCGGTTGCTCCCCGACCCTGCCACCCCACTGCAAGCCCCACCCACTGACCCATAAGCCCCACCCACTGACCCCTTGCAACCCCACCTACAGGAAGGAAGGTGATGGCTGGCCAGCCCGCCCGCCCGCCCAGCCCCACAAGCTTCCCGGTGGTGCTGGTGGTGGTGGCCTGCCCCCTTGCCCATCCACCTAGCCCCACAAGCTTCTGCTCGCCGTCCGGCCGGTCCGCCCAGCCCCTCAAGCTTCCCGGCAGTGTCAGTGTTGGCGGAAGATTTTAAAAAACAAAAACAAAAACAAATGGGGCAAAGGAGGGGGAGGGAAGGGCAGGCCAGCCAGCTGCGGGCCACTCAGAATGGCTGGACGGGCCGGATTTGCCCCCTCCCCCGGGCCGGACTTTGGGCAGGCCTGCTCTAAGCACATGTGATCTCGCCTGATTTCAGAGGCTAAGCAGGGTCGGCCCTGGTCAGTACTTAGATGGGAGACCACCAGGGAATACCAGGTGCTGTAGGCGCCTGGAGTAGGAACTGGCAAACCACTCCAGTATTCCTGCCAAGAAAACCCCATAAACATGGGGTCACGAAGGGTGGGTCACGACTATAACGACACAACACACACACATCTGACCCACCCAACAAACTTATTAGCTGTGTGCCATCAAGTTGATTCTGATTTATTATTTTAATCCATTAGTATATTATGGAGGTTATTGAAGAGCTTGTTAATGCAATACATTAAAAAGAACTTTATTTTCATTGTGCCAGAATTCAGTTGCTTTACAGGATTGCAACAGTGTAAGCAAAGACATATACTTGGCAATTTTTTGCCAGCTGTCTGCCATATTTCTGGTCTTCTTTTGGTTGTGGAATTGATCGCATGACCAGCTGCTATCAACCCATGGAAATCACATGTGCACTTATAATGTTTGTTGTAGTTTTTTTTTACTTTCATTTTCTTATGTTGTATGTGTTTTTTTTCAAAATAGGATGTTTTGGCTCAAGTTGTTTTTCACAATAGGATTTTGGCTATTGGATTGATTGGTTGGTTGGTTGGTTGGTTGGTTTAAAAAGTAGGGTTAAAATCAACCTATTAGCCTTCAAGATACCAAAACATTTTCTTTTTCAGAATAAATGTATGTAACACATCTAAAATGCCTGGCGAGGTAGAAATAGGCATGGATTGAAAAAGACAGCTGTTGTAAGGCTGTCTATGAGTTAGAAATTCTTTCATGATATTATTACTTTCATAGAAAAAATTATTTGAGTTAGGGAGATGTTATATAATTTGGCAACTGCTTCCTTGAACAGATGGTGTAATAATGCTTTTTCTTCTTCTTTTCAAATAGGTGCTGTCTTTCCTTGCATTTGTGCTTGAAGAAGTTGTGAGTCAATGCACTCGCTGCTTTGGGCTTTATTTCTTCGAGTTTGTCAGCTGCAGTGCCTTCCTTTTATGCATCCCAATTCTTTTCATCTGCTGCACTTCGTTTTATGAGAAGATAGGAAAGGAGAAATTAAACAAACTGGTAAAAGAAACCTCTTTTTGCATTTGGTATAACCGTTGAAAACAAAAAAGAAAAAAGAAAAGATGTAACGTTATGTATGCTCAGGATGACTCAGTGTGGCCGTCGTTTGGTGTTTTTTTTTACCTTCAAAGATGCAGAATGAGTTGCACATGGACAATCCACACGTGTATTGGCTGCTTGAAACCTTTGGGGTCAATATTCCAGGGAACCCGTCTCAACAAAGAATAGCGATTGCAGAAGTTTTGCCCCATCTGCTGAAAATGTTGTGCGTAGTAGACTTGGTGTTCCGCCTCATTTGTAGCTACATTTCATAGTTCATAGCCACATAGGGTCAGTCATACCCTGCAAAAAAAGGAGCATATGTTAATCTGGTTGCCTGTTCATTTTAGTCCAGGGATCACTCTAGATGGAAAAGGAGAGAACCAGAGGTCTGCCTCCAATCCTATTGCATGCTGAGCTTCCATATGCTAGTAAGCACGAGTTTTGACTAATAGTGCGGGAGACAAGGGAAATGTGAGGAAAATACACAGGAGAGGTTAATCAAAGCAAAGCAAAAGCAAAGTGTTCTGCTTATATACCGCCCCATACCACTACAAGTAGTCTCTGGGCGGTTTACAATTTTAATTACAGTGTGCAGGCTACACATTGCCCCCCCAGCAAGCTGGGTACTATTTTTCAGAAGGATGGAAGGCTGAGTGAACCTTGAGCCTGCTACCAGGGATTGAACCCAGGTCGTGAGCACAGTTTTACCTGCAGTACAGGCATTTAACCACTGCGCCACGAGGCTCCTATTTAGCTGTAAAATATCTGTATCTAGGAAGAATGTATTTTTGGAATCTTGTGTTCCTACTACAGTAGGACTGAATCATTACCAAGCCCTTCATGGATTAAAAAAAAACCCAAAAAAATTGAATGCCATACACCGCATGGTCTCTGGCTACCTCCAGTGTACAATTCTGCTTATATACTGTTCCATTGCACTTAAAGCACTCCCTGGGTGGTTTATAATCTATTTCTGCAGGCTATACTAGATAAATGCACCCTGGAAAGGCATATAAATACGTGTTGTTTATTTTTTTTTGGGGGGGGGGATTATTTAGCATTTTCAGGCAGCCGATAAATGAATCACCAAATACTGATCCTGCAGATATGGGGTGCTGTACAGGATTTCCATAGCCACATTGCCTGGTTGCCGTGGTGAATATTACATGGCCTGCCAGCTGCCTGTGGCAGTCCTGGCAGTTTTTGCATCTTACAGAGCCAATCCTGTGGGATTCAGAGGTGTGACAGTAAAACCGTAAGGTCCTGTTGCTATAACAAGGTATACAGCAGTAGTCCCCAAACTTTTTGTTGCCAGGGACCAGCATTGTGCTTGTGTGCATGCTCTGAAAGGCCCTCCCTGCTCTGGTTCTGTCGTGACCAAAACAAAAATGGTGGGATCAGAGTTGAAGAGAAAAAAAATCATGTGCAAGGTTTGTGTGTGTGGCCACTGAGGCAGCCCAGTTCCTAACAGGCTACAGCTCAGTACTGGTCCATGGCCCTAGGGGTTGGGAAGCCCTGCTATACAGGAAACGTGTCTTGTTTTAGCCCATCATCAAACTCTGTGGATCTCCTGGAAAGGATGGCTATGCTCTAAAAAAAGATGCAAAATTGGTTTCACCACCACCACCACCACTTAGTTTTTATATGCCACCAGGAGAATGGAGGTGGTTGGATCTGAAGAGGTCAAATGGACCCCTAGACTACCCAGTTTGCCCTCTCCTATCCTAATGAATTCCATTGTAGTGTTAAATCATTTTTTCTTCCTAATATCCTAATATCATCAACTTAGTTTTTGGACGTCACGAGAACCATTAGATGGGGGGGGGGAGTTATTCTGGTCAACTGTTGTGAGTATTAAGATTACCACCATTACTTATGTCTTTTAGAGAGATGTCTTAACAGGGCTTAAGATATAAAAATGTTAAAGCAAGATTCAATAAAAGTATGTTTCTGCACCACAATAACTAGACCTCCTTTTGAGAATACAAAATCATAGGGATAATGTGGGAGCCAGTACTGTATAGTGTAGGGAATAGAATGTTAGACTAGGATTTAGGACACTTGTTCAAACTCCTTATGAGCCCTCAACTGCTTTTTATTTTGATGGTTTTAATATGTTGTATAGTTTTTAATATACTGTTGTATGGTAGTGGGGTGGCTAAAAAAATCTTTTAAAAAAATAAATAAAGTACAGTCTGAATGACCCAGGAAAAACATGAATTCCACACACAAACCCCAAACAGGCGGTGCATGGACTAGTTCAAAGTACAAATCCTGTTTGTACTATAGCAATAGTACAAATGTTATTTTTGTATTTTTGCTGCACGCACCCTGGTGCAGTGCTGGGGGCACTTGTCCCATCCCCCCCACCACCACCACAGTGGCTTCTTAACACCACTTCTTAAATACTTTGCGCACATTGGAAACCCTACTGAGTTCACCATGAATCAGATTCAACTTGGTGGCACAAAAAGGGGAAAGCAATGTGTTTAAGAAAAAAGTAGTTCTAAATGAGAGAAGGAGTTTAAATTAAAGCTTGCATGATAATGATAAAGAGCAAGGAGAAGTGGGCTTCAAGTTCAGATCAGCAATAAATAAGCTTGCCATGGGAAATAGAGAGGAATTATTTCTTTTCAGTTTCATGTCTTCATGTCTTAAATGGTAATGCGGGTAATCCACCTATTTCTGCAAAGGTAAGCAAGATATGATTGAACTGTTTTGTACAGCCTAATGGATGTAATTCGAGATTATCTGTAGACAGAATGTTACTTTCCTCTGTCCCAGGCCACCATAGTGGAAAATGAAAAATATTGCAAGCTGCAACCCAGCATCTGGAAGATATTGCAACCCCATTTTAGATACTAAAAATCTCATATTTGCATTATTGCCTTTCTTCAGTACTAGGATCGAAGAATAAAATATAAGTGACTCTTCAGATTCTAAGTTCATTTTATTGTTCTTTATTTGTAGGACATGTGGATCTTAATATCAGTGGTGACCCTTTTCTTCCTAGCTTCAATTGTGTTTTCCGCAACCAGTGACAAGACACCAGTTGAAACTGCTGCTCTTGTAAGGACACACTCATGTTCTCTTTTTCTTGTGATGCGTTCTGTGTTTCAAATGTGTTCAAATGGTGGTCTGATTCATATGTATGTGAATCCCATGAATTCAACAGATCTACTCTAGTCAGGACAAGCAGCCGCATTTGGCCGTGGCCCTTATTTTATGGGCCTATCACAAAGTTGCAAAAAAGATAATGTAATAGGAATATTTATTTATTTATTATATTTATATTTATATACTGCCCCCTAGTGTAGGAATATGTTGTTACTGGACCATAAGATCTAATGAAAAGCCTTGGAAATGACATGAACCCAAGAATCCACAGAAAACAACAGCTTTTCTCATGCTTTGCCCCCACCTTAGGGAAAGCTTTCTGACACTAGTCCATCTAGAAAGATGAATGTTTGTGTGCTGTGACTGATGCCAACACTCTTGATCTTAGCTTCCTTTCACGCTCATCACCTATCTGTCGTCTGGTGACATACAACATTGTTGCTATGTGTGTGTGTGTGTGTGTGTGTGTACACATAGGTATGTGGGCTTTTGCCTGTGCATGAGTGCATATGTGCAAGAATGCAGCTTTTCTAGGTGTTCATCACGACTCAGTGGCACATGACAAACACAATGACCTCTTTTCTTTTTGCAACCAATGTTTGTGTGATAAATATGATTTTTATTTTTTAGTTTTTCAAAATTTTCTTCACCAAAGTTGTAGTCCCAAAGTTGTTTGTTTTTGTTTCATTTTGTTTGGGGGGGGGGCTAGCATGGAGGCTGTGCTTCTCCTTTCATCTTGGTCACTATACACCCTTCCCATTCCCTTTTGACCAGTTTTTAGCATCTGTTGAAAGAGTTAAAAATGACACACACACACACACACTTGTCATTCAAAGATCCACTCCTTTTTCTTTTCGCTTCCCTTTCCCCTCAACGGATTTAGGGACATTTCAGGTGGTGCATGGCCATATGGCTGTGTTCAAAGTTGAAAAAAATTTAACAACCGCTCATCTTAAAATCTGATATGACCTTACCCCATAAATATTTAAGAGGAGCCATCAAATGAGGATGTAAATTTGCACTGCACATAGGATGCACTGTGCACAGTGTTTGACGGTAGCTTTGTGGTGATGAGCCGGGGGGGGGGGGAATCAAAGCACTGAAATTATAGAGACAGATCAGCCGGTGCCAACACAGAAAGTGTGTGGGGGGAAAGAAATACTTGAAGTTCTGCAGCAGGAAAAGAATGCCTTCCCAGTTAGTTTGAATTGAAGAGGTTTGGCATGCTAGTGGAGCAGCAGGAAAGCAGAACAGGCAATTTAATGAACATTATAAGAATGCTGGAATCCTGTCAGATTGGCTGGTTTATAAAGAGGAGTGGCAATCAAATTAAGGATCTCAAAGGCATCATGTAGTGGAAGCACATATGAAGTTGACGTGGGATGGCTCTCATTTTAGCTCCAACTGCAAAGCAAAGTAGGGATGGCATCAGTACAGAAGCAAAATAGAAGACCTCCAATTGCACAAAACAGTGATGCATAAATTGCAGTTTTATTCCCCAAGAGCTTTCCTCCTCTTTATTTGTGAATGTCTCAGAGGACCATTTATTCTTTCTCTTAATTCATCTGCATTCTTTAAACCTGACCCTGCAGCCCCAAATGTTTTCATTGCTCACTGGCAAGCCATGAAGCGTCCTAGAACAGGGCTGCTGCCAAATATTTTACACACTTGTGTGCATATGCACCGAAGGGGGATGTAGATGCAGAGATTATAAGGATGTTCTTGTATGTTTTTGTAAATCATGATGGGCTTTTATCTGTAGATTCTTCTGTCTCTCCCCCCCCCTTCATTTAACAGGTGTTTGGATATTTTGCAAGTATTGCCTTTCTTGTGGATGCTGTCCTTCTGATCAGGAAACTGCGAAAAACCAAAGAAGAGAAGCAACCAGAAAATGCAGCCAATACACTGAATGGCATAGAGAACCAGCCTCTGAATAACCAGCCAGCCTAAGCTATGAACCACAACAGTTTCTTCTCGTCAGACACTCAATGAAGTCAAAAAAGATTCTGCCATCTTAAAAGTTCCAGATTGATAAATTTTATTTGTTTTACATTCACCGTCCTACTACTTAATATTTGCACAGCTCCTGTATATGTACATAGCTGAATTGTCATCTACTCACCCACAATCCCAAATTAATACCAGATGTGTGTAGTTGTGCACATTGACTGCATATGCACACACCACCAATAAATAATAATATGACACCGTCGGTTCTGACTTATGGCAACCCCTTTTCAGGTTTTACTAAGAAGAGAATATTCAGAAATGGTTTACCTTTCCCTTCTTCTGGGGTCACCTTGGGACTGTGCAGCTTGCCCAAGGCCACACAGGCTGGTTCTACTTGCAGGAGGCACAGTGGGGAAGTTAAATTCCTTATCTCTGGCTCCACAGTCAGGTACCTAAATCACTGAGCTATCCATGGTGTGCATATTGCAAAAGGAAGGAATTTGGAGCTGTAATTATATCAGGCTTGGTTTTTCCAAACTACAGTACATTCCGAGAATAGGTGCAAAGATGAAAAAATATAATTGGTTGCAGTGGAATCAGTAACATTGGTAAGCGAAAGGTGAAATTAAATATTATTTATTGAAGAAGGAGGGGACACTGGTGGGTGATGGAATGGGTATGTGAAGCTTCTGTCCACTGCTCATTGCAAGCACATTCCTTTTTACAAAAAACTGTACAGGAAGGATTAGGAAATGGGGAAATAAAATAGTGACAGCAACTGTGGAGTGGGCTGTGCATTCTCTTCCTGTATACAGTATAAAGCACAGCAATACTCAACAATAGGCTGATGCTGGTACATTTTTTGAAATCTATGCAACCTTGGTTTATCCTTCTTATATCACTCAGGTCCCTCTGGCCACAGCTTAAAGATGCTCTCGGGGCTTCCAGTGATAGGATTTTGAGCAGCTGGGATTTTATGTCTCTGAAAGCTGCAAAAAAAATGCTATAGTGGAAAATTCCCCTCCTTCAGACTTCCAGCTGCCCTATTTCCTTCCTTCCCTTCCTAGGTGGTCTGCCTCATTTTCCATGAGCCAGTTGGCATTCTGTGCCCACTGAACTTGCACACCATTCCTTGGGCTGATACTAGGAATTTTCTAACCTTTTTACGCAACTTCTGAAAACTATGTAGACATTTCCCTCTAGTGAGTGTGGATTGTATGTTTTAGCTATGTAAACACTGGCATTTGGAGAAACAAGACCACTGTTAGTATATTTAAAGAGTTGGGAATCTTTGACCCTCCAGCTGTTGCAACTTACCCATATGTTTGTTGCAATCCAAAATATCTAGAGGGCCAAAATAATTCACCGAAGGTGTATTTGATTCTTCAAAGACAGATGTGACCAATTCTTTCATGCCTCTTATTATTTTGCCTTTTATTATTTTGTAAAATAGCAAGCTCAGTACAACTTACTTGTATTTTTAGAAAAAAAAGCCTTCTTTACGTGCACCTTCCTCAAGATCTTATTCCTAAAATGTTTAATATATTGATTTTCTCAAACTGTGTTGGCACATTTCATCTGTTTATTGCTGAAATAATCACCATCAAACATGTTGTTGTGATAATATGGAAAAGTAACAAGGTTGGCCTATGGACCGAGCAGAGAAGCATCTCACCACGTAATGTGAGATAAAGTGGAGGCACATCACTCCTGTTTTGGCCAGAATCTGCCAATGGACAGAAATTTAGATGTGTATTATTAGTGACAGTAAGTCAGTCAGTGGATGCTCAACTATCTTTAGACATAAGGCCTTTTCACACGACCCCTAAGATCCGCTGGTCACTTAAAATCGGACCAGGGATCTTGGGGGTTCGTTGCTCTTTCTGCGGCCCACCCCTCCACACTTCCTTGCTCCTGTCTGCGTGAGGGGAGGGAGGAAAAAAGAGAGGAAAAATGCAGGCTCACCTCGAAGCTGCCCGGAGCTCCGTCGTTGTCCTGATTCCTTCTCTTCTGTTTGGTGTTTTTTTTTTTGCCTCCCGCCCCTTCTCTTAAAGGGGCGGGAGGCAAAAAAAAATAAACAGAAGCGAGTAGAGCCCCGCACTCACCAGATTAAATCCGGACCTGGGGATTTTCACCCTCCTAGAGCAGGTACAAGAAAAGTGTGCTGGGATGTGCTTAGGTGGGCATGGTCGCACTTAATTTCCTGCAAACTCCGGAGCTGGTGGGGAAACAATTGTAAGCTCCGGCGCTGGCAGCCATTTGCTGCGGAGTTTAGGGGTCATGTACAAATACCCATAGTAAACTCATACAACTCTTAAGAGATTCTGTTGATGAGTTGAAGGATGTGTAAGTTGGTCCTTGGACGTTCAAAGGCAAATAAATCAAATCAAATTAACGATCTGAAACATTTCAGAGAAAGTGGTCCAGTAATGTCCAAATAAGAATAGATATGCATGTAAGCCTTCTTGCAGGACCAGTAGTTAAGAAACCATCCTACATGTTGCAGCTAGTGTGGCAAAGTACATTAGATGTTTCCACTTGCTATGAGATGCTAATACATACTTATCTTTGCTAACCAGGACAGGTCTTCAGAGACTGACCACTTTTGATGCAATCTTTAAAATTACAGAGGTGATAAAAACGTAGAATGTTTTTGGGAATTGGCTAGAATAAAAAGCTTTTTTGGTTCAACAAACAAAAGGACATGAAGAATGCAATCCTTTGAATGTTGTTCTTTACAAGCTCCATTAAATACTGTAAAAATGCTGTTTATTTTAAAGTAAACCTGCATAAGGTTGTGCTGAAAAATTTAGTCTACTGTCAAGGAAGGTTTCTGTTCATTTATGAAATATGACTGGTTGCCTAGCTGTTTTCACCAGAAAGAAGCAAAGGAGTAACTAACATTTTTTGGTTCATTGGTTGATGAATCTCAGAAAAGGATGCTGCATAGAGCTTCTTATTTGTTTGGATTTGATTGAGGAAGAGGTAAAGTAGTGTTTGCCTACCTACATTATTTGCAAATGCCCGCTTGACCGGCGGGCTATGAAAAGATAAGACTATCTCTGCGTGATGTGGGAGGCCAGCTAGTAAAGTTGAAGCAAGCTGTTAATTTATTTCTTTTTCCATGGCATGATACAAGTGTTCAGGTGTACTCTGTGAAAAAGTGCTTGGCGGTTGTTTATTACAGGGCTGTTCTCACTTATATAAACACAAATTGTAAAAAGCAAGGCAAGCAAAGGGTTCTGCTTATATACTGCCCCATACCACTTCAAGTAGTCTCTGGGTGGTTTACAATTTAATTGTGCAGGCTCTACATCCCCCCCCCCCCGGGCAAGCTTGGTACTCATTTTACTGACCTCGGAAGGATGGAAGGATGAGTCAGCCATGAGCCAGCTCCCTGGGATTGAACCTCAGGTTGTGAGCACAGTTTTAGCTGCAATATAGGCATTTAACCACTGCGCCACGAGGCTCCTGTAATAGCTAACTGGGTATTTTACCCCTATAAAAACATTTGTTTCTTCAAATGTTATTTCAAGTTTAGGACTGCTTGTTATTAATTTTGTTCTTTCTTAATTCCTCTCCCAAAAAAATCTCAACACAGGGTTGAATTGACTTAACTGTAACTGCCTTACTTCTCTAGATAGACTCTGCCCACTGAAGGTGCTTCCAGCCTTATTTTTTTGGGAATAATCTTTCCACGCTGCACTTACCTCATCTTGGAGAACAGTGATGTAACATACCAAGTCTATGGAGTAATTTACAGCAATATGCTTCCACAAATTACACGTTTTGTGCAACAGGGCTATGGCAGTTGTTTATGTTCAATGTATATGTCCGTGAATGTGCTTCCAAACATTGTGGTGGTGGTGGTGAGCATTGACGCTTCAATCTTCACCTCTTCAAATGAGCATTTTATACAGATAAAGTGAAGATTAAAGCCAAAGCCTTGCAAGTCCAATACCAGTTTGGCATGCAGAGCTGATAACATTGTGTTTGGATCTGAGCCACAGTGTGTGTGTGTGTGTGTGTGTGTGTGTGTGTGTCTGTGTCTCTGTGTTGTGACTCTTCGTGACTCCATGCCCGTGGAGTTTTCTTGGCAGGAATACTGGAGTGAGTTTGCCAGTTTCTACTCCAGGCACTACTACAGCACCTGGTATTCCCTAGTTGTCTCCCATCTAAGTACTAACCAGGGCCGACCCTACTTAGCTTCCGAAATTAGGCGAGAGTGATCACTAGCTAAATTCCATCCATAATGTAAGAAGCACTTGACAAATGTGAACATGGGAAAATGCTTTTTAAAAAAAAATTATAGGCAGTTTTAAGAAATACAGTAGGCAGTAAATTGTAGAATGATACCTGTTAGTAGTGTATTTTTGTGAAAGGACCTGAGACAGAATGAATCTGAAAATGAAGATGTTTTATAATACTGTAACTGTTATTTTCTTTGAAGAAACCAACTTGTCTCTGAAGTGTACAGCTTGTCAACTTATTTGTAGTTTGATGTCCTCCTTTTTTCATTGTGTAGCTGTTTTTATTGTCTTGTATTCTTTTCATCATTTTCGCAATTGTTTTTATTAAAAGTTGTAGAAATCATGTTCCTTTGCATTTGTTTCTTCTTTCTGCTGTCATTATTTGTGTCAGGAACCCTCTTAGAGATGGAGATAAATGGTTGTATCCCTTTTTCCCTGAGAGTTGAAGAAATGAGCACCTGTTACTGAAGCTGTGGTTCTGCCATCCATTTCAGTGATGCTTCTTCATAGAAATAGCACACGAAGCATCTTCCAAAATATCCCCCAGTGAACTACATTATTCTTGACTCAGTGGTTATTGCTGCTGCTGATCATTCTGCAGGAGTTGTTTTCCTCTACATTAGACTGTTCCCCTGGGGCCTTAAAAGTATAATAGCAGGAATGGATGCTAACTGGATGGTTAAAGGTTGTTTTTCCTGTTCATCCTATCAAAGAAAAATAGGGGTGATTTCTGAGCAACTTAGCTGAGCAAAACCAAACTTTGGGCCTTTTTACACGACCCCTAAGATCCGCTGGCCACTTAAATTTGGACCAGAGATCTTAGGGGTTCGTCGCTCTTCCTCTGTCTTCCTCTGTCCCCACCCCCCTCAGCACTTCCTGGTTGCTGGCTGCCTGAGGGATGGAGAAAAAAGAAAGCAAAGACTGCCGGTTTACCTCAGTTTTGTTCCGGACAGCATTCAGATCTCTTAAAGGGGCGGGGCGCAAAAAAAGAACAAACGGAAGCCAGGAGAGCCCCGCACTCACTATCCTTACACCGGATCAAATATTTGTCACCATCAAAGACCAGGTACAAGAAAACTGCTGTTTGGTCGTGCTAAAGTGGGCGGGGTCGCACTTAATTGTCTGCAAAGTCCGGAGCTGGTGGGTAAACATTTTTAAGGTCCGGACCTTGCAGCCATTTGCGGCGGAGCTTAGGGGTCGTGTATAAACGCCCTTTGTGTTTAACGTAGTGTTACTCAAACTTGAGGCCTGCATATGTTTTGTCTTTAGCTACAATGTACCATAAAATCTCATTTATTCGGGTTTTTGCTTGGTTCTGGTAAATTACTGTTCATGCCCCTTCATGCTTGTTATTTCTCTCCACTAAACATGAATTGGTGTGATGCTGGTGCAGTATTCCTGTTATTGATTCCATGGTGCTTCCTCCTTGTTTATCTTCGAAAATCCTGTGGGTATGTCAGCCTTAGAAATACTGAAAGGCCAACCAACAAATTTCATAGCTGAGTATCCTGAGCTAGATTTACACTTGGGTCTAGTCCGTACTAAGTCTCAATAGTGCCTTCAGTTATATAGTCTGCTATTTTAACTCTTTTGTATCATACTGTTATAAGATGTTGTACGTACATAACCAGATTGCAGCCTGGATATATGAAAAGCTTTCTTTTTTAGGACTCATCACATTCAGATTATTACTACCAGCCAGGAGTCATGCTGCCTGAGTTATTCTGGGAATTAAAGCCCCAAAATGTGACATCTCCTTTCTCTAGCAAGTGCTATGTAAAGTGATTCACTGCAAATATGGAACATTATAGTATTGCATAATGCACACGTTTCTGTTCAACACATGCACTGTTGATGATTTAGATATTGTTAGGATCGGACTGTAGCCTTATCTGAACTAGAAAGGAATGAAACCATAGTTCCTGCAGTTTTTCCTCTGAGAAAGAAAAAGCATTTAGTGCAAAGCTGTTGTATTGGTCTCATGTTTATGCGATTTACAAATCTTACTCTTTACACTCATTTTAAAGTGTATGATGGAACGATTGGTGTTGTGAATTTGTTAGACTACGGTATGGCTTTGTTGAGTTTTTCTGTGTTGGGTCTTATTATTTATGGGTAAAATAAGGTGATCATTCTTGGGAAGACAACAACGATCTTAGCCAGTGATTGAATTCATCATTTGAATAAATGTGAGAGGGCCATATTATGTCAGGTCAGACTGTTTGACTCTCTTGGCTAAGGACTGTCTCTGACCAGTATCCTGGGTCTTCAAGTAGGTGATTTCTTCATCTTTTTAAACTAGAGATGTCATATATTTAAACCGGGGCTTTTCTGCACACCCTCTGTTATTGAGTCCATCTCTTCCCATGATAGCTTGGCAAAGGATACAATGAAATAAGGGCTAAAATGTCTCTTTTTGTTTGTGACTAGCAGATTGTGCCACTTCTGGAACAAGAAGAGCAGAACGCCCTAAAAGCAGCATTGAGTACATAAACAACAGTAGCCGCTATAGAGAGTTGTGATAACTTTAGGTAGAGCTAATGGAAATAATTACGCAGCCTGTTTTCAGCATTGTTTGCCAGGCAATCTACTGTTGCCATAGAGAGAGGCAATTACAGTACATCGCCACTTAAGTGTTCTGAATGAATTCTCCCCAGCTCCCATGTATCAATGTACTACCGAATAGCCTATATAGTATTTTATACTGCCTTGAAGTACATGGAAAGATGGGCCAAAAATAAGATTATTTACTTGTATCTGGGAGACAAGGGTGGTTGATCATTTGCCATGCTTACTCCATACTATGTATTGTAGTACACATCTAAAAATTGATCTAGCCTCCAATTAATTTAGGAACGTTTATATTTCTCAACAAAAAATTTTGCATAGGGACAGAAATGCAGTGCCCAAATTTTGTGGGGTTTTGAAAGCCTGATTATACTTGTATTGGAAATGACAGCTAAACCTTTTAACTGAATGTTTCAAGCCAATTTCATTCGCATGTAGTTGGGAAGCCTTAACCTTGTGTTCTTCCAACTGGTGCCCTGTATACAGCTTGGATGTTGACTCCTCTGTCAGTTCCAGTTCAGTTCAGTAACTCTGGGAAGTGCAGGCCGAAACATTGGCAGGCCTCAGATAGAGAAAGCTGCCCGTAAGTAATATGGTTTTGGACGGGTGAGCAGGAAAGCACTCCTCATGCTTGTCTTGACCACTGAATCTCACACTGAATACTTGAGATGTGGAGTTGTTCCTTTGTGTATTGCCTCATCAACAAATGCTGACATGGCCTAAAAAAAGATAAATCTTGCAAACATGAATGCACCCAGTGACATGACAAGTTTATTTGTATTTTTAAGGGTCGAAAATGAGGTGGTTTTTTGAGATTCCCCCTAATATCTTCATAAGTGAAGTGTCTCCTCATGAGCAGTCCATTCCTGCAAGTTGTCTGACCTCTTCTGTGCTACACATCTCTTTTACTACACTTTGTATCCCGTCCCCACTCCCCACTGTCATTTTTTTTTTAAAAAAATTGTACTATATTTTTCACACTGCTTGTATTTCTTAGGTGAGTTTTATGGGCAATCTCCATATTCACTTCTATGTTAAATAATGCATCTTAATTTGAAGGATGGAGAAATACTGATGGCAAATTAAACCCTTTCATTGACAAGGAGCACCGTTGGAACAGTTTGCTTCAACCTCGCCGTTTCCTACCGCTTGTGTAGTTGGCGCCTGCCAAGATCATAATTGCTCTGCTGTCATGCATTGCTAACCTGCTGTGTATGCAGTATTAGCCGACCCTTCTCCTTTTCTGAGTCTATGGCTGCCGTAACCTCAGCTCCTGAGCCCTCGGGCTGGCCTCTGATCAAGATCATGCAAAAGCAAGTCGCCAACAATGAGGATCTCACATGAACCAGCTCTGTTTGGTTGCTTGGAGCCGTTTTGAAAGGATGTCCAATTTTCACTTGTGCTGTTCCATTTTGTCCATTAATTGTGCTAGCCAGGCACTGGCTGATATGAAGCGTACATGGTTTAATTTGTTTAATTAATTATTATAGGGAGGGAGGAGTTCTATGTATTCCATTCTAATAGTATAATATTTAGGGCTGGAGATTTGGGACAGAAAAAGCTAATATTTTAATTGTATTTCCTTGTGAGGAGATGTGGAGAATAGAATGGTATGTGCATTAACCTTCCTGTTCAGGAAATAAAGAAAACTGATTTGGGGAGGCCAAGAACAAAGAAAAGCTTTACCTTCACCAAGAATATTCTTTGAAGAAAATATATGCTAAGGGCAGAGATTTTTGTCTTAAAGAGATTTAGGTACTCAAACAACAGTTTTACTGAACCATTAAATAACTAGCAAAATAAGTCTGATAAATGCATTTAATATTATTTTGGTAATGAATGTATAACAATGAACACAGGTTCATTTCTGGAAAAATATTCACATTGAAACAATGTGGGGGGGAAAGCCATTGAAAGAAGCACAGTATCACTTGGAAAGTGTTACACAGGTCTTAATTCACATTCTGTTCCCATGTTTCAAAGTTACCCTTGTGAAGAGTGGAGCTAGTTCATAGCAAGTGGCTCAGTATCAAGGAAATGTAGATTTGATGTTGGCACTCTGAATCCAAGAAGAGTGTTTCTTTTCTTTTTAAAAGGATGACATCCTCACACACATACCAGGATGTTTTAAGTGAAACCGTTCTTAAACTGTGGTACAGAGGACTCTTCCCCAATAGACCATAGGTTGCAGGCAGTGGCCACAGGATGATACAGTGTAGGCGCTGCTGTTAATCTGCTTCCACTTTGGAGAAAGCAACGTGAGGAGTCTTGTAAGTGAGCCGTCTGATAAACAGCCAACTTAGAAGGGACATAGGGAGCCATAGGTATGATTGTCAATGCACAGTTCTATCTTGCAGGAGTTCTATCTCCTGTTTCTTCGCATGGTATCATCACAGTTTGATGTACAAAACTTTTCCGGGTAAAGGGTTCACACGGTAGCATCTTAAGAACACAAGGATGATGGAGAGAGGTTAGAATCAAGTTGGCACAGCATATTAAATGCTTCTAGTTTAAAAAGAAAAGTTTGAAAATGTTTGGAACATGCCATCTGGATGACAATTTGGATCTCTTCTATTACATGGTTGGAAGATGAACCAATGGACCAAATGTTAATTTTGTCTACACTGAGGTCTGTATGATTATGGCTGTCCAGTCTAACAGGCAAATGTTAAATTCTAGACCTTAGGTATTACTTTTAAAGGTTTATACACAAATAACGACGCCGATTATTTTAGGTGTAATTCATATGTCTGTGTACATATTTTACATATATACACTTATTTTCTCTCTCTCTGAAACTGAATACTGAATCATGTTAGTATAGTCAGTTAGAGTAGACCCATTGAGTCAGTGGAGATTTTATAAGTCAGCTCCTTTATAAATTCCATTGATTCAATGAGACTACTTGAGTTGTGACTCACTGTGCTAAGCAAGAGGATTTGTTGAAGAAAAATATACTTCTATGAAGTCATCACTAGAACTGACCACTAGATGGATACAGAGATCATGCTATGCATACTTGTTTGCTATTAAAATTGTGTTTGCTATAATCGTGTGTGTGTGTGTGTGTGTGTGTGTGTGTGTGTGTGTGTGTGTGTGTGTGTGTGTGTGTGTGTGTGTGTGTGTGTGTCTTACTGTATACACATTGGACAAAAATTAGCTAATATACTTCTACCCTCAGTGAATCATATTATTATATGCATTGGACAGAAATTAGCTAAAATACTTTTACCCTCAGTGAATCAGATTAGACATCACTCTTATCTGTATGTGTTCTCCCATGACATACTCCAGATTTGAAGAAATGTCAGTAACTCCTTAAAAACAGTGTAGCCAGCTCAGTTCTGCTCATGGGCTATAAACTGTTCATCCTATGTTTAAATAATGTAGTGGTGGGGGAAATGTGCAGACACTCTTTTTGTCTTTGGTAGACTGAATACTTGCCTGTTGACTGAGTGACACAAGAGACTTTGTAAGATAGCCATATACTTAAGATGCACAGAAACGAGGCTAAGAAGCCAAATGCCTGGTTAAAAAAGAAGGAAAAACTACACATAAATCATATCACATAATACAGAGAATCGTATCTATCTCAAACCTATACACTACTTATTTTTCTCAAAGTGCCAATACGGTAATTAATACAGTAGTACCCCAGGTTACAAATGCTTCGGATGCTACCCTTTGGAAAAGCAAGGATCGAAAAGCAGACTTTTGAATTTCCTGCGGACATGGTACCCTAGCTGTGGCCACATGGAATTCAAAAACCTGCTCTTTGACCCTCACTTTCCCAAAAGAGTAGCACCCCATCCACCTCTCTGCCCTACTACACCCTCAGGAAAGCCAGGGGGAGTGGCAGAAGCTTGTGGGCTCCTTCGAAGCCCCCGTTTCTTCTCCCATCATGCTGCTCTGGGCATCCCAAGAGCAGCATGGTTGGAGAGTCAACGGGGGCTTTGTTTTTCCCCTTTAAAACCCCATAAAATGCCCCCTCAGACACCCGGAGAAACCAAAATTGCAGGCCTTCCCAGATATTCCCTCTACAATCTATGCAAATTTGGTGAAGTCTGTGGTTTGGATGCCCCTAAGAAAGTGTCCTTTAGCAGCTTGCCCGTGGAAAAGCCACATCTTCACCAGATATGGAGGGATTGTAGATGTGAATCAGGGTGGTGGTGGTGGTGGTGGTGTCTCAGCAATTTTAGTGTCCTAGGTATCTGGGGGCCCAATTTCAGAATCAAAGATTGCTAAAAATGCATTGATTCATATTTGTCAGGGGCAGTGATTTGGATGAATATGAATGGATGAAGTAATGAAATTTGATGAATTTTGCCATTCATTTTTTTTAAATTTATGCCCACATCTAATTTGACTTAAAAATTAATGGAGGTCATTGCACAGGTTTAGTATCTGCTAAACAAAATCACTGAAGAAAGTAAATAGCTGTTGTGAGTTTTCCGGGCTGTTTGGATGTGTTCTGGAAGTTTTTCTTCCTGATGTTTTGCCCGACTCTGTGGCTGGCATCTTCAGAGGGCAAGGAGCTCAAGGAACAAGGAGTTGTCTCTGTGCTCACTGAGCTCCTTGCCCTCTGAAGATGACAGACACAGAGTCTGCTGAAACGTCAGGAAGAAAACTTCCAGAACACAGCCAAACAGCCCGGAAAACTCATAACATCTATCAGATCCTGGCTGTGAAAGCCTTCGAGAACTTCCTTGTATACATGCAAGTTACAGATCATTTGGTGAAATCACATGCATTTTGAAATCCACCATGAGTTCAGGCTGTACCAGTGACAACATGAAAGTAAATTCCTTAAAGCATCAGCAAACAGCCTCACCGCTCCAGCTGCAAGTCCTGTTAAGTTGGCACATTTTGCTGCTGCCACAATAGATGCAATGAGAAGCAGAATGGTACCTATTAAATAATGGAGAAACTCCTGCAAGAAAGGTAAGCACAACCGACTTTAGAAGAGAACACTACATCATTCCAATGTAACATCTAAGCAGGATCTAAATTCTAAAACATCTGTAGTGCGACGGGAAAAAGGAGTTCATGTACTTGAAACTGAGTGTGAAAATGGGAATGTGAAATAATTCAGTCTTTGTGCTCTAGATAACATTTCCTGAGTGAAAGGCAGAGTCAAAGAGGCTGTGCTGCTGAAACTGATAAACACTTTAACATTTTCCCTACACTAAGCATGTTTCTGTTGAATTTTGAGAGTTTGTACACAGCAGATCATGGCAGATTAAGCGTGAGTATAAAGACACCACCAAGATAAGGAATAACATTCCCTCTTGATACACTGTATGTTTGGGTGCACCACCAGGTAAACAAAAAAACATTAAGTTATAGTAAAATGTAATGTTTGTTTACTTAAAAACATATTGAAGAATAAGCTAACAGTAATGGAACATTTGACTTTTTATAGATTTTGGGTTGTGCTTGACAAGACTTCTTAGCACAGTTTCATAACAAATACTGATCAGACAATCCTTACATCTTTGCTAACATACAAACACCATCCTAACAAAACCTAAAATATCGACATATAAGCCTCATTAACTGGATCTTATAACTGACAGTTAACCCTCTAGCATCAATTGGCTGACACTAGACAATCTGACTGCATGTTCTCTTATGCAAATCATGTGTCTCATTCATTCTTATATCTATATATACATGATGGGTTCTGTTATATTTATAGCATATTTATAACATTTATTTTAGATCAGAGTCTTGGATTCCTGCATATCAAACATGTAACTCTATGCCAATTCCAGTTTCCATAGTTGAAAATGGGTGGCTCTTCTGAATATATGAAGCTGCTTTATGCAAGTCCATTTAGTTACTATGTAGTGACTGGCGCTGGTTTTCCAAAGGCTCGGGGCAAAGGTCTTCCCAAGTCTTCCAAGGAGTTCCTTTCCATTTGAAAAGCCAAGGACTTAAGGTGGGACTTTTGCATGCAAAGTGTGTGGTCTGCTGATAAGGCATGGTCCCCCTCTTGACAAGGAGATCTATTAGCAAACCACCTGTCTTTTCCCTGGGAAACTTCTTGCACCCTCTGCTGAAACTTCTTGCACCCAAATAGAGGTTTATGAACCTGGGTTAAAGAAACGGATTGCTACTTGCTCATTCAATTCAGATACCAAGCTAGGGTGGGAATACCGAGAGGAAGTTTTGGTTGTACATGAATGGCTGGAAGAGAAATGCTTTTACAGGATGAGGGAGTATGGGGTAGGATCCACAAGAGGAAAGGAGGGCCTGCACATCATGAGCCGTTCCAACTCTTGGAAGCCCTACATCAGGAATGGGCAGCTGAAGCTCTCCAGATGTCTTTGGCCTACATCCTCCATCTGCCCTGGCTACCCTAGCCATTGACAACTGAACCTAGGTGGACCCATTCCAGCTAACCTTATGAAAGCCCACATTACAGAGATCTTTGCAAATCGGATCCTCCTAATACAATATGGATTCATGGGGATTCTGCCATTTTAAAAAATGACAACTTACGGTCAGTGGCCAGTTGATGCAAGTCAGTACTCGGTAGATTCTGAAGATATACACAGTGTAGAACATGAGAATTATAACTAAATCATACATGGAAACAACTTCAAAAAAAGTGTATGCACTGCGGTCTGTCCATCTTGAAGATCTTATGCAGATGAATCCTATCAGCAGCAACAACTGAAAAGATAACAGCCGAAGAATGAGTAATGTGAATAATGCAACCAAAACAAATACAAATTCCGACTGCAATAAATTACTAATAATTAAAGTTCAATGTCTGTAAAATAAAATAAAAATAATTCCAGTTGAAGGAAGATAACAAAATCTTGAGTTGGCAGGGGAGATATACTGCCGTAACCCTAAGCAAACATACTGTGTGCAGACAAATTCTTCCACAGAATGTAAGACTTAAAATGTAAAAGACAGAGGTCAGCTGCACTTTAAAGGCAGAAATGACAACACCCCCCGCCACTATGCTTCCTGAGAGATTCTCATAACTAAAGTCCAGAAAGTATGTTCATGAAATCTGTGGATGACAGCATAAGGTATGTTCTACAACTATTGTACAAATCTCCTTCTGGGCTAAAAGGGGGTCTTACATGGCCAAAAACAAAATAGAACTTTAAAAAATTACAAATATTTTACTACAGCCGTGAAATGTTAGAAATGAAACAAATTGATTTTTAAAACAAATATTTCACATCAATAAGCCATTTTATCCAGTTTAACCATTAAACCAATTTATGAGTGGTTCTTAAGCTTTTGTCAAAGTAGACCAAATGGCAGATGATACTAATATAATCAATACAAAGCATATACCCAAATCTAAGAACGCCAAATGGACAATGTGAGGAAAAGATTGCATACAGTGCACCCTGCTCTCAGCAGGAAATAGCCAATGAGAACTCACAGGCTATTAGGGGGAGGGAGCAAAGTAATACATAGGGAAGGCAGCGGAGAGAGAACCATTAGAAGAGGTGGGAGAAAGTGGAGGAGGCAGAAAATGTAGTAATGCTGAAAGTAGAGGAGAGTTGTGTGGCAGTAGCCTCAGAGACGATTGAGGAGGTCCTATATGAGGTGGTGAAGGAAGACCCTTGGACTGGGGAGTGGGTCACTTTCAGGTTGCCTAGAGAAGCTGCAGAAAAGGAGTGGAGAGAAAAGAAAGCACAGAAGCCACCTTACTGGGGCAAGAGGAGGTCAAAAGCCCTCAAAGACAACCATTATTTTTATTGCAAGCTGATTCACATGTTACATTATGTCACCAAAAATGCCAAAAGCAAGAACCCTCTGGGACAGGAGAATGTTGACATCATTAAGTTCGTTGCCAGTATTCCTAAGCCAGCCATTGCATTCAGATGCAATCATGTTTTATCCTTCCCAAGATGAACCTCCTGAAACATGAACCCCACCCTTCCTCCTTCCTAAGAGAGAACAGAAATCTTCTCCTCTCCCTTCTTTAAAAAACAAGTACACTTTGTAAGTTGATCTGAATCTGAACAAAGCATGAGCCTTACCTTCGTATACCAAGAAAGCTATTTTACATTTTGCTTTATGAAGCTGTTATGTTGAAATAAGTCACGGTTAGGCTTTACTAGGGTTCATGTGTAGCCCAAACAAGGTACTTAATCAAAGAAGAAAGCAGAAGCTTTTCCAACTTTGGATCACCCAAGTATTCTTGGGCCGCAATGCCAAGATGCCTTCGCCACCAGCTGTTCTAGCCAAGGTGTCTGGAAGTTGCAATCCAATAAACACCTGAACTACCCAAGGTCGAGAACCACAGGGCAACAGGAAGGGAAAGGAAAGGGAGCATCTGTACCCATGGGTCACCTAGGCTCATTGCTACAATTATAAATCACAGCTCAGCACAGCGGAAAGCAATAAATACATATAACAAAATTTGAAGGAGGAAGACATAATAAAGGATGCTCAGAGCACATGTTTGGCATGCTGACTTATTGACCTTCCTTCGGATAAGGGCTCATTGAAAAACCACTTTTATAGCTATTGATACTGTAACAAATCTGAGTTCACTACTCAAATTGTACAAATGTAAAGAGTGTGTCATTCGTGGTGACTATGAACAATACTTACCAAGGGCCAGCATTTGAACAACTTAAGTGGCAAAGAACTTTTAAGCAAATTAAAGACTCATGAAAATGCATGAAAAAAGTAAAGCATAACATAAAGACAAGGTTATTCTCATTACTGCTGTCCCCAAAGCCTCAACTATGTCTTACAGCAGTGGTGAGGAACATAATTTGGATATGGGGAAGAGTTGTAAATTACTGGAAATTGATGTGGTCTTGACAGGAAGCAGTGGTATTTAGAGACATTTGAGACTCTGCCACATCCTACTTCCCCGAAGACCTCTACAGAACCAAACAGATCCTAATAATTGACAAGGGAGAGGAGATGGAATTTTTCTAATTAACAAAATATGGATATAATGTCATACAGCTTTACATTACTGGATGTCAACCTGTGAGAAATTATATAAATAAGAAATTGGTTCAGAAACAGAAGTATATTTGGAAAGCATGTGAAAGTGAGAACATACAGGAACTATATTATGGCATGGCAATTCACTAAAATTAGACGTATTGAAATCAGTTCAGAACAAAAAGGAAACAGATTTATGGGGCAGGAAAATATCTGAGAGGGAAAAAGCTCATGAACATCTCTAAACTTGACTAGGGAATGTCCAGCCAAATATTTCAGGTGTGAATTACATAATATGTGACAATGGAAAGGTCACTGCCTCTTCCCTAAGGTATCCAAGACTATATAAAACATAGGAACACTGCATTTGGCAGCATCCTCTGCAGCTTTTCCCAGAAGATATTTAGCAATAAAACAATCCTTGATACTGTACAGTGGTACTTCAGGTAACAAATTTAATTCGTTCTCGGAGGCAATTCGCTAACTGAAAAAGTAGTTATCTAAAACACAGTTTCCCATTGAAATGAAAGGGGAAACTGATTAATCCATTCCGGAGGTCTGAAAAAAGGCAAAAAAAGCTGGGTTTATTTTCCAGACCTCTTTATGTAATGCATTTTAAAGGCATGCAGTGCTGGAACACACACACCCAGAACACACACACACCCCTGCAGTGCCATGCAAATGCAGAGAAAAGAAAGCAGCAGGACTACCCCAGCCTGTTCCCACCAAAATGCAAACATAGACAAACACAAGCAGCAAGAGAAACCCAGCCTGTTCTTGCCTGCAGAGCAATTGAAAAGATTGCAAACATGGGCAAAAGAAGGCAGCAAGTCTACTCCCAGCCTGTTCCTGCCCAAAGTTGCAATGAAAAGCAGTGCAAAGATGAATAAAAGCTAGCTCCAAAACAAACACCAGGTTGTTCCTACTAACTGTGCAATCGAAATCAATACAACAACATAAAAGTAAGCAAGGAAACCTCAGCTCCCTACCTTCCCAAGTTCAAAAGATCCAAATCCCTCAGCAATAAATGTCCAGAATGACTCCAAAACACAATGAAAAAACTGCTACAACTCCTCCGATCCCTCCACAAACTACGGGGGGGGGGGACACACAATGCATCCTGGGTAGACTTTTTTCACAAAGCATTATGAAAAATTCAATACCCGAGGCAGCCCATAGGAAAATGTCATTATCCGAAACATCCCTATTCCCGGAAATTTCAATTCACTATCTGAATTATTTGTTAACAGAGGCATTCATTATCCAAAGTATTATTGTACATTTTGTTTCTTATATCAATGTAGAAAGTCCTTTCGCTTTTCCTTTCACTGCACCATATGCATCCTGCTTGTTTATTTCTTTTTAGATGCTGAGATCAAGTTTGGCTCTTGCTTGCATTATAAATAAAAGCAACATTTATAAATCAAAATAAATGCTTAATTGTAAAAGGAGTCTGGATGCAACAGAACAACGTGGGAAATAAATACATAAAATGGCTTGTTTGTGTGTCTCTCCCCAGTTATGGCAATTTATGCAGCATCACTAACATATGATACTTTGCAGAATAAAAACAAGTGGAATATGTCTATTTTAAATGATTTGTTTTCATAAGCAGACACTTGCCAAAACCCTGTTGCTTAGTGTATTAATTTGAACTAGAGTAGGCCTATTGAATTTGTGGATTTAGTGAGTCATCTCCTCTACATAGGAGACTTGTGGCACAATGGTTAAATGCCTGTACTGCAGGTAAAACTGTGCTCACAACCTGGGGTTCAATCCTAGGTAGCAGGCTCATGGCTGACTCTGCCTTCCATCCTTCTGAGGTCGGTAAAATGAGTACCAAGTTTGTGTGTGTGTAGGGGGGGGAATGTGTAGTCTGCATAATTAAATTGTAAACCTTCCAGAGAGTACTTGAAGTTCTATGGGGTGGTATATAAGCAGAACACTTTGCTTCTATAATTCCTATTGATTCAGATCGGCTTAATCTATGATTTACTATGAGGAAGAGTTGTTTACAATTTACTATGTTACATTGTGTTTGTGCCACATACAGGGCTAAAAATAGAACTGCAAATAAGCTGCAAACAAGTCTTTTCCTCCTGTTAATGTGTGGCCAATTAATGTGAAGAGATAGGAAATATGAATTCCCTGGTGTGATTTAAAAATGATTGAATGCAAGTGAATCTAAGTTCCTTGAGTATGTAGTCACATCATTAGCTGAGTATAAAGAGACAGTGACATGTTAGTATCCTCTTAAAAGAATATAATAAGCACAATGCTAGAGACCAAATTAAGGGCCTGACTAGGCCAGCATTCTCTTCCCACAGAATATCCAAACAACTGACTATGGGAAACCCACTGTGGCATTTACCTGCTGTAATGAATAATTCATGAGAAGTGTCTGTGCTGATTGGCAGGCTTTTAGACCAATGAGAGAGTCTGGGGAGTGGCCTGGGGGATTTAAGGCTCTGCTAAGCACTGATTTAGTCAGATAGGGAATCTGACGGAGTCTGAGAGAATCAGATAGGGATAGATAGAGACCTACACTTATTGGAGAAAAGATATAGAGAGAAGATATAGGACTTTAGAATGTCTGTGAGGAAAATTAAGTGTCTAGAGCAGGGGTGTTCCAACTTTGGCCCTCCAGGTGTTTTGGATAACTCCCAGAATTCCAAGCCTGTATGGCCAATGACAAAAGACTGTGGGGGTTGTGGTCCAAAACATCTGGAGGGCCAAAGTTTAGACACCACTGGTCTAGAGTTTGTGAACTTATGAACTGGGTGTGCATATGTTCTACTTTATCAATAACTAAACTTAAATGGGTTTAAGCAATATTCTTCTTTTTGTTTATACTTAAACAAATAATCCTTAATGATTTTGCTTCGACCTTGTAATCCATAAACTTATTTTATCTTTACTCAATTTAAAACAGTCTAAAAGCATTAATTTACTAGTTAAGCTAGTTGCCGGCAGCAAAAGAGAAAAACTACAAGCAGTGTTTATCAATAGCCTGTGAAAGAGCTAGGGGCAAGCACGTTGATGCTACACCCACCGGCAGAGCATGTGAGCATCTGAGCAACTTCCAAACCTGTCTTTGGAAGTCTGCTTCTCCCAAGTACCCTTTATCTCATGTTCCCCAGAAAGCATGTGAGCAACTACACACCCTCTATCTCATGTTCCCCAGAAAATGATATACAGAAGCATACTGCCTTCAGTAATAGGTGTGATAGTTATCTTGATTAACATTTATTGGTGTGCCATTCTCTTCTTGTTTACAAAAGCTGATCAGGGCTGTTGAGGGCAGGCCATCTTGGAGATGCCTCATTGATAGGGTCACGATACATCGGAGACAACCAGGATGACGTAACAACCATTCTAACCATCATTATTTTAGTGAATCTTCCTTTAGAGTCATCCAAGTTTGCAAACTCCATTACATCCTATGGCACAATTTAACAATGCTGGAATTTATGACGAGTATATTAGTTGAGTGTAGCCGATTACTAAAGTAAGCATATGGCTATTAATTATGATTTTGCACTGCTGCTCTGAGTGCATATGGTGAATGAAAGGTAAAACTTATTTTATTGTTCAAAGTAATCCATTCAGCTTAAAACACAATCAATCCTACATCTGAATGCTCCTAGAGTTGGTGTCTATGTATGCAACGCAAGCATGGTAGGTATGAAGAAACCTTCCATTGCATGCAAAAAGCACCAAAGGAATAAATTATTTCCTTCTGGGGAGGAAATGGGGCGTGACCTAAAAGCTACCATTTATCAGTTGTCACTTCCAGAAAACCAAGGGCGGCCAAGCTCCTACTCAGTGATCTGTTCATTACTTACTGCACATCGAGTACTGTTCATTAATGCATGCTTGCATGCAGTCAATATAAGTGAAAACAAAGTTTTTTTAAAAAAACAACAACAATATGGTGGCACCTTAAAGTCAGGCCCCAAAAAGCTCACATTTAAAATTACAAAAGTTAGTCTTAAAGACTCAACCATGTTTTAGTCTTTTTTTTACTTGTGCTTTTACAGTATTTTGTTTTCATCTGAAGTGCTTGCATGGGATAACACAGCTACCTCTTCTATAACTGCAACTTGGCATGCAGTGTTTCTGCACTTTATTTTAAAAGTTCAACTATGTGAAGTACAAAGAAGTACTCAGTACTCCCCCGTTTATTGTGGGAGTTAGGTGCCTGATCCACCCATGATAAAGGAAAATCCAAGAAATGCAGATGCCTCAGTAAAATGACATTCGGCTGCTCATTCTGGCTTTGTTTCCAAATATAGGTTTTTAACCCCCTCCTGACGCCTCAGCAAACCTTGCTGCCAGGAGCTCAAGGTCTGTTTGCTGAGGCGTCAGGAGGGGGTTAAAAACCTCTCTTCGGAAGCGAAATGCAGAAGCCTCAGCAAGGGCTGCTCCTGCTGGCTTCGCTTGCAAAGAGAGGTTTTTAACCCCCTCCTAACACCACAGCAAACCTTGCTGCCAGGAACTCAAGGTCTGTTTGCTGAGGTGCCAAGAGGGGGTTAAAAAACTCTCTTTGGAAGCCTGTTTCTCTCAAGAAAAAAATCTGTGATATAACCTGGGGACTACTGTAACTCTTTTTGTCTTGTCTGTACAGTCTTACTTATACATAAGACACTGAAAATATTTTCAGTTTCTGTAAGCAATAATCTCTTGTAAGGATGTAGGATGGAGAACCTGATGCCTAGTTATTTATGCAAGGAAAAATGAAGAAACAGGAGCAAAACTATCACATGTAAACCTACAGAATCCCAAAATACATAATAATAACCATAATAATTCATTTTTAATCAAAATAAACAAGCCAGCTTCACTGTATAACAGGGATGCACTTCTACTTAAAAAAAATCTTCAAAATGTTGAGAGGGAAGGGAATCTGGAAGTGCCATATGTAACCAATGAAAACTAGATTTCAGCCCACAATAATGTACCAAGCAACATGAATGGAAAAGATAAGAACTAAGGCTTTGATCCTTAGTTTAAGCCAGGCCTGCCCAAAGTCCGGCCCGGGGGCCAAATCCGGCCCATCAGGCCATTCTGAGTGGCCCGCCCCTCCCTCCCCCTCCTTCGCCCCATGGTTTTTTAAAAAAAAAAATCTTCCGCCAACACTGACACCGCCGGGAAGCTTGAGGGGTTGGGCGGGCCAGCCGGCCAGTGAGCAGAAGCTTGTGGGGTGGGTGGGCAAGGGGGCGGGCCACCACCACCAGCACCGCTGGGAAGCTTGTGGGGCTGGGCGCGTGCACGGGGGTGGCGCGCGGGCGGGCCGCTGCCACCGGCATTGCCGGAAACCTTGTGAAGCTAGGCGCGCATGCGCAGGGCGATGCGCAAGCTGGCCGCCGCCACCAGCATAGCCGGGAACATTGTGAGGTTGGCCGCATGCGCAGTCAGTGGGTGGGGCTTGCAGTGGGGTGGCAGGGTCGGGGAGCAACCAGCCCCTGACACATTCTCAGCCACCAAATCTGGCCCTCCTTACAAAAAGTTTGGGCACCCCTGGTTTAAGCCAAGTGCCCTCAAAAATCTCCAAATGTCAGGGTCACTGTTTGTAACAGTTTTTCTAACCTGCATGTTGCTTTTATTATTAGTTTTGCAGGCTTGGAGGATTTGGTTAACAGTGAAGCATCTCAACTTCCAGTTTGCTTCTGAACAGGAAACATACTTCTGAGACTTCCCCTTTTTAACCCAGATGAATTCAGCAACTGCTGTAGACGACCTCTAGAGATTTTTAAATGTACTCAACACATTACTGAAATAATTCTAATATTGAAAGAGGCCTTCTTTTAAATACACCTACTGGATTGGTTTCTTCTTTAGAATGCTGCAGTGAAAATCAAGGACAGCTTCTAATAAGGAGATGCGGCATTGCCCACATATATTAATAAATTAACAAATATTTTTTCTAGCAAGATTTTAATGCAGAAGCTTTTCACTGTTGGTAAACCAAACCTTCCCAAGTTAAAAACATATGTTTTGGCCTCTCCCTGTGTAAAAAACAGGTACAGGCAAACAATTGGATCTAATGGGGTTGTTCTGCTACTGAAGGGAGGGGGGGGGAGCGCCCACACATTGATTAGAGGAATTATTTCTGACATAATGAAAGTATGTTGCATGGGATGGGACAATTGACTCCTAGTCCTCATAGGGATTTCCATTTGCACAAACTCTCATGTAAGAATTGGTACCGACTCAAGCAATAAACCACTACTTGTTATTGTGTTGCAAATGTTCTCTCTGCTAAGACCTTTGAAGGGCAGCCTTCACTAATCTGGAGCCCTCCAAAGGTATTAGACTACCATCATAATCATCCCCTAGATGTCCTGAGCACATCTGATCTCGCCTGATTTCGGAAGCTAAGCAGGGTTGGTCCTGGTTAGTACTTGGATGGGAGACCACCAGGGAATACCAGGTGCTGTGTAGGCGCCTGGAGTAGGAACTGGCAAACCACTCCAGTATTCCTGCCAAGAAAACTCCATGGACATGGAGTCACAAAGAGTCGGTCACGACTGTAAGGACACAACACACACAAACACATAATCATCCCCAGCCAGTACAGCCAAAGTTGTGGGGTTCTCCACTGCAGTTTGTAAGCCACACCCACCACTTCCTTGCTTATACTGTCTAGTTCAGTGAGTCAGTTTGCAGAACCAGAGGTTGGAAGGGTTTTTTTTTTCTCCACTGTGACTCCCAGAAGAGCCAGCCTGTGCAGCCTAAAGCAAGATGCTCATTTCCAAGATGCTCCGAGGACGTTGTTGTGTTGTTACAGTCATGACCAACTCTTCGTGACCCCAGGTCCATGGAGATTTTCTTGGCAGGAATACTGGAGTGGCTTGCCAGTTCCTAATCCAGGTGCCTACAACACCTGGTGTTCCCTGGTGGTCGCCCATCCAAGTACTAGCCAGGCCTGACCCTGCTTAGCTTCCGAAATGAGGCAAGATCAGATGTGCTTAGGGCATCTAAGCAGCTAGTGAAGGAAGTAGTGAATAGCAAACCACCTCTGAGTACCCTATACACTGTACTTAGAAACTGAGGGTTGCCATAAGTTAAAATTGACTTGATGACATTTAAAATAGCATCTTGATACATCCCTGTGCCACTCTGCAATATGTCTTTCAGTAAAGGTAAAGGTCCCCCCCCCTCACACATGCGTGCTAGTTGTGTCCAACTCTAGGGGTGGTGCTCATCTCCGTTTCCATGCCAAAGAGCCAGTGTTGTGCAAGTCTGTGGCCATGTGGCCGGCATGAGCCACCATACCCCTATGTCTTTCAATAGTTCTTGCACAAAAGCTCACTTAAAGTAATAACAAGAGTTTGTTTTCTTTTGATACGAATTACTAGGGCTACTTCTTACAATGTTTAAAAATAACTTTCTAGCATTACTTTTTAAAATTTGGAAACTCAACCTGTTGCTTTACTAATTACACTGCTTAAATCTACCCTATTTGTTACGATGGCTAGAATTCTATCAGCTACTTATGCCAGTGTAACTGCCATGGTGTAAACTGCCTCCACTGAATTGCCACTACTGATCCAGTCCACAGTGTATCATTTAAAAAGGGACAAGGCCAGAGAATAGTGGAGGAAGGAATCAGACCCCAGTTGCAAGAATTATTTCAGTATTGCTGCTACTGACTATATGTATAGCTTGCAAGAGGAATAAGCCGCCGGAGCGTCATAGGCGTCTGAAGAATAAGGTTTCCAGATTTAAGAAGGTTTGCAAGTGTTGCTATTCCTTGTGATATATTTACTTAGAAGAGAAATCAGAAAACAAAACAAAAAATAACTAGAGGGTGGATCAGTCTTTGAAGTGTGAAGTGACATAACTTCTTTCACACAACAGTGAGGCATTGGGGGTGGGGGGAAGAGAAGGGGATCAAGGCTGGTTTTCTGCTGGCTGGAAGGTATTTTCTTAAAGCTCAAGTGTTTCCCAAACCTTGGTTGAGAAATCTGCCAGCCCTGAGGGACACAACGCCTGGGATGCTACAGTCGTCTTGGGTGGTAGCTACCAGCTGCCTTTCTTGGGTATAAATACTGACACCCGCACAAGAGTGCCAGGAGGCCCTCCGGCGCTTCATATTATGCCACGGAGTGGCTTCGAGGGGGTGCCATTAAGAAGGGCTAGAGAAGGCGAGCCACAAGGCACCCGTTCTCGGAGGGCGCGGCGGCGCGTGTGTGTGTGAGCGCTCCCTCCGCGACTGGCGCCTCTTTCTCCTCCTTGGCCGGACTTCGCGTGCGGGGGGACGGGGGACGGGGGACGCGGACCCTGTTGGCGCCCCTCCCTCAGCGGAGGACGCCCCCTCCAGGGATCCGCCGAGGGCTTTGCCGGCCGCCACCCGAGGAGAGGGAAGACGGCGGGGAGGGGGGGGAACCTGGAGGGTGGGTGGGGAGGAGAGGGGGAAGATTGCCACATGCCATCACTGCTGCTGCTGCCGCCGCCTGAACTGAGGGGGCGCCCCCCCCCCGCGTGGGACCCTCCCGCTGCCCCGCCGGGGCGCTTACCATCTGGGCCACCTTCAGCAGGGCCGAGGAAGAGCGCGCGTAGCCTCGGTCCAGCACCCCGCCGTCGGGCCCCGAGGCCGAGGGCGGCGGGAAAGCGGAGCTCGAGGCGGCCCCGCTGCTGGCGTCGGTGCGGATCACCCGCGCCGCCCCGGGAGACATCGTCGCGCCCCTCTCTCGGCCCCGCCGCGGGCCAGGGCGCCCTTGCCTCTCTCGGCCGGCCCTCCTGGCCTCGCCTTCTCCTTGACGGGGCGGGGAGGGGCGGGGAGGGGTAGGGCGGGCAAGAGCGAGAGAGCGGGAAGGGCCCGACGCCCCCCCCAGGCCTCCGTCCCGTCCGGTGCAGCCCGCGAAGGTGGGGAGGGAAGCGCACCGGCGGCGCTGCCTCCCTCAGGCGGCGGGGGGGGGGGGGGGGGATAGTCGGGACCGGGAGGGCGGCTCCAAGGCTTCCCCCCCCCCCCCCCGAGGGCGTGGAGGGGCTCGCCTGAAGCGGAGGTGGAGGGAGGTTAGGACAGGAAGGGGACGCGGAGGCGGCCGGCGAGCAGAAGTTTCCTTGCTTCTTGTCAGGGCCAGCAAGAACTTGGTGGAGGAGGCATCAAGTGGGGGCCCGTTTTTGTCTTCGGTGAAGACGACCAGGCAGGGAACGGGAAGCGTTTGGACTGAAGGCTGCCTCCTCTTGGGGCCTCTTCCGAATATTGGTCGCTAGAGATGGGCACGACCAGAAAAATGATGTTTCGAGTTTTCGTTTGTCGCGATTTTTTTTTCAAAAATTTGTCGTTTCCACCGCGATTTGACGTCCCAGAGCATGGGGGCGTCCCGCAATGACCCAGAGCAGGCGGAAAACACTTTAAACTGGGTGATGGTCGCCATGTCCATCGTTTGAGGTTGCCCGCGGATTCCGCTGCTCTCTCTCTCTCTCTCTCGCTCTCTCTCTCTCTCTCTCTCTGTTCCCCCACCCCGGCCCCAAAAGGAAAGTTTGCAATCCTGAGGGGAAACAGGTCGCCTCTCTTAGCCACTGCCTTGTGCTCAGCCAAGCGTCAGGGCAGGGAGCTTTCCAGTTCCTCCTCCTCCTCCTCTTTTTTTCCCTCCGGCTCGCTGGGTCGTGTGGAGGAGGAGGAGGAGGAGGAGGAGGAGGCGGGGGCAGGAAACCCAGCCTGATGAGACGCCACAAGCCTTTTTACACGACCCCTAAGATCCGCTGGCCACTTAAATTCGGACCAGAGATCTTAGGGGTTCCTCGCTCTTCCTCTGTCCCCATCCCCCTCCGCACTTCCTGGTTGCTGGCTGCCTGAGGGACAGAGAAAAAAGAAAGCAAAGACTGCCGGTTTACCTCCGTTTTGTTCCCAGCAGCATTCAGATCTCTTAAAGGGGCGGGGCGCAAAAAAAGAACAAACAGAAGCCAGGAGAGCCCCGCACTCACTATCCTTGCACCGGATCAAATATTTGTCACCATCAAATACCAGGTACAAGAAAACTGCTGTTTGGTCTTGCTAAAGTGGGCGGGGTCACACTTAATTGTCTGCAAAGTCCGGAGCTGGTGGGTAAACATTTTTAAGGTCCGGACCTTGCAGCCATTTGCAGCGGAGCTTAGGGGTCGTGTATAAACGCCCAGAGATGGCTTTCAATCTCAAAATGCGTGCCTGGAGGGCGGCTGCCCGGATCCGAATCTGGCCCTATTAGCTGAGGGAGCCTTCAGTGGGTTTAAAAATGGATTTGTTTAAAAATGGAGGATAATAAAAAAGTAATAAGTTTAACAGAAATTTGGCAAGAAGATATTATAAAAAAGGAAGAATGGGGGAAAATGTGGAATAAAAGAATAGTGAAGAATATGACAGTGAGAGTTAAAGAAAACTGTTATAAAGTATATTGGAGATGGTATATAACACCCGTGAAGCTAAATATAATAAATAAAGAACTATCTCCAATTTGTTGGAAATGTAAAAAAGATAAAGGGACATATTTGCAAATGTGGTGGACATGTGAGAAAAGGAAATTTGAATGGAATTTGGTTTTTAATGAAATGCAAGAAATATTAGGGGAAAAGATTCCAATGTCCCCCCCAGCTGGTATTGTTAAATATAGTTGCAGATACACAACTGAAGAAAGAAGAGGGGGTAATTATAATGGTTACGGTAATTATAATGGTTACGGCTACAAGACTGATTTTTGCCAAATATTGGAAATCTAATAATCAATTAGTAATGGAAGAATGGTATAAAGAGTTATGGAATCTAGCTATTAATGATAAATTGACTTGTGAAATTAAAATTAGGAAAGGGCTGACCAAGTCTAATGACTTTAATGGAATATGGGATAAATTGCTGGTATATGTATTTCAAAAAGGTAAAGGGTATACACCTGGAGAAGACTCAATGTATTTCTGGAGAGAAATGGGTCGGTCAATAATATGAAAGTTGTAATTATGTTTAAGTCCCAAGGGGGGTGGGTAGCACTGCGTTTTCTGTCTTATATCTGTTATACTTCTGCTATATTGTTGTGTGTTATTTTCTCTTCCTTATGTTATTTTGCTGTTTATCTGTTTTTTTTATAAATTTGTAATAAAATATTTAAAAAAATAAAAAAATGGATTTGTGCTGTGCCATGTTAGTCAACCGGTGGTAGATATTGGCCCTGTTCTCCATTTGTTCATGAAACTGTCTTAAAGGAAGAGCCTTGCTATCAGCTGTTAAATTTTAAGAGATCAATAGTAAAAGCAAAAGTGTTCTGCTTCTATACCGCCCCATACCACTACAAGTAGTCTCTGGGCGGTTTACTTTTTTTTTTTAATTACAGTGTGCAGGCTACACATTGCCCCCCCAGCAAGCTGGGTACTCATTTTACCGACCTCGGAAGGATGGAAGGCTGAGTGAACCTTGAGCCTGCTACCGGGGATTGAACCCAGGTCGTGAGCACAGTTTTACCTGCAGTACAGGCATTTAACCACTGCGCCACGAGTAGGGAGGTTAAAGGTAAAGGTTCCCCCACACGTGCCTGCTAGTCGTGCCGGATTCTAGGGCAGCGCTCATACCTATATTCAAGCCGAAGAGCCAGTGTTGTGCAAGTCTGTGGCCATGTAGTCGGCAGGGCTACAAGGAAACAGTTTTACCTTCCTGCTTTTTACAGTGTTACCTGTTCATCTACTTGCATTTACATGCTTTTGAACTGCTAGGTTGGCAGGAGCTGATCCCGGGATTTGAACCATTGAGCTGCTGACTTTGCAGCCAACAGTTTTCAGTACTCTGGCCCGCTGAGCCACACCCCAGTAGGTAGAGTTGCATGCTTTTCAAAATTTGTCTCAAGAATTAATTATTATAATAACCACATGGTCAGGGCGAAGAAGTATGTATTGCTGTTGCAAACCACCCAGAGTGATCTTGTTGCCAGATGGGCAGTCTAAAAGCCTAACAAATAAATAAAATAAATAAATAAAATGAATAAATAACATTTTTTTGAAAAAGAAATACTTGATTAGGCCTGGTAGTGCACCATCTGGTCACCAGCAAAAGGAGCTACCCAGCTGAAACCCTCCATTGACCAACCAGGAGGACAAATGCCCATGTACTTACCCTGTTACACAATTGATTTGCATTTGTAGTCCATATTTTGAAACTCATTTTAAACAAAGAGCTGGTTTGTAACCTGTGATGGACTTTTCCTCCAGGAATCTGTCCAATCCCCTTTTGAAGGCATCGAGGTCAGATGCCATCACCACATTGTGTGGCAGGGAGTTCCATAGACTTACAACGCGCTGGGTGAAAAAATATTTTCTTTTGTCAGTTCTTACTCTCCCAGCCCTCAATTTGAGTGTATGTCCCCTAGTTCTGGTATTTTGGGAGAGGGCATGGACATGTTTTTTGAAATTTTTAAATATTTTTTCTACACCATTCATAACACAAAGGTCCCCAGTTGTGGCGAATCTTTCTCACAGTGCCTCTGTGGCATCCATTTAATGTAAGCTGGAAATCACGTAACTAGCGAGGACAGTTTAACAAAGGCATATTGTACTAAATCAATGCTCAGATACTATGTTTCACTTCTCATCAGGTTCCCAGGCTAATTTCACACATGCGCAGTAGTTTGCATTCCTGCTCATGCTCAGTGTGTTAAGATTTAGACAAAGAAGTAACTTTATTTAGGCATTACGTAGATGTGTAAGTTTGTAATTGGTTAAGAAATTACTGCAAAGTCATATGGGATTTGTAGTCATGTGGTTTTCAATAAAACAGCCTTGCTGGGGTGCGGCAGAAGATTCGGGAAATCGAGAATCAAGGGAGAATCAAGAGCAGGGGGGAATCAAAAAATCGGGAATCAAGAATCAAGGGAATCAAGAGAGAATAAAGGAGAGAAGAAGAAGCTGCTCCATTTTGCACCAAGAAGAACACTTGTCGGAGTCTTTATTTTTCCAACCCATTGGGGGGGGGGCTTGCTGGTTAAGCTTTCCTGCTGGGTTCCCACATCTACTCTCAAGCCTTAAATGTTAAGGCTTCCCTGGGTTTAATTCCTACATTTGGCAAGCAACTTTCCAAGCCTCACAGATTGGGGCTTCCCACGGGAGTTTTTCCCACATATTGGCGAGCCAGCCAGGAGTCAAACTACCATCGCTCACCATCCTCATCCGGGCAAAAGGATCCCAAGCGCGCTCAAATCACCATCGAAGACGTACCTTCGATCCCGTTGGTGAGTGATCCCGTACTTTAAGACTACCGATACTGTTTCAACATGGGCGGGAATGCTGTTTCCTCCCCGCAACAAAAGTTCTGCCAGGAACTGCATTATCTGCTCACTAAGAATAGCTACGAAACTCCTCTAAAGGAGGTGGAAGATCTTGCCAAAGAAATTGCTGAAATATGTCCTTGGTTCCCACTAGCTGGCATGTTAGATCTTCAAAAATGGGACAAAATTGGCTACTGCCTTCGGAATCATCCCAAAGTTAATTTTAAGGTCCGGCACACGTGGTTTCAGGTCCGTGCGTGCCTTCAAGGACCCACTCCAGACAATCCTTTATTGGCAATAAAGTCTCTGCCATCACCATTGCCTATCATCCTGCCTCCCAAACCAGCATCTTGGCTAATTGAGGCTCCTAAAGCTCCACTACCAGCGTGCCCAGCCCTTGAATTTCCAAGCCAGCTGCCAGATTCACTGCATGAGCCCTCTCCAGCCTTATCCATTGCAAATGATGGAAAATTGCTCAGTGCTGGCTTTGTTGACGCTGTTCCAGCAGCAGCCTTGGCCATCGAGCCTGTGCACCTTGCTTCTCCAGTCCTGCAAGCTACTGCCCCTGCTCACACTGAAAAAAATGCCCCAATTCCCTCTGAAGCACTGAAAGAGGGTGAGGATCGCTTGATTGTGGCAATTGAAGACCAGGTGGGAAATACGGAGGTTCAACAACTCCTGACTAAACAATTGGCCTTTGAGAACTCTAATGCTGGCTGCAATCCAGTTGTTGCTACTTTCTCCAGCAGTCCTGCTATCTCCCTGACTGATATTCTACGCGCATGCCAATTTGTGAGTACTGACTCTGATAAGGCTTTTTCTGCTGCCGCAGTTCAAATTCCTAATTCTAATCCTGGGAAAACAACAGGGCACCATCCTGGGGAGCGGCAGCCTTTGGGGAATGAAGATGGTGATGATGGTGGTGGTGGTGGAATGAAAGGGGTTAATGAGATGTGGAACAGTAATCATGACGAGGAGGAGAAATCCAGGCTTAAACAAGGCCCCTGTTCCACGGGTGAAGCTGCTTCTATGCACCCCCCATGGGAAAAGCTCTGCTTTCCTTCGTTCCGAAAAGGCGTCTCAACTGATACAGTCGCCATGCCGTGCCTCGACTCCCTTCATTGTTTCCACCCACTGAACGTTGTGGTGGCCTGATTACTGCGTTACATGGATGAAGTTCGTGGAACAGTTCCAGAGATCAACGGTTCTATCCTTACCAGCTGTGAACTGTGAATTAGCACTGAAAACACACTTTGTTCTGAAAAGGCACTTTTTTCTAAAACATTCCATTCCTTTGCTGCCGGAAAACCAGCCTCAGAGTGAAACTGCCATGGATCTCTACCTTGTTGCAAGGGAAACATTGAATCAGCGTTTCAGAAGGTCACCTGAGACTGCTTGTCTTGCCATCCTGCCTTCATTTTTATGTCTCTGTCAATGACTGTGGACGATAGGCTGTTTATAACAATTGCCTCTGTTTAATTTCCTTTTTCACAGGTCATCTTAACAAATTTTTCCTTTGCAGCTTTTTCTGGGAAGGATCAGAGAAAGTTTGCATTCAACTTTCTATGGTTTAACAAATTTCTTTCCTTTACAGCTTTTCCAGGAAAGATGCCAAGGTTTCTGATAAGGGGATTCACACTGTTCTTACACTGGCATTCTGCCTAGCTTAGCTATGTACTGTTAATTGTCTTTTGTTGAGCTTACAGGAACGCTGCGTGATGTGCCTTTTGGCCTATATCAGAGCACACACAAATTTGGCAAACTGCACATTAGCTTGTGGATTTTTTTTCTGACATATTTCATTGCTAGAATTTCCTTGCTAGTTATATGAGATTTTTCTGACTTTTGCACTCTCTAGTTTGGGTCAAGCTGGCTCTGCTTGGAACATAATAGCTGGAGTCCAACCACCAAGTGACTTCCTAAATCTGCTTTTACTTTTTCACAACACTAGTACCACACAACTGAATTGTCTTATTATTATTTTTGCATATGTTTGCTTCAACTACATTCCAGCTATCAGATTCTGTTTGCTGTTTCACAATGGTTTAGAAATATAGTGCTAGTTTCAGGGATTACCTATCTTTTGGGGTTTTAGAGCATTTTTGAAAGCTAACAGCTAATTATGGGTAACTGAACACTTCCAAGGCTCATACTGAAATTAGATTACTTTAGATAACAGAGATGACATTGGTTTTATACTGCTGCAATTGCATAAAAGCTATGCTTAGTATTGTGGTATGCATTATTATCATAAGTTGCTGCCTTTAATGTATATTTACTATATGTCAGATTTTTTGCTATTGCTAATTGCTACTTCTGGTTTCACGCAAAGACAAGTGTACTGCCACCTTCAGGTTGAAACTGGCTACAGCACAGTCTGAAGGTTGAAAATATAGTTATATTCTCACTTATTCCAATACTACTGTGTTATCGTAGTTAGTTGATTACTACGAACTCAGTGTTCCTATTCTTCAAAAAATTTAAAAACAAAAGGAGTGAAATGTGGCGAATCTTTCTCACAGTGCCTCTGTGGCATCCATTTAATGTAAGCTGGAAATCACGTAACTAGCGAGGACAGTTTAACAAAGGCATATTGTACTAAATCAATGCTCAGATACTATGTTTCACTTCTCATCAGGTTCCCAGGCTAATTTCACACATGCGCAGTAGTTTGCATTCCTGCTCATGCTCAGTGTGTTAAGATTTAGACAAAGAAGTAACTTTATTTAGGCATTACGTAGATGTGTAAGTTTGTAATTGGTTAAGAAATTACTGCAAAGTCATATGGGATTTGTAGTCATGTGGTTTTCAATAAAACAGCCTTGCTGGGGTGCGGCAGAAGATTCGGGAAATCGAGAATCAAGGGAGAATCAAGAGCAGGGGGGAATCAAAAAATCGGGAATCAAGAATCAAGGGAATCAAGAGAGAATAAAGGAGAGAAGAAGAAGCTGCTCCATTTTGCACCAAGAAGAACACTTGTCGGAGTCTTTATTTTTCCAACCCATTGGGGGGGGGGGCTTGCTGGTTAAGCTTTCCTGCTGGGTTCCCACATCTACTCTCAAGCCTTAAATGTTAAGGCTTCCCTGGGTTTAATTCCTACATTTGGCAAGCAACTTTCCAAGCCTCACAGATTGGGGCTTCCCACGGGAGTTTTTCCCACACCCAGTCTGATGAAAATCTATTAAAAAGCTTGAAAGCTTGCTTTTGCTTGTGAATTTTTTATTGCTCTAATAAAAGTATTATTTATCCATGCCTTTCACCCTTTTAGTTAGCTGTATGAGAGGAACTCTAGGCAAATTTTAAGCTTTATTCCTCTGCGTTTTTAAAATCAAGTACTTATCTTTATTAGCCCACCCAAATAATTAATGTAATTCAGTTCTTAACATAGCAATATAATATTTGGAAATGTTCATTCTCTGCTATTATGCAAGTCTTTTGCAAGTACTATATATCAGATAACTCTGTCTGAACTGTTTACATCTGATGCAAATGTTACTGTTGCTTCTTTACAATAAATTAGTTACATGGGATCAGAGAACATTACTTCGGACAGTACTGTATCTCAAAGCCTGGCAAGGCAGGGTAAACAGCATTTTCTCTCTCTCAGCATAATAGTAATTGCAGCCTACTTGAATCAGCCTTCTGCAAGAGTATTGCCTTCCCCAAATTTCAACAATGTGCCATTGTAAAAGTTATATCCTATATCTTACATAACATTTTAATATTCAATGCAAACATAACTAAATACAAGTTATTTTTATTTGCATTTGGTTTAAATTTTCCTTTGCAGCATGAACCTTGGCTGGCAGAAAATAGAGACAGGGAAGTTTTTGACACTCTTAAACAACTGTGCCTTAGAATTGGAGGTCCTAATGAAAGTAAACTGGAAGATTAAGGACAGAAGGTGGTAATTACAGTCTAACAGTTAACCTAAGGCATTTGCTGCCAAGATCACCAAATATGACAAGCTGAAAAGAAAATCTAAGAAGCTGCCTTATATAATGTCTAACCATGTCTTGGATGCCTTTAGGTGTTTGACTTATGATGACCCCAGGAATGAGTGACCATCAAAGTGTGTTGCCTTCAGCAATGTGGTTCACTCCTTCATGTTGTTTATTATGTGGAACACTCTGTGAATCAGTCACTTCCTTTTTAGGCAGATGACTGTAATGTCAAGAGAACATGTATATTTGTTGGTGTGGTGGGGAAAAACTATAGAGGGATGTGTGTGAGAGAGATGGGGGAGTGAGAGAGTGAGAGAGTTTTATGTGTTTTCTGGGCTTCCACAATCATCAGAGTTGCAAGTTTTGAAAAGAGAAGACTGGGTTGCATGTAAACATGACCTCATCTAGCAGGGTGACTCTTACGGAAACCCTCCCTCCCTTACCAGTGGTATGAGACGGACTGCACTTGGTGGTATGGAAAGGAATTCTATATTGAGACGAAACTTCTTCCATGTGGAGACTTCACGCAAAGCCCTGCTTTGGAATTTGAAACTGATTTCAGGTCTGAGTGACTTGCCACAAATTATATAAAAGGTTTTATTTGATATACAGTTGGTTGAATTTGCACATCCTTTTAAAGGAGAAAGGTGGGGTAAAAGTATTTCAAATAAATAAAATAAGTACATTTCAAATGTACATATATTTTTTTCATTTTGCCCCATCCTTCAAAAGAGATGAAGGCTAGTACTTCTAAAAATATATTTACAGCAGTCATGTGACATATGTGAGACTGAGAAATGAAGATTGGTCTAAAATTGGACTGAGAAGGAACTGCTGAGCACAAGCTTTGAGACATTAACCATTAAACCACAGTGGCCCAAATCTTATTGCAAAGTTATGCAATTTTTAAAAACTTTTAGACATGAATTGTCATAACTTTAAAAAAATTCCATAGGCATTATTGGTTGCATAATGAGTTATAGGGATCAATTTGCAAAAGATAATACTTACGGAAATGTCTTAACGTTGACAATTTGCACCTAAAAGTTACTCATCCATGGATCTCAAAAATCTTCTTGGAGGAAGTTGAGGCTGTTGTTAACACATACACATGGTGGATTTTTAAAAGCAGGTGCAAATAAACCACAGCTTGCTTTCTCCAAAGATGTTTTCTGATATGGTTGCATGAGTTCCACTTTTAGAATCAAGTGAGTTGCAGCTTATTCCTTTAAGTGAAATACAGTATTGTTCAAGTCGGCAGTTCACCATTTCTAATTTAGTAGGTATACTCAATGGCTGAGTGAGCACTACTGAAGTAACCCACTTCTTGTCAAAAACAGTCCAATCATTTTAACCTTTGAAAGTGTTGAAGTTTATATTTAAGACATGTCCATAAATTTAAATTATACAATGCTCTGATATGAATAAAGGGAAAAAATAACAAGTCATATAAAGAACACTATAAATACAATAATGATGTTTTCAGTTTCATGTACATGTACAAGTTTACACAGAATACAAATCTTAATACTATGCAAAATATGCAATGGAGATACTGTTGCATTTCGAAATGGAATATCCTTTTAAAGATTCCTAGTAATCCTAGTGAATGGATTTAGCAGTATAAAGAGGAAATTAAAACCATTGTGCTCAAGCATCCTATATTTTGTTATCATAGCACTAATTGGACAAATTTATAGCTAAGGAATAACTTGCATTTTAGCAAGTTTAGAACTATGGCCAGAATCCTATTAGGATTTTACTCTGGAGTATGAAATTGAGTAGTCATAAAGATGAATTGCAATGGTATCGGTAGTGTGCTTAGCCATACACCAAGTTGTGCAAGTGCCAGAGGGCCAAGTATGTCTCTGGCACCTTGCTGGTTAGTTGCAATTTATCACCAGAACTAATAATACCAATTACTCCAGTGTAAAATTCTAGTCAAGTTCTGGTCTGTAACTTCTGACTGAAGTAAAGGGTAAATATTCATAAATATAATGTTCCTGATATTTTTGGAAGAGGCACCATCTTATTCTTTGCCTTAGGTAGCAAAATATGCAGTGGCAAACCTTAATATGATTTTAATTTAGTCATTTCTTTAAATCAATTTCTTTTTCACTATTGCTAGCATTCAGCATTTAGTATTAATAAACACTGATTACCAACCTGATTAATTTTTAAAAGGATTCACTCTGATTAATGTCCCAGTTTTTCTGTTTCTAGTCATTTGCATCCATCAGCTTCCACCATAGTAATCTCAGAACAATTTAATGTTGGCTTTTTGCAGTTTTAGGCAGATCAGTCATTCTCAGAAATGTGTTATAATAACCTGAGGCTGAGTATTTTTTTTCTCCATGCTACTTTAGATGCACTGAAGTGCTCCAAAAATTGTCAAAAGTTCTGAAGCTTCAAGACAGTGTACACTAACTAGTATGGCCTTTCAATGAGGGGAATCCCATTTGTAACATCCCATTCATAAACGTTTAAAAAATGATCCCAGACTAACCTGATAAAGGGCACTCTTGAATTCAGTGTAAGAAGTTAGACAGGAGTGAGTTAAGATCCACTGAACTTTGGTAGGAACTTCAAATGCAGAAGGAGCCTTGCTGAATGAAACCAAGGGATTATCTAGCCCAGCATTCTGTTCCCACTGTGGCTACACAAATGCTGATGGGAAGCCTATAAGCAGGACAGGAGCACAACAGCACCCCTCCATTGCAGCTTCCCAACAACTGGTTTTAAGAAGCAGATTGCCACTAAAATCTTTGGAAAGAATACGTAGCTTTCTTAACAAGTAGTTGCAACAGATGAACCTAGCCTTTATGACTTCAAAATGTTGTCAGAGTTGGCCACTGCAACATCCTTTTTAAGCTAATCCCATTAACAATTGCAGGTTGAACTAGTATTTCCTTTTGTTCTTCCTGAATGCTCCACCATTCAGCTACACTGTGTTCTCGTTCTATGAGAGAGACATTAAAAACATTCTATTTCCTTTTCCTTTTCCCAAGCCATAGTTATTTTTATAGGTTCGTTTTAGTTCTTTTCTGCCCTTGTCCACCTCAACAAGTAAATTTCCCCAGATGTGGGATCAATAAAGCAGAGATATCTTATCTTAATATCTTTTATGAAATGTGATATCCAGGCCTGTATTCAGTAGTTTGGCTGAGGTTATCACAAGCGTTGTATAGTGGGCACACAATATTAGCCATACGTATTAGATTGGATACCACTAACTTAGAGTGAATCCAGCTTATTACAAAGTATTCTCATTTTACAAGTGAAACTGTTATGCTTAATTTTAATGTTTTAAAACTGAGCTTTTAACTCCCCTGGGGAAAAATTCCCCTGAACAAAGTGGATTTATCCCCCGCCTGTGAGAAAGTTTTTGTAGCATTTAGCTGTAACAGCTACTTTTATAAAGAAAAACAATAGATTCCTGAACATTTTGTAAACAGTAGTATATATATCTATGAAGAGAGACACATAAACAAGCACATTATCGTACTGAAATATCAACTAATACAAAAATATAAAATCTACTCAGTTGTAAATTGTCACTACAATAGTCCCATCTGTCACTTGAGTAGGCCCATTATGGAGGGAGGTGACTCACCAAATCCCAGCTCGTCCAATGGACCTACTCTACTTGCATCTTACTCCTGGATTCCAGTAATTAGGTCAGACATAGGTTTAAGAACATTTAGTGCAGAACTACTAAAACCAATGAAGCTTTTAGGTGACTAAATCCCATTAAGTTTAATTGATTTCAGTGGTCTGAGTAAACTTGGACCAAAACCATAATACTTGATCAAACAAAAGAAAGGATTGTTCTCTGCTACAAAAGCAGCAGCATATTTTTGGTAGGTCCCTGTTTTAATCATGCATAAGATATTGCCATTCATATTAATGTTAATATTAATTCCATTCATATTAATGCCATTCATATTAATGTTAATATTAATTCATATTAACACGATCAACATATTAATGTTGATCGTGTTCCCCAGCCATACCCAACTCAGTATCCTTTAGTTCTGTGAATAACAACTTTTATCATACCCAGCCAGTAGGACCAGCTAGCAGGGAATGGCAGGGGTTGTAATCTGACATTTGAGGGATACCAGGTTGGGGAAGATTACCATATGCCATCACTGGGGAGAAAATTCTGCTGCACAAAGTGGGATTTAGGTTGGAGTAAATGTTGGCAGATAATATTGTAAGGCTTCTACCACATACAAACCTATTTTGCAAGTTGCCCCATCACACCCTGGACTCAGTTCTAATAATGTTGCTAAACGATGTCTTGGTCATTAAGAACATGATAGGGGCTTCTGTGCTTTCTCCACTTCTGCTCTGTCACATGCATCAATTCCTTCATGTGCTTCCTGGTTCCTGGTACTTGTGTGATATGGATACCATGGCAGAACATGCTGATCCAAAACTGGTGGAGGAATTCACATGCACATGTAATAATAACCAATTATTACATCTTACTGCAAGGTCCGTGATCTCCAGGATACAAAACTAAAATAGGCATTTCCACCGTAGCAGACAGTGACGACGAAGGCAAAGAACTGTAAAGAGGAAAAAAGGGAAAGATCTTATTAGAACATAACAGAGTTCACTTAGTAGAATTTTATTACCTTCAAAGGTTATTCATTGAACGCAACTAATATTTACAGAGCAACTGCATTCTTAAATCTAGAAATGTAAAATTTGCTGTCTGAAGTGGGCGGGCTTTGGAAAAAACAAACATTTGGGGGAAAAACAGCGTTTCTGAGAGCTCTCGGCAAAACCATGTCAAGCACTTCCTTTCATAGGAGAACTGCTGCTGACCTCCTGTGCTCTTCAGGTAAGTGAGTGCTCTCCCTTCCCCTTTGCCTCCGGGGTAAGCAGGGAAAGGCGGTGGGAACTTGGCAGCTGACAAATGGTTGGTCCTGTGGCGCAGTTTAGCTGGATTAGCAGATGGATTTACTTTCCCCCCCTCACTGCCCCAACACCCATCCTCCCTGCCATGGGAGCCCCCGTCTGTCCCGTTGTCCAACTGAGGAGGTGCCAAGGGTGGAACAGAGGCTGCGCGTGAGGGGTGCCACCACCGCCACCACCACCATTGGAGCAGTAGTGGCAGCAGCTGGGATGGTGGGTGGAGCTGCTCCAAACTGGGTTGCGGGGCTTGTGAAACGCTCTGGAAAGGCATCGGGTGAACAAGGCAAGATGCGTTTTCAAGGCTTAGAAGAAATGTGTAAAAGGCAATTCCCCGCAGCTGTACCACGTGGCGGCACAGAAGACCCAGGTGGCACGGGGCCACCACTTTTGCCCTCAGCACTCCACCATCCCCGCCACCTGCTGCTCACCAACTGCAAATAACTGAATCCGCGGATGGCGAATCAGAGGATAAGAGGGTGCTACTGTATATGTAATTTTCCTTTATGCATGGAAGGGATTAAAAAGACTGGGGGGAGGGGGGAACCGAATTTTCCACTCTTACAGATCTAAGGATCATTTAAGTATTGTATAAGCCCAGAGACCACTTGGTAGTGGAGTGGCTAAATTTTTTTTGGTAAATAAATAATAAATAAATAAATAAATAAATAAATAAATAAATAAATAAATAAAAAGACAAGCAGCATACACAACGCTACTGTGGGCACTCTTCCAAGTTGAAAAGTGGAATACGGAGGCCTAGTTATAATACTAAATCACGATGGAGCGGAAGGATTCTAGTAGATCCCACTACCAAGTGGCGGAAATGCGAAGAAAAAGAAGAAGTTATACTACTATATCTCTCTTTCAACCTTCTAAAATCTCATTATTAGTGTCATTTCATTGGAATATGCATACAGTCCCTCACTTATACTTATGATGAACACTTTGAACATTATTCTTTCTAAGATTTTTTAAAAAAAAAAGACTACTTACTGAAGAAGCTGCCCAGCTGTTGTAATTGTGGCTGTCTAGTTCTTTGGTAACTGCACATGCATCTACAATGGCAGCAATGAAGTACAAAAGAAATGCACTGCCATTAAAACACAGTCCCTAAAGGAAGGCAAATAAAAACAAGCTAGTGAGCATCTTCCACTATTTAATTTGAAGCCATACAAACAACGAAGCCTTAAAAGCTGCTGGCAAATATATCATTTCCAGAAGTCTTGCCCTGGAACGCCTTTTGCACACATTTCAAACTCTGACCAGTTCTGGTCAAAAATAATCTGATGATCTAGATATTTTAAATGATTTTTTTTATTTTCCTGTATTTCCTGGGTATTATGTAGCGCTCTGATACAAACAAAGAAGCTGAAAACCCATCCCCTTGCTTCACACCTTTCATGTACATCTGAAGCTACTCTGGTTTTCAGAACAACACAGTTGTTCTGGGATCTCTCCACGGACCAGCTGGTACTTTTGATGCCAAGTCCCAGTTCAGAAGCACTAAGTAATTAACATGCCAGTATCGCATGTTTTTGTGACAAAGTGCCTTCAGCTTCATTTTCAACCTCCTCCCATGTGGCATATCTGAGGTGTTTTAGACTACAGTTCCCAAGGGCTATCTGTGTGGCTGGTGATGGAAGGTGTAGTCTATGGAGGTTGCCAAGTTGTGGGAGGATGTTTCTACTGGTATCACAAGGGACACGAACCCACCTGGGCAGGAGAAGCTCAGGTTTCCTGGTTAAAATGAGAAGCGGAAGAGTTTTACCCACAGCCACCAAGTATAACCTTTTCCTGATCCCCTGAAGGGCAGCTTATCATCGCAATTAAAATGATGGTTAAGAGTTTCAGCTTCGGAGTCAAGCTTAGTGGGGTACGGAGTGTCACCTTCTCTTTGCAGATCACTGGATACTTGAGAGGACTTATAGCCTTTTCACACGACCCCTAAGAACCGCTGGCCACTTAAATTCGGACCAGAGATCTTGGGGGTTTGTCGCTGTTCCTGTGTTCTCACCCCCTCCGCACTCCTGGCTGCTGTCTGCATGAGGGGAGGGAGAAAAAAGGAAAGGAAATAATGCTCCGTTCTGCCTCTCGCTCTGCTTCCGGCAGCATTCCAGTCTTAAAGGGGCGGGGGGCAAAAACAACAACAAACAGAAGCGAGGAGAGCCCAGCACTCACTACGTTACATCCACATCAGGAATTTTACACCCCTGGAGAGCAGGTACTTGAAAAGTGCGCTGGGATGCGCTTAGGTGGGCGTGGTCGCACTTAATTTTTTGTAAACTCCGGAGCTGGTGGGGAAACAATTTTAAGCTACGGATCTGGGAGCCATTTGCCGCGGATTTTAGGGGTCGTGTGAAAAGGCCCTTAGTTCACATTTCCCTTTCTTTTCAGAAGTTCACATTTCTCTACATGAATAACAATAAGCTTTCTCCCTTGTCTGTTTTAAATCCAGCACTATATAGACATGTCAGCTATGGGCTGGCACAATTCTTAAATGGAACTTAGACGTTCCTTCCTCCTACCAAATCAAAACTTCAAGAAGGATTTGTTTGGAGTGAATTAAATTTAGTTGTCCATAGAACAACCTTTCTGATGTCTTTTATCTGTGAGCAGAAGGATGCGATGAAAATATACTGAAATAGCTTAAGGACAAAAGGACTCTTGGGGCATATCTTTTGGCATTCAGATTTTAAAAAACAGTAGAACAGAAGGTAGGGAGATGTAACAGAATTGACTTGGCCAAGTTTTAGAATCCCTTCTACTAAAGTGGAGATAAAGCTTGGTACATTCTTTGGAGATGCTTGCATTTAAAAGAAATTGCTGTTATCAGCAGAGACACCCTGTGAACAGAACATCATGCCAAAATTTCAAGGGAGGAATTGCTCCAGTCACCAAACACTTAGGAGTTATCAGAATATATATTTTTTTAAAAAATGTAATGTAGATGGAAGCTGGAGTACTCACCACTGTGGTCCATGGGACTTGGGGAATCCTAGTGTATGTCATTGTCATGTAGATGATTAAAAAGAAAAGAGTAAGAACCCAGTAAAACACAGCCACAAACATGACCCAGCCAAAGACAGGATACAGGAAATATTCTGTTCCAGCAATCAGTGTCCATACCAGCAGCCCTAATATCTGTAAATGCATAAAGGATGAAAGAAACTGTTATCTAAATGACACAGAGAAAGAGACAACTCTGTTTCCAGACTATGAATGTTTGATTTCTAGGGTGAGGGAGTGTGGGCATATATTTAGGTATTTCATTGATGTTATATTGCACTTTTAGACTAACAAGAACCAGAATTATCTGAATGCTGCATCTTTAGCAAATAAGTGAAATAAAAACAGTGACAAAAGAGTCTGATATTTGATTTATATACCGCCCCTTTAGTGCAAGCACTAATCTGGGTGGTTTATAGATTAACTTTTAAAAGACCACAAAGTTTTAAGTTCTAATGTGCAAACTGCCCTGACGAGTAGTGCTCGCACTAATGGGGTGGCATATATCAAATAGATCAACCAATTTTAGGAATTTTTATTTTATTGTGGGTTTTACTTTGATTTTATATCTTTCATGGACTTTTTACTGTCTACTAAGCACAAAAAGCAGTTTCTAAAGGAGGTTTTCACTGCCCAAAAGATTGTAATGTAGATGCTAGACAAGTCCTCTCTCTTGTAACCTTTTTGGCCAGGATACCTGGGGTAGGACCTCAGATGATGACTATATGGCCCATAGTGGAGATGTTTCTTCTGCAGAACTGTACTGTACTGTGCATGTAATGCACACATTAGAACCAAAATATGTGTTTTGGAAATGCTGGACAATATCCCATGTATTCCAGATACATGTTCAGGCATCAAAGCCTAAAAAGCAGAAAATGCTCCAAACATAGTAGGAATATGCAAATGCAAAAATATGAGAAACAAACAAACAAACAAACAAACAAACAAACAAACAAACAAACAAACAAACAAACAAACAAACAAACAGGCTCCAGTATCACCACAGCAGTCAATCAGGCCTTCACAGGTTCAGTTTGAAACTCTGAAGGGCCATTTGTAAACATGTTCAGCTGAATACCCATGCTCAGAGTGGTCTTATGGAACCCTGATATGCAGGACTTGCAACCATGGGAGCACTGGAAATGTGTCCAATCACACATGCTTATAAGCAACTCTTCCGGGAGTCCAGAATGACATCCAGAGGAAGCAGTGGGTGTAGGAATAAATTGTGTCCCCAATATCTCCACCCCTCCTTGCTTTCAGACTATGAAATCTGAATATGACTTCTGCCTTTTAGATCGCTTTATTACATGTTAATCTCATCTGATTTCAGAAGCCAAGATAGTGCCTGGCCAAGAGGCCACCAAGTAATATTAGTGATTTCTCGACAGAATTAAGAAAGAATTCACCCTGAGATCTCCTGCCAATCAGAGTTCATACTGTGGGACTTGATGACTCACTTTAAAGCAGATCATTATCTTGCCATGTGCCTTGGAGAACATCCAGGCTGCTGCTATTTTGCTTGAATATTTAAACTCTGTTTGTTTTGCAGCAAAGCAGGCACTGGTGCAAAATCAATCTCTGGCTTTATTGTATGAACCAATTTTGTGCACTTTAATCTTTCTACCATACTTATTTGTACATCAGCTTTTATTATGAGTCTTTGTGTCATATATATTACACACACACACACACACACACACACACACACACAAGCCAGACAAAACCAAAACAAACTTTTTAAAAACTCAAAAACAAAAGAATGTGGTAGCACCACCTTAAAGATCGACTTTTCCACTGCCAGCTTTTGTGGATTAATCATTTTGTCAGACATAACTGAGTGGAGTGAAAAAAGGTACATGAATACGTAGGCAGGCATAGGGAGGTGACAATGGCATTGCTGACACAAGTAAATAACTGTAAGAATGGGGACTGCATGTCCTGGATAGTTTCACACTTGCTGTGAAGCGTGAAGGCATCAGAAGGTTCTTTCTTGAGTCCATTCTTGCAGCAGTTGTTAATAGTTTTAGCGGTCTAATAAAAGTATTATAGTTGTATATTAAACATTGGTTGAGCAAAGGAATGATCCTACAATTTTCTACATAAATAAGGCAGACAGTTAGCAGATATCCTTCAAAATGATCAAAATAATATGGAACATGGAAATGTTATAACAAGAGTTTAATTCCATCAGGTCAGGAGAGAGATATTCAACAAATTTAAGTTACTTGATTCAGTTGTTCCTCCCACAAGCAGAAAGGAAGCACTGTACTTTGTCCCTGCTTACAATTCTGGGGGAATATTTACCTTTGAACAGCTCTGGTCCTTCTCTAAGGCCTTTTTAAAAAGCACAAGTTACATATGCTTCCATATTACTGAAAAAATAATTTTATTTCATCTTATTATGTATTTACTGATACTTGAAGGACCGAATCCTGTTGGTCAACTGGACCATCTTAAGAGTACTGTAATGGCATGACTTGCACCAATGAGCTGCTACTAGCCGGCAAGTCATTGCATGTCTCACTCATTATATGTCAGCCACATGAGTTGCTTTGGAACAAGACATACAAGGAGAAAGTTGTTAACTAGCAGCATCTTACAGTGGTCATTTACACCTGTGTACTGTACTTATAGAGCTGCCTAGATGCCCATAGCACATCCAATCTCGTTTGATTTCGGAAGCTAAGCAGGGCCGGCCCTGGTTAGTACTTGGATGGGCGACCACCAGGGAATACCAGGTGCTGTAGGCGCCTGGAGTAGGAACTGGCAAGCCACTCCAGTACTCCTGCCAAGAAAACTCCATGGACATGGAATCACGAAGAGTCGGTCACGACTGTAACGACACAACACACACATAGACAACATGCTCAGCATGTCAGAAACTTTGTATGTACAGAGAAGCCAGAAGCATGTGTTCACCTCCAACACAAGTTGTGCAAACTTGGGAAGGCATACTGACACACCTGGGAACACACCCAGTGCTCCTGGGCCCTAGCTGTTTCCGGCATAATGTTTTTACAAAACAGAGTGGGAATTTGGGTCCCCAGAGGTTGAACTACAACTCCTACCATGCTGGCAGCAATGGATGATGGGAGCTGAAGTCCAACAATACTTGGGGAGACCCGAGATAGAGAACACCAAGAGAGAATGCTTCATCTGCAACCAAGATGCATCTAGCAAGGTCATTTCTATTTAGTTTGCTCCTTGATATTATATTCACAATTTTGACACAACACGGTCTAATTACAAGCACACTTAGTAACTGACAGCTATTTGCTTGAATTTATTAACAGATAAGATTAAAATCATGGGTGTATTTTTGAAAACCCGCTTCTGTTTACAACAAAATAAATATTACCCTCTTCCACCACTGGAGGTCATCATTGTTCCACATACAGTAAATCTTTTTCATTGACGGTATTGGAGCGATTTAGAGTTTAAAACTCCCTTTGAAGAAGCAGTAGCTTCACACCCTGCCTCAAACCCAGTTTTCAAAACTACATGACAGCAATTCAATGATTTAATATATCTTCAATAATAATAAAATAATTACTTTTGAGATTTTCTCAAGTGACCTATAAACCACCTTCCACATTCTGAGAACTACATTCTGAGAGACAAAGTTGAAGTGGTATGGGGCAGTATATAAGTAGAACACTTTGTTTTGCTTTTGCTTTCCTTTTTCTACCTGTGTGTTGGGCTACTGTATATCACTCCTTCACAACCAGCACAACCAACGGTGGTTCACAGCTGGGGATAACAAGAGTTGTAGCTCAATGCCTCTGGAGGGATATGGGTTTGAAGTCACCTGACCAGTAGGAGCAGCAGGAACAACATGTCATGAAGTCAATTCCACTTCTTGGTGACCCCTTCCACACTTTTCTAGGGATCCAGTGCTCCAAAGTGGTATATGCTTCTCTTCATGTTGAGACTGTGGAACTTGCCCATGACTACCCAGACTGGCTGGCTCTTCTCCTGAGATGCATGACGGCAAATCAAGCTCCTAGCCTCTGGCTCAGCAACCAGGCACCCAACTCAGAACTTGAGCACACTGACAATAAGAAATGCTGTTGAATCAAGTCTTGCTTTTTTGCAAAAAAAAAAAAAAGATTTAATATAAGGTGTCTCCATGATGCTAATCCAAGCATGTATATTTTTTGCCAGGGAACTGTGTTTTGTTTGTTTGTTTGAAAGTGACCTAAAATACGCTTCTGCCCCCCAGATGTTCCTGGACTGCAACTCCCAGAAATCCTGGCCAGCTCACCTAGTGATGAAGACTTCTAGGAGTCCAGGAACATCTGGGGACCCACAGGTTGAGAAACACTGTGCTAGAAGGTCATTTATTTTAAATTGCTTGACGAACTGATACATTTCAGTCAGTTTGACATGTCTAAACTCTGCTGTTGGAGTAGACTTTGTCATACCAGCAAGAGAGGAGAAACGGGTGCAGAGGAGGACCAGAGGTGGCACAGGTAGGAGGAGGTGAATCAGGCTTCACTGCCTGGATTAACTGGGCTGCCTGGCACCCGCTCAGAGGTAGTGACCCATCTTACTGCTCCAGGTATTTCCCTCCCTCTTATATTATTTCAGGAATGAACTGCAGCTCACCCATAAACACATACAATAGAGCTCCCATGCATGAGTTCCAGCTACAGATTTATGACAAAGAAATGGTGGCTGTTACCTTTTGTCTCATAAGCCTTTTCCCTTTCTCATTCTTTTTCCAACAAGGTATTTTGCTTGCAGGGCTCCTGCTGTGGGTTCACAAATGTGCCTAGCAAGGACAGGCTGGGAGGGAGTAGGGTCACATTTATTTTTCTACCATCCTCCTCTTTAGCTCCTTCTAAGGAGCCAGACAAGGGGAGTTACAGAAGCAATCCCAGGTCACTGCCTCTGAGCAGCTGTTGCACTGTGTAGCTGATCCAAGGAGCAAGGCCTGGTCCCAAGTCCTTGGAGGGAAGGACAAGGCAGCAGCAGAAGGGAGGCAGAGTCAGTGGGAGCTGCAGAGAGTGCGTACACAACAACCCAAAAGTTTTGGATTCGGGCTAAAGTCACGTGGACTTGAGCCTGAATCCAAAAGTAACCCCCTATTCTGACAGGGCACCAGGTCCTTAGTGAGCTATAATGCAATACAGTAATGACAATTTAATATTCAGAGAGAAGTCCACATGCAAGACCTCTTTTTACACTAAATACTTGCAGGCTCAAATCAAATTATGATTTGTCATAGCATCTTCAACTTTTCTTATTTATCAGTTTCTATTTTCATTAGCCCAAGTAGTGGTCACAATGCTGGCCCAGAAAACCAAAGGTTGCAAGCCAGCACGCATTCTCAGGGGGAAATTCTCCTTTCTTTTTTACTTGTTTCCTTTCAGCTAGCTATTCCCAACTTTCTGCTCATCTGAGTGGCAACAAGTCTCTGTTGACTGGGGATTATATAGCTCATAGTACAACACCTCTGGATGGCACCATGGTACAAGCACAAACAGGACACTTTAACCATCGTTAAGTAGTGCATATTCAGAGACTCATGTGATTTTCATTTACATATTTTTAAAAAAGCTATATGAATTGTAATGGGCTGTCATCAACGAAATGCCTTTCAGTGTTTTAGGTGTTTTTCCCCCCCTTCCTTGTTATTTTGAGCAGCCATTAAAAGGAAGAGGCTTATCTAAGGACTATGTGTATCCTTCAGTATCTGGCAGGCTTAAGATTTGAGCTACTGTATATTGTATAATCCTCATCAATGGCAATAAAACACTTCTTCTAAGAAGGATGCTCTGCTAATGTCTTTACGCACTGCATGAACTTTGCGGCACAGTTCATTTGTTTTGATCACAGCTCTGAGATACTGTATAGTGGATTAAAGGGCTGTTTGACATTTTCAGCTTATTTAAGAAAAGTGAGGACTGTATTTTATTGTGCCTGACAAAAATCCAAAATAATATCACACATTTCTTGATTAGAATTTAAAAGGTCAAACTGCATCTTTGCTGATAACCAGTACATGTCTGCATATAGGCACCAAATAAAGCAAAAGAAGATTTCCACAGTGCTTAAATGCTTCTTGCAATTGAATTTAGAAGTCAGAGGTCCTGCTAGCTAAGGAAAATATACAAGGCCCTAATGCCACTGACATGTAGCGTACATACCAGAAGAATCCATTCATTATTAGTAGAGATGGGCACGACTTAGCGGTATTCCCGTTTCCGTTACTCGTTTCCGTTACTCTACGGAAACGGTAACGGGAATCACTGCCCCAGACTTCGAGCTCGAACCGACGAACGAACAATTTGGGTCTGATTTGTCGTGCTCGTTACTTGCATCGCGCAATGCCAAGCGGCACAGAAAAAAAGTTTTTAAAAGTTAAAAAAAAACCCGATTCCCGGCCCTAAAAGTAGGCGAAAACTGTCTGAGGGCACCTACCAGGCCAGAAGGGTGTTTTATTTGGGGGGGGTTCCCTGCCCCCCTCTCCTTGGCTATTGCTACTGCTGCGCTGCTGGTACCAGGCTGGGAGGGCGCATCCATTTGCCATGCAGTGCGGGGGATCCAAAATGGCGACCGCAATATTTTTTTTGAAATCGTTGCCCAAAACCCCACCAAAGCACCACAGAAACATGTGAAAATTAGCTATTTTAAATGCTTGAATTTTTACAGGAGCAGCAGTGGGCTTTTCTTGCAAAAAAAAGTCTCCGTTGATTTTATTTTATTTTATTTTATTTTATTTTTTTACACCTGCACATTTGCAATGATGGGCTCGCCCATGGGAGTGGACCATGCAAAGTTTTGCAGCCATTCCACCAATCGCATGGCCAGGTTTTGCTGACTGTACCAGGCTGGGAGGGCGCATCCATTTGCCATGCGGTGGGGGGGATCCAAAATGGCGACCGCAATATTTTTTTTGAAATTGTTGCCCAAAACCCCACCAAAGCACCACAGAAACATGTGGAAATTAGCTATTTTAAATGCTTGAATTTTTACAGGAGCAGCAGTGGGTTTTTCTTGCAAAAAAAAGTCTCCGTTGATTTTATTTTATTTTATTTTATTTTTTTACACCTGCGCATTCGCAATGATGGGCTCTCCCATGGGAGTAGACCATGCAAATTTTCCACCAATCGCATGGCCACTTGGCCAGGTTGACCACAGAGACTTCTGGGATGTGCCAATCGGGCATAAACAGCCCACTAATCGTAGCCCAAACCCGAACCCTAAGCCTAACCCATACGCCAGTACACTGTCCTTCTAAGTGGGTCAGAGAGGCACCCAGATGCACCCCAATACTCACCGTAACCTCACCCGTAACTAGCCTAACCCTAGCCGTTGCGCTAAGCCGTCTTAACCCTAAGCCAGATCTACTTGCATTGCACTACATGCAAGTACGTGAGACACAGCGGGTGCAAAGAGTCTGCCAGTCCGTCACTTGTGGCTCTGGCTGACTCCTGCAGCTCCCTCCAGGAGCCCGCTACCCCCTCCCCAAACCAGTACTAACAACAACGAAAAAACGAAAAAACGAACCGACTAATTTTTGCAAATTTTCGCGAAAAACGGAAACGAGCCGAAACGGAACCGGCCCGACTAACGACAGCTCGAAAAAAAAATTTTTCAAGTCGTGCCCATCTCTAATTATTAGCTAGTTTTCACATTCACTTTTGTTTGTTAAAAGATTCACTAACAACTACAGGGACGTAAATCTGTCTCATAATATCCTAATTGTCTCTTGGACTCAGAAATTTTGTTTCTTTGGCAATTTGTTGAATTTGTGTGGTCTCTCGTGGTATAGTAGTTTATATTGCCTGCTGGAAGGCTAGCATGGGAGAAATGTGTTTGCATGCATGGGAAGCAACAATTGCAAAGCCACACCAGTAATACTTTAATAAGAGCACAGAAGAGGTAATGTATGTTAACTGGCATATCTCCCTCCTGTGGACTTATGGCATGAAAGATTAGAACTGTCTATTATCCTGTCTTCCAAGATAAGTATTCTCCTGTACTATGCCAACCTAATCCAAACATATTTAAAAGCAATATTGTGTACTTCATGGAAACTGAAAACATAGATAACCCCCAAGTTAATCTGTTTTGAGACCTATTGATTTTAACAGGCTATGCAATCTCAGTGGCTGAAATCCTGTTGCACAAGTCCGCATGCATAGCAGTGAGTATGGGCGCTTTTACACAACCCCTAAGATCCGCTGGTCCCTTAAATTCGGACCAGAGATCTTAGGGGCTTGTCGCTCTTCCTGTGTTCCCACCCTGGCTGCTGGCTGCGTGAGGGGAGGGAGAAAAAAAAAGGAAGAAAGACTGTGGCTCACCTCCCGTTCTGCCTCTCGCTCTTGCCGGCTCTTGCCCCGGCAACATTCCAGTAGCTCTTAAGTAACTCTTAAGTAGCTCTTAAAGGGGCGGGAGCCAAAAAGCAGCAAACAGAAGCGAGGAGAGCCCCGCACTCACTATCGTTGCACCGCATCAAAGATTTTTCACCTCCAGAGAGAAGGTACAAGAAAAGTGTGCTGGGTCGCGCTAAAGTGGGCGGGGTCGCACTTAATTGCCTGTAAACTCCGGAGCTGGTGGGGAAACATTTTTAAGCTCCGGAGCTGGGAGCCATTTGCGGCGGAGTTTAGGGGTCGTGTATAAACACCCTATGTAGCAGGAATCATTGTCCATTATTTTCTCAAAATCATTGGAAACGATCTTCAAAAAGGGCAACAAGGAGGAACATGGAAACTACAGACCACTCAGGCAGACATCAATCCCGGGGAAAATTCAGGAACAAATTATAAAGTGGTCACTATGCAAGCAGCTAGAAAACAATGGAGTACTAACTAAAAGCCAACACAGATTTGTCAAGAACAAATCTTGCCAGACTAATGCTTCCTGCTAAACAGAGGGAATACTGTGTAGATATAGTATATCTTGTCTTCAGCAAAGCTTTTGAAAAAGTGTCCCATGATATTCTGATTAGCAATCTAACTAGGTGTGGGCTGGATCGAACAACTGTCAGATGGATACACAACTAGAGAATCAAAGTGGGAGGAGGTAACAAGTGGGGTACCCCAAGGCTCAGTCCTAGCACCAGTGCTCTTCAACATTTGTACTCATGATCTGGATCAGGAGATACAGAAATGCTAATCAAGTCTGCAGCAGTGGCGTAGCTAGAGTTTGGAGTGCCCGGGCACAAAGACCATTTTTGCGCCCTCTCCTCCCCCCCAACCATGTCTCACCCACGCAGCAAGAGGGGCCAGATCCTGGGGGAACAGTGGGGGAGGGAAAGAAGTATCTCTCCTCATGCCCTCTTTGTGGGCATCCTTTCCAGTTAAGGCTCTCCTGTGCAATTTTTTTTTCAAGCAGCACCTCCATCGTATGCTTCCCGCTCCTCCTTTCCCCCGGCTAAAACAGCTAAGGCTTGGTGATGGTTAGCCCAGGGAAAGGAGGAGAGGGAAGCAGGCGATGGGATCAACTAGGCATAATCTTCTGAAGGCAGCAGGAGAAAGTTGTGCCTAGTGAAAGTAACTTCAAGTCAAAAGTTAGATTGGAACTTTAAATAGCTTTGGGTAGTTTCAGAAGCTAAGTGAGGGAAAGACCTCACTTCCTTTTTTACTTCCTGCTATTTGTTTTACCATTTAAACACAAGGTTCTTATTTGGATATCATATTCTATTATCTGTGTTTACAGTAGGTCACAAGGCTACACCTCATTTATGACATGGAGGGCACGGGTCATATTTTACATGCACTTTAAAAGAGGAAAATATAAGGCAGTTAAAATGGCAGGCAGGTTGATGGCAGAACATTCCCTTTTATATGAATTAACCTCTTTTCCTAGCTGAAATGTACATGCTAATAATTTTTAAGCTTTAACTAGTTACACTGGTAGTTAAATGTTTGACCTTTTGTGCAGAATCTGTTCTAAAGTTACTTACCGGTACATGTTCCAGACAATGTTCTTCATAGAATAGAACAATGGGTTATTAGGTATGCAATATATACATCACTGTTCAAGTTTCACACTGCACTACTAAATGCTCAAGGGACATCTCCAGACCAGAAGAAGTGGTTCAGAGTAGCAAGCTTTTATCTAAACTTTACCCTACAACTGCTGGATAGCTCAGTAGTTTAGGTGTCTGACTTCTTAGTTCAATTTCCTACTGTGCCTCCCTGGTAGCAGTTGGACTCGATGATGATGATTTATTATTTTAGAGTATCTTTACCCCACCTTTCTCCTTGGAAAAGGACCCAAGATAATCCATAGGGTTTCTTCCAATTTGCCTTCTGAGATTACAGAACTCACCCAATGAGACCAAGATTTTTAAAAATACAAAAGATAACGTTTTTAAAGAAAAAGGTGGTTCACATTAACTTTCACAGTTTAACAAGCCATGATTTGTTGAAAAGGGAGCAAGTAATGTGTCCATGAGTATTTATTTGCTCAATTCCCATACTTTCAACCTTCTGGGGAAAGGGGAAGCTTCCCAATTTGAAGGAGGAGAATAGACTTCCGAGTTTATTATAGTTTTTTTTGTGAGAGGGAAAGTCTACTGACAACTCAGAATCAAACCACTGTTTACAATTCTAGTTTGTCGAAATCATAGAAATCACTTTTGCATTCAGATGACCATGCATCCACAAACATATTTTTAAAATATGTTATAAGGGCTTCAGATATAAATGAGTGCATTTTGAAGTAGAGAATGTGCATTCCTGTTTGTCCATGGTACCAAGGCAAGTGGTTCAGGGTGTGCATTCCTGCAAACAATTGAACAAAAGCCTTTAATTGTTGGAAGACTGCAGTCAGTGATCCATGGAGGATCACATGTAACTGCCCAGCTATCATGAACATACTACAAATCAACTGTTTACTTGCTTCCGTACAGTAGTGATAATAATTTATGAATAAGTTAATTCTAATTCATGGTGCTTCATTTAAAAGCAAATTTATTTCATTTAAAACAAACACGATAAAAAACATTCTTTTCAAATTACACATTTAAAAAGTAGGCTGAACAGATTTTTTTTAAAAAAAGGGCAGGGCTCTTGGATCTTTGCTAGTTGTGTGAAAGAGGAATTTCAGCACCTTTAACTTCTAAAATATAAGTGTAGAAAACATTCCTCATGAACAGAGATGCCTTATGAGCCAATTCTCAAACTATTTTTGCTAGCTTCAAAATATGTCCCTTATTATAAAGGATTTTCTAAAATGCACACCTTTAAACAATGCAAGTAGCCTTAGGAAGTGCAATTAAGATATGTCACAATTTCAACAACAGCAACAACAAAAAGTTATCTCCCATAATTTTCCCGTAATTTTACCTGAATCAGTGCTGTGCCTTTATATACCTGCCTGCATCCAATCAGGAGTCTCAAGTTACTTTTTTTAAGGTTAAGGAATGCTAAAAAGGATCATCTATTACTCTTGGCCAAACTTTATTTACATAGGCCAGTTTGTTTAATGAGTTTCTCCCTGCTTCAAAAGAACAATGCTGTATACATCTGCTTCATGAATAATAGCAATCTTTGCTATTTTTAGCTATCTTCCTGTTACACCTATATATAACTAGAATAGCTATTGTTCTCTAAATCTGCTGTTTTGGTTTGTTTAATATAAGAAAAATTTTCCCAGCATTTATTAGAAACAAGAATTGAAATTGCCACAGGAAGAAAAACAAATCATACACCAGTAAAACGACACATACATTAACGTCTCCCTTCAGATATTACTGTATTTAATAATAATTTCTCTAAATTTCTGTCTTACACCTTTCTGCAAGATGTTTTCACCCAGATGCCTGAAATGGAGATTTATTCATACTTAAGAGGGGAAAGAGATAAATTTGTTACATCTCTCTATGGACTATCAACTGCACAACACATTAGACATAAAAAATATAATAGTTAAATTTTAATGTTTTCAAATGGTCCAAAGAAACAAACTGTTCTGTCTCCAGTGTGATGCGAAGAAAGTGCTACACTTTGCAGCATGCCAGATAAATTCAGAATGCAATTGTTTGGGGAACAAGAAGGTATAATTGGCCAGAGCCTAGTGCAGGAGAGAGTAAACTGATGGCTAGATGTTCATGTCCCTAGAAATGGACTGGTAGCCAGTGAACATGTAGTAGCCAGGAATTTCTATTCTAGTTTTAATCAACTCATCAACAGCCTGGTTGGCCCACTTTTGACGAATTGGAGACTCCAAAAGTTTTCCAAAGGCAGATCCATTGGGGGGGGGGGGGGAACACACATGTGTTACAATTATCCAAAGGGATATAAATACAACACGTATCATCGTAGTCACATTAGGCAGTTTCAGGAACTTACACACTAGCTTTAAGTCTGCAAAGAAACACACTCCTGGCTACCACCAACATTTGAACATCCCGTCCCAAAGGTTGAATCCAGGCTATGAATTTCCAAAGCGTCAATAACCCCATCCAGTACAGGCTGACCCCCCTATTCCCTGATCTACCTCTCAATTGATTAGGAGCACCTCTGTGTTGTCTGAATTAAGCTTTGATTTCCTTGGTGTCATCTAGGCTTTTACCGGCTTCAGACACTGGTTTAAGTATTGATACATCTTTCTCAGAAGGAAGAAATATAGTTGGATGTCATCTCATTTGCATAGGGATGTCACTGAAACCCTGCTTTGCTGCAAGATGTCATTTACTTTCCCCTTGTACCCCCACTGCTGCTTGTAGAAGCCAAAAGCACAAAGGGCTCACAATCATGTATCAGCTCTCAACTCTCTTAAGAATCCTTCCCACATCCTCACATGGTGCAAACTGAAAGGTATCCATTATCGCTGGACAAGCATTGGCCAAAGTTACATTCCCTTTAGGACAAACACCTCAAGTTGATGTCCTTCAAACATTTTTGGACTTCATTATCATCACCCAGTATGATGACTAGCCTTTGCAACTCCTTTCCCAAAGCTGTGCATTCCTGGAGGGTTTTTATTTTTTAAAAAAAGAAGGATGTAGTGGCCACAGACATGCCTCTTTTGTTCAGCTCTCCTTACCTAGTTCTGTTAGGAGTTATTTATTAAGCAACAAAGATTTGATCCAAAAAGTGTTGCCATTTGCTTGTAAACCTTTGAAAAGAGGTTCTAAAGCAGAAGGATTTTAAGGTTTTGTTTTAAAGATTAACTTTTTTATCTAAGCAACCCCAAGAAACTCTGAGTTCTGTAACTTTTAAAGGACAAAAGACACAATATTGGCCTAGTTTGGATTTTTTAAAAATTCTTTTGAAGTCCCATTGGCTTCTCTCCTTCTCCCTTTTTGGGTCTTAGGAGTGTTTAATTCTGCTTCGATGATACTATTTAGCATTTGCTTAATTGTTACTCTATTCTATGATTGATTTTGCTTTTTCTATGCCTGCAGAGGCAGAAGGTACTATGGGGCTCCCTTACTGGAAATATTTTCAGCATTTTCAGATTGGATTCAAATACTATCAAATCAGATTCTGAGGCTGTACTTTCTTTACACAATTTTAACAAAACGTAACTACTAGCTTAAAGAATTTAACCTCATATATTACTTAGTATGTGATGAAATAGGTTTTGACTGGCCCCATTCAAGGCTTTGCAAATATTTGCTCCTAAACCATTCCTCTGACAGGCAACATCCCCTGACACACAAATAACAAAAAAGGTGAGCCAATAGGCTTAGCATAGGGCACCTGGTTATTTCTGATTATAATTGGATGAGAAAAATTTCCAGCATACTGCTTACAATACCGAATGTGCTACCATGTGGCTTGATTGTTCTGAAAAACAAATAACAGAAAGACTCTCACACCATTAAGACAAATAGATTTGTTTATGACCTTTTGTAGATACAGAACCCACCTCCGCAGGTTCAAAGTGTGCAGTCTTAAGAGTTTCAGGTGTAAATATGCAGCAGGGGTGGGATATATGGACAGTGAGGCTGGAGGGAATTTAAATGTAGAACTATTAGCAGTGCCAACTTACACAACAACACTTTGCATGACACTTTGCAGTATAAAACCAAGATTCTTTTTTTCCCCTTCTGCGATTCATGAAGAGAACCACAAGCAAAACAGAGCTTTGTAAATCACATTTCCTGCTGTTAATAGGTTTCTTCCCCTTCATTGTCCGAGTCACAGCCATAAAAATCTCAAGTCTTTTTGTACCTTTCAGAGTTGTTGTCTCACTTTGTCTCAAAGAGCAGGCTTTAAAATGCCATTTAAAATGCAGGCTTTTCTTTAAACTTTTCTTTAAAATGCAGATATGGAATCAAAGACTTCTTGATCTCACATCTTTGCTGTTTAAAATATAAAGTGGTAATAAGGTAAAGTAAATGTATAATAAAAATAAATGATGAAAAATAAAGAAAAAAAATAAAGAAATAAAATGAATTTTTTTTTTGCTTGGTTACTCACATGGATGGCAAATGGCATAAATTTCAGTGCCCCACTGAGATGGATGTTCAAGTATGTGTGAAACATGTGCAAGATCCCCAAATCCCAGTGGCAATTCATTAATTGGCAGATACTGGTATGTCATTTACCTTCCATGTATGTAACAAAGCAACAGGACTTCAGCCAGCATTTTTAATTAAGGGGGGAAATAAGCCACGGACATATTGATTTGAAAATCATTAATGTGTTGTTATGACAGATCACAAGATTATAGGCTGACAGTTTAGAGCATAAATATATAGAGAAAGATTTAAGCAGTCTGGTTAGAATTCAGTGAAGTCGGTTTGTATTAAAATTACACCAGTAAGTTATGGAAGAAAAGTGAAACCTAGTTGAAATGCATGACAATGAGAATGTGCAACTATTTGTTATTGTATTTCTTGTTCCTTTAAAATTCCTAAAGGAAGAAATACTGGCTGAAATCTTAACTGGGAGTTGAGTCATGGCTACTGGACTTCTTTTTTGAGAGATAGAAACGTTTCGCTGTTCATCCAAACAGCTCGATGAAGCTGTTTGGATGAACAGCGAAACGTTTCTATCTCTCAAAAAAGAAGTCCAGTAGCCATGACTCAACTCCCAGTTAAACAAACCTGGATGACTGAGAATCTTCACAGATGTATGGCTGAAATCTTATTGCTTAATTATAGTAACTCATACTTGAGTAGCCTATTCAATCAGCTGGGATTTGGTGAGTCAATTCCTTTGTAACTTCATATGATTCAAATGGGCATATGTGGGAGTAAGGGCGGGTTGAAGAGCCAAGCTGTAGCATGTTGGAAGATAGGCAAAAGAGGAAGCAAACATTCAATAGACCAAGAGGCTGGTTGAGTAAGAGAAAAACAAAGAATGAGAGAGTTGGAAAAGAAATGGAAAGTCAACTGATGCAACTTCTATGCCCCTACCCCAACACCCCGCAAAGAGTAGAGCCTCATCTTGTGGCTGGTAGCTCCCAAACTGTGCCCCATAACAACCTGGAAGGCCACTGCATGTGGACAGGAGACAGAGAAATTTGGGAGGAGAAACACTACCTTTCTTTAAGGAAGAAGAACCAGACGGGGCATTGATGGCAATCACAAAATGACATTAAAGCCACTCTTTTTGATTAACAATAACCTCAAGCCATGCCATCACTTTGGATCAGTTAGGACAGAGGAGGCAGACTAATACTTGTTCAGGAGAAAGAACAAAATCTTAAAGAAACAGTGAAGAGGAATGAGCAAAACTTTCAATTGGAGGAACGGAGGAGTTGTAAAAAGGAAAATGTGGTATGATAGCAGGTAGGGGGTGGGAAGAACATTAAAAACATAAAGTCTTTGGCATTAATAGTCTCGGGATCAGCAGATTCTGGCCCAAAAAGGGAAAGCTAAGTCAATGAACTATGGGGCCAATGTTTGAACTATGGAATCCTGTATTACTAGAGAAACACAAAATGGCAAGAAATGTGTTGCTTTCCAGATACCAATACAAAATAATGTCAGTAATTGTCATCTGACAGTGATAAACTTCATCTCCATCTACAATCACTGCATGACTTTCTCTATCCTTGCTCTGCCATTTTGTAATAGCCGGGCCCCTTTCAACCTTCTCCAATGGGTCTTTGGGGTACAAAGTTATTGCCTCTATAGCACTGAATTGTTTAGGATTACGACATCTGGAGGACCAGCCACCTCCTCACATATGAATTGAATATTATCACTAGAAGCCTCGTTCTATGATGGGGTCTTTTCAGTGGCAGCACCTTGACTCTGGAACTTAAGAGTGATCCCACTGCCCCTTCCCTTCACTGGCCATTTTTAGATGAGGTTTCAAGACTAAACTTTAATTGACTAAATTGTGGCTAACATTGCTAGCAGCTACTTTTTTTATATGTTTCTGTACTAGCGTGCACACCTGGGACACTACTGAAAAAACCAATCTCTTCAGAATTCCTTTACTTGGGAATCTATCTGCAACTCTGCTGAAGGTAGTGAAGCATCAATATAATTATCTTGACTGAGCCAGTAAAGTTATATGTAGCAATTTACTTTGTGGCTAAACATTATTGGATAATTAAACCAATTGTTCAAAAATATATGACACATATTGTTTTGTAGAATAGTTGGGAGGTGAGATTAACAAATGCCAGGTGCTGGTTCACCAGGTGCCGGTACATTTTTGATTGAAAAATGTGCTAAGAACAATTGTTCATTTGTTTTTGCTTCTGTCTCTATGGTATCAGTCATGGGTATCCAAGTACGGATTCCCCTTCAATCTACTTGACATTTATTTACTAGTGTCTTAGTTACAGCAGTCTTTACCAATCTGATACTAAAGCTGAAAACTTTATATGAGCCAAACTGCAATCTCATACATATTTGACATGTGGCTTGTTGAATTCAGTGGAACATCGAGTAATCCTGCACAGGGTTATGCTACCATTCACACTGATTTAAAGTGAATAAATTAAGCAGATATTTTGTTCTTTTGCACTGAAATCTGTGCAATGTAAACAATTGAAATTATTAAGTGAGGCATCGAAACTACATGCAGGTAACTTGAGGACTGTAGTCATAGACTAACTAGGACACAGTACACCAGGCATGTCCAAATTTCGGCCCTCCTGATGTTTTGGACCACAACTCCCAGAATTCTAAGCTTAGATTGCCAATGGCAAAGGATTGTGGGAGTTGCAGTCCAAAACATCTGGAGGGCCAAAGTTTGGACATGCCTGCAGTTTACTGTATGTTAAACTAATCATCTGATAATACAGCATTCCCCAAAAGCTTGGGTTACAAAATTAATTCATTTCCTAGGATGCTTTGTAATCTGGAAATTTCCGTAACCTGGATCCAAATGGGGTGCAATGCACCCTGGGAATGGAATTCCTGCAAAATATTTCCTTAACCCGGGGTTTTCAATAGAAAAAAATCATAACCCAGGTTTTTGCAGAAAGTTTCTTGGATGGACTTCCGGGTGGACTTCCTTTCATAACCTGAAAATTACATAACCCGTGGCATCCATAATCCAGGATACCACTGTGTCTGGAATTTGAGTCATGGCAACCGGACTTCTTTTCTTGAGAGATCAAAAAGTTTCACTACTCATGAAAGCAGCTTCATCAGTCTGAGGAAGCTGCTTGGATGAGTAGCAAAACGTTACCAATTGCCATGACTTAAATTCCAGATAACCTCACCTGTATGACAGAGAATCTTCACAGATGTTCCGTTCAGATAATAATGGACTTGAATCCAACTGATAGTGCCAATTAGAGCAGACCCACAGAATCATGGGATTTGCATAATTTCTCCCCCACAATTCAACAACCACGTAAATTGTTCTACCCTAATATGGAGGACAAATTGGATTTACACCATAGTCTCTTTAATGAAAAGGTTTAAGTTTGATACTTTATAGCAGTGATTCTCAACCTGTGCGTCGTGACCCCTTTGGGGGTTGAATGACCCTTTCATAGGGGGTTGAATGACCCTTTCATAAGACCATCAGAACAAAAATTCCTGTTGGGCTCTGCCAGGCTGCGTGACTGCTTCCCCTTCCGTATGGCCGCTTCCTCCTCCACCACCGCCAACACTCTTGCATGCAGGCAAGTGGGCGGGCTGTCCTGGGCCATGCGGCCACTTACTCTACTACTCTTGTAGGCAAGCAGGTGGGCTCTGCGGGGCTGCACGGCCCTTCCTCCTCCTCTGCCACTCTTGCAGGCAGGCAGGCGGACTCTCCAGGGCCGCACGGCCACTTCCTCCCCCTCCTCCACTGCTCCTGTAGGTTGGTGGGTGGGCTCTACCAGGCTGCGCAGCTGCTTCCTCCTCCTCCACTGCCACCACTCTTGCAGGCAGGCAGGCAGGCTCTCCTGGGCCACACAGCCCCTTCCTCCTCCACCACTGCCACCAATCTTGCAGGTGGGTGGGCGGGCTCTCCTGGGCCATGTGGCCTCCACTGCCGCTATTAGGAAGGTTGAGAACCACTGCTTTATAGGATTTCCTCAAGTCTAGCCCTCTTGTGGCTATTTCATTGCTGCAAAAGCTAACCCACGCACTACAGGACATATGCTTGGCTAAAATCCTTTGGGCATAAGACATGAAGTTTTGATTGTCATCTAACATTCAGTTTTTTAAAGAGCAGATTTCTCTCTCACTGCTTTCTATGAAATGGCCAGATATATTGCAAACTCCATATCAGGACTTCACAAGTTTTTGTCTGGGAGAGTCTTTTCTGGACTGGGATGGATGTCAGGCAACTCAGTAGCACCCAATTGTACTCCCTCTGCCTCAGATACTTTCCCCCACCTTCTTCCAGTCAGAGTTCTGTCAGTAGAATAATATATAGAAAAAAATAAGCAATAAAGCAAATATAGATTATAATACAGGCATGCGGGCAAAACAGTACAAAAGACAACAGAAGCACCCAAACTCAGCCCAAAGCCTCTTGGAAAAGCCAAATCTTCAAGGCTTTCCTAAAAGTGTGCAAAGATTGTGCCAGGCAGACCTCACTGGGAATTGAATTCCAAAGTGAAGGGGCACATTTCTCTGCCAGATAACCAGGACCCAAGCCATGGAGGGTTCTGTAAACCAAAACAAATACCTTGAACCTGATTTGGGTTGCAATGGGCAGTCAATGCAGATGAGCCAAGATTGGGGTGATGTGGGCATACCTGCCTGCATCAACCACCAACCTGGCCACCACATTCTGCATCCGCTGCAGTCTCCAAACCAGGCCCAAGGGAAGCTCCACATAGTGTGTTGCAGTAATCGATCCTAGAAATCACCAATGCATGCACAACTGTCAGAACATGCACATTACTTACTCAGTAATAAAGCTAGTTCACTGGTTAGGCTCAGTATTCTAACAAGTTAACATATTTTACAAAATATGATGTTGATTTTTATCTATGAAGAACTGTAAGCAAACAGAAACAATTTTCTCATTACCAGAAACTCTGAATGAATTATTGAGACAATAAGTGTCAGTTAAGGGAAACTAACAAATAAGGGGCAGTCTACTGAGAAAGACCTGTAGTTCAATCTGTTCTGTAGGTTCCAGACCAAGCCATTTTATCTACTGTTCAATTAAGGGAAATTTATTTTATTTCTTTTAAAAGCTACACTCAGTTTCCTCATACACTCTGCCACCAAGAGAAATTGCCTTGGATATCTTTGGATGTGTTTCCATTAGTCCCTTCCCACTCTGAATACATCTCAGGAAAACCTGTCATAATGTTTACTTCATTCTTAGTGATGTCCCTGTATTATGACTCCATTTTCAGGCTTTGTTATAAGAAATCTAGCATATCATTAAAGACAAATTAAATTATTTATAATGTACCTGATAAGCTCTAAACATTTCTAAATAGTATAACCTTCCTGCTTGAAGTCGAATATGTGCCAGAACAGTAAACTATTGCATCGGTTTATATACCTGTTATAAAGGATGCAAAGTTGTAATCAGCCCATCTTATCCTTGGGATGTCCACCCAGAAATGTCCATCATATCAAAGATGAGAAACCCAATCTTCCAGGACTTAGCAGACCTCAGTTTCTAACAATCCACACCAGTACTACCAACAGTGAAGGATAGATGGAATTTCTTTTACACAACAGTGGATGACTTTAGCTTCCCCATCACTGCACTCAAGGAAACATGTGATTTGGTCTCCTCATGGGCATAGTTCATCCACTCCCTGCAAAGGTCACCTAATGAACCAGATGCAATGATGCTCGCTAAATGCAATAACATCAAAAGTGTGGTCAAAGAAAAATATGAGCCATGATCAAAGAAATGGGAGCAAGAGGTGGATTGCTGGAAGCAGATGCCCACCTATATATAGGCTGAAATTACACCTATAAGATTTGGTCAAGTTACCGCAACAGGGCAAGCCAGGGAGATGTTCAATACAAAAGTGCTTTGTAGCTCTTGCTTTTCGTGTATGTAAATATGCAAGAGCAGTACAGAAATCTACTCAGAAAGGCAAACATCAATGTAGCCAATGCCTCCCTAAAATAGTTCCATGCATTGTACAGCTTTCTACATGGTGATCTGACAAGCACACACACTAACAGCTGGGAAGAGAACATATAAAATATAAAAACAAAGGGGAAATATACAGCCATGCCCTTGTGCAACAAATTGTCTTGTGGTTATCTGAAAGCCTAATCAGTCTTATTTAGCATAAACATACAAAGAATAGATGGCAGCTCCCTTAATCAGATGAAAGCTTGCACTAAAACAAAACAAACATCAAAACCTTTGTTTTCCATACTCTGTTTTGCTAGAAACATAATGCAACTCAACTATACCAAGCATTTTGTAACTTCAAGTTTACTTAACACAGCAGGCCAAAAAAGGGTTTAACTCAATGCACTTCATCTGGGGTACACTGGACATCTGACAGAAGTAAAATGAAACCACCCAGTTAGTTTTGCCAGCATTAAGTGCAACTGCAATAATGTAGGCTCCTGCCGGGCTTGTCCCGGATTGGGGCTGCTTTGTCGCCCCAGGAGCCGTTATTCGGCGCAAAAGAGGGAGGTCACGTGACTCCCGGGGTGTGCGGGGATCAAAGCCCTTAAAAGGGCCGCCCGCACACCCATCCTCCTCTTTCGTGCCGAGCAGCACCCCCCCCCCCCCACCCTTAGTGGTTGTGAGAATGAGATTATCGGGTCGCTTCGGGGCCGAATGGGAATTTTTGACTGGTACCATTATTGGCTTCGTAGTGCCAGTGTGTTTTCGCCCATTCCATTCTCATTGACCGTTAGGCAGGGTCTCCTGTGTGTCCTGGCGGGTAATGCAACTAAAAAGGGGCCAGGACTGTGACGTCAGAACGGTAAAGGCATCTTGAATAGGGCTCAGGGCAGCTGTACAATAGATAATAACATAGGACCAATTGATAGGTAAAACAACCCAGTAGGAAAGTAAATTAAACATCATAAAGGCTAGGAGTTCGTACGGCTGCCCCAAGTAATACCCTGACCTAGTTTTGGTGGGGAGGGCTGCTTTCATGGAACAGCACCCCCGTACGGGGTCACATTATGGCGTCACAATAAATTAAAATAACATCTGAGAGCTGAAATATAAGTTGCACTACGGCAGGCCCATCCTTTTGGCTACAACTTTAGTGACAGTTATAGCAGTTAACAAAGTTATTCATAAAGTTATTAATGAAGTTATTAATAAAGTTGTGGCCCGATTTAAAACCCAACATTCCTGTGTGGTCTCATTATTTCGGGACTGGGGGGACAATTACAGTGGGCAATTATCGCTACTTGGTATGCCTCACTTGTGTTACATGTACTCATAGCAGGGGAATTGTGAGTTGTTACATGAGAAGGGATATAAACAGCAACACATTAGCTAAAATCAATTTACTGCTGCAATGAATGTCACTGCACGTACAGTTATGTCTAAATACCTAACTAGCCAATAAGATTCTGGCCGGTATTTTAAAATGTTCAAGAGCAACCACCTCCACAGCTGTTCAGGAATACATTGAGAATAAATTTTGCCTTAAAAATCTTTTTTATTTATTACATTTATTACATTTATATCCTGTCTTCCTGCTAATGGATTCAAGAGACGTGTGTGTGTGTGTGTGTGTGTGTGTGTGTGTGTATCGTACTTGGTCTTAATAAGAACCCTCTGAAGTAGACAGTGTCTGAAACACAGCCACAAGTTCAAGCACACCTTGTGAGGTTGAGAGAATGCAGGAGCCAACCAGAATAGAGCCATTGGATTTACATCACTCACATTCATATATTGGCCAGTGTCTTTTGGGTTGCTACAAAGCTCGTGTAACATGCCAGGGCTAACTGACAGAGTGCTGAGGTGTGTCTTGGTTTTCTACCCAATCATGTAATCCAGTTGACAAAAGAGATGCACTGAGGCACCTCCTCAGTTAGTTGCAGCAAGTTACACAAATCATCTGAGAACAGATGGATTCTGGCCAGTGAGTCTACTCTAATTGCCATTAGGAACTGGGCTTATTCTAGGTGTCTTGGTCCTTGTCTCATGACCAAGCAACTGCACCAAACAGACACTCTACGGGTTTAAAGGAAAGAAAAAATCCTTTCAAAACTGAAGTGATGCTAAATCTTCCAGTCTGACTACCCGGTGGAATTTGCCTGAGTACAATGATATGCACCAGCTGCTGTTTCATAGATAGCACGTGTGTGTGTGTGTGCGCGCGCACACACACACACACACACAGAGAGAGAGAGAGAGAGAGAGAGAGAGAGAGAGAGAGAGAGAGAGAGGTTAATTCACACTATATATATAATTGCAAAAATAGGTTACAGGCGATACCTTTATAGGCCACTGTTAAAAATAAAAAATAAAAAAAGGAACATTGCAAGCTTTTGAGTGTAAATCACCCTTCTTCAAAGCAGGTCCCAGAAGTTCAGACATGGTAAAATATGGGCTTTACCAGGAGTTTACTTTTAAAGTCCTTTGTTAGATGGTGTTCTTAAAGTCCATGGCTAGGTGATGTTGCAGCCAGGGCTAGAGTCTTGTTGGAGGCAACACTATATATAGTATATATTCTCAGTGTCAATGGAACAAAGATATCTATCCTTTCCAAGTGATATAAAAAAGAGTTTCTTTAAAAATTAAATAAGCCAAAAGTTAAGTCTAGATGCCAGATCTAGTAAGGTGGACAATACGTCCAACACCACAAGGCTACAGAAAGCTGAAAAAGGAAGTCTGATGGTCAGCTTCTACAGCTGAACAGGTATGGGGGGAGGGAGGGACTGACCGACAGCTTTCGCTACCAAATGAAGCACAGAAAATATTATTTAAGCTGATGTACAGGTAAACAATGAAGAGCATATGAAGTCTTGGAATCTTATTGCTAGCTACAGATGAGAAAATATTTTAAAGATAAATTGTTCCAAGAAGAGCAAGAGAATGGTAATGTCTGATAATTGAAATGTTTTAGAAAAGACGTGTGAAAAAAAGATGCAAATAAGGAGGGCTCTCTCTCTCTCTCTCTCTCTCTCTCTCAGTAGCTATCACCAGACTCCAGGTCTTCTTTCCCAGGAAGGACTTTTCTATTTCCCACACCCCAACTGTCTTCTTCCAGGGGACAAAATATTATCTCCTGATTTGATGTTTTCAAATAAATCATGATATGCATTACAGTACTATTCTATAGTCCTTTTCTATTTTGCCGTGGCTAAGTGCATCTACCAGTATGGAAAGGTGGGACAGAAATGTAAGTAATAAAATATCATATTTCATATATCATATTTCTGAGTCCTAACAAGAGCAAGAAAAACTTAGCACAAAACTGAGGGAAACAGAAAACAAATATGAATTCCTCTATCCCTACAGTTCCATGCCATTGGGAAAAGGGTCAATTTCTAGAGTTCTAATTTAACAACAGTTGCCTACCTGGACAAGCTTACTACTGTATGCTCAGACAGGAGTAATAAGCCACTTGCATCTTGTGTTATCTCAAAGGATATTGTTCACACCTAAAGCAACATATGGGGGCTGGCAGGGGTGTGTGGAGAGTGGATAGCCATTTCTTTCTAGATGTAGTGAGCTTATCCAGGAAATGGATGACTGAACCGCACATATAAATTCAACCAGGACCAAGCACTGCAAAGCTTGCAATTCCTATGGTATTGTCCCTTCAATTATTCTATGCTGCCTGCTCCCCACTCTCCCTATCCTTTCTAAGAAAAGGGGTTGCTTCTTGGCAGCAGAGAAATTTTGAAATTGGAAATGCTGAAGACTGCTCATGTCATCAAAGCTTGGCAGGTTGTGTTAACATTCATTCTTGTCTTGAGGAGAGAGTATTTCAAAGCATTAATTTTTTAAGTCTAAGATTAAACATCATACACTTATCTTTTTTTTAGACAGCAACACTATGTTTTTTTTTCTTTTAAAGGATGTATAGGAGCAAATACATAATAGGACAGAGTGCAAGATTTAAATAAACTGAATTGTTTTTATTTGTTTTATTTTAAAATGCTTGGCCAGCATCCTAGTAGGGATTTTTGCTGGTGAGTCTTTGTGTAACGAAATGGTGAAGTGCTGCTAATTAGTGAGTTGCCACTTACATTTTTGGTCTTCCACCAAGTAACACTACCAGGAATGCCAGCAGCAACTTGTAAATTAGTGACAAATCATCATCATAATTTTTTATGTAATCACATTTACACCAGCATAAATCTCCCAATAGGATTCTGGTCAGCATGTTAAATTCTTCCCTGCTTAAACATTAGTTCACTCTATGTGCAGATCTTATAGATAAAATAAGCATTGTGTTTTTTATTCTTGTTTCCTGCTATTTATATTATTATCTTGTAGTTTACAAGCAAGTAAGCATATAAATTTATTGATTAGTCCTATGACCATATCAACCAATAAAAATACCAAATATAAAATACACAGAATATAAAACGGAATTAAACAAATATCCTTTACAGTAAGTACCATTACTGGCAACCAATTGCAACCAAGTGCAACCAATTCCTAAAAGTTAAAAATGAAGCACTTTCTCAGAGAGAAGTGGAACAAAGTGTTTTAGATCCCCTAATCATTAACTACTTAAAATTAATTTTCAATGGAGAGAAAACAATCACAACCCGCAACAGTATTCTGTGAAATTATTTGGAACAGAACAGAGGTTCGGGAAGGTAGTCTCAATTTTTAAAACTTATTTCTTGTTTAGCCTATTAATGGACTGTTGCAGATAAAAGTATTTCTTGCTACTGAAAATGTTGTGGTGTTGTATACTCAGCTTTCAGGATATCGACCGATGAAGCTGTTTGGATGAACAGCGAAACGTTTCTATCTCTCAAAAAAGAAGTCCAGTAGCCATGACTCAACTCCCAGATAAACGCACCTGGATGACTGAGAATCTTCACAGACGTATACCTTAAAAGCATATATCAACAAAAGCATCCCCCAGTCTCTAATAACATGTAAGAACTTTCGGGGTGGGGGACCACACTGAAGGTGTGGCAGCTAATGGCAAAAGCTAACTCCTTGTTTGCAAAACAGACTTCCAATGCCAAGACCTTGAATGTTTAAATAACCTGTTCAACAAAGAGGTAGGGATGGGGTTTAGAAAGAAAGCACTGCTACAGTTACAGGTTGGTCTACCTGGGCAGCTCTTACACAGAGTTCTTGGGAAATAATAGTATAACAGTTTCCTGTGTGTACACTCTTAACCTCACCACAAGCAACTTTAACAGTGAGTTATTATAAATAAACAGGGAAACCAGGCTTTAGAGAAGTTATTGCTCCATGCGAATGGGGGTGCTGGCATATTAAAACTGAGATAAACTTTCCAAATTCCAGTTTGGAATCATGAAGATGCTGTGCTTCAGCCTTTGAGATTAACTATCTTAATATTATATAAACCACAGAGGTTCTAAACAACTTCCTTTTCAGAATTTGGGTTTAAGTGGGTAAGATTATTCTGTAGTCCTGCAAAAAGATTAAAAAGGGGGGGGGGAGGGGAGGGCAACAATAAAGTCATGACTGCATCAGGATGTCTCTGAACCCAAAGTGGGTTAAAAGTTACCTGTTGAGGTAAACATAAAGGTAAAGGTTCCCCCCGCACATGTGTGCTAGTCGTGTCCGACTCTAGGGGCGGTGCTCATCTCCGTATTCAACCCAAATAGCCAGTGTTGTGCAAGTTCCTGGGCATGTGTCCAGCATGGCTGCAAGGAGGCACTGTTTTACCTTCCTGCTTTTTGCGGCGGTACCTATTAATCTACTTGCATTTACATGCTTTCGAACTGCTAGGTTGGCAGGAGCTGGGGTTAACAGAGGGAGCTCACTCAGCTGCCAACTTTGTAGCCAACACTTTTCAGTGCTCTAGACCGCTGAGCCACCACGCCCCTCTCCTGTTGAGAGATCATCACTATTTAGAACCAGAGTTGTTGTTTTTTTAAATTACCACCTTCTGCTGCATGAGTTTGCCTCCTGACTTATGTGGTCTGCAACAGTCCTCCTGTTTCAGCAGTGATCTAAATGGTAGAACATTTTCACAAAGAATGCTCTCCCAGTGTCTTTGGTGTCTTTTGAACTTCTGGCAAAAATCCTCCCCCATTTAATGGATAATGTCAATTTTCCAGCTGCTTGTTTTAGTCATTTGGGGTTAATTTTAAATCTTGTTTTATAATGCTTTTAAACATTGCTTTCTATGGGACAAACCATATAAACAGAAAGAAAGAAAGAAAGAAAGAAAGAAAGAAAGAAAGAAAGAAAGAAAGAAAGAAAGAAAGACATGGTTTGTGACTCCTCTTTTACAACTGTTTGCTTTCTTTTATTATTGTTGTTCAAATTTAAATTATGTTGATAGGCAGCCAGGATAATATTAAGCATCTTAAACAAACATAATAAAATGTCTTAAGGTGGGTAACATAGATTCCTGCTTTTATCCAACTTGCTGCTTACATCCCACTTGCTACATTACATGACACACCCTAATAATGAATTACCCAGAGCACCTCCACAAACACCCTCTCTTCCCAGCTGTTCCCTTACAGCACACATTCTTGGAATGGAGTTCTGAGCTGATAGCTGCATTCCTGGGCAGTTTTCTTCCTCTTGACTACCGAAAGCTTAACAGAAAGAAGGAGATTGCAGCCACCACCGGAACACAAGTATTTACAGGGGATAAAGTCTGCCAGGAGCGTCTGGAGTCTCTCTGCTTTAGTTACTCAGCATTCACCTGACACCAGTATTCTGCTGCAGCCTCCAGTGTTATCCTCTATCCCCAACAATCATTTGATCACCTTATACTACCAAAATGACCCACTCTGCCTCCATTCACTAGGAAATGCTCTTTGTCTGTGCTCATTGCTGCTCAAGTGGTCGGTTGGGGCTGAAAGAATTATCAGTGAAATTGTGTGTGGGGGGGTGGGGATGGAAGAGGACAAACACTGAGCAAAACCCAGGTTGAGGAGAAGGAAAGGAGAACATTGGAGCACATGGAAATACTCATATCCCTTTAATGGTGGGCAGCTTGAAGATTAAGTTGAGGGAGCCCCCTCATCCCAGTCACAAACCATCAGTGGCTTTAAATAGTTGTTTCCAAGAAATTAACACATTTCTGTCTGTGCTGGTCTGCAATTACACAGAGAATCAAATTCTAATGAGTGGATGTAAGTTTTTGCCAGAATAAGGTCCCAGCTGGGTTGCTGCCATTTTTGTTGCAACCAAGTAACCAGCCTGCCTGTTGGGAAAATAGTCTATTTCCTTGTTGTTTCTCAGTTGAAACAAATGAGCTCTCCTGTTGCTATTCTGTGAGGACACTTAAGTGGTACCCCGACTTAAGAGCAGCTCGACTTAAGAGAGGAAAACTGTTGGCATTTTAACTGTTGCCTTACAAATTTTAGATATGGTCTGCTCGACATACAATTTTTTAATTTTTTTAACGTATTTTTTCAATTTTAGATAGGTACCTGGACTTAAGAGTAGTTCGACTTAAGAGCATGCAATCGGAACAGATTAAATTCGTAAGTCGATGTGCCACTTATCAAGCTTTAGTCTCAGTCTTAAAGCCAGGAGAAATACAAGATGACCTCTGGCCATGTACAGAGCACTGTTTTTGCCCTGCGCATCCAGCTGCCTACTATAAGTTTGATGTCTCAGGGCATTCCAGAGAGAAGAACAGATCATTTCAAAATTATGAATGATGTAGAAACACATCCTCTTTGGCTTTTAAACGCTTCTTAACGGATGCTCATTCTCCACGAGATGGGCCCCGTGTTTTATTTTATTTTCACTGCCCTGGTCTGTTCGGAGTTGGTCCTTTTCAGCGGACTGTTGGCTGAATGCCTCAGCCAACGACCCTCTGCAGGGGAGTAGAAGGGGAAACGACCTGCAACGCATCTCTAGGACCTTAGCGGTTGTGGCTCCGGCCACCCTTGGAAGGCGACGAGGGTGGTGGCCACCGGCCCGCGCCTGTTCCCCGGTCTGCGTCCCTGGGGAGAGCAGCCTTCCCGCCTCGGGAAAGCGGCGCCTTACTACTTACGATCTCCGCCCCCATGAGGAGCCCCGGCGCCGTCCTCAGGAACTCCCTGTCGTAGGCGAGGGGGCCGGAGGGGGCCGAGAGGTTGGCCGGGAAGGAGCTGATGGTGGTGGTGACCATGGGCGACCGCGCGCGCTCCGGCTCCTCCTGGGGGCGGCGGCGGCGGCGGCGGGGGACGAAGGTGGGTCTCGCGGGGCTCCATCTCTTTCCGCGCGCCAACGCCCCCCCCCCCGCGCGCTCCGGCGCTGCTCTGCGAGGACGTCCGCCCACCCGCCCGCCCGCCTCGTCCTCTGCCCGGGGGCGACGCACCTCCCGCCGCCAAGCCGCTGGAAGGAAGAGCCCGCCTCGGACGGCACCTTGTTGCCGGAGGTGGCCGCGGCGGCCGCCCCCGAAGCAGCAAACCGCCCGCCCGCGGGAAGGGGCGGCTATTGGGCGGCGGCGGCGGCGGGTTTGGCGCCTGTGGGGAGGCGGTCCCCGTCCGGAGGGACTCCGGGGGACGGGGGGGGGGCAGCGCGGAGGGGACGGACGCCCACAGAGCAAGGCACGCGCCCTTCTTGAGTCGCGCGGCGTCTCCCTCTTGAGGTTAAGTCCCCTCCCCCGCCCCCTCCCCCTCCCCAGCCCCCCCCCCCGACACCCGGGCCCTGCCCGGCCGCCGGCCGCCACTGGTCAAGCCTCCCTGAGGGGGTCGCTCCCCTCTCCGAAGGGGATCCCGGTCCGCCGCGGCCAAGCCACGTGCCGGGTGTGGGGTTGGGGGTAGTTGGGGGGGGGCGGCAAGAGCCACCTGCCACCCTCAGGGGTTCTCTTCAGCCTAACGGCGAAGAAAGGGGGCCGGGGTTCACGAAACCTCGGGGCCCCGGGACGTTTCCCCGGGCTTGGAGGGGCCGCCGCGCTGCTCGGTTGGTGTTGCTGGACCTTCCAGGGAGGGAGGGAGGGAGGGAGGGAAGGTCGCCGTTGGAGCACAAGGGACAGACGCTGGTGTCTTCTCTCCAGCAACAGAAACCACGAAGGAGGAGAATCGCCGCTCTGAAAAGCCTGCTCTGTTTGAGTCTAAAAGTAAGCTGTTGTGGTCCAGGAGCTGCACTTTTATTTTATTTTATTTATTATATTTATGCGCCGCCCATCTAGCCACTCTGGGCGGCTTGCAACAAGAGGACAATACAATAACAGAATAAATACAACATAAACCCATAGCATAAGACAATGACTACACTACATATCAAACCCGGGACTGCAAACTAGCAACCTAAACTCTTTTAGAAACCCTGGGCTAAAGAGAACTTAGCATTCTTTAAGAAGCTGCAATGCTCTTTGTTATTTTAGGTGGAGAGTGTGTGTTTAAAACAATTGGAATTACTGTACTTCAGTACAACATGGAAAAGGCTAGGCTGCAGAAGCCAATTCCTTAAAACAAGCAACCAGGTTACTCTCTAAATAACTCAAAAATAAAGAATGTAAAGTGCTCTGAAGTTTGTTTGACACACGTGTAGATCACACATGAGTTAGGGGAGTTTTTTGAAATATGCAGAGGGAAGAACTCCATCTCTAGGCAGAGCAACTATTTCTGGTAGCAGCTAGCAAGCTTAAAATACCAGGCAGCTGCTTCAGTGCTTTGTTTAAACACCACTTGATTAACAGTGCAATCCTCTGAATGCCTACTCTGAACTCTGACCCTTTGATTTCAATGGGATTTATTTCCAAATAATGATGGGTAGGTTTGCAGTTTCCATTTTACTTTGTTGCATTTGGGCAATCTTGTGTTGACTTTAAAATGTTTCTGAGAGAGATGCATAAGTCATTTTCTGAAACTAAAAATTGTTACATATGTACTAGAAATTTTAGAATAAGGCAAACAGAGTTTGTTACAGGCCTCTTGAATGCACCAAGTGGGAAAATCAGGTAGACAACAAATACCACAGCCATAGACGTCATTATTTTCAGCATGAAAAATGCACATTCAAAGTTACTGTGCTATCCATGCTAATTCCAATTCAATATACAACATGGGATTCACTGGAGGGAGGGGGGCGAGAAAGAACATCATAACTTTTGTTATCCAGCAGGAATCTGGTCATACAATGTTGGCCTAACAGAGTTGTATCAATAACCTAGGCTTCATGTTAAGGCGATCAGTTTATGGTAGGTAGTGCTTGTCTCTTGTGATGATCTCAGACAAAATGCTCCATATCTAAAAAATTAGGTACAAGGGTTGTAAGACTTCAATGCTGCATGTACCTCTTGAAAAGGTACATGGATCAGTCCTCTACTGATCTCAGAATACAGATGGAAGATTGGATTTCATCCAGTGTTGTTTGGTCATGGAGGTTTGACCAATAAACTAGAAGGGGAATAATCTAGCCCCTCATTATTTTAATGCTACTGTATGTACAGGTGAAACTTGAAAAAACAAAATAGCGTGCAAATGTCCATTTATTTCAGTAAGTCAACTCAAATGGTGAACTAATATATGAGATAGACTCATTTCATGCAAAGCAAGGTATGTTAAGCCTTACTTTGGTATAACTGTGATGATTTTGGCATACAGTTTATGAAAACCCCAAATTCACAATCTCCGAAAATTACAATATTATATGACATCAATAACACAAGGACTGGAAATAGAACAATACTGGACCTCTGAAAAGTATAACCATGCATATGTACTAAGTACAGTACTTAGTTTGGGCCCCTTTTGCATCAATTACTGCCTCAATGCAGCATGGCATGGATGCTATCAGCCTGTGGCACTGCTGAGGTGTTATAGAAGACCAGGATGCTTCAATAGTGGCCTTCAGCTCTGCTGAATTGTTTGGTCTCATCTTTCTCTTGGCAATGCCCCATAGATTATGGGGTCAGGTCAAAGCAAAGCAAATTTTTCTGCTTACGGTATATGCTACCCCATACAGCAGGGGTCCTCAACCTAAGGCCCCAGGGCCAGATGCGGCCCCCAAGGTCCTGAATCCGGCCCCTGGGACCAATTGCAACCCCCCCACCAACCCCCTATTTTGTGAGCAAGCCAGCCTCCGCAGCTGCTTTTGGACTGTGATCCGGCCCCCAGTGGTGTCTGGGTGGTGGTGGACCGGCCCACTGTTTGAAAACTTTGAGGACCCCTGCCATACAGTCACCCCCCGCCGATCGCGGGGGTTAGGGACCCACCCCATCCACAATACATGAAAATCTGCGATATGCAGAAGGGGGGTGGGGGTGGGGACGGGGGGGGCGATTGCGCACCAGTCCGAGGCTTCTTGGAGGAGCGTGGGGGGTGGCACAGAGCAACCTGATCGCCCCCGCCGCCCCCCCCATGCGGCTCCGAGGTGCAGGTACTGCGATCCTGAACCGCGAAATGGCGGGGGGGTGACTGTACCACTTCAAGTAGTCTCTAGGTGGTTACAGTTTTTAATTCCTGTATGCAGGCTACAAATTACCAACCCCCCCCCCCAGAAGCTGGGTACTCATTTTACTGACCTTGGAAGGATGGAAGGCTGAGTCAACCATGAGCCTGCTACCTGGGTTTGAACCCCAGGTTGTAAGCACAGTTTTACCTGCAGTACAGGCATTTAACCACTGCACCATGGGGCTCTTGTTGTGAGTTTGTTGGCTAATGAAGCACAATAATCCCATGGCCATTGAACCAGGTTTTGGTACTTTTGGCAGTGTGGGCAGGTGCCAGGTCCTGCTGGAAAATGAAATCAGCATCCGCATAAAGCTTATCTGTGGAAAAAAAAAACATAAAGTGCTCCAAAATCACTTGGTAGACAGCTGCACTTGGACTTAATGAAGCACAGTGGACCAACACCAGCAGATGACATGGCTCCCCAAATCGACACAAACTTTGGAAACTTCACACTGGACTTCAGGCATTGTGCATTGTGTGCCTCTCCATTCTTCCTCCAGACTCTGGGTCCTTGGTTCCCAAATGAAATGTGAAAGTTGCTCTCATCAGAAAAGAGGACTTTGGACCACTGAGCAACAGTGTTCATGAGCAGTTTGACAAGAGCAATACGGCATTTGAAGCCCATGTCCAGGATCTGTCTGTGGTTGGTGGCTCTTGAGGCACTAACTCCATCCTCCATCCACTCCTTGTGAAAGTCCCCAACACATTTGAATGGCCTTTTCCTGAAAATCCTCTAAAGGCTGTGGTCATCCCTGCTGCTTGTGCACCTTTTTCTTCCACACTTTCCCTTTCCACATAACTTTCTATTGATGTGCTTTGATACAGCACTTTGGGAACATCCCACTTCTTATGCAATCTGTACCCTTTGGGGCTTTCCCTCCTTATGGAGGGTGTCAAGGATGGTTTTCTGCACAACTGTCAGGTCAGCAGTCTTTCTCATGATTGTGATTCCTACTGAACCAGCCTGAGAGACCATATAAAGGCTCAGGAATCCTTAGCAGGTACTGTATTATGGAATCATTAGCTGATTAGAATAGGACATTTTGAACCTAGAATATTGAATATTTTCACACCATTCTAATTTTCAGAGATTGTGAATTTGGGGTTTTCATAAACTGTATGCCATAATCATCACAATTATAACAAAGTGAGGCTTGGCATGTCTCGCTTTGCATGTAATGAGTGTATCTCATATATTAGTTTCACCCTTTGAGTTGACTTACTGAAATAAATGAACATTTGCACGATATGAGTTTCCCCTGTATGTATGTAAGAGAAAGGGGTCACAGTTCAGCCCACTAGCGTCAGCTCCTCAATATAGCAAATATCCATGTGTCAGACCATGTGTTGAACCTTGTGGGAGCTAAACACATAAACTGAGCCTGTGTAAGTTTGAGTAATCTGGTCATCATCCAGTTGGGGCAGAGAGGTACAAGTCATGTAATAATGTGTAGTGGCCAAAGTATCAGATTGGGGCTTGGAAGGTCCCAGGTTCAAGTTCCCATGAAGCCATAAAACACACTCTGTGACCTTAGGCCTGTCACTCTCATTTCTTCTTTTTCTTTCTTACCTTTTGGATTCAGTGGAAGAAAGGCAGTCTACAAATGATACAGATAAAAATAAAAATTCACCACTTTTACTGGAAAGTGGGAAGACTGGAGGTCAGCAAAATTAGTACATAATAAATAGATCATTTGCACCTAGATGCTTTGTGGTCTAGACACATAGGCATCCTATATGGCATCCTATTTGCGAACAATTGCTCTGCTGACAGATGAACAGTTTTTCAGACTTTCTATAAGAAGATGGTCATGTCTTGATTGAGATCTATTAAAACCCTGCTGCTGTTTGTCATGCATGAATGAATCTCACTTGTGCTTTAAGTGATGTACCTAATATAGAAGATGAAGGAACATCTAGGATCCACTAGTGGTGCTCATTTTATAATACAGTAAATGGTAGATGCCCAAAGCATATCTGATCTCGCCTGATTTCGGAAGCTAAGCAGGGTCGGCCCTGCTTAGTACTTGGATGGGAGACCACCAAGGAATACCTGGTGCTGTAGGCGCCTGGAGTAGGAACTGGCAAACCACTCCAGTATTCCTGCCAGGAAAACTCCATGGATATGGAGTCACGAAGAGTCGGTCACGACTGTAACGACACAACACACACACACAAATGGTAGAGTATAATTCCGTTGTCATTGTGAGGCTTACTCCCTGGAGGTTCGCCACCCCCAATAATTCTATTGCATGCACTATTTATTTCCTACAGTCTGGGTTCCAGTTTTGAGGGCACTTCACTTTTCAACATCAGAAATAAATTGATTTCAGAACAAAGTAACTGTCCTTTGTTTTCCCACAATGAAATTTCATGCTTATGTTGCATAGCCTTTCATTCCCTTAAGTAGCAAATCGTTGGCCAGGGTTAATATAGCTTTGAGAAAAATACACCAAGGCAATTTATTTCATCAGAAATGGTTTCCAAGCTGAATGCAGTGTTCAATTTTAGTTTGATGAAATTGTATAAGAACTAGATGCTTTAAATCATATTTGCAAATGTGCACACAGGAATCATGCTTAATTTACAGGGTCTCCACCACCATCACCACCGCCAAGAGACAAATTCTTGTAAAAATTAGTTCCACAAGATCCAGTACATCACTGAAGTTCTTTTAGCAGACAACACCTACGGAAATCGTTCCTACCACTTTGCTAAATTATATTGGCTTTGTTATATCTCAAAGAGTTTCTGATTCTGCAGGAGTCTTATTTTTGTTCTCCATCTGTCCTCTAAAGAGCAGCATGGAAAATTGCTGAGAGACCCACAAAGCAAGCCTATATTTTCTTGCATGTAGATAGCATCAGAGGACAAAATAATTGAATGTGATAGCTTGAACAATCGCCCTTTTATGACTGTGCAGGGAGTATGAAAGAAGGGGCCCATTTTACCTTAGTTTTTGTAATGAACTTTTCAAGTAAAAGTGAAACAGGGTGACTACAGTACTTCAGTCAACACTTAATCCATATTGGCCTCATAATTATATATCATCATATGCACTAATTATAAGAAGGTAAGTTCCATTTAAATTAATAATGCAATGTGCTACTGTAGCATGCCAGTGTGGTGTGGCCAGTCTTTAAACCCACTGTTCAGCCTGCAAGGAAATTAAGTCCATATACAGTACACACAATGGACAAGACAAAAAGCAAGCAATAAGTAATCAGGCTGCAAGAAGCATGAGAGGCAGCATTAAAAAGTACACTGAACGTAGGTGTAGATGTCTACAAACTCTAATCCAGTGCTTATGAAAGAGTTGGTTCACTGATTCAATTGGCTTACTTAGTGAAACTTATGACACTAAGCATCAGGATTTCAGCTATTGTGTCACTATTCTGTTGTGTTTGGCGTTCCCTTAGGACATTTCTGTGGAAAGAATAACATATTAAGGGGGGAGGGGGTAATAGAATCAGGCTGTCTTGTACAAACCTCTAATATTCTGGGAATGAGGCATGAAGATGGAACAATAACAACTTTGTCCATAAGAAACCCCCTGTACCAATCTTAGGACTGAACAAGTGGCCAGCTTCCTTCACTAAGTATGTACAGGTACAGATACTTTATAATATTTACCATACAGTGGATGAATGCTTCACAAACAGGTGCTGGGGCAAACCTGCTTTCAGTTGCTGAAATTGAGTTTGTTTATAGGTAAATATGGTCAAAGACCAACAGGGCTGTAGTGATCTCATCATGTCAAACAGGTCTCTGTTTCTAGCCGTCTTCAACATGTTGAAACTGACTAAGGACAAATCTCAATGACAAATGCAGCACATACTCTAGAGGTGTGACATGCTACTCTGCTGCAAGAGAAAGTCTTAAGCCATGGCACTTTAAAAGCAAAAGCATTCTGCTGAACATTGTATTCCGAAGCTGTGTCTCTTTCAGACACTAGGAGGATATTTTTGAAAGCACTTACTGTAACTACCATTACAGTTTCAAGTCCCTTGTTGTACTATTACATTTTAGCTAATTAAAATAGTTCCTTTCTTTCTTTTTCCTAGTGCCAAGAGTGCGTGGATGAGGTGAGTTTTCTAGATCAATTTCAGTTTAACTTTACAGAGATTGCTGTAGCTGGTCACTTTAGTGGATGGCCAATGCTAGCAACTGGACAGAGTTAATGTATCTGTTAATTCTGTTGGGCCTCTTGGTAGCTTTCAGTACTATTAACCTTGGTGTCCTTCTGGAATGGGGCTTAGAGGTGCTGTTCAGCAATGCTTCTGATCCCTCCTGGAGGAGTAAAGGTGGCATTGAGGGGACTCCCATTTTTCCAGAGTTCTGCATGTCAGTGGCATCAGTATGCAGATGACACCCAGCTTTTCATCTAATTCCAGGGAAGCTGTTTCAGTTCTAAACTGGTGTTGGGACTGGATGAGGGTGGATAAACTGAAGCTTAATCCAGACAAGACTGAGGCTCTACTGCTGGTCAGTTTAAAGGCAAGCCAGAGAATAGAGTTTCAATTCGTTCTAGGTAGAATTATGCTTCCCCTGAAAACACAGATGTGCAGCTTGGGTATGCTCCTGGGATCGATCATCCCTGGGCCTGCCTGCTAAGGTGTATGTGTTGGTTAGGAGTGCATTTGTGCTGTTAAAACTAGTGCACTAGCTTTACCTGTTTCTGGAAATGTCTGATCTACGCAATGTAACACATGCCTGTTTGTATTACTATAACATGATCTACATGAGGATGCCTTTGGAAGTGGTTCAGAAATCTCAGTGAGTCCAAAGTGCCATTACCAGAATGTTAACTGGAGCTAGTTAGAGGGGTCACATAACTTCTCTGTAACACAACTACATGGTGCTGGCTAGAGGTGAACTGCTGGTTTGACAGTTGGTCCAGTTTGTTTTTTTAGCCAAGCAGATGTTTGTCTGTTCCTGGCCCCACCTCCTTTGGTAGGCACCCACCCAGAGGCAGCACCCAAAAGAGGTGGGGCAGGGAAACTGGAGTGCTGCTTCTGAGCAGCAACCCACTGGAGGAAGTGAGGTAGAGAAGCACTGACATTAAAAAAAATGAATCCACACAAACTGCTGAACTACCAAGTCATGCCCATCTTAATTGATTAACTATTTCCAGGAACATGTCAATGTGCAGGTTTGGACTGTTAAAACTTAAGTGACTTGGTCCAAGCTGTGTGAAAGGCATCTCTACATATAGGGGTCTGCCTGGATTTTAAAATCATTGGAAGAAGCCATTTTAATGATCCCACTATTAGGGATGGGCACCTTATGAAAAACGACACACTGTTTCATCGTTTTGAAAGGTTTCAAACAATTTCAAAATGAAACAGCAGATAGCATGTTGTCCGAAAAGAAACAAAATGATGTTTTTGGTTCAGGAGGAACTGAACTGGGGAGCTGCCACCAGATCTCACTTCAGCAGCAAGATTCGCTGGCTGTTTCCCTGCACGGTTTGCCAGCCACTGCCTCCCAGCTGATTTTGACAGCTCGAGCTGTCAAAAAATCCCAGTTGGGAAGCGGGCAGCTAGAGAGAATGGAGTAGGCAGGTAGCAGTAAAATTGCTACCTGACTGCTCCTTTCTCCCCTGCCACTCCCTCCTCCTAGGGGGATGTTTTCGACAGGGAGTGCTGTGTGCAGTGCGTCCCTGAGGCCTGGAATTCCCCCAGTTTGGAAGATCTATCAGATGCCTTTCAGAAGGGGCACCCACATTTCGAAGGGCCTCCTTCTCCCAGGGTGGCCCCTCCCTCCCCCTTGCACCCGTTGAACTGCCCCTGGCTCTGAATGAGGCAGGGAAGGGCAGGGAGGCCTCCCCCTCTACATCCCTGCCCCCTATCCTCAGGCACCCGGAAGACAGTTATGGCTCCTATGATTCCTAATGTCTCTGGAGCCTGGAGTCTCATTGGGGGGAGCCTGGGAAGCGTAGGGCATCAGATGGTGCCGATGATGATTCTTTATTCACGGTTATTAACCAAATACAAAAATTGTAATACAATAAAAATATAACGTGATAAAACAATATAAAATAATATGATAAAACAGTATAAAATAATATGATAAAACAGTATAAAATATATTACTGGAAAATGCAGATAAAACACTATATATAATTAGGAGAGCTCAAACCTCTATCAGTTATACATCTACGTTTGATCATAGCAGCATAGCAAAACCTGGCAACACAATTTGTGATCTGAGGGGACCTATCTGAGAGGAGTAGCTTAGCGTAGTAGTTGGTAGGTCTTCCAGGATGTTTGCAAATAATAGGATGTATAAGCTCCTTGCGTAGTTTTTGATAAAAGGAGCAGCATAAAAGAACATGGGTCACAGACTCAATTTGGACAGATGGTGCTGAGCTTCCTCCTCTCCCTGTTCAGACTGAATGCATTCCACCCCAGGAGGGGAAAGGAGGGAGAACCTCCCAAGTCCAAGGAGACTCTCCCTTACTTCTGGTGCTGGAGTGAGACTTGCATCATATCGGGATATCCCCTGGGCAAGCATGGACCCCTTCTCTTCTAATGCAATGCTGTGGTGGGGGAGGGGAGGGTTCCTCTTAAAATGGAAAAATAAAAGAAACAAACGGAAAGAAGAATAGAAAATGCCTCCTATGGTCAGTAGGAGTGGAAAGTGTAGCAGAGTTAAGAAGATGGCTTTCGGGATGGGGGCTTGGTAGTTTTTCTGAATTAAGGCAGACCCTCTGAGATACATGGTGGCTGCACTGTGGATTCTTGAGGTCCACCACTAGATTCAAAGGAAAGCATAAAAAAGCAAGGGACACAGGGCCTCTGGAAGGTCCATGAAGGTGTCCAGAAGCATCCGTTTTGGGAAAGGACAGAATGGAAAAAGGTCTCAGGGACACTCAGTCTCCTCCATGACAACCCCCAGAAAGCCTTACAAGTGAAGCACAGATCTCAGGAGGAAGAGAGTTCAAAACCAAAGTGGTAGAGGGGCAACTGAATAACAAAAATGGTGAAGGGGTTCAGACGATGATGTATTCTGGATTTAAAAAGATTACAGGACTATAAAGAATTGAAATACATGCAAATTAAAATAATTTAAAGGAAAGGTAATAAAGAGACTAAATATTTTGACCCACACCCTTTACAAATTATAGTTGTGGGGCAGGGAGTGTGAATAATTTTATGGTGTCCTTTCATGATGTCCATGCACAGAACGCTTGCTATGGAGATGACTGGAGGCAGAATTCTTATGAAAGACAAGAAGCCGCAAGGTTAGAATCATACAGTTGGAAGAGACCTCAAGGGCCATCCAGTCCAACCCCCTGCCATGCAGGAACCCCATCACAGTATTTCCGACAGATGGCCTTCCAGCCTCTGCTTAAAAACCTCCAAAGAAGGAGACTCCACTACACTCTGTGACAGCATATTCCACGGCCGAACAGCTCTAACCATCATAAAGTTCTTCCTAACATTCAAATGGAATCTCTTTTCCTGTAGTTTGAAACCATTGCCCAGAGTCCTAGTCTCTGAAGCCATGGAAAACAAACCTGTTCCCTCTTCAATATGACATCCTTTCAACTATTTAAACATAGCTATCATATCCCCCCTTCAGCCTTCTTTTTGAAAGGCTAAACATTCCCAGTTCCCTAAGCTGTTCCTTATAAGACATTTCTTCCAGATCTTCAACCATCCTGGTCACCCTCCTCTATACCTGCTCGAGGTTGTCAACATCCTTTTTAAATTGAGGCCCACAGAACTGGACACAGTATTCCAGGTGGGGTCTGACCAGAGCAGAATAGAGTGGTACTATCACTTCCCTTGATCTAGACCAGGGGTCCTCAAACTTTTTAAACAGGGGGGCCAGTTCACTGTCCCTCAGAAAGTGTTGAGGGCCGGACTATACAGTGATACCTCGACTTGCAGTTGCTTTGACAACCAAATTATTCCCCTTAGGAATGCTGTTCTCCATTTTGCACAACAGATGACTTTGACAGAACCTGTCAGAGTCAGCTGTTGTGTGGAGCAGAGAGCAATGTTCTCTGCCCATCACCACCACCTCTTCCTCCTTGGTTGCTTCAATCTCTCCAAAATAGATCAAAGCAACCAAGGAGGAGGAGGAGGTGGCCATCATGCTCCTCCTTCTTCCACCACTATGGAAGGAGCTAGTGGGGCACAGTGGCACCCCACAAGGTTTGCTGAATGGGGCAGGGGGGGTTGTCCTTGTAGTCACTGGTAGGAGGGGGGAATTTTGGCTGGCTGCCCACTGTTTTCCCTGGAGTGGCGGCTGACCCACAACTGTGTTCCCTCCCACGGCCAACAGTGTCATGCGATCACAGGCTGTTTCTTGCCCAACAAACAAACTCCCAGCCCCAGCCGCCTCCTACCTGTGTGTGAACTCAAGCAACCCATGTGGTGTGGCTGAAACTCCACCCGGTCCACAGGAGCTTCAGGCAGCTGCTCCTGGTCTTGTGCAGCCTTTAGGATCCCCCTGCCACCTCTCCCACCTCCAATTGGGTTCCCTCCCTCCCACACACACACACACCAGGCAGCGCCGCCACGGCAACCTTGGGTTGTGCCTGACCTGTGGACAGGAGCTTCAGGCAGCTGCCCCCCCCCGGCCTTGTACAGCCCAGTAATTTCCAAACCCCTCCTCCACACTTCTCTTTGCTTCCTGTAAGAAAGAATATTGAAAGCAATAGCAAACTCTAAGTTTTAAAAATGCAAGCAGTCCTGAGAAACAGCCAAAGCTCCTGCTCACATGCTCCCAGTAATTTCCAAAGGACTTTGGAAAAAATCCTCCTCCATGCTCCCCTTTGCTTCCTGTAAGGAAGAATATTGAAAGCAACAGCAAACTCTAGGTTTTCAGCAATTGTGAACAAAGGAGAGGCTTCCCTGGAAAAAGCTTTCACCCAACAGTGGGAGCCAAGAGGAGTCACAGAGGGAGCCCAGCAGATCCAACCCACCCACAAGCCAAGAAAGAGAAAGGTGAGTCAGGTTGCAAGTGCTTGGCTAATGATGAGCACCTTGTTGGGGGGGGGGGCACAGTCATGGCAGGGAGGAGAGGACAATGCTCGGGAATCTCCTGCTACCTCTCTAGCTCCTGATTGACCTCTGTGGGGTTCCCTTGCCACATTGTAGAAATGGAAGATTTAAAACCCTTTGTGCAAACCAAGCATCACCTGCATCCAGTGGGCTTCAAAAGAAGGTATTTAAGCAGATTTGGAGAACCCTGCCGTCAGGAAAGTTTCCAGCACAGATCCAGGAAGTCTAGAACAACTTAGTCAGCAATAGGAAAACATCAGACCAGTTAGCTGGGCAATGCATTGGCAAGCACACTCAAACGGCAATACAAGTGGTACATCGGATAACAAATTTAATTACCCAAAAAAATTCATTATCTGAAACACGGTTTACCATTGAAATGAATGGGAAACTGATTAATCCATTCTAGAGATCAAAAAAGGGCAAAAAATGTGGGTTTTTTTTAGACCTCTTTATGAAGTGCACTTTAAAGGCATGCAGTACTGGAACCCCCCCCCCCATAACACCACCCCGCTGCAGTGCAATGAAACCAGCAAGCCTAGTCCAGCCTTTTCCCATCCAAAGTGCAAAGGGGGGGGGACCAAACAAAGAAACATAAGCAGCAAGTAAATTCCAGCCCATTTTGCCTCCATATCAAAGGAGAAAGCTTGCAAACACTGAGAAAATGAAAGCAGCAAGCCTAGCCCAGCCGTTTCCTGCCCAAAGTGCAAAGGGGAAAACATCCAAACAGACAAACAAGCATAAAACCAGCAAGCCTAGCTCAGCCTTTTCCCACCCAAAGTGCAAAGAAAAGCAGTGCAAAGATTATTAAAAGCTAGCTAGCTACCTTCCAAGCCCAAATCCCTCAGCAAAAAATGTCCAGAATAGCTCCAAAACACCACGAAAAAAAACATTATAAATTCTCCCTCCCCTCCATAAACTACAGGGGCTGCAATGCATCCTCGTACACTTTTTTTTGCAAGGCATTTAGAAACATTCGTTATCCAAGGCAACCCTATACCTGGGAATTTCCATTTGTCATCAAAAAATTCATTAGTAGGGGCATTTGTTATGTGACGTATTACTGTATATTCACCGTATTCTCTCTCTCTCTCTCTCTCTCTCTCTCTCTCTCTCCCCCCCGTCCCTCCCTCCCCTCCCCCCCCCCCCGGGGAAAAGGTTGAGAATCCAACCCAAATACTGTATTTGTGTATTCATGCATTTGGGCTTCCCAACTACTGTACCTGGAAGGAGAGGGATCCTCCCAAAGAAACAGTGCTGGAATATTTACAGGAATGGCTTCAGGACAGGGTTCCCAAAGATTTCTCAATTTATTGTGTTCATGAAGTGAGGTGCTTTTTCCCTGCAAGTTAAAAACAACCTCCTGTTTCTCCACCAACTGGAGTCTTACATCTTCATGGTGTCTGATATGGAGGGTGGTCTAAATTATTTGGACCCCTATACAGTAGTGGAAAATCTTGCCCACAAATGCACCTCTCTTGGAGCCAACATGAAACATCAAGTATGGGGGCAGTTCTTGGGGGAGACTTCAAATTGGCTGCCTTATGGCAAGGCTGCCCCAAACTTGTGAAAGGAGAAAAAAAGAAGACAGACCTGAGTTCCACAGGAAAAAAAATGGAAGGAAACCACAGACCAGAAGTCACCTCAGGGACTGGCTCCTTCTTCCTCAAGAGAGTCTTGCCCTCTTATGATCTCTGGCATTCATCCTGACTTAGGAATTTGGGAGCTTGGTCCCGAAAGGGGCCCCTTTCAAGCTCTTGGCAAGAGGGGCAGAACAGCATGATAAAAAAATGTTCTCAATATGTCCTTCTAAAACGTTTTCCTAACTAGGAAGGAATCACCGTCATGGGCCGTGAAGTCATCTCTGACGTCTGGCAATCCTAACAGAGATTTCGTGGCTATGATGTTCCAGGACAGGTTTGTCTTTGCCACTCCCCAGGGGATTTCTGTGGCCCTGGAGGGACTTGAACCCTTCCAAGCCTCCTAAATTCCTGCCTGACCCTCCATCCACTAATGCCACAGTAGCTCTCCAGGGGGAATAGTGCCCACCTCCAGCCCTTGTCTTGACCTCCTAGGAAGATCCATCCTGATTAGATGAAGTCTCAGCCTGACTGTTGAACTGCCTCTTGGTTGGCAGAGCAACAGAACCTCTCCGGGCTGTGACCTCATTCTGACATCAGAAGATACTGACCTACAGTTAAACTGCCAAGCGGGATGGGGGGAGGTGCAGTCCAAGAAAGCCACCTCATCAAGCTCTGTTTGGCATGTTCTCTGCTTGCCCAAGGCTTCACAGGCTGGCTCTTCTCCCTGAAAGCACAGTGGGGAATCAAACTCCCAACCTCTGGTTCAACAGCCAGATACCTAACCATGGAGAGATCCAGCCTTTGTAACAATACTCAAAGAAACATGGAATGTGACCTGAAAGCCTGCTGCCAGCAAAAGAAAATAAAAGGAAAGAAAGGAAAGAAACAGATCCCAAACATGGGTGATTCCCTCCCCTTACGTTGACATTCCTAGTTACAAATCAGATTTTCCCATACCAATAGATAAATTGCCACTCAGGAATTAATAATTTCAGGAGCATCTCTAAAGACAAACGGCCATTCATTTTTGTACAAGGTGACTTTAAGGCTTTTCAGAATAAAATGATCCTCCATTCTGTCTTTGAATCTTAAAACATTCTTACAGATAGAATCCTTTTACGTCTGTATGCATGTGGAAGAAGAATCACCAAAGCTGCAGCTACTTATACATGAGTTGTTAGTGTCATGTCAAATGTGTGCTCGGTGCACACCCAGCATCTTGCCTAGGAGCACACAGCTTCCACATGCTGCTCTTGTGAGCATGGAAACACCCAGTAGGATTCAGCCTCACGTTTTTGTAGAAAGCTTCCTCTGAGATTAACCTGCAGAATTTAGAAGGACCTGTTTTGACACTCCCCCCTTCCTGCAGCAGACAACCACAGCAACAAAGGGCCTTTTCACACGACCCCTAAGATCCGCTGGTCCCTTAAATTCGGACCAGAGATCTTGGGGGTTCGTTTCTGTTCCTGCGTCCCCACCCCTCAGCACTTCCTGCTCCTGTCGGCTTGAGGGGAGGGAGGGGAAAAAAAGGACAAAAGAAGCGTTTACTAACCTGCGGGGTCGAAGTTGCCGCGAGCCCCGTTACTTCCTGGTTCCTTCTCAAGCGGCTCTTAAAGGGGCGGGAGGCAAAAAAACAACAGACAAGCGAGGAGAGCCCGGCACTCTTATCCGCATCAAGGAATTTTCATCTGCTGAGAACAAGTACATCAAAGGTGCACTGGGTCGCGCTTATGGGGGCGTGGTCGCACTTAATTTTCTCTAAACTCCGGAGCTAGTGGGGAAACATTTCTAAGCTCCGGAGCTGGGAGCCATTTGCAGCGCAGCTTAGGGGTCGTGTATAAACGCCCATAGACTTACGTACTGATCCAAGTTCATACCTGGCCTCAAGCCCTCCTTTGTACTCTGCCCCCCCTCGCATTCTCCCCCCTCTGTCCTCACCCCTCCTACACCTCTTCTTTGCCCTTCCTCCTTGGTCATTGCAATGCTTCATGTACCCGGGAAAAGAAAGTTCTCAACTAATATAAAATTGTTTTTTCATCAAGATACCAGAGAATGTAACTTAAGGTACAAATTGCTCATTGGGAAGAAGGCACCAATTAGATCCAAGTTCTGTTCTGTGGAGATAGTTTCTTATGCTTCGTGGCAGATGTGGAAAACCATCCCCAAGACTTCCAAATGACTCACTCCTGCTCTATATGTCTGTGAAGATTATCAGTCATCCAGGTGAGTTTATCTGAAAGTTGAGTCATGGCAACTGGGCTTCTTTTCTGGAGATACTGTATAAAAATGTTTTGCTGCTCATCCAAGCAGCTTGGTCAGTCTTGCTCTATCTTCTGGTTAGATTCCCACACGTGTTTGGAAACACATTTGTATTTTTTAGATTTAGATTAACTATGGTAGAATGTGGGTGAGGCAGAGAAAGTATTGCAGAAAGCTGGGCAGACACTCCTTTGGGGCAGTTCTTTCATCTTAATTCCAGGGAACGTCTCCCTCTCCTAGCTCAGCCTATCCTAGTCATCAAGTTTCTTGTGAATGCTGCCCTGTGTTTATTTGTTGGTCTATTGCTTGGAAAAGCTATTAGAGAGGGTTAAATCAGTTTTAGGAAGGCAAAATATGTCCTAGGACTTCCATCTTGAAAGACACCATGGGAAAAGAGAAGGGTGATGGGATGGTGGAGAATACATTTCCAGAGCACTGGAGGGACTGCTGTGGGGAGAAGAGGGTGAGGAAATGCATTTCTACCAGTTCAGATTTATGTGCCTAAGTTTGGCTTCAACTCAGTATTTTATAGCTCAAACCCTCAGACATATACTGTACATTTAGTTAGACAAGATCACACATCCCTGTTAGAGCTTTACATTTTAAAGTTGTGACTGGTCACTGAGGGTGAGAGAAGATGGGGAATGTAAGAGGGGCAGTCATTCTTTATAGCAGAAGCAAATAGTAATCTACTTGTAATGTTATCACTGAAGAAGATGGCTCCAACTGTGTAATTTAGCCTTTCCAGACCAAGACAACATTGCCTAAAAGCTCTTAGCAACAGTAATATCATGATGAGTTAAATGCTCATAGCAACCAAGTAAATCACCACGTCAAGTGCATATGTAACTTCTGGTGACCTTGTTTGAGGTCTGAACTATAGCAACTGGAGAGTTACAATTTGAGGAATGACTCCTCATAGTTTGCACCAGTTTCCCCAATATTCTGTGTCTGGAGGTCAACATAGGAAAGGAATGTGAATAAAGGCCAGGGAAAAGTATATATATTTTAAAAGTCATGTGGACCACATGCCTATTGTTGAAACTGTCTAAAAAATCAAATGGTCCTTCTTTCTTGTTATATATTAATGAGGATGTCTTTTTGTGCACTATTCAACAATTGATTGAATATTTAGAACCATGGAATACTATTATATCTCATTGTTTCTGTAGCCTTGGATATTGCTTTCAAACATATATATCTTACATTTTACAGAAGAAAATGGGACTAAATCTAATTGTTAATCCGAACTGGAGCAGAAATATTGAGTCAGTGCTTATATAAATTCCAATGACTGAGTTGACCTGTTCTAGTTGGGACAAACAGTTGGGTTTAGCCTGCTGAGATGAAACTGAAAAGACAAAGAAACAGAGGGCTCAGTTATGGACACATGCTAATATTCCTGGTTGTGTATTGGATTCAGCATATTTGAAATGGATTTTCAAATATCTGCCTAGCAACTAATTAGTTACCTCTAATTTTCAGCCCTGCAGAGCTGGGTTCTATTTCTCACTTGTGAAACCCACCTTCCCATGTGTGTTCTGAAACAAATAGTACAAAAACAATTGGTGTGAGTGGGAGGAGAAGCCCCGTGCAGAGGTTAGAATTGCATGCATGTGCACATGCAACTTAGAGAGAATCTTGATACCCACACATCATACAGCTAACTATAAATTTTGCAGTCAGAAAGTGATTTTAAAAAAACACTTGTATAGTGGAGGGGGCTTATTTTAACTCAGTTATGAATATGATTTATTTTAAATCATTTTGTCATGTGTGATGGTTGTTTTTATGATTTTGTTTATATGTGCTGAATCACACACACACACACACACACACACACACACACACAGACACACACAGAGGGGGTTATTTTAAAATGTCCTAAAAACTCTTTGCACCTATATTTTCTGCAGGCCATTCAAAATTAATTCTCAGAGCATATTTTGGAAGAAAAAGACTGCGTTAACAAACAATAGAGAATCTAAGTGGACATAATTAGCAAGGAATGAAAAGCAACTTGGATTTAATACTTCAAAACTGAAATAGCTTCTTATGCTATTATGCAGCTCTATAATACACACAATAAATGCTGCAGTATATGTAATTGGTGCTGGAATAACTTACATTTTAAAAAGAGAGGCTGTTGGCCTTAAATCTTTTTCAGCTCTTTTCTCTCTTTATAAATACCACATACTTAATTTCCTTTGGACATTTATTCAGACCCTGAAACCAAAGCATAATAGCATTTTAAAGAAAACTCTGAAAACCTGGCTTTTGTTCTCTTTTAAAAAATAACAAATATTCTGCCTTTCCCAGGTTTTCTGACTGGCCCAATGACAGCAGGATGCCTTCAATAGGAAGGGGACTCTGACAAAAAGGAGTATGTATGTATGAAACTTTGTGAATTAATAGGCTTCATCAGAATAGCCTGACAAAAGCCCCTTACAGGCAAAAATCAAAGAAATAAAGCAAAACAAAACAAAAGACAAAAAAACACATGGCACCTTAAAGACTAACTTTCATATTTGAATGTGTCCATGAAATGTTATATTAAACAATGAAAGTTAGTCTTTAAGCTGTCACATATTTTGTCTTTTGTTTTGTTTTGTATTGTTTTTGCATGGAAATCTTACATAGACTAACATGGCCAGCTGCTCCAAAAAAATCTCTTAGGGCTTAAAAATGTTTCCCCACCAGCTCTGGAGTTTGCAGACAATTAAGTGCGACCCCACTCACCTAAGCGCGACCCAGCACACTTTTCTTGTACCTTGCTCGAGGAGGGTGAAAATCGCCAGGTCCTGATTTAATCTGGTCAGTGCGGGGGCTCTCCTGGCTTCTGTGTTTTGTTTTTTTTTGCCTCCCGCCCCTTTAAGAGAAGGGGCGGGAGGGAAAAAAAGCAAACAAAGAGAAGGAATCAGCACAACGGAGCTTCTCTGAGGTGAGTCTCCCCCACTTTCTTCCTCCCCTCAGCAGACAGGTGCGGAGTGGTGGGGAGGAAGGAAATTTGGATCTCTGGTCCAAATTTAAGTGGCCAGCGGATCTTAGGGGTCGTGTGAAAAGGCCCTTAGTGTCCATATGTACTTTCAGGTGAGTGCAATTATCCATTAACAGAATTTTTTTCTACCCCTGAGTCATTCTGACATTTTCTGATTTCACTGTTCGATATACACAATTTAAATAGTTGGCAGAATCCCATGGCTAAAATATTTGGAAATGATGGGTTTGATGAGGTTAGTTTAATCAAAGCTGATGTGACTAGATTCTCCCTCCAGAATTAGCCACTGCACTGCCTGCTTCGAGTTTACACTTTCCTAACCTTGTCAACTAGCATGGCTTACAGCCGGGAAAGACAAAATGAAGGGCTCCAGATTTGGCTGGCCTACAACCCCAGTCCCCCCCCCCATCAGGCTGTGCTGGAAGTTCCAGTCCAACAGTATCTGAAGGCTGTACTTGGTCCACTTCAGCTTACACCTTAGCAAGTAAGTCAGTGAAGAAGCAAAATAGATTGTCTGTCTTTTCCATCTCAGAAATGCATGGAAATGGGATGCTCATGCCTACTTTGTGAAGTTGCAGTACTGTATCTCTTTGCAAAACCACCAGACAAGATTACCTAGATGGGGTGTTGTCAGAGAAGTCCATATCTACAGCTTGTGGCATCTATTGGATTTGTTTGTAGAGAAATATCCCTCCTCTCTCCATCACTTCTTCAACTGTTTCAAAATATTGGCCTTAAACTAACTGATTAGGCCCAACATTTGTTTTTGTGTCAGAGATGTTACTTTGGGGGCTACCTATCAAGTTGATACCTTTATCAGTGAAACACACACACACAGTGTACACAAACAACTGTGTATTATGCAGGGGATCAATAAAGCGGACAGAGGGAAGTGCTTTTCCCTCTCACACAATACCAGAACCAGGGGTCATCCACTCAAACTGAAGGCTGGGAGAGTGAGAACAGACAAAAGAAAATATTTCTTTGCCCAGTGTGTTAGTCTGTGGAACTCCTTGCCACAGGATGTGGTGATGGTATCTGGCCCAGATGCCTTTAAAAGGTGATTGGACAGATGTTGCGTTATGGATCAAACGGACACAGAGTTTCGGGGTTCAATCATCTGGTGCTCAGGCAGCTTTCCTGTTCATCTCTCTGTCAGGGTCCATGGATGTCTGTGTGATGTAGGAATGTGTGGAGGCATGCGTGTGTGTGATGACGATTCGTGTGATGATTCTTGTGATGATTCGTGTGATGATTCTCCTACTGCCTGAGCAACCAGTGTTTTATTAGTAAGAGAGAACAATATATACAGCAGGACGTTTCTCGGTGGGAGGGGAATGCACGCCTTATCTGTGAGACCATACACAGTAAACACGTACACAATGGCAGAGGAAATACATTCCATAGGTGGGAGGGAAAATGCTCCCTAGCTAGTGAGGGATTATTGATAAGGACAGGAAGAGCTTTTCTGGGCCTGAGCAGATGTATCCTAATATCCTGTTTACTTGCCATCCTGTTTGCTCTGGCCTTCTTGCCTACATCAGCACATCCTGGTATCTGCTTCGGTCCTGGGGACTGCTGGGAAATAACAGGTCAAGCAGCCCTCCTAGGCCTTCAGTTTTCTTTGTGCTTGACCAATGTTGGGGCTCAGAAATATGGGCAATGATATTACCACAGACAGACTTCTGGAGGAAAAGTTCCATTGCAGGTTAAAAGCCATGATGGGGATACATATTATCCCCAGGCTTAAAAGGATACCTCAAAGTGCCAGATGCAGAGGTCTGGTACCAAGAGATAGTATCTAGCTGTCTTGTGTACTTCCAGAGACAACTGATGAGGCCACTGTGAGATACAGGAATCTGGACCAGACGGACCCTTGGCCTGATCCTGGAAGGCTCTTAAGTGCTATGTGTAAGGGCTTTTGAGAGAAAACACTGTTTGCTATGCATCTGTAAAAAGGAAGCATGATGGGAGAAAAGAAGAAAATGGAGAAAGGTCTTATCCATATATTACAAGAAGTTATAGGAGAGGGTTTGCTGCAGACTGATTGCTGGGTATCATCAAGTGACTTGTTATAGTCCATAGACACAATCAGAAGTCTAATGTTAGAAGTATTTCATCCTCTATCTTAGACAAGTCCTCATGGTTCCACAGCAGTCCTTACTCTGTCTAAAATGGAGAGCTAAATGTGTTATAACTTTCCATTCATGTTCATGCCTTTTTGATTGACTTACTAAAACCTTACTTTGTGCCAAGGTGGCTGTGCAAGTGTTGGCCGTGGCATTTTAGGTGTCATAAATAATGTTTCCAAGCTCTGTCTTGGGCCAAAGGGTTTCATTATACTATAGAGTATATTGTTTTTACTCTTTGAAACCTATGTTTTATTCATCTTAAAATCTTAGAACTACAGGTCTATGAATTATTGGGTCCCTGGGCCTTGTCACTGCGGGAAAATGAACTCCCCACCTCTGACTCCACAACCAGAGCTCTAAACCACTGAGCTATCCCTTAAGATAGTTTTAAAGAAGGTGTTGTCCGAGGGATGGAAACAAAAACTAGATATCCACATGACCAAGGCAGGGCTGAAAAATGTGCAGCCCACCAGATGGTCTTGCACTGCATCTTTCATCATCCATCACCAGCACAGCCAATGGTGAGAGATGCTGGCAGCTGTAGTGTGACAACATTTGGAAGCCTTCCACACATTCTCCATGGTGGGCTAGATGATACCAGCTATAGAACTAAATTTCCCTTTCTTCTTAAAAATGAGACCTCTTCAAGTTCCTAAAAGAACAACATATTGTGAGAACCTAGAAATCAAAAAAAGGATCCTATGGAAATGTTTCAATTAGAGATGGGCACGAATAAAAAAAATGGGGTTTCGTTTGTCATTTAGGGGGTCCGTTTCAGTTCATTTCCGTTTTTCATGAATTTCTGCAAAAAATTCGTTTTCGTTTGTTTCGTTACCATTTATTTCAATTTTTTGTGATTTTTTTTTAGCATTTAAAGCAGTTCAATGTATTGCCGTAACGAAAACGAAACGGACGACAAAATTTCTGGTGTTTCTATTCGTTTCATTTCATTTTAGAGACAAAATTTGTTTGTAGTTTTCGTTATGTAACGAAACGAAAAAACGAAAAAAACAAAAAATTGTTCATTTCGTGCCCATCTCTAGTTTCAATTATCAACAGAACCAAGAAAGGTAACTTTGCACAGCCATGACCTCTTGTGGAGCATCATGTTACTGCAACAAAATGTAGCACTATATGGGTGATTCAGTTTAGATTCCTATTGGGTAGCACCACTATGAGAATCAGCAAAAATGACTTGAACTCTTTATCAAAAGTTTGATAAGAATATGCTATTCATCTTAAGAACAGCATTGCGATGGAGATCTATTGATTTAATAATGATAAGCAAGGGGCACAGAAGGAACCTCCCTGAGAAGCAGAAAAGCATTGAGTATATTTGAGCATCCCCGGGGCAACAGTCTGCAGCTGGCAACTCTTTCACTTCCAAAAGTGTTGTCCTGTAAATGTGCTGAACAAAATGACCCAATGGTCTTTTTTTAGAAGCACAAATGAAAATAAATTCTATTCACTTCAATAAATTCTAATCAAAAATAGTTAATTATCTTAGCATTTTAATTGGTTTTTAAATTTTATCTATATATAGTATTTCACATATGCCCATAATTTTAAATTGAAAAATGATCTGATACAAGTAAATGACCATAAAAATTATTTTCTTTTTGCCATTTTGACAACACAAGGGCTCCACCATTAGTATGGACAGACTTTAGACTTAAAGAGATTCCCTCTTGTCTTTTTTACGAACACTTGAGCAATAAGAATAATGTGTTGCCAAATCAGTTCTGATTCATGGCAATTCGTTTCCGAGTTTCCCAGGTAGAAAATACTCTTTAGTGGTTTATCATCCCCTTCTTTTGAGAGCACACTAGGAGCATGCAGCTTCCCATTGATCCATCATGATTATAAGCCCACATACCCCAATGTAAGTTCCACTGAGATCAACAGGCCTTATACTCTAATAATAACTGAGATATGGTGCCTGATGCATTTTTAAATAGGCATAAAATAAGCCGTTGGGCCTGATCAACTATCAAATCCATTATTCCATTTCCACAGCAGCCAATCAGAAACCAACAAGAAACACAGGTGCAACATATGAGCACCCTCCCACTCATTGTTGCCTAGCAACAGGTGGGCCTCAAATTGCAGACTTCATGCCTGGCTATTCTTCCCCCATCCTTTTCTGCTTAATATTCTGCCTGCTGAAACATTCAGAAGACCCCATGGTTAAATGCCTGTACTGCAGGTGAAACTGTGCTCACAACCTGGGGTTCAATCCCAGGTAGCCAGCTCACTCAGCCTTCCATCCTTCCGTGGTCGGTAAAATGAGTACCCAGCTTGCTGGGGGTGTGTGCAATGTGTAGCCTGCATAATTAAATTGGAAACTGCCCAGAGAGTGCTTGAAGCACTAGGGGGCGGTATATAATTAGAACACTTTCACTTTCAATTAATCCAAATTTAAACAAGTGTCCTGCCATTTTTAAAAAATAAAATTTTAAAAACCAATATGGCTACCAGTTCTTTGTGTGAACATTCGGCCATGTTACTTTAATTACATTAGTAGTGCTAAGAGGATAATGGCCTTCACTAACCTTCTGTCTTTTTATTCTAAGAAAAACACAATTTAAAAAAATGTCTTTATTGTGTAAAAGCAGTTTGCTTGACAAACAGAAAGCATGAGATCATAAATGCCTTGAACCAGAATGAACACAAGCTTTTTAAAAACACCAGAGACTCTTATATTTTATTGAAAAAGTAAAAATAACAATCAGCGTTTGGAGAGATCATTCAGCAATAGGTTTTGAAAACTGACTGGCTTGACACGAAAAGAGAGACCTGTCATCATTCCAAGAAGTGGAGTAAAAGAGTTTTAAGCATGTGAACAGTAAACATAAAGAATCATATTTTGCTTATAAAGCCCTTTATGTGTTACACAAAACAGTACGTGGTTATCTGTAGCACATGTTAAAAATAAAGGCAGAACCACTTTTATACTGCATTACTTAAAAAAGAGGAAAAGCTAGACAATCAAGTCAGATAAAACCTTGAGGCATCACTTAGCATAAAAATCAGTGACTTTCTGTTCCCAATATGCTTCACAAGTGGCTTTCAAGGGTTCCCCTGATACAAATCTATCATTATACCATTAAAGCAAAGCCACTCTACGTCTTGACTGTTTATTACCCAAAATAACAACTGAATTAGAAGAAAAAGGCAAAATGAAATTAAACTGCTGCACATTTTACATTCATACAGAAAACTGCAGTTATGTCTGACGTTTTAAGCACTGAATTGTTATGGGCAATTCAACTGCAACTGCTGGAAACTGCTGCCTCTTAAAGATGCTGTTCTACTACAGCCCTATCATCCCTGACCCATAACAATGTTGGCAGGGGCTGATGGGAACTGGAATCCAGTAGCATCTGGAGGCCCCCACATTGGGCAACACAGAGCGGCATGCTGCTGTTACTCTAAAGTAGAAGCTTCCAAACGTGGGGACACAGAAAACACTACAACTCCCAAGAGCTACCTAGGATTCTGGGAGTACTAGCTTTTAAAAGTTTGGGAAACACTGCTCCAAAGAATGTTTTACATGTTGTGCTTTCCTTACACAGAAAGCACATATGGGGCTCGGGTGGGGAGCTGTGAAATTCACATACTGATCACATATGCAGCTGTGATTGTGCACACAAAGAACTCTGTGGTACGGATCCACAAACAATGCCCAACTCCCCCCCTTGCATCAATGCTCGTCTGTGTTTTGGTGTGGGAGACATAACACATGACAACAGCTAGGGAAACTTTAAGCATGATCTACAGTATGTTGTCACATCAAATGTTCTTGGGGCAATCCCTTCTAGAAATTCATGTGGCCTGAACATGCTTAAGCTTATTGGTTGCGCAAGCTTTTTTTTAGGTTACTTTTGTAGAATATAAAAAGGAGGCTCATCGTAGAATATAAATAGTCTCTAGCTCACAGAAGTTAATGGATGGGCTACATTCTAAATTTACAGCAAGCCAGAGATAAGATCCGATCCAAACCAGCACTAGGAGTATGTGGGAAGTAACTAGAGCCTATGTAAGCTCAAGCTTTAGCTGCTTTCCTTGTGCTAGTACCTTCTAGATGGTTTAGACTTAACTCTCCCATCATCCCCAACCAACGTGGCCAGCAGTTGTGATGGTTGAGGGTGCCATAGGTTGTAGTAAAACCTATCTGTAGGGATTTGTAGGGTCCCAGAGTGGGAGACGCTGGGTTAAAACAGCCAGCTAGGCTTAAGGAGACCCAGTTTCAAATTCCATGACTCAGCCACGAAGTTCACTGGGTAGCTTTGGAGACGCTGCCATTGCTCAGCATATTATAATATATCTCACAGAATTCTTGTGAGAAATAAACAAAGGAACTATCACTTTAAACTCTTTAGCGGAATGAGGGATTTAATTATACTAAATAATAGACAGTCACTGTATCAAAACAATATGAAATAAGGCATCTTAATAAGATGTATTATTTCATCTCTTTAAAATCATTTATCTCATTCTTAAATTGTAACTAATTTCAGTGATTAATTTCTTTAAGACAACAGGGGAGTCAAGGCAGTTGGGATTGAGGATAGCTTTCGGACTATATGAAGGCAATGGAGTCTCATTAAGAAAGGTTGTTAAATAGTTGTAACAGGCACTGAAATAAATTGCTGCAATTTTATTTTCATTCATTGAAAGATACAATCATATGCTAATACAGGAATGGGGAACATGTCTGTGTCCAGATGTTACAGTACTAAACTCCCTGGCCAGTTGAAAGGCAGATCAAGGATAAGGGATGCAGCCTGTACTGGATGGGGTTACATTCCCCTCTGAGAACACAGGGGTGCAGCTTGGGGTGTGTGCCTGGATAGCCACGTTTTGCCAGTGGCTAGGAACGCCTTGGCACAGTTAAGACTAGTGTACAAGCTTTGCCCATTCCTGGAGAAATCTGACCTTGCCACAGTGGCACATGCCTTAGTCATATCCCAACTGGATCACTGTAACACACTTTATGTGAGGCTGCGTTTGGAAAGTGTTTAGAAACTTAAGCGGGTCCAAAACACTGCAGCAAGATTGTTAACTAGGGATGGTTACAAGAATCACTGCCCCTGTTAAAGCAGCTCCACTGGCTGCAAATCCGGTTCTGGGCACAATTCAAAGTGCTAGTTTTAACCAATCTTTGAAAGTTATTTCAGATTGTATCTCCCTCTATGAGCCTGTCTCAGTGTTAAAAATAATCATTTGTTTCTTTATTTTTCTATACCGCCCCCCTCTTAGTGCAAACTGCATCATCTATTACTGCTTCCAGATTCTGGAACTCCCTCCCACAGGAAGCCAGGCTGGCCCCATCTTTGCTTTCCTTTCACATGTAGGTAAATTACCTTTCTCTTCTGGCAGGCTTTTCCTTAATGACCGTCTAGGTCAGGTTTTAAAACAGAAAGGTTTGTATTTTATTGCTTTCAAATCTGTATTTAGCAATGCTTTTACTGAACCTTTTAATATAATATTTATTTAATTCTTTAATATTTGAATAATTGACTTTTAATATTGGTGTCTTTAATGATGTAAGGCAAGCAGACATGAATCCTTTTTAAGGAGAACAGTGGGGTAAAATATTTGAAATAAAATAAAATAAAATAAACTTCCATAATTCTTCATGATTTCCTATGCTAGCTAGGGCTGAACGGACCTGTTGTTTAATAACATCTGGAGGGCTGCATGTTCCTCAATCCTGTGTGGAAGGAAATACTCAATAAATTCCTTGGTGTGTGGACATTTAAGCAGCCATAGATTATAAGACACCAATGTAAGATCCTAAGTGCTGGGTGCCACAATAATAGACCTGTAGATCAGAACCACACATAGAATGGACAGATGAAAACTATGAAAACCATATTGGTTTCTTGGGAAGAAGAAATGAAAGGGAAGAGATAGGAATTATTCCCTACTGCTCCTTTCAAATGAACTTCCCAGAGAAGACATTCAACAAAGACGATGACATGCAGGATTCCTCCAACTCCAGCAGTTTCAGAGCATGCCAATAAATTACTGGAGAGATCATCTCAAAAATACTACCTGGAAGCTCCTTGGAAAACCGCAATGAACAGCTATGGTTTTGCACGTGTGTGCTACATCAGTGAATTCACATAAGCTTCCTGGTCATCTACGCTGGGGTGAAAAATCACTGTCTTCCAGATGTTTCCTTACTTCAACTTCCGAAAGATCAGGATAGCAAGACACATGGGAAGGGGTTGCATGTGGGGGGTGGGGATAGCAAAATACTTGGAGAGTCAAAGGTTTGCCACCGCCTATCCTACATTCTGTTGTGTCACGACTTCAGCCTGAATCAAAGTGATTCAGGGTTGTGGTTCTTTTGTGTGTTCAAAGTGTATGATGCTAAGCACCAAAGTCATATCAATAAATGTCTGACTTCAAAAGATTCACAAAGAGGTAAAAGAGGAAGCCAAATCATAAATGACACGAGGGGGTAAAACTGAGTGAAGACAGGCATTACTGTTAACAGTATCCCCCTAAAAAAAAAAAAAAAATCATTATTGCACTGACTTAAAAATACTTTTTTTTTCATTTCTTAAAATATATCTAACATTTAAATTTAAAAAGGCCAAAGTGCCTTGCCTCCCCCATAAATGCCGTTAAACTGATTATTATTAAACTATTCATTAACACATCACAACAAAAGGCATGCAAGTCAGATTAATATCTAGGTGTGCTCCATAGAGCTTCAGACTATTTTAGCTCACAGCTCTGAGATGAAAATATATTTCAAGCCATATTCAATTGCTATTAAGGAGATCTCTGAAAACCTGGGGTTGCTCAGAGTGGTGGACTACAACTCCCATCACTATGAATGGTAAACACTGGGCCTGATGGGAGTTGAAGTTCAACAACACCAATAGTCCCCAGATGGGTCCCCTGTATCTCTCCTAATGTAAAAATACATATAGGGGTACTAAAAGATGTGTGCATGTTATGCATTACATACCTGGGACCCTCTTGAATTTAAGTTAGTGTAAATGACAGCTAGCAAGTAAAGAGACACACTATTACACCGAACAGAAGAAGCCATCTACACACATCCAGAGACATTCATACAGTATAACAATGGCTTTGTGGAGTAGCTTTTTATGGAACTTAAAATTACATCAATTTGGACCCTCATACAAATACGAGAAGGCAGGAGATGTGACAATGGTAAAGCATGCTTTTATATATGCTGCGGATGGCTCTGGAGGCAGGAGATCATCTCTTGGACAGGCTTCCCTTCATAGCAGATGTGATAGACGGCAGCAAAGAGGGGGAACCTAAAAAAGTGGAAAACAAAATAGCAAACCTCTTACAAGCCAGAGCAGAGAAAACCCATAAATCGAAGACCCTCACGAGGCATGGGTAACAAAACAAAACTGGAAATGCAATATGCTCTCTTAATGTTTTGGACCACAACTCCCAGAATTCTAAGCCTGTACTGCAAATGACAAAAGACTGTGGGAATTGTGGTCCAAAACATCTGGAGGGCCGAAGTTTGGACATGTCCGAATAGTCATTTCAAATAGAGAAAACACTTTTTAAAAAGCAATATTTTGTGTCCAAGTTGAAAAGACAAGGCTGGCCCTGCAACTCAAGTAAGCGAGCCAAGGAACTCAGGGAGCAAATGCAGGCAGGTGGCAGTGACAAGGGCTGTTTGTCTTTCATTCCCTAGTAAACTTATCGCCCTTTGGTGACAGTACACTCATAAATTCTCCAAGCCATGCTAAACAAGCCTGTTGGCTTAAGAGTACGTTCCTAAGCAGCCAGGGTAGCGGAGGACTGGCTGAGGAGATGCTAGCTGATGTGAGAGTCTGCAAACCCATCCTCCTCATTCCTTCCAAATGACAGCATGCAAATAATTTGATCTTTTCAACATGATGTTTCCACCCTTCCTTTTGCTCTCAATCCTCTGGTCTGGATTTTGGAAATACAGTGGTACCTTGTAAAAAGGAATTAATTTGTTCCAAATGAAATTATGTTAAGCAAACATTCCTTTATACAAATTCCCATAGGAATGCATTGAAAATGCATTTTTATGTTGTACGGATTCTCCCCATAGGCAATTATGTTAAGCAAATTTCCCCTATCTCTGGAATTTTTTATGTTGTACAAATTTTTTGTTATACAAGCTGTTTTGTTATACAAGGGTCCACTGTACCAAGTAAGTGATGAAGTAAGTGAAAGACCTCAGAAAGTTGCCCAGGTTTTCATATCCTTCCACTTGGCCCAAAATAAAGTCTTTCGCCACAATGAACATGAAAAGTAATTATATAGACATCTTGTTCATTGATTCCACTGCAGTAACCCAACAAGCAACAGAAAAGAGGACAGGCAAAGAAATGTGTTCCCAGAAATGGAATAAAAGCAGCTCTTTTAAAAGGCACTGTCAGTCAAAGGACAGTGTGCAGTATTTCACTGACCCAGTTTTAAAAATATCCTGGAATCTCTGGAAATTTCTACTAATTATGCACCAGCATCTTTCACTATTATTGGGGAGTGACCAATTAAAAGCGGCAGATCTGCAGGAAGATGGAATTAAGCTCTAGGTTTTCTACTAAGGGAGACATAAGGAAAAGAAAATCATCTATTCCTTTGGGGAATGGAACAGTAATGAATAGAGATGGGCACGACTTGAAAAAAAAATTTCGAGTTGTCGTTTGACATTGCCGGATACCGTTTCGGCTCTCCCCCCGGTTTTCGCGAAAATTCGCAACACAACTTAGGGTTCTTTGGGTTTTTGCATTAGTATCTGGTTTTGGGGGGGAGCGGGCTCCTGGAGGCACCTCTGTGGGGTGGGTGCCTCCTCTGGCCCGCTATAGAAGGGAAAGTGGGCTCCTGGATAAAGCACCCGTGGGTGCCTCCTATCTCACCCACTAGGAAGGGGAAGCAGTCCAAGAGATCCCCTCTACATGGGGGTCTCCCTTCCTCACCTGCTGCTGCTGCAAAATGCTATGCAATAGCCATATGGATATTGCATAACAGAATTGCAGACAGTGAGACCAGTGAGCCTCTAGCTTCATGCCTGCCCTACACAAGGAGATTCGCACCACCATGTCTCACACAGAAGCATATTGTACTTGCTGCGTGTAGTTGCAATGCAAGCAAGTAGATCTGGCTTTAAGGTGGCTTAGTGCAACGGCTAGGGTTAGGCTAGTACGGTTAAGGTTACGGTGGGCTAGTGGGTTGCACCTCTGAAGCCTCATGACCCACTAAGAAGACAGTCTGTGACGTATGGGTACGGAGTCAAATATTTAGGGTTAGGGTTAGGGGGGCTAGGGCAGGTTTTAGGGGGCTTTTTGGCACATCCCAGAAGTCTAAACATGGCCAAGTGGCCATATGCTGGTGTTGGCTCCATAAAATTTGCATCCAGTCCTTCCACTCCCACATGGTTCCACTCCTCTGTACCCATCATTGCGCAGATTAAAAAAAAAAAAATCCTTTTAAAATCAATGGAGGATAGAGGAGGAGAGGAGAGACATTTTGTTGCAAGAAAAAAAACTGACTGCTACTGTGAAAAAATCTGGCAGTTTATAAATTTTCCCTTGTTTCTGTTGTGCTATGTGTGTTTTTGGACCACGAACCAAAAATCGCATTGGCTTTTTGCCGCCCCATTTTGGATCCCCCGCCGCACGCATGGCATGGTTGTGGTCGACTCAAGAGTCCCTGCCCAGGACGGGGGGGAGGCGGGACCCCCCCTCCAGAAATCCCCCACCCGTCCGGTAGGTGCAATTCGCCCTTAGTACCTAATGCAGGCCTTTTTTCCGCCTGCTTGAAACCCGGGAATAGCTTTGGCCCAGCAGATCTTTAAATGTTTTTTCCTGTGCCGTCCGTGCCGCTTGCTTGCGCTTTAATTGCGGCGTTCGGCGGCGAGACTGGGCTTTTTGCTGGCTGCGAGCCTGCGGCGACACCAGCAATGCCCAGGACGGGGCATGAGGGGGGAGGCCGGGGACCTCCAGAAACAACCCCTCTGGTAGGTGCCCTGAGCACGGCAGGCATTTCAGAAAGAAGCCGGCTGGCCGGGAAGGTTTTTTTCTTTTAAAAACTTTTTTTATGTGCTGCGTGGCATCTGAATCGCGCGATGCAAGGAACGAGCAGACTATCTTTCCCAAAATTGTTCGTTCGTCGGTTCGAGCTCGAAGTCTGGCGGAGTAATTCCCGTTACCGTTTCCATAGAGTAACGGAACCGAGTAACGGAAACGGAAACGGGAATACCGCTAAGTCGTGCCCATCTCTAGTAATGAACCAATTATAACCATAACTCCACAGGTCTAGTGCATTTGACATTGCAAGATACCTATGCTCTCCCCCCCCCGGGGCGAAAATACTGGAACACAACTTAGGGTACTATGGGTTTTTGCAACATTATCTGTTGTCAATGGATATGGCCCAGGCCAAATCTATTATAATGTCAAGGATATTAGACATAGAAGACAGCATGACTTAAATAAAGCTAAAGGATTTATAAGACCAAATCCTTTGAATAGAGTCCTACCTATCATAGAATCATAGAGTTGGAAGAGACCTCAAGGGCCATCCAGTCCAACCCCCGCCATGCAGGAACCCCATCACAGTATTTCTGGCAGATGGCCATCCAGCCTCTGCTTAAAAACCTCCAAAGAAGGAGACTCCACCATCCTCCATGGCAGCATATTCCACTGCCGAACAGTTCTAACTGTCATGAAGTTCTTCCTAACGTTCAAATAGAATCTCTTTTCCTATAGTTTGAAACCATTGCCCTAAGTCCTAGTCTCTGAAGCCATGGAAAATAAACCTGTTCCCTCTTCAATATGACATCCTTTCAAATATTTAAACATAGCTATCATATCCCCCCTCAGCCTTCTTTTTCAAAGGCTAAACATTCCTAGTTCCCTAAGCTGTTCCGCATAAGACATTTCTTCCAGGCCTTCAACTATCATGGTTCCCCTCCTCTGTACCCACTTGAGGTTGTCAACATCCTTTTAAAATTGAGGTGCACAGAACTAGACACAGTACTCCAGGTGGGTCTGATCAGAGCAGAATAGAGTGGTACTATCTCTTCCCTTGTTCTAGACACTATGGTTCTGTTGATGCAACCAAAAATCGCATTGGCTTTCCTGGCCGCCGCATCACACTGCTGACTCATGTTCAATTTGTGGTCCACCAAGACCCAGATCCCTTTCACAGGTACTATTCTCCAGCCAGGTATCCCCCATCGTATATCTGTGCAATTCATTCTTTTTACCTAGATGCAGCACCTTACATTTACCTCTGTTGAAACTCATTCCTTTAGCTTTGGCCCAGCACTCTAATCTGTCGAGGTCCTTTTGGATTTTCATCCTATCCTCTAGGGAATTAGCAACCCCTCCCAATTTGGAATAATCTGCAAATTTCATTAGCATACTCTCTATTCCTTTCTCCAAGTCATTAATAAAGATATTGAACAGCACTGGACCCAGAATAGAACCCTGGGGCACCTCATTGGTCACATCTCTCCAAGCTGAAGAGAGGCCATTTATGATCACCCTTTGGGTGCGATCAGTCAACCAATCACAAATCCACCTAGCAGTAGCACCTATGCCATACTTAGATGACTTAAAAAACTTAGAATCTAGAAGAGCCTTTATGTTATTACGTATGGACCTATTGCCCTCTGCAGTATTTCTGGGAAGATACAATAATATTCTCTACAAGAGTCGATTGTGTGTTTGTGGTGAGGGAACCATTGAGATGCAGAGACATACATAAATTGTTATGTTTTGTCAAGTTAAAACTAATCTTAACAGGGCTTTCAAGATACTTAAGGAGTGGCTTTACCACTTCCAAACCCCCAGTGAAGCTCAATGGCTGGATTCAGACTGAGGCTTCCTGAGTTCTTGTTTGTTCCTCTGTTCACTACATCACAATGGGTCTCCAACTACTAGGTAGTGTACTGAGGCAGAATGTAATACTACACAGCGTTGCCCTCCCCTGGGAGAAAAATATTTTAGACATTCTAGTCTGTAGAGTATTAGTGGGTATAAAACCTCATATACAAACCCAAATGCTAAAAAAAATGTAATTCTGGGCAAGAATTATCTTGCTGTGCATGTAAGCAATGCATTTAAAGCCTTGTTGCGGTTCACTTCCAAGACCCATGGAAAACTTGCAAGCATTTTTCCAAACACTGATTTGGAGATTCTTGGCGAAGGATTCCATGGAAATTCCTTGGTAAAGGACCTCAAAAGGGTTCCAACGGAACCTCAGCCACTTTCACAATTGAAGATGGTTTATTTCAGGTTTGAGTTTCAAAGGCAAAAACAAAGACCTTCCAAAGCCATATAACTGTACCCAACATCAAGCTGCCTAGATGCCCCGAGCACATCCGATGTCACCTGAACTCAGGAGCTAAGCAGGGCCGGGCCTGGCTAGTACTTGGATGGGAGACCACCAGGGAATACCAGGTGCTGTAGGCACCTGGAGTAGGAACTGGCAAGCCACTCCAGTATTCCTGCCAAGAAAACCCCACGGACATGGGGTCACAAACAGTCGCTCACGACTGTAACAACACAACAACACCCAACATCAATGATTGTATTTGTTTACAATGTGTTCACTCAATTGAGCCCGTCGTTCCTGGTAGTCTCAAGCATGTGACATACATGTAGGGTAGTAGAATATACTCTAGAATTTGTTTTTTAAAAACACAAGCAAATAAAACCCAACCAACAAAGTAACAATATCAGACGTAGAGATGGGCACGACTTGAAAAAAAATTTTTTCGAGTTGTCGTTAGTCGGGCCGGTTCCGTTTCGGCTCGTTTCCGTTTTTCGCGAAAATTTGCAAAAATTAGTCGGTTCGTTTTTTTGTTGTCGTTAGTACTGGTTTGGGGAGGGAGCTGCAGGAGTCAGCCAGAGCCACAAGTGACGGACTGGCAGACTCTTTGCACCCACTGTGTCTCACGTACTTGCATGTAGTGCAATGCAAGTAGATCTGGCTTAGGGTTAAGACGGCTTAGCGCAACGGCTAGGGTTAGGCTAGTTACGGGTGAGGTTACGGTGAGTATTGGGGTGCATCTGGGTGCCTCTCTGACCCACTTAGAAGGACAGTGTACTGGCGTATGGGTTAGGCTTAGGGTTCGGGTTTGGGCTACGATTAGTGGGCTGTTTATGCCCGATTGGCACATCCCAGAAGTCTCTGTGGTCAACCTGGCCAAGTGGCCATGCGATTGGTGGAAAATTTGCATGGTCTACTCCCATGGGAGAGCCCATCATTGCAAATGTGCAGGTGTAAAAAAATAAAATAAAATAAAAATAAAATAAAATAAAATCAACGGAGACTTTTTTTTGCAAGAAAAACCCACTGCTGCTACTGTAAAAATTCAAGCATTTAAAATAGCCAATTTTCGCATCTTTCTGTGGTGCTTTGGTGGGGTTTTGGGCAACAATTTCAAAAAAAATATTGCGGTTGCCATTTTGGATCCCCCCCCCACCGCATGGCAAATGGATGCGCCCTCCCAGCCTGGTACAGTCAGCAAAACCTGGCCATGCGATTGGTGGAATGGCTCCAAAACTTTGCATGGTCCACTCCCATGGGCGAGCCCATCATTGCGAATGCGCAGGTGTAAAAAAATAAAATAAAATAAAATAAAATAAAATCAATGGAGACTTTTTTGCAAGAAAAACCCACTGCTGCTACTGTAAAAATTCAAGCATTTAAAATAGCTAATTTTCGCATGTTTCTGTGGTGCTTTGGTGGGGTTTTGGGCAATGATTTCAAAAAATATATTGCGGTCGCCATTTTGGATCCCCCGCACTGCATGGCAAATGGATGCGCCCTCCCAGCCTGGTACCAGCAGCGCAGCAGTAGCAATAGCCAAGGAGAGGGGGGCGGGGAACCTCCCCCCCCAAATAAAACACCCTTCTGGCCTGGTAGGTGCCCTCAGACAGTTTTCGCCTACTTTTAGGGCCGGGAATCGGGGGTTTTTTTTAACTTTTAAAAACTTTTTTTCTGTGCCGCTTGGCATTGCGCGATGCAAGTAACGAGCATGACAAATCAGACCAAATTGTTCGTTCGTCGGTTTGAGCTCGAAGTCTGGGGCAGTGATTCCCGTTACCGTTTCCGTAGAGTAACGGAAACGAGTAACGGAAACGGAAACGGGAATACCGCTAAGTCGTGCCCATCTCTAATCAGACGATTCCAGCAGATGCTAGTGCCAGCATATTGGAGAAAGAAAATGCTTAAGCTATTTTGTTTAATGTGTTTTCTTTTATTTTGCTTATGTTTGCAAACCGCCCAGAGTAGCTTTTCACTAGATGGTTGTGGAATACAAACAAACAAACAAACAAACAAACAAACATCTCACATTATGTCACTTACTTCTCCACTAATCCTTTCTGCTGGAGAATTCGATATACCTCAGCAGATGTTTGTGGTCCTTGAAGCTTTTGCCCATTCAGCATCTCTTGCTCTAATTCTTCAATAGACTAAACATGTAAAGAGAAAAAAAAAAGAATTGCCATTCTTAAAGACATAATTGTTTTAAAATAGGGGGCTTTGCTGACATTTTTCAATGGAAGAGCTTCATGCAACAGTCAGATGGCCGGATCCTGCAAGGCCAAAGACGGAGATGCTCTAGCCCTCTAGATGTTTGTGGCATACAACTGCCACCCTTGGCCATGGTAGATGTTTGCCAAAACAACTTGAAGGCCCAGATGTGTTGGTCTCTGTATTAAACAGATAATATATATTTTAATAAAGCACAAAACCCACTGTACAATAATGTCATAAGGTGAGCAGACTATCAAAGTGTCCCTTCTAACTGCTCACTCCAAACTAAACAGGAAACCCAAATGTGAGCTTCACAGAGAACACAAAGAAACCCATATAAAACAAGGCAACGGAAGGTGATATCTTTACTAGACCACTAAAATGAAGAAAATATACCTTTCTAATCTATGAAGATCAGGCTGGATACTACAGAGTTTTGCACAGTATAGGAAAAACAAACATAATAGCTCCAAATATCTTAGGTGCTTGGATGGGCCATATGAGAGAAGTCAGGATTACATTTAATTTACAACTACATAAGGCCACTACAGCCAATTGAATCGTATGTATTACCTAGTGAGGAATTGTCCTCAGGTTGCAGTTCTGCTTGGACAGTATTCAAATGTCCAAGTTTGGCTGCAGGTGGTGCTGTGGTCAGATGCTCGGCATATCCTCCATATTTTGAAGTATGGATCCTATATGTAACGTTTTAGCGATCTAATAATGGTATTATCCCCCAGTACCTTTGTCAAGCCCCGCAAACAGAGCACACACACAAACAGGGTTCAGTTCTTTGCCAAGATCTTTAGTGGAAAGCCAGGCAAGTTCAAGTCCTTTGCTAACAATCAAGTGTCAGATAAATAACAGAATCCAACTCCCAGCAATTAACAGTCCAAGTCAAAACCAGAATATCTCATGGAAACTAGATGCCAAACCCAAGGGAACAGATCAAGCCGCTGTCCAGGAAACCAGTCCGAAATCAGGAAACAGAGCCAAGGTCACAGACAGGAACGTGGTTGCAAGTTCAAATGACTCGTTGCTCCCACAGAGAGCTCAAGGTGAGCTTACCAGCTTTATCCCAAAACAGGGAACACACCCTTACCTCTGAAAAGGCTCCTGCTAGTACTCAGGGCTTGCTGCCCTGATTCCCCGTCTAGCATCAAAGACCCTTTCCCTAGCCCTCCTGGTAGCACGTCTTTGCAGAATCCTGCTCATGGCCCTTCTAGGGGGAGAAGATATGTTTTCAGCTGAGTCATCAGACCCAGCTGCCTGCTGACTTGAGCTGCAAGGCTCCTCCAGCAGCTCTTCACCATTTAACCCCTCAGAGTCAGGTTCTGTGACAGGCAGGGTCCTGGCAACCTTGGGGCCTTTTTTTCTTTTTGATAAATGACATTGTAACCTAGAGCCAAGTGCACTCATAATCCAAACTCAGTGCAACACCTATTATAACTAGTTAAAATTTAAGCATAGTATTTAGATTATTTGAAAGTAGAAGGCCAATCTATGAAATCCATGAGCCCATTCCATGGTCTTCGCAAGATGTAAACCAAACAATCGTCCTTCTGAAGAAGACAAAAGCTATTTATTATTATTTATTCTTAAATTTATATACCACACCCATTTTCCCAAAAGAACTCGGGGTGGTTTACAAACAAAGCAACATAGACTATTAAAACCCCCACAAATTCAGATTAAAAAAATACGCAGCAAAAGAAAAGAGTCTGGCAAGAGGCACAAACAATAAAAGCTAGAGAGATATAGCCCAAAAGGTACAAGAGTCAGCCCACACTATGTAATTCAAGAGAAAGTATTTGACTAGCATAATTGCAACGCTCAGCAAGTTACCACTAAGTCCCAGGACAAACCCTCCCAAACCAAGAAGCAAGTCCCAAGTACTATACCTTCCCAGTTTTAGCAAATGCTTCAGCCACTCTCCGGTTACGGCCACCATAGCATGTTGTGATCAGATCGGCAACACCACAGCTCTCCAGGAATGTGGCAGCAGACACCTGTCCCTTGCAGAAGATCTTTGCAAATGCCATCATTTCCATGAGTCCCAGCCTAATGACAGCTGCCTTGGTATTATCACCACAGCGAAGACCATCACAGAAGCCAGCTCCCACCGCCACTATGTTCTGAGAGATGAGAGAAAGGAGAAAGAAGCATGGCTGAAAAAGACACAAAGTCTTTGATTGTCAAGAGTTGAAAAAGCCAGGGTGAGCAACTTGCAGTCTTCCAGAAGTTGTCAGATGTCAACTCCCATCAACTGTGTCCAACTCAGAGAATTTTTAATTTCCCAAAATACATACCTTATGAACCTCAGAGGGATTTATGAATCTTAATAGCAAAACTCCACCATGGCTGATGCTGTCATCAATTTTACACAGCATATATGTGTAATATATGTTATGCTCCTGAATTTCAGCCAGAGTGATGGTCTGGAAGAAGACTCAAGCCCTAGCCATGAATTATGTAATAATACGCTATTCTGAACATGGTTAGGAGAATCTACCCTGTCATCTGTGCCAACAAGTTCTTCATGTTTTCATGCTGAATAGGAAGTGGAGAAGTCCCTGCTCACTGTTGGATTCTCCATGTGAACAAGATCCCTGGAATGTCAGCAGGAATCTCTTCCCTTCAGAGGTGGTGATGTAAGGACAACAATGGAGGCGATAGCTAGGTGTTCCCCTCTAATGGCATTCAGACCACCAGGCTATGTAACATCTAAATGGAGTTAGAGAGGTAGTACTGGAGCAGCCTATGGTGGAAGACATCTTTTTGCTGTTAAGATTCAGACTGCCAGTACTAGAGCCAATATTAGAGCAATCATCAGTAACTTCAACCATATATGTTCATGTTCTATATATTCGATATGCAGCAACAAGAAGACAGGAAACAGTTCAGATTCAGTGAAGTCCAGAACTGATCTATTTCAGATAAGATCGCTTGTGTGGATCTTACTCAACTTAGGTGAGAGAGCTGGTGTGGATAATACTGTACACAAGCGTTTGTTTTCCTTCACCTTTGGGGCATAAAATAGTGAGAAATAAACTCCCAAATAGTAGAGAAAGGTCATGTGTGTATCTGAGGTGACATATACACCGCTTGTATGGGAATGGATATCGACAACTGTAAAATACCATGCCATTATCACAAGATGGCACCCACAACTCCATGATACAGGGCACCCTCTGTTGGAGGAAAGGGGAGCTCCCTTCACTTCAAAACTGTGAGGAGAAGAGTGCTCCCCAGATGGGGCTGCCATTCCGCAGAAAGAAGCGTTGGCCTTAGACTGCAGATATTCTCGTCGTGAAAAGGTTATTATTTAATTTCCTGTCATCATGTCTTTGCTGCCAGGAAGAGGGAGCTGTGAAATTTTCAGTCCCCAGGGACCAGAGTAATTTGGCAGGTGGAGGTGTTGTGCACCTCAACTAAGGGAGCAAAAACCAAAGCTTATATACTTCCCTATAGCACTTAAAGCACTCTCTGTGAGGTTTACAGATCACTGAGACAACCATAAGCCAGCTACCTCTGTGCAGGATTGGTGGGGTTTGCTACTCTACTTCAGACAGCAGCTCTTCATGATCCAATCCTGAAAGGTACTTTGCCTTCCTTCCTCTCTCTGCTCCTTGAATTTTATGTATTCGGTCTACATTCCTCAGTAAAACGAATGGTTTTCATGTACTGGCCTGAAGTACAACAGGAGGCCTAGATCCTGTCTACTTGTTCAGATCTGACAACAAAAGCTTAAATATAAAGATATTTTGTGTATAAGCCCCTGAAGCCTGGCACTTCTCCACTGCATTTCTTAAAGAGTGATTGCTTTTCAGAGCAGTTAAGAATCTGTTACCAAACTGGTCCCTTGCAGTGAAGAGGCATAAAATGGACATTAGAAAATAAGCAACAAACCTGTGCTAACAAGCAGCTGCTTCCAATTCTCTCTATGGCACCCACAAAATTCAGCTACAGTATTCTGAGGACTCATCTAATCCTGTTATTTAAAGGGGGGAAATCACTTCAATTGCCAGCAGCCTTCTATACTGCATGCCCAGCTTTTTAATCAGGTGGCAATCAAGAGCTTGTTAAAAAATGTGAAATGAGAACAAGAGATTCCCAATAAGTGCATCTCAACAGCAGATGTTCTTCCAGCTGCAGATCGTTATTTTAGAAACTGCATTTAGATGTGCTTGGAAGCTAAAAAAGTATATCACTAGGAGAAGAAAAGCCTGCTCAGAACTCCTTTTAACATTTCAGTTGGCTTCAATCCTTAGGCAATCTTTATGGAAATCATTTAGATGTGTGAATGCTGGGGAAAAGACCAATTAGAAAGAGAAAGAGAGAGAGAGAGAGAGAAGTGACTTTGGATATAACATCCCTCTGGTGCTTTCTGCCTTTCCTAATCTGGTACACAGAGCCACAACATATCAAGAAGAGGTACATTCGAAAACCCTGTCTTTTTCACATATTAGAACAGGGTGGGGAATGCATGGCCACCCAGGTGTTGGACTGTGCCCATCTAAGATAGAATAATAAGCAATGGTGACAGAAGATGTAGTTCAGCAACATCTCCAGAGCCTCATGTTCCTCCCTCCTGAACTAGATGTGTCTTTTGTCAGCAAATGCCTTATTGTTAACAGCTTAGGTGTGATCACATGGGGAAACAGATCCCATTTTGTCTGCTTGTGGAGTGGTCTGGGACATTTTTGGCAACCCCATGATGTAGAGAGAACTGTGATCCAGCCTGAGCTGGATTCATGCTGAAGCTGGATCTTTCTGGTCCAGTTATAGAGCTACTCCTTTGATTCCTGAGCAGATGGAAGGTTCACTTTAAGGGAGACCCTTTCCAGTGCAATCAGATGTACACCTTTCATACGGTCAGATCAGACCTCTAAATTGTGTCACTGGACCAGCATGACAGTTTTGAGTCTACTGGTAATTCCTCCAGATTGTTGTAAGCAGAGCATCAATTGTAGTGCAAATGTCCTCCAACTGATCTCTTCAAAAAGAGTTGCATCACTAATACAGCAGGTTGCTTGAGGTTGATGGGATGTGTTGGACAACTCATCCAGAGGCTCCCGGGATAAGGAAGGCGGTGGGAATGACCTCTAAACACACAACACATGTGTAGGTGGAATCAGCTGCAGTCCCTGTGGCCTAAATAACAGCAGCAACTTTCCTTCAGACAGAGGAAAAGGAAGCTACCTGAAAGAAAATGAGCTGAAGGGCATTTGTTAAGAATCCTCTAAGGCTGCTTTTACACTACCCCTAAAATCCTCTGGCAACTTAAATGCAGATTCTCCCCAACGTGGTTTTTGTTCTGCTTCCTGTGTTCCCACCTTCCCGCACTCTGATTCTATTGCTTTTGTCTGCGGTGAGGGGAGAGAGAGAAAAATGCAGGCTCACCTCCGCTTGCCCTTGGCAGCAGCTAATTGTTCCAGCCCGTTAGGATTCCTGTCTGTTTAAGGGGGGGGGGGGGACAAAAACAAACAAAAAGCGGAGGAGGGCCAGGCATGCAATGTTTTAAAACAGTAACAAGGAACAGCAGCAAGGACTTTACTTCCTCCAGACCAGGTACTTGCAAAATGTGCTGGGGTGCGCTTAAGTGGGCGTGGTTGTACTTTTTTTTAAAAGTCCGCTGCTGGTGGGAAATCAATTTTATGCTCCGCATCTGCGAGCATTTTGCAGCGGATTTTAGGGGTCGTGTAAAAGCAGCCTAAGTTAGCTACAGCATCATTATGCTACCCAAGGCCACCGAGGAGGCAAGGGCCAGACTTAGTCCTGGTGAGACAGGGAAGAAGGGCTTCCCCTTTTGAATGTGACCCCTGCCAGGGGCTCAACTTACCTTAAGAGCACCACAAAGTTCAACAGTGTCCGCATCGTCTACCACAGTTATTCGGAAGTTTGGAGTCTGAAGAAGTTCTTTGAAGAGGAGACCATTCTCCCAAATCTTACAACCTGTTTTGTGGGAAGGGAGGAAAGTATATATAGAGAGAAGTGTGGGATTAGCGGCATAGCTTTACTGGTCATGCTGGGATTTCCCATCAAGGCAGAACATCTCAGCCTTCATCTCTCACTCACACCTCCATGTATAGCTTTTTAGCAGGGATGGGCAACTATGGTCTTCTAGACACTTTTGGGACTCCAATTCCCATTTACTCTCAGCTAGCATAGCTAGTTCAAGGAGGTTGTGGGAACTGCCAAACAAATGTATCTGGAGGTCCAATGATTGTTCACCCCACATTATATTGTGGGTATATTCAGGAAGCATGCGTCTGTCTCTTGTTTCCCCAAGGCTTCCTCATGACAGGGCTATCCCATTTTATGGAAAGTGTCAGAGACATAGAAATTACTGTACAGCATTTTCCAGTACAGTAGGACCCCCGTATCCACTGATTCATTAACCACTGATTCAGTTATCCACACTTGACAGAGGGGAGAAAATTAAATAAATAATTCAGCAGCCACAAAGCAAGCTACTGTCGCAAAACAGCAGCCATAAAGCAAGCTACTGTCCAAAACCAGCAGGTTTGGGGGGTTTTTTTGGCATTATTTGGCTTATTCAGACATAAGCCTCATGGAGCTTAACGCAATTTATAGTCAAATATGGAGAAATCTGTAACAAAAATATGAAAACACATAGGATACCACTAATGATCATAACTCAGTGGGATTGGGATATTATTTAAAAGCTACAGATAATTTCTTCAAATTACCTATTGTAGTTTCACAGAACTTCTCTGCAGCTACTTCATTGGCAATGTTTGCTCCCATCAGCACACTGATGTCTATTCCCATCTTCTCCCGAATTATATCTGAAATGAGTTTGAGTCCCTCTGGACCTTCATCTATTCCCTGCAGGGAACATTAAAAGAGAAGAACTTGAATCACCAGCAGCCAGACAGAAGATAAGAGAGGATTATCCTTGTTAGTGGGCAGAATTCACAATGATGTCTTTAAGCCACCTGTATTTGGCTGGATCCTTAACCACAATCTCACCAACCAGTCTCAGCCCTTATTACCGTCATAATGTTTTTAAGACTTTATCTTTCAGAACTCAAAAGCTCTGTTCTAGACAAGATATTTGGAACAAACACATTTTTGTATTTCAGTCTTGGTATCTTTCAAGTAACTGAGTAATCATTACCCATAAAATAATGAATAATAAACTGCAGCCTTCTGGAACTCACCAGCTGGCAGATTTGTAAGTGCCCTTGGCTTTGCTTAATCCCCCACACCATGTATTCACATGGGAAGGGAGAGTAGCCACAAAATGCATTTGGGCAGGAGGTGCATGTTACCACAACGGCAGAAGTCCTGTTGTTTAGTGTAAGCCAAATTGCAATTTTAGTTTGGTTCTTCCCCAGTAAGCAAACTGTAGCTGTCATAATTTTTGCTGGCATGGTCCTATGCGGCTCGGTGTACGTGCCCTGAGAATCATGGCAGGAAAGCTTTGTTTACTAGGGAGGAAAGGACTGAAAGTTACAATTTGGTTTGAACTAAGCAAACCTAGGTAGCATCCTAAAGAGCAGAACATCACTTTGCCAACTAAGGTCAGGATAGTCAAAGCTATGGTTTTTCCAGTAGTGATGTATGGAAGTGAGAGCTGGACTATAAAGAAGGCTGATCGCTGCAGAATCAATGCTTGCAACAAACATGGATTTGACCAAATTCCCAGAGGGAGCGGAAGACAGGAACACTTGGCGAGCTCTGGTCCATGGGGTCACGAAGAGTTGGACATGACTGAACAACAACAACAACAGAACTAAAACAGTAAAAAATGCATGTTTTCTTCCTTTCTCTTTCCTTCCATTTTTAACTTCTTCTGAATTCTTTTTATTCAGTATTCTGTTGAATAATTTCAGCACAATGTTTCAAATAAAATCATATTTGGACTGTACTTGTGGTACCTTAATGAGAGTGATTCCAATAGCTTTCTTGGCTACACGCCCAGCAATCTCCTCACAGATCTTATGAATAAACTGGTGGGGAATAACAAAAACCAACATGTCTGCATCTTGCACAGCTTCCTTCAGATTTGGGATAGCAACCTACGGGTGGGGGTGGGGGGGAGAATTGAGGATGGTAAGAGGGGAGCAAAGGTTAAAAATGGTTAAAGGTCAAGTTCCTCTCAATTTCCAGGTTTTATTTCAAATGAAACTTCAATTTTGTTTTAGAAATTACAAATTACAATTGCATGGTGGGCCAAAGATTCAAATGTGACTTTTTACTCATTTTAGTCTAGAACAAAGTATGATGTTGCAGAGGGCAAAACATTACCACCACCACGACTGCCATTGGTAAAAAAAACTACATGCTTCCCCCAAGCCCTTACTGCAAAAGTCCCCTTGGACATCTAGAACTGAATCCTATTCCAAGTTGATATATCCCAAGACTTACCACATTTTCTGGTAGCTTGTAACCGGGGAGATATTTTACATTCTCGTGGTCATTGTTTATAATATCTGTCAATTTTCTTCCATGAACAGTTTCTTCAAAAACCCACATTTTCACAGTAGAAGCAAACTTCTGCATTGTTTTTACATTTTTGCCTATTATTTTAGCCACCGCAGATCCCCTGTGAAAGAAAGAAACAAAGAAAGAATACTTTTAAAATATGCTGACTTGAATGTAAGAAAGGTAATTCAGTTTTAATAAGGAGGTAATCAGTCTCACTGCTTTTTAAAGTCAAGGACTAGCAGCAAAAGTGAAATGGCAGTAAAGCCATTTGTTTATCTGCCAATTACATGCAGTGTGATTTCTGCCCAGAATCTTAATATGCCATTCTACTTCTGCAGCACTCTGCTTTGTGAACAGTAGGGTTTTTCAGAACATTGGCAAGGAATAGCCAGCATGTCCTTGTGCAACCGCTAATACCATTCAAACTGTGGAGTCAACAAGATGATCACAGAACACCATGCATGGAGTGCTGCAGTCCACAAATGGTGCAATAAGATAACTAGGAAGAATTTCATGACAGTTAGAGCTGTTCGGCAATGGAATATAGAGATGGGCACGAAACGGAAAAAAATTTCATTCTGTTATCCGTTATTCATTCCGTTACGTAACAGAACGAATAACGGAGCCCAGAGTAATTTAGGAACGAACAGAACAGAACCAGAACGAATGAGTTCGGTTACGTTCGGTTCGTTCCTCCTTGCTGGCGATGACAGCCCAGCTGTCATCGCCAGTGAGGGAGGATTGGAGGCCGCGGCTATCTCAATCTCCGATCTCCGCAGCAAGGGGGTGACAGCCAGCTGGGGTGTGATCCCTTGCGGCAGAGAGCGGTCAGGAGAGGAGTCGGAGACTGGACTTTCTCCCAAGGGATTGCCACCTGCGATCTGGCCTCCGTGCATGGAAGCCGGATCGGAGCCCCCTGTCCAGTGATCTCCGCCCCGGAAATGACAGCCGGTGGGCTGTCAGGCTCTGGGGTGGAGTCGAGAAGGAAGGGGCTGCGATCCGGTCTCCATGCGCGGAAGCCGGATCCCAGCCCCCTCTTGCTGCCCTCCTCCCTGGAGCCTGACAGCCCACCGGGCTGTTAGGCTCTGGGGCGGAGTCGAGAATGAAGGGGCTGCAATCCGGTCTCCGCACGCTGAGGCCAGATCGGAGCCCCCTGTCCAGCTCTCCACCCCAGAAATGACAGCCCACCGGGCTGTCATTCTTGGGGCGGAGGGCAGCGGGAGGGGCCTGAGATCCGGTCTCCGCATGCGGAGGCCGGATCGGAGCCCCCTGTCCAGCTCTCCACCCCAGAAATGACAGCCCGCCGGGCTTCCATGCATCGAGGCGGAGGGCAGCGAGAGGGATCTTCCCCACACTGGATGACAGGGCGCTGTCATCCAGTGCAGGGAAGCAAGACCCCAGTTTCCGAAAAAAGAAAAATGGAACGATTTAAAAAAAAAATCGGTCCGAAAAACGGAAACGAAGGGAGATGGGCCACGAACAGAACAGAAATGGAACACAATTTTTCTGTTTCGTGCCCATCTCTAATGGAATATGCTGCCTAGGCGGGTGGTGGAGTCTCCTTCTTTGGAGGTTTTAAGCAAAGGCTGGATGGCCATCTGTCAGGAGTCCTGTGATGGGGGTTCCTGCTTGGTAGGGGGTGGACTAGACGGCCCTTGAGGTCTTTTCCAACTCTATGATTCTATGATTCTATGTCCAAATAATACCTATGTAAGCAACGTGTATGAGTTATCCCCTAAAATTCTGCCCGCATTTGTGGCCACCAAAAATGTCACTGATTTTACACGATGTTGTCAAATTTTTTCTTGAAAACACCTTGGAGAGGAGAACATTGTAGCAGATGTGGTTTCTATGGCTGGCCTTCTGAGCGTGACTCCTAGGGCAGGCATGTCCAAAGTCAGGACCGGAGGCCAAATGCGGCCCGTTTTCAAATTTCGAGCAGCCCACGGCCTCTTCTCCCCACCCGCTTAGCCTGTCACGCATCTCCAACAGGTGGCCCCTCCCCATACTGGATGGAGATATCAGCTTGCAGTTTTACAGTTGGCCTGCCCTCCCTGCCTCTGTCCATCCCCCCTCCAGCCACCTGTCCAGCCTACCATCCCCCAGCTCTGTTGCTGCAGCATCCTCCCTGCTTCCTTGCATGTCCTAGAGACTTGTGCAAAGTCCGGCCCGGGAGCCAAATGCAGCTGAATGGTCGACCCCCACACATTTTCACCTCACCAAATCTGGCCCTCCTTGCAAAGAGTTTGGACACCCCTGTCCTAGGGCATGTTAGATAACATTCTAGCAGCCACAATCAGGTCAATAAGAGAGAGAAAAACCCCCAACCTCCTCATAGTATCTCCACATGCTTTGGATGATTCACCCATATCATGACCAAAAATACAGTATTTTCCATGTATGACTATATTATCTGCATAAAATTGTTAGACTTAAAATTGAGGGTCATCTTATACACAGGAGTAAGACGAGGAGAGATCTGTATGGTTGCAAAACTATAATTCTGGGTTAGAAAATGTGGGTCTTCTTGTACATGGAGGTGTCTTATAGACAGAAAAACATGGGGGTTTCTTTATTTCAAGACACAAACTGAGGAGTTAAGATTCTTTCCAGGACAAGCAGATAGAAAAGAAAGAGAGAGAACTGAATGTCATCTACATAACAGAAAACTATGCAGGCTTAATACCCAGATTATTTATCCTCTGTAATTTCATGAAGATATTAAAACCTACTAGGGACAGAACAAATTCCCAAGGTGCCCAATAAGCAATTATTAAAGCTAATAAATTTAAAAACCAGTAATTTACCACACAGTTTTGCAAGATTTTTTGTTCTCTCTCTCCATCCTCAATACATACTAGTTTGGTAACCCTGGAGATTATCTTGATGAAAAATATCTCTACTAGGATCTATAAGGCAAAATTATTCCTTGTTTACTGCACTCTTTTCCTTACATCAGGGGTGTTCAAACTTTTTGTAAGGAGGGCCAGATTTGGTGGGTGAGAATGTGTGGGGTGCCAACTGCCCACCTGCCCCTGCCCCCCCCTGCAAGCACCCCCCCGACCCCTTGCAAGCCATGTTTTCTCCCCAAACCAATTCCCCCTCTTTTTATTTTTAAGAGGAGGTTGACACATTGCAAAGCCCCCTACACACGAAACACACCCACACTCCAGGGTCCCCTTCTGCAAGCAGCCCACTCCCTTTCTCCCTGGCTAGTTACTCTTCCCCACCCATGCCAAGCCAAGCCAAGCTGTTCTGCCTGCCTGCCCGCTCCCCCCCTCCTTGTATTTATTTATGTATTAATTTTAATACCCCCCCCCCCTGCTTTGGACTGGGCATGGGGAGGTCTGCACATGGGGAGGGTGAAAGAGAGAGGGGGAGGGAGGGGGAGGCTGGCCAGCCGTGGGCCACTCAAAATGGCCTGGCGGGCTGGATTCGGGCCCCGGGCCGGACTTTGAACATGGCTGCCTTACATTGTACACTCTGCTTCTTCTGAATGCTGATTTTACTAAAATTGCAAGTTTGTGTTTAACTGCATTTTATCTTTCTTTTTTTGAGAATCTTTGTAAAATCTTGTGAAATCATTTAACTATTAAAATTATAAACACTATTCTTAGGCTGAGTTGACTATTTGCTTAAACCTTAACATCTCTGGGACACAAAAGTATTTTGAAACACAACCAGTATTTGGAATTGGATCTTGTTTGATTCAAACCTACACAATAATTTTAAGTACCAATTCAATTTATTTAAAATTCAGATTATTGACATGCTTCTTTTCTGCCCATAGGAAACCAAAGATGACTCATAAGATATTAAGAATCCAGATTTAATAAACAGAATATAAATATCATATTTTAAAAACAAATACATTTTAAGATTAAACAAAAGTTTTAAAACAGTTCAAAAATATTCAAACATTTGTAAGTTAAAAGCCAGCATTCCTGAGATAAAATAGATTCTATATTAATTAGACCAAAAATATATATTAGCTCTTACAAAGGAGTCATCATATTAAGGGCTCGTTCTTTAGTTTTCTTGGTTTTGCTTCTTCTCTCCATCTTTTCCTTACTACTTTACTGTAAGAGCAGGAACTGCCATGCTTGTACCAAAAAAAATGATATTCTGAGAGCCATTCTAATGTAGAGTGGGGAAGAAAAGTGCTATAAATAATAGATATTGACATTTTTATTTGGTATGAGTTCACACTTTCCCCACTAATAGCTTATTTTCCCAAAACACCTCCCACTTGTTCCATAATTTAAAACGATTAACTTAAAATATCAATAATTTGCCATGTTTTTGCTAGACTTTTTTGCTACTTGTCCCCACCCCAGTACACACCACATCCCTACAACGCTGTAGAAACCCTTAGGTCAATTATATTCTGAAGTTAAGGTTACCTTTTTGGATTACAGATTCCAGAATCCTTCAGATAGCATTGACATGCTTGGTAGGGGATTATGGGGCTTGTTATGGAATCATATTTTATTTATTTATTTTCATTTTGAATATTTTTTACCCCATCTTTCTCCTTTGAAACGAACCCAAGGTGGCTTGCAATAATGAAGGACAATATATAGCCCAGAACATTCAAAACCAATTCAAGTTAAGAACAGGGAATTAGAAGAGGCATCTTACAACATTAAAAGGTAACATTAAAGTTACCAAAAACATGAAAAAACAAAAAACAAAACCCATTGTGAGGGATGGAAACCAGCATGGAAAACACTGGTCCCCCCCCCAAACTCTGATTATATTCCATTAGTTGATTCCCCTTCTTCTAAAACTGAGTATTGAAAAGGGAACCAGTACCATTCTCTAGGGGGGGGGGGGAGGTCATAATATGACTTCACATTCAGTGAAATCTTGAAAGCCAGCAGCTCAAAGTTACCAAGATAACAAACCAACCACCATGGTAAAGGAGTGTCAACTTTCACCCACTTTCACCCTTCCTCAAACCAACTGCTTTTAAAAATCCATGGTTTCAGCAAGGGGAGCATGCAAAACAGAAAATACAGAGGAAACCATGTGGTAAAAAAAAACCCTGATCTTCAGATTGCCTTAGACTGGTTTGCAGAACTCCATGCAAATCCACAACAAGACTTCTGTATTACAGTAGACCCTTGTATAACAAACAGCTTGTATAACATAAAATTTGTACAACATAAAAAAATTCCAGAGATAGGGGAAATTTGCTTAACATAATTGCCTATGGGGAGAATCTGTACAACATAAAAATGGGATCACTCCATTTTCAATGCATTCCTATGGGAATTTGTATAAAGGAAAATTTGCTTAACATAATTTCATTTGGAACGAATTAATTCCTTTATACAAGGTACCACTGTAATTATAAAACTTGCACCTTCAACAAGACAGTTAAACAACGTCCCTTTCACATTCAAGACATGATGAGAAGTCTAAAAACTGATGCACTCTGAACATTGCTGGGGTATCCACAAGATGGCAAATAACACACATGCCTGCAAATTTTCATCATCAGCCAACTGTGCTTTCCACTTCCCTTGTGTGGTCTACAAACTGTACAAAGGCACTTTCTACCCAGGTTCATGGGTAAAGTCAAAGAAGATCAGATGTTTGAAGTACCGGTATGCCTCTTCCACATCTGGGCCATGTGGCACCATTTAAACAAAAATGGCAAACATTAAGAACACAATTCTTCCTTCCTTGTGCAAAAGCCAACCACTTCATCACGCACCTTCCTTTGTGACTTCTGTTTTAAAACAGTCACATGGGCTGCAGCAAAATTAGAAACAGAGACAGTCCAACAGTCACCAGGAAGACTTTTATGGATTGTCAAATAATGCACCGAGGACACAGCTGTAGATTGCTTTCAGCTGCCACAAAGCAGAAGGAAAATGTAGCAACAGAGAAGTAATCAATATTTTATGCAACATGAAATCCATCCTATAAGGGGTGAATATTGATGTGGAATATTGTGTTCTCTCTCTCTCTCCCTCCCTCCCCTCCTTTCTCTTGTGTAAGAAGGGGTCAGTTATATTCCGTACTGGGGAGGGGATCAAACAAACATTTCCCCCCATCAAGATTGTGTTTATTAGTTGGTGAATGATGAGTAACATGTATTTCCAGTGCTATGGAGTGGTTGCAGCATTCAGTATCATACAGGAGACTTGGGCTGCTTTTACACGACCCCTAAAATCCGAGGCAAAGGGCACCCAGATGCAGAGCTTAAATTTGTTTTCCCACCAGCTGCGGACCTGAAAAAAAATTAAGTATGACCATGCCCACCTAAGCGCGCCCCAGCACATTTTACAAGTACCTGGTCTCTGGAGCTAAAAAAATTTCCGATGCGGGTTATAAAGCTGTGGATGCCAGGCTCTCCTTGTCTTCTGTTTGTTTTTGTTGTCCTCCTGCCCTTTTAACAGCCTGGAATCCCTACAGGGCTGTTCCGAGACAGACGGAGGTGAGCCTGCATTCTTTTCACCCTTTTTTGATCCCTCCCCTCACCGCAGACAGGAGCAATAGAGTGCGGAAGGGTGGGAACACAGGAAGCAGAACAAATCCCCACGATCTCTGGTCTGAATTTAAGCTGCCAGCGGATTTTAGGGGTCGTGTAAAAGCGCCCTTGGTTTCAAAACCAGTGGCAACAGTAAAATCCTATACACCGCTACTCTAAAGTAAGTCCCTATGATGCTTAAAACATTGGACAACAACTGGAAGATACAGGTTCAAATCTTAATTCAGCCATAAAATTCATTGCACGCTAACTCTCTCCTAGCCTGATGTACTACATGGTTATTGAGACGATCAAGTGGGCAGGAGGAGAGCCATTTTCACCACCTCATCTACAATGGAGGAAAAGCATAGCAATGGATAAATACTGGATTGCAGCTAAAGCAACTCTGGGTTAGTCATTATCTACCACACAAGGTTGCTCTGACCAGAAGCATGGCAGTGGTAAGGACCTATCTATAATAGGTTGAGTTCCTTGGAGGAAAGGTGTAATAAAAACAATATACATTTTATAACTTCATGCTCATTATGCCAGATTGGGATTTTGTGGGTATGAAGATGGTAAATTAATATATCCACTGTGATGAATTCTAGAAAATTCATCTTTGATATGTCCTATCATCTGTATAATCGGTTTGATCCCTGGCTATGTCATGCCACATGCTATAATCTCTTTGAAGTCTGGTTGGGAAAGAGACACTGACTTCCTTTGGAATTAACAGGTCGATGCCAAGTCAAATGGGATAGCAAATATTATGCTTTTCCCCATCATCAAAATATTCCTTTGTTGTTCTAAAGAGCAAAATGGAAGGAATCTTACAATGTCTCTCCTGCATATCAGAGCCTACCTTCACCCAAAGATATTTATGAGGGGATAGCAAACGGATAAAAATGGTTCAAAAGCCCAAGTTTTTACAATGTATTTCCCTGTATATCAAATGGGTCTCTGGACTTCAAAGGGTTACAATCAGATGACAAACGGATTGCTCATGTCAACTAAGGAATCCCCCTGTCAAATAAACATCCTATTCAGGTGATTGAAGCTTTAGATCAATAGAATGCCTAGCCTTTTGTCGACTATCAAAAGGGACAGTCTTTACTCGTAGTTATGCTAATTGATGACAAAGAGCCTATACTTCCCGGAGCTTAGTTTACATTTCTGAAGAACAAAGACAGGTCTTGAAGATTTGGGTCTATAATAATGGGCTGCTCTAACCAGAGACACACAGAGCTTTTGGGGAATAGCCTGCAGCCATGTGACTTCCGTGCCGAGGCTGGCTGGCAGCCAGAGACAACAGCAGAGGTCTTTTCCTTTCAAGATGTGAGTATATTAGCCAGATTAGCTAGCGTTTTTATTTTCTATTTCTGGGTTGCCCTATTTTCACCCTATTTCTTGAAATTGGTTTTTATATTTACTCTTCAAGTTTTGCCTTAGAAATTTTGCCTTTGTTTTGTTAATGTTCCAAGAATCTGTAACTCTTGCCAGAACGATGCTGACAAGAAGAGATTCCTGTTTTCACGCTTGTTTTTAAAATAAAGTTCTTTCTTTACCTTTTAACCGGAGCTTGTGTGGTGCATGAGAGGAGAGTCCATTGCTAAAATTAACCAGAGCCTCAAGCCAAGGCTACATGCTACTGACCGTTCTGTGAGCATAGGTTTTCTTTTGGTTGAACTCTATAGGACTCGGAGTTCCAAGGCTCCCGGACTGAGGGTTTTCCAAGGATACACTCCCCCTTTTAACTGGGACATAGGGGGAGCAGCTCACCCTCCCAGAATAAGCTGTGTCGCTAGTCTAAATCGTGGGACCTTTGGGAATAATCCTGGGGTGTGTCAAGTCCCAAATTGTTTCATTTTTGGTGGCAGCGAAAACGGCATGTGCAAACGCCCCGAAGGCGTCACATCCACAACTACAGTTGAGCCTAATAGATAAGCCATTGGAATTATTTGTGAGAAGGGCAAGAGCCCATTTGTGCACAACAAAGAGAAATGTTTGATATAGATCCATAAAATCTGCAGACACTCCCTATCCTATACGCAAGATGGTTGGCATTACCTAATGAATAGACAGAATTAACTTTTGAAGTTACTATCACTTTACTCTGAATTCAGAACCAAATTAGGGTTTGATATTGGTTGTACAGTTAGACATTTTTAAGGAGTAAATTGTTGGAGGAAGTCTGATTGGAACCATGGTGGCAAAAATAAGATTTTAGCCTCTGATCCAGATGCTGTCTGAATCTGCCTCTCCATCCCCATGCCTGGCTGTCATCTGTTTTGTGAGGAAAGTTCCCATTAATACCACTGGAAATATTTCTTCTGCTATAGACTAAAACTATAGAACCAGAGTAAAAGATTTAAAGTGATGGCATAACATGAGCAAAACAAACTTTTGAACTTATTAGGTCATTGCAGATACGTTATCTTGAACATGACTTCAGATCAAGAGAAGTCCAAGGCATGTTGTTGTCTGAGGCTACAGACAACATGGCAGCCTCTCCCCCATCCACATATAGAGACCAACAGTTGGATCACACCTGTCAACTGAAAAGACTTGGCTGGTGAAACATGTCTGAGTCCTCCACTGTATCCAAGACAGGAGACAAGTTTGGTGAGGAAATATGAGCATACATGGCTCCACCTTCCAGTAATGAGGATCAATAAGAAGGCTCATAAAGAGTAAGCTGCCTCCTACATAACTACCTGAGATAGTGGCCACTCTGTGTGTAATGACAGAGATAGCGTTTTAGCCTAGCATAATGGCTCGTGGTCCAAAATAAGGCTATGGGAATTCAGCGGGGGGGGGGGGGGGGAGGAAAGATGGCAGTCTGTACTTAGTGACATCTATGCTGTACACTCAGCAAAACTTCACATAAATATTAGCCACTTCTGCAGTGACTGATGGGAAAGTAAATACTGTCTAAAGCAATGTATATAACAAAGTAAATATAAAACAGGTTCCTTAAAAATGAGTTACCACATAATCTTAGGTCTGAATTTTAAAGTTGTAAAATAACAGACACCCACGTTTTTAAAAAAGCAACCATGCTCTGAAGAACATCTCTTGCAAAAACAAGTTAAACCTTACCAATTTATGAAAGCTGACAACCAATACAAAAACCCAAAACCACTAAATCACAGAGCGCATTCAGAACCAGAATATGAAGGAGTGAAAAACAGTGGACTGCAATCTAAGCCTTGAACCCCTCCATAAATTGTTTCTACCAGTAATTTAAAGAAAAATCAATCTCTCTGTACATTTGGGCTCATATAAATTCTTGTCCCTTCGGGTCATGAATTCAGTACTGAACTCACCAATGACTATGTTCAGCTGTTTGAACAACTTCTGTCCACCATGTACACAGAAGACTTATGAATGGACATGAAACAAGAGTCCAGGTCAAGCATCTATAAAGTTACCAAATAAAACAATCCTACTTGTGGAGTTCTCAAGAGCTGTTGCAAGAGCAGAATGCTGTACTAGAGAGGCCTTTGATCCAATACATCACAGATTTTTTAAGTCCTTACATTACCAGAAGCATGGAAGATAATAGATTAGAAAGTCATTAGACGCTTGGAAAACATGATCAATAGAACATTATTGATAGATCAAAAAACTGCCTCTACCAGCCCCCTAAAGCAGTGGTTCTCAACCTGTAGGTCCCTAGATGTTCCTGGACTGCAACTCCCAGAAACCCCTTCCAGCACAGCGAGTGGTGGAGGCTTCTGGGAGTTGCAGTCCAGGAACATCTGGGGGCCCACAGGTTGAGAACCACTGCCCTAAAGCACCAAAAGCAGCTCCTTAGCCATCAGTTTATCTCAGCTTGTTACAATCCTATGAGCCATAAACATTTCCAGAGAAACATTTCCAGAGATTGTGATAACTGGCAGCCACTCCACATGTTCACCTCAAGACAAGAAGGGGATCGAAACAAACACTGCTCTTCACACAAGCAGAAAAGCTGGTGCCATAATTTATCTGTCCATTATTTTTCACAACTCTGCTGCCAAATTCAGTCCAGGCAGCTGACACGGCTCTCTTTCTCACTTGAGCAAGTCTTTGGTGTTGGTCAGTCCATGTGTGTGACTGGCTCAAGGTTAGCCAGCAAATTTTGTGGATGAGTGAAAAAATGAGGCCAGGATCTTCAAATAAGGTCCCAGCACTGAAATAACTAGGAATGGTGTTCTTGTCTTATCTTCCAAAGGTTAAGTGTGTAGGAGTAGGAATGATTACACTATAGCAGTGGTTCTCAACCTGTGGTTCCCCAGATGTTCTTGGACTGCAACTCCCAGAAGCCTTCACCACTCACGGTGCTGGAAAGGATTTCTGGGAGTTGTAGTCCAGGCACATCTGGGGAACCACAGGTTGAGAACCACTGCACTACAGCAACCCCATCAGTTCTGCCAGAAATAAGAACAGGGTCTACATGCATCTAGTTTTCTATATGCATTATTGGAAACCTTAATCAGCTTATACTTCCTGACTGTAAGTGGATGGGCCAAATATATTTTGCTGCCTGAAGCAAAGGAGAAATCCTTCTCCCACTCTCCACTTGATTCCATGTGTAGGAGATAAATGGACCACCAACTGCTTCAGCTCCAGTACTTTTGATGCAATAGCATCTTCTACTAAAGTTCAGGCACTTCAGAAAAGTAGTGTTTAAAATTATAAATTCCAGAATCCTGCAACAATCATGCTGGCAGAGAGATTCCAGAAGTTGTAGTTTGAAAAAAGTAATTTTTCCATACTCTGACCTGAGTGCAGCAAGCTATTTTCAGGGATCAGAACACTTTCTGTGGCTCATGCAGCTCTATCCCTCAACAAAATGTAGCAGATGTAGGGCTTAAGACAGGTTAGGCCAGGAGGATCTGACATACTGTATCTAGCCCACCTGAGATGCTCTACCTAAGAACAGGGCCAGTCGTGATGCCAAGAAGTAACACTGATAGCTGCAGCAGACTTCAGGAAATGCAGAGTTTGAGGGATGGGCCAATGGATAATAAACGGAAGGCAAGGGTGGATGATACTTTACCTACTATTACTGAAAATCAAACATAAGCTAGCTTCCAACCCTATGTCAGTCTTCATCAAGCTGTAGTGTAGACAATAGAGAGACCCACACCCTAAAAAAATAATAATCCAAGAACCGTACTTAGATCTGTGTCACTCTCCTTTGTTTAAAATAAGTTTCACTCTCAGGTTGGAGGTGTGGATCTCACGTCCCACATCTGATAGTGGGGACTGGAATGTTGCTCAGTGGGTTTCCTGTCATTTAACACTCAGGCTCATGTTTGTTAAATGGGAATGGGACTATCTCACACCAAGGCAGATACGAACAGGACTGAATCCCTCTTCTATCTGGAGTCTTCTTCAGACATTATGGTTGAAAGTAAAGATGGGCACGACCCGGAAAAATGACGTTTCGAGTTGTCGTGTGTCGGAGCCGGCCCGTTTTGGCTCGTTTCCGTTTGTCGCGAAATTTCTCAAAAATTTGTCATTTCCTTTGTCGTTTTTTCGTCTGTCGTTAGTACTGGTTTGGGGGGGGTAGCGGGATCCAGGAGGCACCTCTCTGGGGTGGGTGCCTCCTCTGGCCCGCTACAAAAGGGTACGCATAGCCAATTGGATATGCATACCAGTTGCAGTGGCAGGCAGAGGCACCTCTCTTTCTTTTGGGTGCCTCTACTCTGACTCACTAAGAAGGACAGCATACTGGCATACTGGTGTATGGTGCACTTGGGCTTGGGAACAAAGTGAGAGAGGACCCCTATGGGCGCCCTCTGGCTCACTAAGAAGGGAAGTGTACTTGCGTGTAGTGCAATGCGAGTACACAGATCTGGCTTAGGGTTAGGGTTAGCGCAAGGGCTAGGCTTAGGGTTACGGGTAAGGTTAGGGTGAGTTAGTGGGGTGCACCTCTGGGTGTCTCTCTGATCCACTAAGAAGGACAGTGTACTGGCGTATGGGTTAGGGTTAGGGTTCGGGTTCGGGCTAGGGTTAGTGGGCTTTTTATGCCCGACTGGCACATCCCAGAAATCTCGGTCAAAACCTGGCCAAGTGGCCATGCAATTGGTGGAATGGCTCCAAAAATTTGCATGGTCCACTCCCATGGCCAGCCCATCATTGCACAGGTGTAAAAAAATAAAAATAAAAATAAAAATAAAATAAAATCAATGGAGACGTTTTGTTGCAAGAAAAACCCACTGCTGCTACTGTAAAAATTCAGGCAGTTTTAAAATAGCTATTTTCGCATGTTTCTGTGGTGCTTTGGTGTGTTTTTGGACCACGATTTCAAAATAAATATTGCGGTCGCCCCATTTTGGATCCCCCGCCCGCATGGCATGGCGAGTTGGCGAGACGACGAGGATGCCCCCCACCAGAGCAGCCCAGGACAGGAGAGGGGGGAAGGCCGGGGACCCCCCCCCCCCAGAAACCACCCCTCTGGTAGGTGCCCTCACTCAGGCAGGCATATTTTCGCCTGCTTTTTTGGCCGGGAATCAGGGTTTTTTATTTTAAAAACTTTTTTTCTGTGCCGCTTGGCATCGCGCGATCGCTGTGATGCCAGGAACGACAACGATAAATCAGACCCAATTTTTCTTTTATCGGTTCGAGTTCTGGCGGAGTAATTGTCGTTACCGTTTCCGTTACGTAACGGAAACGAGGAACGGAAACGGAAACGAGAATTTCGCCAAGTCGTGCCCATGTCTAGTTGAAAGTAATGAGAGGATTAGAAGGGTCATGAGGATGAGGGTGGACTTGTGTGCTCTTCCCAGTTCCCTGCTCACCACTCAGAAATGACTCAGACCTTTATGGGACAAAGATGAAGGGTTGAAACAGTGTGTTCACACACCATTTATGATTGGCAGTCCTTATTTTATTAGAATTTCCAATCATAGGGGGGCTGAAGTAACATTTAGACCTACACATTTACCACATGATCTGAGTTACTTCAGGATGCAGAAGGGACACAGTGGCAGGATTTACCAGAATCCATGTCCCCACCCTACTTTTAGGCTCTCCCCAGTTCCAGCATAACTCTGGAGCTACGCACCTCAGCAAGGGTGAAGATGTTCTTTCAGCCTAAAGACCAAACTCAATTTCCAATAAGTTCTTAGAGCCCACATTCCTGAAGTGGGTCAGGCAAAAGGGTATGCTGAAACATACGAGCAAAATTTAAGAACCTCCCTCTAAGGAACTATTTCAGTTTTGAGGAATATGTTCTGTACCTACATTGCGAAACCACCAAATATTGGTATCATGGGAAGGTTAGCATCACCATCTAGGGCAGTGATGGCGAACCTATGGCACGGGTGCCAAAGGTGGCACTTGGAGCCCTTTCAGTGGGCACCCGACATCGTCCCTTCATAGCTATCTGTATACAGGTTAAATTACTTTAATGGCACTTTGCAAAAAAAATTAGTGGGTTTTGAATTGCAGTTTGGGCACTTGGTCTCTAAAAGGTTCGCCATCACTGATCTAGGGAAGACCAGAAGGCTGGATTAGGTCCCCAAGAGGGGCTCCTCCCTGTTTTTATATTCATCATCATATAAATTTGACGTTTCCTGGGTCAAATGGTTGACACTGTAAACACTAAATAACCCTGTGCAGAACAGGTTAATACTTACACTAGCAGGTTATAACTGGGGTTGGAGATATACAGGTTCAAATCTTGACTGAGTGCTTTATTTTTGAGTCACTGTTTCTAAAGCTAACCTACTTTCAGGGTTGTTGTGAAAGTAAATTACAGGGAGGAGAAAACCATGACGACCACCCTGTGCTTCTTGGGGTATTCATGGAGCATCTAGCTGTAATAAATATAAACCAGGATGTAAATATAATTAAGACATGATCATGCCCTTTTGCATGGACTCATGCAAGCCTTTCTTGTTTAGATCTATGCCCACCTGGGTTGCCCACTTCTAGACTTCTCTCCACCATCAGGAAGTCCTATCCTTTTTCGTTCAGCCAGACGGTGACGCCATCAGCTTTCAATCACCCCAAGCCGGGCCCAGCTCTAGGCGAATATACCTACTATATTCCTATTTTAAAAAACCAAAAACGGGCAGGTGGGGGTGGGGAGGAGCCAGCTGTATTGATCTCTGCAAGGTGAAGCGCAGAACTGCGCGCCTGCCCAACGAGGAAGTAAAAGAGCGGGTCTGAATTCGGAGCATGACGACGACTTGTCCGTGCAGGATTCTTCCTCTCTCCGACTTCCATTTGAGAGGAGAAAAGCAAAATGACAGAAGATTTGAAGGTGCAGCGAGAGAGGGACGCCCACTTTTCTCGCTCTCCCACCTCCCCGCCACCGCCAAGCGCTCAGGCAACAAGAAATGCGGGTTTCTCCTCCGGTGGTCTCGCGGCAAAGCGGTGGGAGACACGCGCCCCCGCCTCGCCCCTCACTCACCAGTTCCCGGACCCCACAATGCAGACCCTCAAGGGTGACGACGCCAGAGCCATTGGGACGCCTGCTTGCGGACCGGCACTCGGGCAGCACAAGTCAAGGAGACGGCACTCCACGCCCCTCCAATGGCCGCGGCTAGTAACGCGCTCTCACCCATGCAGAGCCAACCCAGCCGAGGCAATCCCGCCTCCTGCTCCGCCTCCCAAGGCTGAACCCAAGATCTTATTCACAGGCCCGCTTGTGGTTGGGTTTTTTTTCTTCTTAAAGCCCCGGGGCTTGCTGGGAATTGTAGTCTTTCGAAAACGAGAGTCCGTGTGGGGTTGGTTTGTTTCCTTAAGTGCAAAACACAACGGAATACGTCGTTCTGTCACGTTTGCAAGACGGGATTCCTTTGGCCCTCCTTTAGAAAGAGCCAAATCAGCCAAGAAGGCACGTCTACTCAGAAGCAAGTTCCATGAAATTCAATGGCACATGCTTCTACTTAACGTTTACACTCCTGCTTAAGAGTGTACCGTGGACCCTCATATAACAGTTTGTATAACATAAAATCTGTACAACATAAAAAATTCCGGAGGTACGGGAAATTTGCTTAACAGACTCGCCTATGGGGCGAATCCGTACAGCATAAAATATTCAAGATTAGGGATTACTCTGTTTTCAATGCATTCCTATGGGAAATTTGTATAAAAGAAAATTTGCTTAACAGAATTTCATTTGGAACGAATTAATTCCTTTATGCAAGGTACCACTGTATATTCAATTTTTAAAAAACTAAGCAAGAGCTTTTCAAGGTGTTACAGCAGTAAAAACCAATAAAAATTCTGGTCATCTATTTCTCGTGCAATGTGTTATGCGTATAGAGCAGGAAGTTTGATTCTAACACAAGTTTAGCTTGAAAGGGCTGGGGCATAAAGCCTGTCATGTGATTACAAAAGTCACCTTTTCCCAAGGCAAAGGCAAATAACATGGAATACTGTATGGCCCTTATGGAGTTTACTCTCAATAAAGTTTGCATGGCATTGCAGCCAGACTAGAACTGTCAGGTAGCCCCAGCCTAAGAATGCTTGCTAGAAATACTCAGTTTCAAACATAGTTGCCATTCTGTAGAAGAAAAATTACAGAAAAAGTATCTGGAAGGAACCAGCTGTGATAAAATATGTGCTTAATATCCACCTCAACTGATTAAATATTAGCCAAGGGCTCTTAAGCAATTACCAGATGTAAAATACTGCAATAATTATGCTGGTATCTGACGTCATTTTCCATGGCAAAATTCTTTCCCAACCACAGCCCCCCCCCCAGCTTCAAAGGTAAAGTCAGTTATCATTAACTCATATTGTTTCGGCTGTTTGTTTTTTTTAGCCATGGGTCCTTTAGCCACTAATCATGATTGCTGTTACAGAGCAAAGCTTCAAAAGAAAATAACTGAATACCAAAGGTCTTAAATTGTTAACAGATGTAAACACCTCAATGACTCATGCTATTTACAATCTGAATCTATCAACCACCACTGTCTCTTTATCTTAGAATGGCAGTTCCTGGAGATATAAAACATAACCCCATCATTGGTAATAAGATCTGAAAGATGAGAGTGTGCCAATGCCAAAGTGTAAGATTAAAAAGGAAACAAAAAAGATTCAAAGCCAATCTTCTTTTCAGAATAGCTGTTATTTATTTATATAATATATTAAGTGTAAACTGTTTTGATTATAACTTCAGTTTTTTTTTATTGTGATTTAGGTATTTTGTTACCTTTTTGTATGATGATCTGAGTGGGCTTTATGTAGCAAGACACAGTACTGAATATATTATGTATAATGTGTGTGCATTTGTGTCTCAGAAGAAATCTAAATAGCATATTCTAATAAAGAGGCCTTTGGTGACCTTATCAGTTAGTTTTTTTTTCTTCCTCCTTTTGTTTACCTCTTACAGATGGGACAGTTTTCAGGAGATATAAAACAGAACCCCCAGTGGTAATAAGATCTGAAAGATGATTGCCAAGGCTGAAGTGAAGATTCCTCCACTCCCCCCATTGCCGCCATCTTACACCCCCCCCGTTGGTTCTGTTCGGAGGTTTTTTGTTTGTTTGTTTGTTCTGTTTTCTCTTATTTTATGTGCTTTTTAACATTGTTAGCCGCCCAGAGTTCCCGCCGGGAAGATGGGCGGGATATAAGTGGATAAATAAATAAATAAATAATAAGATCCAGTGGGCTGTGTTGCATCACAAAGATGTAAGTGGAAAAGACAGGAAAATGGTTGTGTGATCTATTAGTTGCAATTTGCTTTTTTTTAAAATTAAATTTAAATTTAAATATTTTTGTTTTGTGTTGTTTTCATGGGCAATCTGACTTCAAGAGCCATGGACATTACATCTGCCCCAGTTTTAGAACTAATTGTCTTAACCGCATGTTTTATACTAAAATTCCTTTATGATGAATTCCAGAATTAATATTGCATATCATGTCTAAACGATCCAATAAGTGTTTTGCTCAATCCCTGCTTTGCACAAATGAAAAATATGTTCTTACCTAACATGGGAAATGACATATCATACATTGATGAAACAAGGGTTGGATCCAGATTAAGAGGCTGACTACACAGACAGTTTAGCCTGCTGTTTGGAGCACTGCAGGTATGGGTCAGTGTGCTCTTAAAGATAGCTGTCAGACAGCATCTTAACACAGCAGCCTGCCCCTGGGGCATTCCCTCTGGCTCCTATCAAGGGGCTTCTAATTTTCTTGTATGGTTAGGATCGCTCTGGTTTGTACTGCAATAGTTTATATACAGTCATCCCCTGCCCTCCGCTGAACAAGGGAAATTATTGATTTGCCAATAACCTAAACTGACTCACTTATTAAGCCACTTCACGATATTGGCAGTAGTCACTTCTCTGTGTATGGTCAGGCTTGATTAGATGGTTTACACCAGGCCTGCACAACAGGTAGACCGGGGGCTACCAGTAGCCCGCGAAGGGTTCAAAAGTAGTCCGTTGGCCATCAATAAAAAAAGTGAGTGGATAAGTTCTCCACCCCTCCCTCCCCCATCCCAAGGACCACCACTGCCCCAGCAGAGTTCTGGGTCTGCAGCCCACTGTCTCAGCCAAGCGGGACAGTTCAAGGGCCATGGTGCAGTCCCTTGCTCCCCCACCGGCCAGATGATCGGTGCATCACTGTCTCGTGACCAGCTGAGTCACTGGTACAGAGCGGTGGGAGGGAAGGGGACAGCGAGAGGTGGGGTCGTGAGCATGCCCTCCTTTGCACGGTGACATCTCCCCTCTTCCCCCCTGAGAGAATTCCTTCCTTCCTCCCACCCTTCCTTTCCCTCCTCCTCCTCCTCCCACCCCCACGGCTGCCTCACAGAGACTGTGACCCACTGCCACCACCACTCCTCCTGCTGTCCTTCTCAGCTATTATCTCCTCCTTGTGCCACCATGGCAATGTGATTGCCCTGCTGCTGGCTCAGCCCACCCCAGCTGCATGGCAAACATGGCAGAGGTGAATGAGAGCTGCAGGCAGCAGCGGTGGCGGCGGCAGCGAGGCGGGTGGAAGGGAGAAGTGGGAAAGGAGGAGGAGGAGGAGGCCATAGGGAGAGGAGAGTTGACTCAGGCCTCGAGCGGGTTGGGAGGGAAAAGACATCTTTTTTTAAAACAAAGTCTTCCAGCAGCCCAGGCAAGCAGCAGTGGCGGATCTGCTCGAGCCGGGTGTAAAGGAGGCATGTACATGGTCATGTGGGTTGCCCCTTGGAAGTAGTGATCTGCACAAGCATGCATGTTCCTCCCTTGCACCCACCCACACCGGCTCGAGTGGATGCAAGGGAAGTGTGTGAACTGTCAGCCTTCCCATAGGAATGCATTAAAATATGTTTCCTCCAGAAGAGATTAATTGATTTTCAATGCATTACTAGGGGAAACTGCTGCTCTACTTAATTTTTTTAAAACTTATGAGCATGTGCTTGAATTGATAAAATTCATAAGTAGAGGTTTTAGTGTAGTAGCCCTCAGGCACTTTGGGCTGGAAGAAGTAGACCTCGGCCTGTTCAAAGTTGGACAGCCCTGGTTTACACACAAGGTAAAAGTTAAAAGGGGACCACTATCCTTTCAAGAAGAAAAAGAGATGTGTATCCTGCACATTGGGTTCTACAGTAGAGCGTGCAGCCTCTCTCTTGCACCAGAGCTGGTTCCCTTGCATTGAACTGGTGGTGATGGGGCCCCAGGTGGATTCAGCAGGGGGTCCTGTGCAGGCCGTAAGCCTCACAAATCATGTACCCCTATCCATCCTATTTTCATCTCTAGGAAACCAAGAAACAATCTTGAAAGACATGGCTGTGTAGCGGAAATAGATGGTTTTTCAGCAGCTGGATTACTAAGGCTGTGCAGTTTTGCACTTTTGGACTACAGCTCCCAAAATTTCCCAGACAGCATCACCGCTTGGGGAAATTTGAGAGCTGTAGTCCAAAAACATAAACATGCAGAGTGCCAGGGGTTACTCTGAAACTCCACAAGAGGGCAGTGAACAGGGCCTCCACTGCGCTCCACTGATGTATCTGAGTGACACCTTTACTGTATTTTCATTGATATGCCGGTAGTTCTGGTTGCCACTAATTTCTTCAGGAAAGGAAAGACAATTTGTCCCCTTTAGGCTTTCAGATGATTTGGAATACATTTCCCAACATTTCAGAGCACTGATCATAAAGCGCTGTAAAATAAGACCAGATGTGACCAATAATTCCTCTGAGATGACAATGTTATGCAGGTTCAGTCTGAGAAAAATATAAATGTCCATGAACGATGCGACACATGGCTCATTGATAGCTTAATGAGGCATGCTCAAGAAGAGTAAGGAATATTGAGTGAAATAATATTTTCATACGGAAATACTTTTTGACTGCAGCCCTTTTTAATCATGAACTCAAGACAAGTTTTTAAAATAACTTAGGGCGTTTATACACGACCCCTAAGCTCCGCTGCAAATGGCTGCAAGGTCCGGACCTTAAAAATGTTTACCCACCAGCTCCGGACTTTGCAGACAATTAAGTGCGACCCCGCCCACTTTAGCAAGACCAAACAGGAGTTTTCTTGTACCTGCTTTTTGGCGGTAACAAATATTTGATCCGGTGTAAGGATAGTGAGTGCGGGGCTCTCCTGGCTTCTGTTTGTTCTTTTTTTGCGCCCCGCCCCTTTAAGAGATCTGAATGCTGCCGGGAACAAAACGGAGGTAAGAAGGCATTCTTTTCTTTCTTTTTTCTCCCTCCCTCAGGCAGCCAGCAACCAGGAAGTGCGGAGGGGGGTGGGGACAGAGGAAGAGCGAGGAACCCCTAAGATCTCTGGTCCGAATTTAAGTGGCCAGCGGATCTTAGGGGTCGTGTAAAAAGGCCCTTAGAATGTTGAATGCATAGGAATATGCTGATATTTTATTTTCTATATAGGGGAGAAAGCATTTTTTTTGGCCTCGAGACTCCACAGCCTATTTCATTACCATTAGAAGTCGTTTTTGTGGTATCTTGAAAGTTTGCAGAGTCTAGGAGCATTGGCCAATGTTATTGCCCCATCCTCAGCTGCTGACCGCAGCTGTAGCACTGCACTGACCCACAAAGATGTCATAAGAGGGTGAGATTACATCAGACCTTAGGAGAAACTGAACACAAATGAACACATATTATAAAGGCGTCATAAATCCTACCCAGCCATTCAAACTGGCAGGAAACTATTTATGCACCCAGCCTAGTGGGGCAACTCTTTTGTAATAGGATTACAGTTGACTGAACAAATAGTATGGTGAAATGTGTTATACAGGTCAAACTGTTCAGCACCATGGATATTTGGATTACGTCTGGCATGCCAGCCCAGTAAACTTACTATATCATTCTTTCCCAGCCTGAGGCCCTTCGGGTGTTTTAGACTACAGCTCCCAAGATTCAGTCCCATTAGCCATGTCCACAGAGGGCGAGAGGAACTGTAATCCATAACCTTTCATGGGACATAACATGGAATACTGTAGTACACCTCTCTTTCTAGCAAAATGACTGGTGTTGCAATGGTTGTGTGTGTACAAAGGTCCTATCTGGAAGTTGAGTCATGGCAACTGGACTTCTTTTCTTCAGAGATGGAAACATTTCGCTGCTCATCCAAACAGCTTAAGTCAGTCTGAGGGAAGCTAGTTGCGAGTCCTCCATTTTATAGCTCACTTTGACTTCATGTGGTCTGAAATAGGCTCATAAGATGGACAATGGCCTAAATAGGCTCATGAGGTGGACAATAGTCTCATTAGCTGGACAATAGCCTAAGTTGCATGAATGTCCCACCTTTAATCTTCCTAACTCCCATAAAGAATGAATCATTAGCCATGGCCTTGCTGGTGATGTGAATTATTTTTGATTCGGCAGTAGGCTGCTTAGTGTCAGGGTAGATGAGAGATTTTATTCTCCAATCTCTGTCCAGTCACAAAATTTACCAGAGGCTGGGACCAATCAAACTTTTAAAAGCCTGATCTACCTCAACAGATTGTTTGGAAGAGTGAAATGAGTGTGTGTTGGGTGTGTGTGGCAAGTCATGCGTCCTAAATTTAACAGGAAGAAAGAGAGTTAAAACAGATCAACTAAGCTGGAGAACCTTAAATCCTTGCTCCAGGATTTAGTTTTCAGCAGCTCCAGCCAGAATGTCTGGTGGTGACATATGGAGGTCAGTGTTTCTCTACCTCTGACAATATAATTGCAATTTAGAGTTTCAAGTGCAGTAGGCCCATTTAATCATTTACTGGCTGGTGAATCTCAACATTTAAGTAAATCTGCAACTACTGTAGTGTAGTACAGGGAGCTAAACCTGCATATATCACTAGAACAATACTACTGAAATTAGTGCAAAATCCCAAAGCTTAACATTTTTAGACTCAAAACATTACTTTTTGATCCATTTATAGAACGTTCTGAAGTAGGTTGCTAGAAAGTTTCAAATAAGACAAGCTTTCAAGTTCTCCAGAATGCTGCGGGTAGAGACAGTACAACATTTGCTTGAATCTCAAGTTTCTTATGACTTGTTCTTGATTAACAGTTTTGCAGAACCCAAAATCCCACCTTATTCATAACATTTTAGTTATCAAAAAAAAGGTATTGCTTAATCTAGAACTTGACAGCTCTCAACTGTAGATTTTAGATTCAGAAAAAGATTTAAAGAGATTGATATATATTGAAAAAAACCATGCAACACAAAGGATGTAATACAAAATGTAATATTTAAACTATTTAGAATTCCTCACAAGCAATCCAGCCAGTAACATTCTGAAACATATTAAATCATACTTAAGTTGATAACCGCCACTGTAGTAATTAACACAGCAAACAATATTAAAATATCACATATAACCTTTTAATGGTGCTGACACCTCTGGGGGATTCATACCAAATTGGATTAAATAACTCAATGCACTTCAACTTTTCTTTCAGAAAAGAAGAAGTCCCGAGTGTCAATACACAGCAGCTGCTGAGGAAACAATAGGCTGACACCATCACCTCTTTTATTTACATTAACAATCCAGCCTAGATACCAAGATATATGATAAACAGAAGGGATGGTATTCTTTCCCAACCATATACTACTTAACACATATGATCTAAGGGCACTTTTACACGACCCCTAAAATCCGAGGCAAAGGGCTCCCAGATGCGGAGCTTAAAATTGTTTTCCCACCAGCTGCACACTTTTAAAAAAATTTAAGTACGTCCACCTAAGTGCGTCCCAGCGCATTTTCCAAGTACCTGGTCTCTGAAGGTGACAAATTTCTGATGCGGATTGCAAAGCAGTGAGTGCCGGGCGGTCCTCACCTTCTGTTTGGTTTTTTTTGCCCCTGCCCCTTTAAGAGACTGGAATGCTTCCCGGGGCAGCTCCTACAGCAGAGCAGAGGTGAGCCTGCATTCTTTTCTCCCTTTTTCTCTCCCTCCCCTCACGCAGACAGGAGCAAGGGAGTGCGGAGGGGTGGGAACACAGCAAGAGGAGCAAACCCCCAAGATCTCTGGTCCAAATGTAAGTTGCCAGCGGATCTCAGGGGTCGTGTAAAAGCGCCCTGAGTCTACTGATGTTTTAAAAATGCATAAATATGCTTTAAGGCCCATACTACTCTGTTTTCCTTAAAACAAACAATACAGCCCAATATTCTGATGGAGCTCATCAGAGATCCTAGCTAGAGCATCTAGGTAGGTGCTGGCGGATGGTGCTCATTATGTTTGGTATGATGAATGTCACAGCAGCTTAATTGGTGGAGCCCTGTACATTTTCTGCCTTGTATTTGTAACTCTTCCCTCCATCCCTCAAAAATAACCCAGTCACCACACACAAGACAGCATGGTATCCGTATAGGGAAGACATTCCCAAGGAATGTTTCCTAGGCATAAAGCTTCCATTTTCTGTTTTCTAAGTTTTGAGCAAATAAATCAAAAGCACTTCTTTTTTTATCTTCTTCCATTTCCCTCAAAAAAGGGAATGAGAGGAGGAATTCATGGCAGATCAGCCTTAGAACATCCCAAGCAGCCATGCAAACAATGGGATAAGGTTCCATTCTTGTAAAGATGGAGAACCATCAGGAGGGGAAAGGCGCCACATCCCCAAATCTGTAATACAACCTGTAAGCCTACAGGGAAACATCATGGAGAATAAAATGCCAAATCAGCATATTTCAAACTTCGCGAAGTTCACACACAAAGAACCAGATCCATTTATCTAGTTATGGTGGCATAGCACAAGCAGTATAACACGGGGAAGCCAATTGTTCTTAGATAAGAAATAACGAAATCACTGTAGATTTTATAAGTTGCATACTATATTGTATGACTCAGTGTGCAAAAGATACTGTATATGATATTTTTCACTTGGGACAATTTGCCTCTGAAAGTTACATCATTTGTGTAGCTATACAAGAGGATTTGGCTCAATTGCTATCGAATTTAATAATAAATCTGTATTTAGATTTGTGAAATAAATATAAAAAATGACACCTCATCATTTACATTTTTTACTTTCCTATTATATCCTACTTTACTAACATCTGGATATAGAACCATTCAAGAATGCTGTCGCTTTTTTGCTGAACCAATGGGTTCTTAGTAACTAGTCAGCTATAACGAGCTGCAGCTTTTGAAATAAAGTGTAATAAAGCCATATTTGAAATGTACCATCACAAGCTGGAATGAAGTTACGTAACTTCTTAGTGGAAAAAAAAACTTTCTATTGCATTTACCTCTGAATATCATTTATAGAGGCACTTTGACAGGAAGTCTTATACCATATGTCTATGAGTCCAATATCCCTCTCCCTATTTAAATAAGTAGGTTAAGGTACAGTGCAACACGTAAAAAAAACCTGCTTTGTAAACACTTAAGGCGTAACAGCAACAAATTACTTTTGAATCATGAGTTGTTGCTATGCTATGCAGTCAGAAGGCCAAAGGTGTAACATTCACTGGCTTCTAGCCATCGTGTTCTCAGGGGCTTGGCGCGTGCTTGAGAATTCCAGCAGGGACTCATTAATTATTGGCTAGAAGAGAGTGAATGTTACATGTTTTCCCATTCCACATGAATAAGAAAACAGGATTTCTGCCTTTATAAACAAACACTGGGAGCAAATTATGTTTTAAAAGTAAGTTGCTAAGGTTTATCTATCTATCTATCTATCTATCTATCTATCTATCTATCTATCTATCTATCTATCTATCTATCTATCTATCTATCTATCTATATTGTGGTCTCATATATGAAGACTGACTTAGAACGTATTCAACTATACAAGCTTTCTCCTTAGCTATATGTTTGTTAAATAGCATTGCAATCAGGCTACATTGCTGTTTTGCCTCCTCTTTTATGATGGTAGTTTGTCCAAAATGCCACAGTTTCAAGGATGAGGTCATAATCAGTTTTTCTCCCAGTCCCATGTATGAATAGCTGGCGACCTGCCATATCCACGTGGTTGTGCAATGCAAAATGAACGTGAACCAGATTTTCATTATTGTGCCAGATGGGATAAGCACAGCATGACTGGTTCACAGTAAACATATTTCCATATGATGGCTGTGACTGCAGCAGCTTACGCTGAGCTCTGTGGGGAAAATGTAGGGTAAACATGTAAAGTACTAATGTAAGGACCAGGGGGGGGGATAGGTATGGAAAGGGCAAAGGGCATTTCTGAAGAACAGTGAACTTTTCCTCTAACCCAGAAATAATTATTGCTTCCTCATAAATATTCTAATCCTGAACATGTTTCCTGTGCACTAAAGCCTCATGATTCTGATGGAGATGACTTTCAAAATAAGTATCCTTAGTGTTGCAGTTTTGTTTTAATTTCTAGTTAGTGAATAAGTTACAATTTGTATTTGGGAGTTGAGTCACGGCAGCTGGGCTTCTTTTCTTGTGGGATCGTTTCACTACTCATTCAAGTACAGTAATACCTTGGTTTATAAGCATAATTCATTCCAGAAACATGCTTGCAAACCAAAACACTCTTATATCAAAGCAAACTTCCCCATAAGAAATAATGGAAAAATCAAACGATTCATTCTGGGGTTCCGTAGACAACATACTGTACACACAAAATGCCAAAACTCACAAAACAAGTTGTCTAAAAGTGCACATCCACACCATGGCTTAGGTACCTGCCTACAGAATCTGCTCTGCTTGAGACTAACAACTGGATTTTCCTCTGTATTTTTAATGTGACAATAATAAAGTGAAATTTGTAGCCTTAAACACACTTGACTAGCTGCCCCATTACTAGAAATTGCTTGAAAAAATAAGAATGTTGAAAACAAATTAAATATAAATATAAATATAAATAAAAGCCAAACTTGCATTCTCCTTTAAAAGACTTCATGTCTGGGGCAAGGGAAACCTCTGTTCCTCTCTCCTCCCTCTGCTTTGGAGGCTGCCTGAGGTAGAACATTCCAGACAATCACTCACAATCCAGCAGGGGGAGGGAGGGAGAGAGCCACCACTTGCTCACTTGTGATCATGTGACCTGCTCCAGTGTGTGTATATCAAGCCATTGCTTGCTGATCAAGGCAAAATTTAGAAGAAATGTTTGCTTGTCAAAACACTCTTAAGCCAAGTTACTCTTAAACCAAGGTATTACTTTAGCTTTTTCACTCAGAGCAAGTAGTGTCTTCAAAGCTCAAAGTGAAGAAGGTGGCTGGATGAGTAGTAAAATGTTTCGATCCCACAAGAAAATAAGTCCAGTTGCCATGACTCAACTCCAAGATAACCTCATCTGGATGACTGCGAATCTCTACAGATTTACAATTTGTATGAAAAATTGTCCTTCCCCACCCCCACCCATTGCGGCCACAAAGATCCAGCTATGTGTACAGTACAACCAACTCACATATCCACTGATTCACCAACTGTGGATTCAGTTATTGGTGAATCATTAGTTGGTGATCAGCAGTTGGTGATCAGTGGGTGCAGGGGAGGTTCGAACCTGGCGACGAGGAGGGGAAAGGAAAAAAAAACTTACTGATGCCAAGCCCTCCTTGCCAATGCCACCTCATTACATCCTCCAGAGGGGTGGGGTGGGGACTTAAGAGAACCTGCCCCACCAACCAACCTTTGAACTTCCCGCTTGGATCCCGGGCAGTGGACCGGAAGTTGAGCTCAAACTTCTGGTCCTCTGCCTGGGACCCAAGTGGGAAGTCCAAACCTTCTTGTCCACCTCCCGGGACCTGAGCGGGACAACAGAAGGGTGTGTGTGAAGGAAAGGAGAAAGGATCAAAGATGGAGTCTATATGGTTCAGTTACATGTCTTCTCATTCAGGCTAGAACACCAGCAGTTAGCAAGAAGCAGTTTCTATTTCTGTGTGAGAATGTTTTGCCATGTTCTGTGTAAGCAAGTATTTGCAGGTGCTTTATCTACTGGGAACCAGCAAGATGGAAGCTTTGTTGTGCCATCCAAGAGGAATGAAGCCATAACAACAGTGCCAGGAATTAATTAAGGAATCGCTGTGAGATGATCGCATGGGAACGCTGTACAACATGGACTATCATTAAAACTAGCCAGATGATTGGACAATGAGTTGGAAAGTATGGACGAAGGGGGGGTGATTTGCTGAGAATGTGAATGCTTTAAATTAGAGACAATAAGAATCAATAGAGAGCTTTTTCTCCAATATGCTTGCATAGGTTTGGATATAGAATATGCTACGCATAGACAGGACCACAATGGCTAGTGTAACTTAGATTAGTCAGATAGATTTATTATTTTCTTGATTGCCAAAGACTGAACTATTACCTGTATTTTGAATTGACTTATTTTCAATAATTCTTTAACTATCTATTTTTAATAAAAATAATAGTCTTACAACTGGTTTGGTTTTTGCCCAGAGGTGGGAGAGACTAAGTCCAAAGCCTTGAAGTAATGGTGGCAGTTTGGCTGATGTATTTTTAAAAGTACACAGTCTGTTTGAGTATTTTTTACTAATTCCAAAAGGTGCTCTGAGGAAGCCTTTGGTGGATCCAGGACGGGATCCTTTACAGGGGGGGGGGGGGGAGTTAAGGATTTTCCTTGAAGTTTAATTAGGGATGTGTCATTTTGGTTTTTCCAACTATAAATCCCATAACTGTTTTTTCTCTGAATTCCATCCAACAGACAACCTTAAATGTGGCTCATATTGGAGAAAGGATCTGGAAAGGATCTCAGTCAAAAAGGATCTCAGTCAAAAAGGAAGCTACCCCCCCCCCCCCCGTGCTTGCTGAAAGATTTCTTTTTAACAGGAAACAAGGCATTAAGCTTTTATCCCTGGTGTGCCATACATCTGTAGGTTTCCGTCGGTCAGTACGACTCTCAGAGTAGAAAATTTTCAGATTTTTAGTCAAAAACCAAATGGGGCATCTCTCATAAGTCTGCCTATGGGGGGGGGGTTAAATGTCTCCCAAAACCTTGCCTGTTCAAGTCTAGCATATACTGGCCTAACAACAGAAAAAGCTAAAGCTTTAAAACCCGGAATCATATATACACATCATACATAATGTCTGCAACAAAGGATCCCCCCCATGCTTCAGTGCACACTTATGTTCAAGTTTGTCATAGGAAGCTATTAAGTCCTAAACTCCGTTCTTCTCCAGATCTTGCTTTTTCTAAAGTGGCAAAGAAACCTGTGGCACTTTTGGGATTAATTACTTTTCTTTTTGCATGAGCTTTCAGTGGATTACAACCCACTTCCACAGCAGCACAGGAAGACGGCGTTCAAGCAATAGGTTCATGTGCGGCTCCTTGTTGTGATGGGGGGGGGGTCGGGGAACAGAGTGAAAGGAGAGACAGAAAATGAGAATTGCCACTTACACGCCCACACGGGTCAGTCATGCTTAAGAGTGTTGTAAAATAGATTTCTAATGGCAAATCAAAGAGCACGGGCCCCACCCATTGGGCTAAATCAATTAATTCCTAGGGGGATATACTGTTCTTGCAAGATGTAAAATAAAAAACCGTATGCTCCCCCCAAAGGCAAATCATGTGGGCAATATTTAACATCTGTGCAACTAGCCAGGCAGAATGTGTCACCTGATATAGGGAAGCTGAAGGATCATGAGAAAAAACAAGCCAGAAAGGAAATATGAGTTGCCAGGGGGACAAACAGACCATGCAGCGCTACCGCTACCAGTTCCACAATTTACTTCCTCTCTTTGCATATTAAGATCTCGCTGTTGTGTATGGAGCTTGCGCAGCAGCATCTCTGCGGATGGTATCTAGTTCATGAATCCATCTGGGACACCATGAAAGCATTTTTGTAATACCTCATAGTGCTTTCTGTGAGGGGCTTGACTTACATTTACTTGATTAAACTCTTCTATAGAAGGGTTTCCTTTCTGATCTGTCTCTTCCTATTAGGAGATGAATAGGCTCAGCATTGTAACGTGTTCCACTCTCTCTTATGTGTGTTTGCCTTTGTGTTTCCTGTCACTTTTTCTGTGGGGATTTTCGTATGTTCCAAAAAGGAACGGCATCATTCCAGATGGTTTCTAGCACATAAATGGTTTCTAGCCCAGTGCTGTAGGCATCTGCACGAATAAACAACGGAGCAAAAATTAGATGCAGGCACCTCTCCTCCCCAACATTTGCCTTCTCCTCCAGCAAGAAAAAAAAAATTTAAACTTGACTTCCTAGAGTTTTATTTACATGTCTGCTCCCTTTTCCAGTGTCAGATACACAGCTTTAGCAACTATAGATGGTAGATTTCAAGACAACCTCTAATCGGCTAGGTTAATAACTGGCTACAGAATAACCTTTCTGCCCTAAAATGTACCATTGTTATTAGCATCTTGAGCCTAAGCATATTTATTCACTGAATGTAATGGAACTTAATCTGTAGTAAGATTGTCTAAGATTATGGCCTCTATCAGTCTGTACAGTGTTACTGTTTTTACCAGTGCTTTGTTCTCCTCCTACAGCATTCTTGTTTGACAGAACATGTTATTTTTTAAGAACCCAGGCTAGAGTACAGCATCCCATATTTATTAAACAGAAAAAATTAATTACATCCTTCAATCTTGCGCATAGAGATCAGTGGCACTTAACAATTTAATGGTACATGTTTATAGGTGCCTACTCAAAGCATATCCCCAGAGTTCAATAACCCTTCTGTTTACATAAGGGTTATATTCAGCATTACATCTGATTTAAATAGGCCCTACAAAAATCAATGAGGCATAAATACACTGTGACTAAGAAGTCTCACTCATTTCAGTAGATCTGCCCTATATAGGATTAATAACAAGAAGGCTTGCAAAATCTCTCTGTGTATATCTGGGAGTTGAGTCATGGCTACTGGACTTCTTTTTTGAGAGATAGAAACGTTTCGCTGTTCATCCAAACAGCTTCATCGGTCTGAATACAGCTAGTGCAAGATACCTTCTTATAGTCAGCTTGACCTCTTGTCCCCTTGTCTGATTGGCTCATAAGATGAACAAAGCCTGAATAGGCTCGTTAGGGAGACATTAGTGTCCATGGCCTTAAGGTAAACAATGGCCTAAGGTGCTGAAACCCATCAAGAATGGGTCGTTAGCTGTCAAGAATGGGTCGTTAGCTGTGACCTGGTGGTGAAGGCTCCTTGATTTGCCTGGGTACTGTGGAAAGTACAGCCTGGTAAGTAGCAGCTAGACTATGCCGGAGCCCCCCACCCAGACCCGACGGAAGAACCTGGTCATTCCCTACATGGCGGGAGTGTCGGAGAAGCTTAAAAGGATTTTTGGCAAACACCACATCCCTGTTTATTTCAAACCCATGAACACACTAAGGCAGAGACTTGTCCACCCAAAGGATCCGATACCAAACCATAAAAGGAGCAATATAGTATATGCAGTCCAATGCAGTGAAGAGTGTTCAGACCTCTACATTGGAGAAACTAAACAGCCATTAAACAGAAGAATGGCCCAACATAGGAGAGGTAACAGCTCAGGACCAGAATCAGCAGTACACCTCCATTTGAAGGAAAAAGGCCACTCTTTCAAAGATGAGGATGTACACATATTAGACAAAGAAGAGAGGTGGTTTGAGAGAGGAGTAAGGGAAGCCATTCATGTCAGCATTGAAAATCCCTCCCTCAACAGAGGTGGGGGGCTCCGGCATAGTCTAGCTGCTACTTACCAGGCTGTACTTTCCACAGTACCCAGGCAAATCAAGGAGCCTTCACCACCAGGTCACAGCTAACGACCCATTCTTGACAGCTAACGACCCATTCTTGATGGGTTTCAGCACCTTAGGCCATTGTTTACCTTAAGGCCATGGACACTAATGTCTCCCTAACGAGCCTATTCAGGCTTTGTTCATCTTATGAGCCAATCAGACAAGGGGACAAGAGGTCAAGCTGACTATAAGAAGGTATCTTGCACTAGCTGTATTCAGACCGATGAAGCTGTTTGGATGAACAGCGAAACGTTTCTATCTCTCAAAAAAGAAGTCCAGTAGCCATGACTCAACTCCCAGATAAACGCACCTGGATGACTGAGAATCTTCACAGACTCTCTGTGTATATTTTCCCCCTCCTGTCTTTCACACTTTGATTCCTATTTCTTCACTAAGGTATTCTGAGCTCTGACAGCATTCACTCCCTGGTGGTTGTTATAGCAATGTTATGTGCCTTTCTATATTAATTCACAGCACAGGGGGAATTAATTTAGGGGACATGGCATGCATGGAAAAGGGTTATCAGAATTTGCAGTGACTTACAATCTCCCCCCTGAATGTTGTTTTATTTTTTGAAGATGAGAAGGAAGCAGTGCTTTCCCCCTGCTGAACCATAACAGAGAAATTAGTTATCGCTAAAGAAGGCCAAGAAAGCAACTGCATGGACAAAAATGGATGTGGGATGAAGCTTGCTTCTATTTTGGAAGCAATAAAACACTTCTAAAGAGATGAGGACAAAAAATCAGGGTGGGGGTGGGGTGGATGGACTTTGTAATATATGTTTCGGAAGAGTTACTTCATCATGATATATTTGTTTTTAAATAGAAACCACAAAATACAGGTTTTTCCTGCTATATTGTTGCAAAGTTTAGAAAAGGTGCTTTCTGAACTATAGATCCCAGAGTCTGGAGGAGGCAACCCAAGTTGGCTTGAGGATTATGGGAGTTGCAGTCTTTAAAAAGTAACATTTCCACGCTCGTATGAAGAAAGCCCCTGGGTGATGTTTTTGAGAGAAAGCTCCCGTCTTTAGAGCAGTCAGCATGTTCCAGATGCCATTCTGGATAGCACCTACCTCTTCTCGATGCTGTTGAAAATACCTTGCTTTCTGAACAAAAATCCATGCTTCCTGGAAAAAAACAATGCACTCTGAGCTATGCGTCGTCTAAATGGATATTTTAAGATCAATTTCAAATGTGCAAACCCAGGTTTATTTTGACCTACAAGAGTATTGTAACTTGCAGATCTAATCCTAGTAGATCTGGCTGAGAGAGGGACAAATGGAAGGCTGCCTTGATGTCAAAGTCATTGTGTCACAATGCTGTACTTAAGATGCAAAAATTACTATATACTAAATGAATTTAAACAAAGGTAGAACTATTTAAAAGCAATGAGTATTATGTAGAACACATAGGAAGCACAAAAAGGCTGGAATAACAGCAGTGCTGATATCAATGTTCAGACTCCTAGTGCTTTCTATAAAGAATTGCAAATTAAAAATATTTAGTCATTCTCCATGAAGATAAAAATATCAGGTTTCTTCCAACTCAGATGTCTTTTTTTCAGCAGCTGCACAACCAGAATCCTAAAATGAAATGGGAAAAGAGAGCCTTGCAGACTTTCAAACATAATATTTGCCTGCTGCCCCTCCCCCCTTTTACAATTTCCTCTTACATCTTTGATCATGCAGGCGGAAGAAATTTCAACATCAAGTCAGCATCCCTACCCAATTCCTCCCTCCCAAATTTTTTTTAAATTTCACTAAAGATATCTGAAGATTTCACAAGCTTGCACCTTTTTGTGACCTTTTAACTAACACTGTAAAGAAGTAACAGTTACATGGATTACAGATCCCCTGCCCTTTATGGCTAACACTTTACTTGCTGAAGAGGTGGACATGTCCATGAAAGCTCATATTAAAATATGAGCTTTTAAAATATGAGTTTTTAAGGTACTACAACATTTTTGTCTTTTTTTCATTTTTTCATTTTTGCTTTGCTTTTTCTGACTTGGCTTTTCAAAATAATAAGATTGTTTTATATGGTTTCCTGAATGATAGTTCATCTTCTGTTACTTATATTTTGTTGCAGTGTCTGCCCAGTGTCAGTTCTAGAAACTTACCCCATGTATCTTCTGAAACATTAATTCCACTCATCTTTATAGTCCTAACAATAAAATTTGTTCTGCCTAGGTTATTACGTGGCCAGAGTTTATATGGCAAATATGTTGTAAGTGTTGATGTAGGTGCAGAGGTTCATGTTAATTGTGTTAGCAGAACATAGCAGGTTAGTAAAGTAAGCTTATTGCTGTGAATTGGGAATAATCATTCAGGATGCACAGGGTCAGGAAAAAGGAACATTCTGCATTGCTGCTTCAAGAAACTAATGGACAATAACATCTTGATGTATGTGCAAGTATGTGGACAATGAGCATGGGGACACCCTCATGGCTTGTTGTTGCAGAAGAAGAAAGAACAAGAAATGAATTTTAAGAAACCACCGAGTGATCTAAGAGGATGTGACCTAACAGCCAGACACGTGGCCACTTTCAGAAAAGGAGGTGAAGCCAAGAAGCCTTTCTGACTGTCACCTTCACTGGTTATATAATGTACAATGTTACTGCATTTATTGTAATAAGAAGGAACTCTTCCCTGATGAGATATTATTAGGATGAAGAACCGCTTTTTCTGCTCTGAACACAAGACAGGGACATAAATACAAAGTGTGCATGTCTACTGCCCACTAGTGCTACCAATTTCCGATACTAATCAACTCTTCTTTTACATCAGCGTTAATTTTCCTTTGAGACCAACCATATCAAAAACCCGGTTCTGATTTATTGCATTTTCCTTGGGTCTACAGAGAGATGTACTACATCAAGACGTAGCAAAACACTCTTTCTAACTTTTTCCTTGTGTTTCCCCCGTTAGTAGTAAGATTTGACTCATGCTTTTAATGGGTAGCATAAAAAAGTCAGCAAGAACACAGCTGTCCTTGTCCTCCGTTCAGGAAACTCCACCCTTGGTTCAGGTCATGCAAATAAAATTGAAGTTGGCAACCCACATGTTTCCAGTTCTCTATTTCTTTTTCTTTTCATCTCTATCTTCTCTTCTCTTCTCTTCTCTTCTCTTCTCTTCTCTTCTCTTCTCTTCTTTCTTTCTTTCTTTCTTTCTTTCTTTCTTTCTTTCTTTCTTTCTTTCCTATTTGCTGAATATGCTTAACGGGTGTAGAATTCGATATGAGATTCCTTGGAAACTTGGAAATGTAGTTGACAAGCATATTGTAATCTTCACACTGGATCTCATGCTGGCATTTTGCCTTTAGGAAAGTGTCTTTCTCTTTCTACACTTCAGGGTGTGACTACACTGCAATTTAGCTTGCAGTTTGTGCCAGAATGGCATGGATAAATTTGACATTTTCCCCATAAATTACATGATTTAAAGCTAATTGTAAGTCTTTTTCCCCCAATGGAAATTTGTTGCTTTTAGTTCAGCTGATGGAAGTTAATGTCTTTAGTAGTGTTTGGGCCCGCATTGGCTGTTTCGTTTGTTTCTAGCATGTGTGATTACTTATATTAGTTGAAAGGGGCAGCAAGAGGTTTGTTTTGTAGAGATGGTGATGTGTTCAGTGGAATGTAGTTTCTAGTACAGCAAGTACAACCCCCTTGAATGAGCACCATATTGTCTACTTTCCAAACAATGTTTAGGTAAGCTTGTCAAATTCAGTCCTGTGAGAGAAAACCACTGAAGTTTCGCAAGCTGCTGCATCAGTTTAATGCTATGTCACTTGCCAGGTTATTTTATTTATATAAAAAGTAGGGGGATGCCTTCATTGGAGCACAGGTATGCAAGTACAGCAGCAACAGTTCCGTCAAGTGAGTGCCTCTTGCCTCTCCTCTGAAAAACTTTTTAAATTATTCTTGTCATATTTCGTGCTATGTCAGATAAGCACAGAAGTTTCACAAGCTGTTATATCAGTTCAGTGCTACATCACCTGATAAAGGATTTTTTAAAAAGAGGCAGAGGTCTATTATGACATTTAAACTTCATAGGTGTCTATGCTCCTAAACTGAATTCAGTATTTTCCATCTTTTTTCCTCACCCTATGTGAGGAAAATGTTCAAATGTTTCTGTCCCATCAAAAAAAAACTTTTCAGCAAATAATGCTCGCATAATTACGTTCTGAACAGCTTCCAGTTATTTGGGTGCTAGAAGTATTCCTGCCAAGAAAACTCCATGTACGTGGAGTCACGAAGGGTCGGTCACGACTGTAACAACACACACACACACACACACACACACACACACACACACACACACACACACACACACACACACACACACACACACACACACACACACAGAGTGCCTTTAAGACAGGGGTCCTCAAAGTTTTCAAACAGAGGGCCTGTCCACCGCCCCCAGTCACCACTGGGAGGTCATAGAGAGATAAGGGAATCTTGCCTTGGCCCTCCCATTTTAAAGTGTCCCACTCAGCTGCAGCCAGCACCCCAACCATCTGGGTAGCGGGTGGGGGGAGTGGGGACCTTGCCATGGCCCTCACACTTTGAACTGCCCCATTAGCTGGCAAGCCAATCATCTGGGTGGTGGGTGGGGGGAGTGGGGGAAGTGACACAGCCCACCTCAGCAATACAAACAACCATGGAGCAGAGGGTGAGTGGGAGGGTCTGCAATTGGTCCTGTGGGCCAGATTCAGGACCCTGGGGGACTGCATCTGGCCCTTGGGCCATAGTTTGAGGACACCTGCTTTAAGTGGTTAGAAGCTGATGATTTCAGAAAAATGAAAGGCAAGATCTATATTGTGCTGTTTGTGCCCATTCTTTGACAAGCTAGTAGTACGTTAATGCTAAACACCTGTATCAGCACATTGCAATGCTGAGTAAACTACTGCATTTCCATGCAGAAAAATGTTTTACTCAAGGCATAGTGACAGACCTTCTGCAAGATCTTCAGAAATCTGAGATAACTCACCAGTTCAGCAAGGGAGTGTGTTAGCTAAGCAGATCAGTCTCTCTCCACCTCAGTTATCCATCTGTAAAACAGAGGTAGCATTAACCTACTCTTCAAGAGAATTGTGAGACAAAACCTCTTTATGTATCCCAGTTACATGAATGGTAAATTATTCTTATGTGTGATCACATTGCTTCTGAGTTATAGAGACCTCATTAATGAGTGACCTCCAAAACATCCTATAATGAATGTCTCAGCTCTTGCAAAACCAAGGCTGTAGTCTTCTTAAAGGAGTCAATGCATATCATATCTGGTCTTTTTCTGCTCCTGCTGCCTTCGACTGTACCTAGCATTATGGTCAATATTTCTATATTTCTTCTGATATCCAACACTTACTTTTTATCCTAGGCATCCTAGTTGTATGCACTTGGATATGAGTTCCAGGGATGCAACAGAAGTGGGGCTTAGTAAGCTGAAGGTGGCTAAACTCATTATAAGGTTCTACCTTATAAAATGAGTAGGTGCTAATTTGGTTAATTATTGTCAACATGGTGGCAATAATGCCTGCCAGGATGTCACACAGCTTTATGTAGAGATGCAAAGAACTGAAGCTGTGACCTATTGCATTCAAAGGATATCCTCTAAAGCAGTGGTTCTGAACTTTGGATCCTTAGATGAAAACTCCCAGAAATCATTGCCAGCACAATTAGTGGTGAAGGCTTCTGGGAGTTTTGTTTCAAGAGCATCTGCGGACACCATGTCGGGAACCACTGCTATAAAATGTGAGCTGCAGTCCTTCTCATTAAAAACTGTGGCCAGAATCCTAGAGGTGTTCACATAGGGACTAATGCATAGGCTAGTTCTGACAAATGGATGAAGTGCTGGGGCATGAATTAGTTACATGCCTGGCCATGCATCTGTTTGTGCAACTGCAGTGTGCTTTGGAATTTCAGCAATGACCCACAACTAGCTATGGCAGGTCATACAAACCATACCCATTTACCAGCAGGGCCGGTGCATCCATTAAGGCAAACTAGGCAGTTGCCTAGGGCACCAAAATGGACAGGGGGCACCAAAATGGACAGGGGGCATCACCCCCCCACCGCCACCGCTGGCTAGCCTGCTGCCACCCACAGCCGCCCCCCGCCCGCCCGTGCCCCCCTGCCGCTGCCGCCCCCCGCCTGCCCATGCCTCCCCCCTGCCACCACCGCCACCACCCCACCCCGCACTGCCCCCCACTGCCCCCCCACCCGCCACCTAGGGTGCAAAAAAACCCTGTTTACCAATAGCATTGCGGTCTATACGTACAGGTATATCTGAGTTCTGTTATTTCCCAATCCTGGTATTTGGATTCTTTAACTGGAAGATAGGTGCAGGGAACAGACTGAATCTTGGGCTGTAGCTGCACCAGGCCTACTTGCTACCATTTATTCACATTTGTTCAGAACACCTAGTCTTAATTTCATTTCTTGTAGTTTGTAGGTATCACACATCAAGGGAACATCAAGAAAGACGGAGGGGAACTGGAATCAACTGTGCAGAGATGAGAACTGATTTCTTTTTTTTTAAAGGGGTGAAAATACTGATTCATTTATGCTTGAAGTTGATAGTGAACTCCATTTGCTTTGGTCGGGGTCAGGTTTTCCCCCTTCCTTCAGTTATTACATGTATAGATTGGCCCATTAAGTGTTTAAGTGAAAGGTAACATCAATAAAAAAGATATTGCAAGCAGAAACACTGTCAGTAGTGCTTACAATCTGGCTGCCATCAAGCCCATCATGGCACTTGGTACAATAATAATGGCTTGTTCATCCTCTTCTAAGTGAACAATACAAGAACAGTGACATTTAAGAGTCTATTGCGCTGGCTTTGGCTGAAACCAAACTGGCCTGATTGGGACCTATATTGCAGGAGGTCTAAATCAGAGCAGAACATCAAGCAGATTGAATTTTTAAACGGATTCAGATTTGGTGCACACATTGAACCAGGCTGAACTGGGATCTATTCCAAAGTTTTGCATTGGCCTCTGAAGAGAATCGGGATACCCGCGTATAGCATTAGTATACGCCTTTAAAATAGTTGGTAACGAATTACTACACAGGGGTGTGTTTTTGAAATGGAACATTCCTTAACTTCATTGCTCGGGTTGGCAATCCGTTGATCTCTAGATGTTGTCAGATGGATAGCTCAGTGGATTAGGCATTCAGCTGCAGAACCAGAGAGGTAGGGAGTTCAATTCCCTACTACGTCTTCTGAACAGGGAATGGACTAGATGATTCCATTTGAGCTATTAAAATGGAGGAATCACAACTGGCTTTTCTCCAGACTGACGAAGCAGTTTGGATTAGCAGCCAAACGCTTCAATCTATCAAGAAGAAGAAATCCAGTTGCCACGACTCAACTTCCAAAGGTGCGCGGAGTTGCAACTTGGCGGAACCTACGCTGGAGTTTAACTTGGAGGAGGTCTGGAAGTTGAGTCGTGGCAACTTGACTTCTTTTTCTTGAGAGATGGACGCGTCCCGCTGCTCATGCAAACTAGCTTTCTCGAACTCCGCCACTCCGCGCACCTTTGCGACCATAACCCGCGACAGGCTTGTTCCGCGGATATCATTCCGGACCAACGAGGTTCTGCAGGGCGTCGCAGGGCCGGCCGAGACAGAGGGAGAGAGAGAGAGGGAGGGAGGCAAGCGAGGTGCCGGCCAAGCCCCTCCCTCGCGAGGCTGTAGGCAGGCGGGGAGGCGGCGGCTGGGGGGGGGGTGGGGGGGTGGCGAGAGGGACCCGTGCGTTTGGTTTGCGCCTGCCTTCTCTCCGCACAGCTGGGGCGCGTGGGGAGGGGAGGCGGGCGGGAGTCGCGGGCGTCCCTTCGCTCGCTCGCTCGCTCGCTCGCCCGCCCGGGCTGGGAAACGCCAGGCAGAGATTTCTATGGCTGGGGCTGAACGGCGCGGCCGGGTTTGAGGCACTCCCTGCAGCCGCAGCGTCGTCGGGAGCAGTCCCTGAGAAGGAGGCAGCCGCGGGGCTGGCCCGGCCCTTCCTTTCCCGCCTCCCCGCGGATGAGTCAGGTCTTTCCCAGCCTGCTGTGGCAGCACCAGCGGCGGCCACTCGCGGGGGAAGAAGGAGGCCGACGCCGCGGCTGCCTCGCGCCTTCCCGCCCAGCTCCATGGAAAGGGCAGCGGCCGCGACGCAAGGCGGCGGCACCACCACCAGCACCAGCGGCAGCGGGGACGCGGCGGCGGCGGCGGCGGGCAACAGCAGCAGCGGCGGGGGCAGCGCCAGCAGCAGCCGGAGTAGCAGCCGCCCCACCTCGGCCGGCTCGTCCCCCTGCTCCTCCGCCAGCCGAGGGCCCGGAGCCGCGGGGCGGCGAAACCGGATGGGGGCGGCGGCGGCGGGAGCAGCAGCAGCCCCAGTTCGGCGGCCCCCAGTCCCGCGGCGGACCGGAGGACGGAGCTGGTGCTCGAGGGCGCCCTGAGCAAATACACCAACCTTCTCCAAGGCTGGCAGAGCAGGTAATGGCGGGGGCGAGAGGGGCGCTTGCGGGGAACGTGGGCAGATCCGCGTGGTGCCCCAGCCCCGCACGCAAAGGTGGTGGGGCCCACAACCACACCCACCTTATTCGACTTGTCCCCCCCCCCCCTCTTTCCTCCCGCCCTTTTGGACAGGGCGTGGAGCTCTCCGTCCAGCATCTTCTTCCTTCACGCCCCCATCGAGCTGTGAAAGTTTCTTCCTTCTTGGGATCAGTTCTGGGGGTGACCCTGAAGGATTCCTTACTCCCCCTCCCCAACGCTACCCAGTGGAATCCATTTCTCAGGGGTGGCTGCTTTGGTAATCTCCCCAAGTATGCCCTGAGCTGTGATAAAAGGTAGTACTAACCTTGAGCGTGCCCCAAAACTCCTTGTTGGGTTTAAGTCTGCAAAGAGTTCTTTGAAATGGAATCCTCGAATTTTACCCCCCCCCTGCTCTCTAACATGCATTCTATTTATGTCTTTATTAATTAATGTGTACCTCCTTGCTTTCCTCCACGGAACCTCATATTGCATGGATACAATATTGCACACATTTGGCCTCTTAGGGCGGTACAAAGGGGAACCACTTCAGTCAGTCTGTTGCAGAAGGAACACTCAAGCTTTACTTAGCGTCAGCTGCCATTGAATGCCCTCCACCTATTTTGCAGATTTAAAGAAGGGAATGACGGTCCAAAAAGCTGGTATAAAATGATATTGGCAAGCTGTCAAGTCAGTTTTGACTGATGGCGACCCTTTTCAGGGTTTTCTAGTTAGAGTGTGGTGCACCAGTTCCTTCTTCTGGGAACATCCCAGAAGCTTGATCAAGGCTATGCAGGCTGGCTCTTCGAGAATCAGACTTGCAGCCTGGTTGACTTATTTGATGTGATTTCTTTGGTACCCCTAGAGAATGAGGAAGGTACCCATTTAATCAAATGGGCCTTCTACTTCCATAGTATCACATATCTCTCCTTATGCATAGCTCATATACTGCTTTTGCAATAGGCTGTTGCCTGAGTGGAACAAATGAACAGGATACTACCCTTAGTTGTAAAGGAACCATAAGATTCTTTGTGTGTGTGTGTCACCTTTGAAATCAGTCAACCTAACTGTATGTTTGTGACTTAGTAAGGTTCCCTAGTGAGTTTATAATGACTCGGACCTCTGAAACACGTTACTGGACATGTGTACATGATAGACAGCCTGTTAATAGCCATTATGCAGAGCTTTTGAGATTGCTGTTTTTTAATCTTTTGGCCACATGGGCACATACATTTTGCTTTTTAAGGCTTTGTCCTTGCAGTTGTGCTTTTTAGCAAAGGATGTTGGTTGCTATGTGTGAGTTTTTCCTTGTACTCTCCTGTGTCAGAAGATGTTAATTTCTTATATACTCTGAAATACTTGGGTTGATTTCAGGCAAGTTGCTGAAACTGCCAACAGTGGTCTGTTTTTCTCATTGCTTATTTTGATCACTTTTTCATGTTCAGATTTTAAAGATTTGGTGTGGAAGTGTAAAATCCAGATATAGACAAGAACTATATTACAACCAAAGAAAAGTGACAGAATATTGACCAAACTGTCTATGAAGATTCTCAGTCATCCATGTGAGTTTATCTGGAATTTGAGTCATGGCAACTGGACTTCTTTTCTTGAGATATTGAAATGTTTTCCTGCTCATCCAAACAGACTGATGAAGCTGTTTGAATGAGCAGCGAAACGTTTCAATCTCTCAAGAAAAGACGTCCAGTTGCCATTACCAGTGGTGTAGCTAGAGTTTGGAGCGCCCTGGGACAAAGACAGTTTTTGCGCCCTCTTCTCCTCCCCAGTCGTGTCTCACCCACCCAGCAAGGGGAGGCAGATCCTGGGGGAACAGTGGTGGAGGGGAAGAAGGGTCTCTCCTTCTCATGCCCTCTTTGTGGGTCTCCTTTCCAGTTAAGGCTCTCCTGTGCAGACCACACAATTTTTTTTCAAGCATCACCTCCATCACACGCTTCCCCCTCCTCCTTTCCCCAGCTAAGGCTTGGTGATACTTAGCCCAGAGAAAGGAGGAGAGGGAAGCAGGCAATGGGATTTTTTTTCCAAGCAGCACCTCCGTCATACACTTCCCTTTCCTCCTTTCCCTGTGCTAACTATCAGCAAGCCTCAGCAGGGGTGGGGGGAAGGAGGAGGGGGAGCAGGTGCTGCTTGGGAAAAAAATTGCCTGCTTCTCTCTCCTCCTTTCCTCCAACTAAGGATTGCCAAGCTTAGCAGGATGAAAGGAGGATTGCTGGTGGGATGGCACATGTAGAAGGAACTAAAAAAAGATTTGAAGTTATTTTTCACATTTTTACACAGAGGTTTAAAAAGAAGAATGAATGCAATGACACGCTGAAGCAATGTACAACTAACACAGCCAGGGCCACAACTATGGTCTGTGTCGTCCAGGACAAATATGGATTCCGCAACACCCCCCCCTAAGTGTGTGTGTGTGTGTGTGTGTGTGAGAGAGAGAGAGAGAGAGAGAGAGAGAGAGAGAGAGAGAGAGAGAGAGAGAGAGAGAGAGGAATAGTACAAATACTATTTTGGCACCCCCTCCCAGCATGGCACCTGGGGTACATGCCCCCCTGCTTCCCCAGTTGAAGCCCTGAATATGACCAAGACTATAATCCTACTGTTGCTCAGTTCTTATGTGCTGTCAAATCAGCTCCAAGTCATGATGAGCATTCTCCAGAATGTCTTGTCTTCAGCCATCCTGCTTAGCTCTTGCAGACTCAAACCCATGGTCTCTTTTAGGGAGCCAGTCCATCTCATTTTTGGTCTTCCTCTTTTCCTGCTGCCTTCCACCATTCCCAGCATTATTGTCTTTTCCAGAGAACCCTGCCCTCTCAAGATGTTCTCCAAAGTAGAACAGCTTCAGTTTTAATATTTTTGCCCTCCTAGTTCAGCCTTGATTTGATCTAGGACCCATTTGTTTGTCTTGCTGACATTTCAAGGAATCCAAATAGTTCTCCTCCAGCACCAGCAGCTACACCGAAGGGACTGGATTTCACTCTTGAGCTACCAGTTGTTCTTTCTCTATTTTCTGTACATTCTTGTGTTGTTTAGAATTTACTGTTGCCTGTTTATTTGTTTTACCTGTTGTTTTCTAAATACTGCTAATATTTGTCAAAGAGAGGTATGCCACAGACCCTGTGCTCTGATGTTAAATGTAATTGCCAGAATAGTTAGGTGGAGTCAATAAAGTCAAGGTGAAAATGTTTGTGTCTCTTTGTTTGCAGTAGCATTTTGGACACAGTGATATAAATGTGCATGCTATTCTTAACTTGGTATTCCAGGAGTAGGCATGCTGTGTCTCTATGTAATGGCACTGTGTGATACACGTTCTTCTATTTTAAATCCTTACACTACTGGGTGAGAAAATAATATATAGTTGATTCTTTTAGGTTGCTTTCTACCATGATTCAGTGATCTGTTCGATAAGTAGGCAGAGCCTCAGTTTTCTTAGACATCATTGGTATATATGCTCAGGTGATGGCTTTGCACGCATGTTGCATCATCTGACCTGACATTTTATTGTTGGCTCACCAAGTTTCAAGAGCTAAGTGGAGCTCTTCAGGTGTGACTGTTCACTGCCCTAGATACTTTATTGTCATCTGTCAATGTGTCTTCATGTCTGAAAATATGTCAAGCTTAAATGTGTTGCGGATTCCATGTACATTTAGCTGCATTGTTCTAAACATAAGTTGTTGCAGAGAAACACTAATTCCTTGTTCTTTAAGAAGGTTGCTTTGATGTTTTAAAATATTTTGTATGCCACCTTTAAATTAAAAATCCTAAAGGTGATTTTTGCATTCAAAGCACTATCTTAAGGAGTGAAAGAGCTGTGGATTTTAATAATACTATACTATTGAGTTTCCGGGGAGCTCCCACTATATTTTGGGTGTGTTTATTTATCTGCTTTTAAATATTATTTTCAATTTATATTTGTCCAATGTACCACATACTAGTACATTATAGAAATATAAAGATGTTTGTTAAAAATATTCCTAAGGAGCTTTTTTTTAGTGCTAGGCTCTGTCAAATAGCTTTTGCAAATCCCAACATACAGTGTTTACTAGGTCTTCATTATGATATACTGAAGAGCCTTGTGGTGCAAGTGGTTAAATGCCTGTACTGCAGGTAAAACTGTGCTCACGACCTGGGGTTCAATCCCAGGTAGCAGGCTTAAGGTTCACTCAGCCTTCCATCCTTCTGAGGTCGGTAAAATGAGTACCCAGCTTGCGGGGGGTGGGCGGGCAACGTGTAGCCTGCATACTGTGATTAAACTGTAAACTGCCCAGAGACTACTTGACGTGGTATGGGGCGGCATATAAGCAGAACACTTTGCTTTACTGTAGATAGAGACAAAAGGTCAGTTGTTCGAATCTGCACAATTGGCGTGACCTCCCATTGCTTGTCCGTTTCTGCCAATTTAGTGGTAGTGGCAAGTAAATAAACGGTACCACTTCAGTGGGAAGATAACAGCGTTCCATGTGCTTACATGTTTAGCCATGCCAGCTTCATGACCACAGAAATATGTCTACAGAGAAACACTGGCTCTTCAGCTTACAAACAGAGATGAACACTGTCTGCTAGAGTAGGAAATGGCTGGACTTAATTGTCAGGGGAAACCTTTACTGTTCCCTTTTCTGTCGGGCTACATTTTATTAGTGTGATTCAGAGTGCTCATAATTATCCTGTTCTGTAGCCCTTGTGGATCGTTAGTTTGCATGAAATAGAGCTGTGCAAGTGGTGTTATTTGAAATGACAATAATGTGATTTATTTGACAGGTTGTGGCTTTGAAAAGGATGATGAAGAAACCCCCTCCTCTATCTGCATCTAATTTACTATTTTAAATATTTACATTTTTTTTCTATTAACACAGTGCTATTCTAGAAAAATGAAGTACGTTGGTGGTATTGTGCATGGCAATGATAGGTAGATGTGCTGCTGTTTCACTATGCCACTTACTGTATTTAATAAAAGGAAAGTTGCTGCCCTCTGTGAATGGCCACCATTGGAATAAGTGGGGAAGGGGATGGGAAGGAGGGAGTCATTAATCAAAAGGGGGACAAATTGAAGCAATCCAAAGACTTGTCTGCACCCTTTTCATGGGAGAAAAAATGTTGGTCACGGTAAATGGAAGAATTGCTCAAGTGAGAGATGAATTTGATTACAATAAAGTTAAAAACCTTTAAGTCAAAAAGCAGACCTCTCCAATTTTCCCCATCTGGATGTGGGAAGGTGGATCCTACTACCTGTGGCAGCATCCGCAGATCTCCCTCTGCCAGCCTAAATTCTTAACATTTGTCTGAGCAGAGTTTACAGATATGTTACTTTTTAACTTGGGATACTCAGTGTGGAATACTTAGTGGGTAGACTGAGTGATGGACTATGACTCAGGAGGCCCAGCTCACCCATGGAAATTTATTGGGGGCATGTGTGTGTGTTGTGTCGTTACAGTGGTGACCGACTCTTCGTGACTCCATATCTATGGAGTTTTCTTGGCAGGAATATTGGAGTGGTTTGCCAGGCAAAGAACTGGTAAAGTCACTCATTAAATACTCCACTTACTTTAAAAGACCTAACAGGGTAATTATATGTCAGTTCTAACTTGACACAATCAACATCTTCTTGGTATTAGTATTTTGTAACCCTCTTCGCAAACCTGGGGTAAACAGATTAATGTGAGAGAATGAAGGCAACTTCTCCAGTCTTTCATTGACATTAATGAGCAGCGAGTTGTATCAGGAGTCAATGCTGCAATTCTACTGATCTTGACTGGTATATTGTGGGGGGACTGCATTGCACTAGCCAATATCTATACATCGACTATACATTGCTTCCTGATTTTTGCTCAAACATTTCATGGGTACTTGATAGAATTTCTCTTATGACGGGAAAGGGGAAGTTGTAGCCTATTATTTTTTTTAAAAACATGCTGTTTTATATTTGCTGCTGTAGCATTTTACCTCCCACTGCATTTTGGCTGCACATCAGTTGGCAGGCCATAGCTTGTTCCTGGAATTTTAGCTCATTTAAGGTATAGTCCAAATTAACCCATTTGGATCTGACTTATTTCAGCAGAAACAGTTAAACATATGGGCCTCTTCTTTTTTGGTCTTTTTGTCTTGTCTTAAAGAGGAGCTGAACCAAAGCTGTTATCTTACAAGATATGGCTTATAAATGATTGGCTAGTTCTGAATGAGGATTGACTCAAGCAGCTGCTCTATATAAATTAATGCTGTTCGATTATGCCCCTGCAATGATAAAGAAATTGAAACATTGCAGCATGTTCTTTTTGTATATAGTTTTTACAGGGATGAGCGTATCAGGCTTCTTTATCCTGTAATGAGAGGTTTCCCAGGCAGATCCTTGGACTGGTATACAAGATATCTTCTAGAAGACACAAATAAGTCCATTACAGAACTTGTGGCCAAATTCATTCTCTTGGCCCAAAATACACGAAAGAGAATTCTGGTGCTCAACTAATTTTAAGATTCCTTTATTTATTGGAATGTATACTTGTTGGAATGTATACTGTATTTTATCAGGCCTTTGGCTGTAAAATAAAATTGATTGATTGATTAATGCTGTTCTGGAGTTTTAACCTTTTGCCACATGGCTAGAATTTCCAAAGATAGATAGAGCTTCAATCTGTTTTTATTGGATGTGTCAATCTTAAGTAAGCTAAAATTTCATATCTAGAATTAGCATGAAACCTAAGTTAAACAAAACTTCCATTAGAAATATGATGGTTTTTATTCTTTAAAAATGCTGTTTTTGAAAGACGGTTTTGCCTCTCAGAAGTTACCAGAGTGTGGTGCTCTAGTTAGTTATATGCCATGCAATTAGAACCAACTTATAGCAACCCTAATAGGGCTTTCAGGCTGAGTGAGATATCTAAGGAATGGTTTTACCAGTTCCAAATCTACATTTATTTTCCATGGCTGAGCAGGGATTCTGGGGTTCAATCCCAGGTAGCAGGCTCATGGTTGACTCAGCCTTCCATCCTTCCAAGGTCAGTAAAATGAGTACCCAGCTTGCTGGGGGGGGGGGCAATATGTAGCCTGCATACTGTAATTAAACTGTAAACTAGCCAGGGACTACTTGAAGCAGTATGGGGAGGTATATAAGCAGAACACATGGCTTTCTCTTGTGATTTGTCAGCTGCCTGGGGAGGTTGGGAAGGGCTTCCCCAGCTCCTTCCTGGACTGGTGTGTGCCAGTGAAGGAGGACCCCAGCAGCACGCTGGTGAAGGTGAATGGGCCTCCTGGCTGTAGGGGAGGATAAGTGTGCACCTGTGCTGCTGCAGTAGAGATTAGGCATCGCGCTTCCTGCCCAACTTTATAAGTCTGAAATATGACAGATCACATCCCCCACAATAATTTTTTGAGGGAGTGGTATGTAGTTTTTTCTTCCCAAGAAAAGATCTTTTTGTGAAACATGAGGTAACCAGTAGGACATCTGATAAGGGCTTGAAGATACACCTTGAGGTAGATGGGACTGTAGTTTTGCTGAAGGATGCAGTCAAAAGTTTGGAAGTATTCAAAAGAGACCCAGGTGGTAACTGTAATTTCAGGTTCCTTTGCTCCATTTGGCTCCTGTGTCAGCTGCACCTTTGGCTGCAGTATGCAGATTTGGTCACCCTTGCTCATGTAAGAAACCCCAGATAGTGTAAATGCATTGACCAGAGAGGTTTCGGATATCCACTCTCAGAGTATAATACCCTAAATCTTTCTTTGTGTTGGGAGTTTTTCTGTATTTCAACTAGAAATGGTGACTATTTTGACTCAATCGGAAAGTGACGCTAAGCAAGCGTGGGAGATTTCACAGATGGCTTCCTGCTGAAACAGGAGAAAGCCAGCCTGGGAGTGGTCCCAACTGTGTCTTGGGGGAGTTGCCTTTTAAGTGAGCAGCAAAATCACTTGGCCGGAGCTAAATATAAGGCCTATTGTGTTAGGAGCTTGTTAGAAGAGAATGCAGGCACCTTGCAGACAAAAGCTGTGTCATGCAATGGGTTTTACAGCTTTAGTGGGATTCAAATCTTACTTCAGCTATCAGCTTTGTTGCAGGAAAGCATTACTTTCCCAGGATAGGAATAACCATCTTTTGAGGCTAGAAAAAGCAATGCAGTTTCTTCCCATAATTAACATGGCATTAACTTGAATAGATGAAACAACTGGAGCTTATTGGTCAGTTTTGTACTACCATTGATCACAGGCTATTATCCCATATGTATAATTTATAGGATACCCCATTCCCACCCATTACAATAGTGTATTATGTTCTTCATCCCTCTACCTTAATTCTAGAAATCCAGTAGAAAATGGTCATGGAATCTCTATCAAATCCCCTAGGGAAACATCAGTTAAAGTGGTCTTACAACAGGTATCTCAGTAACAAAAGGTGAATGTACAGTTAGTGTCGTATTCAGCAGGTGATGGTTTATTTAATACAAGAATAACATCTATTTTTGTTTAATTTATTTTTCCAAGAGAAATGTCCTAAATGAAATGTGCATAAAAGAGAGACTGGGTGGTTACACAAGATTCTGCACTTAAGAATATTATTCCCTCAAATCAGGCTTTTTGCCCGATGACTGGAAGGGAACGAATGTAACAACAATCTTCAAAAAAGGATCCAGAGGTGATCCAGGAAATTACCGACCCGTCAGTTTGACATGTGTCCCAGGTAAAATGATGGAAACTATCCTAAAATATCAAATTAATAGGCACATAGAAGAGAAGGTGCTGCTGGAGCGCCAACATGGCTTTTGCAAGGGCAAATCATGGCTCACTAATATGTTGGAATTTTTTGAGAATGTCAACAAGCATGTGGATAAGGGAGATCCAGTTGACATTGTTTATCTGGACTTTCAGAAGGCTTTTGACAAGGTCCCACATCAAAGGCTCTTGAATAAGCTTGCCAGTCATGGAATCAAGGGACAGGTCTTGTCCTGGATCACCAACTGGTTAAGGGACAGGAAACAGAGGGTAGCATTAAATGGACACTTCTCCAAGTGGAGGGAGGTCAAGAGTGTCCCCCAAGGCTCAGTACTGGAACCCCTGCTTTTCATCCTCTTCATAAATGATCTAGAAGTAGGAGCAAATAACAAGGTAGTCAGATTTGCCAACAACACTATACAGGGTATAATAACCATCCATCTCTAGGATGTGCCTCAGGAAGCCATGGATGTGTATAGGTTACCTTTGCCTTCTGGAAATTAAGAGATGATTGTTCACATCTGCATGTTTTGTTTTATTTTTGAATATGTTCTGGTTTACACATGGTCTTTGATACCTACTGGTGCACCCAGGGCGCATGCCAGTACACACAGGTAGATAGATCCTGTTTCACTCTCCATGCTAGCGGAGAAAGGCTTCAGAAAGCAGGGGTTTACTGGGTGGTGGTGGTGGTGGTGGTGGTAGCATTACATCCAAATCAGAATTTTGGTATACTGCTACTCTAACTTGCCGAAATCTGAAGCCAGGTTTTGTGTCGGGCTTATGTGATTTGGGACTTGAAGTTGAGAGGTAACACTGAGCTTGGGCTTGTTGTGACTTCTTGGTCAGCTTATCCTGCTCCAACTGGGTGGACAAGCCAGCAAAAGAGTGGTTGGGCATCATACCAGTATTACATGAGAGGTTTGTTATGTGCTGTCACGTTATTTACAACTTGCATGTGTCTGGCAGAGTTTTTGAGGAATAGGTGATCTCCCAAGATCAGCTTCTTATTGCCACTTTATTCCAAGAACATCTGGGGAGTCAAGGATCAGAACCACTGCCCTACACTGTGTTGGCTCTGTAAGAGGATAATTGTAATGTTTCTCTTCTATCTTAATTCTACCTCAAGTGAAGTGATGTTTTCTGGTTCTGGGCAATTTTGGCTACTGTGAAACATGTCATTCTGCAAACTCCCCTTTTATTGCAAGGCATTTCTCTAGTTCTCAACACATGAGAATTCTCAGTTGAGTAGCAATAAGTCTCACAATACCAGTAGCGTAAATTCATTTGTGCCAGAAAATGAGAGCTAAGCCAAAATTCAGAAGAACTCTGATTACTGGTGCAGGAAAACAATTACAACACAGTCACTCATATTTACACCTAGTTTGTGTCTCAGTAGCACTTTTATGCCTCAAGTAAGGACTTCAGATGTGTACATAGAAGTACTGTATAGAGTAAGTTCATGTTCTGCGACAATGGTAACATTGTGGATATAGACAGATACAGGGGCATTTTATACACCACAAGTACAAAAGAAGATCAAGCATATGACTGAGTTAATGATATTGAAGTCGTTTGCTTCTGGTCAAAAACAATCGTTTTAGCATTTTACATTTGTTTGAATTTTATCTATACTATATAATATATATGTCCATAACTTCAAATTGTGCAATGCTCTGATATGGATAAAAGAGGGTATTTTAGCCATTTCGTGTAGGTGGTTTTCTTGGTTCTTGACCTGTGCTCTCAATATGTATATATTTTAATGTAATAGATAACATGTTCAGTTGATGCGGTTGAATTGAATGTCTGCATATCAATTTATTTATGCGTATGCAGAGGTAGGCGGAATCTGCCCTTGAGGGTAGTCTATTTATACTTTTTTATCTTCATAAAACTGCAGATTTGCAGGTATCTGGCAGCAACTCTTGCTGAGGGAAGCATCTTGCAAAAAATGGAAGGCAAAATGTCAAAATCTGAGGAGGAGGAAACACCAGTACGACCTCATTATAAAATTGTGCTAACTCAAGTTAATGTTGGCATAATATTATGCAGTGGTGACAGCTGAGTATATCCCTGAGGGAAGGACAAACACACACACACACATACACACACTGGACTTGTGTGAGGGAGGCTTTATCCTAATGAGGAGGTTTATGCTAATACAGAACAGGGGAATTTTGGTCCTTCAGATTCTTTTGGACTACAAATCCCACAGTCCTCGATCATTGGCAACACAGACTCTGGATTCTGGGTGTTGTGGTCCAAGACATCTGGTTCCCCACCTGTGCGATGCCTGGCTCTCCTCAGCTGCTGTTTCAGGGTTGTGAAGGGGCACCTCAGGGGAAAACACCTCCCCTTAAGCAATATGAGTCCATATTGTTGAATGTTGTTGATGAGTTTTTCATTTTGTTTATCTTATATCACATTGTTTTATCTACTTTCTATTGCTTTTGCTGTGTTGTACCCTTTATTGCTGTAAACTGCCAGAGTAGCCTTATAGCTAAATGGATGGGATAGACATTAATTTAATTAATTAAAGGTGGTAGTTTGGTGCAAATGTGCACTGTTCTGGAAGTTTGCTTTTTAACATAATGCTATACAGTACAGTATATTCATAACATGTGTTTTATTTAGTTAGTGACTAACACATTATTAATTTTCTATGACAAAACAACCTATAAAGTAAGTAGTGAAATATTATGTAAGGGAAATGTCTTCTGCTAGTGTCTGTACTAATAAAATTTTAAAGAAAGAGTGTAATATTGAACAGTGGCCTTTTAGGCTTGTGCTAGATTGCAGGTCCTTTCTGTGGATATTTTTTTTCCAAAAAAGGCATGTACAACACAGGCTTAGTAATCAGTGATGCTTTTGCACAGTCAGGAAACTATGACTTTAAAAGCTCTGTGGAGAGTGCATTCACTGGCCACAATTACAATTTAAGGAGGAAAACACTTGCAAAGTGGCTTTGAGTTGATTTACAGGTGAGAAATTGAAGTGAGAGCGAATTAATTTCAGCATGCATTTTTAAACAGAACTAGGAGTTCCGCAAAAATTTGCTTTGTAAAATAATGTGCATGCCAAAATAAGGCCTATTATTTGAGCCACTGAGAAGATAATGAGCCTTAAAATTATAAATAAGGCCTTCAAAATATACATGGGCTAAATTCCATGCTTATGTTTAGCGAAACATTTCAGTTCTGCTGTTTTCCGATTGAGATGGCAAGTTGATGCGGAACAAATGGTATGCATAGGACATATTGTTTGAATTCAAATATGAAATAGAGTTGGAAGCAAACTGACACATTGGTTGGATACCTTCTTATTTGGGTTGTAGGGATTCTTTTGCCTCACTCAGCAGTAAGATCTGCTGTCAGATGAATGTGGTGCCAAATGCTGCTAGTCACTTCTTAAATTGGAGGCAGAGGAACTGGGGTTGGCAGGTAGCCTTCTTGCACTAATTCATGATGTAACAATGGCATTTCAGCTAGGTTAATGCCATTTTAACTTAGAAAGGAATTAAACTGGGAGATAATGCATTAAGAGTATTGAATTTTGGTTGGATGCTGTAATTTTGATTGGATGCTGTAACTGCATGCTGTAATTTTGCATTTTTATTGTATCTAATGGCAACTCTTAATAGAGTTTTCAAAATACGTGATGTTTTCAAGGCTGGGTGAATTTAAACTCAAGTCTCAAGTTCTGCACCAATGATTTACTGCTGCACCCTTCTGTATTTCTTCTGTGTTCTTACTGTGCCTTAATTCAAATACCGTATATAGAACCCAGTGGCAACCATGTTGGACAATAAACAGAATTCAAAATTCACACTCTTTATTGGAAAAAACCATCAACCAACTCTTCCCTCCTCTGAAGAGAAACCTTGAAGTCTTTATGTAATAAGGGCAATAAGGTATCTTTGGAGTGCTTGTGTTTTTCTTCTTCACCTTTGAGAAACCAGAGCTCTACCAGAACCCATCACCACCAAGGATCTTCGTTATACCTATAATCCTATTATCCTGAGGGTTCTGCCTCTTATGGGGAATCTTCTGTCCAGCAGGTCCTAGCCCAATGGTGGCAAATCTTTGGCACTCCAGATGTTGTGGGCCACAACTCCCAGAATTCCAAGCCTGTGTTGCCAATGGCAAAGGACTGTGGATGTTGTGGTCTAAAACATCTGGAGTGCTGAAGGTTCACCACCACTGTCCTAGCCCATTGTTCCTGGGTGTCTCCCCAGCTTTCTTCCTCTGGGTTGGGTTTCGCATGTCCTCCAGAAGCACTCTTACCCTGAGCCTCCTTTTAGCTCTCCAGGGTCTTCTCCCCTTCTTCTTACTTTCCATGCTTTGTTTGATGGCTTATGTCATATCTTGTATGGATCCATACTTTTGCCTCCTCCCCTAACAAAAGGGCCTCTTTTTATCTGTCACCAGTATAATACCTCCCCTTCTCTCAAACCCCCAATCCCTCATGCTGACACATATGCTTCTGTTTGGGTTGCGTTCTCCCAGGAGTAGCACATGGCAGTGTTTCCCTCTTTGGGCTCCTATGTAGGAACACCCTGTGATAGGTTCTCTGTTTAAAACATGTTCCATATGGCGGCTGCAGAGTCAATTCAGAGGTAGCAGGTTTCAGGTCTTACCTCTACAAATGCAAATTAGAATGTATCTCCCCATCTTGTTAGCCAGAGAGAGACCACTTGCTTTATGGTCCCACGTTGCTTTATGTCAAAATACATGGTTCTTTTCTTCCTGGTAATAGACACAAAAATCCAAGAAACCGCAAAATAGAGAAGTCAGGATAAAACAAAATTTACACACTAAATTCAGCAAATTGCAGCCAGATTAAAAGTGTTAGCTAGTGGTTCTCCTTGGTTCACAGTCCTACTTTGGTCATTTATTGCCTGCACTTGCTTTTGGATGGTATAAAAACACCAAGCAGTGTGCCAGCATCTAATCTACATCCTCCAAGGTACAAATGCAAGACTAGCCTATAGGTCAGTGATGGTGAACCTTTTAGAGACCGAGTGCCCAAACTGTGATTCAAAACCCACTCCATTTTTGCAAAGTGCCAATACAGCAATTTAACCTGAATACCGGTGGCTGTGAAGGGGCAATGCCGGGTGACCACAGAAAGGGTTCTGAGTGCCACCTTTGGCACCCATGCTGTAGGTTCGCCAACATTGCCATAGGTGATACCTTTATAGGCCGCTAATAAAATAACAAAAAAAATCATTGCAAGCTTTTGAGGGCGTATCCCTCTTTTTCAAAGCATGTACCAAAAGCCCAAACATGGCAAAAGATGTGGTTTTCCACAGGAGATCATTCTTAGATGTAAAGTTCTCAGCATGATGATATTCACCAGGCAATCTTCTTAGATGAGGCAGGAAACAGCAGGGCTGTTGTAAAAGCTGCATCTGAAGTCATGGATTGGGTTTCACACCCCAGCCCTTCAAACAAAGGGACATAGGTCATGCACACCCACCCACACCTTCTCTGTCCACTAGGCTCATCGAGACATATAAGTCCCTGTTTGGCCAGAGTGTGGTGGTGTGGTGGGAGGGATGATGCAGAAACCCCATGTGCTCCTATTGTAATCCGAAACCTTCAACCTCTGAACCATCTCATCAGACCCCCAGAAGACCCTGGCCTGGACTTGGTTTTTGGAACATTTCTTTCTTTCTTTCTTTCTTCCTTTCTCTCTCTCTCTCTCTCTCTCTCTCTCTCTCTCTCTCTCTCTCTCTCTCTTTTGGGAACACTCCTAGCTCTGTAATGTCCAGCCTGATGAAAACTCTTGCAGGAGTCAATACCAACCTTATTTTATTGATATTTTAGTAATCTAATAAAAGCATCACCTTTGTTGTTATATAGTGTAGAAGGGGTAACTTTATTTCTTCTGCTGTTCCATGGTCAATGTGGTTGTGAAAGAGGCAAGGCGACATTTGGAAGATATTTTTTCTGGGTTAAAATGTTCTTAATAATAACTTATTTTGAAAAGCACTGTACAGTAAAAAATGGAAATAAAAAGAATGGATACAATTTTTCTTTAGCAGCAATAAATTAGCAGGGGAATTAGATAATTTAAGCATGACTAATCTGAAAACATCAGTTCAGCCAAGTTCATCGGAATCTAGACTATTGTCTTATTGCTTTAGTAGGAATACTGAGAAATTAAATGTCTTTAGAAATTATTTCCTTCCCCCTAATGAATAAACTCACTTGTTGTGCTGGAATGTTCATTACACTTCCACTGTATTTTTAATTGGTAGGTAAAGGATGACTTGGTTTTAATCACCAATTAATCTTGAATCCCCAGTGCTTCAGTTCCTTGCCTTTTGCCTCCATCTGGAAGCATTTGTGTATTAAGTAGCCTCCTGGAAATCTACACAGCAGTTCATGGGCTTTCAGTGGAGGTGTTGGGGTTTGGAGGGTTTTCCTTTTTTATTTGAATAGTCAAATAACCTTGTGATCTCAAGGATGGAACTCTAGGCTTTGTTTTTTGGGCTGTCCTTGCCAAAAAAAAAAGGTTTTGAAACTGAGAAGATAACATATAAACAACATATCCACCAATTGAACTGTCTTCCAGATTTATTTCCCCATGTTCATTCTTTTTGGGCATTGTCTGTGGGCCTTTTTACACGACACCTAAGATCCGCTGGCCACTTAAATTCGGACCAGAGATCTTAGGGGTTCGTCGCTCTTCCTCTGTCCCCACCCCCCTCCGCACTTCCTGGTTGCTGGCTGCGTGAGGGGAGGGAGAAAAAGAGAAAGAAAAGAATGCCTCGTTCTGCCTCTCGTCTCTGTAAAAGTAGCTCTTAAAGGGGCGGGAGCCAAAAAACAACAAACAGAAGCAAGGAGAGCCCCGCACTCACTATCCTTACACCGGATCAAATAATATTCACCTCCAAAGAGCAGGTACCTGAAAGCTGCGCTGGGACGCGCTAAAGTGGGCGGGGTCGCACTTAATTTCCTGTTAACTCCGGAGCTGGTGGTGAAACATTTTTAAGCTCCGGAGCTGGGAGCCATTTGCCCCAGAGTTTAGGGGTCGTGTATAAATGCCCTATGTGTTCTGTAAACACGGTTTCACTTTCCCATCTATTGGCACATGGAAGTTGGAAAGAAAAGCTTCTGTGCTTCAATTTGGTATGCGTTTTTGGTGTGTTTTAATATTAAAAACAAGAATGTCTTCACATTTGGTACAGCATTGTACATCTTCAGGCTGTTTTTTTAAAAAAAAGTCCTTTCATCAACAGGTACTTCATACTGGATTTTGAAGCTGGGATTCTTCAGTATTATGTGAATGAACAAAGTAAGAACCAGAAGCCACGAGGGTTGCTGTCCTTAGCCGGAGCTATAATTTCTCTTAGTGATGAAGCTCCAAACATGTTGCTGGTCTACTCTGCTAATGGAGAAATGTATAAATTGAGAGGTACCGTATTCTCTTCTGTTTCTTTTCTTTTCTTTTTATTTTTTGCAGCTGGCTTATTTATGGCCAACATTTGGTTTGAATAAAATAAAACTTGATGACATGGTGGGTTGTAACTAAAATGACCCTCTTTTGGGAAAAAAAGGTTGAAGCAGGCAGGCCAATTCTCATTAGAACCAGTTTATAAAATGAGATTTACTTTCCTGTAACCTGAAAAGGATCTCTTTGTCAACAAGCAATCCTCTTTCTCAGGTCTATGCCAAGGAGAGGCCTGGGCCAATTTTAAAGGGTCTCCCCCACCCCACCACCACCCTGGGGAATAGCTCAATATCTCAGTGAGTTGGAATGCCAGTGTCAGAAATGTAGTTCTCCACTATGCTTCGTTGGAGAAGAGCCGGCCTGTGAGGCTTTGGGCAACCCCTGCGGTCCCCAGAATCAGAATCAACTTGAAAGCTTGTAATTGCTATTATTATTATTTTTAGATAGGAAAGACTTTTCCTAATACATAATTGTGAAGGGCTGTTAGGTGCCAGCAAATTGTCTGTGATGCATGGATACCCTATAAAATAGTGACCTCCAAAACGTCCCACCCTTAACAGCTGTGATCAGATCTTACAAAAAAACAAAACCCAAGGCTTCCTTTTTAAAAAGTTCATTCATCTTGCTACTGCCATTCACTTTGGCTAGCTTTAGTGTCTTTTCCAGCGACTGTAAGAAGGGAGGTGGAGCTTAAATGTCTCTTTAATTTAACGATCTCTCTGCCAGAACTGCACAAGAAGTATCTCTGTTCCAAGATACCCTTCATATTACACATCAAACAATATGCTAGGAAACAAAAAACATTTTTTCTCTTATTTCAAGCAAGTTGCTTTTTGTCTCAGTTCCCCAGGTTATCTGTCAGTGATCAAAATCATCCATTTTTAATGGGGCTCCTATTATCTTAAATATAGCAGTCTGGATTCCTCATCAATAATAGCTTCTCAGGCTTGATGAATAATCTCTGTGTTACTCTTCCTCCCAAGTATATAGCCCTCATGAATGATTAAAAAAACCACAGATAGTTACATCCCTTATGCTTTTGTCTGATGCATACTATTCAAGTGCATGATTCTGATCCAATCTTTGCAATAATTTTAAAGGGTAATATTTAGAATTGTATTAGTGACTGAAAATAATATGTTTGAAATAAAACAATTTTTCATAATAGATTAACATTTTGTCAAGATTATTTTTATATACTGATATGAAGGGGAATTACACCTTTATTGTCCTGTATAGACAGTCAATATAAGATGATAAATGACTGTTTTGCCTAGCTGTTTAATATGGTTCTTCATTGAATTTTCTTCTGAATGAGATAGAACTAGTTTTTTAAAATAGTTTCCATTTAATTTTTGAAGAAAACAAAAAAAGTGTGATTTGTCTTAAAGCAAAAAGACAAAGCATTCAAAGTTTTCAAAAGGAAACATAAAGGTCTACATTTTACTTCATTAAAATGTTAATAATCACTGCATTCAAGAACAGTACATTTCCTGTATGAAATTATAATGCTGATGTAATTGTTTTCATGTTCTAAATTGATAGATTGTCACGAGATGGGTTCACTTTTATTTTAAGATGACTATTTCAGTTAGAATTACATTTTTAAAAGCTAAAAAGATATAGAGTAAAAAAAGATTATTGATTTAACTAAGTGCTAGTTTATACAAATTCATGTGGCCGGTTGCCCTGAATTTCATATTATAAGCATGTTTGCTTTTGTAAGTGGGATGATTCTTTCATGACTTGATTGATCAATATTTGAGTAATAACTATAACATATTGGGCAAGTACATAATAACATGCATTGTTAGTATAGAAGACAGAAAAGCTATAAAAAGTCCATTTTATTGTAGATAATAAGAGGATTTCAAGTCTCTGTAACTGTAGAACTTATTGACTTGAAAAAGAATTGATTTAACTGAATTACAGAATGTTTTTGTATATGTTTACTTCTAGCTGCTGATATAAAGGAGAGACAGTACTGGGTGACTCAGCTTCGAACTTGTGCCAAGTACCACACGGAGAGTAATTTGAAGGTAAATCATTATAGGAGAGGAAATCTTACTTTTGCATGTCTTGTGGGTTGTGAAAATTTTGACTAGAAATCTTAAATTCGGGAGCAAAAAACAAAAACAAAAAAAGCCTCAACTTAGGGCCCGGCACATCCGCATCTAAAATATTTTTGGCCACTCCAAAGAAGGACCAGAAAAGTGCGGGGTTCGTCGCTCTTAAAGTGGTCCCCACGCCCCTCTGCACTGTCTGGTTGCTCCGGCTGCGTGAGGGGGGAAAAAAAGAAAGAAAAGAATGCCGGCTTACCTCCGTTCTGTTCCCGGCAGCATTCAGATCGCTATAAAGGCCCGGGGGGCAGACTTGAAAAGAATTGAAGCCAGGAGATTACCGCAATCACTATTTTACATATGTTTACTTCTATTTTTCTGATATAAAAAAGCAGTACCTGAAAGCTGCGCTGGGACGCGCTAAAGTGTGCGGGGTACCACACAGAGAGTAATTTCCTGTTAAAATCATTATAGGAGTGGGAAAACACTTTTGCATCTCTTGTGGAGCTGGGAGCCATTTGACTAGAAGTTTAGGGGTCAGTGTAAAAAACGCATTTAACTCCTCAATTTACTATCCCCTTTTTATCTGGATTATTTTGATGACAACTATTCTATATAGATATGCAATGGGGTTATAGTACCTGTACAGATAATTTTTTAAGTTGTTAGATTGCTGCAAAATCTGTATGAAATTTGTAAGTTGGGAAACTATTGACAGAAATTAACTGGACGCAGGAAAGGGGAAGTGTTTTGAAGATAATCCATGTAAAATGGGCTATTTTGTATGTTTTCATGTGGAACAGGAATAGTATTGAATAGTACCGTTAGAGAAAAACGGATTTATTTCTGTTATCTTTTATGCTCTCAGATCACATTCACACAGAACCATTCAGTGAGGGCATGCCAGAATTATTCAATTTATTCAATTATTCAACTATTAAATTTCCTTGGGCGTACCAGAATTAAAATATAGATAATGAATATATTGGGGAACAGCAAACAATTGTAGCAGAACAACATAAATGGCATACATAAATGGCAACATAATAATCAGAAATACTCTGGGAAAATATCTTAAAGGAAGTCAATTCAGGGCTGAGACGATTCAGAGATATGTAGATTGAAGTGTAGATGTTGCTACAAGGATGAAATGTCTTCAAGCTGAGGAACATTGTAACTTCACTGGGAGCAGTGGGGTGGGGAAAGGAAGCATTTTGTAGGAATGCCAAGAGACAACAGGCCAGCAAGAAGTCCTAGGAATGTAGGAGAGAAATGACAGTTCATGGGATTCTTCTTTAAAAATCCTGGATTCTTGGTAAGCTTCACTGAAGTCAGTTCAAAAGGTAGTTGGCAGTGTTTCATGAGAGCATTGATTCCCAACCTTGAGCAAACCAGCTTTTTATGGACGGTGCTGGCTGGGATTTCTTGGAGTTGCCATCCAAGAACACCTGGGTTACCCAAGACTGGAGACCACTGCATTAGAGGATTCCTGGAGCATGAGGCAGGCAACTTCAGGCAGAGGCAGGAAGAGTGTGCAGATCCATACTAGAATGAAAGCCATGCCATTCGTAGGGCTTTGTATAAGAGTTCTGGGAAGCTTTGCTAAAGTGAGTGCCCCTAAGTTCAGCTGCTCCAGTTTTCTCTTACCCAGCCAGTTCTGACCTAGATATAAACTTGTACATCTGGTCAGTCCTTCTGCTTGTAACCTTGCACGATTGGCTAATTCTTTCTAATGGTCCCATCTCACCATGGGGCAGCCAACTATATAAAGGCAGTGAAATGACTAAGTGTTTCACTTGTCTTGCCATGGGGAGGTGTTAGTGAGATTTGGTTTAAGAAAGGGTTGAATACTTTGATCTGTTTGCTCTCCTGACGTCTAGCAGATGTCAGAAGTATAACTACAGCAGGCAATGATATACCTGTGAGATAAGTCTCTTTGGAGCATCCATTTCTAATGTCTCACTACATTGCTTCCTATATTCTGGCAGACCCTGACACATGGGTTTCTATAATTGTCCATGTCTTGGAGGTGTACTTGATAAGCGTAACCACCAAAGCCATTATACTTAAAATAAAGCAAATATACATTTCTGGGGAATGGGCGAGATGACATCCTCTCTGCTTAAAATAAAACAACAAAAAGAGATGTTGCTAACTTTTGTGCTAATATAAAACAAAGGTATATAGAATGGGAAATATTTGTAGAAGCTTTCAAGTTTTGGTCTTAAATTCCAGTAAGATTTTAGTACCGTATATACTTGAGTATAAGTTGACACGAGTATAAGCTGAGGCCCCTAATGTAACCCCCCAAAACTGGGAAACTTGTTGACTTGAGTATAAGTCTAGGGTGGGAAATGCAGCAGCATTTAATGTAATACCGTATAATGTAATTAATGTCTGTTGAGTTGTCTGTTAATTGAGGTGTCCCTCAATTCTTGTTCTCAATACTTGAACATGTCTTAATTGTACTGGACTGTATATTATCCCTCATTCTGTAAGCCGCCTTGGGTCTTTTTCCAAGGAGAAAGGTGGGGTAAAAATACTCAGATAAAAATAGAATAAAATGCTCACATATAGAGAAAACATTTGCAGAGATGTACAATGCAGATGGTGAGGATGGTAAACACATTAAAGCACCCCTTGGAGAGCCATAGCACTCTGTAGCTCAGCCCTCTGGAAGCACTACTGCATTGTTTCCAGTATGAATGAATGAAGAAGAAGGGATTTGTAAGAAGCTGAGCATAACAATACTCTTCCGATTTGAAGGGGGGAATCCAATACCTGCGCTGCACACCTTCCTTAGGCAATTAACCAGGTACAGTACTCCCCTGCCCCCCCCCATGGCTTGAACTTTAATGACAGCCCTTGAGGTTTCCCACATTGGAATGACACCTTACATGGTGTAACTACGCCTTGGCTCTCTTCTTTGGGGAGGGCATCACAAGGCTCAGCCCTGCTGTTCATTTGGGGGGAGAATGACCTGTCCTTCCGCCTGTTGGCTGTCTCTTCCCAGCAGTGTCCTTCCATGTTGTCTCAGGACGGGTCGGGAGAGTATTTTGAAATATGTGATAGATACTGGTACAGTGGTACCTTGTATAAAGGAATTAATTCGTTCCAAACAAAATTATGTTAAGCAAATTTTCCTTTATACAAATTTCCCATAGGAACGCATTGAAAACAGAACCCCTAATCACAACTATTTTTATGTTTGTACGCATTTGCTCCATAGACGATTCTGTTAAGCAAAATTCCCCTACCTTTAGAATTGTTTATATTTTACAGATTTTATGTTATACAAACCGTTTGTTATACGAGGGTCCACTCTATTTACTTTGCAGAGTACAGATGTTCTGTATGTCAGCAAGATGTTAAACATAGCCCCTGAGCTGGGATGCTTTATGAATGTAGCTCCTAGGAGGGTGAATAGTACCCTTGTGATAGGCGGCTCAGTTCTTCTCCTAGGAAGCACAGTGGGGGATTGAACTCCTAGGAGGCACAGTGGAGAAGTAACATCTGGCTTGGCAGCCATACGCAGCTTAATGACCAATCCAGCCAGGTGTGCAGTACCCAGTCCTCCTTCTCAGCCAAGGAGCATGGCAAGTCAATATGTTGTTTCTCTACTTTAGTGTTTTTCTTCCAAAACTAAAGACCGCTTCACTATCTTCCTATCATCTTTGAAGAGATTTTCCAGTATGTTTAATGGACTGAGCAGGCCCTCAGATACCTGGGGTGGCCCTTAAGCCAAGTATTCTGATATCTGCATCGATTATTGAGCAATTCTATAGAAGTTGGGTTGGGAAGAAGGGAAGGAACTCCATCATCTAGAATAATTGTGAAGAGCATGACAATTAACTCTCCATGCATTGTAGTCCCATCCCTCCCCCACACCTCCTGAGACAAAACAGTTCTGTGTCAATTGACAGATTCAGGAGCCCACTAAACTGGAATTATTGTTCCCCTGCTTCTGTGCCCTTAATAAGACGACCAATGTTTTCATGAGGCAGTTGAGGAGATGCCTCTCTTGGAAGCAGGGACCTCTTTGGTGGAATTCTCCTTACTTATGAATGACATTTCTATCCCATCCTCCAACAAGCACACAGAAACATACACAGCTCCCCACCTTCCCACTCAGTCTTCACCATACCCCTGTGAGGTGGTTCAGGCAATTTCTTTATGGTTGAATGGGGAATTGAACATGAATCTCTTATGGCCCAGTCCAGTGCTGTAACATTGTAGCATTCTCATTTTCCTTGGGAAATAAGTTTTCCCTTTGTTTCGTATAGTTGACGATTTTCATCTATGGGAAGCTCCGATCCCCACTCTGTTGGGGGAGGGGCGCATTTGCCTGCCCAGCCCCGGTTTGGGTGCGCTATCTTCGCGCCCATGGGGGTTCTTTTAGGGGACGGGAGCCTATAAGATGGGCTCCCGTACCCTCACCGCCATTTTGTCGGCGGCGAGTTTTCAGTCCCCCCCTATGGTTGGAGAATTGAGTATAGTTGGTCGCCTTTTGGGTTTTTCTTCCGGATAAAAATTTTTCACTGGTTACTCTGATTTGAAGAGATTAGCCATGCTTTTTTGCCCATCCCATTCTCTTCACAGCGGACTTCTGGTTCTCTTCTTCTTGGCCACTATACTTGTTGGGTAGTGCAGCTGGTAACCGTATTCTAGTGGAGAGCTAAATTGACGCCATTACGGCGCTTCACAGCCCTCGTTATCAGTCTATCCACAATGGTTATGTCAGTGGACAAATTCAAGCTACTATATTGACTGGAGGCCTCCCGACCAATGCTTTGCTGAGGCAGTTGATTTCACTCGTTTTACCTAATTGAATACAGAGCTTCTATGGCTGTGGAATTTCATTCCACCCACAGCTTACCAGCTTGCACTACGGCGTCAGGTTCCCTTCAGTGATCCTGACTTTATCAGTTAAGAAGTTGAAGAATTATTAATAAAGTTGTGGCCCGTTTGTACCAAATTGGAAGCTGTGTCGCCTCTTTATTTCGGGGCTTGGGGGGCAAGTACTGATGTTATTTCTTTCTATTTTCTCTTTAATCTTGACCTTTTTGTTACTGAATTGGTGCTTTTAAGATTTTGTTTTTAAAAAACTGAAAGGTTATTAGAGATCTCCTGGTCTTCCCATATCTTCTGACTGTTGATCCTCGCATTTCTCTTCCTTTCCCCAGAGATATAGGTGTAGCATGTTTTATTTTCCCCTCTTCCCAGACTTCCCAACATTAGTCAAATGTTGCTGTTTCCAGATGTCCAGTATGGCTCAAGTTAAATTTCCTTTCTGTTTGTTGAGCGATTTTACACAACAGGATTCCTCTACTGATTTTATAATTTTTCCTTATCCTCACCTTAAGCCTTTTGTGCCTCTTTCCACTGTGCACCTTCTTTTTATTGCCTGCAAATATGATACTGTTCCTCTCTTTATGGTTTCTGTTCACTGATGAACATTTCCTCTTCATATTCATATGAAGAGCTCCTTGCTCACTATCATGTATATTCATGCTCTATTACCTAGTTAATTTTCATCTGACCAAGGTATTTTAGCTTTGATGCTTGAAACACTGTATGCTTTTCTTCTGTCTTTCTTTTTAACTCTTAGCAGCTGTATTGGATCCTTGTCCATTTAAAAGCAATAGTTAATTACCTCTTTCCTTAGCCTTTTAATTACCTCTTCCTCCTCCTTTCTAGTTTTAATTTTGTCTCAATTTAGATGGTCCACTAGTTGTCCCGGGCTCGCCATCTCATATGTTTTGTACAGTGCCTAGAATCTGGGTGTTTCACATATATTATGTATGTGTTTATTTCCATATCCTTCCTGGAGTCTTGGTGACTAGGTTTGGTTCTCAGGAGTGTGTGTTTTCATATTTAAAACTTGCTGTCAAATGGGCTGGCATGATTATGAAGTCCTGCCTGCAGGATTGGTAGAAAAGATAAGATATGATAAACCTTTATTGATCCCACATCAGAAAAATTTACTTGTTACAAGTAAAAAGATAGGTTGGATTGGATGGTAGACACAGGAACATCAGCAGCAACACCAATAGTGTGCCGTGAAGTCCATTTTGACTTATGAAAATCTTTTTCAGGGCTTTCTACGTAGTGAATACTCAGAATACCATTCATTTCTTCTAGTTACCTCCTGAGACCATGTAGGTTGCCCAAGGCCTCACAAGCTGCCTCTTCTGGGATGCACAGGGAGGAACTGAACTGCCCACTTCTGGCTCCAGAACTAGAAACATAACTCACTAAGTTATCTAGCCAGCATGTCTCATAATAGAAAATTATTATTTATAATCCCAATTCCACATTTAGATATTTTGAGCAGCAACACGTTTGAAATTAAAATGATCTTTACTTAGGATTTAAAATAACAACAAAACAAAATTCATTTTAACATAAAAAATAATGCAATTCAAATACTGTACATCAAATTTAAGCCTTAAACTATTTTTTTGAAATCACTATATACTGTGGAACTATAACAAAATATTACAGTGTTCAAGGCTCCTGTTTAACTCTCCAGCTATTGTTACTGGATATTCAGTTTCCTCACTTTTTAAGTATGGCAGTTTGGGGTTGTTGAGCAAACATAGCCCTCATTGGACTGTGTTTTGAGGGACTAATACTTCTTATAATTTCCTCCTGTCTGTGCATTTGTGTGTGTTCACCTGTCTCTCTGAAAATCTTAGAGTTTACACAACCTCTTATTCTTCATTTCTTTGTTTGGCTACAGTTCTTCTCACTAACATCAACTGAGTTCACTAGTAGAGAGACAAGTAATACATTTGAAGTCAGTACATAAATGTTAGGAGTTACAACAAATCCTACGAGCAGTACAAGAGGATGGGTTGAACTGATGAGTACATACAGTCTTCTAGGTACATGCTGCAGCATCAGAAATCACAAAGCAGATGAAATACAGGTAGAAATGGCAAAGCTAAGGAGAATTGAGGTGTTGAGAAGGAGATGGAGGAAGGGAAGAAAACAATGAGTGTAAGTGGAGGTTGATGGCTAGGATGATTGGAAGCAAAGGTGACTCAGCTCCTTCCACGTTTCCATGTACTTAACTGTACGTGGCGCTGTAGGTCCAAGGGTAGATGGAGATATAGAAAAGAGCCTCCATGAACTAACGTAGAGGCTGCCTAATCTAATATCCAGAAGGCACTGGTTGTGTTTGGTGTAAGCAAAACCTGAAGAGCTGTAAGAATAGGAACACACTATACTAAGCTAATCTTCTATCTATCTATCTATCTATCTATCTATCTATCTATCTATCTATCTATCTATCTATCTATCTATCTATCTATCTATCTATCTATCTATCTATCTATCTATCTATATCTAGAGAGAAATGGTTTCTATGTTTCACTTGTACAGACTTCTCTTCATTATTTGAGGAAGGTTTTGACATTGTCATGTTTGATCTTTAATCTAGAGCACCCCAACCTCACGAACGAAAGGCTTGTCTTTGTTGCCTCTTGGAGCAGCCAATTCCAACTCTCCCAGTTCTCAGAAAGCCCTAAACCAGAGTGGGCAGCCAGTTGTCACTATTACACATCACAAGTCTCCTGCAGCAGCCCGAAAATCGAAGAACCAGTATCCTGGCCAGCTTCATGAAGTCAGAGAGGTAAGAGATCTATGAGGCTTTCCTACTGGTGCATGGATGACATAATAGTTTTGATTCTATCCAGTTTTTATGAATACAGGAATTATACATGAATAAATTCTCCCAGTAAAAGAGAATGAGCAATTTTACCTTTAAAGTTTATCCAAGGTTTATGTGCTGATGGTATAACTTGATAGCTGATCTCCTGAAAACACATAGTTGTTTCTCCATAGGAAGTTGGCTGAAACCTATGTTAAGGGGCTAGTGTAAAGGAAACAATTTCACTCCTTAATATAATTGGAACTGTCACAACCTTTAAAGGTGCTTTTTGAAAGAAAAGCCATGCTGAGCTAAGAATGTGATGTTGACTGGAATTACTCTTTCAGGCTTCATCTGGAAGCTGCTCTCTGTGGTAAAATGCTTGCCAGGACTTTGAATAATAACAGGCCAATAATAACAGGCCAAAGATAACAGGCCAATAATAACAGGCCAATAATAACAGGCCAAAGAGAGGGAGTGGAAGTTTCTCTAACCTGAATCGAAGGGCAAATGAAAGCACTGCGTTAGGAAGAAAGCTGCTCAGGGACTATATATATATATATATAAACTTGATCATTTACAGTTCAAGATATTTGGGTTGGTCAAAGTTTGTGGGCAAAAAGCCCTTCCATAATCCAGTTGCTCTGATTTAAGTTCAGTCCTTGGTACCCAGAAGCTAGATATTTTAATAGGTTTCAGAATAATCAGGCAAGGGGGCTGAAGGGGAATGCCAGCATCCTGCTTCATCCTGGAAGACTTCTAGAAGACAAAGGAATTATCTAATGGGGTGGTACTAAAGATGGCACCCTTCTCTTGGCATGCTTTGCTTCTAAATCCAGCTGTGATGATGGTTTGTGTTGCAGTTATTTATTTTAATTTTCTATTTAGAGTATTTTTAACCCCACCTTTCTCCTTGGAAAAGGACCCAAGGTGGCTTACAGCAGGCATGTCCAAACTTCAGCTCTCCTGATGTTTTGGACCACAATTCCCAGCATTCTAAGCTTAGATTGCCAATGTCAACGGACTGTGGGATTTTTGGTCCAAAACATCTGGAGGGCTGAAGTTTGAACATGCCTGGCTTACAGTAATGAGGGATAATATACAGTCCAAGATATGGGGTCACGAAGAGTCGGTCACGACACACACACACACACACACACACACACACACACACACAATTAAGACATGTTCAAGTATTTGAGAACTAGAACAATTGAGGGGCATCTTACAGCATTAATAGACAACACTACATTAAAGCTACAAGGTCACAACTACAACTGATGAGTAGGAGTAGTTAGAGCAGATCTGTGAGTGTGCTTGGAGGCACGAGAAACCTTAACCACATCTGAATTCAGATGGTGTTTTCCTGCTATTGGAAGTCAAGCAAGATTTTTAAACGTCTTGCATGTAACTGAGATTTGGCACTTTAGATTTCCATCGCTGTGTTCTCATGATCCATCGAGACTAATTAAAGGAAAGATTTCAGCCGTAGTGTTGCACACTCATGTTGTGTAGGAGAGGGACTTGTCATCATCACCATCACCATCATCACCATTGTCATCACTTTTGCTATAGTTGCTAAGGGAGTCTCCTGTGGCATGTTTAACTCCCTGGAACAAACTTCCAGTTGGAGTAGGTGGTTTGTTAATAACATGCTAACATGCATATCTGAATTTTTATTCATGGAATGGTCTCCCATTCATATAGACCAAAATTGGTCTTACGTCCAGATATGTTTTCACTAGACAAATGGCTTATTGCATAGCATTTCTTGTACCTTAAACCCACAGAAGAATGATATTATTATTGCCTTTTGGTGTCTTATGCTAGCGTTATCCAGTGTGAACACTTCTAAATGTTTTGGACTTTTCCTTTTTTATTTATAGTTTTCAAACATACATACAAACAAAAAAGAATATAATGCAAAAAGGAGAAAAAAATGGAATGATTGTAGTCTTCTCAAACAAAATTTGCATCCCAATCATAATAATATCTCTCTATATATCTTTTGATCATTAATTATTTCAATTACACATAAACAGGGTACTTAGTTTGACTTATATTATCGACCTAGAAATTTATAGAAATCTTGTCATCTTTCATCAAAATCTTTGTAATGTCCATTTGGTTTCAGTAATGCTGAGTTCTTGTCCATTTCTGCACAGTTCAGCACCGTCATAATTAACACGTCTTCGTCAGGAATTTTGTTTGCCTTCCATAGTTGTGCATACAACATTCTAGGTGCTCTGATAATATGGATTATTACATTTTTTTTACCATCACCAATATTTTGTTGTATCATAGACAATAAAAAAGCTCTTGTTTTAACTCAAGATTAATTAAGATAGTTTGTAAAATAATTTTTTGTACCATACACCAATATTTGTTAACTCTCTTACATGTCTACCACATAAGAAATGATCCCTGCCCTTCGTTACATTTCCAACAAACACTGGATATGTTTTATACATTTTAGCCAGCTTATCAGGTGTTAAATACCACCTATAGAACATTTTATAAAGATTTTCTTTAAATGTTGTTGACTTGGTAATTTTAACTTTCCATAATTTTTCCCATTCAGCCATCTGAATTTCTGACTTAAGATCCTGCGCCCATCTTATCATACATTCTTTTTATTCTCTCATTTTCTACCTGTCTAGCTACTAAACAACTATATTTTAATTAACTTTTCATTAGAAGAAAAAAAAAGGATTTTATCAAGTCAACTTCTTGATTTGAGAAGCTATATTGTGTTTTTATCACTCCTAAACCAAGATTTCATTTGCATTTCTAACCATCATTCTATGCAATCTATTCTAAATCCTTGTATTTGTAATTCTTCTTTTGATTTTAGTTCTGACTTTTCTGTTAACAAGTCTTTATATCTCAGAGGTTTTCCTTCCTGTGTTACAGAGGGTTTTGTATGTGCCAGTTGTGGGGAGACCCAGAGTGGCATTGCTGATAGAGTTCTTCAATGAGTCCCAAACCCACAACAGGGAGTTTCTTATACAATGATTTGCAAAGTCTTTTTGAGCTTTAGCTTTCCCATACCAGAAATAGGCATGCCATCCAAAATTCATGTTTTGGATTTTTTTCAAGTCCCCGGTAGCAGCTCCACTTGTCAGGAGTGTTAGTTTTGTCATCTAAAACATATGGAAGCCACTGTGACTGGAGAAAGCTGTTTTACTCTCATGCTGTAAAGGACAACAGGCACTTGCTGTGTATCAACAATAAAGGTTGTTATGTACGCTTCCTGTAGATTTTAGACTTTCGTGTTCCCATTCAACATACTTTGCTCATTACTGAAGGATTAGTGATTTAACGCAAAAAAATACTGAATAACTAAAGCTTAGCAGGATTGAGAAAGTTTTGAATAAGTAACTTCTGATGACTTGCAGGGCTCTGTTGTTTAGCTTTGGATTCTCCCCAACTTTTGCCTCTGTCTAAAAAAACCCATGCACAGATTCTTCAAATTTTGGTTTTTTTTAACATCTTTTCCTCTTCATGCTGAGGTTTCACTGTAAATTTAAAATTAGGGGAAAAAGGTTTGAATGAAGGGAATACAGAGTATATTGCTTTTTCCATGGCAGAAAAATGTACAGCTGTTGCATCCATGTCAAACAGCGGCTGAAATCCTGTTGGTTTAAATGTATGCCTTGGAAGCTGGTTGGATATCTTTAATTTAATTATGTTTTAAAATTTAAAACTCCTTTATCCCTTGCCTTTGGGAATATTTAGGTTGCAGGGGAAGCGTTTAATGTTGGAAAATCATGGCCCACTCAATGGCAGTGATTAGTAGTCATTTTCCAATACTAAAGGCTCTTATCTGCCGTTCTAAAGCCCAAAGGCTTCCCAATGGTAAAAGGAATCCTTAGGGAGCCTTGGAACTTGAAAGGGTGATTTTTAATTTAATTAAAGATATCTCTTGCCAGATGTTGAAAACTTCTGGCTTCTGTGGCATAAATTTACGCCAGAAGGATTTCAGCCATGGTGTCTGGACAAAACTACTCCTCTGAATCCTCAAACCTGGAAGCAGATATAACACAGAACTGGAATGACTCGTTTGTTCCATCATAATACTCTAAGCCTAAATACTGCAATCTCTGTTCTTCAGGGAGAAAAGAGTTTGACTAATGGATTTCGGTATTATTGCAGAATGCTTCTGAAAAAATGAGTGTAAACAAAATTAGAGACTGTGCTTTTGTAAAGTTGTTGCTTATATATAGATCTTTTGAGACAAACAGTCTGATGCTGCATTATGGATTCAGTGCTGGTACATTTGATGCTGTAGAATGGCTAATGTGTGATCCCATTTACATATGTTTTGCTCTCTTCGCTCTTGTTTCATTAATCATCGGTGTCATGGAAAATATTCACATGAGCAGCAATTAAAGATGAAACTTTGAATCCCAGCACAGGCTTGCCTTGCCTCCCTTACGGCTTCCGAGTCTGAAGTCAACCAAATAAAAAAGAAAACAGAGGTTCTTTGTGTGCCTTGTGCTTAAGAATATAGGGCGTAGTACAGTCTGCTCTTTGTGTCCTATGGAGCACAGAAGCAATAATAGAAAGCAATAATTCTTGTGCTGTCTGTGGTAAGGCATAACAGGGTGAACATTAGGAAATGACATATCACCTGATGAACATAAATGGTGATGTTGGTGCATGTTTGAAGAGTATGTATAGAGAGGCCATTGTTTTTAAGTAGGTAATTGAAAAGATGAAATGACAAGATAGCAAGCTAGGGCAGTAATATAATGTGCAATGTTTCTGGTGGGATGATGGCCCAATGATTTATAGAGAATATACAGTGTATATTCTCTATACACTGTGTAGTGTATAGACATACACACGATACACATATAAGTTTATATAAATGGTATTGACCTAATGATAATTTTAGTATTTATGGATTAAAATGATGCGTGATTGTAATTGGCTGGGCTAGGCAGAAAAATGGTGGCAGTGCTAATGCAATTGTATAACATTGTTTCCGCAAATGCTCTCTAGAGTGTGGGCTTTTTAACTAGAGCACTAGGAGTACTGAGATGTACTTCTGTGGCTGCATTCTGTTCAGAGACATCGTGCTACTCCATAGGTACTTTTGCTGTGAAAGCAGGTATGCTGTTTTGGCTCATGATAGTGTATCATATGCCCTCATCACTGGTCTCATTGGCTTATGAAGAGATGGGAGGGGACTTCTGGACAGTGAAGACGTCCACAAGTTACACCGAAGCTGGGTTACTCCCTGGTCTACCTCCACTGACGTTCTATAAAGTAATAAAGCATTTGTAATTAACTGGATGAAGTATGTATACATGATAGTCCCTGGTGAGATATCTGAATAATAGTTGATGTGCACATTCAGGATACTGTTATGCACTTTCAGGTTATAATAGCAGGTTGACCCACCTGCTACCTTATTTATTTATTTATTTATTTATTTATTTATTTATTTATTTATTTGACTTTTATACTGCCCATCTAGCTCTAGGGCTACTCTGGGCAGTTTACAACATGGAATCACATAACAAGCTAATAAACAAGCTAATAAACCTGTAAACAACCAAAATACAAGTTTAAGATTAAACAAACCCAAATCAGGTCAACCCACATCATTAGGGGCTAACAAAAGCTACAATATGGTGGGGAAATTGTGGCCCTTCAGGGGTTGAACTCTTGACTCCCATCAGTTTTAGCCAGTTCAACTCATAGTAAGAAATTATGAGAGCTGCAGTCCAGGTACATCTATAGGCAGTCACATGTTCTCCATCCCAGTTAGGCAGTATTTATTTTTGAAAATGAACGTAGGCATTGAAAAGTATGATTCTTGTAAGGGCTTCTTCCTGTTATACTGAACCTCAGTGAGGCTCAGTGAGAAAAGATGACTTGGACAAATTAGCTTTGTACTTATGTGAATGTGCTTGTAAAATATATATACTTGCAGATCATGAGCCAGGTGGAGGGACAGCAGAAGAATCTTGTACAAGCCATTGAATCCCTCCCAGGGTCTGGTCCTCTTTCAGCCTTGAATCAAGACTTGCTGCTTTTAAAAGCTACCTCTGCTGCCGCCCTCAGCTGCCTTGGAGAATGCCTGCATTTACTACAACAGAGTATAAGCCAAGTGAGCCCACACAATAATAGGACACTGCCTTCAGGTGAGCAATGCTGCCTTGACTCATCTTGAGAGTTTTCAGTGGTATCACCATTTCCCTGTTTCCTGAAGCCAAGACACAACCTTCATGAGACCTTTAACCAAAATGTAGATAATGGCATGATGCAGAACCCGTGAAATATTTTCAGAGGGCATAGGACTAATCAAACACGGAATTGTTCATCTTGATTTTAAAACTTGAATTAATTTGTGTGGTATTCTGTGGGTCTGATCATTGGACTTCCAATGGGGACAAACCATTGCTCAACAAAATCATAGCTTGCGAATGCTTTATGAAAGCACATCACTACACCAATATTCTTGGTGTTGCTGACTCTTTGGGTAGGGATAATGAAGACTGTTGGGTAATATTGGTAAATTTAAACCTGTTTCCGGTGCGAGAGGATCAGCTGAGCTATTTTGTTTTATTTTTGCACTTTTGTAATTCAAGCTGCACTATCACCAACACCAACAGTTATGAGCTGGCAATTAAATTCTGACTTATGGTGAACCTTTCCAGGGATTTCTAGGTAGAGAAATACACAGAAGTGGTTTAGTATTCTATTCTTCTGGGGGTGTCCTGGGACGGTGCAGCTTTCCTGTAACTTCACAGGCTGGATGCATAGTGAATTGAACTCTTAACTTCTGGCTCTGCAGCCAGATATCTAAACCGCTGAGTTATCCAGCCTAGAGTCACTTGAAAAACGAAACAGGATTAACGTTTTGGATACTGGATTTTTAAAAGACATTCAGGGGCATTTAAAGGTTTGAAGCTGTAACAATTTATCTTACAGATTCTTTTACTTAAGGTACACAATTCCAGAGTTTCTTCAGAATGTCCACTGGGATTCGTCTGGGCACCAAATGAGACACTGATAAAATAATATTGTGGTCATTCTGATGGAAGCATCATAAATCAGAGGTGGCTTGATAGCACAAAAAAACAAATTTCTGATTTGATTTTTGATTACATTGATTTATAAAATAAAAAGCTATATGAGATATAGTTTTGTTTAGAAGGAACAAACTGCCTGCGACCCATTTTGTTCTATCTGGTCTGTAGTATGATTTGCCTCAAGGCAACTACCGTTTGCCACAGAGGCTTCAGTTAAAATGATCTCTAAGTGGCTGTTCTACCAGAACCAAAGTGTCCCATTCCAGCCCCTGGAATTCTTTGTTTCATCACAATCATCCAGTGTGAACAAAAAGTGTTTGTAGAATTCTGTGCTGTCACACAGCCCTGCCCTCCGGTCTGAGGTGGAGTGGAAACTGCTCCAAGTACTCTTTAACCAACACTTAAAGTCAACCTTCCTCTCTATGCCTTTATTGATTCACTTGAAACGAGTCTTATGCTGCTGTGGCTGCTGCTATGATTGCCACATGTCTGGAAAGTTCAGAGGTGCCTAGATGTTCAAGAGCTTACAATTTTGGTGCTTAAGAGCTCAGGAGGTTTCCCTCCCTTGCTTGTTTTGAGAACTAGTGTTAAGATAATATTTGGAGAATAATGCTTTTGGTATTTATGGGTGGGTAGCTAAATAGGGGTCGTGGTGGCTCAGCGGACTAAGGCTCCGAAAACTGTTGGCTGCAAAGATAGTAGCTCGGCAGTTCGAATCCCGGGTGCCACGTGGCAGAGTGAGCTCCTGCTGATGACCCCAGCTCCTGCCAACCTAGTTGTTTGAAAGAATGTAAATGCAGGTGGATAAATAGGTACCGCCATAAAAAGCGGGAAGGTAAAACTGTTTCCTTGCAGCCATGCCAACCACGTGGCCATGGACTTGCACAACACTGGCTCTTTGGATTGAATATGGAGATGAGCACTGCCCCTAGGGTCGAACATGACCAGCACGCATGTGTGTGGGGACCTTTACCTTTACCTTAGCTAAATATCAGACTCGCATAAAACTGTGGATTGTTGGGTATATTTGTAAACCTGCAGAAATAGGGTAGGTTGACAAGTAGGTTGCCACCTATTTATTGTATAAAAAACAAAAATATGGAAAAAAATCAGTGAAACATTCTACAGTTCTCTTAGTTATGTTTTAATAAAATTGTAGAACTACCTTCCTGCCTAGTGTTATAATGTTAGGTGAATAAGGATAGCAAAAAGGTTGCTCACCCAGGGCTGTTTGAGGTAAGGGCAAGATATCTGGGCCACCTTCCAGCCTCTGTGTATACTTCTAGCTCTTGCTGCATGGCTCACTATAGCTCTCCATGGAGTGCTGGGAGCGCCCTCAATATTACTTCTTCCCAAGGTCTTATAAACTTTGTGAATGGTTGCTCTCCTACTGGACTGCAACCAGGATTGAAATAGGAATGGGTTAGAGTTTTCTTATTGACGTTTCATGCATTGTTGAATTTCCCCTCAAAGGGAATAGCTGAAACATGCATTGTAGGTAATTGTAGTTTTCTCCCCCCATTTCAGACAGCATTCTAGGATGGCATGGGCCAAAGTCACATTCCACAGAGCCACTGAAAAATGGTGCCCTTAATTCTCTGACAGCTGCTAGTGCCAATCTATCATGGCCAATAGTGCCAGGGACCACCCAGGATGAACAGACACAGTCAGCTTTAGAGGTGAGTGTGCTTTTCATGCAGTAAAATCTTTATGTCGGCATTGCTGTGTTCCTGGCCACAACCCATGTGCTTATAGGTGAGTTAAATTGATCAGTTTCGAAATATCCTTCTTAATAAATAAGGACATTTTGCGTGTGCTACTTTTGTCTAGTTGTTTTCATTTACATGGATCAAATCTTTTAAATGCAGATTAGCAAGACAAAAAAAGGCATTAATCTCATAAAATACTAGAAGTTATTAGTTCTGAAAGGTTGTGATATGTACGCATGTATTTGTGCATTTATTTTGATCTATTCATAGCATTAATATACCAGTTGGTAGAATAATTTATTTATTTATTTATTTATTTATTTATTTATTTATTTATTTATTTATTTATTTATTTATTTATTGCACTTATATCCAGCCCATCTTCCAAATAGGAACTCTATTCAATTCATTGAAACAGGTCAAAGATAGGTCCTTAATAGGTATGCTACTAAGTCTTTCCAGTTCCCCTTCCTCTTCTGACATTACGTTTCTCAAAGGTAGTTTATCTGACTAACATAAGACATTTGCCAGCTACCAGATGGGTTCGCTGCATCCTTGTGGTTATTGTTTGTACATTTCACTGCCAGCAGCTGTCCTGAGTTTTTGACCGGAACATTTCTGACCACTACCTACAGACACAGTCACTGACCCATTGCATGCAAAGTCATGTGCTGTCTGCTACCATGATGTTTAATAGTGGAAGTACTAAGGCACAAATGGAATATCTGTGGATTTTAATGTTGGAGATACTTTGGTGGTAATCTGAGCTGGAAGCATGTGTACTTTGCTGAATCTCCTCATATATTCATCTGGGATTTGTTCTACAGATCTTCTACTGTATAATGGTTTCTTATACTCACTAATGTAGTCTGCTGTAATGTTTCCTCTTCAGATGATATCAGGTCTGAAATAGAGGTAATGTCTGAGTTCTATAATTGGTTTTCCTTACCTTTTTTTCCTTCCCGTTCTGTTTTTTAAAAAGGAAAATTGGTTTTTAAAAATGTTTGATGTGGGAAACATTTGAGCTGCCCAATAAGTGGTGGGAGTATTTTCGCTGCCCAAACAACTTTCGAACAGTAATGTTGAGGTCTAATTTGATTGAAAATCAGAGTTTGGAGGTTAACTCTTTTGCCATATGTTTCTCTGAAACTCTGAAGCGTCTAACTTTGACCCATTGAATGCAAACTGGATCCTGCCATGGTTGCTTTTTAAAAATATGTACAGTAGAACCTTGACTTACGTCATTAATCCGTTCCAGTGGTCTAGACTTAAGTCAAACATGACTTAAGTCAAATGAACTTTTCCCATAGAAAGTAATGGGAAAGTGGATTAATCCATTCCAGATGATGAAAAAGACCCTCGAAAACAGCAATTTAACACAAATTTGACTGGGACAGGAGATTCCTTCTGGGGATGTAAATGAAATGTCTCTTCAAAGAGAGGGGGGGAAGTGGAATTATAGTCCACAAGTTATACATCTCCACTTTTTAATGTTCATAGCAACAATGTCTAACATTTAAGTTTTACTGATTTTTAACCTGATGTTCCAAGTCCTGAACAACCCTAGAGTCCCACAACTGTACAGCTCTCCAACTAAAATGCTTCCATTGTGGACCAGACTTCTTCAGCCAGATTTTTTACAAGACTGAGCCGACTATCTAACCAGTGAGGCTAGCTCCGAGCTCCAGGCCCTTCTTCTCCTCCAGCAGCAGCGGCGGATTTGGTGAGGCCGAGGACCAGCTCCAGGTGCTCTGAGCTGGCCTGGCCGAAGCCGCCGCTGCTGGAGGAGAGGAAGAAGGCAGGAGCAGTTTGGAGGTGGCAGCCGCGATGCTGGGCCGTGGATGCTGCCCGATTCCAGTGCCTTGCGCCGGGGCTCCGAGATGTAAGTTAAAGCCGGCGACTCAAGTCAAATAGGCCCCTTCTTGCTGCAAGTCAAATATGCTGTAAATCAAGCAGTATGTAAGTCAAGGTTCCACTGTACTGTATTGCTTCCCGAGTCCTTCAAAGTGGTTTACAGCAGATACTCAGAAACACGAAAGGACATGAGATATATGTGGATCTTCCCCTACATGTCTGTTTTTGCCCTTCTGTATTATGACCTTCACAGGGGACTTGCAATGAAAGATCTGTATGGAATGCTGTTGTGCATGGATGGGGTCCACCAGACTGCTTTATTGCTTTCTGGGGTATTCATTCTACCCTTCTCTCACTTTTAATGTTTCACAGCCCATTCTGTTCATGTCTGTCCAGTACTCTTTGGGCTTGATTTTCAGTCCTCCTGGTTTTTTGTTTGTTTGTTTGCTAGCTTGTTTTGGAACTTTTGCAAAACTCAGGGCTCCCCTGGCCACTTGATACTTACTTACTTACTTACTTACTTACTTACTTACTTACTTACTTACTTACTTACTTACTTACTTACTTACTTACTTACTTAGCAATACAATTTTGAAGATATAGAACAGCTTAGTTGATTGGTACGATCTAAGAATTGCAGTACAGCATATCAGATTTGGGAAAGCTGGTGTTTAAGGTATGTTTACTGATGTTTGTGACCAGAGATAATTAAATTCTTGTACCCCTCCCTCCCCCAAAGGCAGATCTTAGTACTAAATCCTTGTTGTGAAATGGATGAGGTTTTTGCTATCAGCACAAGGAGGCCAGCATCTAAGGGCAGAGGTGGGAAAATTACTTTTTGGGATTGTAACTCCCAGAAGGTCCCAGCCAGAAGCTACTGGGTTAGACTGTTTCGGCAATTCTGGGAGGTGTAGTTCTAATAAGAAACTTTTCCAAAGCCTGTGTAAGAATCCTTCCGATGCAAATAAGCAAAACAGCAAAAAACAAACAAAACAGCAACAACAAAACATTATTAGAATGGAGCACTAAAAGAATCAGAAAGAAACAGACCTGAATTTCTGGCTGCCCTTCCATTTATTGGGGTGAGAAAAAGTGTGATGGAAATATATTCACACTTATGCATGAGAAGAGCAGTTGCAAAGTTTGCATTCCTGATCTCAAATGTCACCCAACAGCATGAGCTGGTGGCAACATCTGATGTCTGCCTCCTAGGCTGTGAATGCATGATGAATCTGCCATTTGGGAGCACCTCAAGTTAGTGTCAGAGAAATTGTCATTCATGGTTGTTCAGAGTAAAAACTAAAGTGGCAAGAAATGAACCCACTTAGGAGTTTTAATATGTGAAGAAAAATGGTACCTTGCAAATATCTAGTAACAACATTTATTTTGTCCTTTTCCTCCATGGGGGCTGATGTCATTTCTCATTCAGGAACTTACTGAATATTGAATGGAAATTGTGCTAGCTTTTATGTTGTAAAATGATAAAAAAATAAAGCATGGTGAATGTTGGAGCTCTATAGATACAGATTCGCAATGGAGCATGCAGAATAGAAGATGGTGGAGAGAAGGGCATAGAACAGGCATGCCCAAACTTTGGCCCTCCTGATGTTTTGGACCACAACTCCCAGAATTCTAAGCTTAGATTGCCAATGGCAAAGGACTGTGGAAGTTGCTGTCCAAAACATCTGGAGGGCCAAAGTTTGCACATGCCTGGCATAGAATATAATTTGCTATAATTTGATCAGGTAACAGAGTGAAGAACAGTACAGTATATCTTTTTAGATGCCTTGGCTTCCATTTTATCTAGTAATTGTGTTACTAGTTGTTAATTCCTGTTTGAACAGAGCTGTGTGTATTTTGGGGTGGGTGGGTGGGACGAGAAGCAAAGATTTTCCTTGTTTATTGCACTGTGCATTAAAGCAAGTCCCAACAGGAAATACTGGATGTAAGCAGAAGGCCTTCTTTCACTGCTGAATTGTTTGCAAAAGGCCACCTTGAATTATGAATTGAGGATGAAATGCTGTGGCATATTTGAAGTGGCTCCCGGGGCAGCCAGTTTGGTGAGATTCATTGCATAAACTGTGTGTGTTGCTTCTAGGGTTAGCATCTTGCAGTTGGGAGTTATTTCTCAATCTTCATGTTGACAAAAGAGAGCCCTCAGGTGTGATGAATGGTATTTTTATCCAGGAGCATCTAAACGACAAGTATCTCACTGGGAAAGGAATTACTTTAATAACACAATATTTTCTGCTACTATATGTCTGAAGAAGTGGACATGCCCATGAAAGCTTACATTAAAATATAAGAGTTTTTAAGGTGTCACAAGTTTTCGCCTTTTATTTTGTTTTGTTTTTATTTTTGCCTACAATATTTCCCTCATTGTGACAGAGTGTTAATGGCTTTTATGTACAGGAGTCTTATTGCTTTCATCTGAAGTCTGCAGTTTTTGTAAAAGTCTGCTTGTGCCAACCAGATGAATATACTTATTGCCTCCACATGGCTGCTGCTATAACTGTGTTCATGAACTGGGAAAACCAGTTCATGAATACCTCGATGAGTCCTCCCTGAGGACAGTTGTGCAGGCCCTCGTGATCTCGAGGATCGACTACTGCAATTCCCTCTACGTGGGGTTGCCCATGACCCGTGTCTGGAGGCTGCAGCGGGTGCAGAATGCGGCGGCCAGACTGGTGGTGGGTGCTCATAGATTCAATCACATCACCCCAGTTCTGGCTCGCCTGCTTTGGCTGCCCGTTGTCCTCCGGATAAGGTTCAAGGTCCTGGTTTTGATTTTCAAAACCCTCCATGACTTGGGACTAGAGTACCTGTCGCAGCATATCTCCCAGAGGTCATCCGGGGTCAGGCCCACTAGAATGGCGCAGGCATGCTCACTTAGGGTGGCCACACCCAGGGAGGCACGGAAATCACTCATGCGTAACAGTGCCTTCTCTGTGGTGGGCCCCCCGTTGTGGAATCATCTTCCTAGTGAGCTGCGCCTAGCACAGTCCCTGCCCACCTTTAAAAAGGCTCTGAAAACCTTCCTTTTTAAAGAGGTATATGGCGACCTTTTTATTTAATTTTTTTTGTTGCCTCCCACGTCGCCTCTTGTGGAGGGTCTCCCCCTCCTTATTTTACCAGTTCTCACTTGCTTTCTTCTTTTTTGTTATATACTGTTGGTTTTCTTTTAATTGTAAACCGCCCAGAGTTCCATCCAGAAGATGGGCGGTATAGAAATACAAAAATAAATAAATAAATAAATAAATAAATAAATAAATAAATAAATAAATAAATAAATAAAATAGCTGGGTAGCTGGCTCAGGGTTCACTCAGCCTTTCATCCTTCCAGGGTTAGTAAAATGAGTACCCAACTTGGTGGTGAGGCATTGTGTAGCCTGCCTAATTACTTGTAAATCACCCAGAGAGTGCATTAAGTGCTATGGGGCAGTCTATAAGCAGCACACTTTGCTTTGTGTAGCCATCCTTCTCCTACCCTTACTCTCATCAGTTGTGTGGTTGTCCTAGGACAGTGGTTCCCAACCTTTGGTAACCTGAGTTACAACTCTCAGAAATCCTGGTCAGAACAGCTAGTGCTGAAGACTTCTGGGAATTTTAGTCCAATAACATTTCAGTCCAAGAACATCTGGAGACCCAAGCTTGGCAACCATTACCCCATGCACTGTTTTCAAGGTTCAGGGGCTGATTTTATTCTGCACTTTTCAGTACCTTAAATGGTTTTTGTAGTTTTGCCTTTCCATGTCCAATTGCTTGGCTTTTTGCTGCTTTTACTGAGTCTTTCTTGTGTAAATAATACCTGCCCCCAAACCCTTTCCTGCCCTCATAGGCTGCACCAACAGACCTCTCAAGAGTGTAGTATTGCAGTAGAGCGCCACCCAATGGCCATGTACTGTTCTAATATAATAAAAACCCTATGTTGTCAATTTTAAATTACTGAGACCCTTTCCAGGGATTTTCTATGTAGATAATACTCAAAACTGGTTTACTGTTACCTTCCTCTGGGGGCACCCTGGGACTCTGCAGCCACACAGGCTGGCTGTACTGCTGGGAGATACAGTAAGGAATCAAGCTCCCAACCTCTATCTCAACGTAGTGATTCAGCAGTTGTACGACAACAAGCTTTTTTCTCCTTTTAGAAATCTAAATGTGGTTTAGTGCTCTGTGACCTTAGTAAGCCTTAGTTTTTCTAATTGGAAAGCTGGGGAAAACTGAAGCAATGTTTACCAATTGCTAAAATAACAATAACATTGGCCTTTAGATTTGCCTAATGGCTGGTAAAGTAGGGTAAATGGTGACATGCATAAATGTTCTTGATAAATATGAGCGGAGTTGTGGAGTTGTGTAGCCACATTTTGTCTGCAAAATCTCTTCCATGAATCATATCTACTTTTAAAGTAAAATACAAACATTTCCCCTAACAGTTAAGTCCTGATTCTAGGGGCTGGTGCTGTTCTCTGTTTGTAAGCCAAATAGCCAGTGTTTGTCGATAGACATATATTTGTGGTCACGTGGCCAGTATGAATGAACATGCAAGCACCTGGAACTTCATTACCTTTCCACCAAAGTGGTGTCTATTTGTCTTCTTGCATTTTTATATGCTTTCAAGTGGCTAGGTTGGCAGGAGCTGGGACAAGCAATGTGAGTACAACCCATCATGTGGATTTGAGCTGAGGACCTTTCGGTTGACAAGCCCAACAGCCAGCTATTTAACCTGAAGTGCCACCTCTGTGGTTTCACTTTTACAGAATTTTTTTTTTTTTACTCTTGATATGGTTTTCAATAACACCATGTATTGAACAAAGCTTGCAAAAAACAGCATTTGCTTTTGAAGTCCACTTCTTTTTGCTACTTTTTATGTTTTTTTAAAAGGTTTTGGAGTCATGAACAAAGAATATAATTTATATTTTGTAATCATTCATTTAAAATACCAACAAGGAAAATATGCAGAGAATACATAAGTTTTGCATGTAGCTGTTGGTGGCCAGGTATAGCCAAATGCCAGTCCAAGTCCATTTATAGTTTCAGTCTCCAAATTAGTACATTACCTTAATGCATTTTTAAAGTTAATGCATGCTTTCACTATCTGGCTAAATCTTTGATCACTTCTCTGGAGTGTTCATATCGTTTCATGTATATTGCCTTTGTATCTTTAATACCCTAAACTCGAGGCACTTTTAAATTTTCCAAAGAACCAGTTTCCTTCTTTCATGGAAGAAGAAGCTTAAATCCATGTATAATATCCCCTCTGTGTTCAGTGACACTCTGCCTACGCCAGTTGCATTGTTCCATTCACCCCCACCTTAGACTGATTTTGAAATTCAGGTTATGTATAGATTTCCCTTCCTAGGCTTCCATCTGCCTTTGCTGTGAAAATAACATATGTCCAGTACATTCTATTGATTGTGGAGCATTGATTCCATCGCAGGTTTGCCTTTCTTCAATCCGGAGTGGTGCTTTTCCCCTTAAAAGCATATTTAGAGTGTTGTTTACTCAACTAATTGCACACTTGCCCTCACTTTTTTTGAAAAAGGAAGGCCCAGTTGTGAAATGATTGATTCAATTTTTTCTACCCCACCTTTGTGTGTGTGTGTGTGTGTGTGTGTGTGTGTGTGTGTGTGTGTGTGTGTGTGTGTGTGTGTGTGTGTGTGTGTGTGTGTGTGTGTGTGTGTGTGTGTGTGTGTGTGTTGTGTCGTTACAGTCGTGACCGACTCTTCGTGACCCCACCTTTAGGCCTTGATAAAAGGGCATTCAAGGCAGGTTACAACCAATCTTTAAATAGTGGGGGAAATTATTTCAACTAAACCACAAAGTAACAAGATATAAATAAAACAAAAGGTAATACCAGCTGTAGTGAAGAGCAGGGAAACAAAACAAGAAGTAGAGATGATCAGTGGGCCTGTTAGAACAAGTAAGCCTTCACCCCAGAGTTGAATGTGATTGGGAAAGGAGTGTTACGAAGTGGGAATGCAATGAGAATAAGGCTCTGTTTTGTGCAGACTTGGAGCATTCCAGTGCCAAAACATTTAAGCTTTAAAGGGGGTAACCAGCACTCTGATGTGGGCCTGTTAACAAACCAGCAGTTGATGAAGATGTTAGAACTTGGCAGTAGTCTTCGCCTAGCTGCCTGGCAGGTGCTTAACCATTTGGTGGCATTTCAGCAAGGAGAATTTGGAGTAGATGCAGATAGTTTAGAATGAATGTTTGTGGGTTCTAAGGACCACAAAGGGGTGTGTGTGATTCCTACCCTTGATTTAAATGTGCACCAAGCTCTATTTCATGGTAGCATGTACGTTCAAGGCACTCTTGCTAACTTAGGGAGACTGGCTCTATTGAGACATGGTGTTTAGTACTAGAAGAGAATAATATACAGATTTGAGTTGCCTTAAAAATACAAACATCATTGTTTCTTGTTGCATATTTCCTGTGCTTCAGGCATGGTGAACTGACTGGAAGGTGGCAGAAATTACTAAGTGATTTCATCGAGATCTGTCCAGTTAGTCTTTGGCATAACTAACTCGCTTCTGCTGCATCTGTGCAAGACCAATCTCCTTTGAGCTCAGTCCGATGGGCCTGAGAAAAAGTTGGTGAATGTACAGTACATCATAGCTGACTCACAGTTCCAATTATATGTGGCTATGCACTTTAGGTTTTAATATTCATTTGGCAGATGGGTTGGAGTAGGGAAATGGAAATTTAAATCCTGAGTCAGTTTGGTGCATGCAATTGCTTTGTTGGAGCCTTTGCATAGTTTCTCAAAGATCAGCTAGTTTTTAGGGACTACTGAACAGCTGAAAGACACTTTGAGATTTCAGTCACAGCAAGCTCTAGAACAGTGATGGCTAACCTTTTAGAGACTGACTGCCCAAACTGCAATTCAAAACCCACTAATTTTTCGCAAAGTGCCAATGCAGCAATTAACCCTGAATACAGGTGGCTGTGAAGGGGCTATGTTGGGTGCCCACAGAAAGGGCTCCGAGTGCCAGCTTTAGCACCCATGCCATAGGTTCGCCAACACTGCTGTCCAACAAAACTGATTTCAATGAATGTTGCTTTATATTAACAATGTGCTGGTGAATTCATGATGTTTTTGCAAATGAATAAGCATAAACCCTAAAGAGAAAATGGGAAAGGAGGTAGGAGTGCCATGGTTTGCCATTTTTTTTCTTTGAAAATTTGTGTGCCAGTTGGTGGTTTTCTCTAAAAGTAGGTTTCAGGTAGTAAGTGGCTTGCATTTCTTTTATGGTACATTGCCCTTAATCTGAGGTCATGGACTGAATGGGTAGGGAAGAGAGGTTTTTTTGGCCAACATCTCACATGGAATGAAACATTTGGGTGCTGTCACTGGGATTGACTACTCTTAGCAGGACACTTAACTGTAGATGGGTTCTTCTTTTCAGCCACTTTATGCCACTTTATGTGGTTGTAATCAAAGATCCTGAGATTGTTTCTCTTAATAGTCAAGAGATGGACTTGATATACAACTGTTGTTTCCATTACTTAGCATGGGCCAGAAGAATTTCCAGCAGCCTTAGTTAGACTCTTGCTCTCTGTTTTGGCAAGGAAAATAAAAATAAGGCTTTTTAAGTTTTATTCAGAACATTAGACAACTTGTGCAAGACTCTACCTTTCACTTTTCTATCACTGCTCTTTGATATCTGTATTTGCATCTAACTCTAACATCTTTGGCAAGCATTGGATAAGTTACAATAAACTTGGGGTTTGCTTTTTGCTGCTGACATTCAATTTGTACTCAGGCAGAAATGTGTAGGGAAAACGTCTCTCCCTTTGATGCCTGTGATTATTATTATTCCTATGAGAGCTTTTGGTGATGTAAGGGGTATGATGAATCTTCCCTCTAGTTTTACTTGTGAGACTGAAAATATGTATTGTAGAAGTGCAGGGAAGATGTCATTTTCCGGGGAGGGGGAGAGATCCCCTCCCAATAGTTCTCCTGCTCCTTTTAATTATCTTCTCTGTCTTTGACATCATTTTGGTACATATCCCTTTTCATTTCAGGTCTCTCTCTTTCTCTCTGTGTGTGTTTAACAGTTTAATTTTAAAAAGGGAGTTCTTTCATGCTAAGTTCAGGAAATCGATATGTTACACACTGTAATTAACTAACTTTATAAGAGTCTGTGAAGATTCTCAGTCATCCAGGGGAGGTTATCTGGGAGTTGAGTCATGGCAACTGGACTTATTTTCTTGAGAGGTCGAAAAAATGTTTCGCTGCTCATCCAAGCAGCTTCGTTATTCAGATTCAATCTCTCAAGAAATCTAGTTGCCAGATAACTTTATAGAGGAAAACCAAGGCATCAAATCTGATCTTATCCTGAACAAACTGGATTACATCATTGTAGATCATTGTGACAACATAGGCACAACCTGTCCTGGCCATTAAAAGCATCATTTAAAAAAAACCCACCCCAAACTGAACAGCTCCTTTCCTACTTCAGGTGTGTAATTTATTCTTCTTAAACTCATCAGATATCCTGATTCTCATTTTTCTTCTTTCTCTGCTTTCCTCTGATGAACAGTGTTGTACTGTGTCACATAAACTCACTTTATTTGACCCTCCAAATCCCTCCACTGTTCTCATTTCTTCCTCCTTTGTTTCACCCTGCCCTGTATCTTACTGATTTTATGGAATAATCTAGTTTTTTGTCCAGAGAATTACTACTGTTTTGATCCCTCTGGCTCCATACTCTCCTCTTCTCTACTGACACTTTTAAAGATGTCTTTTCTGATAGTTTGCCTTCATCTGTTTGCCTCCTAATTTCCTTCTGTTTTCATCTGTGGTGGCAGGCCCTGTAGAATTAGAAGGCTGGCAATTCTCCAGGGCCACTAAAATCATGTGGTGCAGTGGTAGGACATCAGGGAGAGAAGTTCTGGCCACATCCTTTCCCTGATGGTGCTAGTATTTTTATGGCATCTTGCCACTCGGGTTCCATCCCAGGGACACCTTCATATTCTTCCCAGGTGAGTAGCAAAGCTACATTGTGCTATTTTTGGAGTGCGTCACTGCTCATTTTATAACTGGTCTCTTAGTTAAATGAGGAGAAAGATCTTAAATTTACCAAAAATCATTCGTCATAATGCATTGGCTTTTTTGGACATTTGCCATTTATAAACCCAGCTGACTTCTATTAATACACAGATACAACTTCTCAATTTTCGTTACAGGAAATCAAATGGTACAAAATAGAAATGCTAAGCAATAGGCTGCACACTGTCTTTGGACAAAGTGAAAAACCAGACTGAATCGGGGGTGTTGGTGCTATTTTGGCAGGACTATGGGGCAAAGCAAGAAGATGGACCAACACCACAGCAGATCCTTCATAGACTGCTCAACATTAGTAGGATTAAAGAGATGGCCAAACATTTGAATTGAGTAAAGGGGAAGTGAAAACTAATATATCCTTTTAATGCTTTTAATAGATCCTGACGCTCCTTGATGTCAGAGTGTTGACCGTGTTGGTTCATGCATTTGTAATCTTAAGAGGAGACTACTGTACAGTGGTACCAAGACTTACGACATTAATGCACATTCGTAAGTCAAATTATTTGTAAGTCAAACAGCAGTTTCCCATAGGAGTGCATTGAAAATTAATTAATCCATTCTGGAGGAAACGTATTAATAGGTTTTAAATGCATTCCTATGGGAAGGCTGTCCCAACGCCATCAAGAGCAGCCAAAGGCTTCTCTCTGCAGCTGCACCAGACAGCTGACCTTGACAGGCCTGACCTGTCAAAATCAGCTCTCTGGCGGGGTTGCGGAGAGTAGCCTTTGTCTGTCCTTGATTGAGGGAGATTGTCCATTGATCTTCAGGCAGCCTGGGTACCTTGCAAGGAAAGTGCTTACTTTCTCTAACCTCCATGCTGGCCAAAGATCGATCTTCAATCTTCCCTTGGAAGGTGCCTGCTGGCTGAAGTTGCATCAGTCCCTGGGAACAATGCAACTTCGGCCAGCCCAGGTGGTTTGGAAGGGAGGCACGATGGACACCTCCTCCTTCTTGGTTGCTTTAATCTCTTTTGCAGAGATTGAAGCAACCAAGTAGAAGGAGGTGGTGGTGATGGGCAGTGAACACTGCCTTCCACTCCTCAGGACAGCTGATTTTGAAAGGTCTGACCTGTCAAAGTCAGCTGTTGTGTGGAGCAGAGAGCAATAAGTTGAATTAGTCAGTTGCCGAAGCTTCCATAAGTCAAGTTACCACTGTAGTGCTCTGAGGCTGCCCTTGAGGTTGATGTGGAGATTTCAGTTAGTGCAGAATACAGCTGCCAGATTATTAATGGGGCTTAAGGGGCACTGTTATATTACCCTTGTACTGGCAGCTCTGCACTGGCTGCCAATAAGCTACCACATCAACTTCAAGGTTTTGATGTTAACATACAAGGCCCTAAACAGTTTGGGTCCGCAGTATCTGACAGAGTTGCTAGATGGGTGCTATAAACATCAAATAAATAAAATAATAATAAATAATAAAATAATAGTGTCAAAGGAGTAAGTACATGACAGCAACCTTCCACTAATGAGGTGCTTGGAGTATGTGTCATTGTGCTTTGACATATCCTTACTCTGCAGCACCAATGACCTAGCTGCATGTGTTTTTATTTTTTATACAAAGAACTGCCAGAAACTGCAATGCTTCACTGCCATAAATACCAAGCATCTCATGGTCCCGAATCACCTGAACAATAAGTACCAAGTTTTCCTATATATAAGATGCTATTTTTCTAGGCTCATTAGCTAAATATTGAGGGTCATCTTATAGAAGGAAGTAAGCCTTTCCCTGCTCAAAAGACGGGCTCTGATTTCTGCAAAAGAAAAAAGCTGAGAGGTGTTTTGGAAAGGCAGAGGGCAATGAAAAAGCTGCCGGAAAGGAAGGGGAACGGTGTGTGTGTCTGTGTGTGTGGTGGAGAACCCAACATGACAACAGTGAATCAGCTGCTGGAAAGTCAGAGAAGCAGTGGGGAGTGGTGGTGGAGGAGAACCCAATGGGAAGAGAAACCTTAGTGGGTCAGGGAGACTCTACTCAGCTCATTTGCTGTCATCAGTTTGGGTTCTCCTCCCCACTCCCACTGTTTCCCTTCCTTTCCTGCAAGATTTGTTCATTTTGTTTTACTTTTTACTTTATTTCATTTAGCATTTGTATACTGCCAGCTTGTACAAAGACAACTCAAGGCGATGTACAAAAAACACAAGCAAAAATAAAATTATTTAACAAAATATCCAATAAAATGGGAAAAGCATTCTTAATTTTGGGTTCAAAAAGTTTGGGAGGGCATCTGGTACATGGGTTATAGACGGAAAAATATGGTATGTTGTGCCTTATTATCTGTACCAACAGTGACAAAAAGGCGTGATACATCTAAGACAGGCATGGCCAAAGTCTGGCCCAGGGGCCAAATCCGGCCCGTCAGGCCATTCTGAGTGGCCCGCGGCTGGCTGGCCCGCCCCTCCCTACCCCTCCTTCGCCCCATGTTTTTTTTAAATCTTCTGCCAACACTGACACTGCTGGGAAGCTTGGGCGGCTGGGCGGTCTGATGCCACCTGCACAGCAGGGGAATGTGTGGGGGTGGGCAGGCCAGCGGGCCTCTGCCACCGCCAAGGAGCTTTGGGGTGGGCTGGTGTGCGAGCTGTCGCCACCTCTGGGAAGCTGGGGGGAGGTGCAAGGTCGCACAGATCGCCTTTTCCAAGGGGCGACCTGTGGCCACGGCTCCCTGTGCTTCCTTTGGTGCCCACCTTCCTTCTCTCCTCCCTCCCTTGGTCCCCACCTCCCTTCCTCTTTACCTCCCTGTTCCCCACCTTCTTTCCTTCCTCTCTTGGTTTCCACCTTCCTTCCTCCCTCCCTCCCTCCCTCCCTCCCTTGGTCCCCGCCTTCCTTCCTATGGGTGGGGTTGCAAGGGGTCAGTGGGTGGGGCTTATGGGTCAGTGGGTGGGGCTTGCAGTGGGGTGGCAGGGTCGGGGAGCAACCAGCCCCCGACACGTTCTCAGCCATCAAATCTGGCCCTCCTTACAAAAAGTTTGGGCACCCCTGATCTAGGACTATATATTTCAGCATGAACTATAATGGACTGCACTTCTCTTTGTGTCAGTGTCAGTGTCACACTCCCAGCTAGGGTTGTGTGTACCTTTTGGACATGAAGAAGCTGCCTGTAGTTGACAAAAGTGGTGTTGCAATAGTTCCATTAGTCCAGGGGTGGCGAACAAGTTCGACCAAAAGAGCCAAAATTTTAAACTGTGAGAGTCAGAGAGCCACAAATGTTAAAATGCCAAAAAAAAAATGCATACAAACACGCGCACCACGCGCTTCCCCGCCTTTTTTCCAGCTCCTTGCAACCTGACAGCTGCTGGCTGGCAGGGGGGAGAGAAACAAGAGGTGGCGGGTCTCTCTCTCTCCCCCCCCGCCCCCCACTCACACCCAAGTCTCCATTGCCTTGCAACCGGACTTACTCTCTTCCTGCTTTCGATCAAACCCGCTCCTCCTCTGGTTGCTCACTCCGGCCACCCATCCCCCAGCATGATGTCCCAGGCAGCCGCCCGTTGCCGCCAGCCCCCCAATACCCCCGTTGTCTTGGAAGGGAAGTGTTAATGCCTTAAAGGACCCTGCCCCTCCCACTCGAGAGAGAGACAGAGACAGAGACAGAGAGACAGAGAGAGAGAGAGAGAGGGAGACACAGAGAGAGAGAGAGAGAGAGGGGGGGGAGGGAGACACACACACACACACAGAGAGAGAGAGAGAGAGAGAGAGATACACACACACCTCGCCTATGCTCCTCCTCAGCCCTCCTCCTCCTCCTTTGCACAAACTCGCAGCGGGATCACTCTGCGCGCCACACGCGCAGCCAGCACCATCCGCCCCCCCGCCAAGAAGCCACCTTTGCTGCAACCACCACCACCACCACCACCACCCCGAACCCGCTGCGCGCGCCAAACTTCGGCTCCTTCCGTCCTTAGGAGGGAGGGAAGCAGCCAAAGGGGCTTTTGAAAATAAAAAGGGAGAGAGATTTTAAAAGAGAGAGAGAGTACACACACACCTCGCCTATGCTCCTCCTCAGCCCTCCTCCTCCTCCTTTGCACAAACTCGCGGCGGGATCACTCTGTGCGCCACACGCGCAGCCAGCACCATCCGCCCCCCCGCCAAGAAGCCACCTTTCCCGCCGCCGCCGCTGCAACCACCACCACCACCACCACCCCGAGAGAGAGAGAGAGAGAGAGAGAGATACACATACACACCTCACCTATGCTCCTCCTCAGCCCTCCTCCTCCTCCTTTGCTCCGATCACAGAGGCCAGCTGGTAGGCGGCCTGCCAAAAAGAGACTGGCCAGAGCGCGGCAAGGCGCAAGCCTCGCCGCTGCTGCTGCCGGTCACGAGCGGTCCGCCGCCGCCGCCGCCGCTGCTGGCCTCACTGGGCAAGGCCCCGATCCTCGGCTAGGGAGGAAGGCGGGGCCTCCAGAAAGAAGCCACCGCCGCCGCCGCCTCCTCCTCCCAGGCCACTCCCCCGCTGAAGCTGCTCCCCCTGCTGGAGCCCTTATCAGGGCTCCGATCACAGAGGCCAGCTGGACCAGAGCGCAGCAAGGCCAGCGCCCCCCCCCGCCGCAGGACCCTCAGGTGCAGGGGGGTGGGGGTTGTTGGGAAACGCAAAGAGCCGCATTTATTTTGGCCGGGAGCCGCATGCGGCTCGCGAGCCGCGTGTTCGCCACCCCTGCATTAGTCTTAAAGGTCAAAGAGTCTTTGTTGTTTTAGCATCAACAGCCTAACACGGGGAGTCTTGCAATATTAACCAGAAGTGAACTGCTTCAACATCCAACAGCATGCTTGCCACTGTAACGAGCGGCACATCCTCTGTGTAGCAGAAACATTAAAAGATCTCTTAGCATGGGTTGTCTTTTCCATTATGCTTGATTAAATCCTTCCTAAGCTGCATAGTATTGCAAATGCCTTTAGTCTGTAATGATTTGTGTAGACTAAATTAATCTGTTGGTAAAATGCTACTGTTCTAAGCTTATTTGCTAAGAGTAAGTCATTTGGACCACCCAAATATGATATCTGACACGATCAATTGAAAAGTCCCAGGTAAGATATGCTTAGCTCGAATGATTAAATGTACAATTACACTAAAAGTAGAATTAAATGACATTAAGCTTACTACAGCAGCATGGATAGATATGACCTAGTCTAATCTAACTAATCTTGATTTTTATAGCTTGCTGTCAACAGAAATTGTACACACAACTAAAATCCCTGTGGCAAACATGTTTGTGTGCATAGTTTATATTGAGGAAAATGACTTTTAAGCCAAAGCTACCACTTTGTTTTTGATTTTATCTCAGAGAGGAACATTCACGGTTTTTGCGCAGAGCAAGCCAAAAACAAGCAAACAGGCAAACAAAAGTCACCTGAAAAATGCACTTCCATGTAAATATGCAGTGGTTACATAGGCTGGGATCCCACTTAGTTGAGGCACACCCAGCAAAAGGGGCCTTCCACGAGTATACCTCTGCTTCCACAAACAGAAATTCCATCAGTTCATGGAGCAGAAAGCTAGGATCCAAGCTATTCACTTAAGATTACAAAACAATTCAAATATTTTTTAAAGCAGAACTACAGACAATATGTTGTGGCTCATTGCCGGGCCACTGGCTGCTATAGCACTAGTAGTTGCAGCAGCAATAGCAGTACTTGTTGTTACTATTGCTACTACAAGGGGTATTGCTCTATCAACTGTAGGTAGAAATTTTTGTGTTTTTTTTTAAGAGTCCAGGTTATGGGCATTTAAAACTACTTTTGAACTAATAGTTCTGAGTATTTATTTATTTATTTATTTATTTATTTATTTATCACCCATCTTCCCGAAGGAACTCCAGGCGGTGGACAGCAATCACATTTAACAGTTAAAATACAAATATCAAACATGTCAACCAATTAAGAAAAAAAAAAACATATAATAATACTCAGCAAGATGGTGGAACAACAACAAAAACCTAATGGTCACCAAATGCCTCCCTGAAAAGCAAGAAGTGCTTTTTTGAAGGCCGCAGGGGCTGTGTGAGGCGCATCTCACTTGACAGGTTGTTCCAAAGGGAGGGGCAGCCACTGAGAAGGCCCAGTTTTGAGTGATCGATTTCCACGCCTCCCTAGGCGTGGCCCCCTGAAGTGAGAATGCCTGCAATGTTCTGGTGGGTCAGGCCTCAGTTGACCTTTGGAAGATCCACTACACCAGATATTCAGGTCCTAAGGCTGAGTATTGGTTTGGGCTTTATGAACATAGAAGAGGGCAAGTGAACTATGGGGTTTTGTGAGAGGGTGCTTATATTTAAATTGATCAGTTAAGAGTGAAGTTAGCCTAATCAGAAAACAGTTCATGGTTTTATGTTCCTCCTATACTGTTGTACAGAAAGGTAGACCAAAATTTTTACTGTGAAAGTGAAAGTAAAAAAAAATCCCTCTAGTTTGTTGATTTGGTAAATGAGGCCACACTGAAGCTCTGTTTAGTTTTGAAAACAAGTGACATTGAGGCTGGGAAATTGGATGAATTATGATACGGCAGGTGAAGTCTGCAACAGGCAGGTAAGGGTTTTCAGGAGCCAGTGGCTGGTGATTAATGCTTGCTGCTTGTTTTGTGTATGTATGCATTTTCTTTTTGTTTATACTTTTTTTATTAACAAAAAAAAAAAAGACAAAATAACAATGATAAACAATTATATAAAAAAACAGTAATAGACAATCATGAACAATACAAAGTGCCCCCCACCCCCAAGAAACCGTCCAGTATTCTTGCATCTTCTCTTTCTTCTTCATCTTTTTTTTCTTTTTTTCAAATAGGCTTCTTAAGGTCCTTTACGCCAGAACTGTGTTGGATTATAAGTTGGTTGTATCCCTTTCCCTTTTAATAGTACATGATCTATAAATTTCCCCCAAACATCATAGAAGATATCTTTTTTCATTTCACCTCGCAAAACTTTTATATTACAAGATAGTTTATCATTTAGTGCTATGTCCCACACTTCCTTATACCATTCAGCAATTTTAAGGTCTGATTTCAGTTTCCAGTTCCTAGCAATAATCAGTCTAGCTCCTGTCATAAGATTTGCTATTAATTCTTTAGTTTTCACATCATATTCATTGATAGATGGTAATGATAACAAAGCAATTTCAGGTACACATTTAATATCAGTTTGTAGTATTTCTCTTATCTCCTCAATAATCTCTTGCCAAAACTTTTGAACTATTTCACATTCCCACCACAAATGAAAATAAGTACCTATCTTTTTTTTCGCATTTCCAGCAGAGCTTAGAATATTTTGGATTCATTCTATTCACTCTGACTGGAGTCATATACCATCTTAAAACTAGTTTGAAGTAGTTTTCTTTTATTCTGACTGATAATGACCGTAAAATCCTCAAATTCTAAATTCTTTTCCATTCATCATTATTTATTTATTTCTCTATGTCTTGTTTCCATAACTCTCTTATTGTGTCCTGTTCCCTATTCTCAAATGAATCTTGAATTATTTTATATAATTTACCAACTGCTCCTTTCCTTGTATTTCCTTTCTCTGATTCTTATGTTGTCAGAAATTGCTCAAATTTTGTATATCCTCTAAGTTGTATATTTCTCCTAGTCCATTCTTTCGTCCAGCTTTCTAACTGGGCGTAATTCAACCAGGACAATTCCTGAGTTTGCAGAATGCGTTTAATTTCTTGTTTTGATGTCATCTTTTTAATCCAGTCTTTTAATCTTGCCACTTTCCTTAATTTAAATAAGTCTCCCAATTTCTTCATGTCCGTGGGGAAATTTATCTGATCGATCACCGCGCCAAGCGGGGAACCTTCCTGTATCAATTTCTTTCCATACTTTTTCCAAGTGAGCAATAGGGAACTCAGAAGAGGGTTTTTAATTGGGTAACTTTTCCTTTTTGGGGGGAAAATAAACACATATTTATTTATGTCTTCATTTAGCTCCTCTGATTGAAGTTCCCACCATATTAGTTTTTGAGGTTTAAATAGTATTTCCCCCAGGGAACTAAGATGATTAGCTATGTAGTAAATTCTAAGATTAGGTATGCCTATACCTCCCTCTTTTTGAGATCTGTACCATAAGCTTTTATTTATTCTTGCTTTTTTCCCACCATTGCAGAATCTATTTATAAGATCTTAATAGACTTTAATTTCAATTTCTGTGTATTGAATAGGTAACATTCTAAAAAGAAAATTAATTTTAGGAAGTATTTTCATTTTTACCATTGCTATTCTACCAAACCATGATAAGTTTAATTTGGAGTAATTTTGTAATTTATTTCTAATCTCTTCCTTTATTTTTGTGTAATTTCGTTCTTTCGTTTTGCTGATGTCTTTATGTAAAAGTATCCCTAGGTATTTTATACATTTACAAACTTTCAGTTCGTAATTGGAGATCTCCTCCATGTCTCGATTATCCTGATTGAAGAGCATAATTTCTGATTTCTGCCAGTTGACACATAATCCGGTTGTTTCACCGAATTCCTTTAGATGTGCTTTTATTCTTAATATATTTTCTACCGGATTTTTTATTGTTAACAAAGCGTCGTCCGCAAATAAACTGATTTTTATCTTACCTTCCTTACCCATACCTTTAATAAGTTGGTCCCCCCTTATTGCGTTAGCTAGTAGCTCTATCACTATGCAAAACAGAACTGGCGATAAAGGACATCCCTGTCTTGTTCCTCGGCCTAGGGTAATTTTTCCTGTCATCCCATCGTTGACAATGATTGATGAGGTGCTATGAGAATAGAGTTGGTTTATTACACTTAAATTTTTTTCTCCAAACCCCCATTTCACTAATAAAAGTTTTAATGCAGGCCATTGGACACAGTCCATGGCTTTAAATAAATCTAGAGACAAAATGCATGCTTTATCCTGTGATCTTCCCATCTCATAAAGAACATTCAAGACTCTTCTTACAGTGTCTGACATTTGTCTGCCTTTGATAAAGCCCGTTTGGTCTTCTTTAATATATTTGTCTATAAATGTGTACATTCTTTTGGCTAGAATTGCTGTAAAAATCTTGGCGTCTTGATTTATAAGTGATATTGGTCTGTAAGATCCAACGTCTATTGGATCTTTATTAGGCTTGAGAATTAAAATAGTTAAGGTATGTTTCCAGGAGGAAGGAACTTGCTCGCCCTCCAATATCTCGTTATAAAGCTTCTTTAACCTAGGAATTAACATTGATTTGAATACCTTGTAAAATTCTGGTCCCAATCCGTCATCTCCTGGAGTTTTGGCATTCTTTAGCTTATTTATGACATCCTCTATCTCCTCCTCTTTAATAGCTTTTTCCATTTGAAGCCTGTCTTCCTCCGCTAGTCTTACTTTTAGGTTTTTGTCAATATATTGTTCCATAACTTCCTTGCTCCTTCTATTGGCTGTATATAAGTTTTGATAGAATTCTTGAATAGCTTTTAATTTTTCTTTCATTTGAGTAGAGATATTGCCGCTTAAATCCTTTATCCTTCCTATCATGCTTTTTTCTTTCCTTTTCTGTGCTAATTTTGCTAGCATCTTCGAGTTTTTATTACTGTATTCAAAAAAGTTTCTTTTCAAATAATAAATTTCTTTGGGTTTGTTGTAGATCTATATCTTCTAATTCCCTTTTCCTGGCCTCAATCTGGATTAAGATTTTTTTGTCTTTAGTTAGAAAAAATTGAGATTCAAGGTCTGCTATAGTCGCCTCTAATTTTTTTTTATTTTGCTGATCTCGACTTTTTATAATAGCATTTTCTTTTATTATGTAACCTCTGGCCGCTGCCTTCAGAGTGTCCCAAATAACTCCTATTTGACCACCACCTTCTTCATTGATATTCCAGGTTTCTAGCCATTCTCTTTGTATTTTTTGTACTGTATCTGGGGATTGAAAAATTCTAGGGTTTATTCTCCACCTTCTAGCTTCCTTATAATTCTTCTTATTTTCTATTTCAACAGACATTAGAGCATGATCAGAAGTTTTTATCAATTCTATATTTGTATTTACAACTTTAGATAACAAACTTTGTGAGACAAATATAAAATCTATTCTCGAGTAAGCTTTGTGGGCTGATGAGTAAAAAGTAAATTTTCTTTCTTCGCCCTTTAATTCTCTCCAAACATCCTTTAATCCTGTATTTGCGATGAATTTTGTTAAGATTGTATGTCTGGCCCTCCAGTCTACCTTCCTAGTCGTTGTTTTGTCTTTTATTTTGTCCATAACCATGTTGAAATCTCCTGCCCAAATCACATGTCCTTTCTGTACCTTTTCTATCTGCTCCCATACCTCTTTGTAAAACAGGTTATGATTAGCATTCGGTGCATAAACGTTTATCAGTGTAAATTGTTCTAGACCAATTGTGGCCTGAAGAATAATATATCTACCTTCCAAATCTTTCACAGTTTTTTCAACAATACAATCACAGTGCTTTGAAATTAAGATTGCTACCCCCCTTGCTTTAGATGAACCAAAACTTTTCTCATAGATGTTGATGTTGGGTAGTTTCAGTTCGTTTTGACCATCTTTTGCTTGGTGTGTTTCTTGAAGAAAGACGATGTCCGTTTTATTCTTCTTAATTAATGACTCTATTCTCTTTCTCTTCGTGATAGTACCTAGGCCCTTAGCATTCAATGTAGCTAATTTCAACAGTCTACCCATATTTTCATTCTATTATCGATCTGGAACGGTCTCTTTGTGCATATATACAAACAAACATTATATATAATAAAGAAAAAGACCATGATTTCCCAAACCCTACCACCTACATTTATTTTCTGTTCTCCTGTCCTCTTGGCTCGCATACACATCCTGTATGCGCCCTTATAGGAGGGAGGGGGAAGGCACCCGTACACTTCCCGATGGCTAATAATGATTCAGAAGCCGCGACCCGGCTCCAATCTTATCTGGAGGGAGAGCACGCCCTGGATCCGTTCCAGTCTGGGTTCAGGCCTGGTCGGGGGACCGAGACAGTCTTGGTCGCTCTGCAAGATGACCTCCTCCGGAGGGCCGACAGGGGGTGCTCCTCCCTGTTGGTCCTCCTGGATTTGTCAGCGGCCTTTGATACTGTCGACCACGGTATCCTGCTGGATCGGCTCTCTGGGGTTGGGATCGGGGGCACTGTTTACAGTTGGTTCCGGTCCTTCCTCGGAGACCGTCCCCAGCAGGTTCAGCATGGGGGCGAGTTGTCGGCCCCTTGGATACTCCCTTGTGGGGTTCCACAGGGGTCGTCCCTCTCTCCCATGCTGTTCAACATTTACATCAGGCCGCTGGCTGAGGTCATTAGGGGACATGGAGTCTGCTGTCATCAGTACGCTGATGACACGCAGCTCTATGTCTCCTTTTCTACTGCTGCAGATGAGGCTGTCCGGACCCTCGATCAGTGCCTGGGCGCGGTCATGGAATGAACCAGGGCTAACAGGCTCAAACTCAACCCCGATAAGACCGAGGTTATGTTCTTTGGGGCTTCCTCATCCAGCTATGGTGGCCCGTATCCCATCTTGGAGGGTGTTTCCCTCAGGCCATCGGACTGTGTCCGGAATCTGGGCGCAGCCCTGGACCCAGCGCTCACCATGGAAGCACAGGTGTCCGCCGTATCCAGGGCTGCCTTTTTCCATCTTCATCGAATCGCCCAGATTCGTCCGTACCTGGATGAGGACTCCCTCAGAACAGTGGTCCAGGCGCTGGTGATCTCGAGGTTGGACTATTGCAACGCGCTCTACATGGGGTTGCCCTTGACTCTCATTCGGCGGCTGCAGCGGGTCCAGAATGCAGCGGCCAGGCTGGTGGCGGGTGTGTGCCGATTTGAGCACATCACCCCAATTCTGGCTCGCTTGCATTGGTTACCCGTTGCAGCCCAAATTAGATTCAAGGTCCTGGTTTTGGTTTACAAAACCCTCCATGGCCTAGGACCTGGCTACCTGACGGAGCGGATCGACCAGCGATCAACCTCGGCCCGTCCGACTAGGTCGTTGCGGGCGCACATGCTGCGCGTGGCCACGCCCAGGGAGGCTCGGAAAACTTCCACCCGTGCCCGAGCCTTCTCTGTGGCGGGCCCGACCCTCTGGAATCATCTTCCAGCAGAAGTGCGCCTAGCAGAGTCCCTGCCTGCCTTCCGGAAGGCGCTGAAAACCCTTCTCTTCCGGGAGGCATTTGGGTGACCCAAATAGTTTTTTTTGGGTTTTTTTGCCGGTCCAGTCCCGCCATCTGCTGTTGTTGTTGCTTATATTTGCTTTTAATAGTTAGTTACTATTTATTTTTCTGTTTTGTATTTTGCTGTGTTTTATAATTGTTGTAAACCGCCCAGAGTTCCCTTGGGAAGACGGGCGGTATATAAACTGTATAAATAAATAAATAAATAAATAAGCGTTAGCACTGTCTAGTCTTGCTTACAATTATATACGTGAAAAGTTGAAAAGAAAGAATGCAATAAAAAAGATAACATGATAATGTGGATCTTAAGATCCTCCTATTCACCTCCTTTCCTCCCTCAGTCCCCCCCCCAAAAAAAAACATAGAGGGGAAAAAGAAAGGTATGCTAGAGGAAGGAAAAAGGGATAAGGAACGGGAAGGGAGTGGAGAAATATAGGACGGGCAAGTCAAAACATAGACGAAATGAAACAAAATAGACTAGGAAAGAAGGAAAAAAATAACAGGAGGGAAGGGGAGGGAGAGACAGGGAGAGAGAGAAAGGAGGGGCTGTCTTCTGTAGTGCAGGGCTCTTCAAATCGGTCTCCATTTTGCTTGCCCATTGAAACATTTAAAGAGTTAAAAGGTGACACTGTCTTCACTGCAGACGCTGAATTTGGAGTTCTCTATTCTTCTTCGATTTGAATGTTCAGAAGTTGTTTACCTTCTTCCAAGGAATAGATTTTGTGTAGAGTTGGGCCCTTCCACACTTTAAGAAAGATCGGGAATCCCCAGTTATATCTGTAGTTGTTGTTTCTCAGAGCAGTTGTCACAGGTCTCATAGTTTTCCTCCATTCAAAAGTCTCCCTGGAGATATCCTGGTAGACTTGTAGAACTCTTCCCTCACGCTTCAGCAGGTCAGGCTTTGCCCTAAGAGTTGACATCAGTTGTTCTTTCATGGCATAGGAAGTAAATCTAATCAGAATTGGTCTTGTAGTACCTGTCTTCGCACTACCTATATAGTGCATTCTTTCAATATCAGTCTCGGCAAGATGTTGGGGGAGGATAGAATTAAGCCAAACGAGGATTTCTTTCTTCATTTTTTTTTATCCTGGAGTTCAAAATTAATTAATTTCAGATTAGACCTTCGAGAATAGTCCTCCATATAGATAAGCTTCCGCTGTAAGGCATCAATCTCTTCTTCGTGCGCAGCGATAACACTTTCGTTCTTGGAGGCTAGAGTTTGAACTTGATTGATTTCTCCTGCTAATTTTTTCAGCTCTATGCCGTTATTAGAGACCTGTGTCTGCAGGGTCTGTGTTTCTTGTAACAGGTCCTTCCTTAGGTCTTTATTCTGTGATGATGACTGGAAACGGTCTTCGATAGTAGAAGTTACATCTTTTAGGGCTGATTTAATAAGGGAGCCAACTTCTGCTTTCAAGTTTTTGAGCTCCTTTGAAAAATCCGGCTGCTGTGCTGGCGCCAGAATCAGACGCCATTGTGTCAGCTTCAGCAACAGCTTCTGCTCTCTCAAGACGAGCACGTTGATACGTGGCGTCTGAGGGTTTGCGTATCCACTTTTTCAAAGTCGGACCCTTTTTCTTGGCTGTCATGCAGGAAAACCAGGTAAGTAAGCTTTTTTTTTCTTTCTAGCCTCAAAGCAAGAAAAACAACATCTCTCACAGTCTCTCACAGTCCGCCTGCCTGGGACGTGACTTCGGCAGAAAGCGAAAGTAAATCACTGCTTCAGTAATTCATTGTTATCTCTCCCCTTGAAAATACATAGTTTTCAACCTGTCCTCCCCAAAGGTTTATGATCGTTTACTCACAATTTTAGTATCATTTAAAGACAGTATTTCAAGTTTTATTCTTCTCTTAAGCGGAGCTACTGGATCAAGCAGCCATCTCGTCGTGGGCGGAAGTGCCCCCCGTATGTATGCATTTTCATAGGGAAAGAAATGTTTGGAAATGGGAAACCAAGGGCTTTTGAGTGGAATCTCAAATGGTAACTAGGAGATGAATAAATGCCTTTTTCATTTTCTTGTAATCTTATGGTAAACCCTTGAAAACTCTCAATGCAAAATGCTCCTTTTTGTCAAAGCAGCTTAAAAATATAACTTCAAAAGACTAAAAAAGTAAATATGCTCTAAATTACACTCCCAAAATATGTTTTGCAATAAATGAGCATTATTGATCAGTGTGAAACTAATGTAATATTATAACACTTAAAATTAACAATGTAAGCCTTAACTCAGTGCTTCAGGTAGACAGTGCTGATCTGTCTAAGAGGATTTTTGTAAGGGTTATATGAAATATTCTAGACCTCATCTTCCGTCCTGAATAACTTTGCCAGTTCTATTACTAAGACTATCATATATCTAGAACTTCTCTGCAAATATAATATCTGAGTTTCTAGAAGCAGTCAGAGTTGCTGCAAAAACAGAGCCATGTTTTTGGCTGTTTTGCCACAATAGTGTGTACAAATAACCGCCTGTGCTTATTTATGTGTGTGTGGTGCCTACAGCACCTGGTATTCCCTGGTGGTCTCCCATCCAAGTACTAACCAGGGCCGACCCTGCTTAGCTTCCGAAATCGGGCGAGATCGGATGTGCTTAGGGCATCTAAGCAGCTGTGCTTATTTATATAGTTATTTAAAATATTTTGACTCCACCTTTCTCCTTGAGAAGTACTCAAGGTGTCTTACCTAATTAAAATGCAACACTTAAAACTAACAACACTAGGTATACAAATATTAAAAAGGCTGAAATGAATATTCTACTGAAAAGGTTAAGCAACATGAAAACACATTTAGAGCAGTAAGATAAAACCCTACTCAGGCAGCCAGACACTGAAAGAAAGCTTGCCTAAACAGAAAGGTCTTCATCTGCTTGTTGGACAACAAAGATGGCGCCAACCTAGCCTCTTAGGAGGCTAGGGGGTTCCAGCATCTGGGAATAACAACAGAGCGTGCTGTCTCCTGTTTATCCACCATACACATCCGTTGAAGGTGGTGGGACTGAGAGAAAGACCTCTCCTGATGAACATAACAGCTGAGCCAGCTCATGATGGGTCTTTGAGCTAGTTTGGACTTAAGCCATTGAGGGCTTTCTAGGTTAGGACCAACACTTTGGATGGGCAACCTGAATAGCTGCTGTAACAGGGAGGTTGTGGGTGATCCCTGTGACCAGCGCTAGTTAGCAATCTGTTTGGTGTATTTTGAACCCACTGAAGTTTCCGGACACTTTCCCTAGGTAGCCCCATGTAGAGTGTAGGCAGACATATGCATGTGTCTGCATGCTCAATGCTTTTACACATAGTAAAAAAAGAAAACACCATAGTGATGAGCACCTCTGAGGTTACCAGAGCAACTGGACATGTTGCATACTTCATAACTGGCCGCGTTTGTGTTAACATACGTAGATGAAGCTGCATATGGAAAAATGGAAAAGGTAACTCGCTCCCTCAATTTAAGCTTTCAACCATTTCTATAAGATGTATTGTTTAGAGTGATGCAGAGTTATTTTCTTTGTGGTTTTCTGAAGCTTCCTTCCAGTAAGCTCATGAAATAGAAGCAGTGATTTGTGACCGGCTCCATTTTGATAAAAAAGTTGCTGCTTTTTTGCTTTTTCTATAGCCATGTAACTAGCTTCCTTTGTTGGTCTTTCTGCACTGACTGAGAGCTGAGATTTAGGATTTCTGCCATTGACTGGGGCTTAAGAAGGATGTGGCTTGGTGTGTATATTATTGAGACTCCCTGAAATGCATGTGGAAAACTACTGATTGATGTTTTATTTATTCTGTGAGGAGTGTACGATGCTATTTCTTCAAAAAACAATGTAAGAACCTATCATGTACTACAGTGTTACTGTTGTTTGGATTAAAATAAAAAATAACCCTGTGAAGAGTGAGTATCTGTAGCTTTTGAAGTGTTTTCCCACTTTTAAAATTAGGACATCTCTGTAGAGACTGTTCGTTTTGTTTGATCATATAAAAACTCTTTGGTGCTGATCTATTTCTTGGGTGCGTGAAGGCAACTCTGTTAAAAATAGATTCGTTTTAAGATGTATAGTACTTTTAAAACAAAGTTTATTACTTGAGAGATTTCTCCTGTTGCACACACTGGATCTGATCACATCCCAGAGGAATATTCCTTAACATACTTTAATTTAAACTCCATATATCTATGGGCTTTTGAAAGTCTCCTTAGCTTCCAAAACATTTTACCATGTTTTATAGCAGGCCGAGAAACCCTAAACTAGACTAAACCAAATTAAATGCCTCTTGGTGTGCTGTTCCCCACCCACCCACCCACCCCATCCTGACCAAAGCAAAGAAGGAAGATGAAATACAGTGGTGGTCACTGGTACCAAATATCAAAGCATTTGTTCATTTTATGGCAAAGTTACTTTAAAAATGACGCTTTGTTTGTCTGTTTCACCTATTTCCCTTCTATCCTTCATCTTTAGAATGCTCAGTCATTTTCCACTTTACTTATACAAGTTGAATGCTCCTGTAAATTTTTTAATGCTGGGAAAAATAAATTAAAAAATGGTTGAGATTGCAACTGATTATTTTTACATTCTTTGATATATTTTTAAATCACAGTTGGGTTGCAGGTTCATCCTTATTGTCAATTAAAAGAAGAAAACCATCCCATATTTTAAAAAAGGGATTTTGGAACCAATGGCTCTATTTTTTTTTAAAAAAAATAACAGCCTAACTGTTTTTGTGGCTATACTTAGTGTGTCTATTCAGGTAAGCATTTCCTCAGTGACTGGCTGCCTTAGATAGACATGTGTGCCCTACTGCTCTGAATATGTTATTGGTGTTGTTTTGTTTAGTGCTGTTTAGTTTGGCATTTGTTTGACCCTTTTCAATTTTTGCAAACCTTAAGTTTTTAGCTTGAAATATTCTCTTTAAATGATGAGTTGGGGGTCTTTTTCAAAGAGAAAAGCAGGGTAAAATATTTTAAATATAGTATAATGACTAGTATAAGAATAAAAAGTAGAGGTCCAGCTTGAGGACTCTGTATAATTTTAAAAGGCATTTGTTGTTATTATGTACCATGAAGTCACTTTCAACCTACGGCATGGCAGCTGTTTGGATTAGTGACCTTCTAAAAGTCCTGTCATTAAGAGCTTGCTCAGATCTTGCACACTCAAAACCATGGCTTTTTTAATTGATTAAAGGCTTTTAGTATGTCTCACTAGATTGTTGGTCAGCATTCCATGCCCTGAGGGATGACAACTACTTATAAAATGCTGTTCCTAAAGTGACTTCAGGACTGTGCTTCCATGTTGTGCCTACTTACCTAGAAATCAGTCATGCTGAACTCAATCGGACTTTGGAGTCAATATGGGTCAGTGGCAGCATCTGATACTTGGATTTAACAGGATCTTATTGAGTCGCTTCTCTTCTTTCCCACCTTTCTGGAAGACCAACATGCATTCTTTGATCACGTGCTTTGCCAATTCAATAGGGTCACCTTGTCTAATTGTTATTGAGGGCCAAAGGATAGAATGCATTAGAGCTATCAGTTTTTCCCCTATAGAACATAATAGTAAATTGATCAGTCATTTACTGGAGTGTCCTTTGGAAAAGGTGACGTTCTACCCACTGCTATGTTTTTCTGTTCATGACAGAACAGCATTCACCATGTTTACTCACCATTGTGCATTGTTAGGAACTGATAAACAATCCAGTTTATGTTGATCAATCAGACTTCATGTAGCTTCAGTGTATGGTCAGCTTTTAAAAAAAATGGTTATAAAAATTTAGTTCTTTATTTTGTTTTTTTTCAGCTGCATATATAATTTTACTGGGTGCTTATTTTTTTTTAAGCACCACACACAAAATGGCAGTTGTGCAAGTAATTTTACCCCATTTTCTGATTATTATTTTTTGTGTGCTCATTTTTGCAAACAGTTGTGTGACTTATATCCAGGAAAATGGAGAAAACTGCTTGAGTGTTTACTGTACCACACGTAACAAATGTGGATACTGCATTATGCCCTTTATGCAGTTTACTCTCATGTGCTAGAAGGAAGAGTGGTTTGAAAATGCTACCTTTTAAAACAATTCTGTCTCTGCGACAGTTATTTCACTTTCAAGTTCTCAATATGCAGTTACGCACATGCTGTACTCTTTTTCAGTTCATTCTGGAGTTAGGGCTATGTAACTGCATTGGGAGAATGGAACTCTCTCCATCCATTATTCCTGGGCTGCATATCCAGCCCCCTGAAATTTTTACAACTTTGAGCCGCAAGCGAGTGAGCTGAAGATCCCTGAAAACACAACTTCAATTAATGCAGCCTTTAATGCAGAGGTGGGATCCAACTGATAATGCATATGCTTTTTAAAACCTACTCTGCATCATGAAATACCACCTTTACAAATTCTTTCTATAGATATTGTTATAGCAATTTAAAGGGTTGAACCAAACTAAGATGAACATTCAGATAATAAATAGAACAAATTAGTCATTGTGATGGATCACGTTTTTAAGTACTGTACAAGTAACTTAGTCTTTATCCATTCTGTTAACATTACAGTATGTTCATATTATTTCCATTTTGTCTTTTGGTAAAGAAAACAAAATGTCTCATATGTCCAGCTGTAAGAAAGAGTTCAAGTTCTAAGCCAGGCATGTCCAAACTTCGGCCCTCCAGATGTTTTGGACCACAACTCCCACAGTCCATTGCCATTGGAAATACAGGCTTGGAATTCTGGGAGCTGTGGTCCAAAACACCAGGAGGGCTGAAGTTTGGACATGCCTGTTCTTAGCCTTTGTGATTCCTCACTCCCCAGCTGTCTTTACCAAATTTCTGGATGACACAGAATTGGGTGCAATAGCTAATATCCTAGAAGGCATAAACAAGATTATAAAAATATCTTGATAGACTTGAGCACTGGGCTGAAAATAACAAAAATGGATTTTAACAAGGGTAAGTGCAAAGTGCACCACAGTTGAAGAAAGATGCCCCCCCCCCGGAATAAGATCAGAAGAGGACAACTAGGAAGATTACGGGTTTCGAAATCAAGCCCTATGAGGAAAGACTGAAAGAAATGGGTGTGTTTCGCCTTGAGAAAAGAAGACAGGGGAGATATTGATAGTACTCTTCAGATACTTGAGATGTACAGAGGAGGGTCAGGATCTCTTCTCAGTTATGCCAGCGTGCAGGACATGTAATACTTGGGCTCAAGTTACTGGAAGACAGATTTGGGCTGAATATCAGGAAAATGTCCTGTTAGAGCTGTACAACAATGAAACCAATTACAGTGGTACCTTGTATAAAGGAATTAATGCGTTCCAAATGAAATTATGTTAAGCAAATTTTCCTTTATACAAATTCCCATAGGAATGCATTGAAAACGGAATGATCCGATTTTTATGTTGTACGGATTCTCCCCACAGGCGATTATGTTAAGCAAATTTCCCCTATCTCCGGAATTTTTTATGTTGTACAAATTTTATGTTATACAAACTGTTTGTTATACAAGGGTCCACTGTACCTTGGTAGATGTTGAGTGCTCCAACATTACAAACATTCAAGAGAAAGTTAGACAGACATCTGTCATATATACAGTGGACCCTCATGTAATAAACGGTTTGTATAACATAAAATCTGTACAATATAAAAAAATACCAGAGATAGGTGAAATTTGCTTAACAGAATCGCCTATGGGGCGAATCCGTACAACATAAAAATGCTCAAGGGATTACTCTGTTTTCAATGCATTCCTATGGGAAATTTGTATAAAGGAAAATTTTCTTAACAGAATTTCATTTGAAACGAATTAATTTCCTTGTACAAGGTACCACTATACTGTATCTTGGGTTCTTGATTTGAGAAGGGGGATAGAGTAGATGGCCTTAGAGGTCCTTTCCACCTCTATGATTATGTGATTCCTAGTGGGGTTTTTGTTTATGATAGAAGGGATAAATCCCTATCTGGTGTTTTATAGATATATTAGACTAGAAATCCTTCACCTGAATTTATCTTGAGGGTACTGAGTGGATGAAAACTACCATAAATGGAATGTGCCTAGAAAGCCAGGGAGAGTGCCTGAACTTCCAAATTCCTTCTGGATTCATCTTCTGTAGTAAATACGTTTAATTTTGTTTTTGCCATGGGCATTTAAAAAAAATATCTAGTGATATGAATTTTGAGGGCAGCTGAAACATAAAACAAAATCCTCTCCCTATTAATATTTTGGCACAAATTAATAGTTGTAGCAATGTTTTATTTATTTTATTTATTTACAAAAAAAATTTAGCCACCTCACTATCAAGAGGTAGTGACTGTTGACTGTTAAGCCTTTAAAATGCAAATTACAGAACAGTGCAACCATATGCACGTCTGCTCAGCATTCCAGTTGGGCTTTGCTCCTAGGGTTGCAGCTTCGGTCTTTAGCGTTCTGTTTAGCGTGGTTCAAAGTTTAAAGGCAAAATGCAGAATAGGCTGCATACTATTACAAGGTACCACCAACACCTTTGCTGCTAGAAAAGAGGACTCCTGAATGTCACCTGTGATGTGTGAGGAAATGAATTGTGTGGATATTCTTCTGCTGAACTAGTCAAATACGAAGTAGTGGTTCTTCAGGCATATGATAAAAAGCAGAATGGAAAACAATCCCGCATTGTAGCTCACATTCAGTTAAACCAGGCATGTCCAAAGTCAGGCCTGGGGGCCACATGCGGCCCGTTTTCAATTTTTGAGCGGCCCACAGCCTCTTCTCCCCACAGGCTCAGCCTGTCATGCATCCCTGCCAGCTGGCCACTCCCCATACTGGATGGAGACGTCAGCTTGCAGTTTTATGGTTTGCCTGGCCTCCCTGCCTCCATCTGTCCCCCCTCCCCAGTCACTTGGCCAGCCTACCCCCCCCCCCCCTGCGCTCCATTGCTGCAGCGTCCTCCCCGCCTCTTTGCATGTCCTAGAGGCTTGCCCAAAGTCCGGCCCAGGGGCCAAAGGTGGCTGAATGTTTGTCCCCCCCCACACACACATATTTTCACCTCACCAAATCTGGCCTTCCTTGAAAAAAGTTTGTACACCCCTGAGTTAAACTAAATGTGGGACTGTGTTTTTTTTGTCAAGGCATTCGCATTTCAATTGTCAAGACTCTAATAATTTTCTCAACTTTACCTGGTAACTCTGGGCTTTAGAAGGGGGTGGCAGGTAGGGAGGGTATATTGAAATACTGGAGGGATTTGGGGATTTTAGTGCCCTTTTAATGCTCACTCATGTGCCTTGGGGTGGATATGGCGCGGGGGGGGGCACCCGGCGGCGGCAGCATATTTCCAGATGCAAGTGATTTCTAGTTAAGCTCACTGATCCAGCGTCATGTGACTAGAAATGCAGGCAGCAGATTCATGCCGAACTGACATCATGCTTTTCAAATTCACTGGAAATTAAAAAGGAGGTGGGGGCAAAGCTGGGAGGGAAGGTTCCTCTTGACTCTCCCTGGTACTACTAATTCCCAGCGTCAGCTTGTTTGCTGTTAAAGGCGGCGGCAGCAGCAACTGGCATCAGCAGCAGTGTACATAGTTCAGATTCAGAATACTCAATGAGGTCGAGCTGGATGATAAGCAAGCCTGCTATAGAAACATCGCCTGTAAGTTCCGAAGCTAGTTGCGATAAGTCCCTCTCTATCTCTCGCTCTCTTCTGCTCTTTTCCCAATTACATGCTGTGCTCCCCAGGACTGAGGACAACTGGATTAAAGTGAGACGTGTGGTGTTTTCATGTTTATGTTCAGTTGCAAAAGAAACAAATTTAATTTACCGACGCAAAACATGTCCAATAACATGTTGTCCTGGGTGTTACGTGCCTGGGGAAGACGTGAAGGCACTTAACTTCTCTGGCCACCACACAGCTATTTTGACGTGACTAATGTAGTGAACATAGTGTTTGTCTCTTCAGGTGGTCTTCTAATTTTCTCATTAGTCTGCTCATAGGACAGTCATGTAGGAGAGAACAGTGCTTAATATTTAGACCCTAGGATACTTAATATGATATTGCAGTTGGAGTTTTGATCATTGCATCTAGGGTTTCACTGTATAAATACAGCATGCTTATATAATGATGCCTAACTGGGTAGAATTCAGCTAGACCTCCATGTTTTTAGCTACTAGGGAACCTTTGAAGTTAGATCAATGGCTTTTTGTGTGAGAGAGAATTGAGCTAGTAACTTGTGAAATAGAATGATCAGTGGTTGTGAAATAGAATAATCACTAAAAATAAAAACAACAGAAAATCTTTCCCCGCTTCTCTTTGCTGACTTCCTTGCTTGTGTAAATACTTGCATGCATGTTTTCTTAGTTATATAGACAACACAAACACTTTTCTTGCTACTTCAACTTGTTCATTGTTTCATTTCACAAGCACAGTCATTGCTTGTGAACACTGCTGTGGTTTTAACAGTGAATATGTTAGAGATTGGAACTGCTTATTATTTTAATTGATCTTGGACTGGTAACGTGGCTTCAAAATATGGAAGTAGTCAAACTGTTAGGAAGAAGCCCAGGCTGTGAGCTTCCCCGGACACAAAAACAAAACCCAAAACCCTGACATAAAGCAAGTAGTTTATAACATGAATTTTCTTGTATGATTGTTATAACAATGAGATATGAATTCCAAACTTCTAAAAATAAATGCAGCTGGCTTTAGATTAGAGGCTATTGTTTTGTTGGTTTTCTGTTTAGAAGCTTTCTGTTTGCCTTTTTATCATTACCTTTTAAAAGAATAAGCACACCGGATTTAGTTTCTGAAATGCCAAGCCATATGTCTGGAAAAATGAACAGATGTTCAACGTTGCCATTATGTTTAGCAGAGAAATGGAAAGTAGAGCATCACACATTTGTTCTGGGTGCACATTAATTCCAAAAACCATAAAACATGTATAGTAAATATTTTAATGGTTGGTGACTGGGTTTAAATTTATATCTCTCTTGCCTTCCCCTCTAATTATTATATTTGACTGTTCTTTGAGGTGGAAACATACTTGGTGGAGGCAAGTTTTACATATTTTTCAGGGAGTAAGGTTTAGGGTATGGAACCGGTGGAAAGTGAAACTCCTTTTACTGCTTGTGCAGATTCTGAACAACATGGGAATAATGATTGCTCATTCCTTTGGTGATAATTGCAGTCTGTCAGGAATACTGAGTGACTGTTGGGAAATAATCTTCCTAGTGTTTTTAGACAGCACTATAATTAACCTTATACATTTTTTGCCTTGTGTGTCCAGATGGCCATACAGTTCATGTTTCCCCTTTTCCCTCCTAAGTGTTCAACTGGAGAATTGATCCTGGTTGAGGATGAGGTGACAGACACTGAAGATAATGAAGAGGATGATTTAGGGGTCCGAGATGACCAACGTAGCATAATTCTGCATCTTATCTCGCAACTCAAACTTGGAATGGATTTAACCAGGGTATGTAACCCCCACCTACAACCAAAGACTTTTTTTCATTTTTAAGATTACCTGTTGATGAAATAATTTTTGTTTGTCTTTACTGACAGCTTTATCCCCAAATTTGATGTCACATAAACTGCTGCTACTCTGTATATGTGAGGAAATCAGTTTTACCAAGCAGGAACTGTACTGTTTTCATACAAGTCTTTAATGTATAAATGTATTGATACTTTGAATATTACCACCATTCCTTCAAAGAAACTCCATTGAAACTAAGAGTTACCTTTTTTCTACCAATACCTCTACCTTCTCCTCTCAATGAGTAATTTACACAACTGTCAGCTGTCCAGTTCCAATGGAGAGAAAATAGTATCTATATTATTTTATATGTCCTATACTGAGAAGTATAAATCAGGGCATTAACGTCATATTGTCGTAAAATTATAGATCTGCATACCATAGTCTGCAATTGCAGTTGATGAAAATGGGTCTAATCCTTAAGAAATACAATCAGCTGTGAATCTGAACATGGTTGAGAGAATTCTCATGTGTGTGCAGGTGGTACATTTACAATAGTTCAGAATAATCTAACTTTAATTCCAAAGCCACATGCAGGACTTAAAAGCCAGATATTTAATTTTTATGTTTTTCTCCAACCATACATTAGCAGAGAAGAAAGATGTTACAGTAGGAATTTACTTCATGGTAACTCACAAAATAGGACTTGTTAGGTGATGCAATCCTTCAGCCATGTAGGCAATACATAGATAGGTATAGTTCTGGAAAAATCATACACTGCTACAGTAACCCCCTGCCTAATGCAGGGGTTAGGGACCCGATCTGACACGTGATAATTGAAAATCCATGATATGCAGATGTAGGATCTAGTTGGGACTTGGGGGGGGGATGTTCAAGGCCTCTTGTACTTACCCCAGGCCTTGCACTGCCCCAAATGGGCCTCCAACGGCCTTCCCGGGCCATTGGAGGCCCCAAAAGTGCTTGTCGCCGAATTGGAAGTGACTTTCGGGAAACTAGAAGTGACCTCCGGATCACTTCTGGTTCACAGAAAAGCATTTCTGAGTCCTCCGACATGCCCAGAAAGGCCCTCGAAGGCCCCGAAGGTGCTTATAGCGATCCGGAGGTCACTTCCGTTTTTTTGCAATTCACTTCCAGTTCGGCAAGAACATAGGAAGGTCAGAAAACAATTGATTTTTTTTTTTTGGTTTTGTAACCTTGTACACTGATGATATGAGTGCTTTTCTGAATAATGCATGGAAAGAAAATGGTTTCAAAGTCTGACCTCATAGAGTCAAGGAAATAGAAAGGACTATTTAAAAGCGGAGGCATTTGTGAACTATATATTTTCTCTGTGAATTAAATGATGGCAATTATGGAATTCAATACTATTTAAATTTTATTTGCATGCTATAGGACATTACAGAGAACACTGCAGTGGAATAAGGAAAATATTGGAAGGAGGCTGTCATGTTGAGTGTTTTCTGAGATGTGTTGCTTACAAAATCAGTTTTAGAAATATATGATAAAATGGATGGTTGAATATATGTAATGCTGATCTTGTGTTAGGAGATCAGAAATTAAATTTCATGTTCTTTACACATCTTGGCATCTGGATTCATGTAGTGTTTCTATTTTTTTTGCACTTTATGGAGTGATATAAGGCTACCCACTTGAGGATCAGCTTTACCTTTATATCTCTGCAGTGTGGATTGCAGTCCCTCCTACCTGCTGTAGGTCCTTGATGTTGAAACCCAACCTATGTGGGAACCTTCCTTTGAAGGATGTGTTCCGGAGGGGTTGCAGTGATGCACACACACTCCTGGTGCCACATTGCATTCCTGGAATGGAAGTGGCCTTCTATTTCCCCTGACCTTTTGTTTAGAGGCAGGGCCAAAGGGCTAAAGGGCACCTGCCGCCTATCCGAGCGATTGTATTTGTAAGCTCTCCATTGTATTGCTGGTAAACATAGATAAGATGAATAAAAACAGACCCTTCTGAGAGGAACACAGCAGTTTTTGTGTGCGTGCCTTCTCCACTGGTAAGAAAAGGTACTTGTATGTGTGTGTGTGTGTTTTTCTTTGTTCTTTCGCTAAGGTCAGCCTGGTTTCAAAACTTCTCCAGCAGCTTCCCACAAACCCCTTTATCTGTCTACATTTTAGTTAGCATACAATTATGTTGCAGAATTCTGTATCAGTAATTCAAAACATATCCCCTTGGTAGAAACCACTGTGCAGTTTAATGCAAAACTTGGTATTCAGAGAAACAAGTAAAGAAGAACTTCCTCAGAGTTCAACTGTCTCTGAGATCTATCTCTGATACAGTCTTATTTGTAAGGCACGATGCATGTTGTTATGAGTTGACTGGACATGGTTCGTTCCTTTTGCTTTTAGTGATCAGTTAGAGGTGTGCATTTCTGTGACTGATTGTCTTCATGGAAGAGTAGGCCATAAGTAGCTAGCTAGTTAGGACTAGGTATATCTTGCCTCCAGAATCAGTGTCAGTATGTCTGTTTCTGGGAAGCACAGCTATGGGTCACTCATGGTCTTCTGAGAGATTTCTGAGATCTTAGTGGACATTTGTTTATTTTACACAGAGCAGTGATGGTTTAATATAAGCACTGGGAATGCCTCCTTTAAAATAAGGCATTCATATCTGCATTCATTCCCCACAAATCTTAGTCAAGAGTCTTCTCCTTGTTTCACTGAGATGGTTTGAGTACCCTGCCTGTCAGTTACTGCTTTTTGTTACATTGGTCTTAATACATGAGGAATGAGGCACATAGTAAGTAGATAAACTACCATGTAGTAGTTGATCAGACCTGAGATTGCAAAGGGGTGAGAACTCTGTCCTTCTGTCACCCCTCTTCACAGGAGTTACTTGAAGAATTTAAAAGAGGTACATTGTTATTTTAAGCACAGCTATACCATATGCCAGCTACCTAGATGCCTTAACCACATTCGATCTTGCCTGGTTTTGGAAGCTAAACAGGGTCGGTCCTGGTTAGTACTTGGATGGGCGACCACCAGGGAACATCAGGTGCTCTAGGTGCCTGGAGGAAGAACTGGCAAGCCACTCCAGTATTCCTGCCAAGAAAAATCCATGGACATGGGGTCACGAAGAGTTGGTCACGACTGTAACGACACAACACATACGCACATATAGCAGGGAATTGATTATTCCCGGATGTCTTTCCATATTGGGAGAACCAATAAATGTATCTGTCTTGCTTTTTCATTGTGTGATGCACTAGATCCCTCATTGCTGTATAAAAATTGCCAATATTTACAATTTTAATGTTTCAAAATGAGTCTTCTATTGTTAGAATTATGTTGATTTAGAGTCAATAATTAACAGTTTATTTTAGGGTGCTTCCATTGTTCTCAGTCAGATGAGAGGGGAAAGCTTTGGCTGTCAAACTCTCCCCCCCCCCCCCACCAAGAGGATCTTGATGGACAGAAAAAATAGCTTTGGAATAAATAACTCATACCAGTAACAGCCATATCTTTGTGTTGAAACGTAGTGGAAAATTCAATAAACTACAACAGTGCCATATTATTACAACTATAGGGTCTGGTTAGCCTGCAAAGTACTTTTCTATGTGCAAACTTTCTTTCTTTCTTTCTTTCTTTCTTTCTTTCTTTCTTTCTTTCTTTCTTTCTTTCTTTCTTTCTTTCTTTCTTTCTTTCTTTCTTTCTTTCTACCATGTATTTCATTGTCAAGTTGGAGAAATGTGAATTTTGAATGATCATTATATTTTGATCTGGATGTTAGGCCAGAAAATGAAGCCCCAGTTTACATCACCATTTGCATTCTCCGTGCATTTTCTTTTTTACGTGTCCTGCCTACTTTTGAGCGAACAATTACATCTTAAAGATGAAAAGCAGTACCATTTGTAGTTTTTGTGACTGCTGTCATTTTACCTATAAAAGCGTAATTACTAGGTAGCTTGATTCACTGTGAGAGATGCAGCATTTTGCTGTGATGGAACAATGGTAATTTATGTCATTTAATGTTTATATTCTCTTCTGTTTTTTATGAAAACCAGATGCTGTTTTTATTTCAGAACTTGTTATTTTAGGGTCTTTTCCCTATTAAGTTTGAGATTGCAACAGGGAATAGAGTTTTTAGAGAGAATCATTCTGGGGGGAGGGGGGAAGACTTTAATGGTGTTATTCTCCCTGAAGGACTTGCTTATTATGTAACCTCGTATGCTCTGCCACATGAAGCGTTTCATTCGTACCTCTCATCCTGCTGTAAATGCTGATTATCTTTGTAATAACATGATAGGAGGCATGCATCACAGTGTCCCCCCCCCCCCCCCCCCCGCTTAGAGTTGTTGGGCCACAACTCCCATTAGTTATCGTACCAGTACAGATAATAGTGAGTGATGAAAGAAATTACAGTCTTCTGGTAACTCGTGCTGGGTCGCAGGTTGCTCATTCTGTTTCTGCCTCATGCAGTCTGGGTTCATTTCTTCTTGTGAAATCAAGATTAGCTGGTTGGTTAGTTCAATGGTTTAGGTTTCTGGCTGCGGAGCCAGAGGGTCGGCGTTCTGTTTGCTGTTGTGCCTCCACCGAGAAGAGCTAGCCTGTGTTGCTGCCATCATCATCATCATGGACCTGAGTCCACTGGATGACATCGCCAGGGAACGCTGTCTTAGGAGAGCAAGGAAAATCATCAGGGATGACTCACACCTTGGTCAGCACTTCTTTACTCGGGTAGGAGATACAGAAGTGTAGCAAGCCGTACCAACAGGCTAAAAAACAGTTTTTATCCGTGGGCTGTTCGACTGTTAAATGAGACGTGATCACTTGTGATAGACTCGTGGGGCTGGCGAGTTGTGCAGCAAGCACACAGAGTGAAATCAGATTGAATGGCTTTTTAGTGGGATGGTGTTGGGGGGGAGGGAGGGAGCTCAGCGAATTTCACTGTACACTGGTTGTACAATGACAATAAAGGTTATCATCATCATCATCATCATCATCATCATCATCATCATCATCATCATGTCTGAGAAACTTTACCAAGTTTCTTCTGAAATGGTTGTGCTACACAATAGTTTCCCCCAGTAAAGCTTTTGGGTGATTGGGGTGGGGATGGGGAGGCAAAGGGCAGCTTTATAGTGGATTTGCATGTAGCTGCTGTGAAGTGTTCAAGAAGTTTTCGTGCTTCCTCATTTCCAGTGTGAAAAGATTGCCTCTGTTAATGGTTAATAATACTTCTCTTGTGATTTAGAGTGGGTGTTTCTGTCCATTAATAGATGCAGCCGGTCTGGCAAAGAGCATCATTTGTCACACCTATTGCATTGGGTAGGTGGACCAGTGTGATAGTGCTGGGCATTATTCCAGAGCTGCTGTTATGCTCCATTCACCACCCAAGTTATTCCTCTTCCTAAATTACTGGGGAAGGTATTTGCTCCATTGGCCCTGCCCTAGATATCTGCTTAGGAGAAATTGATACTATAGCTACGCCTTCAACTCTTTCCCCAATGATTCATCTCTGTGTGGCTTTGTACAGCAAGTAATTCTTAAAAAATGATGGGAGCTTATTCTTTCCTTTTGGCATCCATCTAATCTGATTAGATTGCTTGTTTTATCTCTTAGAATAGGGACTTGCAATGGTAGTTGGTCTGTTCGGTTGTGTTCCCATGCTGTCTGATTAGAATGCTCAGGCAGGAAGCAGATATTCATCCACAAAAGTTTAGACTGTATTAAATCCTGCTAGTTTTTGAAGTGCCCTAATATTTTGTCTTCCTGCTCCTTTTAATATTGCCAACAAAGGCTTGCATCCTGTTTCAAAAACTTCTCATGCCTGCCTGCCTGCCTAGAGATAACAGTTGAGCCAAGACTGAGTAACATGGGTTTGCTGTAAGTGGTGGCTTCATGTCATGTCATCATGCTGCTGACAGGAACTTTATCCCTGTTCTTAAAAGTTGAATATGTCTTAATTGAACTGGACTGTATATTGTCCATCATTACTGTAAGGAGAAAGGCAGGGTAAAAATACAAACAAACAAACAAGTTACGTGTAAACTGTATACCATTTGTTGTGAACTGCTCAGTGTAGCCTTTGGACTATGTGGCGTGGTATACAAATCCCAATAAATAAATAAATGTAACTCTATACCAATTATATTGTCTCAATTTTTAACTTGTGGTTAAAGCTTTGTTTATTATATAAGGCTAAGAACATTCCTGAATCCAAGTTCAGAAGCAGAGATCGGGGGAAATGTAGTGGTCATTTGTGTTTGTCTACAGAATCCTAGAATCCCTCAGTCTGTATGACAAACTGGAAATTGAATGGGAACATATAAATTTCATGTGGACTGAAAGGAGACATGGACTGAAAAAAGCTGAGAAGTGCAGGGTTTATGAGTAGCAAGGGCTTTACCACAGTGCAGTATATAGTCTTGGCATAATTAAAGCACAGCATGCAAAGACTGGAGACCAGTGGCAAATGAATGTGAAATGGCATGCTCTTATAACTGTTAGAATCAATTCAATTCTTCTTAGAGTGTAACCAAGAGCATTGCTTTTGTCAGGCTTGGATTTGAATGCAGTAGCCCTGCTGGGGTCCAGATACAGATTTCTTTGTCTTTTGTGCAACCTGCCAGCTGCCGGAGTTGGCAGAATCCTAGTGGAACTCCATTAACATGAACCCAACTGATGTGCCACTTGGGTAAACAATGACTGCTGTCAGTAGACAATTGGTTCACTTAGTAGCTAAGCAGAGTAGGACAATGGGAGAACCCAGGCAGCTTGAATGGCATGACCTTTTTACTTGGAGGGCCATTGAGAACTGAGAGAAATAGCAAATGGCTTGTATAATTGACCAAAGGCAGGGAGTGTGGCCTTCATTCATTATTTACACTGAAGATCGAGAGGGAGCTTTCTGCCAGCATTACAAGGAACGCTGGGACTGCCGCCCCCACTCAGTAAACATTGCAATTTACTCTTTCTTGGTGTAGCTGTGGAAAAAAATATTAATACTATTTGCCTTTTCATGTTTAATGCAGGTAGTCCTTCCTACTTTCATATTGGAGACGAGGTCCCTGCTAGAGATGTATGCCAACTTCTTGGCCCATCCAGACCTGCTTCTGTCAGTTTCGTGTGGAACCACGCCTGAGGAAAGAATCATTTACTTTGTGGAGTATTATCTCACCGCCTTTCATGAAGGCCGAAAAGGAGCTGTAGCCAAGAAGCCCTATAACCCCATAATTGGAGAAACGTTTCATTGCTCTTGGGACGTGCCTAAAGACAAGGTGAAACCACTGCGAGTTAACAGTGCCTCTCCAGGTCTTAAGGGCCAGGCTTCCTCAGACTGCTACAAGTTGCGGTTTGTAGCCGAACAAGTCTCCCATCACCCCCCAATATCTTGTTTTTACTGTGAGTGCAAGGAGAAGAAGATGTGCGCAAATGTTCACGTCTGGACCAAAAGCAAGTTCATGGGAATGTCTGTAGGTGTTTCTATGGTAGGTGAAGGTAAGACATGCCACATAGAGATTTTATAGCATGCTTGCTTATTAAGGAGAATTTTGGAAGGCCCTGAAGGACAATACCAAAGAAATCCAACTATTGCACCCTCCTCACAAAACACCCTTGGGGAAAGCAGTTGCAAAGTCCTTGGTATAATTTTTTTTCCCAGCCTCTGGACACTGAAATGAGATAGAAGTGCACCTTATTACATAAGAGATTAAGGGAAATGAATGAAACAATTAGACATGGTCAGAAAAGCTAACGTTGCTCTGGTTGCTTAGCAATGGCTTGTGATGTTATTAAGTCAGTATCTTTGTGTTCTGTGGATAAGAGTGTCATAGCTGTTTGTGAGTGGGTTCTGACTTGACTCTGCGCGGTTCCCCCACTTCCCTCCCTAAGGATGAAGATGACTCAAATTTAACAACAGGTCATTTATTTAACAAAACAGGGTTCCTCAACCAGAACCTCAAGGGGTTCCTCTTCACCCAGTAACTGCTGAGACTTCAGTCAACTGTCCTTTGTCACTTCAAACTCAGTGCTTTCTAAAAGTGGAGAGTTCTGCCAAACCTCTCCTGGCTGTTTGCATAGGGGTAGATGTGGGCTGCCCACAAACTCCTGCAGCAGGGGTGATGTGCCCAATCCCCTTCAACTGCTCTCTCCTTGGCCGGCATGGAATCCCCAATTCCCTCTGCTTTTGAGGGACTCCCTCTCTTGTGTAACACTTGATGCTGGCCATCCTCCTTTGTCTGCACCCCTATCTTTTCTGTTCCCCGAGTTCCATTTCCCCCAATAAGAGGGCCTTGGAGTGATCTAGTTTTACTCCTTTCATCTTTCTCCCTGGTCCCTTTTAGTTGACTAGCTCTGAACTCCATGAATCCTCTGTTTGGATCCATCTACTTCCTTTCCCTTTCCTTAGACTCTTCCTTCTCCCTCTCTTTGCCCTCTCCTATTTAGTCTCTTCTCTTCCTCCTCCTCCATGTCCCTGGAGCTTGTGTCAACCGCTCCTCCCGCCACCTTTTTATCCCCTTTCATTGGTGTTTCTTCTCCCGGACTTCTTTCCCCCACCTGAACCAGCCTCCTTAAACTGGTAACTCATTTCCTGGCATTCTTTGCTGCTCATATTGGCCTTGTGGTTTGGCAGTTCCTTTCCCAGGCATTCTTGAGCTTCTGGGCTGAGCACTGGTGTCTGCATGTCCATTTTGTGATTCTAAGGTCAATGCCATTATCCCAGCTTCTATGGGGGAGCTTCATATTTCATATCTCTCAACTTCAGAGGGACAGCCAGCAAGCTAACAGGGAGGCTAGCTTCCTTGTCACTTTCCTCACACTGTTGCAGGTTCGTCAATTTTGGTTTGTATTTTAATAATATATGTAACATGCACTTGAAATGATAAAGAAAATTAACAAAAACCAGGAGAAATGGATAACATTATAAAGAATACAGGCCTAAATCCAATAGTTGATCCCAAGGTGACTAGATATGTGGGTTTAATGGGAACTTGGTAAATCAAAATTCATGAGTGTTTTATTGGCTTAGTGAATCTATTTTGATTTTCTCCAATATTGGATTTAGGCTATAGATACAATATTTTGCATCTTCGCCTTTTTCATCATCATAATCTTTAATGTATTGTATAGACAATTGAGTTGGGTGGCTTTTAAAATAAATATGCAATTTGGACTTTTGCTTTTGCATGCTTTTTTCACATGTGTTTTGTTTAGAAGCACACAAATGTAACCCTGCCCCTTCTGAACTGGAAAGACTGTAGGACACATACAGGCAAATGGGTTTGGACTAGGAGAATGATCCAGTGATGTAATTCTGTCGTGGTTTTGAGACTCCCTTACCCTCCCATGCCTGCTACCATCCTCCACAGTCCCATAAATCTGTTCTGGAGACTTTGCTTTTTGGGGTGAAGAGTAGACTGCTGAAGGGAAGGGGGATCATGATCCCCATGGAAGTAGCAGGATCCAGCGAAAGTACACGATTGGACCTATGTCTAGATGTCTTTTAATATCCTATTCCCTAAACTGAAAGGCTGTGGTGGTGTGCTTTACTGTCTGCTGCTTGGATCTGTGCAAAACATAGCCTGTAAATTACAAGGCCCTTGGGCTTTCTAGATGTCCTGCGTTAGTCATGATATTCTTTGTGTGCTTAGATATTTATGTAGAAATACAAACCAAATACTGTTTAACTCTTCTCATCATGAGGAATCATGTGAGGATGGGAATTCTGTCTTAAAATTTATAATTTTTCCCCCCATGCAAATCAGTGTAAACTGTTGCTTATTATAGACATGTGATGGAATAATTGCTCTTGCGGTCCACCATGTGATTTGAAAATTAAACATGTGAGAAGAGCCTCTTATACAAAAACTGCTCAGTTCTGCTGACTGTTCCCCTCTTTTTCTGTGTATCATTCAAGAAGAAATAGTAATCTTAGCTCCTTTCCTCTTCTGTCAGATGTAACTGCTCGTAACTAGCATGGCATCTGTGTATTGTCTCAGTGGGATCTGCAGAGAGATTTTTGCTCAGCGTATGGGATCAAAGGGCCTCAATGCAGACTTAACCATATTTAGAATGGACAAATTGAAATAAATGTCAGTTAGCTGTTGTGAGTTTTTCAGACTGTTTGACCGTGTTCTGGAAGTTTTGCTTCTCAAAGTTCTGCCAGACTCTGTGGCCGGCATCTGCAGAGGGCAAGGAGCACAGGGAACTAAATGTGATCTCTGCGCTCTGGGGTATACCAGAATACAATATCAGTTAGGTTATTCATGACAATCAAATCCCATTGATTTCATTGTGTTGACTCCAAGCAGGACTGAATCAAGATGCAGTCTTTAGCAGTGCTTATTTATCTCATATGAATGATAACTATAATTTTGATTCTTTTGAGACTGTGTAATAGAAAAAAAATTGACATTATTTATTCATTCACTAACATATTGCCTGAATCAAGGAACTTGATCAGTAGAGCCATTTGTCCCAGGCTGCTGTTTCTGTTTTTGGGCTCAGTACTATTATTAATGTATTTATACAGTTAACACTATTTTGAAGTAACTTGATTGTGAATCAAGTGTAAGGAGCTTTTTTTCTGATTACTGTTAAGTGTTGTTTCAGAGGACATTGTTAGGTTCATTGCCAGATTATTGACAAGGCTATCAATTTGTCGTGTTAGGTTTCACATACATAAACTAGGTGAATGTGACATTTTGATGTAACTGAAGCGTTGAAAGTTTAGAGCAGTGGTTCTCAACCTGTGGGTCCCCTGATGTTCCTGCACAGCAACTCCCAGAAAGCCTTCCAGCACAGTGAGTTGGTGGAGGCTTCTGGGAGTTGCAGTCCAAGAACATCCTGGGAACCACTGGTTTAGAGTAAGAAACTCATTCAAAGCTGGAAGAAGTTGGAAGAGGGAATTAGTTTTGTCGATATCAAGGGGGAAACAGAAGTAAGTCAGTTGTTGTAGAAAATCACTTAAGTCCCTTCCCTTTTAGGGGAGAAACATAATAGGTCTACTTTTTTGAAGCTTGTAGCTAGCATTTTGAGATTAGGAAGCTGTTTTGACCACATGAGCTAAATAATTACAGGACGTTTAAACTGATGTATTTATTATGTGTAAGGAGGATGTAGCAAAGTATGCCAGTATTGCACCTTCTATGTTCTAAGGGAAATATACTACCGTATTTTTCCATTTATAACACACTATTTTTTTCTAAAATTGTTAAGGTGCCTGTACTTGCCTGGAAGCCTGGTTGATTTCAATGGGATGTTCCCTCCCCACGGCTGCCTTTCTCTAACGCTCCATTCCCTCGCTCAATGTCCCTTTCACACTGGTCCCTCAGGACGTATTAGATTGTGAGTGTCTTGGGGCAGCAGCTTTTAGGCTTGCACGAAAGATTTAACAACAAAGCTGAGAAAGAAGAGCCCACTCCGCCTACGCCTGCCAAGTCCAATCCAAGAAGATGAGGAGGATCTTAACCAGGACGGACTCTTCTTTCTTAGCTTCATTTTAAAATTTCTCGTCCTTTGAAAGTCAAGCAAGGGGCAGCAGCCTACGTGAAACTCATGCAAGCCTAAAAGTTGCTGCCTCAAGACTCACAATCTAATATGTGCTGAGGGGGTGAAGAGCAGTAAGAGAGGTGATTGTGGGAAGGGAAAATCCCATTGAAATCAACCAGGCTTCTGGGCTAGTACAGGCACCTTAAAATGTGTGTGTGTGTGTGTGTGTGTGTGTGTATAAAAGGGGATTGTGGAAGTGCTTCTGCACCTTTGGATGCTGCAATAATGTTTGGCTTGTGGGTATGGAATGGAGGGGACGATCCATCCCGGACGGGCTCTTCTTTCTATAATTTCAGGTTGGAAAAGTGGGGGCCGTCTTATACTTTGGAGCATCTTATAGACAGCAAAAATATGTTAAATACAACTGAAGATAGGTTTCACTTTTGTTTATAATAAAAAAGTGACCTTGCAGAAAATTTCTGGGCTAATTCTTGACGCTAAAAGTGTTTTTCTATTTCCACCCCTTTCCTAGGGATTCTTTATCTTATGGAACACGAGGAGGAGTATGTATTCACACTGCCTTGTGCCTATGCGCGCTCAATACTTACCATTCCTTGGGTGGAGCTTGGAGGAAAAGTCAACATTCATTGTGCTAAGAGTGGCTACTCAGCTACTGTCACATTCCACACCAAGCCTTTCTACGGGGGAAAAGTACACAGGTACCAAAATTACTCTTCCATGCCCTCTTTTATGTTCTAGGTACTAAAGCAAGCCACATGAACTACCAAAGCATTTCCCGTTTTCCTTTTTAATGGCTGTACACTAGATAATCTAAATGGGTGTTAAAATATCATCCTAGATGCCTTCACAACTGCTTGTCGCTGTTCCAGTGCCACAGTGGAGCAGAGGAAGTGGAGACATGGTTTGAAGAGCTTAGAGATAATTTGTTAATGAAGCATTTGTTTACTCCAAATTCATTGATCTTTAGCAGTCATTTTGAATTTATTTGACTTGTTTAATTCTAATGTAATTGATCATGTTGTCGGGGTCCTTGCAGGATGCATATTGTCCTTGCAGGGAGAATTGCTTATGTTATTTGTTCTGCAATTAAATATTAAGAGTATGTGAATTGAAGAGAGAGAAGTCACACAGGTTTGTCACAACACACTGAATGCTCTTCATTCCAGAAGTGTACCTGCAGGCTGTTTACTGTAGGAATAGCAAAAATGTTCTTGGAAGGAAGAATCCTGTGTCTCATTTGACTGAAATGCTGGTGCAGGTTAGAGCTTTCTTGGAGTAATGTGTGTATTACTCTCTCTTTTATTCATTTGGTTCAGGGTTACAGCAGAGGTAAAGCACAATCCAACCGGTATGATAGTGTGTAAGGCACAGGGGGAGTGGAATGGCACACTGGAATTTACATACAGCAATGGAGAAACCAAAATTATTGACACCACCAAACTACCCATCATCCACAAGAAGATAAGACCAATAGCAAAACAAGGTCCATTTGAATCAAGGTAAGATTGTTACCGTGCAACCATCACTTTCCCCTCTTTAAAAGAAAAAACTGAGGATGTTGCTTAGAGGATCCAATTGAAATCTCCTATTCTTCATGGAAATATTTAGCAGCAATGGCTGTGTTGCCTCTCTAAGGATGCTTCTATGTGAGGGATTTGCCACATGACTAATAGTTTAAATCACCATGGAAAGCAACCATAATTTAGAGAGAAATATTTCTATCCTGTGCAACTTATAGCTGGTACTAAAGGCACTAGTAGGTTCTGAGGTAGATTAAACTACTGCATATCAAACATTTGTCTTTGCAGTTTGCACAAAGTAACTAAGCAGAAATATGTTTGTAAAGATTCTCAGTCATCCAGGTGTGTTTATCTGGGATTCGAGTCATGGCAACTGGACTTCTTTTCTTGAGAGATTGAAATGTTTCGCTGCTCATCCAAACAGCTTTGTCAGTCTGAGGAAAGCTAGTTGGAATCCTCCATTTTATAGTTCACTTTGACCTCATGTCACCCTGTTCTGAAATAGGCTCATAAGATGAACAATAACTGGAATAGGAAGCTGTACTCTGGTGTACTCAGGCTGACAAAGTTGTTTGGTTGAGCAGCGAAACGTTTCAGTTGCTCAAGAAAAGAAATCCTGTTGCCCTGACTCAACTTCCAGAGAAGAAAGCAGAAAAGTACATAGGACAAAGGGCCTTTATACACGACCCCTAAGCTCCGCAGGAAATGGCTGCAAGGTCCGGACCTTACAAGTGTTTTCCCACCAGCTCCGGACTTTGCAGACAATTAAGTGCGACCCCGCCCACCTAAGCGCGACCCAGCTGCACTTTCTTGTACCTGCTTGAGGTGGGTGAAAATCCCCAGGTCCGGATTTAATCTGGTCAGTGCGGGGCTCTCCTGGCTTCTGCTTGTGTTTTTTTTGCCTCCTGCCCCTTTAAGAGAAGAGGTGGGAGGAAAAAAAGCAAGCAGAAGAGAAATGGAAGAGAAACGGAGCTCCGGGAAGCTCCTCCAGGTGAGCTGCATTTCCCCCCCTCTTTCTCTGGTGGGGAGGAAGGAAGGGCAACGAACCCCTAAGATCTTTGGTCCGAATTTAAGGGACCAGCGGATCTTAGGGGTCGTGTGAAAAGGCCCTAATTCTAGCCCACTTCGCTGAAAACCTGTTTGCGGATATTAACAGCCACTGCGATTTTTGAGATATAAATCATCCCAAAGAATGCCCCAGATTATCTTTGTTATGGGAAAATGGGGGGTGGGGCAATGGGAAAGAAGGGAGTCTTTAATTTCAAATAAATAAATAAATAAATCCATTGCCAGTCTAGTCATCCCAACAGCAGTGATTTTTGGAAATTTAAAAAAATTCCCATCCCATGGCCCCAGAACAAATGGAATTCTATGGGAGACTTGGTACTTTTGAGGCAGTGGTTGGTGAGGTTCAGAATATTTTTATTTACAGGAAATTGCTGTGGCTGACAATGCCATTACCTATACATGGCATAGCTCTAAGAACAGAATGCTACCAGTGAATCTTTTGCTGAATCAGAAGTCAATAGTTACATAAATCCTGCTAGTTCAATTGGAAATAATAGTTGGGCCCATAGGATGTATTTTCAACCATGTAAGATGGTACAAAAAGATAATTTTTAAAAAAAAGTCCTCTCTGTGTATATAATAGTGGCAAAAGATGTTAGATTTTCTTTCATCTGGCAGGAGAGCATAGATTTCATTTAAAGAGAGGTCTAATTTGTGGAATTGGTTTGGTATTCAGTGCTATTCATCAAGAGCAGACACAGATCCATGCAATACGGTATTTTGGCTAAAATCTTATTGGTGTAGTTGCTTGCTTATTTTGAATATTTTTACCCTGCCTTTCTCCTTGGAAAAAAACCCAAGGCAGCTTACAATAATGGGGGACAATATACAGCCCAGAACATTTAAGACATATTCAAGAACAGGGAATTAGAAGAGGCATTTTACAACAATTAAAAGGCAATATTAAAGCTAAAAAGAACATGTGAATCGTTAAAATAAAAAAAATAAAAAATCCATTATGAGGGATGGAAATTAACATGGAAAACACAGGTGATCTTATGAGATCTGTCAATGCAATCATGCATGGTAATCCATCTAAAAGTCACATAGTGGGTAGTCCCTCACTCACGCAAAAGCTTGCCCGAAGAGGAAGGTCTTTGCCTGTTTCCGGAAAGACAGCAGAGATGGGGCAGTCCTGGCCTCCAGTGGGAGGGAGTTCTAGAGTCTGGGAGCAGCAACAGAGAAGGCCCTTTCATGTGTTCTTATGAGACACACCTCTGAAGGTGGCAGGATGGAAAGGCCTCTGCTGATGACCTTAGCACCCGAGCCAGTTCATTCAATCTTTGAGGTAGCTTGGATCCAGGCCATTTAGTGCTTTGTAGGTTAAAACCAGCACTTTGAATTTTGCCCTATAGCCGATTGGCAGCCAGTGGAACTGTTTTAATAAGTGTTGAATTCCAGAAACGTCCCACTGCCAGAGGAAAGTAGAGATGCATTTTCCGACTTGCAAACAGTCTGTCTCATTATGTGAGGTCTGTGAGAGAGGAGGAGACCTTTCATTACTGAAAATTTCCCCTTGCTGGTGGGCAGTGATTTTCAGTAAGGAAATATGCACCTTTTGATACCATGGCTTCTGCATGATGAAGCTGAGTATTCCCCAGTTGGGAGAAAAGAGGAGTCTTTTGTGCCCCCCCATGACATTACACTTTGACAAATACATTTATGCTAACAAGATTTCAGCTGTCCCCCCCCCCCACATTGGTTAAAATGAAGAAAACCCAATACATTTGTAGAATTGTTTAAACAATTATAAAATGTATAGGTCTAAACTGGGTTCAAAACTTTCTACTTTGACAAGTGCCGCAGACACTTGTGTAAATTGAGAGATATGGATATGTATATCCAGTTAGAAAAATGGACAAAGAATTGGGTCAGAAGAAATAGTCAACTTAGAGAATGTACAAAGTTTGAACAGTTTTTATTATCGCTTGAATCTGACCAGGACAATATAGAGAAAGGACTAGTACGTAAAATATACAAAATAATAGGGGACTCACTGGAAGTGAAGGAGTCAGATTCTCTGAGAGAGGTCTGGAAACAAGACCTTAATGTAGAGATAAAAAAAGAAGACTGGGGGAAAATCTGGAACATGAGAATCTTGAGATCATTATCGGTTAGGATAAAAGAAAATTACTTTAAATTGGTTTCTAGATGGTATTTGACGCCAATTAGGTTGAATAGAATGAACGCTGAATATTCTAAGATTTGCTGGAAATGGGAAAAAAAGATAGGTACATACATGCATCTCTGGTGGGAATGTGAAATAGTTCAAAAGTTTTGGAAAATGGTTTTTTTAGAGGTAAGTGAGATGATTCAAGTAGATATTGATTGTAATCCAGAGACAGCATTGTTATCATTGTCAACTAGTAAAGATTATGATGTTACAACCAAGGAACTAATAGCAAATCTTATGACAGCCGCCAGATTAATTATAGCAAGAAACTGGAAATCCAAACTAGATCTCAAGATGGAAGATTGGTATAACAAACTTTGGGATATAGCCATAAACGATAAATTGTCTTGTAGTTTAAAAGTTAAACGAGGAGAAATGAAAAAAGACATTTTTATGACATTTGGGGAAAATTTAGACTTTGTATTAGTAGAAGGGAAGGGGAAAGAACCGGCGAATATTTCAAGACAGTTCAGGAGAAGAGGACTTTGAGAAGAATATTTATTTATTTATATTTATTATTATTTATTTATAAACTTATATCCCGCCCATCTTCCCGGCGGGAACTCTGGGCGGCTAACAATGTTAAAAACACATAAAATAAGTAAAAAAAGAAATCTCCGACCAGTAAAGCGACGGAGGACAAGATGGCGGCAAATGGAATAGGGGAGAGGAAGTAAGGAGGGAGGAAAGGGAAAAAAAAAACTAACTAGTAAGGTCACCAAAAGCCTCTTTAAAGAGGAAGGTCTTCAGAGCTTTCTTAAAGGCAGGCAGGGACTCCAGCAGGCGCAGCTCACTGGGGAGGTGATTCCAGAGAGAAGGCCCCACCACAGAGAAGGCGTGGTTTCGCGTACGCGATTTCCGCGCCTCTCTGGGTGTGGCCACTCTCAGTGAGCGCGCCTGCGAAGATTTCGTGGGTCTGGATCCGGATGCCCTCTGGGAGATATGCTCCGCCAGATACTCTGGTCCCAAGCCATGGAGGGCCTTGAAAATCAAGACCAAGACCTTGAACCTGATCCGGAAGGCAACGGGGAGCCAATGCAAGCGGACCAGGACTGGGGTGATGTGCTCGTATCTACGGGCACCCACCACCAGCCTGGCCGCCGCATTTTGCACCCGCTGCAACCTCCGGACCATGGCCAAGGGCAACCCCACGTAGAGGGCATTGCAATAGTCGATCCTCGAGATCACCAGTGCCTGCACAACTGTCCTCAGGGAGGACTCATCAAGGTACTGGCAGATCTGGGCAATCCTGCGGAGATGGAAAAAAGTGGCCCTGGAAACGGCCATCACCTGGGCTTCCAGGGAGAGGGCCGAGTCCAGGACCATGCCCAGATTCCTGGCCCTGTCAGTAGGCTGGAGGGAAATACCCCCCAGACTAGGGAGGGGGGCATTCTACCGAGACGAGGGCGCCCCGAAGAACAGAGCCTCCATCTTCTCCGGATTAAGGTTGAGCCGGTTATCTCTGGTCCATTCCAATACGGCCTCCAGACACAGATCGAGGGAGCGGACCGCCTCCTCAGCAGATGATGAAAAGGAGATATAGAGCTGCGTGTCATCAGCGTACTGATGACAGCGAACTCCATATCTCCTGATGACCTCCCCCAGCGGCCTCATATAAACATTGAACAGCACGGGAGAGATTGCCGACCCCTGGGGCACCCCACAAGGGAGAGTCCAAGGAGCCGACAAGACATCTCCCAGCTGTACCCTCTGAGTCCAGTCGCCAAGGAAGGAACGGAGCCAGGCCAGGGCCTGACCACCGATTCCCGCCTCCGCGAGCCGGGCCAGAAGGTTACCGTGGTCGACGGTATCAAAGGCAGCTGAGAGGTCAAGGAGGACCAACAGGGAGGAGCTCCCCCTGTCGGCCTCCCTGAGGAGGTCATCCTGCAGAGCGACCAGGGCGGTTTCGGTCCAGCGAAGAGGCCTGAATCCAGACTGGAAGGGGTTCAGGATATGGTTTACCTCCAGGTATGACTGAAGACGGACAGCGGCCAACCCTTCAACAACCTTGCCCAGGAAGGGAACAATGGCGATCGGACGAAAGTTGGAAAGGTCGTCCGACGCCAGGCCAGGTTTCTTAAGAGTGGGTTTCACCACAGTCTCCTTCAAGCGGGAAGGGAAGCATCCCTCTCGGAAGGAGGCCGTGGCAATAGCAGAAACCCACTCAGGCATGTTCCCTTCGGCAGATTTAATAAGCCAGGCTGGGCAAGGGTCAAAGGGAGTGGCCGCCGGCCGGCAACGAGCCATAGCTCTGGAGGCCTCCGCCGAGGAAACTGGCCCAAACTCATCCAGGAGGGGAGAACGGAGGGGTGAGGCATCGGAGATCCCAGAGGGTGGACTAGAGCAGCTGGGGGGCAAGTCGGAATATTAGAACAACAGACGCTGGAGCAATAAAGAAGAACTCACGGAAGAACTGGATGGTCCCGCGGGGGATGCACTAGTATTGTTATTTGTTTGTTTGTCTTTAAAAACAAAATAAAAACAAAAACAAAAAGGGAAATATGACATAAATGGCAACTATTCCTTTTTATCAGTATTATCTGAATGGGATTATTTCCCTTTTGAAATAAACCCAGATCAGTGTTTCAGATGTTCTATAGGAAAGTGTTATAGTACTGCACAAAAAAAGGCATGGAGAAGGCATTCTTTAGGATTAAAGTGGGAAGAAACCAACTTTATTATTTTGCAGGACATTAAAATGGAGTTTTCCTAAAGTATTTTTGAAATGACTATTGTAACTTTTGTAGGTAAATGTGTTTTAAACCCCTCTTTCAGCATTCATTATCACCATGCAAAAAGGAAAATAAATTGTAATTTTGACCTTCAAAGTGTTGGAAGAGGTGAAAGAGACATCAGGGTTGCAGCTAGAATTAATTTATGCTTTATTCCCACTGAAAGCAGAGGGGCAACAGTTACAACGAAGTCTAAGTTGGTTGCATTAGCACATATATATGCATGTGATGGCATTGTGAGATTGCTCAAGCTTTGTTCAGGGAACATATTCCTAATTCATGTTCCCTCAGTGCCCTCCTCCCTCATCGTTCTGTAATGAGTGTCGGAGCCTAAAAAGGGGTTCACTTTACATTTGCTGCAGGATTGGCGGCGGCAGGGTGGGTGGGGAGACACATTTTAACATTGCATTTCTTGTTTTTAGAAGCTTCTGTTAAAAACATCCTTTTTAAACATTAGTGTTCTGCTGTGATTAACACAGCATCAGTTAATTAGATCATGAAGGAATGAAGGAACTAGTAAAAGCTCCAAGTTTTTGTCATTTTTAGAAATCTGGAATACTAGTCTTAGGTAGTGGCCAGGGTTGAAGGCTGTGAGTAAAAAAAGTACTTTCCTTCAGACTTTAATTATGATCTGTTTATTAGTGTTCTTTGCTGTTGTGTCCAAAAAAGGCAGACAGGCAGTTTGTAGTACTGCAATTTATTTACTTCCTATTCAAGAAGTTGTTATTTACTTTATGTCTTCACACAGGCATCTCTGGCAACAAGTTACCAGTGCCCTGAAGGAAGGCAACATTGCTCTAGCTACAGACCATAAGCATTTCCTTGAAGAGAGGCAACGAGCAGAGGAGAGGAAGCGGGCAGCTAGCAATACACCGTGGAAGCCCAAGTATTTTATGAAAGAGGTAATTGGAACTGCAGTGGGTTGTAGACACTGCAGGTCACCTCTGGATAATCCCATACCATGGAAAAGCAACTATATACCATGGTACCTTGTAAGATGAAATTAATCCATTCCAGGGGTCCTTTCATTTTACAAACAATTTGTTTTGCACAACACGGTTTCCCATAGGAATGCATTGAAAACCAATTAATCCATTCCGGAGGTCAGAAAAATCAAAAAGAGGGAACAGATTACATTGGTTTTCAGTGCATTCCTATGGGAAACTGCGTTTTGCAAAACAAAAGGAGCGAGATAAAAAAGATTGTGAATTTGAGTGAGCAGGGAGAGCTGTGTCAACATGCATGCACATGTGTGTGCATGCGTGTACACACACATGCATAAATAAAAAAGCAAGATGTTAATTAAACATTACTTGGAATTTGTAAGATTCTTAATATTTACTCACCAGAAAACAAAACTCAAAAATCATACTCACTCTAAGCATAAATTCTCTGTGAAGCTTATTCATGATCAAAGATTGGGTTGAGCCAGCGGAAAAGGCTTCCTCTTTTGCTGGCTGCCTGAACCCAGCGGGGTATGTATGTATATATATGTGTGTGTGTGTGTGTGTGTGTGTGTGTGTGTGTGTGTGTGTGTGTGTGTGTGAGAGAGAGAGAGAGAGAGAGAGAGAGAGAGAGAGAGAGAGAGAGAGAGAGTGGGCGAGGAGTGACTTGCACGCTTGTCCCCTTCCTGCACCAGGAACCAGGCTTTCAAATTTCCCACAGCCTGGTCTCTGATGCAGGTGGCCCCAACCCCACAGGGGGCTGAGTCCCCCACCTTTTACCCACCTGAAAAGATCCAAGTAGCTAGGAGGAGGAGGGGGCAAGGTGATGGAGACTGATCCCCCCCTTCGCCCGGGTTTCTGAGCCAGTTCTGCAGCTTGTTGGCTCATTCATAAACTGGATTACTGTCCAGCTATGCCGCTCTGGGCGTCCCAAGAGCAGCATGGCTGGAGAGTAAACTGCAGCTGCAAACAAGCCAAAAAGTCGGCGTGGAGACTGGTGCAGAGACCCATGCAAAGGGAGTGTGATTCCCCTGTCACCTCGCCCCCTCTTCCTTCTCCCCGCTTGGATCTCTTCACTGGCAGCCACTGGGCATCACAAAGTCATCCAAACAGCCAGGAGGAGGAGGGGGTGTGAGGTGATTGAGGTGGATATTGCACCAGTCTCTGCCTCTGCCACCTCGCCCTGTTAGTGGTGTCAGGCTGCCAGAAGCCCAGAATTCTGCCATTCCCTGATTTTTTTCCATCTTACAAGGTACCATTGTATATACTATACAGTGATCCCCTGCCTATTGCGGGGGTTAGGGACCCAACCCGACCCGTGATAATTGAAAATCCACAATATGTGGATGCAGGTCAGTTTGGACCTGGGACGCCTAGCTGGGGGCTCTTGTACTTACCCCCAGCCTGCCGCAGGCCCCGGCCTGCGAGGGCCTTTCTGGGTCTTTTGAAGGCCCCAAAATGGCCTTCCTGCGAACTGGAAGTGGTTTCTGAGGCCTCCGACAGGGCCACCCCCCTTACCCCAGGCCTTTCCCCTCTTACCCCAGGGGGTCTTTTTTCATATACTGTGGTCCCGCGATATAGCAGGGCCGCAGTATATGAACCGCGAATGGGCGGGGAACCACTGTATATGTAAACTTCAACATGTTGGTTCTGAGATGGTTTTCTGAAATGTTAAGAATGTTTATTAGTTACATCCTGGGCTATTGGCTGGCAAAGCAAAGATAGATTTTCCTGTTTGGATAAATGAATGACATGCTATTTTAGCAGCATTGGAATTATGATTTTTTACGTGTCTCTGTTGAATTTCAGGAAAATATTTGTTCTGTATATGTCGTGAGCCAGTGCAGAGTTGAATTAATAACTGTGAAACAGAATGTATATATATATATATATTTGTTGTCCTTTCCTACATTCTTTGTGGGTTTTAGAAGTGTACTCTGGTACACAGAACTGTACCAGTGGCTAAATTCTCCTAGAGTGAGAAAGCTGTTTACTACTGACATATGGTGAGTTCTCTATTGCCATATGTAGACAAAAAGTGAGATGACAAGCAGGCTTTGGCTGTGGGAAGAAAATAGTCTGTGGTCAGAACCCAGAACTCAGGGGTTGTAGGCATACCGAGGCATACCTAATGTAGACTGAAGTCCTTGGGACTTGATCTAATCACTAATATCAAATCATAGTGACTTCAATGGGTTTTCTCTAAGTATGGCAAAATCTGCATACAGATTTTGTAGTCAAGTTTCTGCTTAGTATTCCACTACAGAAACCTATTCTGTGGCTGTAGACTCTTGTATAAACTACTAATTGTACGTAGTAATGAAATACATTTAGTTACAGCTTCTTTTTAAAGTGTTCTCTATAGCAAGACCCCTGCATCCAAAAGAAAAGGTACCTTTTAAACTGAGTGATGTAGACTCTTGTATAAACTACTAATTGTAAGTAGTAATGAAATACATTTAGTTACAGCTTCTTTTTAAAGTGTTCTCTATAGCAAGACCCCTGCATCAAAAGAAAAGGTACCTTTTAAACTGAGTGATGACACTTCCTCAGCAATGGGAGTGATTGTTGATATAGTACTGAAGAAAGTATTTTCCATGTGCGTGATGGCATATTGTGTAAATTGTTATCTCAGAATCAGTCTTGTTAAACTTTTTTGATGAATGTTTTATAAAACAATACTGGTTTGTGATTTCTACAATTTGTTTTTACAGGGTGATGGATGGGTCTACTGTGATCCCCTCTGGAAGACTCACTGACAAACTCAACTGGACTCATAAGAAGCCCATTTTCTAACGGCATTAAAAAGATGCACTATTTAAATTTCAGGTGTGATTAAGTCTTGCTATAAACTAAAGCTGCATACTTGAGTAATGCAGCACAGAACAACTAAAAGCTCATGTTTATTGAAGAGCCATTTAATGTGCATAAATTAAACATGCACATTCTTAGTTTGATGTATCAGAGCTTATATATATATACACACACAAAATGATTAAGGAGCTGATCTTTTGTACTGAAGTCAATGTTCAGTACATTGCTTGCAGGATCAGTTATTGATCACTTTTTTTTAATTATGGAAGTTTTCTATTTTTCACATTGCCAAAAGATTTTGCACTTAAAACCACTTGACACTGACAGCTATTTCATGGCTGAGCCCATGAGGTAGATGACTTGCTTTATTTGACACAAGAATGATACAGGCATTTTCTTTGGGTATCATGCTTTTTAGTCTTTGTGAATCACATTCATTGTATCTGTTTCCTTACACCAAGACAGCAGTCTCTGATCAGCCTTGTTTCTCTTTTGGTCTCATCTTTCTAATTGTATACTTTGCATGCCCTTTTGGTCTGTCTCTTGGGAATTTGGAACTCGTGGTGAGCCACCTGCTGATGGATGCACCAGAATTGTCTGCAAATGCTATATATGATTTTGGGTTGTTCATTGTTTTTTCAAATTCCTAAATAGATCTGACTTAGATAACACTTATTTGGATACTGGCCTGTGTATAGAGAACAGATATATAATCTTAAGGAATTACCAATTCTATGCCTTGACACAAATAAAAGCATTAGAAAGTGATGGAGCAAGAATCCCCTACATTGGTTTGTATTGTAGACATTGTCTCTAAAATGTTAAGTGATACCAGAGGAAAAGACGGTTATCTAACAGCTGGCAATTTTTTATAACCAACTGGTGGTCTCCAATTGGATTCTCCCAATAATGCTTATCAGCTGATGGAAGAACAGGGTAGTAAATCCAACTTTGTATTCCTTATCAGTTAAATAGCATGTAAACCATCTGTACAGGGGAACTGTGTTTACAACATTTCTATCCATATTGGTGTATGTGCTGAAGCGAGGTTGTCCTAAGCTTGGTGCCCCTAAACATTGCTTTAAACACTCACCATTGACTAAGCAGTTTGTGTCTTTCTGCGCATTCATTTAATATATGTTGAATCCTTGTGGACAATAAAATTAATTCCATATTAGCAAAAAGGGTATGTGAACCTGTTATGGGATTGACAGGAGGTAAAGATAATGAGATCCCTAGTTGTGCTTGGATTATCATTGTATTTCTCATAACTGTGTAATGAAAATAGGTTTGATCAAATGTAATGTAGTAGTATAGACAATGCTCTCCTTAGTCTTTTCATTATCTTTACGTTGCCCCTTAATATTATGTGTACTAGTTTAAAATGCTGATCTTTCCATTATATTTTTGTGCCTTTCTGGCTTGAATTCAGTACTCAAATCTTATATGAAAAACACTTGTTAACGTTTTAATATTTTTTCAGCAGAAAGTTAAGGTGATAGTCCATATACAAATAAATATGTATAAAGGAATGTATACAAAGTTAAGAGCATCAATACTCGCCTGAATACCTAGTGATCAAGCCCAACTCTTAACCTTACTGTATCCTTGACTCAAGAGTATGAAAGCTATTGTTTATAAAATCAAATTTCTTAAATATTAAAACCTTTAAAGGAAATAAAATTGTACACCTTCAGTATTTAGAAATCATGCTTTTAAAAGGAAATTTTCATGAGTTATTTCCTGTTGTCACAAAGTTAAGTCTGAATGGACTCTGATAGAAGCAGAACCTGACTTTTCACTGTCTGTGTAAATTCCTACTTTAAAGAGAACAGCCCAATAAATAAGCAGCAAACTGGACCAAGTTAACATGTGGGAATCAGAAGTGAGAAAGCAGCACTCCTCACCATGATGCTTCATGTATACAGCAAATAACTATATTCTTAAGACTATTATTAATGCCTAGGCTGTATTCATTTTTGCTAATCTGATAATTGTTGGTTATCAGTGTGCTACAGGAGGTAGCTGAAACTGAAAGATAGTTTTAAAATACTGTCTTTCCTACATGGGTTCTTGACACTTCATTAGAAAAACACAACAGTCACATCCTGGTAAACATCTTACTTTCTGAATGTCGCTGTTGGCAAAATACATGCTGCTATTAGTAGAACCTTCTAGGTTTTATTTCCCAAAGCCAATAAGTACAAGTTTATACCTGAGTAATACTAATCCAAATACAATTCCAAAGGGGAAGCCATGCGACTCTTTCTCTTTTCAATTTAATATTGCTCCTTGTAGTTCAGTTATGAAACATTATTTTAAAATATGAAGAAACAACATGCCTTATTTATAGGTCATCTCATGTTTGTCTTGTTACCTGCATTTCAGTGTAGATACTGTACACTTTGAACTGTAATGTAAATTTTGATATACTTCAAGTTATCCTTTGTGCACAGCTGTAGGATCTATGCAAATTTTTATTAAATAGAACTGTTCATAAACAGGTTTATACTTATTTGTTAAGTCCCAGTTCTCTGGCAGTCACTTGCGATTTGCCTTCCTTTCATAACCTGTGAATTAAAATCACAAGCTGAAAACACTCAATAAATCTTATTTGAATTGATTGACTGTATTTTTCTGTCTGTCCAACTCTTCACCATTCCACTACAAACACTTTAGTTTTGTCTCCCAATCTGATACTAGATTTGAGAAACAAGTATATTTCAGTGTGAATAGTCTTTCAATAGACCACTAGTAAGGGCCAATTGAGGTCAGAATGGATGGCATTAATCTGGTAAAATACCTTGAGATTGGCTAGCAGTCTCACTGAGGTACTTGCTGGTAGCATTATGAGTCAGTGTGGTGTAATGGATTGAGTGTCAGGCTGGAGTTCTGATTTGAAACCTCTGCTGTACTATAGAATAGTGTACCAGGGAGACGTTTGGTAAGGCTAAAGTACACCTTGAAAATGTCATATACAGTAGCTTGAAAACCTGTTATGGCCACTAGAGATCAGAAGGGACTTCTGGCAGGTAACAAACATTTATTAGTAAGACCTGGGGAGCTTTGGCAAAATGTATAGACACATTGTACTTTTCTGAGTACAAGTAAACAGTAATAGTCCTGAACTGTGGTTGATCAAGACCAAATAATGGGCTGTTATCTGACATAAAAAGGACTACTTACATCACAACATAGAAGCGTAAATGTTGTTTCTTAATCATATTAGAGTAGGGCCATTGAATTAGTGGGGATTTGGTGTGTCAAACTCCTCAATAGGTTCCATTGATTTAAATGGGCCTACTTTGGTTGCAGCTTACTTACTATGCTAAAGTCAATCACAACCAATGTAGTTTCCAAAGAACTCGGGTCTCTAGATTTTCTGGACTCCAGGGAGTTTCAGTGCCGTAAACTCATATCTTCAAACACCTGTATCATTTACCAACAGCAAGGCCTACCACAGATGGTGAATTCAAGGTCTCATTTCCTGCCACACTGCTTCCTAAGAGAAAGTTGCTGTTGTAGTCTCACTGTCCTTATTCCACAAAAAAATGTCTCCTGAAGAACTAGGACACCTCATTTCCTTCACCATAGCAGGAAATGAGACTTAGAATACAGCTCTAAGGTAGACTTTGTTCCAGGTGAGAGAAATATAAGTGTTTGAAGGTGTGAGTCTCTGGATTGGAAAATTCTGCCTGGGAAATTCATAGCAAATTCTGTTAGACGAAATCTAAAAATTCAAATAGCAGGATTCTTGCAGCCAGAAAGACCTGTTCTGTACATGTTCAGACTTACAAAAACAAAGGTTTCCCCATGTTTAAGCAACAATTTGGTGGCATGGTTCTTCAGACTCACCCAGATGTATCAGCTCCAGACAAAACAGCATGTAAAGGAAACCATTTATGCTCAAATATAAGGCATATATTTGAACTATAATCAGGTATTAGCAGTCTTGGGGAATAAAATGGCTGCCAAATGCATTCACAAAGTGAACCTTTTCCAAAAAATTATACCTTTAAAAATAATTGGTCAAACAGCCCCAACTTTGCCACAGAGTAAAGCCAGGCTGGCTGTTCAAATATCTTCCCAATCCAAAACCTAGTTTTAAATTTACAAAGTTGTTGTTCTGTACTGTCTGCTCCCAATTCAGTAAAGACTGGTGGAACTCTTATTTTGTTTCACTGTGCGTTATCGTGGTTAGGCCCCTGCTTGCCCATAATGTCTAAATAGTTCAGCTAAGAGAGGAATACGATGAACATGTGAAATAGATCAACATCAATATTAGGGATACTTAGTCAACATTGCATAAAAGGGGCCTACGTTGTAAAGGACAGATAAATCAATAAAAATAACCTTACTGGGGCTCAAGACAAATCTCCAACTCATTTTTCAGACAAAATATTTTGCATTCATCTTGGCAAAATGAGTAAGTGATACTGCCTGACTATCCTCTGTTCCCGTCATGAATATCAAGCCGCTTTAGAAGTTAAGACCTATCAGTTACCGATACTTTACTAGTGAAATTGCCCCGGGCCAGGCTGACAACTGGACAGTGTCAAATTGGTGTGTTTACCAATCTGAAACAGTATAGGCTCTACTATGCTTAAAGAGTTGAGAGCCTTGCTTTTGGAAAATGATTCTTTCAGTTCAAATTTGCCTACCTAACCCTAACCCTACCACTCCAGGCTGTTTGGTACTAGTTTGTTTGGGGGCTTTAATGGAAAACCAACACTTGATTGGTTTGATGTCTAAAATACTATTCTGATGAGTACACCATCACATACTCTAGTTTTGGCATTATTATTTTTTTAAATTAACAAGTGCTCATTTAATTGGTCTTTTACCTAATCCCACATTAGTGTGGTATTTTAATTGATGTGGCCTAATTCAGTGGTTCCAACCCAAGACTGCAATTCCTAGAAACCTTCACCACCAGGTGTGTTGGCTGGAGTTTCTGGGAGTTGCAGTCTGAGAACACCTGGGTTACCCTAGAGTGGGAATCACTGCTCTAGTAAACTAAAATCCAGATTTTAAAAGTGTGGGTTTTTGAGCGAATACAAGTGAGCAACAGGTGGGATAATTGTAGAAGTTATAGGGAATTATGAATAGGAACTATTTTAATAGGCTATTGACAAAAATCAATGTATGCCAAAATGCTTATCAGTCATTAATCATAAAACCTGTCCATACATTAGAGTGCTATAATAAGTATACCATAATTATGTAGAAGATTTATGTGCAGAAATGACAGAGAAAATGTAAGAGATTTCATATCCAGAATGCACATAAGACGAATATGTATAAGGACAATTCTTGTAAAATTGTAAAATTGCAATGACTTTAGGCTTGAGTCCCCAATGCAGCACTTTTTCAAAGACACAAAGTAATCAAAAAGGAATAGCAGCCATTTTTAACACAAAACTTGATTGAACTTTATTTTTCCCTATAGTCAACAACGGGTTCGCATTGAGCTTTAAAGCAACAAAGTAATATAATCTCAATGACAAAGGGTCAGAATCCAGATTGTTATTTTGTGAAAATGTTGCCACTGCAATTATTGATTTTAATAACCTCTTTACTCGAAAACAAATTTACAAATAAAAATTATACATCTGAGAAGAAAAGTCAGCAGTAACATTCTCACTGAGCAATAGATTATTTTTTTTTGATTGAAAGGTACATACTATTATGCTTTACACCAATACATCTGGTATAAGCCGTTTCCTATATCAAAATTATAACCTGTGGCTGTTGGGTTATCCTTATCCCCATATTTATTTTATTAAAATAACTAAAGAATGTTCAAGTTTGTAAACACCTATAGCTGGAAAGTGAATATCTTCAGTCCCCATTTGTAATTTAGTGCACTTGATAAATTGTCTTTTTAATAAAATATAAAAGACAAAGCACATATTCAGGCAGAAGTTTCATCAACTGAAGCACTAAACAAAGATAAGGAGAGCTAGTCATTTCCAGGAACCCATCCCATGAAAAAGACAGGTAGGTTTATGAACCCCACTGCATTCATAATTGTCACAGAATGTTTTATACTTGTCAATTTTTCCATTAAAGGCCAAATTCCTGTGTAAGGTAAATATATAACTAAACAAGCAAATTCTGAAAACATCAGGTGCTATGGTGCTCAGTAGCATTCATTACTGTCGTGTCAGATGTAAGATACAAATGTAGCCCTTGAAACTTATCTACTCCAAGCAAGATCTGTCCCTATATTGTAGGAACACACCTGCATAAGGGCAGCAAGACTCTCTTCCAAAAACAAACTGCATCATTCAAGTGTACAATCTGTTTCGTGAGATGAGCGTGAATCTTTGTTTACAGGATCACGTTGGTTCATATGCTTGGCATCACAGGTGCCACACATTCCTGTCCCCCATTGCCTATGACCCACTCACCAGCTGGATAATGTTCCTCTCCTCCTCTTTGGCTGTTACCAGCCCCTGGCAGAGGAACGCCCCTGCCTGTCCTGTTTCCTTGTCTGGATGGATCTTAACACCAAGGAGGTGCAGCTGGCAAGCCTGTGCTCCTGCCAAGGACTGGTCAAACAGCTGAAGAGGAGAAGGAGAGACGAGCCATTTGGTAGGCAAATGGGGGAACCAGCTGGGGAGGTAGGGAGAAGGGGAACACGTGCATACGAACTGACAAACCTCAGAACTGAGGTTTGTGTCCCTCTCTGTTCGTGATTAATGAAACTGCAACTTGGCTTAAACCCTGAACACAACTTACGGCAAGGAAGGAGTACACGTTGTGAAGTTTTGTAAAATAAATAATCTCAAAGGGAATTGTTCTAGTCACTGAATATAAAAAATACCCACACTTCTGAAAGTGCCAAACTGAGAACAGGTAATTCATATAGTTCACCATTCCAGTTAAGATATTGCTGTTTAACTGAACTTTAAAAAATGACAAGTATGCATGTGCCAAGGACCGAATTGAAGGGCTCTTTGGTGCAATCAGTCCAAATTTAATCGGTTGTAAGGGTAATATGTACCAATTAAAAAAAAATCTGCTGCTAGACCTGGACAGCAGCTCTGTCTTGCTTCGGAATACAAATCTAAAACAGCTGTTCTCAATAAGCCAAAAGTTAAGTCAGACATTGCCTGAAAGTTTTGTACAATAATCTGGACCAATGATGGTTCTGTACCCTCATGTTGCTGTGAAACATGACTTGAGCTAAAGGCAAAGACTGGTTATCTCAAGGACAACTGCTTCAATTTTAGCAATCAGTACAGTGTATTTAAACTGTCTTCCTGTTGGGTCTCTTGCCTTTCTTTAAAATTAGTTTATTCTTAATGTAGCCACGCTTCCTTTTGGCAGTCTAAAAAGAAAAACAGAATAGTGTATTAGTTAATTATAATACTGTACTGACTGCATTATGATTTTGTATTGCTCTAGAATTGTTCAATATATCATTTAGTGTAGGGCTAGAAAATCACAGGCAGCTGTTTGGTCAAGTCCCCGAGAGTCTGAAATGTTTCTCTGATCTAAACTCAGTAAGTCACCACAGACTTTAAAACTAAAGTAACATGCAGTTCAAGGCATGTTTCCTCAGATATAAATATAAAGATCCATTGTAATAAATGAGACATACCCCACTAAATCTGGTAACAATTTAGCTGTAGAAGAGATTGCTTCTCTATTTCCAATACATTTTAACTATTTTAGAATGATGTTATTTCATGGCAGAAGTTGACATTTTGTTGTTTTACTTTTTGCTGGGGATACAAAAGACCATTTCCAAAACAGCAAATATATCTATCAACTCGCTTTAAATCATCTCTCCATTTGATAATTATTTCAAGTAAACTTTCCTCAAATGCACTACAACTTGGATTACATGTCAATTTGCTCATTCTGCATGACCTACTTAATTAAAGCAGTGCTTCTCAGCCTCTGATCCTCTGGTTGTTTTGGAAACTTTCAGAATCCTTGACCATGCTGGGGAGTGAAAAGGGGGGGGGGGCTTCTGAGCTTCAGTTCAAAACATGAAGAAAACCAAAAGCTGAGAACCACTGACTTTTTCCCATCTGTGGCTCTGTCAGAACCTGTCAAAATAAGCAATTCTATAGTTTATGTAGGACACAATGTAATTAGACCATGCAAAATCTGTAATAATGGTGTGTTGCAATTTAGCCACATGAGACAGTAAGGACAGCTGGTCTTTTAATGTTCTGGAGGGCTTACTAAGTATGGGAACTATCTCTTTTGTCAGAACATTTAAATAATAACAGTAAACTTATAGCTTGATACAACTGCAGATATCATTATGACTTGTATCAGGGCAGTCAAATGGAGACATAGGGTTATTTCTGTGGTGCCCACTCATCCCACCTCTAGAATTAAGAATGTTAACTACAGTCACATTGATTCGGTGGATGGATGTGTCTTCTACCCCAAAATCAAAGCTGGAACTGAATCTAAGAACTTCTGGGTTAGTTTCTGCTCTCTCTCTCTCTCCCTCCTTCCCTGTTTCAGAGTCTGGTGTGGTCTAAGGAAACCGTGAAAACTTATCCCTCTTGCCCATCCAGATTGTTCACTCTATAACTATTACAAACGGTGTTTGCATGCAGTTATTACTGTAGGATTCAGATACATTCAAAGCATAAGGAATTTGGTCATGACAAGCTCAATACCCACTGATTCGTATGACCTCTCCACAAATTCTAGCATTTTAGCTATGTTTGCGCAAGAGATGCATCAGCTACCTAATGAAGTGCTGGGATGCATCTCAGTTGTGAAACTGGTCACATGACTGAGACGTGCCATGGCAACTCACTATGAAAGTTATGCAAATCTTATGCAAATACCAATAGGAATCAGGCCCATATTTTTAAAATTCTCAATCCTATGCTTGTAGAACTCAAAGCAGTGTTTCTTCCCTAATCATGAAAACCAGCAACTTGAACACTTTCAAGTAGATGTTTCTGTATTTCTTAATAACAGGCTCATGAAGAAAGCCAGGGGGACTATATAAAATCCAGGGATTAAAAGAAGTAAATAAAGAAGACATCTTCACTTTTAAAAGATATAGAAGCCAAGGAATTATCAGGACCTAAATCCAACATAACACTAGCAAAATGAAAATCCTCATGAGCACAACTGCATTAGACTGTTGGGTAACTGGTTACACATCATTTATTCAAACAAAACTACTGATACAGTGTTGCACTTACCAGCTGCCTATTCTGCACATCTGCAGGTGCAGTGGGGGTGATGTCACTGGCAGCAGCAGATTGCTGTTGATTAATGAGTTCCTTCTTTGATTTCAAGTTGCAAACAACTCATGTGCAATAAAATGAAGTCATGTACAACTCTAAATCAAAGCAGGAACTCGTTAATTAGCAGCAGTCAGTTGTGCTCACTTACATAAGTCTTTTTGCTGTGTTGACAGATCTTGGGTGGCCACATGTGCAATAGGTCTTGCACTAAAACAATGCTATCACTTGACACACTCATTAAAGTGTAGGCCACAAGATGATAGTTGAAGGCAATGTTTCTACCTAGCCAAAATACTTTTAATTGACCTTTAGCAGCAAATTACCAAACTGGTTACTTATAGGTATACACTTATATACACAACTATCTATACAACTCTCTCTAAAGTGATCTTCCCAAAATAGAAGGATCAATTTTATTATTATTCTTTGCTGAAACACTGCCTTTTAATATGGTTCCAGAAAGTAAATTATTCTTTTTATATGGAATCAAGTAACAATGGGGGTGGGGTGACTGAGTTACTGTTACAAAAGGATTTCCATTCTTAATATAATGTAATGTTTAATAGAGTAAGACACTGCACAGAAGTGAACAAAATTAATGCTGTGTTTTAATGACATATTTTAAAAAGAGTAAGAAGGCAGATACTCAAGCTGTGAACAAAAACTCCAGGTTTAATTACATTACAAAAAAAATTATCCAGGAATTTAGGGAGCTTCCAGAAATATACTTTTCATGTCTTACTAAGTGACCTGCCAAAGTACTGAAACACTACTGATGCATTTTATATAGCTTTTTTTGTTACATTTAGCTGAGATTTTTAGGAGTTAGCAAAATAGATGTAGTTGCCCTCACATGCTCAATTAATCAGGTTATTAATTAACCCTTGTAACTGCAATACAGGTCTGATACTTGACACATACCTCTCTGTATCTGGAGACCAAAAAGCTTACACTGCTTTAAATTTCTGCAACATTTTCAGTCTTCAACATATTTCACTGAGAACCCACCTTTTTCGACAAATACTTCTGTTTTGGTAAAATGTTGGTTAGTCTAGGCTTATGATCCAGTGTCTCTCTGTTGTCTAGTTGTTTCACTTTATATATCCTAACAAGCCAGTGCTCTGATGTGAAGGCTTCTTCCAAATGTTTAAACTTAATGTCCTTGTTGCCAATCTCTGCATTGCGGGTGCGATCAAATCCTGGGGGTGTCCGGAAATCCAACTACAAATAATTAATGTTACATATTAGTCTGAAGATTCATAACATAATCCTATGAAAATAATGAAATTTGCTTCTAAGAACATTTGAAAAATGTACTGCAGTTTTGAAAAGATATACATTTCCACAAGGAATTAATCCTCTGGAAGACAAAGGAAGACAGGGCTGCTCTACTTATAGGGAACAACGTTCACCTCTTTGATGGACTGCAAAGACCACAAAAAAGGCTGTTTTTATTTTTGCATTTCTATTGAAGCAGCAGCTGTGTTTGAAAGGCAGCGACATAATTTGCATTAAAACTAAAGAGAGGCAGCAAGACTGTACCAACAGAGGGAGGTAGGCTCATTGGCGCCCACCTGCAGAGGCCATGACAATATAAAACAGTCATACAGTATATTGCTTCACAAGATCCACCCTTCTTCCTCCCTTAGACACCTGTGGTTAACTGTCCTCTGCCAATTTCTTTTGTTCAAATTTATAGTACTGGGGAACGGAGTATCAGCATTTACACATTATGATGTGTTATGTGAGTATGAGAGAGAGGGGGAGCTACTCACAAAACTTCATCTGTCCAGAAGGTTTCAAAGAGTTGGCTTTGGAAAGGTGAAGGCATAAATGCATAGAGACCGTAGTAAGGAACTAAGAAAAACCCTCTGAATGATACCAACTAGCAGTTTCAACCAGACTTACAATATATATGCTGCCTCTACTTGACAAAAATCCCAAAATGCTCCTCAACAATGTAAAATCAAAAATCATAATTGATTCAACAGTCATCTTAAAGCACAAAATTATGCCAGCTTGTTCCATGTGTTCCATAGTAAAGGTGTATAATGTGAGGCTTACAATTTTCTTGGTAAATATTAATGACAATACAGTACCTATATTTTAGCCATAGTAGATCTTAAATTCCTTCCCTTTGCCTGTCCTTTATTTAGCGTGTGAAGGACTTCACAATACAAGCCCATTATCAGACAGCTCCTGATAGTTATTTATAACATAAGCTCTGGGCAGATGTTAACGCCTGCCTGAACTTTTCAAGAAGGTTAGGAGACTAAATGTGCTTTTGTGGATCTGCATAATTCTTTACTGTCATACAGAATAAGGGTTATATGAGCACACATGACACCTATCTGATGCACCATATTTCCTCCCTTTTTGACTGTTTGAGTCTGAAATACATACATAAATAAAGTGCAAATTATTCCAATTTTATGTTAAAGACTCAACAATTTTTAATAAAAATGTTCTCATTTTATACAATAAATGCATCAGGACTGAAATACACAGGCAGGGATACACATGAAGAGGGACGGAAAGAGTAGGCATTCATCAGAACACTTTCAGCATATAAGAGACACATATTTCACTAACCTGCATTTCTCCAAATCTGTAATAAGACATTTTATACATGAGGCAGTTTAGTAATGTTGGAGAGCCTGCTTTATCAACTCGAAATTCTCCCTGAGGAGTAAAATAATCACTTTCCTTAAAAATGAAAAAAAAAAATAGAATTAATTTTCTGTAGGCCACTATAAATTATCAGATAAATGGGTCATGACTTTCCTTAAAAATGCCATGCTTAAACAGTTCCTTAACCTGTATCTAGCTGAAAAGAACTAACTAAACCTTATCTGAAGGCTTGACGACACATTACAACACTCCCATTTTTTGCGTCGGATTTGGCATCCTTGAAATCAAATTAAAAATCTCCAACTACATGGCATATAGTTACAGTAAGTGCACATTTTCCAGTCAGGAAGTATTTTTAAAACACCCACATGGATATTGTTTATTTTAAATCTCTTCTGGACATGTGTTTAAAAAAACTGATTTTGGTATGTGCAATTGTGCAGGAGTAAAGAGCATTAGTGGGGGTTTACAGAATTCTGGGTGCCATGTACAATGGGTTTTGGATCTTTCTTTTTCTTACGTTTTTAATACTGCACCCACCTAACATTAAGACACTTCTAAATGTATATATATACATTGCAAGATCAGACATCATTATTCTAAAAGGACAGAGGAAATATAGTTAAGAGTTGTTGTCTGTGTTGTAGGCTGCTAATGCTGACTTTGCTGAATAAAAGCTGCTGAGTCTGATGTCAACTGTCTGAAGACAAGCAAGCTCCAACTCAGGAAGAGCACAAGGTGCAAGTTGAGATGAAGAATTAAGGCCCTGGTACTAAAAAGGGGGAACTCTGAGCAATGATGTACAAATATATATAGTAGGACCTGCATATCCATGGGGGATTGGTTATGGGCTGGCCTGTGGATAGCGAAATCCAAGGACCCAAACACTCCTATCCAAGGATAACAGTGGTGCTGGTGGTGAGAGGAAAGTGGTGACAGCAGTGGCAGGCTGGTGAGGGTGCCACATGGCAGCTGGCTGGCCCTTTGTGCTGCTGAGGCTGTTCCACCCAGGAAAGAACTGCTAGGTGGGCAGGTGGATGAGTTGGGCCACCTTCTCGCCTGGCCGGCTGGGCAGAAAAGGAAGAATGCCGGCCTGGTGCCCTCAGCCCTGAGGGTTCTCCAAGCCGGCCATCCAGACCACCCCGCATAATTGCTCTGCCTCCCACTTGCCTGGCTAGTGGGCGTGTGAGGAAACTTCGTTCATGCTGTGCTTCGCTGCCAGTGGTGCCTCTCCAAGCATTTTAGGATTGAGGAGGCAAAAGCTATTCTGGATGCAAGGATCCACTGCAAAGCAGGGCCTGTTCCACCAAACAGGATTCCATGATCAGAGTCCTGGGGGAGGGGTATTCCCCAAGAGTGAGGGAGCGGTAGAGGCTCTTTTGGAAAGGGACCAAACGCCGACTGTGAGCGGCAGCAGCTAAAGTGGGGCAATCATGCGGTGGGGCAATCATGCGGAGTGATCTGGAAAGCTGGCTTGGAGGCCGTTTAGGGACAAAGGCCCCGGGCTGACATTCCTCCTCCTTTTCCTCCTCTGCCAGACCGGTCAGGAGAGGAGGTGGCCCAGCTTCTCCACCTGCCCACCCAGCAGCTCCTTCTGGGGTGGGGTGGCCTCAGTGGCATGAAGGGCCAGCCGGCTGCTACATAGCACCCCCACTTTTGCCCTTGCCACCAGCACCACCTTCCGTGCTATCCAGTGGGGATGGTGGAGTGCTGGGGGGGGGAGTGCCACCCAGTCTGCCACCCAGGCAGCACAGCTTTCGCCCCCGGTACCCCACCACCCCACTGCCCATTGATCGCCAGCAGTGGATAACTGAATCTGCGGATGGTGAATCAGTGGGTGTGAAGGTGGTATAGCACCATGCAGCTTATAACTAGACTAAAGGTCCCTGAGAAAAACACACCAACAAACCCCATATGATGCTAAATTCCTTTTTAAAATCCTGAGATAATTCCCAATTTAATTTAACAGCGTGGTAACAGTCTGAAATCAGGTCAATCAAAATTACTTTTTCATACATGCTGTAATCTGAGTGCTTTGAGGTAGATCCAAGAGCAAGAAATTATGTTTCAAGATTTAAGAAGTTTTTAGCAGTCAATTACGTAATGCATAATGCTCCTTTCTGAACAGTCATTCTTGGTTTCTACCTTCTGATCTCTTTCTGGCCATGTCACAACCAGCCAGGTCAACAACATCTGTTTTCATTTGATTTTCACACTGATTTGATATTATATTGATGCATAATATTTAGTAAGTCCTGAATAATAAATTCAGACCATAACATTACTTAAGGTTAGTTCTAGGATTCGTCCTCTTCAGTGCAGACTCAGAGAGTAAACACACAGCGTGGAATATATGGTTTGATCTGCTCCGTATTTACACTTTATCAAACTGAGTTTCCCTGGGGAAATTACGGCCATGAAGATGACAATTTAATATTGTTTGTTGTTTTTATTTTTTATTTGTATGATTTGTACAAATAATTTTTCATTTTCTGTTTATCTGCACTGTCGCTGTAGTCTTGCTGCCAGATGGAATGAATAAAAATCCAATAGATAAATAATAAAGTTTCAGGAGTCAGAAAGGCAGAGAGCTCCATCTGCATGGAGCTCTTACACTAGAAACTGCCTTAAGGAGTTAACAAGGTGCTAACTGGCAATTTCCACCTCTCCCTTTTGTGCACACACACACACACACACACACACACACACACACACACACACACACACACACACACACACACACACACACACACACACACACACACACACACACACACACACACACACACACAGTGTAGAGATGAAAAGTAACCCTTTGCATCAGATCAGGTGATCATTTTGGCAGAAAGCAGACAACCTGATCAGAATATAATATAAAAATATAAAGGAAAAAAAGACAATCCCCTGCTCAAAAAATTTACAAATTGCACAATAGGCTTTCCTACATGTCAAGGAGTCATTGAGTTTTAATTAAAATTCATATATGCTCAATTTAATGTAAATTGTAGGTAACCCCCCTCCCCTGTAAAACCAGTAGGTTTTGTTATCTATAAGAGCAACATTGACTCGTTCTTGTAATCTACAGACTACAGTTGGTCCCCTGCCATTTCGCGGTTCATATATTGCGGTCCCGGTATATCACAGAACTGCAGTATATGAAAGGCAAGGCGCCCTTGGGTAAGCTGCTTGGGCCTGTTTGAGACCTCCTGCACTTACAACAGGCCTGGTGCTGCCCTGAACGGGCCTCCAATGGACTTCCCAGGCCTGTCAAACCGGAAGTGACTTCTGGATCAACGGAAAACATTTCTGGGGCCTCTGACATGCTTCCTGGGCCTGTCGGAGGCTCCAGAAGAGATTTTGGGAGAACAGGAAGCGCCTTCTGAAAACCGGAAGTGACTTCTGGATCGCTGGAAACCACTTCTGGGGCCTCCGACAGGCCCGGGAAGCCAGTCGGAGGCCCACTCGGGGCAGCACCAGGCCTCAGGTAAGTGCAGGAGGCCCCAGATAGCCCCCCCCCAGTCCTAACCCAATGCAGCATCCACATATTGCGGATTTTCCATTATTGTGGGTTGGGTCCCTAACCCCTGCGATAGGCGGGGGAATTACTGTATCAGAATTTCATATAAAAACAAACATAAGAACATAAGAACATAAGAAGAGCCATGCTGGATCAGGCCAAAGGCCCATCTAGTCCAGCTTCCTGTATCTCACAGTGGCCCCACCAGATGCGTTTGGGAGCGCATGAGACTAGATACCTGTCTCCTGATACCACCCCCCTGCATCTGGCCCTTGAAGTACCCTGGTTTTAAGCCTGGAGATTACACATCTCCATCATGGTTTGTAACCTGTGATGGACTTTTCCTCCAGGAATCTGTCCAATCCCCTTTTGAAGGCATCCAGGCCAGATGCCATCACCACATCCTGTGGCAGGGAGTTCCACAGACTAACAACGCGCTGGGTGAAAAAATATTTTCTTTTGTCTGTTCTTACTCTCCCAGGCCTCAATTTGAGTGGATGTCCCCTAGTTCTGATATTTTGTAAGAGGGAGAAGAGCTTCCCTCTATCCACTTTACTCATGCCCTGCATTATTTTGTATGTCTCAATCATATTCCCCCCTCAGGCGCCTTTTTTCCAGACTAAAGAGGCCCAGATGTTTTAGCCTTTCCTCATAAGGGAGGTGCCCCAGCCCAGTAATCATTTTAGTCACTCTCTTCTGCACCTTTTCCAGTTCCACTATCTTTCTTGAGATGCGGTGACCAGTCTAGCCATGTGGAAAATCCACATATTCTTTCTATGCATCAAGCAATTCTGTGACAATTTCTCTTACTAAACCAATGGCAGAATTAGCAATATAATATTGGCAGCTGTACTAGAGTTATAAGAAATACTGAGAAAGGAATCTCATGATAATAGGCTACAGATAATAGATAACAGACTTAATAGTGGTTTTAAGCACACACATGCATTTTGACTTACTCTGATATCTTTAGGATGTTCTCCTTCTGCTATTCTCACCATCCATAAGAATTTGTTGATATCGTCCCCGGAGTAGCCAATTACACCTCCAAAAATTATTAATACATAATCCACATCTAGACTTCTCATGATTTCATATGCTGCTGTCTCATTCGATGACATTGCTTTTCCTACCTGCAACAAGGAGTTTTCTTAAGCCTGTTTATGTTTCAGATAAATTCCCCATATTTGTAGTAAATCATCATGTTAGCCCATCTTAATCAAACAAATCATTAATAACTTGCAAAATAATTTTAAAATTAAATAATTCTAATTAAAAATTACAGCATCTAAGTGAATCTTGATGCCCAGTTTGGTGCACTGGATTGAGTTATGTCAGGAAACTCTGCTTAGCCGTGGAATATCTCTCTTACCTTCAAAGTCCTATTAGGGTTTCTGTAAATTAGTTCTAATCTGGCAACATATAAAAAGCGAACCTTATATATACTTCAAATCTAGAATTTGTAATTTTCAGAATGTGGAAATATTTTAGTAGTCGTTAGTCCTATTCAGGCTTAACAATATAAATATATCTCTAGACAGACTTCCCAATGACTACAAGGTAAGACCAATGTGTGGATCTGCAAATGGCAGACCCAGTCATTTGAAAATACTATTCCCATCCACTTCCGTTACCAGGCCAAGAAGGATGCAGAAGGAATGATGGCAACCACCATTGTCATTTGACAAATATGGCGGACCCCTGGAATGTAAACCTTTCATCTGTATTCTAAGATCCAAGATCCCCTCCTGTAAAGCTAACCACACCTTTATTGTTTGTGTGGTTTGCTTTTAATTCTTGGGAAACTCCAGGGTTATAAACATAGATGTTTAATGTATAAACATAAAGCCTTTAAACGCATTCAGAAACATTTTTTGCTTATAAAAATTCCACTTCTGGAATCTGTCATATATACCTATGTTTGAAATGTTAATACAAAAATCTGCAAATATTGTTAAACTGTATTGTGTAATAGAGAAGTTGAACACTTCAGTCTAGCCTACTTTTACCCAGAACAATATATACTTTTATTTACAACTGTGCTTTGAACAAAGACAGCCTAGAGGACATGCACCAACAGAATGTTAAATTGATAAAAGGATTAAGAAACTCTGCAAAATAATTTAAACCTAAGTCATGTATTTGGATTTGTTTTTCTTGTAACATTCTTGCAATCAATTTGCTACAAAGCAGATTTCATAGGGAATTAGGTTTTGCCTGAGGATTTTAATACAAAACAGCAGAGGTGCTATGTAAAATCATTTAAAAAGCTAATGAGCAACATTTAGAATTTATTCTATATCAAGTATTCAATAAAATATTTAAACTAGAAAACTTTAAAATTATGCAAAACTAAATGCAGAAGACCAAGTCAGATACTCAAACAATACTTTAAATCTCTAGAAGTATGTGGCATAATGGTGACTGTTTTCAGCACCATCCATCTTCTCTCTCCTTTTTCTTCCTTTTGGAATGGGGAGTTATTTACATTCTGATGTTAAAATGATTCAATTGGTTCTCATCAAAGGAGCCACAAGACGATACAATCTCTTAATCATATGAACTCAATAATCTAGGAAGGTAAAAAAAAGTGGAAAATCTAAAAAAAAGGAGAAATTCCTGACATTAAGAAATGAATGCAAGCATAAAAATGGAAAATATTTTTCAGCATTACACTGAAACCTAAAAGAAGTAACAGTGCTCACAACCATGTTCCTTAGCATAGTGAACCACACTAGGGTAAGTCAGGCATGTCCAAACTTTGGCCCTCCTGATGTTTTAGACCGCAACTCCCAGAATTCTAAACTTAGATTGCCAATGGCAAAGGACTGTGGGAGCTGCTGTCCAAAACATCTGGAGGGCCAAAGTTTGGGCATGCCAGGGGTAAGTCAACTAAATCAATGGGGATTAAGTGACTCAGCTTCTATGTAAATTTCACTGAAAGGCCTACTCTGTGTTACTTACTGTGTTAGAATAAACTGAAATTTGCGTATTCCCATTTTAAGAAGAATGTCATAAATGATTTGAGATATAATTAAAAAAATATCAAGAAATCAAGTTTTCCCACCCAATTCACAATACAAATAGCTGCCACTACATACCAAGGCTATGTGGCTGTTGTTCCAAGTATTGTTGTCTACTAAAGTAGTCCGATTTGCCATTCCTGCTATTTGATAGCCATAATCCCACCAAGACATTACTCTGGCATGTTCATCGGTGTTTTGTCTCAGCCAATAGTATGCTTCCCTGAAGTCATCCAAAATGTTTCGAGTGCTGTAATAGTAAAAAAAAAAAAAAAGTTAGCTGCACAGGCAAGGAAGTAGTAGTGCCTCCATCAGAGGATTGTGCCACAAACTGAGGATACCAAATATCCCCAATGGTCTTACCCATCATGATTGTAAGATGCCAGAACGACACTAGGACTGGAGTAGGCATTGCTAGTCACCCATGTACAATGGACGGCAAACATCATCAACAGCATTAACATTAACATTGTAACAATGCTCTTGATATTCGGCCCAAGACCTTCTTCAGTTTTTTCCTGTTCAGATATATGTTTCCTCACTTTACCTGCCTGAACAAAGAAATATATTTTGGGGAAAAAATCATGTTTTCAGCTTACATCCAATTTTACTTTATAAGTATTTTACAATTAAACTGCAATTTCCTTTCTCAAATAAATCCTCTCATCCTGTTATGTAAATTATTTCACAAATACTGAAACGTTTATCAGGAATGTACAAAAGCTATCATTTAGTGACTAAGTATTCAGAAGCACAATACTAAAGATGGATATACCTTCAGTAAAAGCAGTTTTTCAACTAAGCATATACAAAAGGATGGTTCAAATATAACTAAGCATATGCATTAATGCAGCTATTTCCCCTCAATATTATGCTTCACAGGCACAATAGTACCTTGTAAGACAAATGCCCCTTAATATGAAAAACTTGTAAGAAGGTGAAATTTCTGGGAATAGGAAAACTTTGTAAGATGAATTTTTCCTATGGGATGCCTCACAAGATGAATTCAATGCATTCCTATGGGAACCGCATTAAACCGCGTTTTGTGGGATGATTTTTTTGTAAAACAAATTGACCCGTAGAATGAATTAAATTTGTCTTAAGAAGCACCGCTGTATACTGCAGCATGACGAGGATTTGGAATAATAACTTAAAGGTAAAGATTGTGAAACACTATTTCTATTCTTATTCTATTTTGACATTCATTACTTTTTTAAAAAATGCCAAGAAATAGAAATAATGAAAACCTTGAACTTACTTTATCATAAAGATTTCCTGGATTTCTTTTATCATCCTCATCACTGCTATCTTCCACTGGTGGGTTTTCTCTTTTCATATCATCACCCAAATAGTGCTCAAAAACATTCGAGAAAGCAATTGCTGACAACATACAGACCACTGGAGTTAAAGTTAACATCAGGCGGACCATCACTCCAGCAAAGTAAACAGCACTGATTGCATACAAAGCCACTACAAGGAAACAAAGCCATTCAGTTTTATTATTAAGCACTTTTAAAAGGCAAAGGCTATGCTAGTTTGCTATTAGATTCTTAAAAATAACTGTACAATGAGTTTGCACAGTACTTTCCCAAAATCTCCTTTTAAATTGAGGATGCACCTCTTACTGAGTTATACACTTGTACCATTCAATAAAATAAGATTTTTTATCATTTTACTTGACCATAGGATGGATCTGTATTTTACATATGTGTGTCATTTACATGATATCTTTCTCCTCACAGGAGACCCAAAATGTCTCAGAACAGATAAAACTATATAATAAAGTGTTTTCAAATTCCATTAAAACCATACTAAACACAATTACAGTAATACCTGGGTTTATGAGTGTTAGCAAGTTGAGCAAACATTTCTGATCAATTTTGCCTTGATAGCAACGTCTTGCAATATGAACAGGTCACGTGTTCAAAAGTGAGCCAATTGTGACTCTCTCTCTGTTTCCCTGCTGGATTGTGGGTGATTGTCTGGAACATTCCATCTCAGGCAAACCTCCAAAGCAGGGGGAGGAGAGAAACAGAGATCTCCCTTGCACCAACCAGGAATGTTTTCAAAGGAGAGTGCAGGTCAGGGTTTTATTTTTCCTTATATTTATACTTGCATTTAATTTGTTATCAACATTCTTTCATTTCAAATAATTTCTAGTCATGGGGCAGCTAGTCAAGTGTGTATATGGGTACAATTTGCCTTTTATTATTGTCACATTAAAAACACAGAGTAAAATCCAGTTGTTAGTCTCAAGCAGAGCAAACTCCTCAGCCAGGTACCTAAACCATGGTGTGGTTGTGGACTTCTAACCAACTTCTTTTGTGAGTTTTGGCATTTTGTGTGTACCGTACATGGTCAATGGGACCCCAGAACGAATCATCTGAGTTTCCATTTTTTCTTATGGGGAACTTTGCTTTGATATACATGTGCTTTGGTTTACGAGCATATTTCAGGAACAGATTAACCAAGGTATTACTGTTAATGTATTGATATTAAATTCACTGTTAACAATTTCAAAAAATATTTTTAAAGCCCTCTGAATTCAATAAATACAGTATAGCATTCCAGAGACCCATTCTTATTACTTTAAACCCTGCCTGAAGAAGTTTTTTATCTGAAAAAAGGACCAGAGAGAGGGGGCACACAACTGAGCGAATGAAACAAACAGCTTCCCCAGAGTTGAAGAAATGCTACACAGCTGTTCAGTGGACACTGCTGATTAAGGTAACAATGGTGCTGAGAAGGGCTGCCCCAAAGACTGGTCATGGATACTTTCGATAAGAAAACGCTCCACTCTCAGAAAATGCTTCTACCCAATTTTCAGGAGATTTGACACAACAACTGTCCTTAGTAATGAAAGGCCTGCAACTTTTTGTGCAGCATTTTGGGGAAACTAAAATGTCTACCATGGAGAGAAGGAATCCGCTTCCACCAGCTGCAAGCTCCAAATCTTAATGTGATCAAACCATATTTATGTTATCTCACTAAAAAACATCTCACATTGGCAAGCCACTGAACAAATACCCTAATTTAAGAGAGAGAAAATAGCATTATAATAACATTCCGAGGTTACTGTGAACTAAAAAAGCTGGTGTAAAACACAGCTAGAATAAGAAAGAACTGACAAGTTATCGCTAGTACCATTTTAACATTTGTTTCACAGCCTATTTGATTTAAATCACTGGATTGTGTACACCCTTTGTTGTAATCATGGGAAATGCAATAAAATAAATGGAAATTAGTCATGACTAATTTATCTATCATTGGTTTCAGTGGATGAGCTTTAAATCTGCCTATATCAGTATCCAACCCATTTTCTTGTACAGTGGACCCTTGCATAACAAAAGGTTTGTATAACATAAAATTTGTACAACATAAAAAATTCCGGAGATAGGGAGAAATTTGCTTAACATAATCGCCTATGGGGTGAATCTGTGCAACATAAAAATGGGCCCACTCTGTTTTCAATGCATTCCTATGGGAAATTTGTATAAAGGAAAATTTGCTTAACATAATTTCATTTGGAATGAATTAATTCCTTTATACAAGATACCACTGTACTGGATTAAGCTATAGTCCAAAGTATGACACTGGGAAAAGTTTGTGCCAACTGAAAACAGGTTGTATTCCAGCAATGGCAAGCTATAATAAATTTCCAGAAAAGGAATGATACTTGACAAAATTCTCTAACAGCAATATAATTGTGACATCAGCATTTTTCAGCTTAGGTGTTTCAATATTGAATAGTTATTACTTACCAAATACCCTTTCATCATTGATGTTTTTGATACAGAACCAAAGCCCTGCTGGGAAAGTACACACGAGAATATGGAGATCAAAAAAGAAGGAAACCCATGTTGTAGGCTGATGTTCAGACACTGAAGCAATGATCGGGATGTGAATTTTCGCATACCTTGTTTAAAAAAAATTCAGTTCAAATTATTTTGAAGTGATGTAATACTAAATTTACTACATTTGAGGACTAGTAATGTTTTAGAAACTTAGCAGACCCCTATTGGAATATTTTTAACTACTGAAAAGCACAATGAATATAGCAAATTTATAAAAACAAGCTTTTAAACAGTATTTTATATATGAAGATTAATATAGACCATCACTGCTGTTTTTTTTTGAACTTTTTCAGACTATCGTATCAACTTCTACCATCAGGAAATTGTTTAAAACATTTAGCTGAATTTCACAATCTTAATTTAATCCTATTGCTATTTCATCCACCCTCTGGAACAAAATACAAGGCCTGTTTTTTGAACAAGTAAAAAACAATGTTACAACTAGATATTCACAGCAATGAGTGTACATCTGCAGAAACACTCCTTTCAGCACCTTAGATGGAAAGCTTTTATCACTGCCCCACCCCTTGCTTAAAGTGGATGCTCCAGCAGGCCTTCCTTCAGTTTACACATCTGGATGACAAAGCAACACAGTGCATGAAGAGAGGAAGACAGCAAGTATTCTTACAGAGTAAGAAGAAGAAGAATTTTACAATTCCCTGTCCTCATCTGCAAGCACTAAAACTAGAAATTATATCCCTACCAGTTATATATTGACTAGCCATTTGTAAATGGTCAGGTAAATGGACAGGTTTTTGCCTACTAACAGGATGCTTCTAAAGGGAGCTGCCTGCTGTTTCTGTTTAAGAAATGCACTGCAGAGTCAGGATGCTACCATGGAGAAGAGGCCAGGACCGCCCTGTCTGTGCTGTCTTTCCGAAAGTATGCAAAGACCTTCCTCTTCAGGCAAGCTTTCCCTAAATGAGGGACTATGTAAATTTATATGTGTTACCATACATGATTGCATTGACTGATTTCATAAAAACACCAGTATTTTCCATGTTACTTTCCACCCCTCATAATGGATTTTTCTTTTCTTTTTGCCTGCTCTTTGTAGCTCTAGTTTTAAGATGCCTCTTTTAATTCCCTGTTCTTAACTTGAATATGTCTTAAACGTTCCGGGCTGTATATTGCTCCTCATTATGGTGAGCTACCTTGGCTCCTTTTCCAAGGAGAAAGGTGGGGTAAAAATATTCAAGATAAATAAATGAAATAAGTCACACAGATGACTACTCAAAGAACCAACACTACTATAAAGAGTATTTTCTTCTTCATCATGGTCTTTATGCATTCATACTAATGGGTGACCCTAGCGAGCTTTCCTCCAAAAATGTTGCAAAGGTAGGTGGACAGACACTTGTAGTTACTGGAGCACTGGGAAGACAACAACTTCTCTTCCAAAGTATTTTTTTGTACTTCCAGTGCCAACCCAGAATAGACTTTGTGCTAAGCAGGTTGAGTTATCTTCTTCCTTATCAGGGAAAACCAAAATGTTTTAAATAAATGTCCTTTGCAGATTTCACCCAGGGATGAAAGCATGGGTTAACTGGAGCACAGCATGCAGAGAAGACACAGACGTCTCCAGGAAAACCCCATTAACAGAAGGGTAAGTTCAGAAATATTACCAGCCTAATTAGCATTTCAAAATGTGCTGAAAAGACCTTCAATTGTGAAGGAGGATCATCTGCAGCAATCAACAGATCCAGCAATGACCGCTGCTATCATGTTGGTTGTAAATGGACCTGTCAAGGTTTCACAGGTTTATGGACATGGGAAGAACTAAGCAAATGCTGATAATTACTATGGTATAGGGCAGTTTTGACAAACTTATAGCACTGGTGCCAAAGGTGGCACTCAGAGCCCTTTCTGTGGGCATCTGGCGTCGCCCCTTCACTGCCACCTGTATTTAGGTTAAATTGCTGTATTGGCACTTTGTGAAAAAGTAGTGGGTTTTGAATTGCAGTTTGAGCACTCGGTCTCTAAAAGGTTCACAGTTACTGGTATAGGGACTAATACCTGTAGAATCAAGGAGATGCTAAATAGCACTGTCAGGACAACTTGGAGACTTTGGATAGTACTGATACGTGTTCTCACATTCATAGCATTCTCCCTCAATAGATCTTCTGGAAGAACAACAGCATGATGGGATGGCTGCTTGTGGGTAGGTGTTGTAGCTGGCATGCCTTATTAATAAAGACACAGCTAGAATTGAGATACATGCTCAGATGTGTAGCTCTGGGTTAGAACAGCCACTTGACTTCCTTTTCGTATTTAACACTTCGATACAGAGCTTAGACTTGGCACATTGTGAGAGATTTGTGTAAATAAATTTTGTAATAGAACGTTTTGTAGGCCTGCCCTGGAGGGGAAAACTCCCCCCATTTTTGGCAATAAAACTAGTATCAAAAATGAAAGACATGATAGAAATAAAAGCTACTCAAGACTATAGCAGACATTTATTTTGAAAATTTCAGAAATTTTATTCTGCTGTGGTTTCAGTGGTAAATGAAGAACCAAGGGAAAGCCATATTACATGCAAGAGGAATGGGGTCATGGTCAGAGCTCTTAGCCTGAAGATTTTGAAAGAATTGTATCTACTGTATACACGTGCAGACCCATTGTCAGACCATGACAAGGAACAAATTTTTCCCTTTGCAGCAGCTCTTCCAAAGAATACCTACAGATGATGGCCAATATCCAATCCGTTCAACTTCTCTTCATAGAACCTAGTCTTCAAGATAGGCACCACTTTAGATTTAAAACTGAATTATGGTTTAGCACAGGATGAGTAACCTATTCCCTTTCATACTTTACTGGATGCCAGCTTGTACCATCTCTAACCACTGGCTCACAAGACCTGGTTGTTGCAACATATTGGGGGGGGGAGGGGCACAAATTGCCAATCTCTTATTTAATGTTATGAGAATGAGGTGGTACGAGTCTCAGACGTGTCTTCTTTACAAGGATGAGTATTTGAAAATTTCAGACTAGCTATCCAAAATATGCGAGGAGGAGGAAGTTTCTACATTGTTTGTCACCTAGAATAACAAATTCTTTTTTAAGTCCAAAGTCTTGGGAAGTAGGGTGGTTCAAACTATTATCAATTCTGCAATGAGGATTTCAAACCACTGACTCAACAAAACATTGCAATCTAAAGCTTTCTAGATTGCTGCCAAAAGCAACCAGAACCTTTTAAGTTTACTCACGTACACACAAAGGGTGGAAAGCAAGCCAATGCTCACATACATCGTCAAACCTGCTCAGTTATAGCTATGTATAATGTCAGTAGTGAACAAGGTATTCAGTTCTCAGCATAGCCTCAAAGTTTTACTTTTAACATTTCGACTTACCCAGTGTCCCACAGTGAATAAAACCTGCCACTCCATGGTGCAATGTAACCTGAAAACAGAAGTAAAATACTATATTAAAACAAAGTACAGTGGTACCTTGAATTACAAACTCTTTGACAACCAAAATGTTTGACTTGCGAACAGAAATCCTTGGGTATAGGAAAAATTCAACTAAGAAAAAAGCTGGTTTTTTTTCAAATTACAAAAAGGAAAAGGAAAGGAAAGATTCCTTTTCTAAGTGGCTCCTGCTTGTTTGCAACAGCAATACTTCCATCTTGTGGCCACCGGACTCCAGAGCTGCAATTAGGAAGAAGAAGGAACCATTTTGAACAGGAAAGCTGAGAGCTGGGGCTTCTGTTTTTTTCAACGACCTTTTCAAACTGCCTATTTTGGAAATATCTGGCACTGTTTGGGGGATTTTTAGGACTTCTTTGGTGGATTTCTTGTGGTCAACCAACTACGTTGCTGCAATTAGGTAGAAGAAGGAGTCATTTTGAACAGGAAAGCTAAGAACCGGGACGACTACTTTTTAAAATGACTTTTTCAAACTGCCCATTTGAATATCTAGCACTGTTTTGGGGAGTTTTTGGAATTTTTGGAAGGATTTCTCAAGCAGTTGAAAGCTTGGGAGCTGAGCGTCTGTCGTCTGCATGCCTGTTAATGTGGGTTTTTTTTTTCACTTTCTGGGGGGTTTGATTTCTCAGTTCGAATGGATTAAAATGTTTCCAATGCATTTCTATAGGAAACTCTGCTTCGACTTACGAAAAAATTGACTTAAGAAAATGCTTTGGGAACTGATTAAATTCATAACTAGAGGTACCACTGTACAGTACAAATTTCTACCAAAATTTCAAAAAAATCTATCAAATATATCGAAAAAAGGCTATGTGGGGGCAGGTACATTAAACAGACATTTTTTGAAATCCTCAAAGTCACACTAACATAAGCCCAATGAATCAGTTCCACTGATTCAAATGGGCATACTTTAGCTGAAATCTATTTTACACAAAGTGTACAGGGTTTTTTTTTTTTTAATTAACTGAATCCTTCTTAAAAAGTGCAGATGGAATTAATACTTTTGATATTACTTTAAAGATGGTTCAGGTGATCCACAATACGTGAGTCTTTCAGGCATTATAGTTGTTGAACCTAGGTGAGTGCTATACACTATATGAAACATCAAACATTTTGTTTACAAAAATAAACTAATGCCATATCTGACAGCAACAGAAATATTCATATTGTACCTGTATATGTTAAGTAGATGACGCTCAGAAATACTACTCCAGCAGCTAGTGATATACCCAAGAAGAACAAGGTCTGAAATTCTTGTTTTGTTAATCTGTCTCTCATATATTGCAAGAAGGCATAGGCTTGCAGCAGTGCAAAAACACCTGGTTAAAATAAAGAACACTCCTTTTTAAGTTTTCAAATGAACTTTTAAGGCTTCCTATAAACTTTCATGCTTTTAATGATTTTTATATACAATTATATACAATTATATACACATTATATACAATCAATATGCTCCTGATTAAGGGAAGGAAAGAAAATGAACATATTGAACTTCATTTTTATAACAGTAATACACATTTGGAAGTTCTCAAAGATGTCATGCAGGAAGAAGAACTGCTATGGGGATGCAATTAGTCACAAAACACCTATGTTCCAGAAAGACATTGTGCCCATGAACCTCTTACAGGAATGAGACAAAAATGAGCCCAAGATATATAATAATTTTGTGATTCTGCAGATTTCATTGCAAAGCTATTTATTTCATGAAAGAGAAATTATTTCCTTAAATCACCTGTAAAGTGAATTACTTCAAATATTTTTCTACCAAATTACTACATAAACTAACATAGGCCATGCTGTAAAAAAAGATAAAGTATTTTTCTCTGGAATGCTCAAGAGCTACAGGAAAACTTTCTTTGGATCACTATTAAACTCTAAGCGTTCATTTTCTCAAATGTATATACAGTACATCCATATTTCACCCATTTACAAACATGCAGATTTATACAGTATTCAGCTATCACACCACTACAAAAATATCCCTGTTGTACAACTCAAATCAAGCAAAAGGAGTTTTAATTTTAAAACTGATTGGAATAAAGGGAATATCTGAAGGTGCCATGGCACGACAGATGCTCTAGTGGAAACACTTGCTCAAAGCATTTGTAATAATTTTTGCCTACATCATTAACATTTGCTATCATGCTCTGTACGCAGAAATACACAGAAAATTACAATGTCTCAAGTGGTTTTTTTAATCAACAATATGAAACTTTTCTTTACCTGCAGCTGCCATGTGCTCACTTGTTCTAATTGGTTGAAATCCAACAAATGGTATCTGCATGGATAGTATTAAGCCCACAATATAGAAAGTGCTATATGCTGTGGATAAAAAAACAAAACAGCAAAAACAACAAATAAGTACATATTCACAGCAAATAAGTTGATTTTTAATTAAGAAAAGAATTACAGGATTCTAGGTTAAAAGCAATATGGTCATAATTTTAGGAAATGTGGCATAAATTTGATAGCCAATTTTGTACAAAAATATATTCTACAGCATGAAATTATAGATGTCCCAGCTGAAGCTAATGAAAGCAATATGAACAGAATTTACTGAACTTGCACAGTAATTATTAAAAGGAATAGTTTGCTAAATATTTTCTTCCTTGCATCTAGGTAAACAGGGAGAATGGCTGAAAATGTACCTACAGTATACAACAAATTTATCTTCACAACAAAATACACTTCTATAGTTAACTTCTCTGACCATGGAAAATATTAAAAAGGGAAATGAAAATTTACATTTCCAAAATTTAGGAAAACAAAATGCCACTTAAGATCTTTATATATAGTTGTGGGCTACATTCAATTGGCTTTACATTCTCAAAGAAATTGCATTTGAAGTAATCATGATTAAATTTAATAAGTGTTTTCCCCAGTGTAGTGGAATGAAATAAATAATTACATTCAGTGTTGCACAATTTGTCCCCTATACTTTCAAGTCTTGAAAGTAAAGCCTTGTGTCTTTATAGTTATCTAATTAGGTTATTGAAATCCAAACATCTTGTCTGCCAGTACTTAGCAATTTATAATATGCTACAAAATTACTGCAATACTGCCATCCTCTGGTACTGAACTGAAATGTCCACCAATTGCTCCATTTATTCTTTTGAGCTCTTGTGACTTTAACTGCAGGAGACTTTCTGCAACTGTGCATCAAAGAAATTTCTCCCTTCTCACACCTCGCTCTCTAGGTGACTGCTATTCCAAATTTACCTGTCTCAGCTCAGATGAACATTCTAATAATTGTTTTAATCTGAAGGGATTAGAGATCTTTCCCACCTATTTTTACATATTCTATAATTCACATATATTCATAACATCAGCCTTATGCATATCCCCCCTTTTTTTTTAAAAGGGGAAAGCCCTTTCTCTTTTAAGGGAATTAGAAAGCTACTCATGTTTCCTGTTACAAATAAGTTAACAGATGATAGAACAAGATTTTATCAGTAAAAGGAAAAAAATTCAACACTATGTTCAAACTGGGAAGCAGTACAGTAATACAGTGGTACCTTGTATAAAGGAATTAATTCATTCCAAAAGAAATTTTGTTAAGCAAATTTTCCTTTATACAAATTTTTCCATAGGGATGCACTGAAAACAGAGTGATCCCATTTTATGTTGTACAGATTTGCCCCATAGGCAATTATGTTAAGCAAATTTCCCATATCTCCGGAATTTTTTATGTTGTGCAAATTTTATGTTATACAAACCATTTGTTATATGAGGGTCCACTGTACCTTGGTTTACAAGTGCCCTGGTCTACGAGCATTTCCCAAGATGAGCAAAAATTTCTGAACACTAAACCCAAATATTAAACAGCCTCTCACCGTGGTTTTATATAAACAGTAAGGGGAACAAAACAGAACCATGAGGGGAAACAACAGGCTAATAGACATGCCATCAAACATGCCTTTCCCCTGCATAGCCTTCTAAGTTTTCCCCTACAGAAAGGACTGGAGCCATCATAAAAAAGCACCTCCAAGTCCCACCCAAGAGAGACAGTCCAGAATTATACCACAGCAAACAATATCAAAATACACTGAAATGTCCAGCAGAATTGGCAGGAATGCCCACTCCTGTCCAGTTCCTGGCACAAGTCATCCACTAGAGCAGTGATGGCAAAACCTTTTACATGCTGAGCGCCCAAACTGCGATTCAAAACCGACTAATGTATTGTAAATTGCCAATACAGTACAGCAATTTAACCTGAATACAGGTGGCTGTGAACTGGCGATGCTGGATGCCATAGATTCGCCAACACTGCACTAGGGTAACTAAAACAGTGACTTTTGCATAACCAGGTCTGAAGCCACACTGCAATGGCTCTAATAATCAGTCTCATCCAGGAACCCCTGAAACAACCACATGTTCCAATACCTTGCCAATAAATAAGACATGAGAGTGCCCAGTAATTATCCAATACCATGGGATTTAAGGAGGGCTTTTTCAGCAACGGTCTCATTATTGCCTTGTTTAAGCAGGGTGGAAATTTACCCTGCAGCAACAAGGCATTCACAATTCCTTGTACCACTTGGCAATTCCTCTCTGGCAGCTTTTATAAACTAGGAAGGCCAAGGAAGTAAGAGACATATGGTAGTCTTCCTTCAAGTGTCCTGTCCACATATCTGACTACATCAATGGAAATTAACCCATTGACACAGGACAAGCAGGGGCCATATTTACATTCACAGGACCTCTAGCAACTACAACAAACAAGCAGAGTGATTTTTCCTGTGAAGAGTTGCACAAATTCCTCACAGTGGACTGCAGTATACTGCAATGGAATAGGCCAGGGGTGGCGAACAAGTTCGACAAAAAGAGCAAAAATTTTAAACTGTGAGAGTCAGAGAGCCACACCACGCAGTGTCCTGCCAAAACAGACAAACACTCACACAAAAGCATATAATTTTAACAATAATATATTAAACACATAATATAACATGCTCAGTCAGGTGTTTTTTGTTACCTTGTTGGAGTGATGGGATCATAATCTCAGTGGGATTTCTGGCATCTTTTGTTTTCAGTAATCTTCTGCAAATCAGGTTTGTATTCAGTTGTAGCCACTCGGAGCAGTTCCTTTACATGAGTGTCAGTCAGAATGGACCGGTGCTTTGATTTCATGTGTTTCAAAGTAGAAAACAGCTTCTCACAGACGTATGTTGACGAGAACATAGACAGCAGCTTGAGAGCGGCTCTTTTTACACACGGGTATTTTTCAGTTGGCACAGCTCTCCAAAACGTAACATGGCCTTCCTTCAAAAGAGATTTCAGTCTATCGTCCTCGCGTAGCTCAATCATTTCTAGTTCACTCGCTGCCTCATCAGTAACAAGTGGGGTTTTCAGGCAGTCGGTGTCAGCATTAAACGGGTCGATGAGAAAAGTGATCTGTGGTCTTTTTTGGTCCAAGTCCTCAAACCGGAAAGTAAACTTCTCTTGCAGTTGTGTAAGTTGTTTCACGTATCCAGCTATATCTGTTTTAACACCGGTCTTCTGCAGGGTGCTGCGCAAAGAAGGAAAATGGGATAGATTGCTGTTTCGAATGTGTGCTTTAAAAAGCTTCAACTTGTTTACAAAGGAGAATACACTTTGTGTCAGCTCAGGAAGAGTTTTTAATTTCCCCTGCAGGTCCATGTTTAGTTTTTCCAAGTGTGAAAGCATGTCCACTAAAAATGCCAAATCCATAAGCCACTCGGGGTCTGAAAGCAGAGGATACGTTTTGTTCTTCTCTGCCATAAACAATTTTACTGTTTCCAAAAGCTCAAAAAAGCACAAAACTACTTTGCCTCTTGAGAGCCATCTCACTGCGCTGTGCAGTGGCAGGTCACCAGGCTAGTCTGCGTCAAGTTCTGCAATGAGGTTCTTGAATTGCCGGTGATTAAGGGCGTGCGTACGGATGTAGTTCACAATCTCCATCATAGGCTTCATAACGTGGTCTAAATTCAGTGTTTTGGACACAAGTTGCTCACAATGGATGATGCAGTGGAAGTTCCAAAATTCAGGAAAGGCGTCATCACCTTTACAAAGACCCACAAGTCCATTTACTGAGCCAATCATCGACGGTGCTCCATCCGTGACTATTGCGGTGAGTTTTTCAAAAGACATATTCGCTTTTTTAAAAACGGCAGTCATTGCCTCTTTTATGTCAGTACCGCGAGTTCTGTCTTTTAATGCGACAATGTCGAGAAGCTCTTCTTTAATCATGCAGTCCTCAGAAACCATTCGCGCAAATATTGCCAACTGTGGCTTGTCTTGTATGTCGCATGACTCGTCTAATGCAACACTAAAATAAGCACATGCGTTCAAGTCTGCATGTAGATCTGACTCAATCACATTATTTATGTCTGCTATTCTGGTTTCAACTGTGTGCCGTGACAGCTGGAGATCATTGATGGAATCTTTGAGTTTTTTTATTGTCTGGAGCCAAGGTTTCAATTACATCCGCAAAACACTGTTTTAGAAACTCCCCCTCATTGTATGGTTTTTTTTTAGCACGGGCAATGTTCCACGCCACTTTATAGGATGCAAGGGTCACAGTTTCTCCATGCTTGGTTAATTGCTGAAACATTTGAGACTGTCTTTTTACCTGGCTTTTCAAGGTGCTCAATTTTTGCTTGCGTAGTTCAGTACCTTTGGGTAATTCCTTGTCAATATTAGCATGGAGAGTTCTAAAATGACGCTGAAGATTTGAAGCCTTGAAATGTGATATCATAGTATTGCATATTAAACACAGCGCTTTCCCATTCCGTTCAATAAAGAAGAAAGCATCTTCCCATTCTTCCAAAAATGTCCTGTGTTCATCTTCATATTTTCGTTTAGCTTTGCATTTTGCCATTTTGAGTGAGGGTAAAAATCCTGCAGTGATGGTGAGGGTGTGCTGCGTCCTCCACACTAAGAACTAACGGCAAGATGTGACACAACATGTGACACACGGGTCCCCCCGCTCTCTGGCCCGTGCAGTTGTTTCCGGGGATGGGAGACGTGATGACGCAGCCTGGGGGCGGGACTACGCGCTCGGAGATCTCTCCTCAGAGGTCCCTCCTCAGAAGCAGCATAACAAAATCCAAACTTGGCAAAGAGCCACAGTATACAAAATAATGATAAGAGGCAAAGAGCCGCATTCATTTTGGCTGGGAGCCGCATGCGGCTCGAGAGCCTCGTGTTCGCCACCCCTGGAATAGGCCTTCTAGTGGGTCCTAGGCTGCGTTTGGTTGGATTTATGCCAAGATTTCTATCACTGTCACTCTAGTCTCCATTCCACTTGTTTCATCATCACTAGCTCCCCACAAAAAACAGGAATCCAGTTTGATACTACTATGTGGGAGGGGACACTTAGCAGAGATTGTGTCAACAGCCCTGACCATTTCCCCATTCCGGAAATCAGAGAGATTTGACAGAATTCCCTTCAAATGCAACAGGAAACTCCTCAGGAGCTATGAGGAACCCATTTAGATCCATTCGATTCCTGGAGCAGACCATCTTAATCAGTCCCCCACTCTATCAGAGGATGAGTTCCAGGGAGTCTAAATGTTACCAAGTAGTGAACAGAACTGCATAGAATTCTTCCACACCCAGATCACTTATCTCCCACTACAGAAAAACAGGTCTAAAGTTTTTCCTGCAGCATGGGTGGATGCAGATGTCATTTGGAACAGACCCCTGATCATCATGGGGGAACATGATACTGTTGAAATTCTCCAGCACAGCAAGCCGTGAGGACTCCAACATCACTACTGAGATAAGCTCAGACGATTAAGCAGTAAGGTGGGCAGTAAGCCAATAGAACCCCAAATAAGCCCACTTTCAGAAGCATACATTGACATTCACACTAATGGGGGATATGGCAACTGGTGAGGGGTCACAATAGACCATGACAATTCTACCCCCTCCTCCAGGTCTAGCCTACCACTACACAGAGAACCTTGATGGACAAATTTGAGAGAGATCAACACCCTCCAGCCTCATATAAGCAGATCTCTGTAAAGAAAGCCAGGTTAGCATGGTCATCCACGATCAGGTCCTAGATTTGCTGTTGGAAAAACATTTGCTGACCTTGCACTTAGCAGCAATACTTTCAACCCATGGAGGCTGACACCAAAGCTATCCAAACTATTTATATTTGGGGACAACATGGAGGCAACCAATACTGTCTTGTCCTCCCCCTCTTATATAGTGCCAAAGCTGCTGTCCCCACCTTATCTCCTTCAGCTCTGTACAATTCTGATGGGCACATGCTGACTCCTCTTCACTCATCACCTAGTCTTCAAACACATAACTCCATGAGCAGGAAAAGACCTTAAGTTAAAGATCACTCCTTAGGAGCACAGAAGAGAGCTGGCAATAATTGACAACATTATGAGAGGAAAGATGGGAGAAAGGACAACTGAGGGAAGGGTAAAGGTTCCCCCCACACATGTGTGCTAGTCATGTCCTACTCTAGGGGCAGTGCTCATATCTGTATTCAAGCCGAAGAGCCATGCGGCCGGCATGGCTGCAAAGAAACATAGTTTTATCTTCCCACTTTTTACAGTGGTACCTATTTATTTACTTGTATTGCCTGCTTTCAAACTGCTAGATTTGCAGAAGCTGGGGTTAACAGTGGGAGCTCACTCTGCCGCATGGCACACGGGATTTGAACTGCTGAGCTACCAACTTTCTGGCCAACAGTTTTCAGTGCTCTAGCCTGCTGAGCCACCACACCTCACTCAAGGGAAGGTTAGGATGTGGTAAAAATAAGAAATGGAGAATTCCAAAAAGTGTGTTGTAAACAAAGTCTATGCTTGAAGTTTTGCTGGAGGATCAGCATCCACATCTCCTGACACTCAACTCCTCCGGTAATTTCAAGTGTGCCATGCGGCAGAGTTAGGTGCACACAGAGGCATTGCCTCTGGTAAGATACCTGCCTTGATATATCTCCAGAATATTTAAACATATTAGTTAACAAACATGGGTGTTTAAGCAAATACAAGCATACATAATGCCATATAATGTTATTGTTTTGGTTAAATGAACTATTTAAATTGCTATTATTAAGGTAATGATTATTTTTCTATTTCAAATAAATTACAACAGAACTATGAATGATTAACCTACTAAACTATAGATAGTTCCCCTTGCAATGATTTCATAATTATCTGTCTATGTATTTCTAATGGCATATAACCACCAAATCAGTAATTTTCTGATATACAGTAACTGTAAAAGTAATTTGAAAAATTATTATTCTAAAAATGAAACCTTCATTTGGTTGTAAATATTAAGATTAAAAGCACTCCAGCAAAAATGAGTCTTTATGTAGAAAATCATGATTTAAATCGACCCTTAGTGACTACTGATTTAAATCACAATTTAAACCAAACTGATTTAAACAACATCTACCCTGCTCAAAAGTAATTATACAGATGTCAACACCAATAACTATGTATCACACATGCATGAACAGTCAATAAAGTGGTGCCTCCTAAGATGAATTTAATTGCTTCCAGGGGTCCATTCGTTTCAATAAAATTTTGTCTTAAGAGGCATGGTTTCCCATAGGAATGTATTAAAAACCAATTAATCCATTCCGGAGGAATTGATTACACCAGTTTACAATGCATTCCTATGGGAAGGCTGTCCGCAACCCCCTCAATCAATCAGCAACCGAGGGCTGTGGAGCAGCCTTCCGCTGCCGGTTGAATGAGGGTTTACCCCCAACCCAGCAAAGAAGGGAAGCTTTTCCCCTTCTTTGCTGGGTTGGGGCAGGGGAAAAGCTTTTCCCCTTTTGCTGGCTGCCCCAAATTGGGGGGAGGGGGAGAGAGCAGGCGAAGGGTGACTCACCCGCTCATCCCCTTCCTACTTTGGAGCAGCCACCCCTCCTTTGGCCGGGTCTCTGCGATGAGCCATTTCAGTGCAAAGACTCGGGGGAAGGGGGAGCAGCAGCAGCCATGCACGGAGCCTGGCTAAAGGAAGGCACTGGCTTGCGAACACAGAAGGACTTGTCTCCCCTTTGCCTTGGGCTCCGCGCACGGAGCCATTTAAATAGGGGGCGGGGCAGCAGCGTCTTCAATCATGGCTTTCTCAGCCATGTACCATCTGCAGATCAGGTGCTACATGGCTTTTGAATTTTGTGCACCCGTAACCCCCTCAGGTTGTGGGTGCGCAAAATTCAAACACCTGCCCCATAACACGGATTTTTTTGCTAGACTTGTGAAAAATGCCTATACCTGGAAATTTCATTGCTCTTATAAAGAATTCATCTTATGGGGCATTTGTCTTGCAAGGCACCACGTTAGTTTAGTCAGCACTGCAGTTGTGATGCCAAGTAGGTCAGTTAGATGCCCTGCTTGTATCCATCTCACAAAACCATAACATGCCAATTTTGGCACACAAAAATTACATTGTGAAACGATTCTGTATACATTAAATAAGAGTGCTAGATGAATTAAGTCACCTTCATATTTTATGGAGGTGGGAGTATAAAACTAACAAATCAGTATTTTGATTTCAGTTATAATTACCATGTTTAACCTTTCAGTTTTAAAGTTGTGGATTTAATAGCTCCATATGTGGAACCTCCTTCCTGAACTGGTTCTCTCCTGCCCCATTCTTCAAAATAAAACTTGTTTATATTTCTCCATAATTATGCCTTCAGTTTTGAAGGCATTCCATATTGCAATCATATTACAAGAATGTGTTTCCCACATGTACCACTTCCTGAGTTTTCCAAGATTTTTCATTGCCTCTTTGCCTATAGTATGTTAGGTCCCCTGAATACCCCAGGTGGGTATACAGCCTCTGAGTAGCCCTCAAGCCCTCTTTCACCCAAAAAAAACTTCTTTAAAAAGATGTTCTGGCCTGGAACACATACAATTTATACTGCTATTTAAAAAACTATACTACCTTTTGTTACAGCACTTACTACAGTATTTTACATGAAGCAAGTTAATACTTGTTATCTGCCTTTAGCACATTGGTAGAACAACTATAAATACTGGGAATAAGTAAAAATAGTGATGGTATTTTATGGGAAAGGAGAAATAATATTTTAAGAGAAGGCAAAGAAAATCAAACAAGTTAATTGTTTGAACAATGCATTAAAATGTGTCTGGAAAAAAGGATTCACTTTATTTCATACTCACTTAAAAAGAGAAAAAGTCATTTAAAAAACACTGTCCACCAGACTTCAGCAAAGCAGAACACTCACCTATATAGACCCTCCTGCTGTATCTTTGCATCAGCAGCAGCACAAATACATGCAGTGGAATAAGGTTGATGATGAAAACATAACCACCCCATGCAGAAACCTGTTAGATATAAATATAGTACAACATAATTCTATTTTGTAAATAATAAACAACACAGAATCATAAAAGAGTTTATAAGAACCTCAGGAGTTATCTGATCTAATCCTTTTACCAAGAGAGGAAACCCTACGAGCATCCCTGGCAGAGGGCCATCCCCTACCTGTCTGAAAGCCTGCAATGAAGAATAATCTACAACACTCCAAGACAGTCTGCTTCACTGCAAAATAGCCCTCCCATGAAGACATTTTGCTTATTGTTTAGTCAAAGTCTCTCCCCTGCGCAAACTAGGACAGTAGATTCATCCGAAAATAAGTTTGTTGAATCCCCTCCATGACAGCCCTTCAAAAGGTGAAGATGGTTATCACCTCTTAGTAATTTCATTTTCATACCAAAAATACCCCATTTTGTGGATTAATCTATGGAAGCTCCAATTAAAAATATAAATGTTCATCTTTAAAGTGCCACCATGTTTTTATCATTTTAATTTTTTTATTTTGTTTTCACCTAATTCCAGTTGTGTAAGTTTAATAAAAGGAGGCCAAATATGGCTTTCCTTTTCTTCCCATACCCAATGTCATCTTGGTTACACGATTATATTCCCATGGACTCCAAGAACCTCGTTGAGGTTATTGCTGCCAGGGATGGGTGTGGGTGTCAACTAGTTATTGATTCCAAGGTTTCACTTACTTTTCCCACTGGCATTTTGAATGTTGAATGGGTGTGTTCAACAAAGACATGAAAGATGAGAATTTTTTATGTTATTATTTTAGGCTCATTACACTTGACTTAAAGGAAGATCAGACCACATTGTGTGACACATTAATGTGACACATTAACGCAGAACACCACGAAATTCCAAAAAGTCCACATACTTTTTAGTAATAGCAAAATAGGTGCATATTCATTGCCAATCAGCCCAGGTCTGGAACATGTCTGATATAGGTCAGGGGGAAAAATGGAATGGGGAAGAGTGGATTTTCTCTGCAGATTTCAACCTTCTCTAAGATTGAAGTGATTTGCTTTAAAAATCTTCAAATGATTTCAGATCCATGTAATCTGTTTATGGCTTGCAGGTAGGAATCAATACTTATTTTCACACTCTACGTTGTATGTTCAAGTGCCTTACTGAAGGACAACACAAAGACATCAGCCGCAAATAATTACTGCAAGTACCTGCTAACAATACACAATGAAGATTGATTTTATATCATGATCCATAACTGTAACTTATGACCCTCAGCCTAATTTCAAAAGTAGTCAGAAGGATCAATTCAGACCTCTCATATGTTTCTCCACATGTAACCAACCAGGTGGAAATAAAGAGAAAGAAAAAGGGTGACCTTCATCCACCTTGGACTTTGTTCAATGAATAGCCAGGCTCTGCACTAGATAATTGTTGAAAAGCTACCAGACCCAAGTATTCTTGTGTCAAATATTTTCAAGCAAGTCTTAGTTGAGTTTTGCTCCAGTATATAACATAGTATTAAAAGCAAAACTTCTGGAGTGTGCTAATTAAGAATGAGACCATTTACACATTTAAATTCTATAGACACAAAGTATGTGACAACCAGTGTTGTACAGTGGAAATATTGTTGGACAAGAACTTGGAAGACCCAGGATGAAATTCCTATAACTCAGTGGTGGGAGGCAAGAGGTAAACTGCTCCTTGAACACCCCACATACCTTGAGAGCCCTATAAGAGCGTTGGAGGCAGGTACCTTGCTATGCATCTCTGCCTGTACAAGAGGCATAACATCACGGGCAAACTGACACTTAAAAATTATTTTCCAATTTTGGGAAATGTGTGACTTTGTACCATTACAGTAAATCACTCACACTTTGAAATCAAAAAAGGGAAGTCTTTAATTAGCAATAATTCATTGATGCCATTGAAGCTACTCCTCCTTCACAAAAGGAACTATGCAACAAGATAATGGCCTGTGAACCAAAAGTAACTTGACAGAATGTAAATACAAAAATTACGTATAGATTTATGGGTACACTTACCATGTAGAAATAGGATAGGCAGCAGCATATGGTCCAGAAGACTGACCCAGTTTTCACAGACTTCACCTAAAAGAAGCCACTTCAATATCATCAGTAGAAAAAAAATCAAACACACACATACATACATATCTAACACACATGGTATTTATTTATTTATTTATTTATTTATTTATTTATTTATTTTTGCATTTGTATACTGCTCCCATTTCCCAAAAGGAACTCTGGGCGGTTCACCCAAAAAGGTTAAAAACAAACATCAATCGAACAATATAAAAAGCTACTAGGCAAGAGGCATAAAACTTGACTGCAAAAAACAAACAAACAAACTTGGTACCACCCTAGCTGTTGCCAAAGGCATCCCTGAACAGCCAGGTTTTAACGGCTTTCTTGAAGTATGCCAGTGAAGGGAGCCTAGCGTATCTCGCTGGGTAGCTTATTCCAAAGCGATGGGCCGGCCATCGAGAAAGCCCATTTACAAGTAGATACCCTACGGGTATAAATGTATTGCAACTATACAGTAATTTTAGTTTTTTTCTAAATTTACTGACACACTTTACTTTTTAGATTAACTGCAAGAAGACTGAAAAAAGGAAGGTGGCCTTGCTCATCATAACAAAAATCAAGATACACACTAGTATATCTTTATTAGGCCAAATTAAAGAGGATAAGATATGTGGAAGTTTTCATGGTCTCCAAATCTCTTCATTATAATAGGACAGTGTAACCTTTTTACACTGAAAGGTAAAGTATTTGGTAACAGAACCAGAAAAACAACCACATGTGACCACCGTCAACCACTGGTACACTTACTCTTGTCTGATCATTAAAAAGACATAGTTGAAGATCCAAATCTTATTTAAAGGAAAATGACAAAGATTTCATTTCATTAATAGTAGCAAAGGAAATGCATTAAGTTTCAGTACTTACCCACAAGTAGTATGTGAATTGCAGTGCAAAAATAGCTATCCCTTCATTGTCAAATGATCCTGCAACTGATCGTGATATGTAACCTGGCACTATAGCAATAAAACAGGAAGCTAGAAGTCCTGCTCCCTGGTTCCACAGTTCTCTGGTAAGCAGGAAAGTAGATATTGATGTAAGGCCGCTAAAAACCGGTGCTAGAAACACACATACATCTCTTATGTGGACAGTTATGTTAAGCATATTTAAAATCCAATGTATAAGGCCAGCCGTCACCATCAACCCTGGATATACCTATGAGAGAGAGACGGGGGGGGGGGGGAGGCAATTCAGCACACCAAACACATATCGTTTATTGATCTGTATTGAAGACTCAAAGTATCCTGTAGTAATAAATGCAGAAGATTCTATTACAGTGTTACCTCTAGTTACGAAATTAATCTGTTCTAAAAGCATTTTCTTGAGTTGAAATTTTCTTAAATTGAAAGTTTCCCATAGAAATGCACTGAAAATAGATTAATCCGTTCCAAGTGGGAAATCACACACACACACACACACACCAAATGAAAAAAACACATTAACAACAGACGCTCACTTCTCTACCTTTCAACCGCTTGAGAAATCTACCCAAAAGTTCCAAAAAGCCCCCAAAATGGTGCCAAATATATCCAAAATGGACAGTTTGAAGTTTTTTTTTTTAAAAGAAGCCTGGGTTGTCAGCTTTCCTGTTCAAAATGGGTGGCCACAAGATGGGAGTATTGCTATTGCAAATAAGCAGGAGCTATTTTGAAAAGGAATCTTTCCTTTTCCCTTTTGTAACTCAACTTTTTCTTAAGTCAAGATGTCTGTAAGTTGAGGTACCACTATACTTCCATAACCAATATAAAAATCAAGTTATTAATAAATATCCTGTCCAATACCTGCAACAGGCAAGGCTAGAATATAGACCAGTGAGACTGGCAGTAGCAAGAGATGTCTCTAGTCAAAGAGAGTTGCTTTGTGGGGATTTATTTATTTATTTTATTTTATTTAATTTATTTAAAATTCCCTTTCATTCTTCTTGAAATGATCCAAGTTTTGCACTTTATGCAGTAGTTAATATTTAGTATTGGTGGATATACAACCAACACCTTATACTTGCACCCCCATCTTATTTGAGATAACTAATATATTGACTTCTTCAGAAGTCAACATGTATGTATGTATGTATGTATGTATGTATGTATGTATGTATGTATGTATGTATGTATGTATGTATGAGAGAGGGAAGCCGTGTTAGTCCTTTCAAGAACTGCAGCCAAAAATCAAAGAAAAACAAAACAAAACATGTGGCACCTTAAAGACTAACTTGCATATTTTAATGTAACATTTCGTGGACATGTCCACAATCTTAAAACCACACAACATTTCTACAGACCATGACCACAGAGCCATTAGCAATACTTAACATATCTATGACCCTCCCAGCCAAATCTTCCTTCGCACCATTTGTACAACTAATCATCTCTCCCTCCTCCACAGACCTATTAACAATGCTTAACATATCTATGAGCCCTGGCCAAATCCTCCCACCACTTCTACAACTAATCATCTCTCCCTCCTCTTCCCCCTCCCCTATCCACCAATGAACATCTGGTATGAAATGTATATCTCATCACATATTATATTACACACCTCATTCTGCTCCTATATATCTGTAGAAGTGGACGTGTCCACGAAACATTACATTAAAATATACAAGTTAGTCTTTAAAGTGCCACATGTTTTGAGTCTTTTGTTTTGCTTTGATTTTTGCCTGCAATGTATGTATGTATGTGTGTATGTGTGTATGTGTGTATGTATGTATGTATGTATGTATGTAATGATTTGTATATATGCATACATACATTCAGTCAGTCAGTCAAATTATTTATGTGCCACCTTTCTCCCCAAAGGGGACTGAAGATGGCTCCCAGAGATATAACAATATAAAAACATTACGCAAATGAATTTTTAAAAAATTAACACATGCCAAAATTTAAAAAGTATAAACATTCAAAAGCATTTTAAAAATGTGTAAGTTAAAAGCTAGCATTCTTGAGACAACTCCTCCTAAAAGTTTGCATGAAGAGGAATGTCTTTGCCTGACTACAGAAGGATAAGAGGTCAACCCCCTTTCTCAGGGCAGTACATTCTCTCCTGGGAGCAGTCACTGAAAAGACCTTCTCTCTCATATCCTCACCAAATGCACTTGGAAAGATGGATAAACAATGATAAGGACCTTCTCAGAAGACCTTAAAAGCCAAGAAGGCTCATATGGTCTGAAGACATATATCTAGGTCCCTGAACATTCTAAAATGAACCATTCTAATACTGAATAGTCTTTTATCTCCTATGCTCTTCTTTAAAAAGGTAGCAAGACTGTAATGAGGCATCAGATTCATTACTATTTACCCTGTCCCTTCCTCATCAAAACAGGCATCACATTTATTGATAAGCAACCTGCACATAAGCAATCTTCTCTCACTTTGGACATCCAACTCATGTGGAAGCAGCCCCACTGTCTACAGTTAAAGTGCTGCTGATCCCCTGTCCAAAGTGGTCTCAGGTTGCTGTTTTGGGGTTTTATGCTGTGTAAGTATACCACATTTGCTATTTTGGGAAATTCTTGGTAGCATTCATTATTTCATCAGCTTTTATAGTATCACTCCCACTTAATGAACAAGATTTCTACAGGGAAAGGAAGACTGTGATGATAGTTACAGACACAGACTCTTCCTGTGCAGGGCTTCAAGAAAACCTCTAAGCAAGACAAGTTTATTTTTCAGATATTTGCCACTTACTGTATTTAAATCTCAAATTGTAAATGAACAAAACTGATAATTCAACTAAGGTTTATTCTTCCATATTCCAAACTTCAGATTAAGCATTATTAATAAACATTTAACTCTAGAGGAATTTTTAAAAGAAATCTAAAAATGAAATCATTCTAATACTTACAGTTCCACCTACTATTCTTCCTAGTGGGTACCATGCTCTTTCATCAAACCAATTTAAGAATTCATAAAATCCATGTGATGCAAGATGATGTGTTGATCTGTAATTAAACCTGGAAAAAAAATCAATTTAATAAATTTTCTCTTTAAGTAATATTCACTTCACTTAGCCAAGAATAAGGTATCTGCCATACAATTTCTCAAACTGAGTTCCATTTTGGAAATTAAAAGAATGACCTTTTTAAGAAATTGATTAAAAATACTCTTTCTTATGAGAGAATTGACACAAACACATGGAATTTCAACTTAAAATTAATTCTTTTACTGAATGCCCTTAAAATGTCATGTCCCAAATAATCTGGTAGGTGTGGAAGGTTTGTTAGTCATCTCAAACAATTTGGGTTAGGGAACAAACCTAAACTTTAAATAGTTAACAATTATAACTTGACCTCTCAATAATTTTTATAAGGCAATTGGCATATCATTCCTGATATTGTTTGGCTTTCCTTAGTGGGAGAGACATAAAAGTTGCAATCTCCCCATGATTCCTGCTCCTACCTGTAAAGTGGGCTGCTTTATCAAAAAATTTTCAGTGATTCAAATTTATTGAGGTACATAATTCCAAGAGAGCCTAAAGCTTTTATTTCATGCATTATGCATTTTATGCAAACGAGAGATGCCTACAAAGTAGAATGTCACATCTAGGCAGTCTGCATCATGCAGTTTGACTATGCAACCAGTTGTATCATTCATTACAGCACAACCATTGCCCAACACATTCATGAATAGTATCTGTTCTTGGCATTATTAGACCTAATGATTGCACAACTTCAACATATGCAAGTGGGACTCTCCAAACAGGATTTCTGTCACTGAATTTTCAAGTAACAGGGTTGTTTGTGCAGCCTCCCAAAAACATCACTAAAAACAGTGCTGTCCAATTTCAGTATCAAGTGGGAAACTCCAAATTTAAATCAAGCATTTTGCTTACTGTATATGCCCTATATTGGTGTTCTTCAAAGCAACTGTCTCTTTCACACAGTTTTCCTTCCTGTTTCCAGTTCTTTAATCTCATGTAGATTAATGTAGATGCCCAGACTTACAAAACTGCTTTCTCCTAACTAAAACAGAGAGTTAAGGGACAAGGCATAAATGCTCAATTCCTACTTCAGTTCAGACTTCTCCCTAGAGAAAATCTATGCTTCTCCCGGAAATTGTGAAGTACAGTGGTACCTCTGATAACGAATTTAATTCATTCTCAGAGGCAATTTGTTATCCGAAACGTGGTTTCCCATTGAAATTAATGGGAAACGGATTAATCTGTTCTGGAGGTCCGAAAAAAGGCAAAAAAGCTGGGTGGTGGTGGTGGTGGTGTCCAGACCTCTTTATAAAATGCACTTTAAAGGCTTGTAGTGCTGGAACACCCTCCAGAACACCTCCCTGCAGTGCAATGCAAACATGGACAAGAGAAGCCAGCAAGACTACCCCAGCGCATTCCCACCAAAGTGCAATGGGGAAAAATGCAAACAAACAACATAAGCAGAAAGAAAAATCCAGCCCATTTTTGCCTGCAGAGCAATGAAAAAAGATGGCAAACACAGAGAAATGTAACCAGCAAGACTACCCCAGCCTCTTTCAGCCAAATATGCAAAGAAAAGCAGTGCAAAGATTAATAAAAGCTAGCTCCCTATCTTAACAAGTTCGAAAGGTCTAAATTCCTCAGCAAAACATGTCCAGAATAGCTCCAAAACTATGAAAAAAACCCGCTCTAACCCCTCCCACCCCTCCTCAAACTATGCATCCTGCAGTGCATGGAGGGTACACATTTTTTGCAAGGCATTATGAAACATTTGTTATCCGAGGCTGCCCTATACCTGGAAATTTCGATTTGTTATCTGAGGCATTCTTTATCTGAGTTATTACTGTACAAAGGAAAGGGATAGAATTACAGCTTGAGAATGATGAACAAACAGTCAAGGAGTTATCTTACTACTTGACATGAGTTCAAATCCCTGGGGCCAGATAAACTGCATCCAAGGTTATTAAAAAACTGGCTGAAGAGATCACAGAACCACTGTCTACTGTTTTTCTTGAAACCATGGAGGATGGATAAAGTACTAGATTGCTGGAGGAGAGCTAATATTGTCTCCATCTGAAAATGAACAAAAAGGGGGAACCAGGGAACTACAGATTGGTCAACGTGAAATCACACACACAAACTTTATTGTTTCTGACCATAGGCCTTTACAATATACAAACCAGCAAATAAAATTCAGTTAAAACAGGTGATTAACATAAACCCAATAAAATCCAATCCAAGAAGAATAATGTAATATCACAGTCAACTATATGCAACATTTATGTGGCAGTAAGGTTCTTGACAAACTGAGACCTCAGTTTCTTAGCTGCCAGTGCAAATAGTGCTATCGCATATGTAATATACATCTGCGTTATCAGCAAGCAAACCAGTTACTGTTTCCATGGTGGTGCAATTAGAAAACAGCTGAATAATGGGTGACAAAAATCTTTCTCTAGGATTTTTATAAAGAGGACAATGCAGTAAATAATGAATTAGTTCCTCAATCTGGTTACAGCCAAAAGCACATTTCCGTTCCTCAACTGGACAACCAGGAAAAATTCTGGAGCAGATTATAAAGCAGTCACTCTGCAAGAACCTAGAAAACAATGCAGCAATAACTAGAAGCCAACATGGATTTGTCAGGAACAAATCCTGCCTAATTAAACCTTTCTCTCTTTTTTTGTTTGGGCAATCTCTTGGTAGATGGCAGGAATGCTGTGGATTAGTGGTTCCCAAACATTTTGGCTTTGTGTCTCTTGTGGTTTACTAACCACTGGCTGTGACTCCCCTTGCTAAGACGCCTCTCTCCACCAGGAGCAGGATCTTGACCCCGCCCACACAAAGTCATCCCATCTATTCCACTCACCTCCCGAATATCCCCAGTGATGCCACTTCCTTCCAGGTCCTGATGCAGAATCATTCTCAGAGAGTGCTTATCAATGGCTCCTTCTCAAACTGGGAAGAAGAGCAAGTGGGGTACCACAAGGCTCTGTCCTGGGCCTGATGCTCTTCAAAAATTTCATTTATGACTTGGATAAGGGAGTGCAGGGAATAATAATAATTAAACTGCAGATGGCACTAAATTGGGTGGAACAGCCAATATGCTGGAAGACAGGAATAAAATTCAAAAAGATATTGATAGACTTGAGAACTTGGCTGAAAATAACAAAATGAAATTTAACAGGGATAAGTCGAAAGTTCTACATCTAGGGAAAAGAAACTAAATGCACAGTTAAAAGACGGGGGTTGCCTGGCTCAACAATACTTTGAGTGAGAAAAATCTTAGAACAGTTGTAAAGCAAAAAGCCGAATAGAAGCCAGAAGTGTGATGTGGCTGTAAAAAGGGCAAATACTGTTTTAGGATCAAATGGTAGATATACAGTCTCCAAATCCCAAGAGGTACTACTTCCCTCCTCTTCAGCTCCACTCATCTAGAGTATTATGCCTTGTTCTGAACACAGCACTTCAAGAAGTATGCCAATGAACTGGATCAAGTTGAGATGCCAACAAGGGTGATCAAGGGACTGGAATTCAAGCCTGTTAAGGATGGACTGAAAGAACTGGGCATGTTTAGCCTTGAGAAAAGAGGACTGAGAGCAGATATGATAGCATTTTTCAAATACAGTGGTAGCTTGGTTTAAGAATGCCTCAGTTAAAGAAAAGCTCATTTTAAGAAAAGAATGATTCAAAAGGGGGATGCCTCAGTATAAGAAAAAAATTCAATGGAATGCCCTGGTTTGCTTTTTTTCCCCTGACGTCCGGAACAAATTAACTGGTTTTCAATGCATTCCTAAGAGAAACAGCATTTCAGTTTGCAATACAAAACGGCCTGGAAAATGAATTAATTACTTAAACTGAGGTACCACTGTACTTGAGCAGTAGTCATACAGAGGAGAGGCAGGATCTGTTCTCAATCATCCCATAGTGCAAGACATGTAATAATGAGCTCAAGCTATAAGAAAAAAGATTTAGGCTTAATATGGGGGAGAGAAATTCTTAACGGTTAGAGCAGTATAACAATGGAACCAAATACCTTGGGCTAGTAGTTAGCACTCCAACAATGGAGGCGTTCAAGAGAAAACTGGACAAACATCTTTCAGATCTGCTTCCATTTGGATTCCTCCACTTAATAGGAAGCTGGGCTTAATGGCCTAATAGGCCCCTTCCAACTCCATTATTCCATGCTTCTATATCAAAATGCTATTTATACAGCAATGAATACAGAAGATTGCTTTCATTTTACTGCATGGAGTCTGCCAATTCTAATTTAGTACAAAGAAAATGCATGTCCATCTGTAATAGCTTAATGCTGCTGAAGAAATACAAAGAGTCAAAATAGCAAAAAGACCAAGTTGAAAAGAACTACACCAACACATCTCGATGGGGAAACAATTTAGTCATGTCTGCTATCTGCACCTTCTACAAAACTTCAAATATGCCCATGCACATAGGGATGGAATAATTGTTTAAATTTCCAGGAAACTACTACACAACTAACCAAGGTTCTCTAAGTTGTACGTATGTGCACGCATACACATCTCTGCTGCTCTGCACAGGGGTTTCCTTCTTCTACACACCTGTAGTGACCATTTTTGTTTTGGTTGTGCCAGAACTGGGGGGGGGGAGAGAAGAGAAGCACATGTGTGGGACAGACCATGGGGCTGAAAATTAGAGGACACATTACAACTATAATAAAATCTCAGAAAAGAAATAGTATTATACTGTCAGACTGCATGAATTAAGACCAAGCAGCAACCTATCACAATGAAATGTATAATCTCTAATAATAAAACATATACAGTTTTCCCCTGAGAGCAGTGCATGTCATTTAGTGTTGTATCATTTAACTTGATAGAGTAATAAGGTACTGCTTAATCTAACAGTAATCATTTTTAGCATAAAAGAGTCCTGAGATATCATTCTCACTCATTCCCGAATATACAACTACTTGCAAGCACACTAAATTTAATCTTTCCACATAATCATGATGTAAGATATGATGTAATCTTCCTTTATTGTACCCCAGTTCCCTTACTGTACAACAAAGTGGACAGTATACCAAAAATAGCTATAAATGAAAGTAGCTGTTTCTGATACAAAATTTACTGAATTTGGCAAAAACCTAGAAGGCATTTGAATAAAATAATGAATCAGTAGTGTTCCATTCACTGACAGATTAAACAACACACTTCTTCATGCTCACGATATCACATAAAGAAGGGGTATTCGTTCACTGGATTTTCAATGTGGTGTAGTGGATAGAGTGATGAACTAGGGTGCTGGAGAACAGGGTTCAAATACATTCTCAGCCATGGAAACTGACTGGGAGGGGTGTGTGTAGAACTGGTAAAACCAATCCTTATATACAGTATGCAACTACCCTTCAATAACCTTATTAAGAGTTGCTTAAAGACAGTTCCAATTTGATAGCACAGGTCACACACACATTCAATCGTTAGACTGACATACCCAATGGGGTATCATGCAAAGGTTTTCCTCCACTACTAAGGTAGTTTCATATGAAGCATCAAAAGGAATTGTAAAAATTCGAAGTGGATGGGATACATGCCTCTTCTATGTGTCAATGTTAACTTGATTACTACTCTGGTACTGACCATTCTAAAACTGTAACAGAAAGGAATAAGCCTGGCACTGCTGTTAATTTTAAGCATGACTTGTTGAAACAAGCCACTCATAAACCATGATGTGAAACTGGTTTATTTCCAGCACACCATTACTAACTAATCTCATCTGGCTTTGGCAATCTGACAATCTGCTGCAAAAGAAAATGAAGTAAGATTATGGAGATTATGCAACCTGGGAGGGTGATAGCAGATTCACTGCCATCAAACTACAGTATAGTCCTATAATCACAATCAAACACAGCCACTACAGAAATATGTAACCAGATATATACAAATGGGCCAGAAGTTTGAATTGATCACAACTGAACAAAAATACGGTACCCCTTTAAGTTGGGAAAATGTGCTTCAAATATTTCCCCCTACACTTCAGAGAAAATTATCCTTATTCAATTTAACCTTTAAGTAGGAAAAACCTTCATGTTTCAACACTCTGACCTAATTGGCAAAACTGGAATATACTATTAAGAAATAGGCTGATCTGAAAAACAAATCTACTAAAATGCTCAAAATTCTGTTTATTAATAGCAATCATTGAAAGGAAACCGAGATATAACTGATAAAATAAGCAAGTGATCTAGAGAACTCCTTAAAACAAAGCAGTCAATCAAAAAAAGCAAGACAAATTAATTCATGTAAATTATTTCACAGGTCTGTTTGTACAATTCAACAGTCATGTTTTGACGCAATAAATCTGAATTCTGCAGAAACTTCTCTAGAAATTCTTTACTTCTTTATTGGGAAAGGACAAAAACAATAAATGCTGCTTTCCAAATCCTGGTTGAGTTTCAGCTTGGTCAATAATCTATGCATTCAATTCCTGTTTAGCTTAGATGCTGTTTTTGGAATAAATATAGTAACTCATTTGTAAGTAAGATTCACCAAAATTCTGGCTTACTGCTATATTAGAAATATTTCTACTCAGTTCTTGTTTGTGGAAACCATAAAACTGGTTAAAACACAAAAACTGAAATCCAGTAAAACACAGTAATACAACATAAAATATAATTTTATTTGCATTTTAGTAGCATAGTCAATGTATAGTTGTACCTCTACTTACGAATTTAATCTGTTCCAAATGCATGCTCTTAAATTGAACAACTCTTAAGTAGAGGTACCATATCTAAAAAATTGGGGGAAAATAAAAAATGGAAAAAAACTGTAAGCAGAGCAGACCGCATCTAAAAATTGTAAGGCGACAGTTAAAGTGTCAACAGTTTTCCGCTCTTAAGTCGAATTGTTCTTAAGTAGAGATGCTCTTAAATAGAGGTACCACTGTACTTTTAATTTAATGTTTGCAATGTTTTATTCTAACTTTATATTCTTTTTCAACTGTTTTTTGACCCACCTCGGGTTTCAAGGTTGTGTGGCAAGCTCAGTGGTTTAGGAATCTAGCTGCAGAGCCATTAGTCAGGAGTTCAATTTCCCACTCTCCCTCCTACCAGTACAGCCAGACTGTTTGGCCTTGGGCTAGCTACACAATCCCAGGATGCCCTAAGAAGAAGGGAATGATAAACCACTTCTGAGTTTTCTCTACCTGGAAAACCCTGAAAAAAGCCATCGCAAGTGGAATTGACTTGACACTGCATTTACTACTACTACTACTACTACTACTACTACTACTACTACTACTACTACTACTACTACTACTACTACACCAACAACAACAATAACAACAAATGTTGACTCTGTCAAGAAAAAGATGATAATGTGTCACACCTCATCTGTGAATGTCCAAAGGCTGCACAACCAGATTACAAATTTAGATACGATACAGTGGCAATATAACTTTCCAGTCTCCAAAAAACCATGGGAACATCAGGTACAGAAGGTGTCAAAATGCCAAAGTCAAAATACTGTGGGATTTCTGGATTCAAACTGATAAACATCTTGAACATAGCACACCATATATAGTAATAGAATGAAGAAATGTCTGGATCATTGACATTGAGATGGCAATCATGGAAGAAACAGACTTCAGTGGTCACTGTAATCAATTGGGGCTTTGGGCAACATCAAGAAATTTCAGTATTACAGTAACCCCCACCATTTTACCGTTCAGAGTACATGCTGGGGCTCCAGCTGATTAGTGCTGGGGTATTTCCCCACCCCAGCACCAATCAATTGGAGCACATCACTGCCGCTTCCGGGCTGCTGGAAGACTTTAAAAGAAAACCTTCCAGCAGCCCGTGCAAAGGCACCACTGCCCTTGCTGCAAGCACCATTCCTCCCCCAGCCAGCGCCAATCAGCTGCTTGGCGCTGGCTTGGGGCCAGCGCTGCCGAGCAATCTCCATTGAAATGTATTGGCTCATCAATGCATTTCAATGGAGATGACCCAGAACACCGCTTCCCCCCAATGCCGCAGGCGCGCGATGGGCGGCAGCGGGAGGTCAGATCCCCCAACACCGCCAGCATGCGCTGCTCCGAGATGCTTCGGGGCAGCGCGGGTAGGCGGGGGCGGGAGGTCAGATCCCCCAACGCCGCCTGCGTGGGCTGCTCCGAGATGTCTTGGGGCAGCGGCAGAAGGTCAGATCCCCCAATGCCGTCAGCCCACGCTGCTCTGAGAAGTCTCGGGGCAGCGTGGGAGGGCGGCTGCGGGGGATCTGATCGCCCACTGCCCCCCAGGCCCCACCCGACCTGCATCCACATACAGTGGTACCTTGTATAAAGGAATTAATTCGTTCCAAATGAAATTAAGCAAATTTTCCTTTATACAAATTCCCATAGGAATGCATTGAAAATGGAGTAATTCCATTTTTATGTTGTACGGATTTTCCCCATAGGCAATTATGTTAAGCAAATTTTCCCTATCTCCAGAATTTTTTATGTTGTACAAATGTTATGTTATACAAGCTGTTTGTTATACAAGGGTCCACTGTATTGTGGATATTCAGTCATCGCAGGTCGGGTGGGACCCAAACCCCCCACGATAGGCGGGGGGTTACTGTATAACCAACTGTATATTTCAGAAATAACATTTCAGAGGCAAAAAAGACAATACAGTAATACCTCGGATAACGGCTGCCCTGGATAACGAATAATTCGGATAACGACTTGTAATCCAGCCTCCCTTCACATTTCTCTTTAACTGACCTGCGGGGGGAGGCGCCGCACAAACACCCGGCGGCGGGGGAGGAGGAGAGGTGGGTGCCGGGAGGTGGGGGGAAGCGCCAGCCGCTGCTTGGCTCTTGCACCGCCTGAACGCCCCGAACGCCTGGTGGCAGCGATGGAGGAAGTGAGAGGCTTTTTTTTTGGCCTTTTTTCCGGACCTCCGGAACGGATTAAAATGGTTTCCCATTCATTTCATTGGGAAACCATGTTTCGGATAACTATTTCTTCCGATAACGATTAACCTCGTTGAACAAATTAAAGTCGTTATCCGAGGTACCACTGTATTGGCAACAGCACATGTATTGCATCAACATTTAACAGATGCTTAGGTGTTAGGTTAAAATTATACCTTTTATATAATGCCTTTTTTATATACTTTTGATTCACTGTGTTTGATATTTTTGATTAAATATTATTGGGTCTCAAACTTGGGATGTTAGTAATATACTGCAAATGACTGGCAGATACCACACACTCAGTTAATTGCATTTACCACAGCAGATGTAGAGACTGAACCACTATATTAAGATATATTCCAAAGCAGGATACAGTAACCCCCGCCATTTCGTGGTTCATGTACTGCGGTCCCGCAATATCGTGGGACTGTAGTATATGCTGGGAATCCAGCTGGTTAGTGATGGGGTGGGGAAGAAAAACCTTTATTTCCCCACCTCAGCCCCAATGAGCAGGATCCCGGGGTGTGGTGAAGGGGTAAAAAGGTTTTAAAAGCCTGGGCTTTTAAAACCTTTTTTTCCCTTCCCCAAGACCCGGGATCCAGCTCAGTGATGGATCTAATCTGCTACCATTGCTTGCCCGGCTACTCCAAGACTTCTTCGAGCAGCCCGGGCGAACAGTGGTGGCGGACCTGATCCCCCTGTCGCTCACCGGGGCTGCTCCAAGAAGTCTTGGCACCGCCGTGGCGACGGACCTGATCCCCCTCCGTCACTCGCCACGGCAGCTCCAAGAAGTGTTGGAACAGCCCCGTTGAGTGGTGATGGCAGATTGGATCTCCTCCATCGCTCACTGCGGCTACTCTAAGAAGTTTTGGCGCAGCCGCGGTGAGCGCGAACCTGATCGCCCTCCGTCGCTCACCACAGCTGCTCCGATAAATATTGGAACAGCCCCGGCAAGCGGCGGACCTGATCCCCCTCCATCGCTCACCGCGGCTGCTCCAACAAGTCTTGGAGCAGCCAGGCGAGCAGCAGTGGCGGACCTAATCCCCCAGTGTCGCTTGCCGGGGCTGCTCCAAGACTTTTTGAAAAGTCTTCCAGCAGCCCAGGCAAGCGGAGGTGGCGGGTCAGTTCCACCACCACCGCTTACATGGACTGCTGCTCCCCCAGGCCCCACCCAACCTGCATCCGCATATCACAGATTTTCAGTTATCGCGGGTCAGGTGGGTCCCTAACCCCTGCAATAGGTGGCGGTTTTTTTTACTGTATTTAGTATTTGCAGATAAATTTAAAAGACTAGGCCACAAATATGAAATAAAAATTCTCATTTCAGTACCATAGAGCTCAATTTCACTATAACTGGTCCACAGATAAGGTTGAATAACTGTTACATATCAAGGTACAAAGCCTGATCGTGTAATTTAAATTTACATCCACTGCCAAACCAGCAAAAACTTGATCATGAAAATAATAAAGGAAATAGGGTCATTCCATATCAAATCAACCACTGAAAAATCCATTTTGGAACTTGATGTCATGGATTTGGTTCATTTTTGGTACATCTGTACCTTACCATGCGATGTTTAAATTTTTTTTTTCAGATTTTTGGTCCACCCATATCTGAGATATTGCATTTTCAAAATTGCATAAAAAGCCAAAACTCACTACCCACCATAATTTCAAATGTCATTTAATAGATATCTGTGCTAACTGCAGAATTGGGACAGGTGTCATTTCAAAGCTTATTAATAGGGTTTTCAGTTGATATACAACATGACGCAATTGTACATTTTAAAAAAACTACACATTTAAATAAATATAAATTTTGAATTTTTGGAAAAACTGATTTTTTTAAAAAATGTTCAAAAATTCACACTTAAAGATACAAATCTTGTAGCCTATCACTCCAATTTTCAGAATGTTATCTCAATGGTATCATATAAATTTTAAATTTTCTTGTTGGCAGTCACAAGGAATTAAACTGATTGAGCCCCCAAAATACACTAAAATTTCTATACTTAATGATGAGAATCTCCCCCCCCCCCCGCCCCTGGCTAGGATATTGGATGGTTTTGTCATCTCCTGTGGTGTCAGCTGGTATGTTCTCTCTCACACACACATACTGCGAGTCTCACTAACTCCTGCTATGTTGCAGTTCCTTGGTCTTAACTCAACAAATTTTGAAAACCCTATCTTTTCAGATGGGTGCTTGGACTTAACAATTGGTAAATTTCTCTAAGACTGCCAAGTATCAGATGCTTCTGGACACAAGTTTGACAACCATCATTGTCTTTGATTGAAATATAATCTTTATATTTAAATCAAAGCCAGTATACCGGTAAATAAAAATGAAAGTGAACAAATTCTACAAATACTGAAGGGTGGGATGAAGAAGGCATTTGTACCCTTTTTATATTTAAAAAAATCCATTCTAACTAAGCCAGAAAAAATGTTTTAAACAGCGCTAGAGGCGTGGGGAAAAGGACAGGTTTTTTAAAACCTCTGTCCAACATTTAGAAAAACATTAATCAGCATACTATACACAATGTACATCATATAAGCATAACACCTTGGACTTCATAAGCAATAAAGATACAGGGATGTACATCTGCCTTCTACATAAAACATGGGAGTTAGAGCAAAAGGCTAGCTATGTAATAACTCTTCACTAATTCAAATGCTAAGTTGTCAAAGAGCTCCAAAGGAAAATTAACAAACTTTTTATGTATATCCACATTAATGTTTCCACATGAGGTAAACCATACCTTCTTTAATAAAACAAAGGAAATCTTAAGATCCTTTTCAGTGCAACATTTATAGAGATAAAAAAAGATAAGATAAAGATAAGATAAAACTATTTATTACATAATCGTCAGATCATTGCAAACAAGCCATATTATCATGCCATATTAATCAGTATTTATACAATAAAATAAACATTTTAATATTAATGCTTTAAAATATAATATAAAATATTGTTTACTAGTAAGCCAATTTACTAAAATCCCCTAAAAAGTATTTACTTTACAATTTTAAAACCTTTACATAAAATATTTAATTTGCATTCTAAGAGGCTGTCTTCAAACTTCTGAATCTTTATAGCACTTTACACCTATACCATCCAAATATTTAGCTCTGCATATAGCAGCTTTAAAAGCAAATATTGCAACTCTGTTTATTATATCTAGATTGGATGTTTGTAATAAAAAAACTCAGTTTCTCTGAGATGCTTCTGTTTTCCACTTTCTTTAAAATGTGCTGTAAATATTTTTCTCTTATATTGCTATATAGGGGACAGTCTAATACATAATGAGCTAAGTCCTCGAGGGCAGGGTTTCCACAAACACATAAACGATTATCTATAGGGATACCCTGAAACCTACCCCATTTCATCATAGTATCCATTTGTTCAAATCGTAAGCGAGTATATGCTTTCCTATATTGCATTTTCATTGGGACAGTTAAATATTGTTCATAATGATGCAGCTGTTTTGTATTAGCCAACCATTTTGTTGTTGTTGTAGATGCAACAGCAGATATATCCATCTGTGCCTCAACATCAAAAACTCTTTGCTTAAAAATATGAATTGTATCTTCATGTGAAGGATTTAAAGCCTGAGCTGAAAAACCAAATTTTGGAAAGAGCTTAAACAGGTTATTTAACCATGAATTTTCATACCTAGAAGCACACTGCTCCTCCAAACAAATCTTGGGCAATCTTTTCTTCACTTAAGCTACTTATTCTGCACCAATACTTTACCATTCTTACAAGAATCAGACCTGAAATTGTTTTTGCACCAAGTTCTGCTCTTATTACATGTGCAGGGGTAGAATGTGAAACTCCCATGATAGCCCTGTAAAATTGTGTTTGAATCTGTTCAATTTTCTTAAGGTTTTTGCAAAACCCCATATTTCAGCACCATAAATTAACATAGGAATTATCTTAGCTTTAAAAAATTTTAAAATTGGGATTAAAGTGCCTGGGTAACTGTAGTTTAAGAGTTTGTTAACCGATTGTAAACTGGCCCGTACTTTTAATGTATTTTCTTTATTTGCGATGCCCAGGATCCTGATGCCTCAAAGTTAATGCCCAGATAGCAGTAACATTTAACCTGCTGTAAGTCCTTACAATTTATAGACCACTTATGAGTTTTTCTTTTTTTGCCGAATACCACCACTTTGGATTTATCATTATTAATGCATAAATCATTTTCTTGGCAATAGATATTAAACCTTTTCAAAAGTCTTCTCATACCCACTTGGGTTGTTGATAGCAATATCATATCATCAGCATATAATAATATATTTACTTCTCTGTTTAGAATCTTAGGCATATGAAACTCTGATTGTGTATAAATGGCACCACATCATTTATATAAAAATTAAATAAAAATGGAGATAGGATGCATCCTTGGCGGACACCCTTATATGTTGGAACAGAGTCTGTCAATGCAAAATTTAAACCAGTTCTCACCTTCAGTGTGGTTTCTGTATACAGTGCTTTGAGCAATAGCAATAATCTTGGATCTATATTTCTCATTGCCAATTTTTCCCAGAGGCGTCCTCTATTTATCGAATCAAATGCTCCACTTAGATCAATAAAGGCTGCAAAAAGCTGCCCCCCCTTAAAGGTATATTTCTTTATTAGGTGTTGTAATATAAAGCAATTGTCTAGGGTTGAGCGTCCCTTCCTAAAACCTGACTGTTCCCATTTATAGAGAATAGTAAAGATATAGTACTGCTTTTTCATGTATTTCTGACAATAATTCCTATTTTGAGTGAGCTATTTTTTTCTAGATAAAACACTATAAGAGCACATAAATTGACATAATACACATTGATTATCCCAACTAATGAACAACTTAATCATTTATTGACACATAGATTTTCAGAAATTGTCTGAAACCTAAGAAACTATAATCAAAACAATTCTGTGTTCTCCCTGTGATTCTTTATGCAAAGAGAACTGGACTCTGCATTATATTCCTTGATCAAACTCTTATTATGATCAATTTTAGGAGGACACTTAATACACTGCATTTTCCAATAAAGCTGCAGATTTTTTTTGCTATGCACCTAATTTTTCATGTGCATTACACCATTTTCAAAATTAAAGATTTCTAAGACAAAACCTCCAGACTGCCCATTTTTCATACCTGTTCCAGTAATAATATGCTGTTGCATCAATCTATTTTGAATCTTTCACTGCACAATCCCAGTCACTCTTATTCATAAAAGGAATGGGTTGAAACTGCCAGTTCTTGCTGTGCAATTGTGTGATTTTAAGGCTGGTATAAGATGAGAATACATCTTTGTGGATGATCAAACTGAACAACTCCCCATATTCCTACACTTTACAGGTAGTTTCGTTGCCTAGCAGTGTTGTACAGCTAACTACAATGGCATGTTAACTGTGATGCTGAGGCCAACACAAGAGAAACCACAAAGAACTTCAGGTAGTGGGCGGCATATAAGCTGTATAAATAAAACATATGCATCAACAGGTAATCTATACAAAGTTGAAATGAGATACAAAAATCCATCTTTGCACTTTGTAACAACTTCACAAACTCTTGTAAAGAGCTGCCAAAAAAAGGAAATGCATATTTCACATGGTTAACTAGTGCCTTCGAAATTGCAACACTAATCCTTAATTAGAATCACAGAATCATGAAGTGGAAGAGGCCTATAATGACACTGAGTCCAATCCCCTGCTCAAGGTAGGAATACAAATCATAGGATATTTGCCAGGTAGTTGTCTAAATTTCTCTTGAATGCCTCCAGTGTTGGAGCACTCACTACCTTTCAAGGTAACTGGTTCCACTGTCACATTGCTGTACCAGTCAGGAAGTTTTTCCTGACATTCAACTGAAACCTGGCTTCCTATAACCTGAGTCAATTGTTGCATGTCCTGCACTCAGGGATGATCAATAACAAATCCTTACTTTTCTCTATATGAGAGTCTTACAAATACAGCAATACATTGGTTTACAAGTGTTTTGTAAGACAAGTAAACATTTCTGATAAATTTTGCCTTCATCAACAAGCAATGTCTTGCAATACGAGCACTGGAACAGGTAATATGATCATAAATGAGCCAATGGTGGCTCACCCCTGTGCATTTTCTGCCTGAACTGTCCTTTCCTTATATCTGCTAGTAAATACATAGTAAAAAAATACATCACACAGTGTCTGTGAGGCAAATAACAAAATCCCATTTCCGCAATCTGAAGTAAATTATATTTGTTCCAGAATGGGGATGGGCAGATACATGTTGTCCACCATAGAACAAAATATTTGGGGCGGGGTGGAGGACAGACAACTGAAAATTAGATTAACCTTCTTCCCCCATCACAGCCTTGCACCTTGGCAGCTGTTAGTTTCATTGAAAAATAGCAGAAATAATTAACAATTGCCTGGCACTTCATCTAGCATACTCCCTGATAGTCTAGAGACCGAACACAGTACTTTCTACTTTCATCTGTTGAATTAGCTACGTTATGGCACTTCTCCAGGACAAAAATGTGAAGAAGTGTATAATTGTATACATGCTTGTGATAAAATAAGTAGATACATGTGCAACTTAAACCTAGAAAATTACACTATATGTATCACATTTATATTCCATCCATCAGAACTTCAAATGGCTATTTGAAATATCAAACTAGACTCATTTCAACTTGAAAAGAAGACTGTGGAAAAATTAGGTTCAGTAAGTACATGCAAGAATGCAAAATGACTGCCCAAGTATCATCCAGTGAGCTCTGTAGTTGAACAGGGATTTGAATCCGGGTCATTCCTCCCTAAGTCAAACCTGCATTTCTGCTACACAACAACATGTAAGTGTGGTATAACATTTGAAGTAGCTCTTCAAGTGTTTCCACAGTTCAACGTGTGCTCAGCCTTCTCAGATACATCACTTCAGTCAGTCCCACTCCCGCAAACAGTACAGTGGTCAACCTGACAGGTAAGAAGAATCATGAGATCAGAATACATTATCCAGACCACATTCTGACATGAAAGTCTCCCCAAAGCTGGTAGACGAAAACAGCAGAACTCTGAAGTTGCATGTCAAAGTACAGTACTAGAATGAGAAGTTCAGGAAGCTTCCAGTTTGCAATAATATTTGAAAGCTACACCTGCCACTACAATCAAGAACTGCTGTCCAGTCACAGTAAGCAATTAATTTTAAAACCAAGCAATGCAGTACTGGACAACTTAAGACAGAATCCACCAGCCTACAAAAAGAGCAATTAGACAGAGACCTGGTGTGAAGTCAACTCATTTTCTCCAGCTAAGATAGGGCCATATTATATGACACTCTGTCAGGGGATCATGCCTGCCATGTGTGTGTGTGTTGTGTTGTTACAGTCGTGACCGACTCTTTGTGACTCCATGCCCATGGAGTTTTCCCGGGCTGACCCTGCTTAGCTTCCGAAATCAGGCGAGATCAGATGTGCTTAGGGCATCTAGGCTGTACTCTGCCTGCCATGAGAAATCATTAAAATGAAAAAGCATCAGGACTTCAAAGCAAAAGAACATACACATAAGCAGAACTACAGCAGGATTTCCACCAATACCTTCCTGCTTCTCTTGCAACTTTCCAATTACCTCTCATGCCCCAAATAGCATCTTGCAGACACTTCCATTAGATTTTACTCAAACCCGGTCCATAGTACACTTGTCCGGGTAGGAGGAAGGTAGAGCAAAATGCTAACCTCCAACTGCTACCAGACTGCTAGGTCGGCTTCCTCTATACTCCCTCTGCCGCTACCGGATCGAGATTAAAGCTCTTGGATACGAGGAAGCCACGGCACACCTTGGCCCTCGCCAGCTTCTTCATTAACGTCCCGTCATGAACCTACTGCAAGGCGGTCGTTTCAGTGTTGGATTGTTTTTTTTTTTTACGAGGGCGCTCCTTCGCTCCCTTTTTCTCATCCATCACACACACACGCGCGCGCGCGCGCCTGTCGCCAATGCCGCATCGGCGGTGATCGCGGCGCTGCCCGAGTTGGACTGAAGGAGGAGCGGGCAAACAGGGGGGGGGTTTCCGGGCCTCCCAGCCCACCCTCAAAAGAGCCTCCTAGGCCGCCTCGGAGAGGAGCCGATCTCGAATATCACCGACACAGGCGGGCGGGCGGGCGGCGGCGGCGGTTCTAAAGGGAGCTTCGAGTGCAAGGAACCTCCGCGCCTCGCTCCTCCTCGGCCCTCCCACCTTTCACCCACAAAGGCAACTCCAGAGCCACCCACCCTCGGCCGGTTTGCTCTGAAACACTTCTTGCCTTCGAGCCACCCCAGCGCCTCAGACGCTCCCGACGCTGGCCAAAGCCGACCCCCCCCTCTCCCGCCGCCGCCCTCCTCACCCCCGTTCCCACCAACTCGCCCCTCGTCTTCCGAAAGCGCCCCTCTCCACCCTCCCCCCCCGAGATTCCTCCAGAGGGCCTCCTCCGAAACCCGCTCGCCCTCCCCTTCTCCCCCCCCCCGGCTTCCCTTCCCCTCACAAACAGGCAGGAGGGAAAAGGGGGGGGGAAGAGTCCCGTCTCCGCCGGCGGGAGCAGAGCATCTCTGCACACACACACACACGCCGCCCCGCGCTCTTCTCTTACCAGGGGTCGAACTCGTGGATGATGCTCTCGAAGCGGATGACGGCGAAGAGCCTGGAGCTGAAGCCGGCCAGCCAGGCCAGGAAGAGGATGGTGAAGGAGAGCAGCGACTGCCAGCCAGCCGGCTGCGACAGGCCCCCCGACAGGCCGCCCCCGGCCCCGGCCGACGGGGGCCCGGCGTGGTGGGCCGCCGCCGAGGAGCCTCGGCTGTTGGCCAGCGCTTGGGAGCCGCCGGCGGAGTTCGAAGAGGACGAGGAAGAGGCGGCGGCGGTACCGGCACCGGGCTTGTGCTTCTGGTCGGGGGCGGCGTGTTCCGCCATGTTGCTCCCCGGGCTCCTCGCTGTCTCTCCGCCTCACGCGCGGCCAAGGAGGAGGAGGAGGAGGAGGAGGAGGAGCAGAGCCCGCCCCGTTCCCTCAGCGCGCTCGGCCAGGAGGAGGAAAGGGGAGGGGGCGAAAGGGAGAGGCGAGTCCTTCTTCCGCGTCCCCTTTCACGGGAGGGGGAGGCACGCGCCTCTTCTTCTTCCTCCTCCTCCTCCTCCTCCTGCCGCCGCCTTCTCCTGCTCCTTTCCAGTCGCCCACCAACTGCCACCCGCCGCCGCCGCCGCCGCCGCCGCCAACATCCCAACGCAACGCGAGGCAAAGAACGGGGCGCGAGACCGGAGCAGGGTGCGCAGGCGCGAGCGCGCGCGTGAGAAAAAGATGTCCGGGCGGGGGAGGGGCGGTGGTGGTTGGGGGAAAAAAAAAGAGGCGTGGCTGGAAGAGGAATAGCGGGGCGAAGGATTCGAAGTGGGCGGAGCGAGAGGAGCTTCCGCGTGAGGAGGAGGAGGAGGAGGAAGAAGGGGAGGGATTCAAATGAAAAGGCAGGAGAAGGCAGACCGTTGGACGGCGCGCGAAGGAAACGAGGGTGGGAGGCCGCCTGGGAAACGGGCGCAGACGGTTAATTGCGGCTGGCCGCCCGAACAAGCGTTGACATCGGCCCTGAGGGGGAATGTGTGAAGCCAACCGCCGAGCTCTCCCCCTCCCTCTCACCCGCCCCCTTCGTCAGGAACTCTCCACTAACCTGTCAGAGAGCGACAGGTACTTCAAAAGGGCAAACCGGCGACCAATCGCGGTCGAGAGTGGCAGGGCGCGGAGAAAGGGAGGCGGTGTTTTTGGAGGCCCCCGCCAATGGCAGGGGACTGTGCTAAGTGGAAGGATGTGATTCGTGAAGGCTTTCACCAGTAACAAACCAAAGAGGTGAGCTTCCTCCCCCCCCCCCCAAACGTCACGTGAGGTGTGTGGTGGCGTTATATAGCCAGCCCTTCGAGCCTTGGGCTCTAGAGCGGGAGGGCTGCGGTGCCCTCCGGAGGGAGCGCGAGGGTGAGCGGAGCTTGGGGAAATCTCCAGCCAGGAGGCGCGTGGCACCCTGGGGCCTGTAGTTCCTACAAAGCCAAAGTGCGCCTGTCAAATTATCCTCTCTCCCCTTGTCCTCATGGCAGGCGTGGAAGACACGCTCGGCACGATTCCTCGCCGCCGCCCCCCCTCCCCGTATTATAAATTGAGCTTCTAGAGGTTGAGGGGGGGGGGTCGATGATAGAGCCTCCCTAGAAGGGTTTTGTGAAATCCTGGAAGCGCCGCTTTGCTTAACTTCAAGAGCCCCACCCCCTCGGAGACACGCCTTGACTTTGCATGATTTCCTTGAAGTAGCGAAAAGCTGTTAAACTATAAGCCGATTGCTGAAAATTGAAACTCACTCCAGTGTGGACATGGATTTTTTTTTTTTTAAAAAAATTATACTTATCCTTACGTAGCACCTGATCAATAAGAAATACGTGAGCGATGTAAAAGGCTCCGGTATAACACAAAAATTGGAGTACAACATTAGCAATTGGTGCTTTAATGATGGGTGTGAGGCACCCTACACAGGAAAGAAGCTGGCAGTGGGGTGATCCTTTTGGTGAAAAAAGGTGTTCATTCTGTTTGCATTCACTCGAAAGGATCAGATTGATACTTTGGGAAATACTCACTGATCTTTAGGTGCTGCTTTGGTTTTAGCTTGCAGGAGTGGCAGAGTGTTTCTTCCCTGTTATAAGCATGTCATCATTGTTCTAGTTGTGCTATCTCTTGATTAACAACCATCTTGCAGAATTGGTTTAATTTTTTATTTTTATTTATTTGGCCCAAAAGACAGCTTCATAAAACCAGCACAGTTTACCCCAGTACAAGCAGTTTCCTCATATGGGCCCTACTTAGGACCATCTTTCAATCCTAAGTAATTTAGGGCTTTAAATTTGTTGTTTTGTTTCATTCATATTCAGCTTCTTGTTCAACTTAAGGACCCAAAGCAGCCTACAAAATTGAGGGAAAGGGGATGAGTCATGGTATTCATATTCTGTCCATCTGACTGAATGGTCACTCTGTATGGCTAACATTCAAATATAGCTAGCAAACAATGGAAATAAAAATCACATAATACTTCAAAAGAATATCAAGGATGATACAAAAATACAGAAAATTAATATTAATACAAATAAAATGCAATGCATACATATATGAAAGTATTAAAATTCTGTGAAACATAATATTAAAAGACAGTACAGTTGAATTTAGCTGCCTAGATGCCCTAAGCACATCTGATCTCGCTTGATTTTGGAAGCTAAGCAGGGTTGGCCCAGCTTAGTACTTGGATGGGAGACCACCAGGGAATACCAGGTGCTGTAGGCACCTGGCGTAGGAACTGGCAAACCACTCCAGTATTCCTGCTAAGAAAACTCCATGGACATGGGGTCATGAAGAGTTGGTCACGGCTGTAACGACACAACACACACACACACACACACACACACACACACACACACACGGTTTAATTTAAAAGAAGGTTCAAAACAGCAAAAAGGCATATATGAATTTTAAAAAATTTTAAACAAGAAAAGGGCATCACCCCTTGTTAAAAATTCTCTACAGCTCAATCAGTGCCCCAAATATTGACGGAAGAAAAACATCTCTTTCTGGGGACAGGAGGATTACAACTTCCATTGTTGACTTCCATTGGCTATGCTGACTAAGGCTGTTGGGATTTCAATTCAGTGAGATCTGGAGAAGTGCAAATTGCCCAATTCTGCAGAAAAAGTATGTCATCCTGAACCGTTCAACATACAGTAGTACTGTTGCCCAGCACTGTACCTTGACAAGGAAATAAAATTTCAATCCATTTCTACAAAGTGTCCTCTGTAGGTTGTCTTTGAAGACTGTGGCCCTCCAGATGTTTCTGGACAGCAGCTGGGATCTAACATAACCACTAGTGTTTGTTTGTTTGTTTACAGTCAGACCAGTCTCACACAAATACAAACATAAAACCTTATAATCTCCGTATTACAAGCAATCCATTATATTGAAACATGTTAGCAAGCATACAGGTCTGCAATCTACAGTAGCTGGCACTTGACTTCCATAGTTGAAGTATCATTGTGCAAAACCTAGCTACTTGACAGGTGATCTTTGTGTCTACATTCAAAAGGAGGAATACCAGTCTAGTAATGGATGATGGAAACATCAGTCAGCAACAGCTGAATCGTCACAAGTTGCCTACCTCGCTTGCAATCTAATGGATTCTCATAGTGCTGTCACAACTTGGGCCCCAAGTCCGAATGCTTCCTGATCTAAACATCTAAAAGACTGGATGTACCATCCACTGATTTGGAATGAGAAAAATGGGAGAATAACTACCCTGAGGTTAGAACTGATTCTTCATGGGATTGCAGCTCTTTCAAGGGAGATAACACGAAGGAGTTGAGATAAACAATAGGGGCAATTGGTGTTACTGCAGAGTGGGAATTGGGAGTTGTCCCAATGGCTTCACAGAACATCATAGATTTTAAAGTGGTAGGTGGAGATGGTCAAGGCATAGGAGGAAGCAGTTGAAGGAAATAAGGAAAAAACAAATCCAGGTATAAGAGGCAGCAAGAAAGAATGGATAGAGTCATTTTAAGGCACTAACAGTCAGCTGAAGGGCCAGTGATGATGGGAGATAAGGAATGAAAGTTGCAAGATAAGTCAATGGGGGGAGGGGCTAGGGTAAAAATGGAAAAGCTTGTGAAGGCTCAAACCTGGTATGGCTTTAAGCAGGGATCTCATGTATCAAACAGAGGAGAGACAGAGATGAAAGAACTGAAGATAACCAAAGCAGAGAAAATGGCAGCATTGTACATAATCAAGGTGAAATACACTAGAGTGAAGAGAATAGGCAGAGAGAAAGGTACGTATTTTTGGAATGACATAAACATGCATTGTGAAGGAATAACTGTCATGAGCTGGCAGTGGGTTGAATATGAAGCAGCGGCAAAACAGAGAGAGAAGTCAGTGGGCTCATTCAGAAAAGAGTGTTTGTTCTTCAGTTCCTTTGTGCTGCTTGGTGCTGAAATGAACACAAGCATTACCAGAATTTCTGTCCACTCTTAATTCCACTCTTCTTAATATATTTCAATATTGTTTGTTTTAATCTTTTGAAGAAAATGTTCAAAAATGTTTCAGAAAGCTTGAATAAATGCCTTAAAACGTGTTGGTTGTGTTTGTTTGCTTTATTAGAATTACACTAACATTACAAGCTTCAGTCTGAGCCCTTTGCAGCAGAGGCTCGCTCCACCACCTAGAATCGTGTGCAGCAGAACTACCGTGTTTCCCCCCAAATAAGACAGTGTCTTTAATTTTTGCTCCCAAAGATGTGCTAGGTCTTATTTTCAAGGGATGTCTTATTTTTCCATGAAGAAGAATACGATAGACATTTATTGTTATCTTATTATGGGGGAGGTCTTATTTTCAGGAGGATGCCTTATATTTCAGTGAGAAGCAAAACTGGAAGTAGGTCTTATTTTGGGGGGATGTCTTATTTTCAGGGAAACAGGGTAGGTTTCTGTCATTCGTTGTCACTCTTGGTATTGATTTAAACTTGGCATCATCTGGCTGGTGGGGAAAATACCAAGATCATCAGTACACAGCTGGTTATAACCGTTGGGCAACAAATACTCCGGATGAATGAGCTCAGTGATAAATCCAATGTTGTGTGTCTTTCAACCAAGAAGTGGGGAGATGGTGAGTTTTGAGCACTCGGTCTGCTGAAAAACCAGCTGTGGCAATACTTGGAATGAATATGTCATCTCAAGGGCTGAGCCTTTCATTTAAGCGCTTATAATAAATGCATTGTTTCTTCCTTTTTTTACTGGTTTATATGAGCCCAGTGCTACAGCTGGGGGCATTGTTATCTCTGAAACCACTTCAGAAGTGATGCTCTTCCAGATTTGTCCCATAGCAGATGACACACACTGTAATGATCAAACTTCCACCTTGCATTTTCACAGCCTTTTTAAAAAACCAGCCTGACTCAGTTTTATGGTATCTCCCCCCTCCTTTGAAATGTAAACTGACAGCTTCAATACTAGTAATAATTTTAACATGAATACAGTAATTGAGTAATTGCAAATGTTTCTCTCACACACTCATACCAACTAGAAGGAATGCAGTAACTTCAGGTAAACTATTGTTTATTTGCTTTATTTATAAGAAAAATGTTCTGTCTTTTTAATGGTAACATTATTTGTATTTTTATTGATTGTTTAAAAGTATGTTCATCTGGAGCAGGGGTGGGCAAACTTTGCAACGCTAAAGTCCATATTTGACATTTTGCGAGTGCCTAGAAGCCACACCTGCATATGCAAAAGAAGACAGACAGTTTTGTGTGTGTGTGTGTGTGTGTGTGTGTGTGTGTGTGTAGTATCAATACAGTCGTGACCGACTCTTCATGACCCCATGTTCATGGAGTTTTCTTGGCAGGGATACTGGAGTGGTTTGCCAGTTCCTATTCCAGCACCTACAGCACCTGGTATTCTCTAGTGGTCTCCCATCCAAGTACTAACCAGGGCCAACACTGCTTAGCTTCCGAAATCAGGTGAGATCAGATATGCTTAGATAAAAAGACATATGCACACCCCCATATCACTAAGGTGGGAAGTAGGTTTTAGCTCCCCCCCCAGTGATTTTGAATAGAATTACTGGAACTGATGCAGTGTTAAAGCTGGAATTGTTGGCAAACAGACAGTGCAATCTACTGAAGATTGTGAGGTTAGGGAAGAGCTTTTAACATTCATTGAAATCACTAGGTTCCTGCCTCTATAGGCATATATCAGTAAGGTGTATTTTTAAAGTAGCTACAATGTAATAACAGTTGTTTTGAAAAATGTGAAAATACAATTGTAACTAAAATGGCAACTACAGTATTTTTCCATGTACAGTGGTACCTCAACTTACAAATTTAATCTGTTCCGAGTGCATGCTCTTAAGTCAAACTACTCTTAAGTCAGTGTACCTATCTAAAAAAATTGAAAAAATAAGTTAAAAATGGGGGGGGGGAGTAAGTCAAGCAGACCATATCTAAATTTTATAAGGCGGCAGTTAAAATGCCAACAGTTTTCCGCTCTTAAGTAGAATTGCTCTTAAGTCGAGCTACTCTTAAGTCAGGGTACCACTGTACAAGCCTATATTTGAGACCATTTGGTAGTGGGGCGGCTAAAACATTCTGTAAAATAATAAATAATATGTTTTGGTCTAAAATTCTTAGGCTAAACATTGACGGTTGTCTTGTACGTGGAAATAAGCCAAGGAGAGAACACATAATTGCAAAACTAATTTTTGGTTGGAAAAGGTGGGGATATCTTATACATGGGATCATCTTATAGATGGAAAAATATGGGGTAATTATATGAGCTCATTGGAACTTTAGTGGTAACTGATTACTTTAACAAGTAACTTTAAAAGCTTTGACTAGTTTGTGAGCCTGCAGCAGGCTAAATTCCGATGGGAGGATTTGTGGTGTTGCTATTAGATGAGAGTTTAATTTTTCCTCTCCCCCCCCATTTATTTGTTTTGATCTATAGTGTTGGAAAGAAACGGTCAGCCAGTCGGATGTGAAATAACTTGGAATAGAAGAAATATTTGTGACATATTTACCATGATTAAAATATTATCCAGTATTTTTCCTTGTCAGGTATAAATACATTTCATGAAAAACTCAGTTCCTGCAAGTTGTTTGCATATCTATATAAAAAGACTAGCACTAAGGTCTCATATTGAAGGCTGCATAGTTGCTTGCTACAAATTTTAGTTAATTTGATATATGATGGGATATAGAAAAAATGAGAAAATATAGAGAAGAAAATATAGAAGAAAAATAACCATCCTACATATGTAAGCATTTTTATAACCCAAATACATTAATGAGGAGAGATTCTGCCAAACCAGTATTTAAGATCTAAAGAAAATATATTTTACATGGAAGTTGAAACGTACTTGCTTTAGCCATTGGCCGTAGCAATACATAACACAATCCAGAACCAATTCCAGAAAATCAGTTTACTAACAAATACCTTTATACAAAGAAAACCTCCAAAGTACCATCAGTTTGATGTCAACTGATATTCAACAATAAACCTTGAATCAGGATCACAGCAGTCCCTGTATGAGTATTCTCGTTTTTGTTGGTTTTACCCCAAAGTACCACATTTTTTCCAGACATTCTGAATAAAACATGTTGCCTTTTACTCTCCTTCCTTCTTCTATTCATCTAATCAGAATTTTGCCCAAAGAAAGATTTTTATGCAAGTCTACTGCTTCCTGGATCCCTACCCTTCTGCAATGAGGCATTCACTGTTTCCCTTGTCCACTTGGATATTCCCCCATGTGTCTCTTTTTGCGGGGGGGGGGGTCAGGAGGACCAGGGATCAGGTAGTTCCCACTTTTGCAAAGATCTTCTCACATTCACATCTGTCAGCTGTACAAACTGAAAAGAATCTTTGGGTATGCAGTGGCTAAAATTATATCCACCAGATTTGGATCAACCGCAGCATCCAAATCAGCAGAGCCAAGCAATTTTGTCTGCAAAGTGTTGTGTAAAGCACTCACAGTGGGCTGCAGATCAAATACAACAGTGCTATAGATGAAAATGCACTTTGCAATATTGTCCATATATAATTACCAAAGACTTGAAAACAAATCTAACCGATACATTTCCAGTCCATGCTGAATTAAGCAGTAAAAGCAATTCTCTCTGTATTAAAATAAATATATAAACGATGCAACAAATTCAACTTTAACTGCTAGATTCCAGTAAAATACATCTAAAGAAACCACATGATTGAATACTGTGTTGATGTTGTGAAGTCAGGTGCTTCAGCTAGCCAAAGAAAATACAGATTGTTAATACAGTAGGACCCCTTATCCACTGATTCAGTTATCCACGGTTGGCAGGGGAAAATATTAAATAATTCAGCAGTCACAAAGCAAGCTATTGTCACAAACAGCAGCTGTAAAGCAAGCAATTGTCACAAATAGCATCTGTAAAGCAAGCTACTGTCACAAACAGCAGCCATAAAGCAAGCTACTGTCTCAAAACAGCAGTCATAAAGCAAGCTACTGTCAGGAAACAGCAGTTTGGGGGTGGGTGGGCAGGCGTTCTCTCTTATCCATGGTTTTCATTATCCACAGGAAGGCCTGGAACCAATCACCAGCGGATACCGAGGTCGTACTATATAGACAAAATTTTAGCAGCTTCATTTTTCACCTGTGACTTTTTCTGAACTGAATGTTAAATAGAACAAGTTTCAATGTGAACTTGGGAACATCCCTGTTTTTATAGCCCGAAATTTAGGACCACAGTGAAAATTGTGTTTGTTAATATAGGCTCTGTATCTTAATCTGGGGGGAAATGGACTATGTTTTGGAATACAATCTATATTTCTTCCCTCCCCCTTTCCTTGTGCCTTAGCCTTTCCCCCTAGCTGAGCTCTTTCAAGCCATCTCAAAGGGTCCTGATGGCTCAACATGAGTGTGCCAGCTATCTAAACAAGAGGTGAGTAATGAAGAAGAATCTGCAAGTGTCCAGGTCTGCAACCTACTTTTGTGATGCTGCCACTTGTTCACTGATGCTGTACCCAGTTCATTTCCTGTTCTATTCGTAACAAGTGACTGTATTATACTATTTTCCTGCTGGGTGAAAGTTTAGAAAGAGATTTAGTAGAGAACTGTTGTCTAGAAAAAATTAATTAGGATTACAGGAACGTAATGATTCTTCTGAAACGTCTGAGGTCTGTCAAAAAGTCAAGTTATCTACATGTCAGCAGCATATGGGATAACAGTGTTGTGCCATCTGTAAATTGTTTAGCAGTCAACTTTTGAATCTTTCAGCAACAACAGACAAAAGCCCACATTAATTGATAGTAGAACTACTTTCCTATTAAAAGCTCGCCATTCTAAATCAGTATGATCCATTCAACAGGCAATATTTGAATTGTTGAGGAGCAGGGTCTATAAACAATTTGTAGAACTGTTCTTTAGGGAGGCCCTGCTGTGGTCTATAGGCTGCTCAATTTGTGTTGTGACATTAAGTGTATTAGGTTTCTGAATGTGATCGATCATGTGCCATATCTGGTGCCTAGCATATTTTTGGACCCTTGTAGTTAAAACTGAAAAATACTGATGGGGTCATTGACTGCATCCTTTGCTTGGTGAAATATAAATCTCTTTCTGGCGTATATGACATGATAAATGGATCAGGTGTTCATTTGAGAATAAACTTTTAATAGAACTACGAGGCCTTTCAAATCCTAGTAGATTTCTCTTCACCCCTTTCCATATATTTTAATGTTGAGGAATATATTTGGGAGGCTTCTGTTTTTATTTGGATTGACGTATTAAAGGGATATTTAACACCCTCATCCTCATCAGCAGTAACAACTATTATAACTGTAGAAGAGATCTGTAATGTTATCGATTTCAAGAAGCCTTCAGAATTTTATTTGAAAATTAAGTCACCAATAAACCAATACTGCTAGTAAGCCAACATTAAGCACTGTGACTTTCTGCTTATTTAAATAGGGAGATGTAAGGATGTATTTACCTCTTCCATATGGGAACAGATCAGGACATTTTGCTGCTTCACATGAAAGGCCGGATGTTGGAATGAAAGTAGATACACCTGCCAATCGACATATTGAAGCTGACCAGACAACATTGGTGATAGGACAGTGTCTGCACAGCACCTGGGAAGAGCAAGCTAACTTAGAGGGGGCAGATAATCTTGTACAACACACAGTTTTATCCTCCAATGCCTTGCTGCTATACTCTTTCATTTCTCTTGCTCAAGGCAGTTATCTCATTCTGTTTAATGGTAGGTCCACTCCTGCTTCAAGAAATCTAGGACAATAAAAAGAGGTTTCTAGATTGCATCCTTATCTTAGTAGTGAAGATTCTAGGGACCTTTTTTTAGACAGCCCAAACCTACTTTGATTACTTTCAGAGTTGAATAGGATTGTTCGCCTGGGCTCAGCTGTACAGTGGTACCTCTGATAACAAATTTAATTCATTCTCAGAGGCAATTTGTTATCCGAAAAATGTGTTATCCAAAATATGGTTTCCCATTGAAATGAATGGGAAACCGATTAATTCATGCCAGAGGTCCGAAAAAGGCAAAAAAGGTGGGGTGGGGGTGTTCTCTTTATAAAATGCACTTTAAAGGCTTGCAGTGCTGGAACACACATACACACGAACAACCCCCTGCCGTGCAATGCAAACATGGACAAGAAAAACCAGCAAGACTACTCCATCCTGTTCCCACCCAAAGTGCAATGGGAAAAAATGCAAACAGACAAACATAAGCGGGAAGAAAAATCCAGCCCGTTTTTGCCTTCAGAGCAATGAAAAAAGACTGCAAACATGGAGAAATGAAACCAGCAAGACTACCCCAGCCTCTTCCCACCAAAATGCAAAGAAAAGCAGTGCAAAGATTAATAAAAGGAGTGCAATGCATTGTGGGTACACTTTTTTTGGCAAGGCACTATGAGACATTCGTCATCCGAGGCAGCCCATAGGGACCATTTGCTATCCGAGGCAGCCCTATACCCGGAAATTTCCATTTGTCATCCGAAAAAATTGTTATCAGAGGCATTTATCCAAGGTATTACTGTATTCTGTCCCCATAAATGGAGGAAGAGAGTCCTCTTTCTGCAATGGAAAGTCCCTTGGCTTGCTACTTCTTTCCCTACCATATTGACATGGCATTCTGACAGTGGTCTGGTACTCTCCCCACCTGATTTCCACACTTGGTTCTCTCCACATTCCATATCTACCCAGCCCAGAAGTGCCTCTGGAACACATGCTTACTTCATATACATTCGGTTTCATTCAGCTTTGGTGCCAGCTGCAAATTGGCTCTGTACCTTTTCTGAGTAAGATAAGTCCCCTCACTTTTAAAAACAGGTCTTTCTCTCAGGTGTAGTGAATTCACTACCCCTAGCAGGGTAGTGAATCAGTTCCAGCATAATCAGCATTTCTTCTCTGTTAAAGTATCTGAATGGTACATAGATTGCCTAGGTTTTCTAGATAATGTCATGATACATTTTGATAGATATATGCCAGCCAGATTTATTACAATTTGATCTCTAAAGAAAAGAAGTCCAGTTGCTATGACTCAACTTCCAGATAACTTCACCTAGATGACTGAGAATCTTCACAGACATTGACATTTCATTTAAAGTTTCCAACGAGGTAAGTCCTGGATGCTTGAGCTCCACCCTCATGAAACTAAAACAAATAAACAAACAAAAAGTACACATAAGAGGTGATACAAAACTATCACTCTTGGCACTATTACAAGACAGACTTCATCAGGACTGGGAAAAATAAATATGTCATCAATGTACAATCAAATGCACAACAGAGCAAATGCTATGTTTGGAGGAGCCTTCTAATAAATCTGGCTGACATATCTATCAAAATGTATTATGACGTTCTGTAGAAAACCTAGGCAATTTAGGTACCATTCAGATATGGGGTGTGGTGGCTCAGCAGTCTAGAGCACTGAAAACTGTCGGCCACAAAGTCGGCAGCTCAGTGGTTCGAATCTCAGGTGCCACGCAGTGGAGTGAGCTCCCGCTGTTAACCCCAGCTCCTGCCAACCTCGCAGCTTGAAAGCATGTAAATGCAAGTAGATAAATAGGTACCACCGTAAAAAGCGGAAAGGTAAAACAGTGTTTCCTTGTAGCCATGCTGGCCACATGGCCACGGACTTGCATAACACTGGCTCTTCGACTTGACTGTGGATATGAGCACCTCTACAGAGCATAATTAATGTTGTTGGGTTTGACCAAAAATACTTAGTTATGGGGGGATGTGCCCATCCAGATAGTGTTGAATTGCATCTCCCATCATCCCTAACCACCATGGGCATTGGTCAAGGGTGATGCGACTTACAGTCGAGTCATATCTGGGAGCCATCTATTAGATACCTAAGGACCCAATATAGCTAAACATCCAATCATATGAACATTTACCTGGAAGTAATTACCATTGAATGTAGCAAAAATGGCAGATGCTCACAGAATTGTACTATATAAGATGTACTGCAGAATACCCCATATTTCATGATTTTTAATCTTATGTGCTGTTTTGAGTGTGCATTCTTAGGTCGAATAAAGAAAACAGAAGCTTTCAGATGTATTCCTGTTGGAAGCCCTTCCCTTGTGAAGTGGGCAGACCCTTTGGAATCTTGCCACGAGAGTGGATGACGATGTTCTATTACAGCTGCTTAGACATAATCAGGAAAAATGAATGAAGTATCATTATCATCTATTGAAATATTTGGAGGTTAAATTGCGAAAGTCCTCTTCATACATAAATTCAGAAGTAAGGTTGCTTGGAAAATATGACCACAATTTGTCAAAATATAGCAACCAACCATTCTGAATTGACTTTGGTTGACAAATTTTGGCATATTGGCTCAGCAAAGTTTGCTATCCTAATAGACTATATTTAATGTGTTAAGTAATTCAGGCAGGAAAAAAATCAGAGTATCATGTATAGTTAATGTCAGCAGAGAATACTTCATGCTTGAAAAATTACCTTGTCAAGTTCTCTTCAGCTTTTTCCATTATGAGCTTTGTAGACCTAAATGTTTTTAGCCTTGAGGGACAGGAGGTTATTGTACCCAATATTATTCTAAATGTATTTTAGTTACTCATGATTTAGAATCATATTGCACATCATGGTGTTTTCTAGTTGACCTTTGATACTTAGCTAACAAACGCTGTTCCATTAATGAATGTGCCAAAATTGTACAAAGAATCTTGAGCATGCAAAGTAATTCAACAGAATGGAAACTTGAAGGTTATGTGCTTAGAAAGGAAGTATAATTTTAATTTGTAACAATTTATCAGAAGGGTGATCAAAATAAGTTTGAGAATAAGATTTGGCAGCAGCCAAACTTGAAGTTAATATTTGATTTGCCTGGTATTGTACAAATATGAACTAAAATGCACAGGCCTTGTGCATAAGAATGGAATTGTATCACAAAAATTGGAAACCTCCAACTGGCAATTTCATACAGCAAGGGAGTTGGCAGTGTTATATGGTTATATGAAAATATTCCATAATGCTTATCTGTCATTTTTCATTACTTTTAGAGCAAAGACTATAAAAAGTGGCAAAAAACCTGTTTGTGATTTACTGGTAAATACAGCATGCATTCTGCAAGGAGAGATATTTCCCTGGTGGCAGAGTCTGCAGGAAAAAAAATCCCCTTTAGCCATCATGGGACTGTTAAAGTGTATGGGAGAAATTGCCATTCCATCACTTGCAAAGCTTGTGTTAACAGACATGCCCTGCTTCAGTCCTGGTCAGCCCCCTCAATGTCCATGAATTGTGGGAAATCTGAAACATGGCCCACATAGATTGCTGATTCTTTGGTTCTGGGCATGGTTTGGGGCATTTTCATTAGCTCCTATTGATTTCATTCACCTTTCTAGAGACAAAATGCACCCAAAATGTTTACAATAAAGTACTTTTACACTTCATCCTTTGGTGACAAGTTACTGAGACAGCATTACTTAGGTATTGCTTTCTTTCAGGAAAAAAGACAGAGTTTTGTTTATATATGTTTATGCACAGAAAAACAACTAAAACACAAGTAGAGAGAGACAAGGGATAATCTTGCTCTGACCTAATATTGCTTAGAAGACAATGGTATGTAATATGGCAACATGGATCAATTGTCACATAGCCCCAAGGGTAGCAATACAGTGGTACCTCGAGTTAAGAAATTAATCTATTCTGAATGTGTTTTCTTAACTCGAAACACAGTTTCCCCTAGGAATGCATCGGAAATGGATTAATTCATTCCAGAGGCTAGAAAAGAGACAAAACCACCCTTTTTATGCAAAACTCTTTATAAAGTGCACTTCAAAGACATGTATAAAGTGCAGTGCACTGTTCTGTAGCATGTTCAAAAAAATTGATATGTGCTGTTTGAAAAATATATTCTGGATTAGTCATGTCCCTGTACAGTGTTCATGTCTTTAAAGTGTGCTTTATAAAGAGTTTTGCAGAAAAAAATGTGTTTTTCTCTCTTTTCTATCCTCCTTAACGAATTAATCTGTTTCCAATGCATTCCTATGGGAAATCATGTTTTGAGATAAGAAATTATTTTCGTAACTCAAATTTTTTCCTATACCTGCAGTTTTCTATTCATAACTCAATTTTTTTCATAATTTGGAGCATTCGTAATTTGAAGTACCACTGTATCTGGGCCTCTACTGAAGTCTCAAGTCTTTTATGCCTGCAGTTAAATGGAACCACTCAGATGCCACTGTCTCTTGAGGTCCCATTCCAAGGGCCCCTGGGTTGAAGGCCTCCAGTCTAATAGCTTCTGACCTAGGCCTGGTTATGACACATGAACTGTAGTTGGCTTTTAAACACCTTTGCTTTGGCTTCTTATTCAGTTGGCCCATTCTAGCTGCTTCCTATTCGAACAGACCATGGGCTACTAGTCTTGGTGGAGGTTCTGTAACAGACCTACTGCCTCGCATCAGACCCCCAGATTAAAGCATCATTTCAACATCCAGCTTGTGGTCATCTTTCTCTTTGTGTCTCAGACAGAGATAGTTCCACCATTTCCTCTCCAATAATGGCATTTGCTATCACAAGATGTAGTGATGGTTTAAAATAGATTAAACTAAATGCTGTTTATACATTCCCTTGGATACAAGAAGCAGTATGGTTCTTTATGTCAGTAGGCAAAGGACAAACAGGAGGATTGTGTTATACCCATCTCCTTATACAGTAGTAGGTTTTTCATAGGCAACTGGCTGGCAGCTACGCATCCCTCTTATATTTTTGTTATATTAAATCTAAGCAGCAGGCCCTCTGTTATCTGAAGAGGCTGACATCTTAGTTACTTGCAGCCAAAATGTCATGAAGCAGATTAATTACTATCAGGGAAACTCTCTTTCAGACTAAAGCTATCCTCCCCATTCATACTGCTTTTTCAGTACAGTATTACTATTACTATTTTTTACAGGTGCTGTTTAGTGACCTTCTGGAACTTGATGGAAAATGGTTTCATTAGGGCTGTGATCCTAAGCACTTCACATACTGCTTCCTGCCACAGAACCTTGTGGATATTTCTTAACAATTAGCTTTGGTAGAAGAAACATCAGCCAACCTTCTTGGGTCATTTGCCAAGAATGCCCAAGAAAAGAAAAGAATCATTTTGATCGTTTTTGTTGTTGCGTGCCACCAAGTTGCATCACATAGAGAGAAAGCAGAAGTCATGAATTTAATAAAGTAGGCAGACCAATATTTCTAGCTGTTGTTCAATGCCCAGAGTGGCCCTCAGGCTAAATGGGATGTATATAAAATGAATGAATAAATAAATAAAATGAATGAATTTCTTTTAAAGGGGAGAGATAAGAACGACAGCCTAGCAGTGTTTTATTTGAGATGTTTAGTGTTGAGTGGTTGGGTCACTGTTATAGTGTGCACTGAAAATCACTTCGTGTAGTGTTTAGCACTAAGTCAGTGGTATATAAATGCATAAAAAATGAATTAATAAATTGCAACCCTAAGTACAAAGTAGATCACACAAAGTAACTGCCATAGATGTAACAGTTTCACTTCTTGTGCTTAGCGTGTTTATCTCTTAAGGACCAAGCACTCAGAACAGGAACTCACTCAACACAACCTGACGGTATGATTATTTTCAAAATGCCTACTTTTTAAAGATTGGTCTACATCCCAATCCCAAAAAAAGGAAACGCCAAAGAATGCTCCAACTATCGCACAATTGCACTCATTTCACATGCTAGCAAGGTTATGCTCAAAATTCTACAACGCAGGCTTCAGCAGCATGTGGACAGAGATCATGGCCACAGTCCCATCACCTCCTGGCAAATAGAAGGGGAAGAAATGGAGACAATGACAGAGTTTATTTTCTTGGGCTCCTTGATCACTGCAGATGGCGACTGCAGCGACGAAATAAAAAGACGCCTGCTTCTTGGGAGGAAAGCAAAGGCAAACCTAGATAGCATCCTAAAGAGCAGAGACATCACTTTGCCAACTACGATCAGGATAGTCAAAGCTATGGTTTTTCCAGTAGTGATGTATGGAAGTGAGAGCTGGACTATAAAGAAGGCTGATCGCCGCAGAATTGATGCTTTTGAGCTGTGGTGCTGAAGGAGAGTCTTGAGAGTCCCCTGGACTGCAAGGAGATCAAACCTATCCATCCTGAAAGAAATCAACCCCAAATGTTCACTGGAAGGACATATTCTGAATCTGAGGCTCCAGTACTTTGGCCACCTCATGAGGAGAGAGGAGTCCTTAGAAAATTCCCTGATGCTGGGAAAGATGGAAGGCAAAAGGAAAAGGGGACGGCAGAGAATGAGATGGTTGGACAGTGTCATCGATGCAACCAATATGGATTTAACCAAACTTCGGGAGGCAGTGGAAGATAGGAAGGCCTGGCGAGCGAGCTCTGGTCCATGGGGTCACAAAGAGTCGGACACGACTGAACAACTGAACAACAACAACAACTTTTTAATACATTAATTGCCACATCAATCCTCATTTCTGTATTAGATAACATACGGACACAAACTATCAACCTCTGTGTTCAAGAAGGCACACATATTAAAATTTCAGTGTCTACTGAGGCATCTTTAACTATCAAAGTGCCTCACGGTCTGCTTCACAGAGGAGGTTTTTCGTCTGCAAAGATGATATATATGTAGGAAAATATTGCGACTTAGAAAATGCATTGCAAATATTGATTTTGTTGCCAGGACTTGACTTGGTAAGAGGTTGTGCATTTCATAGCTGGTGGTACACATGCTTCCTTCATGTGGAATATTTCAGGGTAGGGAAGATGTACAAAGCAAACATGATCTGAGGATCTGTAACAAACCTCTGTCATATGGGTGGTCTCAATGGAATCCAACACCTTCAGCATTCTTTCTTTATTTTCTTATGGTCGAGATAATTGTCTGTCTGTAGCGGGGAGGTTTTTGTAACTTTGCTAAGAAAAGCTTGCACTCTTTTTAAGCCCTCAAGCTATGTAAGAAATAAGCCTCAAAATGGATTTAGAGAGTGTTATCGCAAGTGAAATGAAGTCACTGTTGCTTGACCTATCTCTTTGCTTAGGTTTGTTTGCAACGAAATTCTGTCTCTGTGCTTCTACTTGCACAGCACAGGCAAGCGCATTGTTCGGCAGCTATCTGTGCTTTTTTTTTTTAAAGAAAACTTGTCAAATAGTGAAATCCACAGGTTACTTGCTAAGGTGCCACACTTTCATCCTGATATATTTTTGCCCCCTCTGCCTCTCAGAAACGTTTCCTGTTAGAGAGTATATAACATGACTGTACGCAGGGAGAAAGGCCAATTGGTTCAAATTGGTGAGAGTGTTGCCATGAGCTGAGATGGGATTTTGTTAAAATCCAAGACCTAGAGAGTGATTTTAAAATTACATCTTCCAGAGAGTAGACTTGCTGCTAAATGGAACACGTTGCAGCAGTAGCAAAACAAATAATTAAAATTTTACCTCAGCATTTTGATGTTCTGTGGCAACACAGTCTTTACATATTTTCCAGGGCTGGCCCAAGATACTTGTAAGCTTGAGGTGAGGCAGAACATGGCAGCTTTCTCCCCCGTCCCCCAAACCAACTACATAATACCTAAATCCAGACAGTTTATTTTGGCATATGAAGCAGGCAATCTCACAAGTTTCCCAGTAGTAACACTGCAATAATAACAAATCACTGTAAATAACAATTAGCTGCCTTTTCATGACACACAAAACATGCTGACTGGATTAGTTGCTTTAGTTTATTCCCTCTGACATTTCTGGCATGAGGGTGAAAAGTGGATGGAGAAGTTAAGGCAGGGCTTAAGAAGTTAAGGCAGGAATCCTATGTACACTTGAGGATTGTACCTACAAGAGTGTGTTACTTTGCCAGCAAAGTCCAGTGATACCTGGTGAACCCGACACACACACCCTCTCTCTGTGGTATGGACTAAAACCTACACTGGATTCACTGCCTTCTGGAATGATCCATCAACTTTCACTGAGTCAATTATACACCTTTTTTTAAATCAGGCTACCCAAACAGGGATGTCCGAGCTCATACTTCAAGGCAGCTGGTCTGGAGTTCCCAGTTGTTCTCATGCCCATGGAATTCAGGGCCCACTAGGGGGAACTTAAGGGGTGTGGTGGCTCAGCGGACCAAGGCTCCAAAAAGCTGTCGGCTGCAAAGTTGGCAGTTTGAATCCCGGGTACCACGCAGCAGAGAGAGCTCCAGCTGTTAATCCCAGGTCCTGCCAACCTAGCAGTTTGAAAGCATGTAAATGCAAGTAGATAAACAGGTACCGTCGTGAAAGGTGGGAAGGTAAAACTGTGTTTCCTTGCAGCCACGCCGGCCACAAACTTGCACAACACTGGCTCTTCGACTTGAATACGGAGATGAGCACCACCCCTAGAGTTGGACATGGCTAGCATGCATGTGCGGGGGGGGGGGGCTTTTACCTTTATGGGGAACCTGATGAGTTATTAGCAGACTGGTGAGAGGACACTTTGTCAATACATATAAAACACAAGCACAGGCTTACAACAAGAGTTATCAGGGTTTAAACTTAGTTCCTCTGAATCCTTGCATATGCTTTTTGTAAGATTGCTTCCTAGGAAGGTAGAGTACTCTAGCTGTGACTGAAAGGACAAGGCACACAAGAGAAAGAGGTCAAGAAAGAAGTGCTCACTCAAACATTTTGCATCCTACCTCCTTTAGTGTTCTGAGTACTAAAACATTCATAGCTGCAGAGTGTCCCAGTACAGTGGGCCCCCGCTCTTTCGCAGTTCATAGACTGTGGCCCCGCTATATCGTGGGTCCACAGTATATGATAAAAAGGCCCCCTGGGTTAAGGGGGAAAAGGACTGTTTCAGGCCTCCCATACTTACCCCAACCTGGTGCTGTCCCGAATGGGCCTGCGAGGGCCTTCCCAGGCCTTCTGGAGGCCCCAAAAGGGTCTTCCTGCAAACCAGAAGTGACTTCCAGATCGTCAAAAATCATTTCTGAGGCCTCTGGTAAGTACAAGAGGCCCCAGCTAGGTGCCCCAGGGCCGACCTGACCTGCATCTACATATCGTGGATTTTCAATCATCGCAGGTCAGGTTGGGTCCCTAACCCCCGCAATAGGCGGGGGGGGGGTCACTGTACTATAGGAATGTCATGTACCTTTTCCCTACTGGTAGTCATGATGCTTCTCACCCAGATGTAGTGGGATCACTGCAAATTGGCAAAAGGAGGGCCCTGTTTGCCACATTTTGTCACAAACCAGGTCCTCTGAGTAGCCTTCAGCAGCAAGCAAAGTCACCTGGTCTACCACACAGGGCACCAAGTCCAAAAGCCACTGGATGGCAGCAGCAGCAACAGCAACAGCAATGGTAGAACCACTCTTTAAATACCTCAGATATCTTGGAGAATCCAGTAGGGTTGCCTTAAATTGGAATCAGCTTTGACACAACATCACCACCACCACTCCAACTATAGATTAACAAAGGCAGTGGTTGAATCCCAGGCAGTCCAGCTGTTGTTCATTTCAGCCAGATGCTCTGACCCCATTCTCCCTGGCAACAGAGAAGCCATAGAGCAGGGGACGCAGTTGCTGGAAGGCATACAGAGGTCTAAATAAAGCAACATAGCCTACAACAGATGGTGAGCATCCCACTAACCACCAAGTGGTTCATGGTCTGAACTAGGGTGCCATTTTGAGAGTGAGGCTCCAGTCAGGCCATACCCTGTTAATGATGATTGTGTCATCTGGGGTGGACCTTCAAGGCAGAAATTTAAGGGAACCTATGACAGGGAGACAAAGCATTTGAACTGGGGAAACTTCTTTTTATAAATCCTTAATTCTTTCTCTTTCTTTCTTATCTCCAAGTGATGGCTGCTGTTAATATTCTAGACCAGGCATGTCCAAAGTGAGGTCTGGGGGCCAGATGCAGCCCGTTTTCAAATTCTGAGTGGCCGGTGGCTTCTTCCCACCAAGCTCAGCCTGTCATGCATCCCTGTAAGCTGGCCCCTCCCCATACCGGATGGAGGTGTTAACTTGTAGTTTTATGGTTTGCCTGCCCTCTCTGTCTATCCCCCCAGCCACCCGCCCAGCCTACCCACCCCCAGTTCCGTTGCTGCAGCATCCTCCCCGCCTCCTTGCATGTTATAGAGACTCGTCCAAAGTCCGGTCCTGGGGCCAAATGCAGCTGAATGGTCGGCCCCCACACATTTTCACTTCACCAAATCTGGCCCTCCTTGCAAAAAGTTTGGACACTCCTGTTCTACACTGAACATGTGTCTCTCTTTCCATGCAAATGAGGAAGCTCCCTGGCATAAGATATCATTTGGGGGGGGGAACCCACACGTGAGATATGTAGCAGGAACCTCTCTTAAGAAGCCTAGTGAAGAGGATCAAAATTCCGTTAGTGAAAAGAAGCAAGTGAACGATAGCAGGAACTAGAGAGGCCAGGAACTGAGAGGAGGGCAATTACTGAGTACATGTCACAGGAGAATTCTCCTGGAAGAACCTGTAAGTTTGGGAAGCAAATCAAGATCCAAGTGGATTCAGATTCCATGTTGACATGTCACATTCCAGTGTTAGGTGACAAATGGTATTATAATGAACAGGTGAAAAGCTGCTTTTGTAGATTACTCCAGTGAAAAGCTGAGTGTTCTTCTCTGGAACCACCACCTCTGTGAATGAAGTCTGAGGAGATGCATCAGAGAAAGTCCTAGCAAGAGAAACACATTCACAAGGCAGATGTCATACTTACAGAATCTGCTTAGCTGTTTTTTTTTAAATGTGGAACCTCAAACTCCATGGTCTGGTGCCAAAGAGAAATACTTAGCACTGAAGAATTACAATATTAGATGGGAATTAATTTTCAGTAGCAGAAATAAATGTAGCTCATAGTCTTTTGTAACCCAACAGCTTTCTCTGTTTAAGCAATATAGCTCTGGGTGACGGGAACACTTTTTCTTTCTTTCCCCCCACTGGCAGCAGCAGCTGTTGTTAAACAAGCCAACATCCATACCAATTTACAGCAAATCTCTTGAGATCTACCAGCAGATCCAGATCTGTCTTCTATCCTCCCAGTAGTAAACATGCCCAGATTGCTCAGGCAAGCAGATCATGTTCCATCCTAGAAAATATATTCTTGAGACAGCGGTAGTTCAGATTCCAATGCTCAATAAGAATAGCAATTGATATTGGGTTGTAGTTTGTAGTTTGTTTGCCTGGGAGGGACTTTTCTGGGCTAGGATGATTGTCTATCTGTCCACCACTGTTTCCTTTTATTTCCTAAATTGGTAGCAGTTGCTTGTTTGATCTTGTTCAATTTTTTGCTAAGTATGAATCCAGCAAAAAAGGCAGTATATACAAGTCTGTAATTTTAAGCAACTGTAAGTAAATTATTTTAAAAATTCAACTACAAATGTTTCTGAGTAGGTTATTGAGACTGTAAGTGCCTGCTAATGAGAACTTATTTATGCATTTATATAGCACTGAGTTAGAATTCTCTATATTGCTCCACCAAAACACAAGAGGATCAATATCATATATGTAGTCCAATGCAATGAGGGGTGTATAGAGCTCTACATTGTAGAAACTAAGCCACTAATCAGGAGCATAGTGCATTACAGGAGTGGCAACAGCTCAGGACGAGAATCAGCAGTGCACCTTCATTTCAAGGCTAAAGGGTACTCTTTCAAAGATGAAGAAGTACACATATTGGACATAGAAAATAGGTGGTTCAAGAGAGGTGTGAGGGAAGCCATTCATCTGTGTAATGAAAATCCCTCTCTCAGCAAGGGTGGGGGGCTCAGGCACAATCTGTCTACCACTTATCATGCTGCCCTTTTGTCGATCCCTGACAAATCAGAACCACTTCATACTTCCACCAGGAACTCCACAGCTAATGACCCATACTTAATGGGTCTTGGGAAGGGTTGCATAGTTGGGACTTTCACACACTCCAGGCCATTGTCCATCTAACCAACCTATTCAGGCCAGGGTGTGGTGAAATCAAGGTGAACGATAATTTGGAAGCCTTGCACCAACTTTCCTCACACTGACAATGCTACTTGGATGAGTAGTGAAATGCTTCGATCCCACAAGAAAAGAAGTTCAGTGGCCATGGCTCAGCTCCCAGATTGTAATGGGATGCAGATGGAAGGCAGTAGGCTCTTCCTTCTCTAGGAGCAAACTCCCCCCAAATGCCCCCTCCCTTCAATGAAGCTTCTAAAGACCATCTAGTGGTGTCAGTGGAGGTTTTCAAGGACATGAATTGTACCAGTGAAGTGTGAGTGCTGAGAGTAGACCTTTGCTTCCCTATCAGTATTGACCCCAATATATTCTCCCAGTGCTGCAGCGAGTCTTTAAAAAACCCTCCACTAGCATAGATCAGAATGCTACCGGGCATCTTCTGTGGCCTGAATAAAGATTGCAGACATAGGATCTTCACTATAAAACAAAGGATCAGCTCTTGTATAATGGTGGTAGTTGGCTGCTGTGCTTCTTGAAGATGATCTGGAAGTTGAGTCATGGCTACTGGACTTCTTTTTCTTGAGAGACAGAAACGTTTCGCTGCTCATCCAAACAGCTTCATGAGTCCAAAAATGAGTCTTGAAGATGAGTTTTGGACATTATCCTTTTTTTTTTTTTTGGAGCAGACCCCAGAATCCCTGTGATCAGGGAGATGTGACTCAAAAATGCATCTCCCTCAACATCCCCCCTCTCTGCTGCATATATTATTATGTATTGCCACCTTTATGGAATGTACAAGTACACTTGGCATGTGTGTCGAGGATTCATTCCAAATCAATAGATCCTGCATGAGAATTGCTTACCCTGTGGCCTCCTCCATGTTTTTGCACGTTGAGACTAGAATGAGATGTTCTGCTGATGCTGTATCTTGAAAAGAGTTCCAAGAAGCCTGACCGTAACTCATTCTCCCATCTATACCTCTTGCATTTCCCTGTTTTCTTTCAGCCCGTTGAGCCCATAATTCTGCATTTTAGTCCCTCACCACAGAGACAAAGGACACCATGCTGGGAAGCAACAATCTGCCTATATAAGTATCTCACCTCCTTTATTCACTGTTGTGGGTTTTGCTTTTTACACTGGAAAATTTTTCCATTGGTGCCTAAAGAGAATGAAAGTATGTTTTGCGGGGACTGTTGGAAATAAAAGATGGATGAAGCCAGATTTCATCTCTCCCCTCCTTTATCGTCTTCGGCTGTTGATGTGGTAATTGTAAAGCATATTTCTGGGGGCACACATTATTGCAACACAAGGTTTCTGAGAAAGAAATTGAGAGGAATGCAGTACTGCCAGAAGGGCAGGAAGAATTGAATCATGGGATACTGGTGAGGTCTTCACAAGCACCCACATAATTGATTGTTGAAATGTATATTGTACACAAGCTTCCATGGCACGCATTGGTGCATCATAAAGAGAATAATTGCTGGAGTTAAAACATTATAAGGGCAGGAAATACAGCATTCATCAAATGTCTGTTTTCAGCCAGAGTTCTGAGGAATGTGACCTAGAGGACACCTATTGAAAAGGATAAGCTTAGTTGATTTCATGGTTAGTTGGATCTAAAATTGGATTTACTCCTTTTCATTGTAGCCTTTCTGGATAAAGGAATCTGTTTCTAGGATCATGAAAGCAATCTCAGGTTCAGATTCTACATTAAGAAAATATGTATTTTCTACTGTTACAACATTTCCCTCTAGGCATTCAGTGCTTCAAGACAGGGAAATCAGACTTGAAAATGAAGGCCACGTTTACATCTAGACCAATCCCAAAACAAAAGGAAGCTGACTTGCATGCAGGTTGTGCTAGGATATGAATATGTTTTTTTTTTAAATCTCTTAGAGTTCTGCTTTGAGTGACATGCTCAAAGATGAACAAAGATGTACCATCTAGCTTGAGCCACTAACTGAAGAGACAACTACATTCATTAAAATGCAGAAAATGCTCCTGGATTGGGAGAGGCTGACTTGCATTTTCCCCTTTAAACGCATGATACAAAAGGAAATATGAATGAGCCCCCGAGTACCTCCTATCCATAGTTTTTCCCCTTTCCTGTTGGTGCTACTTTTTAATGGATCTATTCACATTGGTTCACCTTTGTGATTGCTTGAACCACACAAGCACACACTTATAGGAAGGGAGAGCAAAGCTTCTCTGTGTGGGCAAGACTCTTATTTTCTCCAGCTTCTCTTCTTTCTGTCAACATGATTCCTCTTTTTAAAAAACCACCTTCAACGCTCTCTGTAAACAAGACTCCTGGTGTTTGTTTTTATTTGCGACTCAGAAAGCCCATTCATTTCAATTGATCTGCACTAAGTAGGAATAGCACGAACTTATCCAGTGTAGAAATCTATTCACTATTCTTTAGCAACTTCCTGGAAACACGTCTGCTACCTTAAATAATAATCAAACTTCAGCCTTATTATCTGGGAAAATATTTCACCAGTTGAAACTTCATATATTTTTACTAATTGCCAACTCCATTGTACCTTGTAAGAGGCTGCCTATTGCACACTATAATTTTTGACAAAATCTCAGACTTAAAAAGGAGTACCTAAAGAAATGTATCAGACAATGTTGGAGTCATGTGCTGCCTTTAAGCTACCTTATACCAAGCTCTTTTATAAAAAGAGACCACATGAAGACTGTTTCATTAATAGGTGAATCTTCTTTTCCATCTCACCCAGGAGAGCTTCACCTAATTCTTTATTCAGTAGATCTTTATAGCATTCTCTTTTATGATCCAAATCTGTAATTATCGCATATCACTGCGAAAACAATTCTCTCTTATCAGATTTTCAGTAATTCTTCACAGGGTATTAAATTACTTAACCACATAATCTTCAGTTGCTGTACTTATAAAATGCCTAATTTGCACATATTGATACCCAAGTGGCAGTATTTTTGTATTAATTCCTTCACAAATAGTGAACTAAGGGCCTTTTCACACGACCCCTAAGATCCGCTGGCCACTTAAATTTGGACCAGGGATCTTGGGGGTTCGTTGCTCTTTCTGCGTCCCCACCCCTCTGCACTTCCTTGCTCCTGTCTGTGTGAGGGGAGGGAGGAAAAAAAGAGAGGAAAAAAATGCAGGCTCACCTCCGAAGCTGCCCGGAGCCTGTCGTTGTCCTGATTCCTTCTCTTCTGGTTTTTTTTTTTTTTGCCTCCCGCCCCTTCTCTTAAAGAGGCAGGAGGCAAAACAAAAAAAAAAACCAGAAGCGAGGGGAGCCCCGCACTCACCAGATTAAATCCGGACCTGGGGATTTTCACCCTCCTAGAGCAGGTACAAGAAAAGTGTGCTGGGACGCGCTTAGGTGGGCGTGGTCACACTTAATTTCCTGCAAACTCCGGAGCTGGTGGGGAAACAATTGTAAGCTCCGGAGCTGGCAGCCATTTGCTGCGGAGTTTAGGGGTCGTGTACAAATACCCTAAGTCTCATAAACTGCATCTTTAAACCTAAAAATGCTATCCTTTTACCACCAAGAGAAGCCACCTATGATCTGCTTTAAGTAAACTGGAATAGCCTAGCACATTCGGTACTAGAGTGGGGCTATTGAGTTAACTCCTCCACCAGTTCCATTTATTTAAATGGGCTTACTCTAATTGTGACTTACTGGAATACTGTACGTTGTAATTAGAGTAGGGCCGCGGTCATACCTGTGTTTTCTCCGTAGTTTCCCTTTGTCTAACTGTGAAGTAAAATATCGTGTCCTAACCGGGAAGAGAAGTAAATTCTGGTCCCGGCCTACCACGCCCCTGGAACAGCAGTTCCAGCGAAGTTTCCTAAACCACTGCCAGGGGCTGGATTTAGAAACTTTGCTCAAAAATGCTTACTTATTTGCTTCTGTAACTATGACAGGACACAGAAAATATGCAGTAAAAGCAATTTTTTATATGCGACGTAGACTTAGAAAATCGACCCTGAAAAGGGGTAAAAGATACGCAGTAGGCAAGTAGAGACAGGACCAGAGTAGAAAAATATGACCCTGACGACAGGACATTAACTGCACATCAAATACCATGTGATCGCCTGGAAAAAAAACCTACACATCAAATTAAGATACGCAGAAAACGGTGGTGAGACCACAGCCTAGGTCTATTTGAATCAATGGAACTTATGAAGAAGTCAATTCACTAAATCCCCATTGATTCAGTGGGTCTCTGTTTAACCTAAGCCACATAATTTTGGCCTATAATTCTGTTGTTTTGTACAAGCAAAGAGCATTTCCCAGATTCAGAAGGAACTCTGCTGACAGGAAGATATGGGAAGATACCTGTTACTGTCTCATGTCTGAATGTGAGTGTTCAGATTGCATGTTTGGCAGCACCACAATATCAAAATATAGCTGCAAGTGGAATGCTAATATTTTATGACCTTTTTAGGGAGTAGACAAAGTTGGTGATAATACATTCTGAAGTAGTATGACTCTGCCTCAATTTTTACTCAATTTCAAAGTCAGTTTTTACTCTTTTTCCCTAGGTCATCCCCCAGAAAAGACCATTATTCCTTAAAAACCTGTCCCTCGATGTAGGGAGAGTCACCACAAACCATACAGCCTGCCATGGGGCTTGCATTAGTACACATAGCAATGTCAACCAGCAGGAGTCCAAAGTGGGAAGGGAATGAAGCACCTCTTGTGTGGGTTGCAAACACTTGATCATATAAACAGCCACATTGCTTGAAACAATGAAATACCGTACGTGATCTATAAATCAGGACTAAGGTGCTTCAGATGTTTTAGGGCTAAATTATGACACATAATCAGTCATTGGAGCTGAAATCTTAATGTTCAGACCTTCATGTCTGAGACCTGCAAACAATGCCATATTTAGCTCTGAAAGGCCAATTACAAGAGAAAACAAACTAATCTGAAAAGGGTGTGTGTGCATGACTTTCTGCAGTTAGGGTTAGGGATTCCCATCTTTTAATGGTGGTTAACACATTAATTTAATGGTGTAACACATTATTCATGCTTAAGACTTCAACCAGAAGAGCTGAGCAGCCTGGCCAATGAGAAGGAGCTAGAATCCAAAAATACATAGAGGCAAAGCTTCCCTGTGTACACCCATTCTATTCCATAAACCTTTAATGACATTCAAACAAAAGAATGAGGACTCAGGGCGCTTTTACACGACTCCTAAAATCCGAGGCAAAGGGCTCCCAGATGCGGAGCTTAAAATTGGTTTCCCACCAGCTCCGGACATTAAAAAAATTAAGTATGACCATGCCCACCTAAGCGCATCCCAGCACATTTTCCAAGTACCTGGTCTCTGAAGGTGACAAATTTCTGATGCGGATTGCAAAGCCATGAGTGCTGGCCTCTCCTCGCCTTTTTTTGCCCCCCCCGGCCCTTTAAGAGACTGGAATGCTTCCCGGGGCAGCTCTCGAAGGCAGAGTGGAGATGAGCCTGCATTCTTTTCTCCCCCTTTTTTCTCCCTCCCCTCACGCAGACAGGAGCAAGAGAGTGTGGAGGGGTGGGAACACAGCAAGAGGAGCAAACCCCCAAGATCTCTGGTCCGAATTTAAGTTGCCAGCGGATCTTAGGGGTCGTGTAAAAGCGCCCTAAGTGGATACAGAGAGCATTGTAAAATAAATCTCATCAATGGCCTAACTAGTTCACAGAGGGTTGCTCCTTTTTTTAAATACAGCTGTTAGAAAGTCAGCCACCTGGGCAGTGACTAGTTCAGAACTATCCCGAAGGAGAAAGCCGTATATCCTTCAGGAGGATCTGGGAGATCAAGGAGGATTTGCTCCAAGTAGAGTTTGCGTAACTTATTGCGTGCCGGGCAATGACACAAGATGTGAGAGACTGTGTCAGGTTTTAAGTTGCAAAAATTTCAAATCCTCTGAGCAAGAGGGATATTGTGGTATCATCTGGACAAAACTGAAGAAGGAAAGATGTTAAATCTAGCTAACATAAAGGCAGGGCTCTTTTGGGGGTTTACTAACTTACAGAAATAACACAGATCATGTACAAAAGAAGGGGGTAAATTAAAATACCATGGGGAGCAGACTGAGTTAATATCTGCGAAAGATTCAACAGTAAAATCTAAGTTTTGAACTTTAGTTACAAAAAGAGTGTCCCAAGTAGAAGTAAAAGGGTCTTTTACCAGGAAGAGTATTATAGTAAAGGCCTAACCAGTATTTGAAAGCCAAAGATCATGGCATGGTCAAAGGTAAATGGATACACAACTCAAGGGTCATAGTTGATAGTTTAATCATATTAGGGACGCCTAAAATACATCTTAAGAAGGAGGCCATAACCAGGTCTACTTTCTCATTGGCAGCTTTGATCTGAATTGGGAAACCATACAGAAATTGGTTCATAGTCTTTATCTGTAAAAGTTTAAGAGTGGCAGGGATATACTGGTTGCCGCTATTATAATGAAAGTGGGTTACTGCATTTAGGTGAAGTGTTCTTAGTGATATTGCCAAATTTCTATGTAGAGTCCAGTCAAGTCAATGGTGGAAAATTATCCCTAGATATTTAAATAATTTAATTTGTACAATTGGGCTGTTATCAATACTCCAGGGTACCACGTTCCAGGATTTGGACAAGACCAATATTTACGTTTTCTCTGAATGATTATCAGAACATTGGATGCACAGTAGGCTTGAAATGACAGCAGAAGATGTCACAGGCCGGTTCTGGAAATAGAAAGAATAACCGAGTCATCGGCATAAAGCAGTATGCGTAGTAGGAGTTATTCAGGCAAGGGGCAAACTTTTCATATTGGAATAACTGGGGATGTAAGTCAGCTAGAAAAAGATTAAATAATAATGGAGCTAATATACAGGCCTGACACACACCTTTAACTATTGGAGTCCTATCTGAAAGGGTGCCACCATGACTAGTCTGTACCCAGCAAGAATTAGAAGAGTGAAGTTTTCTAATTAAAAAGAGCAAACAAGGATCAATTCCCTAGAAAGCTAATTTATTCCATAAATTATTTTTATTGATTGAGTCATTGGCACCCCGCAAATCAATAAAGGCTGCATAGAGTTTGCCCTTAAAGTGAACTGTGTATTTTGCAGCAAGGAAGGATAATATGAGTGCATGATCTAAGATCGAGGATTCGAAATGGAAACCAGTTTGTTTATTACTGGGAAGGTGCTTTTCCTGGGCCCTGTTAGACGTTTTAATAAATTTCTGGCATAAAGTTTCACTATTATAGAGAGCAGAATAACCGGTCTGTAATTAGTTGGGGAAGTAGGGTCATCTTTTTAAAAAATGGGAGTAGAATTGAGGATAGCCAAGACGCCCAGTTTGTTCAATCAAGGTGAATAGATTAGCCAAGGGAGCTGCCCACCAACTAGGGTCATAAATTAAAAGTTCACATAGGACCCCGTCAGGTTCCAGAGCTTTCCCGGGTTTCAGGGCACTTATTTAGTATTTCATCTTCCAGAACTGGAAAGCCAGGGAGGGAAGTCAAAGGTCAATGGAGTGGATGGAAAAGCCAAATCTGAGGCAACAAAAATGTTGGTGTAATGTTTTACCCAGGCAGTGGGAGAAATGGGGGGGGGGAGTCAGTTGGAGTGGGAATTGGGTTAAAATGGGAAACTGATTTCCAAAAGATCCTGCTGTTCTTAGAAGAAATTTCTTCAAGCAGTCTGGACCATTTATTCAGAGCAAAATTATGTCGTTTCTCTTCCAAAAATTACTGGCAGGACTTTCTAGTTGTGAAGTAAAAGGCCAGTAGCTTGGAAGAAGGTTGGGTCCAGAGAAGACGAAACAATTGTCTCACCTTATGTTTCGCAATCCAGCATTCCATATCAAACTAGGAGGCTGGGCTGTTGTTACCTTTAGATGGCTGAGTGGGGCTGAGCATCTAAGTTAAACTTTGGGTGATCAAGGAATATGCTTCAATAGCAGCTTCAGAAGAATTAGTCAATTGAATAATTAAACATTGATGCTCTGTTTCTAGTAATCTGGACTATTGTTCAAAAGCCAGTAAGGTTCTTGGCATCTACTTGGGGTGCAAGAAAAGATTTAAAGAAAGTCCCTACTAGCAGATTCCATGAAGAAGTTCAGTATTGACACCTGCACTGGAAGATGATCATTATCAGTATGGGAACTGATCACAAAATCAGAACTCTTTATGAGGAGATCGGAGGAAATTAGAATATAATCAAACACACTCGATCCCAAAGGGGGGAAAAGGTGAAATCACCTGCTGTAACATTCCCTGGTGAACCGTTCAAAATATAAAGGACATAACTTGAATATAGGTCAACCATTGAAAATGCATTCTCTTTAATTACTGAATCTTTGGACTTTGTAGCACCCAGGAGAGTAGGAGGGATAATCTCCTCCATATCCCAATTATATATTTTGCAAGAGATGAGTTGTGCACTCCTAATCTTGAGTTAAGGTCACCTGCAATAAGGAGGGAAATAGAAGGGTATGACACCAGTACTTGTTCAACAGTGCTCTTCAGTTCCGTCCAGTGTTGTGTGGAAGAAGAGGGGAGAGATATACACATTCAACATAAGGATATGACACTCACTGCTTTTAAATAAAAAAGATTGAACATAAAGGGACCGAATAGTGAAAGGGGACACAACAAAATAAGAAGAAGGCTTCACTAGGCAACATAGGCCTGATCAGTAACAACCCATCTTATTAGTTTTAAAAGCAGGTAGGTGATAGGAAACAAAACCGGCAATTCTAGGTTCCTTTAAATAACAGGTCTCCTGCAGAAAAATAATATCATATCTAGACAAAAAAAATCTATACAATCAAGATCATACTGTGTACACCCTTACCCTCCCCTCCATGATTCACCTTGGAGTAGCTTTCTGGACCTCCTCTCCCATCAGTGAAGGAGAAAGCTGGACACATTTTAAACTGAGGTGAATCCACCGTTGTCCTTTGTTCTTTAGGGTCTTTCATTAAAAGATTAACTACTGCAGCTCTGTATTCTCACAGATAATACATTGTCTTCCATGCAACAGGGATAAATTGTTATTAACCCAGTAACAGGTGATCAGCAAGCACTTCAAGCTATAGCTAATGGTAATCACAGCCAGCATACTGTGAAAGCTGAAAAACAGGTTCCCGGAAGGAGAGTTCCTCTAGGTGTAAATTTCATATAACCCAACTTTTCATTTGTTCTAGGGTAAGGCTCCACTAGCAGTGGGGAGTGAGCTAATGGAAATTATTGGGCTTGATTAGAATGATCACAGAAATGGCTCCTGCCAGTATTGTGAAGTGGTTTAATAAGCAAGCCATTTCAACATGTTGAGTAAAGTAATCAAGTGATTTTAAAAAAAAATGTTTATAGACTACTGCAGTGCAAACTCAAAAGGTATGAGTGGCTTAAATTTATCAGTCAACATATAGTACCTCTAGTCCACACTCCAAACTCATTTTCTTAACCAGACTTCAGTATGCTAACACCTGACTCCAATTGGCTTTTTTGAGCTCAACTCAAGCAATTATTCTTCCCACTAGCCTTTTGAATGTTGAATGAGTGTGTTCAATAAAGACATAAAAGATCAGGATTTCTGTGTTATTATATTAGGCACATTATATTTGAAAATACACTTGGAGGAAGATCAAATCACATAAATACCGAACACTATGAAATTCCAAAAGGTTCACATACTTTTTCTTGCAACTTCTTCAAGGGCCAATCAAGAAACTACTGGCAACTGAAACCACTGCCATGAATTTGACTGTGGGAAGTTTTTAAACTGGCCCTTTCAGATGAGGCAAATATATTTTAAAAAATATTTACAACTGAATTACTGCAACAGCAATAGTCTACATGTTGGCAAAGAAAAAACAATCACTACGTGAGCAATGGAAGTGATTAATTTGTCAGTATCCTGAGTGGATTGCTTACTAAGTCACTTCATGGTATTGGCAATTGAAAGAGAAAAGCGTGCTTTGGATTAGTTCTAGAGATCACATGTACTGGAACTGATCCAAACCAAAGTGATCTTACCTGCACCAGAACAGTAGGAGCCCTTGACAGGGGCTGGTAAGGTGATGATAGGAACACTTGGGGGCAGGCTGGTGGCTCTAGTAAATATGTTGTTTGATCACCTTATTTTAAGAGTGCACCAGCCCGTCTCTACAGTGCTCCAAATAGCAGGCTAAACAGCTTGTGTAGTCAGCCTATTAGTTGAGACTGAAGTATGATACAGACAATCAACTATATCCTTGAGGGTATTAAAAGCACTTGTTGCCAGTGTAATACAATTACATTCTGGAGGCCTAGCTGGAGTCCTTCTGGATGTTGAGTCATGATGACAACTGGACTTCTTTTCTTGAGAGATAGAAACGTTTTGCTGCTCATCCAAACAGCTTTGTCAGTTTGAGGAAAGCTAGTTGCGAGTCCTCCATTTTATAGTTCACTTTGACCTCATGTCACCCTGGTCTGAAACAGGCACATAAAATGAACAATGGCCTAAATAGGTTCATTAGATGGCTCAATAGGCCATTAGGTGAACAATGTATGGGGTCATTAGTAGAGATGGGCACGAAACGACCATTTTTTCGTTACCGTTATCCGTTATTCATACTGTTACGTAATGGTACGAATAACGACCATTTGGACGGGCCAGGCTCGAACCAAACAGAACCAAGAAAATTTTCTTCGGTTCTGTTCGTTTTTGTTAATGGCCACGTGATGAATGAGAATGACCTACCTGGTGCTGCTGGCCTTCCTGGTCCAGTCTTCCGGCTTCTGGCTTCCTGGTCCAGTCGGGGGCGGAGTCGAGAAGGGGCTGCCATCTGGTCTCCGTGCGCAGAGGCCAGATCAGAGCCCCTTCTTGCCGCCTTCCGCCCCACAGCCTGATAGCCCGGTGGGCTGCAGGCTCTGGGGCGGAGTCGTGAAGGAAGGGGCTGTGATCTGGTCTCCATGCGCAGAGGCCAGATCGGAGCCCCCTCTCACCACCCTCTGCCCACAGCCTGACAGCCCAGTGGGCTGTCAGGCTGTGGGGCGGAGTCAAGAAGGAAGGGGCTGCGAGACCGCGGCTCGATCTCCTCCACCCGGGATGATGGCCGGCACAGCTCTCATCCCGGGCGGAGGAGATCAACTGAGCTTCGGCCATGGTCTCGCCTCTGCCCGGGCAGAGGAGGATCTTCCCCATGCGGGTCATGAAAGCGCCCGGCGCTGTCATGACCCGCGCAGGGAAGCTGAGTTCCCCCTTCCCCCCTCTGCGTGCATGCAGAGGGGCAAAGGGGGGGTGTCAAAGGGATCTTCCCCGTGGGAATAACGACAGCGCCCGGTGCTGTCACGACCTGCACGGGGAAGCTGAGTCCCCCCTTTGCCCCTCTGCACTCAGAGGGGTGAAGCGGGGTGTCAAAGAGATGGCACCTGGCCCTGGGAGAGCTCCCTGTGGCTGCAGGACGGCTCTCCCAGGAGGCTTGACGCCGGCTCCGGTGGTGCCCGGCCCGGGAGGGCTCCCTGCAGCCGCGGAAACGCTCTCCCGGCCTGCATGCTGCCGGGTCTGAAAATTAAAAAAAATGACAATGAATCGGGCCCCAGGGGCCCGAATAATGGTAAAGAACCAAAGTGGGCCCCAGGGGCCCGAATAATGGAAACGGACGCCATTTTGGCGTTTCGTACCCATCTCTAGTCATTAGATATGGTCTTGGTGGTGGAGGCGTGAAGTATTTTTGATTTGTCTGGGGATTGTTGAAATTACTGCCTGATAAGTAACAGATAGACTGTGCCTGAGCCCCCCCATTCCTGAAACACAAGGTCAAGCCCTGACAGCTTCTAGGTAAGCACTACAGGATCCCATTAATTTACAATTGCTGTGTTAACCCCCCCCCAGCCCTCCCTTCCCCCTCAGTCTCATTCTCTTTATCAGTTGCTGATAAGGAAAGACTTAGCAACAGAGTGATTAAACTTGAAATGAATGGTTTCCACCACATTTTAGTTTCTGGTCTATCTCACCATTTAATTATTCTTTCATGAGGTATAGTGAGTGTTACTATGACATTTAATTGTTCTCCTTGACAGAGAAAACAATGCTTCCCCTCAGCTTTCAAGGTGAAGAACCACATCCTCAATGATGCAGAAACAACTGTATCCATGCATCTCTTCAGAATATCTGGTACCTATTGCCCTGCTTATAACTTGTGGGACTCTGTTGCCCTCCCTTTGTCTCACCTTACCACATCTCAGCTAAATTAGCCATACTTATGCTCCATTTCACTGTTATGCAAATCACATTTATGCATTGCTTAATTGGGAAATGGAATGTGAGAGAAGGCTTTGCAGTATGACAAACAATGAATATTTAAATTAGCCTGAAATGCATATTATGGTGCTTATGTGCCTATTTAAAATGTCAGGTTTGAATCGCTTGTTTGCGGCAAGTTGAGTAATGTGTACGCTTAGGTATGGCCTCTTCAAAAATGGTTGCGAATGTCTCAAGTTGCAAATGACATTCTATCAGCATTGCTTCACGTTCACTGCGCATAACCCCTACAAAGTAGCTTCCAAGGAAATGTGTGACATCTCTCTGAAGACTGAAAAACGCAGTTCACAGTCCTCACTGATATTTCCTGTTTGAATGCATGTGGTATTTTCACACAGGACACTAATAGTACCCCAAGCCTTTCTCACAGCATTTGCATGGATGTGTGAATGTGAATGTTTTTAGTGGGTTAAAAGTACAAAAAAGAGTTTTAAAACCTGAGTATGTCAGAGCTAACAGCTATTTCTATTTTGCTTTATGGGATTGTGCAAAATAATTTAGAGTTATGTATGAAAACACTTGCAATCCCTGCTCAAAGCAATGGTAGATTAGCTGAGATCTTGTTCAGATAAATCAATAAAGGGTGGGACCAGACAGAAATTTGTCCCACGTTGATACAGGCTTCTTTGTACCTTCCATTGGATTTTAAATAGCTGCTGTGGTACACACAGAAATGTTTAATTATCCCAGGAAAGTGCTTTTCCAATATCCGCACATCACACAGCCTGCCTGCTCACTCTCCCTTCTCTGCCATTATCAACACCCTCTTACTCACACCTTTTGCAAGCTTTCAAATACCTTTCCCCCACCTTTTAAGTGAAATAGCGCTGAACTGACATGGCCGAGTTGCCGTTTTATCATCTTAGTGCAATAGTGCTACACTAGGAGAAAATATTTAAAAACATATGTACTCTATAAGTTGCATTGCATTCTTCACCAGTGTGAGCAGAAGCTTGCACCTTGCCCCACTCTGTGTGTCATCAATAGTAGCATCTGATCATGCAGAGGAACTGCCCTGCAGGGACCAAGAGAGGTGATCACATCATCCCAAAACGAAACAAAAAAGAATTTCGCTAGAAACAAAACAAAGCCCCAGCAGTCAAACAAAATGTCCCTCATGCTCATGCCAAAAGACCAGATCTGCTCATGATTAGCATTCATGCCACTTCATAGATGGGGAAAAACAGTCAAGAAGAACAGTGAATGGCAGGTGCGGAAGAACAAATGCAGATCTACTTACTCCCATGTGAATATTTTAAAAATAACAGCTTGGTCAAGAAGGGACGTTGGTTACTTTTTAAAAATGTGAAGCAGTGTGAATCTTCGTTTGAGGAAAGAGAAAGAGAACCTTCTGGCTATACAGAGATTGTGGCTGGAGGAGACTCCACTCCCCTATGAAACTTGAGAGTTAAGCATACCTTGTCCCACTCAATGAGCTGCCTTTGCTAATTGGCATACTCCTTAGCTTAGAGTGGAATCCCCAGAGCCTAGTTACAAATAAAGAGTTACCTATAACCAGTTCTTTTCCCCAACCATAATGGAATAACTGTTACAGTGCAACTGGTACGTGAAGGAATAAAGACAAAGATGGAAAGGACTTCTGTTCTAGTGCTTGTTCTTAACTTTTTAGTTACTTTTCCACTTGGGTGTGGATGAAGAGAAGGAATATAATGTGGTTCAAGTTTTAGTTTCTGTTGCATCTCATACTGCTATTACTGCTTCCTGGCCTTTTGTGGTTGTTGAGATGACACTGAAATGGATGAGAGGAGTGTGCGTTTTCTATCACAGGCGACTGTTGTAAGCGTTCAGGATTTTTAAGAAAGTAACTTAAATCTATTTTGAGAAAACTGGACCCATAACAGTAACAAACAAACATTGGTTTGGGTTCTTGGATCCATTATGATCACTGATTACATTTTAAAAAGTGATTTGCCAACTCCTAAAATTCAAGATCTGAAAACACACTTCATTTATATATACCCACCACAGGATTGCTGGAACATTAATGTTACTGATGCACGGAATGTTTGCTACTTGTATCAATAAGGCCATTATCAACTTGGAAGTTTGTTGCTGGGTGTTAATATGCAATTCTCATGCCACTCTACACTCTTGGGCTCACTCCTGTGTATTCACCATGTACTCTAGAGAGAAACCTATGGCCCAGAACTACCTGAAGAAGGGGACCATAATTCATGAAAGCTTGCACTGAAGCAAATGTATCATCTGATTGGGAGTAAAATGTGTATCAGAATGTCATTCACCTACACGGCATTGCTGTATCTGCAACAGTGTATTCAGATGATGAACTATCATGTGTGTGACCACAATTTTCACCCCAGTCCCCCCCCGTTTATACTATACAATTAATGAAAAAAAGATTGTCCTCTTCTGTATTATGACAAACCTGTCGAATCTGAACAGCAGCTCTTAAGAGTATGATCTTTTGAAGAGGAGAGCTGAAGTACAGAGAGAGGGTTTTGGTAAGATAAGGCTGCAAATTATAATGAACAAAATTCTCCTATGCAGCAATATCTAGCTCTTAAACTTCCTCTTGATATATCCTCTGCATTTCCATCAAGGTAATTTTGCAAAACGGCACTGTGCAGAGTCAGATTGGTCAGATAAAACATAGACTCAGATCAGCTGTGGCACATTCTCTGGCTATGCGAGTGTGGTACTCAATAACCACGCAAAATGCAAAGAAGCTATTCAGATTCTGATCCTTTGACTTTCATTGTACATGTAGATGGTTTAGCTAGTTATTGATTAGATCTGTTACTTAGATCTTACACGAATAATTGTATGGCATCTCTTGGTCTGCACTCACGAGGACTTTTTGTGTGATGGGATGTGAAATCACATGACATGACATGACAGGATATATGAGATGAGATGAGATGAGATGAGATGAGATGAGATGAGATGATGCATTTTCGACTATAGCCCTACATGCCATCTACATTAAAAATGTTTTCCCATTCTTCTTTCTTTTTTTTATTTTTTTTATAACATTTTTATTAAAGAATTTTAAGTACAAAAGAAAAAAGAACATATTCAAAACATTAACCATATAAAGTTAATCTATCACTAAAGTTCGGCTTCCCTCTGTTCTTCGCGCGGTTTTAACGTTGCTCATCTCCCAGCCTTCCTTTCCAACGAACCCATTCTATATACTTATAGAAAAGGTTCTAAAAGTAGGTAATAGTCCTTCGAGTTCTATCCTATCCATTCTTCTTTCTTGGGCAGACAAAATGCCATTGCCATTTTGAAAAAGGCAACAACAGTCTGAGAAAATGGATGTTTTTTAAAATGGCATTTCATACCCAGTGATAGTGCATATCATGATGGACTCAGAGTCTGGAGGCCTGTATCTGAATTCCTGCTTGGCCATGGAAACTCATAGGAGAGAGGGACACCACCTCTTAAGTATTTCACCTTGAAAACCCTATTAGAGTCATCAAAAATCAGAGGTGACTTGGCAGCACATAAGGCACAAAATGGCATTTAGATTTGGAACATGAATTTATTTCGACATGTACAAAATTATCTAACTGGTCAAAGTATTCAGCTTCATTACTAGCAACTGTAAGAAAACGAGTTTTTAAAAGGCAGCCTTGTAATGGTTGTTTGTTTTATGATTAAAAAATAATTTGTTTCCCTTGAACACCACATGAATCATTGGAATTAGAAAGGAAATAACTCTATTAGTTCTTACATCTTATTTCTGTTGCAGAAGAGTTCCCAACAGTATATTCCCCTGCACTTTTTATCCAATCTAATTTAAAGGTGTCTTATATAATAGCGCTTCTACTACATCCTATGGGAAATTACTGAATAGTGTCACAGCAATTACATTTTAACTTTTTTTTTCTTTGCTGTTTTACATGTCGTTGATGATTTTATTATCGAGAAAATCTGTTTAAAAATAAGTCTGTTGAAGTATATCAAGGGCTCTATTCTGCATTTCCCCCTTTCTTTGGGAGGTCTGAAATTATATTTTCCTTTATTCTTAAGGATCAGTCATCTTGAAATATGCAGTCTTGTGGCATCTGAACACTGGTAAATTTTATTTGGGCTAAGTCACTGAAGAATGGAGCCCATTTTTTCAGATGCATGGAATACAGGTTCAGTAGGCTGTCATTTATACACAAAAGACAGGGAATGTGAAATGCAATAGAAAAATAAAATTGGCAGATACATATTGAAGTTTCAAGTGATAGTCATGCAAAGTGGCCTCTTATCTGGAGAATTCCTATGGGAAATACTAATTTTCTTCCTTATCTGGTGATTTTTAAAAAAATTCTCAAGTAAATTTAAGGGACTTGTCCTTAGATAAGTCTGATGAGAATCAAAATGCACTGCATTCAGTTAAAATACTATTCAAGAATAAAGGCATTCCATCTTCGTTTACCTTGTCAGTCATGTCTATATTCTATACTACTTTTAACAAGTCACTTTTTAAAAATGCTGTGAATGATGTGCAGCTGCTTAGATGCCCTAAGCCAGGGGTCCTCAAACTTTTTAAACAGGGGGGTGGTTTACTATCCCTCAGACACAGTTGAGGGCTGGAACATTCCCCAAAACCCAGCAGATGCCTGCTGCTGTTTTTTGAGCCCCCCGCAAGTCACCTTGGACCCTGCCACCCCACCCCCTCACATTTATTTTACCTGTGCCAGGTCAGGTAGGGTGGGCGTTGTTCACAGAGGGGGCGCCCAACTGCCACTAGCACAGCGCTCTGCCCCCTACCCCCGGGGAAGTTCCCCCCAAAACACATGACCCAGAGGCCTAGCGGGCCTAACCAGGCCCACGCAGCCTAGTCAGAGGCCCAGCCTAGACCCTGCCACTCACCTGGCGGCCCGTGCCCATCCCGCAGCCTCGCTTTATCTGGTCCTGCCTGCCTGTTGGAGGAAAGGGAGGGCCTACTGGATACCCTTCACACCATGCTAGCACAGCCTGTCTATCCAACGGGCCCACACAGCGGCTCCGGTGGCCTGCATCCTGCAGCTCCCTGGTATGGCTCCAAGGTAGAGAGGGAAGGCCTGACCTGCTTCTCCCCCCCCCCAGCCCAAAGCCGCTCTCCTCGCCTGCCAGCCCATCCTGATTCTCCCGCAGCTCCAAGGGGGGTTAGGTGGGGGCCCGTCCTGCTCATCCCCCAAGACACTAGGGCAATGATGGGCTTTGCCCTCACCAAAAAGGGAACTGGTGACCAAGGAGCCACATCAGCTCCCCAACCCCAGTAGGTACCCAGAGGTCCTGCCTCTCCCTCTCGCTGATTGCCCCAGCCACTGGAAGCCAAGCTCTGATTACCATGCCCATCTCTAATCTGACGACTCACTATTGGCAGCCATTGCACAAGCTCAGCAATGGAAGGTGGAATGGGGTGACTGTGGTGCCATGCCTGAGGAGGGCAGAAGGATGGAGGCCCAATGAAGTTGAGGGGTATTATGGGAGGATCCTGAAGAAAAAAGACTCAAGTCCAGTTGTCCGACCAGCGGAGCCATCATGCCCCTTGCCATTGGCATGTTTTATTACATATGGTTTACATCCCAGAGTATGCGCAACATCAATGATTGGTTACAAGATTAAATGTGGCATATGCTGTTTGGATGCTCTATAGGGAATCTCCTCATGAACAGAGCATGCTATGCACAGTTATTGATTACAATAACACATGTCCTTGCTGTTTACAGACGGGAGGCGAGTTAATGAGAAGTAGACAAGAATAGATGAGGAGTAGACAAGAATAGGTAAAGGGAAATGAAAAGCAAACAGAATTAGAAACGGAATTAGCCCAGTAACTAAGCGTAAATAAATGAAAGATGAACAGAGCAGAGTCAGAGTGAGTAAGTGGGGGAGCAAGTGGGGGGGTTCTGCAGTGGTCAACAAGCCAGATTCAGGACCTTGGTGGGCCTGATCCGCCCCCTGGACTGTAGCTTGAGGACCCCTGCCCTAAGCATATCTAATCTTGCTTGATTTTGGAAGCTAAGCAGGGTCGGCCCGGGTTAGGACTTGGATGGGAAACCACCAGGGAATACCAGGAGCTGTAGGCACGTGGAGTAGGAACTGGCAAGCCATTCCAGTATTCCTGCCAAGAAAACTCCATGGACATGGAGTCACGAAGAGTCGGTCACGACTGTAACGACACAACACACACACACACACACACACACACACACACACACACACACACACACAAATGATGTGCTGTAAAGTTGATTCTGTTTTATGGCAGTGGTTATTCAAGTTTTCTCAGCACAAACTCCTCGGATGTGGTTTCCCATTCTCTTCTTCTGGTTGTGCTGCCTGCCCAAGGCTCCTCCATACAGCTGGCCCATCTCTCCAGAGGCAGAGTAGAGGATCAAACTCCCAACCACATACCTAGCTTATTGAGCTATCCAGCCCGCTATAACATTCTTTATTGTTCATTTGATGAAATATTTTTCGCAACTGGAGTAATTGACATTGGGGGAAAGTGCCATGTCCGAGGCTATTCAGTCAGTTTATGGCTAAGCAACACTGGGAGATATTTGAGATTTGAACACTCACTGTTGGCTGGGTCATCTTGATGCTTGCATTTCTTGTAGTGTGAGTGTTTCTTCCATCAGTAGGCACTTGCTGCCTATATAGAAGTCAGCCTAGTCTGCATATTGTGAGTGCAAGAAGCACTTGCTCCACACTCTATACATTAGGTTACATGGATTATTAGCTCTTAATAGGGAAGTAGAATGCAATACCAGGCAATTCTTGCTGATCAATTTAGAGTAGAGTCAAGTTGATTTCTTTTCTCTGGTCCTTTTTTGTGTTGTCCTTGTAATTGACAGAAGCTAAATGCCCCTGGCTACAATGTTGGTTTTCCTGGATGGAAAAAAAAGTTGTCAGGAAAAGTTGCAAGTAGAACAACTGATTGATTGATTGATTGATTGATAGGAATTAAGTATGGAGCAGTCTGATAGCCGATGCCTTGCAAAACTTGGAAAAGATATATTGTTGGATTGCAAATCCCCAAATCAATTTGGATTGGGGAGGGGGTGATAAACGTTATAGAGCAAAACAGTAATTCTCCCATGCTCTAGCTGCATTTAAGGGATACCCAGTGTAGTATAAATTAGTAGATAGAGTAACAGACTAAGACTCAGGATGCCTGAATTCAAATCTCTACTGAGCCATAAAATCTTTACAGGGATGTGGAACTGGTAAAACCACACTTTAAATATCTCACTTATATAGAAAGCCCTGTTACAGTCTCTATAAATTGGTTCCAATCTGAAGGCACACAAGGGCTGTATTTATTGCGCAGGATTAGGATTAGGAAAACCAATCTGTGACATTTCATATACTATGTTTACTGTGGTAAATGATAATAATTTATTACATTGGTAGTGTCACCTGTAAAAAGGGATGATATTTCATATTTAATGGTCAAAATCCTATTAGTAATACCCATTGATAAAAAGCAGGTGACCTAAATATTGGCAACCAATTGCCACAAGTTAAGTAGTCAGCATAAGCCTTTGCTATTTTGTGCCAAGCTTGGTCTGCCACAGCAAACACAATTCAGTACAGAGAGTTACGCTAACTGCTTCATGCTGATGTGAACAAAGAGAAGAGGATTTAAGAACATAAGAAATAAAACAAACAAACAAACAAACAAACAAATAGGAAGAGCCATGCTGGATCAGGCCAAAGGCCCACCTAGTCCAGCTTCCTGTATCTCACAGTGGCCCCACCAGATGTGTCTGGGACGCACGAGACTAGATATCTGTCTCCTGATACCACTCCCCTGCATCTGGCCCTTGAAGCACCCTGGTTTTAAGCCTGGAGATTACACATCTCCATCATGGTTTGTAACCTGTGATGGACTTTTCCTCCAGGAATCTGTCCAATCCCCCAGGCCAGATGCCATCACCACATCCTGTGGCAGGGAGTTCCACAGACTAACAACACGCTGGGTGAAAAAAAATTTCTTTTGTCTGTTCTTACTCTCCCAGCCCTCAATTTGAGTGTATGTCCCCTAGTTCTGGTATTTTGTGAGAGGGAGAAGAGTGTCTCTCTATCCACCTTACTCATGCTGCTCTCCACCCCCAATCCCTAAAAGTGGTTTCCTTTAAACCACTTATTCCCTATGCTTGGTGTAAGTATAAACAGAAGCAGGTTCAAGAACTGAAGAATTTTATTATTAAAGGAGTCAACTAGGGAAGTCAAAAAGAAAGGTAGTTTAATTTGTAGCAGCTTACATTTTCAGCATGAACTCATGGGATTTCAACAAATGAATTGTTCACGGAAAAGTAAGTCCTTCCTAGAAAGGCTCCATATTTTTATTGACACTTTCGAAAGCACTCCAAGTTGCTTCTAGAACCCCTTGCTCAGCCTGAGGAAAACACAGATCTTAGATTTACCTTATCTAATTTCACTCTTAGCTGCACATTTCCTTAGTCATACTCTGTCTGGCACTTAAAACTGTCAGTCCCTGCATTCAAAATCTGCCGTTGCCAGCTAGAGCTGGGCACAAAATTTTGATCTGGCAGTTTGTGCCGGTTTGTTTATCAGCTAAACAGGTGTTCAGTGCTCAACGCCCTGCCCTCTCTGGTGGGCACCCTCTCAAAAGTAGTGCCTGGAGGAGGGAGGGGCAGGGAAACCAGGCTGCAGTCTGTGAGTGGGCATCTGCTGGGAAGGGTGGGACTTTGAAGCACAAAACATGTGTTTGGCCAATAAATGAACCAGCACAAATAGCAGAACTGGCCCATCTATACTCCCAACTAATTCTTGCTTTGCTGCGATATGATTAGCTAAGTGGCCTTTGGAGGTGGGGCAATTTACTTGCCCTTCATAACAGGTTCGACTGCGCGCCTTGAGTTTATCCAGAGGGGGTGATATTTTCATCCTAAATGATCACAGTTTGCCCGACTGATCGTGAAGTGGAATGGGTTTGCTGCATTTTCTGTCAAAATTGCACTGTAGAAAGCCATCAACTCTCCTTGGATTAAAAGTGCCTATAGGCGTCTGCTGCTCTCCACCCCCAATTCCTAAATCACGCATGATGTTTTGATAAAGCAACACTGCATTAGAGACTCATGAGGACATCAAGGGTTGTGGTCATATCCTCCAGGTTTCTCCCAACTCATGTCTCCCATCTTCCCTCTGGGGGGAGGAGAAGAAGCAGAGTCTCCGTCTCACACACAGGTATTCTGCCATTAGAGAAGTACATAGTGCAACTTCTCTGCAGTATATCCTGAGACAATGTGTTGCTTCGCCAAGAAAATGGCACTAGTTCGATATGAGTGTACCATGGGTTCTGAGTCTCAGCAATCAAACAGAGAAAGATGGCATTTGGGAAGATAGAGGGCCAGGCCGGAACACCTGTTTTGATGAGGGCTGGATCAGACTACAAAGGATTGGTTGAAATCAGGGAGAGGAGCAATGTCTCATTTAGTGTGCTTGTCCTGGCTGATGAGCCAATGATCCTTTAAAGCCCAGTCCACTGTCAGTTAAGCACTTCCCCATAGCATCTTTGAAGCATTGTGGGAAATGTTTTTTCCCCCTGTTGTAAGCTACTTCAGAATAGCAGAAATTGACACTGGAAGGAACTAGATGGATCTAAGTGTGTGCTTTCCAAGTGACCACAATTGCTAGGAATGGACTAAACTGAAACCTTCTGGCCCATACCAAAATAGAAGCCCCTGGCAGGGGTTCTAGAAGGTGTGGGTCGGAACGAATTGGTTCGTTCCAGCAATGTCCATGTGCAGATGCCAGATAAAAGAGCAGCTCAGCACACTAAACAGGAGGACTAATGCTGTGTAGATTTCCTCCTATTCTCATCTTTATCTCCTCACCACTTTCATCCTGCCCTGGTCTAGATTATTCCCTCATTATCAATGCTTTCACATTTTAATGACACATTTTCAGTTACAAGACATTTATTTATTACCACTTCTATTGCTTCATGAGCAAACATCATAATGCCAAGTTCCATCGGGCGAACAAACTGAAGGAGGACCCCTTCTAGAGGACCCCCAAAACTATGGAAAGGCGTGAGAAAAGCATTGATCATATGGCAAGCCCTACATTATGTGAATGGTGGGGAAAATATTGAAACAGTTAGTGATAAGCCAGATTCTTCTACAGCAAGAAATACTTCATCTTGATAAGTGCCAACTCTGAAGACCTGATGAAGTGACTTTGGATTGGCCCCTATTAATTTCACTTAATTGTTGTTTGGGTAAAGCGGAAAAGGAAGATCCGCACACACTGTCCTGAGTTTGATTTTTTTTCCTTTTTTTGTTTTTTGGAGGAAAAACAGGATATAAATATGTACAAGTTATTTTTAGCTTCTGGCAGGATAGATGTAGTTATACACAAGCCAATTCTGGTCTATAAGCCCCAGCTTGCTTACGTCAAGTACTCCTAAATCCATATGAAAATACTACTGTCTTGGATAGCAGCTTGGATAATCCTCTGGCTAACGTGAGTGGTTTGGGAAGCTATAGTCCCAAAAAAATAAAATTTAGAGAAAACCTTCTGAAAGCTTTGCCTATATCCTTCAATATAGATAGTCCTTTTTTTTGAACATGTACTTTTGAAAGAAAGAAATCAAATCTACTCCGTCAGGTTGGCTGTCTTATTTCTCCAAAAGGACTGCATGGTTATTTTCACTACAGGTGCTTATGAAAGAAAACAGAACGTTAACATCAGGAAGTACCACTGCTTCCAGTGAATTTGTTTCGATCACTTGCACTTTCTGATTAGCTGGGGAATTCTAGGACTTGTAGTCTAAAAAGGTACCCTCCACCCGAAGTCTAGGAATTCATCCTTGTGTTGATGTCGTATAAGAGAATATAACTTCAACTGAAAATGCTGTCCAACTATGTATCTATCCCACAGAAGCTCAACCTCACTCCCACCACTAAGGGCGTTTATACACGACCTCTAAGCTCCGCCGCAAATGGCTGCAAGCTCCGGAGCTTAAAAATGTTTCCCCACCAGCTCCGGAGTTTGCAGACAATTAAGTGCGACCCCGCCCACCTAAACACGACCCAACGCACTTTTCTTGTACCTGCTCTTTGATGGTGAAAAATATTTGATGCGGAGAGTGCCTGAGCTCTCCTCGCTTCTTTCTGTTGTTTTTCTTTTGCCTCTGCCCCTTAAAGAGGAACCAGGAAGTAAACGGAGGTCGGAGCAACTTCCCCCGGCACCGCAGGTAAGGCTTTATTCTTTTGTCCCTGTCTAAGGCTTTTTTCCCCTCCCTCCCCTCATGCAGACAGAACAAAGAAGTGCAGAGCGGGTGGGGACGGAGGAACAGCAACGAACCCTCAAGATCTCTGGTCCGAATTTAAGGGACCAGCGGATCTTAGGGGTCGTGTAAAAAGGCCCTAAGATGGTGGAACATGACCTATCTAAGCTTTCCTCATTAACTGTAATGCTCTTTGGGCTAATAGGAAGTGAAACATCAACAAAAGTATATCCATTTTAGATTATTGTTTTTCAAAATGTACTTTTAGGAGTATCACAAAGAGAAAACAAATACCGGACTGATACAGGCCAAATAACGCCGGACTGGGGGAAAAAGAGTTACAGCACTCAGGTTATATGCACTCTTTCTGCTACTTTTTACCTTACTTCTGTTGTTGTTGCTGGAGAAATGAACACTTGTAAGTAGTGTAATGCTTATTCTCAGATGTATGTGGAGTAATGTTTTTTTTGCACTTTTTTTCTTTATATGCAAAGCAAAACAGATCAGGATGGTCTTCATATGTTGTTCATAAGAAAGCAGGGAACAACTAGACGTTGGACATGATGGATTAAAAAATGAAAAATTCATCTGCAGTTGCTACAAAGGACATAATTGGGGGTATAAAGGACATAACTGTTACTTTTGCAGACAAACAAAACAAACAAATAAACACCCTGAAATGACTGGTAACAGTGCTAAATTGGGAAATGTAACAGGCCATATTGTTTATTATTTATTGTTATATTTATTATTTACAGAAGACAGAAGAACTTTGACATATTAGGGACTCCCTTCCCACCCCTGTTTAGGCCCTGTTCTTGCTGTTCAAAGTAGATTTTTAAAAGGAACTAAAACATAATGAAGTGTAACAAGTAACGTACATTTAGTGGAAACTTAACGAGCTACTTTAAAACCCGGAACAAGTCATAGAAACAACTTACAACAAGTAATGATTGTACTGGACTGTATATTGTCCCTCATTACTGTAAGCAGCTTTGGGTCCTTTTCCCAGGAGAAAGGCAGGGTAAAAATACTTTAAAATAAAATAAAATAAATAATGTGACACAAACTGCTATAAGACCTGCTCATATTCTTTTTCTTTATGTTTCTAAATTGGTGACAAAAGGCAAAGCATAGTTAGTCATTTTTTTGTCTATCAACATTTCTCCTAGAAAATCAGGGAAGAAACACTGTCCTATCTAAGACATCCACACACATCTGAAGTGTGTAATCCGTACACTGTAAATGTAATGTAGATAATATTATCAACCCTGGCTGACTCTCTTCCAAGAAATCTCTCTGTCAAGACGTGGGGGGGAAAACCCTCCAGGAAATGTCTCTAGTGCTACAATGAGATGATGTTGAATTAACTGGAAAAAACAAGCTTAGCAATTGTCAAGAAGTGTGTATATGGCTTGGATTAGCACACCACGGAGAGGCTATGAGCCAAGCCTTGTGGAAAAAAGAGATTCAAAAGACATGCACAGACCATTGAATGGGGGAAGAAAGATTCTTAAATATTTAAGGATTAACCAGCACATGCAAGAAAGAACCGGGTAAACTGAGAAATTTGGGCTCATCCACATGATCACTTACCAAGTGCCCCCACTGCCTTTCACCTCCCCCATCCTGTCTCCTCCTGGCTTAATCATTTGGTAGGTGGGATGGTTCGCTATGTTTCAGGTGGGAAATGTTCCTGTTTGCTCCTTTTATCTCATCACTTTGCTTTAGGAAAACCCGGATAAAGGTGATTTCCAAAAATAAAGAAGACAACGTTTTGTTGGAAATGCAGGACTTGTGTTGTGAAGGAGAAGGTGGACTTCCTGCCATTAAAAAAACACAACACTGTTGGAATAGGCTTTGGCTCAGCAGATAAACAAAGGCTATTACTTCACGAACGTCTCGCTGCGCGGCGAGCCGTCATTTCTGTGCGAAGCGATCGTTTCTGTCCTCACACTCCTCCTTTTTGGATGCGGCGCCACCCCGACCACACCCCCTAAACCGTGCTCCAAGCGGGGCGAGTGATTCCCCTGCCGGAGGCCGGGAATCTTTTTCGCTTCGCATCCCGCTTCGCATCCAAAGTCACGTGTGGCCAGTGATTATATATATTTAATTTTTTTTAAGTTACTTTTTCTCCGAAATGCCGATGCATCGATATTTTGGTTAACCCGTTCTTTTGATCTTGCTTGCTGTGCTTACAATATTCCTTGGAGGAGCGATGGTATACACAACAAATGTTGTGTGCTGGTCCACCTAGTGACCCTGACGGAGAACAGCAATTTTTTCACGTCGCCAATGGACGAAGCAATACAAATCGGGAGTAGAAAACAAAGGAACATACAGTTATTCAGCTCTGCCGCAAATGACAGCCGGGTATTGATGCATCGATACGCCGTGGTAGTTTTTTTTAAAATATTAAAGAAAGCAGAAACCGGACGTTGCAAGTAAGCTTCTCAATGCGAAGGGAACACGTGAGGTAGTACTGGATTCGATCCTAAAACCTCACCCCGTGAGGACACGGAAAGAGGGGTGGGGGCGAATGGAGACCACGTGACCACCACGTGACCGCCTTCGGATTCACAGCGAAGGCAATCACGCTGCGAAGAGAAGTACTTCGTGAAGTAACGGCCAAAGACACTAAAGCAGAGTTCACCATCACAATAGGTATATTTCTAGTAGGTCAATCTGACAGCATCACAAAGTAAAAAATTCCCCCAAAAACATTATACATGGGTTTTCACTATATACAGACCTCAGCCAATCACAAAGCACTACATCATTTATTTTAACCTTAATACACAGGTGTTAGACTTCCTTTTTTGTTAACCACAGTTACTCAGCATTTCACACACATGTTCAACATGGCTGTTGATTACCACAAGCCTTGTTTTGTTTCAGCCTGTAAATTATACCTTGCCAAACACATATCTGCATATTTCCCCAACAAGTGAGCCTGCTTGACAGTTTTCCATTGTGAGGAGATAGTAATGGCCAAGTTCCCTGCAATATATTTTGTCCACCACATTGATCTTTCCTTTCAGCTTGCTGCCTGGCAGAAGTGTAAGTTCCATTTAAAGACCACACTTAAGAGCACATATGGGTGATGGTGGAGCCTCATAGCAACCAAAGCAGGAGGGAATGACTTTCCTCGGACAGAATATCATCTCTAGTATGCAGGAAATAGTAGTATATCCAGGTGGTAGTAAATAGCCCTTCACTCATGCAACAGTACAACTTCAGAAGAAAATGTTGAACAGAAAAACCAATGCATCCAACAAATACAGTGTTTGTTTATTGTATGACGAATTACTCTCATTGAAGGCTCCCATGATGGACAGTACTATTCCTTACTATTTCATAAGGAAGCACAGCCCGCTATCCAAACACAGGTGGCTCTTGCTGCATGTTTGACTGGAAAGCCAATCAGGAAGACACTTGTGACATTTTGTTGGACTTTTCCATTAGTCAAGATCATTAAGTGGCTTAAAGAGAGAGATATCTTAAGCCACCCACTTTGGTCTGATTCCAGCAATAACACATGCTGGACTTGAACCAAAACAGAAAAACCCTTCTCTCTCTCTCTCTCTCTCTCTCTCTCTCTCTCTCTCTCTCACACACACACACACACACACACACACACACACACACACACACACACACACACACACACACACACACAAACAAACAATAGTCCCAGACAGGGACTCAAAAAGCTGTGGGTAGGCATTGGTCAGAGATGGGCTGGTTCAAGATGACACATATATTGTGTGGCTGACAGGACAAGGAACCCTAATCCAGACCAAACTGTGGGATAAATGCTATTCTGATCACTGACTGTCATTGGAGTGGGTGTGAAATCCCAAAAAAGGCATGTACTGCATTGCTGATAGGTGGCAACAGGTGAGCTGCATACTAAACCACTTTCTTGCATTCCCTTGCTACTAGAGTTTCTCCAACATCCCATTTATTCTGTAGAAGAATATGTGACATACAGAACATGCAACTTGTTTTCCAGGAGAATCACTTTCTTGGTGGGTGGTTAGAAGTGCAATTCTTATAAGTGTATACTCCACACAAGTGTTCTCTCTCTCTCTCTCTCTCTCTCTCTCTCTCTCTCTCTCTCTTTCACAGAATCACTGGGGACACAGGCAGTGTTTTTTTCCACCCTGCAGGCAGATGTATCTCCAATAGAATTTTGAGCATTTGAGACTGCAATACCCCTCCCACCACAAAAGTTTCCTACTTCTGCCATAAGATATAAGAGAACAATCACTTCAGTAGTTTGTGGGTTGGCAGTTCTTGATGTCTTCCCTGTCACAAGAGATACATAAATGAGGATCGCTGTGGCAAAGAAGTTGGACAAATTACATTTAATGAAGAAGATTCTGGCTGCTGGGAAATCAGTCCAAATATTCACTTCATTTAACCCAAAAGAAATCAAGACATACCCACTTCAGTTTTTCGCAGAATGCCCACCAGCCCAACATTGAAGAGAAATTTATTTTCAAAAGTATCAGTTTTTAACATACTTAATGTCTCTCTAAGGACTGTACAAACATCCAGAAACCATAATCTGTGAAACAGCTAAACTGATACTTCATTTCAAAAATAAGATCCTAAAAAATAGATGTTATTAATTGATCTTCTCTGAGAAGTATAAAATTCAAGGCAGCCCTTATAGGTTCTTTTAGTAGAATAATCATACCATGAAAGTAGAGTGCAAAGTGGCCCAGAGACATAGAAAATGTTTTCCTAGTTTGAGCTGTAGCTAGTTCTGTAAGTTTACAGCATTTAAATTAAGGCTCTACTATAATTATTTAGAAACAAGTCCCATACAGTTCGTGTGATGGTAAGGCACACAGCTAGACAGCTAATGCCAGAACTGAACACAACAATCCTTACAGTGGTGGACTAGCTGCCATGTCCAAAGCATGTTCATTTCAGGAGCTGATCTATCTCAGTGGCCATAATCCAACTGAATATTTTGACCAGCATAAATGATGTAACTTGGAGCAGTGAATAAATGCTAGTTAACAAATCCCTGACTGAGTTGCTAGTTGTGTGCCAAGTCACACAATTGGTATGCAACCAGGGCTTGGTAATGCACAGCTATTCCCTGCTTCAATTTGATTCTGGCTAATGCTTTTTTAACCAGCACTGGAACATCTGAATGCCTCACACGTTGCTCAACATTACTGCCATCTTTTATCCTTGTGGTGGTATTTCTGTTCTAGTATATCAGTGTTTTTCAGGCATTTCTCATCATGCTGCATTTGATAGTAGTGCCTTCCAGTACTTGTCTGGATATGACAAAAGAATGAGGGAGCTAATGACAACTAGAAAACATCCAGTAAAGTGATACCTCCCTCACAGATAGCAGTACCGTAGAGCCAGAGCTCATAGGGTCAAAGTCCCAGGACTTTATAATTCATAGAATCATATAATCATAGAGTTGGAAGAGACCTCAAGGGCCATCTAGTCCAATCCCCTGCCATGCAGGAACCCCATCACAATATTTCCGACAGAAGGCCATCCAGCCTCTGCTTAAAAACCTCCAAGGAAGGAGACTCCACCACCCTTTGTGGCAGCATATTCCACTGCCGAACAGCTCTAACTGTCATGAAGTTCTTCCTAATGTTCAAATGGAATCTCTTTTCCTGTAGTTTGAAACCATTGCCCCAAGTCCTAGTCTCTGAAGCCATGGAAAACAAACATGTTCCCTCTTCAATATGACATCCTTTCAGCTATTAAACATATCATATCCCCCCTCAGCCTTCTATTTGAAAGGCTAAACATTCCCAGTTCCCTAAGCCGTTCCTCATAAGACATTTCCTCCAGACCCTCAACCATCCTGGTTGCCCTCCTCTGCACCCGCTCGAGGTTGTCAACATCCTTTTTAAATTGAGGCACACAGAACTGGACACAGTACTCCAGGTGAGGTCTGACCAGAGCAGAATAGAGTGGTACTATCACTTCCCTTGATCTAGACACGATGGTTCTGTTGATGCAACCAAGAATCGCATTGGCTTTCCTGGCCGCCGCATCACACTGCTGACTCATGTTCAATTTGTGGTCCACCAAGACTCCCAAACCCCTTTCACAGGTACTATTCTCCAGCCATGTATCCCTCATCCTATATCTGTGCAATTCGTTCTTTTTACCTAGATGTAGCAACCTACATTTCCCTCTGTTGAAATCCATTCCATTAGCTTTGGCCCAGCACACTAATCTGTCAAGGTCTTTTTGAATTTTCATCCTATCCTCTAGGGAATTAGCAACCCCTCCCAATTTGGTATCATCTGCAAATTCGCAGGCGTTATGTCATCACCCCTCCATGGCCAGTCTTTCCTGTATTCTATACAATCTTCATAGAAAATAAATGCCTTTTCCTAGCTACCATGCTATTTTTCAGCCTGTACCTATTATAATGCAATAAGTGTTGGAGCATGGTTAGGGTTTGAATAGGCAATCAAGAAGCCTTAACTGTCCCAAATATCTGATCCTCCTTTGTTCAAATGCTAGCTGTATGCATCTTCAGACTCCCTTCATGAGGTGTGTGGGGCATGTGATGATGAGCTGTTTAAAGAAAGGGGGGACCCTGTGCTTCCCAACTGACCACTATGCCATTGCTTGCAAAAAGGAGAAGCAATGTTGAATTCTCCCCAGGAAGAAGCAGAGAGAACACATACTAACCAGATGGACCTTCAACACTCCTGTCTAGTATTACCACCATCTTCTTCTACTACAATGAGGCCAAACTGATGTTAGCCACATGCCATGGGGTCACAGGAAGCGATGTCAAGGAACCCAAATGGAAGGATGCTCCACTCCAGTTACCCATATGCTGCTTATAGGCCTCTCCGAAGAACCTGATCCTGAGAATAGGATTCTGTACCATATAAGCTGTTAGTCTAGTTTGACCTGACTACTAGAGAGATTTAGAAGAAGGAAACTTTGTTTGCTGTCTTCTTATTTACTAAACAGCTTGCAAGGGGGATATAAAACCGAGAACGACCGGAGCAAGGACACACATGTTAAGACCCTTGTGCTCCCAAAGTCACTGGGCTGAATAAGCCCCATGGGAAACATATAAATACTGGCAAGGGGGTTAACCGTAAGAAGAGTGGATGAGGAAGGGACAGAGATGGTGACAACAGACATCAAAACAAGACATACTTACCAAATGAAAATACTCAGACCTTTGGTAGAAATGCAGATATTGGAAAAATTGTATCTCCCATAATTTCACAGACAGCAACTCTCCACTGTCTTGATGGGAATGATATGGACAATATTCTCCTATACATTTCCCATTGTTGCTGTGAGTAAAAGCAGAAGGAAACTGGAGATCCAAGCAACTGGAGGAACATGCAGTTGCTGAAACCCAGTAGTAAGTGGTAAGGAGAGTAGACCCACTGAATCAATGACATTCACAGAGCAGATGACTCATCTCATCTCCATTGCCTGCTCTAGTGTGGCTTACGCCTGGGTTTCAGCCAATATCCTATAGGTGGCTTGAAGTCTTGCCCATGAATATTTGGGGTGATTTCTCTTTGGATTATAAGCCATCTGTGTAACATTGCTTCAGCTGTGGGGGGGGACACTATGCATGTGGCAGTATTTAAGTAGGATTCAACTGCAAGTCCATACAAATTCTGTGCATGAAATGGTCGGGGTGGGGAAGCATTACATCTGGCCTTCAGGTAGACAAAGAATCTCAGATCAGCTCCATTTGTGGTGGTAGGTACAGTGGTCCCCCACCCTTTCGCAGTTCATATACTGTGGTCCTGCTACATCGCAGGACCGCAGTATCTTAAAAAAGGCCCCCTGGAGTAAGGGGCAAAGGCCTGCTTCAGGACTCCCATACTTACCCCAGGACTGGGGCTGCCCCGAACAGGCCTGTGAGGGCCTTCCCAGGTCTTCTGGAGGCTCCTAAAGGGCTTCCAGAAGTCCTGGGAAGGCCCTTGCAGGCCCATTTGAGGCAGCGCCAGGCTGAGGGTAAGTACAAGAGCCCCCAGTTAGCCCCCCCGACACAAGCTGCATCCGCATATCACGGATTTTCAATTATCATGGGTCAGGCTGGGTCCCTAACCCCCGTGATTGACTGGGGGGGTGTCACTGTAGTGGTATTTTCACTTATTTTAAAGCTCTTCATGAACAAATCTTCAGTAGGGTTTATGTAAACCTTACATACAAGCAAATTTATTTATTTATTTATTCATGTATTTATTATATTTTTGTACCACTCATCTGGCAGCAAGGCTACTCTGGGTGCACTCCTATTTGGATAGGAGTAATGATTAAGGTTTCTTTTGAAGGTACAGAAGTAAAGTTATTTTCTTTTGCAAGACACTCATCTTGGTATTACATCTGTAAAAATTAATACCAATTACAGTTAGCATTATCTCAATCAAGGTTATAAATTTTGCAATTGAATTTGAGAATACAGACAGCTGTATAAGGTTTTCATCTTTGATTAGCTGTAAAAATTTCTCATTTTGAAGTCACTTGTTGGTGAGTTAATTACTTTCATCAATCAAAACAAGAGGGTGACAGCTTTCGATAATTTTAAAAAAAAACATTGCAGGTTTCTTTTTCAATTGGTCTTCCGTGTTCATATTAATGTAGTCGTTAGAATTCTAATCAGTTTATAACCAAGCTTTCTTTTTCTAGAATGTCACTGCTATTTTAAATTTAGAACTGAACATATTTTTCTGTGATAAGATTTTGACATATATTCCAGTACCGAAATTTTTCTACATTATGGGAAGAAAGCCATCGGAATATGAAACGCATAGTGACAGAATTGGTAATGCATGCAGAAAGCAGTTGCATTGTGAACGTTCTTAAAGGGCATGAGTACAGAAATTGTAGGGATCAGAACATCATTTTTCATTTTGCACCCTAGTGTCAAGTGACCTTCACTCTGTAAATTTTTGTACTTAACATTCATTGGGCTTTATATTTTTGTAAAAAAATGGGGCAGGTCTATAAGGCAAGCACGAGGACAGTTAGGCCCTCTAGATTCCTGTTTGTCTCATCCGGCATGGCCAGTAAGAAAAGAATCGTAAGGCCAAAGGCTCTTTCTCTAGATGTTGGATGATAATGTTGTTCAGTGCTTCCAGGTTAATGCTTCAGCATCTGCCTTAGAAATAAATATGCTTTAAAAGGAGGATGGGTTCTCCAGAAGTCACTGGAATACAGCTACCACCCTCCCTTATTGTGCTGGCTAGAGTTCATGGAAATTTGCAATATGACAATATCTAGATGTATACAAGTGGCTCACTTATGTGCCAGGGACAACAGCAACTAGATTTAGCCCCCAAACAAAACCAACATACAGGGAATTGGCACAATTGCTAAAGGTGTTCTATAGGTACTTTGCTCACACATACAGTAGTTTGACTGGGTTCGAGTGTAAAATTAAATTATTTCTTATTATTGATATGTTTATGGCATGCTGAATATAGGGATAATGGTAGGTTGCCAAGCTCAGCTCTGACAGCTGATTAGCATTATATCATGATCTTCTGTGAGCAAGACAAGCAATGCACTTGATGCTACATCAGGGAAAGGAGCACACAGAGCTGAGTTGGGTTGCTGTCAAAGGGGCCTATTAGCTGATTTCGTGTAGTTTTTTTCTTTTATAATTTCACGACTTATCAATAAGTGCTGAAGTATACACTGGTGACACCTCTCATTCTACAACTGAGATGTCCTCTGGCACCTCATCAGAACAACTGTAAATAGCTAGGACATGCTCTACAAAACCTAGGCAAACATCAGTAGGATCCTGGCCAGTATTTTTAGTAGTTTTGGCCGGTTTGAGGGCCAATCGTGCATGGAGAGCAGTACGATATTAATAGAATCAAATGAAGAAATATCTTGGTCTATGTGTTGGGGGGCAGAAATTATTGCTATACAGCTGAAGTGTTGTCATTGCCCAGTACTGTATAATAAGAAAAAACAGAAACTGAGGTAGTCAGATCAATCCACTTTCGTTTAAAATGTAAAGTGTCAAGATACATTTTCCTGTTGATAAACAAGCTAGTTTATTCTACCAGCTGACAGCCTATCAAAACTGGAACATGTTGCTCTTTGAAATGCTCGAATTCCTACCACCTCATGATAATTGGTGAGGGGAACGTTTCTTTCATTTTAAACGTATGTAGATTGTGCAACTTTACAAATATTTTAAAAGCCAAGGTTAAACCAAATCCCTTCTGATCTGTGCGCTGCTGTGCTTTCGTTATCTTCACCTCTGCCTTAATATCCCTGGTGCCTTCAAACGTTTTCCATAATGGACTGTGTAACCTCGCTTGTATAAAAATAGAGCTTCTTGGTATTTGTCGGAGGAAATCTGATCTGTCTTATCAAGATGGACAAGGTGGAGTTTCTTTCCAGTGAGAATATTAATAATCGAATGGGCAAAACTTCAAGGATGATTAATCAAATTGCTAGAGTTTTAATTCCCTAATGGATTAAAAGGAAAAAGGAAGAAAAAAATAGAAAAGAAAGAGGCAGGGCCCAAATTAATCCCTTGCATAACTTCATTGTGATTTGACTGTTCTTTTACTCTCATAATAATTATACTAGTGTAAGACTTGTTAGAGAAACCTTGATTACAGCCACTAATGAGACCTCATTATTATTCTCTGATGGAAAGCTCTAATTTCCTTTGACTGTATTAAAATGGAGAATGGGGAAACAAAGATGAAACAAAATTATTAATCCACATCATCTTCAGTTTTTCTACATAAAACTTGATTGTTTTATATGTGTAGTATTTTCACCTTTATATCTAAAACAATTAACAATGATTCCCCAAGAAGACGAGAAAAGAAAGCCAGCATGGCTGGCTACAGTCTGTGAAAGCAACATTTGATGGTCCTGCTCCATCTTCTTTCTTTATGCTTCTGCCAGTCTGGAAGAACAGGGCTATAAGGAAAGCAAGGAGAGTTGGCCATGAATGTGTGGTCCATATTTTGTGTCTTTGTGGTCACTTTCCCCCCAAAACAGAGGGATTAGTCATTCCCCATTCAATATGCACATTACTCAACAGAGGTGGGTCCAGTAGGACTTCAGAGAACCCATCCCTGCCAGACTCCTCATCAAAATCCTGATTCTGTTTCCCTCCTGCTGAAATCTCAGTCCCACCTATGGTCAGGCAAGGGAGAGAATGTGAAATTGAATGTGCGTGGATCATGTCATGATCCCATCTCTGAAACACAGCAGATAGAGGAAAAAACATAGTGAAGAGAGAGAGAGAGAGAGAGAAAGCAGCACGTACAACAATTTATTTATTTTGTAGATTTTTATACCGCCCCTGAATAGTGCAAGGGCGAGAAAAGGACCCTTCTGTCTTTCCCCCTCACTGATAATTCTGGCTGATCTATCATATTTGCATTGGGTGAGAAGTTAGAGGACCAAGGGGAAGGAGGTTTAACCCACATAGGACTTCTATCAGGTCCCTACAAGGAAAAGCACACTCATGGGCTACCACCTTCTCAAGCTTGGCCTCACATCCAGATTCTCTGCTTATTTGTTGTGAAGCCCATCCAGCAATTCCATCCTTTTTGAGATCAGGAGCTGCAGGGGTCTTGGGCAGAGAAGAGGCCTGAATGACTTGTGTCCAGCTTTTGGATAACTGGGAACAAGCAAAGACATGGTAGATTTTTACCTCTTCTAAACTGCTGGATCACTAAACTGGTTGCAGAGCCAGAGGCTGGGAGCTGAACCCCATTGCCCTCCCCCCAAGCAGAACTAGCCCATATGAGCCTGGACAGACTGCACAGCTATGCCATTTCTTATGGGGGGAGGAGGTGCCATTTCTGTCCTCCAGTTGTACTGTGGCATGAATGAATGGGACAAGTCTGAAGCAATGACTAAGTCAAGGTTTGCCCATGTGGCCATGTGCGAGTGCGCATGTGTGTGAACACTCACTTCTGTCCCCAGCTCCGAAACCTCTGGCTATGCTTTCCACCCCAATAACCACAGTAAATACACTTATAAACTTATTGATTTCCCCCCTTAACCTATGTTCAGATATTATTGGGCCACTTCATGCAGGTAATAGATTTTGCTGAAACTAGACTGAACATTTCTAAAGCTGGGATCAGTAAGATGAATGAAATATTGAAATATGAGATGTGAACATTGGAAAAGATAGGCCAGAATTCTGTCACTAACTTATGCAGATGAAGATAGGTTGTTTGAGAGAGGGGTCAAGGAAGTCATTCATGTTAGCATTGAAACTCACTCTCTCAACAGAGGTGGAGGTCTCAGGCACAGTCTATCTGCTCCTTATCAGGCTGTGCTTTCAACAATACCCAAACAAATCAAAAAGCCTTCACCACCAAGGCCATAGATAAGGAACCATACTTTATGGGTTTCAGCACCTGAGGCCATTGTTCACCTTAAGACTATTGATAGTGTTGCCTACCTAATGAGCCTATTCAGGCCATTGTTCATCTTATGAGCCTATTTCAGGCCAGGGTGACAAGATGTCAAAGCAGACTATAAGATGGAGTACTCGCAACTAGCTTTCTTCAGACTGATGATGCTGTTTGGATGAGCAGTGAAACATTTCTATCTCTCAAGAAAAAGAAATCCAGTTGCCATGACTCAACTTCCATATAAACTCACCTGGATGACTGAGACTCTTCACAGACATAAAGTTAGAAGAAAATAAGGGTATATATATATATAAAAGACTAAAACGGTTTCATTAATCTTTCAGGAATAGCATATATGCTCGTATAATTAGAAGAGGATTAAAAGAACCGAGAGAGCCATAGAGAAACTAGATGCATGTCTGCCTTGTTCTCTGCTGAAATCAAGGTGGTGATAACCCTCAAATTCTGCTGGAGAAATATAGTAAATGAGCTCTGTGTCTTGGTGGTCTTGAGCTATTTTCCTATGCACAGTTCATCTCAAATGCCTGCTGCAATGGAAGCATAACAAAAGATAATGCACACGTGTGCTTCCTAGAATGGTAAGAGATTTCAGCTCCCTAGAAGCCGTTCAATCCATATCACAAAAATAGCAATGAAAGTGCTCTACAGAAAGAACATTTAGTTATCTGGGGCTGTAAATGAATAAATTCCCTATGCTGATCCCAGTTCTCAACTATACTGATGCAAATGGATCATGCTGTGGCCCAGATCCTCTTGAGTGTGGTTGGCTTGTGCAATGGCCATCAATGTCATCACTAGTGGCTGATTGCCACAGATTAAAGACTGCCTTTTTTGCCATTTCAGGCTGAACACGACTGTTGCACATGACTGTCGCACCATATTGCAAAAGGAATTTTTAATCAGTTTTTTGAAGAGCTAATCCATATGTAACTCAGGGCCTTTTTACACGACCCCTAAGATCCGCTGGCCACTTAAATTCGGACCAGAGATCTTAGGGGTTTGTCGCTCTTCCTCTGTCTTCCTCTGTCCCCACCCCACTCGGCACTTCCTGGTTGCTGGCTGCCTGAGGGACGGAGAAAAAAGAAAGAAAAGACTGCCGGTTTACCTCAGTTTTGTTCCGGACAGCATTCACATCTCTTAAATGGGCGGGGTGCAAAAAAAGAACAAACAGAAGGCAGGAGAGCCCCGCACTCACTATCATTACACCGGATCAAATATTTGTCACCATCAAAGACCAGGTACAAGAAAACTGCTGTTTGGTCGTGCTAAAGTGGGCGGGGTCGCACTTAATTGTCTGCAAAGTCCGGAGCTGGTGGGTAAACATTTTTAAGGTCCGGACCTTGCATCCATTTGCGGCGGAGCTTAGGGGTCATGTATAAACGCCCTCAGACAACACCAGACAACACCATACATGCCCGACAGGCAGGCATCGACAGGCCTGGAGACATGGGTATGATTGGAGCTGTAGGAGACTCCCAGCCCCAAATTTGTAGCAGTTCTCCTATTTTGGACCATGAGCCACCTTTATCTGTGGGAAACCATGAAGTTTGCAATATCTTAATTTTCAAAAACAAAGCACTTAATATAGCACCTAAAAGAGCTCACAGTATTGTATTATTTTCACAGTATGGTATTATTTTCCCAGCCTTTTTCTTGTCAGACTTTATGTTTGTGGTGTGGATGCGGTTGCCTGCTTTATCGTATCTCTGTTGTTGCTTACTGGATTTTTAGCGTTGTCTGGGGGTTTTTTTTGATAGGTTGTTCTGTTATAATTTGTTGTAAACTGCCCAGAGTTCCCATGGGAAAATTGGGCGGTCAATAAATGCAAATATAAATAAATAAATAAATAAATAAATAAATAAATAAATAAATAAGCAAGCAAGCAAGCAAGCATGCTCCCTGCTGTCTAATTGTTGAGTGCATAGAGGATGATCAGAAAATGGGGTGATGGTGTATGGAGTAGAACATCCTGGATGAACACCAGTCTAGATGTTCTGGGAACATGCAATTCTGTAGTGTTTTGTTCTGTCGTTGACATTTTACCTGTCTAACACTCGTAAGAACAAAAGTTCTCAGATGACTCTGTTTTCCTGGTCCAGCTTTCTTTCATGACAATGATGGTCCAAAGTCAATCTCAATGTTGAGAAAAGGGTTGATCCCAGCTGGTGTGTTCAGTATGAATTGGAGGTGGCAATTCACGGCTGAAGGAGAGTGTCAGAGGCAAGCCAGAGGAGGGAGTGGCAGTCAGGACAGGGGCTGTGCCTTAACTTTTGACCCTAGTGCATGCATTATCAGCTCCTCTTCTGTAGGAGAAAGCTGCACTAGAAGTCACAGGATTAAGCCCTCTCCCTGCAACAGGTACTGAGCTCCTCAGGAGTGTCACCTGTGGAGCCTGAGGGCTGGGCTATATTGGAACTGGCTTCTTCCTGCAAATGTTGGCCTCAGTAACAAGGTGCAGTTCCTGCTCTGGTTCCATCTCTTGCCTGTTTGTGCATTGCCTACCTTTGTGCTCCTGGATCCTGTTGATACTTGCTGCTCTGGTTGCTCTCCCTGGCACCTGACTCTTGGACTGTCTGACTCTGGTTTGCATAACTCCTTGAACTTGGTTATCGCTTACCTGGACTTGAATTATTGGCCTAGTAGACTCTGCCCTATGTGGTTGGACTGCTGTAACTTGGTTCTGCAGCTTGGCCCTGGACTGGATCCTGATGCCTTTGCCTGAACCTTGACACTAGCTGGGTCTTGACAGTATGTTCACCAAGAGAAGCTCTCTGAAACCCACTGCTTGAGCTAGATATCTGGGAAGCTAGACTTGATGTGCCATAAACTGATGGCTATGCTGGATCATGATGGGCTACTTCATCCTTATCTATTACTGGTTTTCACCAGGGCTTGACACCCTAAGCTTAGAAAGGGAAGCAGCTCAATTTCCTAAGGCTTTGAGTGAAACAAGATTTTGTTGCACATCTAAAGGCAACAGAGGCATGGCTTTTTGACCTTTCCTAACCCCCCCTTCAGGCATGCAATATTACGGATGCAAATGAAGGGTTAAGATTTGTAGACAAGGACCAGCTGTATCCCAGAGGCAATATGGGAGCAAAAGGCTTTATTTGGCTTCTATTCGGGTACTACACTTGTATATCACCCAGTTGTGCGAGTGGTAGGCCTTTATTTTAAAGCTTGCAAACCAAGAAGTCCAATAATCTCAGCAAGATACTGTAATTGATCTAGCTTACATGCTGGTCCGGCCAGGGACAGCTGAATCCCCCCTATAAGCTGAGATGCGGCTGATTGCCCTGCAGAAGGCGCCCGGAAACTCTTTGTGAACTTCCTGTTGCACTGCTGGCCTCTGAGCTGCTTCGGTCTTCCTTCTCTTTTGAGTAACTGTGTGGGGGAGACAGAAGCCTAGAGAAAAAAAGAATTTACAAGGGAGAAGGACAGAAGAGAGAGATACAAGGGGATGCATATCACTATCCTACCTGTGCTCCATGAGAGCATGGTGCTTCCTCCTTTTGTGTTTTTCAGTCCATCTCAGCCACTACTGCCGTTCTGCTGCTGTTGATCCCACCATGGGTGTTGGCTGGGGGCAGCACAGGGCAAGTTCTTCAGAATCCTAAATATCTTTCTTTTAAGGTCCATGAAGATAGATATGTGGATAGGCAGGCCTGTTATCTTAAACTTTCAAGGTTTTTCTACCCATGAAAAATACCATTCTCAAATAACATTTCTACATGTATTCTCAAAGGCTTCCACGGCTGGGATCTGATAGCTGTTGTGAGTTTTTCGGGCTGTTTGGCCATGTTCTGGAAGTTTTTCTTCCTGACGTTTCACCAGTCTCTGTGGCCGGCATCTTCAGAGGGCAAAGAGATCAGGGAACAAGGAGTTCTGTCTGTGCTCTGAGCTCCCTCCTAGTTCCTTGAGCAACTTGCCCTCTGAAGATGCTGGCCACAGAGACTGGCGAAACGTCAGGAAGAATACTTCCAGAGCATGGCCAAACAGCCCAAAAAACTCACAAGAGCTACGAACATTTCTACAGTTAAAATTAAAGAGATGCAAACATTGTTTTATGTGTGTTGATGTAAGAAAAATCAGCTGATAGAAATGTGGAGAATAAAAGGAGCGGTCAACTCCTCTGGAGCACCAGCAGTGACTAAGGGCCTTTTCACATGACACCTAAAATCCGCAGCAAATGGCTCCCAGATCCGGAGCTTAAAATTGTTTCCCCACCAGCTCAGGAGTTTACAAAAAATTAAGTGCAACCACGCCCACCTAAGCGCGTCCCAGCACACTTTTCAAGTACCTGCTCTCCGGGGGTGAAAAATTCCTGATGCGGATGTAAAGTAGTGAGTGGCGGGCTCTCCTCGCTTCCGTTTGTTGTTGTTTTGCCCCCCGCCCCTTTAAGAGATACTAAGAGACTGGAATGCTGCCGGGACCAGAGCGAGAGGGCAGAACGGAGGTGAGCCGGCATTCTTTTCTTCCTTTTTTCCTCCCTCCCCTCACGCAGACAGCAGCCAGGGAGTGCGGAGGAAGTGAGAACACAGGAACAGCGACAAACCCCCAAGATCTCTGGTCCAAAATTAAGTGGCCAGCGGATCTTAGGGGTCGTGTGAAAAGGCTATAAGAGTTGCCATTTATCTCCTCCCATTGGCCAAAGGTACCCTATGAGAAAACAGGGCCCTCACAAATTAAAACATACCCATTATTAACATTAACATTTGAATGGAGAGAAATGACTGGCAGTGGAAATAACAAGGCTACTGTTTGGATTGGTTATAGCAATATAAAACAATGAAGCATAACAGATCCCTGTATTGCATGACTTGCCCGACACCTGATATCTACCACCCCAGAGTGCTGGTGGGTAACTAAGGGAGCTGATAACCCAAGTGGGGATTCATCGCCCACCCACCCCAGTGTGAATCCACTAGGCTGTGGAGAGACACCCTAGTTCCAACTGTGGGGAACTGTAACAGTCTTCTTGACGAGGGCCTATTTTAGTTCCCCACCCCATGTTCCCCTCACTTGCCTGAGATAGGGCTGAATGCCTACCAACTCCTGCTACCAACGGAGTGGTGCCAAACAGGGGAAATATACAGTGAACAACCCTTGTAAAAACCCTCCTCCTCTCCAAAATACATGCAATTGGGTAGGTGAAGTCAAAGGGCTCAGTCCCATGTTCCTTTAAAAGCAGTTTAAATTAATAGATAAACCGTGTCTAAAAATGCCATCCCCACTGCCACCGGGCTTTTTGAAAAAAAAAGAAAAAAGAAAACCCGGTAATGGCCCTTTAAGCGAGGTTTCTGTGACTCACCCAAGAGGTAGGTAATTTTTTGCCTCGCTTAAAAAATCCACCTTTTAAGAAGGTAGACATCATGGGATCATGCAGATGATCCGTGTTTACTCATAGCACCAACGGGCTGTTCCTGGGGCCGATCGGCGCTATTTTTTAAAATTTCTTTTCACCTTTGGAGAAACAGGAAGCTCCATGCGGTGCCCTAAGTTTTAATTTCCCCCAGCCAAGTGGTCCGTTTTTTAAATGCTAGCGCCACCTGCTGGCCAAGGGGGCTGAACTGCACTTTAAAAAAACAGCTTTGGACATGGGAACTCCTGTCCCACTTATTCAATCACGTGATGGGACAAAGAGGAAAAGCCGGACCTTCAGAAGATCAGGATCGAAACCCAGGTGAGATAGCAGCCAAAGACTGCCATAGAGGCATTTGAGACTCCCCAGATATCCCAGCCTGATTGAAAACTTCGGTAATCCCATCCACCACATTTGGAACTCTTCCTTGAAGCATTGCTGGCAAGTCCTGATTGGTCAGCCAGAAGCAAGCCCTCCACAGCCTCCTCTCTGATGCAAAGGTCCCTGGGAAGAAGACACATCATGGCAGTGGCTATCAGCATCTGAGACTTGCTGGACGGCAAACCAGGTTGAAGGGAAAGAATTTACTGGATGACCCAGGCTTTTTCTGACAAACCTTGCCAAGGTGTTGCAATGGGGTGGTGTAATCAAAACTTGAGGTGTGATCGTGTGGCAAAGGAGATTGCGTGTGGTCAGGTGCCATCTATTTCCTGGTGATCAGGAAACTGCAGTCCAGCCTGTCCCCAATCCATGTCCATACTAGACTCTTTATTCTGGCAAGCTATTGGGCCTCAACTTTCAAGGGCCAGACCTGATATCTTGACAGATGGAAAAGTCACTTTAAGGGACACTGCTCTTTTTCAAGGGACCATTCCTGATGTGATCAGGTGCACTCCTTCGAAGCTGTCTGATTGCACCCATATCCAGTTCTTTCTGAAGTTATTTGTCTACAGCTTTTGCCTTCATAAATTTTAATGTTGTTCATTCCTGGTGGTGTAATGGAATTACAGTTCAAAGCCCCAGGACTCTCTCAGCAGGACTTTCTCACCATCTGTCACCTCAGTCGGGCTCCCCTGTTCTCTCTGAGTGTAGCTGCAATCCTTACTGTTGCTGAGAGAGAAATGACTCTTCCCGAGAATGGTATATTGTTGGAAACGGTCCTTCTTATAAGATGAAGCATGTGAGTTTGATTTGGTTTTAAATGGGCAACTAGGGGTGCAATGAGACAGCAGCAATGTAAGATACTGTAGTTTTCAGTCATGCTGGAAAAGGTCTCTTCACTGGTTGCAGTCTCCCTTAAAGTGACTTTTCCATGTCCAGGTGATCTAGTCTTGATCTCTGAAACCCAACTCTGGATAAAGAATAGACTTGCCTCTGGCCCCCCAAAGTCTGGATTGGTCCCAGAGCAGCATCAGAGAGGTTCATTATTTCCTGTGCGTTTATCTGATCACTGGAAAAGAGCTGGACCATGCTACAAGCAGTGCATAATACAAGCTATATCACCACCTGATCACATCCCAAGAGTCATTCACTAGAGAAAAGAACTGCTTCTCTTTGTTGATGTAGATTGATCCACTGGCCAGCATTATTTGGTCTTTCATTAGGAAGGAAGGCTGTTTACCATCCCAGTGAGGACCTGCACTTTCAAATTTGCATTGACACTATTACTCTTTTTCACATCAAGGTTTGCTGGAGTTCATCATGCCTTGGGTGCTCTACATTCCTGCTGTCAAAGGCCAAGGTTTGGAAGTTTTCTGTCCACCATTTTTAGGCTTTAAATGCCACTGAACGTGGCTCAAAGAATGCGCGCACATGCTCCGTAGAAACACAAAGGTGTGTCATTGTAGTGTGTGTTGTGCCACAGGCATTTTGTTCACAAACTGGTATGACTTCACACTCTGCTGGCTTCAAATAGGATTGTACCTATTTGGTGCTGCATGCTGCATTTTCTCAGTTATAAGATGCCCCTATGTATAAGACAACCCCACCTTTAACAACCCCAAATTATAGTTTTGCAATTGCACAGTTCTCTTCTCAGCTAACTTCCATGTATAAGATGACCCTCATTTTTAGACTATCAATTTTCGACAAAATTACATGGAAAAATATTGTAGTTACTTGGCTGTTCCTTAGGGGGAGGTAGCAGAAAGAATGAGTGGCAGTCGCTCTCTGTCCTTTCTCTGGTGGCCAGACCGTTACTTCTGCAGTGACCCAGGGTCAAATCAGGTGCTACGGTCTGCACATCATTAGATAAAAGCATGTTATTCCATCCCCCCTGAGCTTCTCATTTGAGTACTTATCGTGTAATCAAAGAAGCAGCTCATGTTTAATTTTTCATGGCCAGTTGCCAAAGAAAGTGAACTAACTGGCAATTGGATTTTTTTTAAAAAAGCCTATGAAATAACAACCGGTTGTCTTTTAAGCAGAGCCCGGAACATTACTTTTTAAAAATAGGCTACTAAACTGCTGTAGTTTTATTTATATTATTATTATTGATTGTATAATTTTCTGATTTTAATTATGGTTATATGTTATATGCATATATTGTTGTTATTTTGAATGTTGTAAGCTGCCCAGAATGACCTTTTTAAGCCAGATGGATAGGATATAAATAAATAAATAAACAAACAAACTTGTTTTGTTACTGCCTCCTTTAGATCAGCTGTTAACTACTGTCGTTATGGGTACCCCATTCGCAAAAGTAATTTATTCTGTTTATTCTTCCTAGCATGTTACTGTTGCCATTGCAGCCTTGGTGAAACTCATCACAATGTTTGTTGGTTCCCCTCTGTGTCTAATTCTGTTCAATGCTTGATAAAAAATACTGGAATAAAGCAAAATCTCCGTTGGCACTTTCTTCCCAAATGCCATGAACTACCTTATTCCACAATCAATTGGAGATAGGAGGATATTTGTAATCCAACATATTGAGAAGGTGCCAGGTTCGTTGGAATTCTACAAATGGGTATTATGTGCATTAATTTAGTGAACAAATGCAAAATGCCTTTCCATAAACCAGGCCTGCCCAAAGTCCGCCCTGGGGGCCAAATCCGGCCCGTCAGACCATTCTGAGTGGCCTGCGGCTGGCTGGCCCGCCCCTCCCTCTCCCTCCTTTGCCCCATGTTTTTTTTTTAAAAAAATCTTCCGCCAACACTGACACCACCGGGAAGCTTGTGGGGCTGGGTGGGCAGGCGAGGGGGTGGGCCACCACCACCAGCACTGCCGGGAAGCTTGTGGGGCTGGGGGGGGGCTGGCCAGCTATCGCATGGGCGGCTGCCACTGGCACCACTGGCAACCATGTGAGGCTGGGCGCGCGCGCGGGCCACCGCCACCAGCATAACCGGGAACCTTGTGAAGCTAGGCGTGCGCACAGGGCGGTGCACGGGCGGGCCACCGCCACTGACATAGCCGGGAACATTGTGAGGTTGGGCGCACACGCAGGGCAGTGATCGGGCGGGCCATGGCACCAGCACCGCTGGGAAGCTTGGGCGGCTGGGCGGTCTGCTGCCACCAGCACCACAGGGGAATGTGTGGGGGTGGGCAGGCCAGTGGGCCTCTGCCAATGCCAAGGAGCTTTGGGGTAGGTTGGCGGGCCAGCCGTCGCCATCGCTGGGGAGCTTGGGGGGGGGCATGGTCGCACAGATCGCCTCTTCCAAGGGGCGACCTGTGGTCACGGCTCCCTGTGCTTCCTTTGGTCCCCACCTTCCTTCTTTCCTCGCTCCCTTGGTCCCCACCTTCCTTCCTCCCTCCCTCCCTCCCTTGGTCCCCACCTCGCTCCCTTGCTCCCTTCCTTGTTCCCTACCTTCCTCCCTTCCTTTCTTGGTTTCCACCTTCATCCCTCCCTCCCTTGGTCCCCACCTTCCTTCCTGTTGGTGAGGTTGCAAGGGGTCAGTGGGTAGGGCTTATGGGTCAGTGGGTGGGGCTTGCAGTGGGGTGGCAGGGTCGGGGAGCAACCAGCCCCTGACACATTCTCAGCCACCAAATCTGGCCCTCCTTACAAAAAGTTTGGGCACCCCTGCCATAAACTGTATCCACTTGGCTCTTTCCTGAGTATATCCAATGGGTATAGGCAATTAAAAATTACATCTGTATTTGGTTAGGTACCAGGTGGGGTGGAAGAATGGCAAGAGGTCTTCCTAAATCTGTCTTCCATGTTGTGAAAATGTATACCTCAGAATGTCAGGTGCTTTGATCTTTCTGGTGCACTACTAAGTCACAGCCTGACCTTATAAGTTCTTCTGTTTCTGTGTGTCCCTATTCCCTAAGATAATTTTTAAAATTCAGCCCTATTGACTGTCTTCTGTCTTGGCCTTTTATGTGAGAATCCAAAGATGAACATGTGGGATGCAGCAATATAATTAAAAACTCAAGTTCAGCTCTTTCACGCACATACATGCCTGCCTCTTTTCCTGCTTGTGTCTTGTGTGCACAAACTCTCTTTCATGGTCTTTCTGTTTCATGTGCAATGCTTTCTCTTGTGTATGCCTTTTCTCTCTCCTTGCTTTCTCCCTCCGCTCTGCTGTTTTTCTCTCTCCTTATCTTCTGTCTTTCTACAATGCCTCCTTCACAAAGAAAGGGTGTGGGATGTAGTGGTACAAAATGAACCACCACTGTGACCCTCCCCCCACACACTTCCTCCTCTCTCACAACACAAACCATCCTAATATTGTTGGAGAATACACATGCAGCAGCTGGAACATTTAATTTGCGGATTCAGCCCTTTGATACTCAAAATGATTACACTACTTTGTCCAGGTCTAAATGATGTTTAAAAGCCTCAGAGTGAAAACAAGATCCTTTTTTTTTACCTAGTGGGTAGGAGGGCATAAACAGAAATGATACCAAGCCCCTTGTAGGTATAAAGGGAAAGATTTATTTAAACCACAGCAGATAAACAGGGAATAAGATTAATGAAATAAAGACATACTATAAAAGAAATCAAAGGAAAATAAATGAATTTCTAACTGTGGTAAACCCATACAGAGCCCCCAGTTGTTTCATGGACCATTTATACCCTCCTGCACAAACACATTTAACGATGAGGAGGGTAAAGACCACACTAGCACAATACAATGCAATGATAAAATGAAAAGTGCAAAGCAGAGCAACCTGCATTTGAGTGTCTAATGAAATGAATCAACCACAGTTAGCCCTTATGAAGCACTGTATTTGCCTCTAACCTCCCACCAGCTCTCTAGCTGAAGCTCACTATGTTCCTAAAGATTGACCTAAAGATTGAGAAAAAAATGTATAGCTACCTTTTCCAAAGAACAGGTTTCTTAAGATTCAGAGCAATGTGCAAGATAATTGAACCAGAAGAATCAAGATGCGAAAATAATAATAAGAAAAATCTAAAATAGAGTAGGTAACTGCTCTCTCTCTCTCTCTCTCTCTCTCTCTCTCTCTCTCTCTCTCTGTGTGTGTGTGTGTGTGTGTGTGTGTGTGTGTGTGTGTGTGTGTGTGTGAAGGAAACAATAAGGGAGATGTCAAACCTTCCAGAAGGGTTTGTCTAACCCACAGTAAAAACTGAAGCTTCTCTGAAAATTAAGGGCGTTTATACACGACCCCTAAGTTCCGCTGCAAATGGCTGCAAGCTCCGGAGCTTAAAAATGTTTCCCCACCAGCTCTGGAGTTTGCAGACAATTAAGTGCGACCCCGCCCACTTTAGCGCGACCCAGCGCACTTTTCTTGTACCTTCTCTTTGGAGGTGAAAAATCTTTGATGCGGTGCAACGATAGTGAGTGCGGGGCTCTCCTCGCTTCTGTTTGCTGCTTTTTGGCTCCCGCCCCTTTAAGAGCTACTTTTACAGAGACGAGGGGGTTGGACTTGATGGCCTTACAGAGCCGAGAGGCAGAACGAGGTGAGCGGCATGCTTTTCTTTCTCTTTTTCTCCCTCCCTCACGCAGCCAGCAACCAGGAAGTGCGGAGGGGGGTGGGGACAGAGGAAGAGCGACGAACCCCTAAGATCTCTGGTCCGAATTTAAGTGGCCAGTGGATCTTAGGGGTCGTGTAAAAAGGCCCTTAGACAAGCTAAGGCCTAAATGCCCCACAGCAGTCAAAACTCAATTCTGTGTTGGTAAATAGCAAGCTGGGAGAAAAAGTGCACTGTGCCACTCTTCTTTATTCCCAGAAAGTAAAGTACTGTATCCTTTTGTCCTACAGCACATGATATGACTATAGCATCTTATCAGGGTACGTTCTGGAGGGACCTGCAGCCAATGAATGTATTCAACCTTGTGGCCTATCCGTACTGCTCCATTGTCTTTTAGCTTGACCAGAGCCTTGTTGCCACAGCAATAGTGCATCAGTCTTTCATTCCATCATACAAATGTCCAGGCTGGAATGAATTTTTAGCTATTTTGCCAACAGGAAACATTTGTATGAAGCAAACCAAAGATTTTCTCGATGCCATTCCAGAGACAGGCCATTTCATAAGCCAGTACAGTGGTACCCCAACTTAAAAGCAGCTCGACTTAAGCGCAATTCAACGTAAGAGCAGAAAATTGTTGGCGTTTTAACTGCCGCCTTACAAATTGTAGATATGGTCTGCTTGACTTACAAATGTATTTTTTATTTTTTAACTTATTTTTTAATTTTTTTAGATAGGCACGCCGACTTAAGAGTAGTTCGACTTAAGAGCATGCCCTTGGAATGGATTAAATTTGTAAGTTGAGGTACCACTGTAGTCCATTCTATAGGCTATTTATCTGTAGGCCAGTTCAGTCCATATATCCACATGCCTTATGTCCAGTGTACCCTTGTGTCATAAAAGTTGGACCTAACTGACACAGAGGATTTTATAATGCCCCATCATAATTTGAGTCTGTGGTAGTCCAACACAGCTCATATTTATCACTGAAAAGGTTAAATACTACTGTGAACCAGATAATTAGAAGAATCATATCAAAGTTTGTCTTGGTATCAAGGTAAAGGTTGTTTTCTTGCTTCTGCCTGGTTCACCAGAAATGTAACTTCCAAAGTTGCTTATTCTCTTTTTCATAGTATGAGAATAGCTCATTGTTTTCTATGAAGTGAATAAAGTGAATCCAGATAACATTAGATTGTCTAATTCTGCAAGCATTATTCTATAATGCTTTCATGCATAAAATCCAAAAGTTACTGAGAGCATGTAACATTTTGAAAAGTTAAATACACGTGAGCTTTTAATATAATTCTTATAACTCTAAGCAAAACTATAGGTACAATGCTTAGAAATTTATAAAGACTGGACTTAAGTTGTGGACAAATACTTAAGTCAGAAAAATATACAGTATTTCAATTACAATAGTACCTTGTAAGATGAATGCCCCTTAATACGAAAACCTCGTAAGAAATTCATTCATAAGAAATGAAATTTCTGGGAATAGGAAAACCTCATAAGATTATCTTTTCCTATGGGATGGCTCGCAAGACGAATTCAATGCATTTCTATGGGAACCACATTAAACCGTGTTTCGTAGGATGAATTTTTCGTAAAACGGATTGCCCTGTAGAACAAACTAAGTTTGTCTTAAGAGGCACCTAGCTTTTAGCTAGGCAAGTCACAGAGAAGGATTTAAATCTTAGTCCAGTGATAAATACAAGAACTTATACCATTAAAAATCACATATTGTAAAGAGTTAAAAGCAATAATAGAAATACATTTCTTAGCCCTTTAGCATATTTTAAAACATGCTCACTCAGCCATCTGCAAGTTAAAATCTATGGAGGAAAATCCATGATTTCTGGGTGTTACCTGCTACTGTCTCCAGGTGCTGTTTCATTATTATTTTCCTCCACTCAGTTTCCTGGCTTGGTTCTATTGTGGCTCAGCTGGCATAGCTCACTCTGTGTGGCTGGCATCTTGCTTATATCACATCAGTCCTTTTATAGGCAAAGTAGGTTTATATATCTTTATCTATATCCTTATTAGTGCTAACCTAGCAGATTTCAATCCCAGAAGGCTAAGGTAAAATCTCATAGATTCTGCTACCCAAGCTGACATTTGCTTGTGGAAAAGGGGAAACAAAAAATTATTTATTTATTTATTTATTATTGCATTTATATCCCGCCTATCTTCAATTAGAGACTGAAATTAAATTTGTCTTTAGCAAAATGAAGGAGTTGCTATTTGCACAAAGAGCCAAGCCTGAAGAAGAAGAAGAAGAAGAAGAAGAAGAAGAAGAAGAAGAAGAAGAAGAAGAAGAAGAAGAAGAAGAAGAAGAAGAAGAAGAAGAAAAAAGAAAGAAAGAAAGAAAGAAAGAAAGAAAGAAAGAAAGAAAGATTTAGTCTCTCATCTTCTTAAACTAGCAAATTCAATGTGTTTTCTCTTAGAGTCTCTTTAGTAGAGAACTCTAGGCATTCTTTATGAAAATTCATATGATTATAGATCTACCAAGCTATCCAATGTGACTTTTTGATATGTTCTTTTACTCAGATTACACAGGAATGAATGGGACATTTGTGACTGCTCCACAGTGACTTCCAATGAACATTCAATATGTTCCTACTTAAGCAATTACTTCCCCTCTTTTATTTTATTTTTAATGTTACATCTCCTTGTCCTTAACTAAGTTCTACCAGGCAGTTCATTCTTAATCAAAATTCCATGTTTCTTTAATTCATTCATTCATTCATTCATTCATTCATTCATTCATTCATTCATTCATTCATTCATTCATTCTACATCCCACCCATCTGATGCCTAAGTATTACTCTGGGTGGTTAACAAAGATTAAAACACAACTACCCAGTTGCACCAACAAGGGCATAACTAATGATAAGCTATAAATGTAGCTCAGTGGTTTAAGTATCTGGCTTTGAAGCCTGACACTGGAAGTTTGATTCCCCAGATTTCCAAGGAGAAAAGCCAGCCTGTGTAGCCATGGGGAAGAGGCACAGCCCCAGGATGCCCCCATAAGAAGGGAGTGGTAAACAAATTCTGTGTATTCCCTACTTAGAAAGCCCTGGCATACAAGTGTTATTATGAAATGAAAGATTCAGTTCAGTGTAGGTTGTGACTGATAATTCCCTAGATGGAGAGACTGATTGGCCACTATGGGTGCCACAGATAAAGACCAGGCCAAACTGAAACAATTTGTCACAATCCAGAGAGGTTTGTTTCTCTGCTAATAGCTTGCCTATTCATTTATTACATTATTACTGTTTGTTTGGTGATTGTTATGATATTTTCTTGTTCATGATGTTCTTGCTATGAAACATTTGATGTTTCTTCAATGGGATTTTGCCATTATATTCCTATTTGATTCTTCTAAACTTTGACCTTCTTCTTTATTGATGGGCTGCTTCCCTGTCCAAACGGGCTTGAGCAAAGCTTTGTGGACTCATGAAACCACGTGCATGATCCTGTAAGAGCTTAGTAGGACAGTGAATGGGTGGTCATTTATTTATAATAGTGGCCCTAAATTACAGATATCTTGAGGGTGACCTTAAAACAGTGGTGTCCAAACTTTGGCCCTCCATAAGTTTTGGACCACAACTCCCACAGTACTTTGCCATTGGTAGTACTGGCTTGGAATTCTGGGAGTTGTGGTCCAAAACATCTGGAGGGCCAGAGTTTGGACATCCCTGCCTTAAAACCTCTCCCAATTGGGAAAGAGAATGTGATTGTCATGTGCCATCAATTCCTTTCTAATGTGGGACTTACAATAATAAAATACCAAGCAGATTTGGACAAAGTTACTTTTTGGACTACATCTCCCACCATTCCCCTAGCCAGCATAGCCCTAGGTCACAAAAGTCGTCTTCAGGTCCCTCAGGAGACCAAATTACAGAAAAGTCACCTCAGTATTTGTGTAATTACAGAGGCTGATGGGTGACTACAGTTGACATGGATACAGGCCATGCCAAACACAAACAGAACTCTCTGATGTCAGAATGATGTCACAACCTTGAGAGGTTTTGTTTGTTTGCAAACTGAGAGGCAGTTAACAGTCAGGCTGAGCCTTCAACTGCTCAGGATGGATCTTTCTGAGAGGTCAAGACAAGGGTTGGAGGTGGGCTCTATTAACCCTTGAGAGCTATTGTAGTGATTATACAGTGACTATACAGTTGGACAAAGATTCCAGAGACAGGTGGGAAGTCAAGTCACTCCTAGGCTACAGAAACCCTCTGGGGCGTGGCAAAGACAAACTGATCCTGGAACATTGGTGCCTCGAAATCCCTGCTAGCATTGTCAAAAGTCAGACATGAACCGATGGCCCATGACAGTGATGTGAAACCTTCCTGGATTGGCAAGCATTTTAGAAGAGCTTGTTGAGAAGGTGTTCATAGTTCTTTTCTGCCTCTCTTTCCCTTTTAGGGCCACACCTCCAAAATTCTTTAGCCAGGATGAATGTGAGTCATCTGAGAGGAAGTAGGAGCCAGTCTCTGAAGTGACTTTTTGTCTGTGGTTTCCTTCTATCTTCTGCTGTGGAACTCTTGTCTGCTTTTCTTTTCGCAAGTCTGTGGCAGCCTTACCATTAAGGTGGTTACTTCACGTCCTTCCTCGAGCTGAGGTGAACTTGCCTCCGTGTTGAAATCGGTTTTCAACACGGATCGAGAAGTGGATTGAAAAGATTCCCGAGCTCCAGGATGGGAATCTCTCAACCCGCTTGGAGCGCAGTTCAGGGGGCGTGGTTGGGGTGAACTCGGATTGACCCCACAAGGACGTGAGGTTCCGTTCCTTTGAACTCAGATTGACCCCACAAGGACGTAAGGTTATGTTCCTTCGAACTCAGATTGACCCCACAAGGACGTCAGGTTACGTTCCTTCGAACCGGTCTCCAGTGGGGCCGCGAACTGCAGTGAGAGGGACGTGAAGTATCAGCCCATTTGAGATCTCTAGCAAAGACATGTTGTTGTATCTTAAATTCTGGTTCCCAAAGAAATTTGTCTGTGGGTAGCATTTTCTGCTGCATGGGTCAAGGAACTTGGCCTGTCCTGCACACCACACAACTTGACTTAACACAAGCAGAGCAGAAAATGATTTAACACAAGCAGGTAAGCAGATGATTTAACATAATAATGACAAATATTATCCACATCTAGGATGAAGAAAGAAGACTCCATCTGATGGAGAAACGGGATATCTTAACTGGCAGAAAATAGCACCTCCCTCCATGAATGGGATAAACTTGATTAATCTTCAGGAACCCTGTCCTGAGACCAATCCTGTAAATATTCCAGCACCATTTATTTGGGAGGGTCCCTCTCCCTTCCTGGGTACAGAAGTAGTTGTGAGGTCCACGTTCATGAGCATAGACATATTTTGAGTTGGAGACTCAGCCTTTTTCCTATAATCCCCCCCCCTTTTTTTTGCAAAAAGCTGTGCTGGAGAGGATGTTCTCAGAGTGACATAAAATTGATTGACTTTCCAATGCCTTTTTATTTCATATTGCTCTTGGATAATTATCAATGCTGGGCAATGAACTGTCCAACCAAGGCTTCACAAGAACAACCACCAAAATGAAAGGCTGTGTGGTGACTTCATCAAGCTGTGGATGGTGTGAATTGGATAAAAAAAGACAGACAGCTGGACCAGAAGACTTGGGTCCCTCTGGCTCTTCCAATGCTCTTAAGGTAGCCTTGGCAGGCTCAGAGGGGAAGGGGAGGAGAGAGGAGCGAGGAAGGGAGGGAGGGAAGCTATTGTTCCTCCTTCCTTTTCTGACTCCCCCCCCCCCAATTTATTCTTCTTTGGGCTGAATCTGTCAAGGATTGTAGTTTTGACAGAATGTCTGTAATATATATTTAACAGATTAAAATGGATTCTGTAAATTGTATCATGTCATGAGCTAGACAAGAATGTGTATAAGGTCTAGGACACAGGTATAAGGAATGATTAATACTGGAAGGACAGGATGATTAGGCACAGGTGGTATAACTTATCTCATGTGGTGTGTGATTGGCTTACACCATATTGCTTTATGTATAAAAGTAGCAGGCAAACAAATGTAAAATTGGGACTGCCTTAGGTGAGAGGCAGCTTTCCCCATGTTCTGTTGTATTTTCTCTATATGCTGTGCTTTGTATATTGTTATGTGTACATATGTAATATAAATTTTATACTAAGCTCCATTGCCTTATTCATTTGTCTCCTAGCTCCATAATCACTAAGTGCATTTATTCTTCCACAATGCTGCTAACCTCTACTATTTGTTTATATTTCCTTGAATATAAGCAATCCCTATCTGCATAATAGGGTTATATATTTTAATAGGGTCATGTGCCCAGAGTGAAGAAGTGGAAATAAATTGTATAAGTGTTGGAAGAGGTTGTGTTTTAGAGAAATCCAACATTTAGAGTGGAACAGAGACACGGCAAAGGCTGCAAAGGAACATATTTTCTTCTCTGAGGCTTGGAATCGGTAGTCAAGGTTAGTCAGCATAGAGCAACAGAGAATTCAGCTGTGGAAAGCTTGAGATAAGGAAAGAAAAACAAAGCCAGCAAGCCAGCATTTATTTGTTGTCGACTCAGGTGCATCAATTCATTGTGTAAATAACAAAGATTTGCTTGAATCCCTAACCTTGTATGATTCCAGGAATGTAACTCTGGCTGACGGAACCCAAGTGAAGATGCATGGAGAAGGTAAGTGCAAATTTGACAGAATGTTGTATATTCCTTCTCTGAAAAACAATATGCTTAGTGTTCCAATGTTAGTAAAGATGGGATTCGGAGTGCAGTTCAGTGAGAACAGATGCAAGATTGTCAAGGATGGCAAAGCTTTGGTTACAGGACAATTGCAAGATACGAGTAACTTGTTTGTTATCAACATAGCTGAGGCATCTGTAAACACAGTTCAAAACAAACCCCTACATGACCAGTGCATTCATATTCGACACCGCCATCTGGGACATTTAAGTTTTGAAGCAGTATGGAAAACTCTGAAATGTGTGGATGATGGGACCATGCAAAACTGTAACAAGTAATTAGACTGTCATGTTTGTAAAAGTGCAAAGTCTAAATCAGCTTCCATAGCAAAGAAAAGTTTCAGGTAATAGGAGCAACCATTGCAGCTGGTTCATATGGATGTCATAGGTCCATTGGCACCATCCATTGGCGGGGTCCAGGTTTTGTCTTGTTGTCACAGATGATCATACACAATATTCCTGGGTTTATATAATGAAGCAAAAGAGCCAAGTGTTTGAATTCTTTAAAGAATGGTTTGCAATGGCAGAACGTCTTTACAAGCACAAGGTTGTGGCTGTACAAAGTGACAGAGGCAGTTAGTTCTTATCTAATCAGTTTGTGGACTATCTGAGAAGGAGGGGCATGAAACATAGAGTCATGAACCCGGCAGCTTCAGCAGAACATGGTCTGGCTGAGAGGAAAAAAATTCAATACTTCAAGGTTTAATGAATGCAATGCTTGCTTATTCAAATCTCCCAAGGGGGTACTGGGCAGAGACAATGAAATGTGCTAACTCTGTGTCAAATAGAGTGTGGAGTTCTGCTATTAATGATGTTTCATATGCTTTATTGTATGGAAAGAAACAATCATTGAAACACATGAGGATTTTTGGAACTGAAGCATGGGTCCATATTCCAAAGAAGTATAGGCGGAAGAACAGTCCTAAAGCACAAAAACTAATCTTTATTGGTTTTCAGAGTGGTGCTAAAACACGGCGTTTCTACAATAGTCATGGGAAAAGGTATCTCAGCAGATCTTCCTCTCAGCAGATCCTCAGCAGATCAGCCCAGCAGGAAAACGAAACTCGAAGGACATCCATGCAAACAATGAGGCATGTATGCTAAGCATGGCTCAAACCCACCACACAGAACCAAGGCCTCAAGAAAGGATGTTTCCCCCCTCTTCATACCAATATTGACAACTGGGAAGTGACCTTGTATTTGGCTGGGTAGCTACAACTACCTTGTGGGTGACAGTTCTCAGTGGAAGGCTGGGTTCTACCCTCCACTGTCACGCTCCTCTCTCTGACTATGCAGGCACATATCGTCCGTCTCCATCCCTAGCTTTCTCTTTATTCCCAATAGGAGGGCTTTTGACAAGGCAGTTGGCAGGTCCTTTTCCTGTCTGCCTGTTTCAGGGGAATCAGCAATCTCACTTATGGGCCCAGAGATTTTCCATCCACCACCACTCCCATCCCTCAGGGAATACTTTATCTCCCTTATTAGCTTCTACCATCCCTGCTTCTACTTCTTCTTTCTCCTCTTCCTCCTCTCCTGCCTGCAGACCCCCCCTTCACTTCCCTTAGATCCCTTCTCAGGGATCTTTGGTCTTTTTTTCTGGGTCTCCTTCACTTTCCACTTTCCACTCCTCTTCTTTCACACGTGCTAGCAAAGCCAACATATTCTTTAAAAAACAAACAAGAAATAAAACTTATTTTATTATTATTTTTTAAAAAATATGTTATTGATGCCTGCTATATCATTGTTATGATATTTTGCTTTAGATTATTGATCTTTCCTCTGTGATTATTATATTTGATACTTTATGTACTTGTTATATAACTTGTGGTATTAACATACTGTACATTGAAAGGCTGTATACAAACAATGCAGAGTTTGGAAGTGAAAGAACCAGAGAATTTTAATACTACAATTCTTAGAATGCTCCAGATCTCAAATAAAGAAACTGCAATATTGTTTGACTCCCTGCACAGAACACTTGGTGCTCTCCAGGTGATCTTCTGCCTTCTCCATCACTACCTGTTGTCCTCAGCAGGGAGTTCTCTGTTTCTAAGAGGAAGAAGAAAATGTCAGTAGAAAAGAAATGTGAGTTACATATGGATTAGCTCTAAGAAAAAAAAGGAGTTTTCTTCTGAAAATTTTCATGGTCCATAATGAGAGAACATCTCACCTCCAGATTTGGGGTTGGGAGTCATTGTGCCACATATATCAAGCCAATGCTGCTTTGGTTGGCCCTTCAGTCATTTGCTCTCAACCTGCAACTGAAGGCCCTTCTGCACTAGTGTGTTGGCATCAACATGCAGGATGTTGCCATGCAATGGAGCAATGCTGTACCACTACCTGAGTTGTAGTCATGGTCAAAATGAGTGTTACCACCAATCCAGTGCAGCATCTTTGTTTCCATGTCTCTGAGGCGATGCTCAGTTCCTTTTATTGCTAGCCAGCCATTTGGCACTGGTCAAATAGATGTCCAAAAAAGAAAGAAACCTGGATTGTAAATCAAAACCAATAGCCAATTCATGGAACCACAGGAATGTTACTCAAAGAGGTCATATTTCTAAAGGCCTTTTCAAACAATGTGCAAACAATATGGCTTTTATCTGCTTCCAGAAGGGATCTGTGGGTAATACATTCCATAGCATTGTGGCCATCACAAAGGAGGCCCAGTTCCTGGTGGTAGTTTTACAGGCCTCTCCGGGGATGGCCACTTGCAAACATGACATCTGGCTCACCCAGGTGGCCCAGATGGCCAGTCTTAGGGAGATATTATATTTATTTAATTATTTTAAACTATTGCAATTTATTGTTTTAGCTTCTAATTTTTTTTTCTTTTGATGCCGTAAGCTGCTTTGGATCCTTTTTAGGAGAAAGGCCATGAGGTCCAAAACCCGTTAAAAGCTTTATAGGTTAATAGCAGCTCTTGGAATTTGGCCCGGAAGTATACAGGGAGCCAATGCTGACATGCCAGGATCAGAGAGATGATCGTATTTCAAAGGTTAGAGTTCTTACTTACTTAATCACAACATTATTTCTACAAATTTCAAGCTGTGACAGTCTCATTCATCAGGTGAGTATGGGGATGTGTAGGTTTTCTCTGTTGCTCAACAGTCCAGCTCTCAATCTTGACATTCCACATACCCCCGTGCAAGTTAGGAGAGGAAATGCACTTTGATATGGATTTCTGCATTGTTCAGGGTGTTGGTCTCAAGGGACTACAAGCCCCCTTTCAATCCCATTTTTCTATGATTCTATAAATTGACTTATTGGTTTGCTGAAATTTTCCATAGTAGGGATGGACACGAAATGGAAAAATTGTGCTCCATTTTGTTTCGTTTTCAAATGATTTTTTACAAAAAATTGTAACAAAACAAAACAGTAACAAAACAATTTGTTACTTTCTAAAATGGCTCCCCTGGATCATAGAGGCACCAAATTTGGTGCCCCTAGGGCCCAGGGGAGCTGTTTTACAGAGTAACAAAATAGTTCGTTTTAAAATGGAAAAAAATGGTGTTTTGTTTCATTACGAAATGCTGCCTGCTGTTTCGTTTCATTACAAAACAATTCATAAGCTTATGAAATGATGAAACAGCATTCCATTTTTCATAAGGTACCCATCCATATTCTATAGTCTAGTATTTGGCCTATATCACTGGAGCAGAGTTGCTTTCACCATCTCCCTGTACTCAGACTCCATTTGTCTGCGATGTAGCTTTTATTGCTTGTTGAGCTTACATTGTTCAGTGCATTCATCTACAAATATCTGTTTCTGCTGGTGAAGTTCTGAGCCTATTGCTTCCAGCTGTAACCTGAAAAAGGGGGGAGGGGACAGAAGACTGCTCCTTTTTATGTAGGTGAGAGGAAAGCGTGTATCATGCTTTGACTATTACAGATATGTTTTTGCTATAGCTGGCATTCTACTGGCAAACTATTGGCATGGGTATGACTTAAAATCTAAAACGCCAAGGCTTCAAAAGTTGAAAAGGAGCTGAATGTCACAGGCTGCTTTGAAAATGTGTTGTTAAAAAGCACACACTGCAGAGGAATTGTGTCCATATAGTGAACATGACAATGCCTTGAAAGTTCTGGTTATTGTTAGAATTCCAGGTTTATGTCGTTCATAGATATATCATGGATTGGGTGAGAATACTACCCCCTTTATTTTTTCAAAAGATTCAGGAAAGAGGTGGAGACTGGGAAAATTAGTGGAATAAGAATAATGGTGATGGCATCCCACTTGAGTCTCCCACAACCGTTCTGGCATTTAGTTGCAACTTCTGAAGAAGTTGGGAGGTCTGTTTGGAGGAGATAATTTGCAGTGTCCTCTGATCTGCACAGCCATGGGAGTTGTCTTCCTAAAAAGTAGCATTTTAAAATTCCAGATCCCAGTGCATTTGTAATTCATGTAGACCTGATTCTACTTTTCCCGGCCCAGACCAATCCTCTCATAAGCTGGGGGATCTCCAACAAGACTTGGGAGGGGAAAGGGAAAAGGTTCTGTGTTCACCCTCTTCAGAATGGCCATGTTCATTAGCTTGATTGAAAGCAGCATTTCACTAAATTTAGAAACACAGCAATGCTCAGCACAGTGAACATAATGAATACTGTAGGCAGTGAGGCTGAAACTATTTTAATTTTCTTCGGCACTGGATGCAGTCAGTCTGTACATCTCAACAATGAAGGGCTTCCCCCCCCCCCCCACACACACACATCCACTTTTTCAGGTAAGAATCACAACTCCTGCCTGCTCAAGCCAGAGTTACATCACAATGTGGTGGCCTCAAGATTTGCACTGCTCTGGGAAAGAAGGATCAGTTCCTCAAAAAAAATGACAAACACGCCCTTGGCCTGGTTCAGAGCCATGGAAATTGCACTTCGCTTCAGAATGAGGCAACACGTTCAACTCTCAAGACACGATGAGGCAGGTAGTCATAGCATTAGACTGACAAAAGCCATTGCAGCTCAAGAGCAAAAGGAACACTTTGGAAAAATTCATAGCATAAATAACTTCCTTCTGTTCAAGAACAGTAATGCTTTGTTACTCTGCTTTGCAAAGATATGGGAGGGAAGGACAATTGCACCTTTTAGCTGTTGAGGTGGTGGTGTTCATGTCTTCCCCTCATTCTCAATTTTTAAACTATATTCTGCACTTTAACCAGTTAATAATCTCTCATTCCTCAGAATGGGTGTGGGTGTGACATTAATGATTACTTTACAGACACGATTCATTTTCAGAAATATACTTAAGAATGTTTCTTCAAGAATAAACCTGATTTTTTTTAAAAAAAATGCACAATGCTGATTGGTGCAGATTAGAACTTACACATTCCTAAAGTGTTCAGTAGTCCTGTGCTTAGGATGCAGCCTTGAATTGATTAATCCATTGAATCAGAACTATTTACTTCTTTACTTAAATACTTCAAAATTACCCTTCACCCTTGTGGATTTTACTAAAAGCAAATAAGATACAGTGATTGTACTAAAACTGTTGGGATAATAGCAGACTTGCAAACTGGGTATCAGTGGGAGGAGGGCTCTGTATCTTAATTTGATTGCCCTTTACCATTAACTTGATTGGTAAAGCTCTTTTTCTGCCTTTGATATTTGAGGCAAGCCCCTGATTTTTCCTCCCCCCCTTCCATTATTTTATTGATGGTGCTTTTTCTTCCTCTGACCATCCTCCATGCAGCCAGCACGCAGGTTTGCTGCATGCTGGAGACTCAATTTTCTCCACTTTTCTTTCTTCTGACTTGTAACTTCAGATGGTAACTGTAAGTAAAGATAGCCCCCCCACTCCCCACACACGTACACTTTAAATGCTTCTAGAGTGATTTTTACCATGGAAATCAAGAAGAGTGAGGTTTCTGTCAAATGACTCCTGGACCTAACCAGTACACTTGCAGTTTGTTGTGCCTTATTGGATCCAAGACTAGTACTGCATCTCCCACTTGGAACGAACGTGGTTTTGCTTTGGCATCATGATAGGCTTTGTATTTCTTCTGGGCTTCTTGTAGATGTCATTAGATATCCACTATGGAATTTTCACAAATAGGATTTCAGTCAGATAGGAAGAGACTGAAACATCTTGAAATCCTCTTTTTAATTGTTCTTTCAGAGAGAAAAGCCCATCACAGATGTGCTGCAGTTGTTTGGGAAATGGGGATGCCTCACCATGAAATGTTGGGTAAATCAATCTTTTTGTTGTCTTAAAGGAAATTGGTATTTTCTGTTATTGTAGCACTTTCCCTTCAGACACAGTGTTCTTGCACAGCTCCACGTTTAAGCCATTCTACTTACAAATGAAGCCTAATTTTTTACTTCTTGATGACCAATAGGAGGGCTTTTGACAGAGCAGGGTGAGGAGGAGGAGGAGGAGGAGGAGGAGTGCACCACAGCCACTGCACTTGCACGCCTGCCTGCCTGATTGCTGCGGCGGTGGAGGAGTCAGCTGTGACAGAGTGAGTTCTGTCGCCAAGCCTGCGGACTGCTGGCGGGAAGGCGCAGGGCTTCCTCCTCCCCCTCCCCCTCCAGGCGCCCCCAGATTGCTGCACCCAGGGCAGATGTACCCTTCTGCCCCCCCCCCGATATGTCCCTGCACAGAGGAAATTTTAGAACTGCAAAACTGGAAGGAAGCCTATGGGTCATTGGGTCAAGCCCCTGTCAAAGAGGCACACTTGGGGTTTCTGGTCCTGTAGATGGATGTCTAAGCCACTGAGCTACCCAGCTCATTTTAAAGTGGATTTTTTCATGGTCTGCCACCAAAATTTGATAGCAAACTCTGAACATTTATTTAACAGAAGGGTTTCCTGCTCCCTTTTAAAGCCGTTCTCTTGAGTTGCAGCGAGATTTTTTTGGCCATGTGATTTTGCCAGTGAATCTCAATGACAGGGCAGCAGGGTTATGTAACCCATGGCAAGTTCTAAGGGAGGGCACTGGCTGTGGGGCACCACAAAACTACCCATCTTGCTCGACACACGATCTTACTGACATAGGATGCCATAAAAGATAATGTCCTCTTGCTGGTGTTGTAATAAGAATTAATTCCCAGTCTGCACACCATATTGCTTCTCTAGCTTCTGGAACAAAACAAGTTGGGTCAGACCTAGCAGGGAGTAGTCTTGCCCTCTGAATTACCCTCACCCAGCATTGCTCCTCTGAATACAGGTTTTGGGGAAACTTTATCTATCAACACATGGGCTCTGAGCTATCCGTGACAGATCAAGAAAGCGATATTGGTGTGCTGGTGGACAGCTCTAACCAGTGTGTGGCAGTGGTGAAGAAGGCTCATTCCATGCTAGGGATTAGAGATGGGCACGACTTAGCGGTATTCCCGTTTCCGTTTCCGTTACTCGGTTCCGTTACTCTACGGAAACGGTAACGGGAATCACTCCGCCAGACTTCGAGCTCGAACCGACGAACGAACAATTTGGTCTGATTTGTCGTGCTCGTTACTTGCACGCGGCGATCGCGCAATGCCAAGCGGCACAGAAAAAAAGTTTTTAAAAGTTAAAAAAAAACCCGATTCCCGGTCCAAAATGGCGACCGCAATATTTTTTTTGAAATCCTTGCCCAAAACCCCACCAAAGCACCACAGAAACATGCGAAAGTAACCTATTTTAAATGCTTGATTTTTTACAGTAGCAGCAGTGGGTTTTGTCTTGCCAAAATACGTCTCCGTTGATTTTATTTTATTTTTTTCTTAATTTATTTTTTTACACCTGCGCAACGATGGGCTGGCCATGGGACGGGACCATGCAAATTTTTGGAGCCATTCCACCAATCGCATGGACAGGTTTTGACTGACACTTCTGGATGTGCCAGAGGGCATAAAAAGCCGAGGCAGTTCCAGTCCGTCACAGTCTGGGCTTGGATCTTGTGGAGGGTGGTCAGGGCTGGATTGCTGCGCTCAGTCTAGTTTCGATTTCGCGGTCGCGGTCTCGGTCTCGCTAGGCAGGGAGGGAATTGACTTGATATTAATTCGAATCGCAAAACATAATAATTTCTTCTATTCCCTGTGGGGAATAGCAACACAGTGTTTATTCTCTTTTTTGTTTTCTCCATTTTTGAGGAAGAGTTCCGTACGTTTTATATTTGCTTCAAGGGGGAGGGAAGATTTGAGTGGGAGCGGTAGGGGAGGGGAGGTGCTGCGGATTTATTTTGAAAATATATTATTTTATATTACACTACCATACCATTTCTTTTGTATCCCAATTTCCCACCAAGTTCATTTACTTGGCCAAGGTCCTTTTACCCTGCGCCTACAGCTTTTTTGCTGCTGTTGCGATTGGGGTTTTGGAAGGGAATCCAGCAACCCCTATCCTACCCTAGTAGCAGCTTATAGTTTTATTCCATTTATTTTCTATTTTACAGTTTATTAGCAAGTGGCAAGCAACAGCCAAGGTCCAGTAGTACTAGTGCTTAGAAGGGGAGGTTGGAGGCTGTGGATTAAATTATTTTAAAAATATTATACAGTACAGACTGAGTACTAGGCAGAGTCTCCCTCGCCAACCAGTGCACTCAAATTTCTCAAACACATTTGTTTTGGCAACAAGGCTAGGGCACCTTCCTCTATAGCAGTGTTTTTCAACCTTTTTTGGGGAAAGGCACACTTGTTTCATGAAAAAAATCACGAGGCACACCACCATTAGAAAATGTTAAAAAATTTAACTCTGTGCCTATATTGACTATATATAAGTAATTCTCTTGAATAGGAATCAAATAAATCTACACCACCACCACCCATTAGTGTTGGCACCATAAATGCAAAAATACAGTAAAATTCAATCAACAATTTCTAGAACTATCCCCCCCCAATTAATAAAAAGGCACATCTGAAAACCCATTCGAATATCTCAGGGCAATATTCACACTAGAAGAAAGCAGCTTTATATACTTCGGTCTCACACCAGCTTCCCAAAACCAGAAAGGGACAGTGGCTGGCGCCGCAGCTCTGTAGGAAGTTTGCTCGGTTGCTCGTGCTGGCTTGTCTGGCCTCCTTGAGGGCCACACTGATGATCAAGGACTGGATGGGATTTTGTAGGATTCTGCCCCCCCTCCTTCCCTGCAAATCCAGAGCTGGAACTTAAGGGCATCATGCATCACCCGCCACCTTTAGAAGACGGTGAGCCGATGGCGGCTGAGCCGATTTCCTCGGGAGTAAAGCAGGTGGAGGGAGCAGGATGCGAGAGACAGCCTGCTCGGGGCCAATGCTCCTGCCCAAGGGCGACGGCGAGGGACAGAGGGGCGAGGGGGATGGAAAGGGGTGAGGGGTGGGGTGGGCGTGGTTGGACTTTACCTCTCGTTCGCAAACTTCCCTCGGGCGGCGCTCCGCCTGCCCGCTTTTTGCTGGAGACGTGGCGGCGGCTGCTGCTGCTGCTGCTGCTGAAGCTTCTGCCTCTTGGAAACGGAGGCGGCCGCTTCCTCCACCTCGGGCTCCGCCGTGCCCGGGACGGGTCGGAAATGGGGCTCGGAGAGCCGCCGGTCTGGAGTGTCCCGCCGGGAGGTGGCGGCCAGAGTCGCCCGGGGGCTTCCTTTGGCCACTCGCCAAGGCGGCTCATCCTGTTGTCGGAGTTGCCCACGAAGAGGTAGAGCAGGAGCAGCAGCGCCAGGCAGAGCGCCAGGGCCACCACTTTGCAGCAGCAGCAGCCTCAGCAGCCCCGGGAAGGAGGAGCAGGAGGACAAGCCCACGCCACCGCCACCGCCTTGCCCCTCCTGGCCCCCATCGCCCTCCTCCAGCTGGCGGGCTTGCAACGCCGCGCCACCCTGGACATCTGCAAGCAGCTTCCTCGACGCCCCGCTGGGGCACCGTGTGCGTGCCAGGGAGGGGAAGCTGGCGGCGCCTCGCGCCACCCCCTCGGCCCGCGGTGGCCGAGAGGAAGGCGAGGGCGAGGGAGGGAAGGAAGGAGGAGCCCTGGGCGGGCAGGCAGGCGGGCGGGCTGGCGGGCGGGCGGCGGCGGGAGAAACCCCTACGGTAAAGACCAGAATAGCTCCTCGCCCTACAATGGGGAAGCAAGCTCTCCACGCCCCCCTCCTTCTCCCTCCGGAGAGTGTTGGGGGGGTGCACTTAACACATCAACGCAAGGGGGAAGGACAGCAGCGCAGATGCAGCATTAGATATACGGTATACAGTATTTTTAAATGATATTAATTTATCATTTAAATCAGTGTTTTTCAAATTTTCCAACGGCACACCAGGCAACATCTCGCGGCACACTAGTGTGCCACGGAACAGTGGTTGAAAAACACTGCTCTATAGAACATTTTACAATTTCATTTTACTTAACACTATAGATATTCTTTGAATTTCTTTCACTTGTCCAACACCTCATTCATTTTTTTGCAGTCAGGCACTCAAACATTTGTTGAAGGGCAGGCACCCAGCCACCTCTATAGAACTTTTTCTTCAATTACATCTTTGAAGAAGTTCCACTCATCTTAGTTACTGTGCATTATTTGTGAAAGTTGGGTGCTGCCAGATTTTGCAAACCCCTTGCTTCTATTAGCTTGGTTTTTGTGCAGTTGTTGTATAACTTACATCTGTGAAGAAGTTAAGTTACAGTTCTCCTAATTACACTTGCCCTGTGCATTAATTTGTGAAACTTGTTTGCCAGGATTGGCAAACCCCTTGCTCCTATTACCTTGTTTGTTGTGCTGCTGTTGTGAGTCCATCTCACTCATTTACTTGTTGCCACTTGCCACCACAGTCTACATACACAATCCAATTACAACTGGGAAGAAATTACAGTTCTCCTCCTAATTACATTTGCCCTGTGCAGGGCATTGAGAGACTTAGTTGGGTGCCAGGATTGGCAAACCCCTAGCTCCTATTTCCTTGTTTGTTGTGCTGCTGTTGTGAGTCCATCTCACTCATTTACTTGCCACCACAGTCTACATACACAATCCAATTACAACTGGGAAGAAGTTACAGTTCTCCTCCTAATTACACTTGCCCTGTGCAGGGCATAGAGAGACTTAGTTGGGTGCCAGGATTGGCAAACCCCTAGCTCCTATTTCCTTGTTTGTTGTGCTGCTGTTGTGAGTCCCATCTCACTCATTTACTTGCCACCACAGTCTACATACACAATCCAATTACAACTGGGAAGAAGTTACAGTTCTCCTCCTAATTACACTTGCCCTGTGCAGGGCATTGAGAGACTTAGTTGGGTGCCAGGATTGGCAAACCCCTAGCTCCTATTTCCTTGTTTGTTGTGCTGCTGTTGTGAGTCACTCATTTACTTGCACAGTTCCTTGGTGCTTTTCCTTACTATCACATTATACATTCCCTGGCCTGAGCCACAAGAAGTGAGAAAAATGAGGAGGGGTCGCACAGCTAGAGGGCAGGGGAGGGGGACCTCTACTAAGATAAATAGGGGCACGTTTCTGAGGGAAGGGACAGGAAGTAGTGCAGAAAGTGATACTGGTGCAACTCCCTCCCTCGAGTAGCAGTGCCAGTGGCACAAGCAGCAATGTGCCATCGTCTGTCACCGAGGGAAGCATGGATGAGGCGTACCAAATCCCATCTTCGTTACCTGACAGCCCCACCCTTGATCAGCAAGAAGACAAGGGCTCTGATTCTGAAATGGCATCAGAATCAGAATCGGGCTCCTTGTATCTAAACCTGCCAGATTCTGAGGACCTGTTGGCAGGGTCAGACTTAAGGCAGGCTCCAGGCAGTGACGGAAGGAGCAGCCCTCTTTCCACCCAGAGTACCACCAGTGAGAGCAGTAGTACTAGTCTACTTTCCCGGCAGGGCAGAGGCCACACCAGCACCACAGCAGCGGCAGCGGCAGGCAATAACAGAGGGGGCGTTACTTTCTGTAAGCCACGAGGGTGTCTCTGGGAGCATTTTGAGAACAGCCCCCAAGACGCAAGGATGGCGGTGTGCAAGATATGCGGGGTGGTCTTGCGCAGGGGGAATGACCCCAAACACCTCTCCTCAAGTGGGTTGCGCAGCCATCTGATGAGGAAGCACCCTGGGACTCTGCCTGGAACCCTGTCAGGCCCTTGCTCTTCAGGGAGGAAGAGAGGGGAAGAAGGGTTAGAGATAGAGAAAGAAAAACACAGCTCCGCTAGTGAGAGTGGGAAGAGGCAGGCCACTCTGCAAGAAGTGGGGCTGTTGGGTGGGACTTTTGTCAGCCCGCGAAATAGGGCCAAAGCACAGGAGACCACCACTCGAGTGGTGGGTGAAATGGTGGCCATGAACGGGTTGCCCCTCTCCTTTGTGGAGTCATCAGGCTTCAGGCACCTGATGAAGCACGTGGCACCATGGTACGAGACTCCATCCCGGCGTACCTTCAGCAGGCGGGTGCTTCCCTCCCTTTATGAGTCTGTCAGGGACAGGATCCGGGCCCTGCTGCAGGCGGCCAGAGGGAGGAAGATCCACTTCACTTCCGACCTCTGGACCGGTGGGCACCACGGATACCTCTCACTGACGGCTCATTGGTGGCAACCCAAGGAGGTCCTGGAGCCCCGGTCAGCCCATGAGCAGCTGCAGGGGGAGGCACAAGGCAGCACCCCAAGAGGGTATAGGGTGGTGATTCTCCAGGCACAAAGCATGGAGGACAACGCCACAGGGATCAACATTGCTGACGTTCTCAAGACAGCAATAAGAGAGTGGGGATTGGGGACAGAGGGACAGGTCAATCGTGGAGTCATGGTTACAGACGCGGGCCATAACATGACCAACGCGGTTCTTGGGGCAGGGTTCCAGGGCATCGTGTGCGTAGCACACAAACTGCATCTAGTGTGTGGGCGATGCCATTGGCCTGGGTGCACCAAAGGACTCCTGGAGTGAGGGGACCACGGAGACCAGGGCCTTGCTGGACAAGTGCCGGAAGATCGTGGGGCACTTCGCTCGCAGTGTCAAGGCAGCCAGGATGATGCGTGAGAGGCAGGCGGAGACGGGCCGACCGGAGCACGTCCTGATCCAGGACGTGACCACCCGGTGGAACTCCACCCACGAAATGGTCAAGCGTCTGGTGGAGCAGAAGGAAGTGGTGGAATACATCATGTCAACCACCCCAGTCCTGCATGAGGGGAGGGAATTGGACCTTGGTGCTACCGAGTGGCTCGCCCTCTCCCAGATGGCGGGTATCCTGCAGCCTTTTGAGGAGACCACTCACGTCCTCAGCAGCTACAACGCCAGCCTGGGCCATGTTCTCCCCCTGATCAATGCCCTTCGCCAACGCCTAGAGACCAGTATCCGGGAAGAAGGCAATCTTCTCCCTAAGAGCAGGGCATTGGCAGACAGGCTGTTGACCGGCGTGGATACCCGCCTTGGCCCACTCAGAAGGGAAAAGTTGTACCAGATGGCCTGCCTGTGCGACCCTCGCGTCAAGGGTTCCCTGGCGGCCAGCACTGCCGAACTGAAATCCTGGAAGACGGAGCTATGCCGTCAAGTCAGGGCTGTCTCCGATGAGGGCCAGGCGTTTCAGAGGGCGCACGGAAGCCAGAGCAATGCTGAGGAGGAGTCCTCGCAAGGATCCACATCCCTCTGTACTCCAGGAGCATTCACCCAGAGACCAGGTTCCGTTCCAGCAGCCAACTACCTGGCCTCTGCCCTAGCCATGGCAGTTTCCTCCTCAGTGGAGGCAAGGGAGGAAGAAGTAGCAGACCCCGCTCAGACCATGGTGAAGGAGTACATGGCCGAGCCCCTCCAACCCCTCAGCTCGGACCCACTGCACTACTGGGCCAGAAAGGCAGACCTCTGGCCCGCTCTTTCAACTCTGGCGTTGGACCTCTTGTCTATCCCACCCACCAGTGTCCAGAGTGAGCGTGTCTTCTCCCACATGGGAGATGTCCTGAGGCCGCGCCGCTGTCGCCTGGACCCGGAGACGGTGGAAAGGTTGACTTTCATCCGCTTCAACCTTTCCACCTTGGGATTACCCCAACACTCCAAGAACTAAGTTGCTGCCTGTAACCTAACCTCCTGCCTGCAATCCTCCATGCCCCGCCTGCAAGCCTGCCTGCCTCCCCTTGGCCCTACGAGCCTGCCTGCCTTCCCTTGGCCCTACGAGCCTGCCTGCCTGCCTGCCTGCCTGCCTGCCTGGCCCTGTGACTACCTGCCGACTCCAGTGCCTAATGCCTGCAGAACTGCCTGCCTGCCTACCTGTATTCTCTCACACACACAATTGAAGGGTACTATTAGTGGCCCAATTTTTCTAGCCCTGGCCTGTCTCCAAACCAGGCAGGGCCACTCAAAGCGTCATTGGAAAGGGTCTGTCTGTATTGGCCCAATGTTTCTCCTTTTTGCCATGGCTGGTCTGAGAGAGACCCTAATACCTGCCTTCCTTGGTGCTTCACACCATTCCCTTGGCCCTACGAGCCTGCCTGCCTGCCTGCCTGCCTACCTGTATTCTCTCACACACAAAGTGGTGAGGAAGCACTTTACAACAACCTACCTCAAAGACTGAGTATCAGGGGGCAAGCTCCCCTCCTTACAGCCTTAAAGAAATAGACCCCACCCAGTTCTCCTGCTTCCACTCTGTCTTCTTGGTTGCCAAAACCCCGGTCTCCTGGGGTGGCGAGGAGAAACTCTGCCTGCCAAGGGAGCCTCCATGTTTGGTTCTTGGTGGATACTCTGTCCCACACTGACTGTGTGTGAGTCTGTAATTTACACAGACCTAGCTCTGTCTCCTCCGCCACTCTTTCTACTGGGCTGCCAGCCGTGGCTCACAAAGAAGGGAAACGTCCTTGTTGTGTGTGCGTACTCCTGGCCGAAAGTCCCCTGTGTGGATCTTGGTGCTGTGCTGTGTGACTCATTGTGCGCACACTTGGTGCTTAAACATTTTATAATCATTTCTGCCCTAACCCCGGAACAAAGGCTGCCGGACCAGAAAAGTTACTGGTTGCAAATCTAGGTTGTGATTGATGATGATGATTGAGTTATGGGAACACTCTTCAGGAACAGCTGGTGGTTGGCTTAGGGTTAGGGTTAAGGGGGATGTTTAGGCCTCCGCTACTCTGTCCTCTGGGCTGCACCACACTGTGTCTCACTAAGAAGGGCTGGAGTGGAATGTACTTGCGCGTACCACAGTTCAGCACAATAATCGTTTGTTTCTTAGAAATAGAAGAGCCTTTCAGGAGGAAGTTCCAGGCTTGGCTCTTGGAGTTGTGGAACTGCTGTGATTCACTACGAAGGGCATGGAGATGGAATGCCGGCACGGCAGTTAGGAGCAGTCTACCAGCACACCGCTGGGAAAGGAAAGTCAGAAAGCTTGGCTTGCTGTCCTTTTGGAAGCCTGTGTGGTCAAAGACTCAGACTCACTCTAGCTCTGTGTCTTCTCCCTGCCTGCCTGTCAGGCTCCCCCCACTTCCAGCTTAGAGGAGGCCTTCCAGCTGCTTCTCCTTCACCCTAACATCATGGTCCAGTTAGTGCTTCAAGTTCAGCCCTGTCGCCACTGCCCTCAACTTGCCCATGCAGCAACCACGGCTGTGCCCGCTTCTTGGCGAAAAAACCTCTTGAAAGACCAACTGTAACAGTGCATTCACTCAACAACTATTTGTTTGCACACACTGTGCCTCACAGAGAAGGGAATTGTGCTTGTGTGCTAGAAAACAAAGCCGTGGGGGTGGGCCCGTGATTAGGCAGAACTCATGCGAAAGCACCCTTGGACTCTGCCTGGGACAGTGACAGTTGACTCTGCAGGAAGGAGTGCCGCAGTGTGGGGAGTGTTGTCAGCCTCCGGACCGCCAAGTAGTCTTCAGTGGGCTGCCATTGCCATACACTGTGGCTCACAAAGAAGGGCAACTTACTGCCATGCTGGTGGCCCTCTGTCACCGTTACAAATAGGACAGTTTATCAGAAAGTTCAAGGCTTGGCTCTTAGAGTTGTGGGGAATGTGATTCACTACGAAGGGCATGCCACTGGGATGCAATGCACTGACTGTGGCTCTCAGTGAAGGGAGGGAGCAAGGAAGCCTCCACTCCAGGCTTGGTTCTTTGTGGGTACTCTGACTCACAGAGACAGTGAGCCTGTGTTTCTCAGGCCTACTGTCTTCCGTGGACTGCAAAGCTATGTCTCACTGAGAAGGGAACATGGCTGTGCTGGCCTGCTAGGAGTTTATGGCCGGGGAAAGCAGCACACAGCTGTGTAGGAAGACCCTCTGGCTTGCAGTCCTTTTGTCAGAGTGGTCTCAGGCCTCAGAGTCAGACACCATGTGGACTCTGCTTTTCCACTGGGCTGCCAACTGTGGCTCACGAAGAAGGGCATTTTCCTGGCGTCCTCCTCAGGCCATTCAGTCACGCTGGGGAGCTGGAGCTTTCCTGGCAATGTTCCTCCCCTACGGAGGGCCCTGTGGCCTCAGACTCAGGCTATGTGGGCTCCTCCAGCCACTCTTTCCTCTTGGATGCAAAACACTGTGGCTCACTAAGAAGGAAAGAGAAGTTGTGTGTGCAGCACGCACTCCAGTAGTTTCTCTGACAGTTCCAGGCTTGGTTCTTGGAGTGGTGTTGGAGCTGGGATTCACTACGAAGGGCATGGTAGTAGTTTGCAGGGAGTTTGTAATTCACAGAGAACTAGCTCTGTCTCCTCTGCCACTCTTTCCTCTAGGATACAATACACTGTGCCTCACTAAGAAGGGAAGAGTAGTTGGGTGCCAGCACTCCAGTAGTTTCTCTGACAGTTCCAGGCTTGGCTGTTGAGTTGTAGGAGCTGGGATTCACAACGAAGGCCATGGTCGTGGATTGCTGGCCCAGCATTCAATTACTCCAGCTTGTGGCCTCCGCCACTCTTTCCTCTGGGGTGCAAGACACTGTGCCTCACAACGAAAGATAAGAGGACTTGGGTGACAGCCCTCCATTAGTTTATTGCAAGTTGCAGGCTTGGCTCTTGGAGTTGTGTGGGAACCAACTGTGATTCACAAAGAAGGGCATGGTAGTAGACTTGCGGGAGCCGGCAGGTAGCAAGTCTACCAGCACACAGCTGGGGACTTGGGGAGGAAGAGTCAGACTCAGAATGTGGCTTTGCTGTCCTTTTTGCAGCCAGTGTGGTGCCAGACCAAACTCAAGGTGATTGGCCCTCCTCCTCCAGTCTTTCCCTCTGGGCTGCAAGACAAAAGCCGTGTTTCACATGGAAGGGGGTCCCTTATACAGCACCGCCAAGACTTAGTCAAAAGTGACATGTGGTGGACGGTGGTGCATCGCAGGCAGTGTGGTGCCAGACCAAACTCAAGGTGATTGGCCTCCTCCTCCATCTTCTTTCCTCTCGGGCTGCAAGATGCCGTGTTTCACACAGCAGGGAGGTACTGATTTGAAACAGCATT